>CM062848.1:19146033-20576566 GCA_031772225.1 Eubasilissa splendida | reverse complement strand
TGTTATAAACTGTAAATACTTATTATAAACAAAGTGTAATTGTTACAATTGGACACTGAGTTATTATTACAAGGACACAACCCAAGTAACACGAAAGTAAGAAGAGAGGATAGAACCCCGAGGGAATCTGGTGGTACTTGTAAAGTTACCATAGAAATCAACTGACGTTATTTCGGTGTTTCATAATACCGGCATTTACGCCCTTATGTACACATAAATAGGCTAGCAAAACTGACTTAAACACGTAATGTATCTTATTTGATTAAACAATATTGATACAACATCTACCACGTCCAAATTACGTTTTTGCAAAGATTTATTCACTATTCATACCTTGTTTTTCATTAATTGATAGAAAGCATCAACACCGCGTACATTAATTTAATGGACTTTGATTAATTTTATCAATTCATATAAAAACGGAATACACGATCTACGCGGGCGTATTACATCAATTACACCCGTTAAATAGTCGAGAATAATTGTTATTAAATCAATTCCGTTCGGGAGATTCACTATTTACTTGTAACTTTGCAATTTATCAAAATATTTTAAAACATTATACACAGATGCGAACGCTGAATAATCAATCATTAATCACCAGAATAAACAATATTGTTACATTGGCCACTATCATCATACGCTAATAGCCAGTATTCACGGATGAGATTTTCAATTCGAGATAATCTCTGAGATACGGATTTTGCTCTTTTCGGCTTTCTTAGTTCCCATTTACATGATATGTCTCAGATATTCACCGTCTCGCACCTCCCTTTACTTTCGAAGGAGAAGAAGACCTTTCAAGAAATAACTAACTTACTAAACATATCCTTGTGTATAGTAGGAAAATACCTTGGACAATAGCTCTTAATGACACAAAAATAATCGTTTTAATATCTCAACTAAATTATCAAAAAAATAAATAAATGCTTCTCCTGGCTTCAAATAAATAACGTTAAAATTGAAGAACATTCGAGATATAAAAATACTTTGCATCACGAGGCTTGTGTATGTATATTTGCATATATAAAACTCAGAGACTTCCCCAAAGAAAGGAATATAGGTCGACTAGTCCCAATTTATAAGAGAAGTGAAAAAGACGAAGCTAGCAACTACAGACCCATTGTAAACTTTACTGTCTTTACAGCAATATTCTCGAGAAAGTACTAAATAAACGTTAGGAAACGTCCTCTTTTATAGGTTGGTCTATAATTTACTCATAAAAGTGGTTAAAAATAAAGTAATGCATTATTCAATATTAGAAAAAAAACTCATTCAATGAACATACAGGTACATAATGAAGCACCTATTGATATATACCAAGGATATCATATAGTCAAGTCTTTATTTTTTTTAATATTAGAAAAACATATATTTTAACATTTATTTCTTCTCTGTATTTCTTCAAATACGCAAATTGTGATGGAAAAAAAAATCTAGACACTTAAGAATTAGTCATAATTTATGTTACTTCTAAGTACAGTCAGACCTTACATGACGCATGCAAAATTAAAAGTATATAGCATAGTACAAAACATTCGAAAGAAATGTTTTAAAAGATTAAAAAAATAGTCGAAAATTTAAGGAAAAAAAATAGGTCTAGGAATACAGCGCGTCATATCTAACCTTGTCATAATGCGCAACTGAGATTTCACTTGCCGCCGTGTTGATATAATAAAAAATAAATCGAGTAAACTATTATTTTCGTCGATTTAGTATAGTATCATCAGAGAATTAACACCACAGTTGATGGTACTTTAAATTACTGTCAGGGTAGAAAGGGCTTTACAAATAGATAAAATTGTATAATCAATGACAAAAGTGACTGGTATTCTCTATAAAATATACGAACATACACCAAACAATACAACATTTCTGATACGCGAGACGAGAGTAAAATAGTATACATGATACACCGGTCTGGGGAACTGGAAATAAAATAAATAAGCAGACTTCACAGACAACAAAATAAAATACTAAAAATGGCTTATAACCTGAACTACCCGACACCATCTGAAACAAGTCTGCCAAACAATACAGAAATTTAATACATATTGATATTACAAAAATTGAAACTCTAAAATACACGGGTTTTCTAACGGCGATAAAAAACGCGCACATTGAATTACATGAAAACATCTTAAAACTACCACAAAAATCCAGTTAGAATAAAACCGGGTAATCGCGACTCATATACAACGGGTTAATATTATAATATATAACGGTATACCACACAGACAAGTAAATATTATTAAAATTTTAAATATAATATTTTTAGGCCTCTTTTTAAACCTTTTTTTCCCATATTTTTCTGTACATTATCCTGATGGTGAATTTTTGGGTAATGGATAATTGTATTACGGATTTTTTCCAAGTTTCACTCCGACCCAAGATCAGAGAGTTAAGAAGAGACTGACAGAGTGAGATTTATATACGGAATGAGATAAATAAAAAAACTTTCTCATAATCTTAAATTAGCTATACAATATTAATAATTTTAAAAAAATATTAATATTGTATAGCTGTATATTGATATGTTATATGATATATGCAAGGGCGTATAGTGCATACAAGCATAAAAGTAGTGCGTTACTAAAATTTCTGGGAAACAAATATAAATTAAATAATTGGATTAACATAAACGTAACATTATTTTACAATTAGCGCCATCTGTGTACTAGTGGAGACTTTAATTTCTTAGTTCTAAAAACTACCATGGCGTTCTTTTGTATTCGTCGCATCAAGCTATTTATATGACTCTTTTCTGTCTTTAAACTAGTGAATTACTCAAGTCATATAAATGACTATTTACTGAATTAAAAATTCCTTTCGGTTGATCTGTTTTGTTTGGAGTCGTTACCTATGCTGTTTTTCAATAGAATAACATTAGAAATGGTTACAACTGCGTGCAAATCATTGAAGTGTCTACTTCCTCTTTTACTAATTCTCGAATTTTACTATCTTGTTGTGTTTTTAACGTGTTGATTTCATGATTGTTCTTTTAATTTGGTGCACGGATTGATTTTTGATTTGGGGAAAACAAAAAACAATTGGCAGAACTATTTCCTACGTTAACCTTTAATAAAAATAATTATTTCCTTTAGTTATTTACCTGAAAGATTTTCAAACAATAAATTAATCATGTTTAGTCATGGAAACTGTTTTTAAAAACGTCTACATATTTTTATATGGGTAAGAAGGTATTATTTTACGTTAAAACTTAAACTTTAAAAATACTATTAATAGTACTCTAAAATTATAAATAAATTCATGGTAAGGTCGTACAAATGACGGATTTATTTTGTCTAAAGACGTTGGTTAAACGAAAAAACATATATTGTATTACATATATTATATATTAGTATATAATATCATGTATAACAGCATAACCTAAATCTATAACTACTGCAAGCCACTGAATATATGCATATTTCTCTAGTCTAGATATGGTGTTGGCATCGCGTGTTGCGTATACTATGGATTGCGAAAAAAACAAATGTCTACGTTCATCAAGAACTCAGCACTAAAACTACGTACGTCATCGTTAATCGTAACCAAGTTGATTGCAACGGCACCTTTTTACTAGTTTTCACTTGCTCCAGTTAGGAAAGACAAGATGGGGTAATTTCATTTGATGAGAACTTTAGTTATTATTATCCTATATTATTATTATTATTATAATTACATCCTGAAATTGTTAGCTAATAATTTACATTAAAAAATAAACGTGTTCTAGTCTTTCTTTCAAAAATATCAAAATCTACAGATACGCATACTCGTGTTTTATAAAATAAAAATACAGACTTTAATTATTTAAAATATAAGTTTATTTATACATACCCTCGTGGAATAACAAAACAACTCAATTGTCTATAATTAAAATTATATATTTTTCATGAAAATTCCAACCAAATCGTACTACCTTATTATGGAAAAGTTCTATAAACTTTTACCTATTCAAGACTCCGCCTGATAGACCTGTCCAGGCGTCTGTTTAGAGCGTGAATCCTGAATAAATGATCACTTAATTCTGCACGTGCCATAATCCCCCATTACAGATCCGGCCCTGTTCATTACGGACATGATGCTTGTAGAAAGTTCAGTCTACTTGGATTCGTCTACACATTTAGTTACGTCACAGTGGAAAGTTAAACAAATTTATTTATTTGTTAATTAATATATTTTTCATTTTATAGTGCAGACTTCTAGTTAAATTTATAAACTAAAAATATATTTTTTTAAAAGATAATAAAGTAAAATAATAAGTACCTAAAAATAATGGTTTTATAACGGATATGTTTAGGTACATTAAATATATTTTAAATTATGTACGTATTTAAAATTCCTAAAAAAACTAAATTAAATTCCTTTTGTGGTGATATATACATTAATGTTAATAAACTTGGGCATTAAGTCATCTAAATAATATGTTTCTACTTTTGTGTGATAAAATCACAATACCCGATATATTGCACCAGAAATAGTTCAATGTAAACATTTTAAATACATTTAGGTATTGTTAGGTAACATCTTCTTTCTGCCTCGGCTTCATGTTCAGGGGGGAGGCATCTAGCCTAACTGGTTCTTTTTAAATATAGACAAGTCAATTGGTTATGAAATAAAAAAATATTTTTATATAAGAAAATTTATAATCTATATTTTAAGATACTTGCACGTGTTGAAAGTGGAAAATGAGAAATTTACTTTAATACTTATAAATAAGGCTATTCAAAAATAATTACAATTAAATGAACATTTAATATTTGCGTTGGACGTGAAGTGTGGTCAGCTCTTTGTGGTGCCAGCGTAGGATGACGGTGTTCAGGCTTGTAGTTGATGACAAGATGATCCAGGCAAACCGGGACTCTGGACGCGATATTCTGATGCTATAGCGACAGTCTGTTCTCGCTACACCGATTATATTCATCAACTTTTTGATACTTTCTCATTTACGGTTAAACGCAGAGAACATCACAGTCTAAGCTTAAACTCGAGGCGCACAGTTTAAACTTTCCCTGAAATTACAATGTATAAAGCGCTTGCTTGATACTTTTAGAGACGATATAGATTTTATTTTCGAATTGAAAATAAAATCTCTCCTTCTAAGGCGTCTACGGAGCCACTTCTCACGGCGGAGAATATCAGAGGACTGGTCACCTATGGCGTTGCATACCCCAAGGTGCATTTTGCGGACGTGACTTCAGTCACGTTTGCCGGATTACCGCCGCTGTACCCAAGCTGCGTTGGCCAACCTGCGTCCAACAATACCGAGCTTTTATGACCGTCCGTCCCTTACTTTGACTAAGCACTTTTGTAGCCTTGAACAAAATATTGTTTTGGGTAATTTTGCATTTTAACATCATGTTTATGTTAAAGTTCTTGGATACCGATCTTGGATAGCCATCTTGTACTAGACTGGCATGTCTGCCCTGCATCGTGATACACCACCAAGTAAGTATTGACACGGACCACGGTAGCAAATAACAGCTTCTGACAAACCGAAACAATCCAAGTGCTATGCACGGGCTAATATTAGGTAATAATTAATGATCTTAAATCCAAACGCAATAGAGATAAAATTTTCTCTACTTTCAAATCCGATATTCATATACCATTTAACTCTGAACAGTGCCACCAATATTGTACTACCTTGCATCATTGCACATTTTCGTAACATTACACCATCTCGCAACATTGCACCATCTCGCAACATTACACCATATCGCAACATTGCACCATCTCGCAACATTGCACCATCACGCAACATAGCACCATCTCGCAACATTACACCATCTCGCAACATTACACCATCTCGCAACATAGCACCATCTCGCAACATTGCACCATCTCGCAACATTGCACCATCTTGCAACATTGCACCATCTCGCAACATTGCACTACTTTGCAACTTAAAGAACTCATTTTGATTTTTTTTATAACATTTTGAGTTAGATCACACACAGTATGCTCCGTTCATATCATGTTAATACCATTGAATACATTTGTCAATTTACACATCATGTTTTATAAAAAAATAGTTAATATCATGTTAACTGTTAAATACTATATCTATATGTGAAAAAAAATGTTTTTATGAATCCTTTTCCAACTGAGTTAAAAGACATTTTACGAAAATAAAATAACGTATTTTTTTACAAAATTGATTATTAAAAAGATGCCTTTTATATCAGACGTATAAATCATCAATAAAGTAAAAATTCAATCATTGGCAAGCTTAAAATTATAACCTCTTTAATATCTATTTCCGGAAATCGCATCCCGGCAATTCCTGATATCAATACGTCAATCATGTCAATAAATACCCAGAGGAGATTTCAAAAACACTGCGCTGCAGTGATTGTATTAATTCTGGCAGCATTTTGCGAAATGGACAACTCTATTTCAGATATCGCACACCTAGATCAAAACTAAGACAACTCAAAAAGACAACATTTTTTAGCTATTATTGTATTCGGATACTCTGTCCGAGTTCGATCGTTACATTCGAAGCGTGCAGTTGTGTTGCTTGTGATTCGAGGCTCGCGCAGATTGTTACAAATACAAGCGGTGACATTTTACAGATCTACCTGCAAAACGCTCAGATAAGACTGTTTTCGTTCTAATTTTTTAATATTTTCATTTGTTCAGATTGAACTTGATAGATTCCCCAATATATGAGTGTGGTGCTGAGGAAAAAACCTTTGACCATGTCTTTTTTGCCTGTCCATTACGAATCACAGGTTTTTTTTACAGTGGTCTCGTCAATGGTTATTTTCAGCTCCCGGTTAACTTGTGTCACCTTCTTTCCCTTAACTCGCCACGTTTAATCTATATAATAGCAAGTTTTTTGAACGACTGGTATTGACTTGTAATATAGTATTTCCTATTCTACTATATTATTGTACCTTTTTCTATAAAACAAAGTTTTTAACTTGATTAATGGCACAAATCACTCTTGAAGGGTGGATTGTCTATTTAAAAGAAGAATAAGAAGATACTCTGTCATATACGTAACTAACTTAGTACAACAGTGTCATTTTAGGATACATTTATGACCTAAAATGTTATTTAGTTTCATAACAAAAAATGGAGAAAAATGTTTTTATTTTTTTGTCTACTGAAAAATGACTTTTGAGTTGTCTTAGTTTTGATCTAGATGTGCGATATATTAGTTTTGTCTTTCGATTAATATCGAATCGTTGAAATAAAATTGAATTATGGTAGTTTATAATGTATTTACATGCTATCTGATCGCACCTTAATTTACTCTGTATATATATTTATTGTACATTGAACACTACACTTAATTTAATACAAATACTGGAAAGACACTGTCTGCTATAATATAGTAAAATACTAATGTCTTACTATACTGCAATATTATCTGATTATAACAATACTAGTTAGTTGTAAGGCGCCTAATGCGCCCGTTGAAAAATTGTGAATATAACAAACACATATATTTATACACGAAATATTTATTAAAAATTCAATTTTTTATTTTAATATTGTGCAAATGAAATTTTTTTTTTTAATATTAAAAATGAAAAATATTTGACAAAAAAAATGTTTTTAATGTTTCTTTTTACCATCATCAAATCGATTATCTTCATGTTTATTTGTAATGTTTGCGCATTTTCGGCGCGACAATGACTTGTTTTGAAAGTTTTTACATTGACATTTGCTGCAAATCGCCAAAAATGATCTCAATGAAATCTACAGTCGATATCATTTCTGTGGTAATTTCAATAATGTCTTCTTCATACATTTCTGTCACTCGAGGCAATTTTGCTGATCCTAATTTGAGAAACAAATTATTGTGCCCATTTTGATCCTCACTCCGCATGTTTGTTGAAAGAGTCAGCTATTTAGGATCATTCCATAGTGGAGTTGATTTAATGCAGCATTCAATGATCTCTATACGTGTGCCTCTGGGAACGACTGGAAGCGTCTGTCGAAAATCTCCACCGACAGACAACTATTGTTTTGCTTCCAAAACTCGCATCGCTTTTCATAATTTCTTTCAAAAGCTTGTCGATGCAACGTAATCCGTTCTTCGACAACATCGTGATTTCATCAATTAAAATGAGAGAGGCGTTTCTCAAATTATCAGCATCAGATGAATTAAGGCGCATAGATGAGAGTGATGTATCAAGCAATGGAACTGGAAGTTTGAAATCGCTGTGAACTGTCCTTCCTTCCACGCTTGAATAATGTTAATGCAATTCCAGTTGAGGCAAATGCCAATGCTAGTTCTCCTCGACCTCGAATGAATGCTAAAAGTATCTCGTAGAGAAAAGTTTTGCCAGGGCCACTTGTCAATATGTGTACGTGCGAAGAAGTGCGAACGGCGCAGTTCGTGGGGTACCGGATGCCCATCGTCACCTTAGTGACAGAGCGTGCGTCGGCTGAGATAGACGTGTATTATGCGTTATTATGCTGTCGTTCGTGATGATCAATGTTTTTTCTCATTTTTACTCAATAATTGATATATATATATATTCATATTCATCAACACAATGACGAAACAAAAACCGAAGTTATTTTCCTACCAACCTAATACGAGTATTTGTGTATATACGGGGTGCGTTTTTTATGTAAGTATAATATTGACAACGGTCCACGTCGAGATAAAAACATCGAGTTCTTAAATTTGGATTGTGAATTGCTCTGATGATTCGATTAAATGCGTCAAATTGTTTCTCATTGAGTTTTGCCATTCTTTCATCAGCATCGCGTTCCTCTTCCGAAATGTCAAAAGCTTGATCATAGTCGACATGAACATTTCGTATTGGGACTGGTGAGCCAAGATTTCCACCTTAAGTATATAGTTAATGTCAGAGCTTTGTTGATCGCAATATTTTCTGGATTATTTTTCAAGTTGTCAACGGTGTCATTTGATGAATGCGTACTTGGCGAGAGGCAGCATCATCTAAGGCACGAATTTTCACGCGCGATTCCTGACTTTGATTTGCCCGCCATCTCTTTTGTCTTTCATCAGCCAAGCGACGCTTTCTAGAAGCAGGATCTCCGTCCTCATTTATTTTAACTGAGAATAAAAAATATTGTGTATAAATGTCATACAAATCAAAAAGGAAAGACCATTTAAACACAGAATCTGTCAAATTTTTCTTACGTAATTTTATAGCAATGAAAATCGCTCTTTTATTTAATACTAATGATTTCCTTTTTTAAATTGATTTTCAGCGATAAATTGATTATTTAATTACTTTGCCAAGTTAATTAATGATTATAAGCTTTTCTTTAACTTCTAGCCCCATCTTTTGGCAAAAAGTTCAAATGCACTTCACAACACATATTTTATAAAAGTATATGTGCATGTAAAATTTATGCGATGCTACAGCGTTACAGAGTTAGTGAGTCAGTGAGTCAGTCAGTGAGTCAGTGATCAGCGTAACTATATATATATTGATGATAATAACACACTGTACTGTACTATGAATCAAAAAAATAAAAATATTATTATTGAATATTCTTCGATTATATGTTATATTTGTCTATTTGATAGTAGGAATAAACTTATTTTCCAGCATCCTTTCTACAAAAAGTCACCGACCGCTACTGTTGTTTATGTGTAGCTTTTAGTTTTAAAACAAATAAAAATTAGGTTTCCAGGTATATAAAACAAATATATACAAAATACTCAAAAGGAAGAGAAAAAGCATAATCTATTATTACTAAAATAAAAATTTCAACACATAAACTCATAATCGAGTTAATCATATTATTAATGAGCATATTATAATAACAATTCAGCAAATAATATTTATAAGAAATACTTTGTCATTTAATTAACAACAGCGAGACCAAATAAATTAGAATACAGTATGAAGTTACACCGGTATGAATCATGTTTGTGGAATGAAACTTTCAACTCGAGAATATCTCTGATATAATTATTATGCTCTAAGCAGCGGCGTAACTATACGAATGCAGTGCATTGGGGCCCATGTGAGGGTATCAGGACAAATACCTCCTGGACACATACCCCCCGGACAATAACCCCCCGTCAAAACCCCCCTGGACATTAACTCTCCATACAAATAAAACCCCGTGCAAATAGCCCCCTAACAATTAACCCCCTGACAATTGACCCCCCGTGCAAATAACCTCCCTGACAAATAACCCCCGCCACGTATAAAGATAATACAACCTAACCTAACCTAACCTAAACCTACATTTATATTTCATACATTTAATTAATAATAATTAATAATTAATAAAAATTAAATTAATGAAATATAAATGTAGGTTTAGGTTAGGTTAGGTTAGGTTGTATTATCTTTATTAATTATTAATAATAATTAATAAAAATTAAATGAATGAAATATAAATGTAGGTTTAGGTTAGGTTGTATTATCTTTATACGTGGCGGGGGTTAATTGTCAGGGGGATTATTTGCACGGGGGGTTAATTGTCAGGGGGTTAATTGTTAGGGGGCTATTTGCACGGGGGGTTATTTGTATGGAGAGTTAATGTCCAAGGGGGTTTTGACGGGGGGTTATTATCCGGGGGGTATATGTCCAGGGGGTTAATGTCCTAGAATCCCACGTGAGATAGGGGCACAAAAGGTCCACGCCATACAATATATTTTAATTTTACTTTTTCAAGTGCCTAATAGGGACTAATAGTATTTAAAATGCACTGTAGTAATAATGGAGTAATACAATTAAATTAATCATTTCTCTCGTATATTACAAAAATACCTGAACACTTAACGATTATATTTAATTGATAAAAAAATATATATATTGAGTTTAAGACCAGAACGTCGCTGCAAAGCGAGAATCACCATACAGCGAGGTAAGGATATTTTCTGTTGCGAGTGAAAATAAGTGCCTGAAAATTTACTTTTGTTTTTTATGATAAAGTGTAAGCATTGTTGGTGACAAGGTGATCATTTTGAATATACTATTTAATCAATAAACCTGTAGTAATAATATATATTCAGAAGACTCTTCCGTCTTGCATTTTGGCCCATTCTTTTTAGTTACGCCACTGGTTTTATGTATCATGTGTACGATACATAAATCAAGTATAAAAAGCCGCTCCTTAATATTTTTTTCTCGTGAAAGCAATCCAGCTAAGAAAATGTATCTAAAATAAAAATTATCATTATGTTGTCATTATCAGCTCTCATGTTAGTCCATTGCGCAATAAATTGATTGTTCCTAAAAAATATCGCTTATTTTAAAGTACATTTAAAAAAGTTTTTAGTAATTAATTCATAGCTGTTTAATATTTTCATGAATAATAACCACAGGCTAAATCAACGGTACGTGTATATGATTGTAGGCGTGTGCGCACATGAAACATGTTATCGATTGTTTGGGTTACATTGTCAAGTAGTCAGGAGTCAGAGTCAACTTAACTCAATTACTGTGGTAGCGTTTAGCAATAACGGTAAGATGTTTGGAAACCCATTAGCGGCCATTCATGTTTATCATAGTTTTATATCACAAGCGCATTACCTTAGTTTGCAAATAGTAAAAAAAAATGTGTACAAAATATGATGTATTTTCATTTATCAAAATTCTAAATAAAAAGTAAAATAATATTTTTATTTGGTTATGTATTTATTTATTATTATACACGCCCTATTCAGGCAATAACACAATTTGTATTACATCAAAAGTGCAATACACAATGAAATTATATAGTGTCAGCATGTTTTTATATAACCAAAATTTAAAATATATATAAATGTGAAGTAGGAATGTATCCGTCACCATTGAGTTGAGACACAAAAATTGTAATAATGTAGTCCTATAAAGAGTTAAATTTACAGCAAAAATGTCGACTACCTCCGCATATTCATTCCCCAAAGAATGCAATCTGGAGACTGCAAAGTTAGCTAATGTATGAGTTCTGACATTACCACTGTAATAAAACAATTAATTGTGTCTCGATGACCTCAATGGTGCGTGAAAGTCAAGAAGACCAATAATCTGGAGGCAGTCCACATACCGTTGATGATCCTGTATAAAAATATAAGGTCGGTCATCGTACGTCTCACTGATAAGTTTAACAATTTCAAACTGGGTTGTTGAGCTGGTTATTGGGTGTTGGCAGAAAGGAAACTGAGCAAAGATTCATGGAAATGATCACATGAACATAACGATTTTTTTTAATATTATTTATATTCATTTTCTTTATATTCATTTTTCCTTTTTGTATAGTG
The DNA here is from genome assembly GCA_031772225.1 of Eubasilissa splendida. Classification (NCBI taxonomy): domain Eukaryota; kingdom Metazoa; phylum Arthropoda; class Insecta; order Trichoptera; family Phryganeidae; genus Eubasilissa; species Eubasilissa splendida. The sequence continues at coordinate 20,564,364 of CM062848.1, read as the reverse complement.
TTTTAATCATGGATATTTTTGATTTAGATAAAAATAAAATAAAAAATAATTTCATATTTGTATGACAGACAACGCATGAACCTGCCTCCTTTAGTACAGACTTCGGTCTAGTTAAGGAGACAGTGAACATCACTTACATTATGAAGATTGTTCACCTTTTTTATATACTTTAAGAATTGTTTATAATGTTTATAATATAAGAATGTAAGAATGGAAATTAAATTTTTAAAAAAACAGCTAAGGAGATAATCTTAATTGATATCCTCAGAGCGTATATTTAATTTAAAACTAATAAATCTTAGAAAAATTATTTAAATTTCTCGTTTTATTTAATTATTTTAAATATTCATTGTCACTGTGTGAAAGAGAACTGGAACAGGATGAGATAGTCTGGGAACTGGACAAGAAGGTTGGTGGAGAGCACTTGTGGAAAAGGTCAAATCCCACCCTGAGATGTAGTGGCGTGGAAGAAGAATAACTATTCATCGTATGTATTTCGTATTATTACGATTAGTATTTATTAGAATTGGGGGTACATAGCAACTCGTTTAATACATTACTTACCTAAAAAGTTTTCACGCACAACACACTTGCGATAGAATTTACCGCATCTTGATTTTCGTCTCGGAAGTGCGAAAGCGGATAGCTACGGAGAAAACCAAGAGCCGTTAGAATTTAACATGGTGTGAAATACCATATTGCTCTAATTCTAACCCAATACCTTCAATAAATGTTAGGTTAAAATTTAATTATTACATCACCAATACATAATATTTATTTTACTTTCCCGATACAAATAATTTTAACTATGTTTAAGTTATTTAATTCGACTGTTAATGCAAAATCTATGTTTGCTTTATAAAATATATAACCAATAATGATGATATGTTGAATTCGAGTAATAACTGTAGGCAAGAATTAATATTAAAACGTAGTTCTGTAAAAAATAAAAACTTAGATTACAAGAAAATATTCCGAGTTAAAGATATTTTTCTTTTATAAATTATTGATGAGACATTAATTAAGCATAGTTGTTATAAGGATATTGTGTCTAAATTATCGTTTTTTAATTAACGAAAAACAAACACGCAATTTCAATGAAATATGAATTTTCGATTTTAAATGTTTATTTTATAAAATTAAAATACATTTAAAAAATCTGATGTGCATGTCAAGATTTGGAGCAAACCCAAAAGCACACAATTTGTGAATTTTTTATTTTCACATAACGATTTACAATATGCCTACACTTTAACAATATAAAGAACGTAATAATATTCTAAATCAAATATAGTGCGTAAGTTTTTAGCTCGATTAAAAATAATAAATCATTTTGTTTTCAAAGTAAATCGAATGAAATTATCGATGACCCTAGTCTTATATTGCCCTGAATATTTTATAACGTTATGTATTCTATTAAATAAGTAATAACGCAATTTTCACAATTATTGGTCACTTGCATTGAATATAGTCAGTCACCTCGCATATCTCTTGGTGTGATTTTATTTTCACTTGTCATACTAGTTTGGTAAGTAAGCTAATCTGTTATTAAATAATTTTTAAAGAATTATTATATTATTTAAAATAATTTACCAGTATTTTGAGATTGAGATAGACAAGCGGGACTATTGATTAAAAAACCCTAGGATATGGTTTAGCTGAGACCACATCATAAATACGGGTATTTGTAGTAATTTGCAAGTCTCGTTATGGGTTATATTGTACATCTTTCTGTGAGGTATTTATTCTATTCAAATTTCAAATTGAAACCAAAATAAATTAACTAGGCAAAATTTTAACATTGCTATCAAAAACCATTAATTTACGAATCAAATTATATTGTTTACGGAAAAATACATTTATCTTTAAAAACCTTCATTTGTCTTTTATTTATTTTATAATTCAACAGCGTGATAACATTTTTCAACAATGTTTGAAAGCGGATCCCAGCGAGACAAGTAATTGTAAGAATAAACAGTTGCTCCCAGATTGAGCGATGAAGCGGGGTTTCAGATCCTGTACCGCTATACAGCTTAAATACTAGAATTTTAAAATCTTTTGGAATTACGTTTTAATTTCATTTCATTGCTAGAAATCATTAATAAAAATTGCTTTGGAATGAAGTAATCCAACTACATTTGTTACATATTAAATTTTAACCATTGAATGGTGGTATTTTTATGGTTTTTTTTTTGAAAGACGATATGGATTACACTCATATTTTGTCAACTGTGCCACAAAATGAGAGAAAATATTTGATTAAAAATATTATTATGAGTAAGTAGATTTTTTTAGTTTTATTTAAAATATTTCATTGCTCTATAAATATTTTCCATCTTCGTTGGATATACAACAGTTCGCACATTGGAAACAATAATGATACTACAAAATTTGTTGTTTTTCTGATAAGAATTATTATATATACCATGAACTAAGAAACTACGCGTTGTGAAAAAAACCACCATTCTAATTACACAACAAGTACAGTAAGTGAGTGAAATTTTAGGTTCTATAGATCTGTAATATAATTTTCTGTCAAATATAATGTAAAACTTCAAGCTTTGACTAGTGTCTTTTTTTAATATATTAAAATTTGATCAAGTATTTTTATTGTATTCAAATTAATATTGATTAGAAAGTTCTTGATTATGATTTTGATCCCCGTTGAATGCAAAAATATATGTTTTTTGATAAAAAATAAATTTTATTTTGGTTCATCGTTAGAGAAATAAATAATATTAATTAAATGAATTTTTAAATACAACTGTTATAGACGTAACAATTCAACCAAATTTGCAGTCAGACTGATTCCTCTTTCCTGCATTTTTTGTATTTTTCAATGCATATTTTCTACTCTTTAATATAAGATTAATAGATATTTATTGCCTATTAACACAACACGACTTAATCTGTAAAAAAAATATTAAAACAAATAATGCCTTCGCATAGTCATGTACTCTTTCACGATATCTCCACCGCGGTGCGGAGAAATTGTACGAGAGTCACCGCAAGCTTACATTGTATCAGAGATTGTGCAGCAGAGTTATCTCAGTCTCACAATAAACTTAAATCATTGGATGTGAACCGAGTTAATAAAATAATAAATCTGGGAGATTAACCCTCCGTGCTTTTGTATGCAGAACAGAGGCTTAACTGCGAAGCTATCTGAGATTCTGGGACGTGATGAATAACACGCTTTATTACGATAAATGGGTCAATCGACTCGAAAACCTCAAAAATATTCTTTTGAGCTGATAATTATTTTAGTATTTTCAGAAAAAAGTTGATTTTGAAAATAGATAGAAAATTATCTTAGTAAGACATTAATGTATTAATAAAATGAATTAGCTTTTTAATAAAAAAAAAAAATACTGAAATGGAAAAAGTACTTAAAAATTGTTCGAAAAACTCTCCAGAATTCTTAAACTTATTCTTTATGTTAAAACCAAATAATTTACAAACTCAAAATGGTCATTAAAATCATATCTCTCTGCTTTACAATTAATCTGACGCCTGACAAGAATAATTTGAAAACAAGAATGATAAGATAGTAGTCTAAAGTTGTTATGCTCCTCAGGCTCTACGACAAATAATTGAAAACCTTTCTCTTATCAAATGGAAATGTAAAATTTTCATCCGTTCCCACATGACTGGTTTTGACACCAACTTTATTTTTGCTGCACTCCAATAACGTCTTGACACATTTTCCATTTTTCTGAGGATAGATTTTGTCCACAAAAAACGAAGCATAAGAGTACTATACAGTATCTACAAAACTCCTTCCTGGCTTGGTAGTCACTTTTGGGCCTCCAAGCAAGCACTTCTGAATAAAAATCTACTCGACCTTATGAAAAAGAGGTTGATTCGTCTCGTTATAATAGAGTGAATATATGTCTTATTTAACAGATACAAAATGAAGATGTTGATAAATCGTGCTATTTCAATGACAGGTACATGAATGAACAGAATCACTTATTCTTTAGCTTAATTATTTATCGGGAAAACGTAAAAATCAGTCCTGTGGTAAAAAATGTGATGCATTTTAGATTTCTAAAATTATTATAATTATTTATAGGTAACTACATACAAATTATATACCGACACTGATATATAGAAGTAAGACCTGGAGCTGTCAGAAAAGGAACAAAAGTAGACATGTCGTGGAATTGAGATCACTCAGACATATATGTGGCAGATTCATTTATAATAGAGTAAATAATGTCAAGCTGATCTTAGCATAGTGATTAAGATTAAGAAAGATATATGACGCAAGTGTTGATGGCACCAGAAATGGAGGGCGTCAGCGGAAGACTTAGCACGACCAAATGAAACAGATACTGGAAGATGGTCCTGTTAGAAGCCACAATAATTGGCGAGCTTGAATGATAAGAAGTATGAATGTGGATGAGATGAGAATTGTGTCAGGACAGAAGAGTGGCGCTCAATCCTCTTTGCCAACCCCGCGGGAAACGGTGTGATAAGTAAGTCTTATATTATTTCTGCGTAATTATTATTGTATTGTTCCTAAATTATTATACGTATTATATGTATTAAATAAATATTTCATTTTTCACTATTTTGATACATGTTCCAACGAGAGCAGGTAGATTTTGTTTTTGAATAACTAATTTAAAAATAAACAAATGTCAATTTTATGTACTGTATGTTTTGTGTAGACCTGGTAATTATGTGAGGAATACTATAGAAGTTAAATGTATACAGCCCGCCCTTTTGGACAACATTTTGCATGATATTCTCGTATATTTGAACTTGTATAACGGCGTTATCTCCACGAATATTGGTTTTTAGTTGCTCAATACTCTGTGGCTTGTTGGAATTTTCCATATCTTTCAAAAAGGCCTATAAAGAAGTCCAACTGATATAAATCCGTTAACCTTGGAGAACAGTCGACGTCACTTTATTTCAGAATTAATTTACCTAGATACGTCCTATTGAAAAATTCTCTTGTACCCCTCGAGGCGTGCGACGTGGCGCCATCTTTTTAAAACCACATTGTCACGTAGGTTCTTTTTATTAATTATTTTTTAGTATGTTCGATAATCGATCATTTCAATTATTTCTAATTCATTTCTCAAATTTACTAAGTTTTGTTTCCAGATCGAACTTGATTTGTGTTAAATTAATTGGATTCCTACATCTGTTAATTGTTGCGTGCCAACTAAATTGTTGATTGTGCCATTTCTGGCACGCGTGGCTTAGGTTTGCCACCCCTGGTTTATAGTATTCGCTAGTAACAGCATTGCCTTGAGCTCTCTCGAAAAAGTATGGGCCAATGACACCACAAGACCATATAGCGCACCAAATTGTCACGATTAATCAAATATTATATTTCAACCCCACCGATAATTAACATAATTATACTTCTGATAAAACAAAATCAAAGTTCATTACAATTTGGTAAATGAATACAGACTTAAAGGATTTGTAATTTGCGTTAATACACATTTATGAAATTATTTGAAGACAAACCCAATCACAAGTCCTTCAGTGTACAAAAGTGTACGTATAATGGTGTAGCAGGCTTTGACAATGTTGACATTTAAATGTAGCAGGCTTTGACAATGTTGACATTTCAATATAGCAGGTTCTGGCAATGTTGACATTTCAATATAGCAGGTTTTGACAATGTTGACATTTCAATGTGGCAGGCTTTGACAATTTTGACATTTCCATCGGGAATACTTACAGTAACTTGGGTATCTTTTTGAATTGTAATATCAGTATGGGTAACAAAAGAATCCTTTAGACGTAATTTCCAAAACTGTGTAAAAATATGACAGATTAATTCAATAATCATTCTACTAGATATCGATATATTACAAATATTTTCCTGAGCTCTTTTGCTCTCGAAAAATATTTCATTTTGTTGATCAGTTTATTATTACATAATATTCTCTCATGTTAACACGCATTATTTATTATTGTAAGTAATCTATTATTATTAATATGTATTATTAATCCAGAAAGAAAAGATAGTTTATCTTTAATAAATTCAGAATATACATTATTATTAAATTTACTATATTTGTAAACAATTCCTCAATGTATTTGTCCACATAATCATCTCTTTCATTTAAGAATATATCATAAATGTTCATTAGCTTTAAAATCCCGTTGTTAGTAGTCGTCCACTGTCAGTTCATTTAACCAATTGTTGACTGCAAGCCACAGTTCGTCATCATCTCTAAATATGAAAACCACTCGGACATGGTCTGGACTAGGGGATGGATGATTGAAAACCTTTCACCCAAAAGTGAAAAGGTTAGATGTGATATGATAAATGCTTAAATGTGGAAAAATATATTAAAGTATTATGTTACTACAAATGAAATGCATCAATTAGAAAGATATATATATATATAGATAAACTCAATTTATCGAAAAAATATTTTAACTGCCACCGGGATTTGAACCAGGATTTCTTTCTATCCGAGGAAGTGAGATATCGAATTACACTACGTCAGCCTTGTAAACCATCATAAATCGCAGAACCATGTTCTGAAAAAATTACAACTTCACAAATAATAATGTTGTTAACGCGTTTTTATACTTCGATAGACTGGCCTGGTATAAATTTTGAAAATGTGCATTCTATTTGTGTAAATTTAAAACAGCAAACAAAAGCGAAACTGCTTCTGTTGAGATACGATTTTCGGTTCGGACGGACATATTTTACGGCGGTAATATAAAAATATTTATTCTATTATTTTTCGGTTTTTGGTTGTGATAAAGTTTCGGAGGCTGGCCAGCAGAATTGAGAAGCTACAAAACTGCAAGGAGTGCCACCATCGGTGTCTACCAGCCCAGTTTCACAAAGGTTGGTGTATTTATTTGCGTGGATTGAATGAGGGTATTCAACCCAGGACTAGCTATCGAAGTGTGATTACGGTAACAAATGTGTTATCTTTAAAATTAAGTATTATGTGTTTAAAATAATAATAATATACAACTTAATAAAAATATATTATCTGATTTTTTTAAAGCCAAACGACCTTTACTTTTTAAATTATCCTCGTATAATGTGTGGAAAGGCAATGAATTTTGTAACGTAACTATACAGATAACATATTTCGTTAAATGCACGCATTGCGATTACGATACTTAAAAAATATTTCTCATCTCTTCTCTATTCGTCTGTTATGATGTAATTATTTTTATTAATTTTATATCTGCAGCACTTAATCGCTCCAATTTTTCCTTCTTGATTGAACTAGATAAAATTAATTATACTAATTAAAATTTCGGACTTTTATCGAAAAAAAACTTTTAAATTGTATTAATATTTTAACATTATAAGTGATGTTAGTATATAAGTTGAACATATGTCTTATTACCCTTCCCTCGTGATGTTTCTTGTAGGTGTACACGTTTCACGACCTTTAAAAATACATATTACACGAGAAATTGGAAATCGATAAAATGTTGACAAAAAGAGATGTATTTTTTATCAAAGGATTCAGTCTCTCGTCGATAAAAAGCTACGCGCCGCCTCAGTGTCATTAAAATCTAAGTTATACTATACCGTAAAGACATTGTGGTTCGCGCGATAAGAAGATATTTCTGGGAGTTATTTCGTGCTGTCATTCAAAGAGATTTACCGAAAATTGGAAACGTTTTTAGCATTATAATTTATGTTACTCAAGAGGTTTTTTTTTTTTTAATATTTGTACAATTTTAAAATTACTTTTTACCAATATAAAAATATCGGTAATGTAACTAAAACTTTTTTTGCATTCTTGTGCTACATCTATTTCATAAATAGCTGTCAAATCGACTCCTCAGAATAACAAGGTTCCATCTGAGATAATGAGCTCAAAAGTGTTGATTGAATTTCCACATGTATTCATGTATATTTTGTTTTGAGTATACCAATATAATCAGTTTTAAGATCTTACCTTATTTTCAGTATTATCAATGACCACTGTGAGATGATGGAAATTAAAATTAAATAATTGGTGCGGTTGAAACTTTCAGCTCTTGCGATTTCCTCTAATATCCGTTAAATATAGTTGGTGTATGTGGAAGAAATAAAGAATAATGCATTTGAAACCCTTTTCACGCAATAACTCATTACCCCAAAATGTTAGATGGAACCTTGTTATTCTGAGAGGTTGAAATGTAAAATTGACTGATCAAGCAGTTTGTTTTAAATAGATTAAATTGAATATCGTTCTCTGATAAAAAAAAATTGTTAAAAAATAAGTGCAACGCTAATAAATATTGTGGATGATTCTGCATCTTTATTTACACATATAAAAACAAGGCCTGCAGAATGTATAATCATGATGATGATTCCGTGGTGGACGATCCAAAAGTTATCAATTATTAAAATGCACCATATCGATTACAGATATCTATAATTGGTGATGTTAAAATGCAAAATAACCCAAAACAATATTTTGTTCAAGGCTACAGAAGCACTTAGCCAAAGTAAGGGACGGACAGTCATAAAAACTCGGTATTGTTAGATGCAAGTGAACCACCGACACAGCTTGGGTGCAGCGGCGAATACAGCGGCGGTAATCCAGCAAACATGAGTAGAGTCACGTCCGCAAAATGCACCTTGAGGTATGCATCGCCATAGGCGACCAGTCCCCTGATATTTTCCGCCATGAGAAGTGGCTCCGCCTGAGTCCTCTGATATTCTCCGTCGAGAAGTGGCTCCGTCTAAGGCGATATTTCATTTTCAATTCGAAAATAAAATCAAAATAGTCTCTAAAAATATCAAGTAAGCGCTTGCTATAGCTATAGATTGTAATTCCGGGGAAAGTTAAACTGTGCGCCTCGAGTTTAAGCTTAGACTGTGATGTTCTCCACGTTTAATCGTAAATGAGCAAGTATCAAAAAGTTGATAAATATAATCGGTGTAGCGAGATCAGACTGTCGCTATAGCATCACAATATCGTGTCCAGAGTCCCGGTTTGCCTGGGTAATTGGGCATCATCTCGTCATCGTCTTACAAGCCTGAACTCTGTCACCCTATGCTGGCACCACAAGGAGCTGACCACACTTCACGTCCAGGATCCAGGACCATCCTACAAGGTAATCCTTTACGTGAGGGACCTGAATAATCAACATCAGAATAGCGTCAATATAGACAATTTGGCAGAGAAATCAATGCTGGCATGATGAACACAAATATTTAATCTTCATTTAATTGTAATCATTTTTGAATAGCCTTATTTATATTTAAAGTAAATTGCTCATTTTCCACTTTCAACACATGCACGTAATTAAAATATAGATTATAAATTTTCTTACATAAAAATATTATTTTATTTCATAACCATTTGACTTGTTAATATTTGAAACAAACCAATTAGACTAGATGCCTCCCCCCTGAACATGAAGCTGAGACAGAAGGAAGATGTTACCTAACAGTGAGACTAGGCATCTCATACGAATGAACATTTCATGACGTAACCTAATAATTTGGTACAAAAAAAGCTATCGACAGTTTTGGAGCTTTTTAAAGAGGTAATAATAAACGCAATCTTATAATGACTGTTTTAAGACAGATTTCACGGTCTTTATTAATCGATTTATAACCGTTGATAAAACCTGGATCTGCTACTATGCACCAAAAACAAAACACCAGCCAAAAAGTAACAAAACTATTCTTCACACCGCCAAAGAAGTAGGAAATGTTTAGAAGTTTTGTAAGTAGGAAATGGTAAGTAAATGAAATATCCCCATTGCTCAGTGGTTATCTTCCAAAAAGCCAAATTATAAATGGTGAGTGATATGCTAATTGTTTGAATTCGTGAAAAAAAAAACATGTTTATCAAGAAGAAAAAAAATCTTTAGGATAATGCAGGTACCATTCAGTAACGTTTATTTATCGAAAATAGCCGAATTAAAGTACAATTTTCTATACCGTCAACCGTATTCTCCTAATTTTAGCATCATCTGGCTTCCGGCTGTCGGCAAACTTCAAAAAATTGCTTGGTGGTAAGCGGTTACCTTTATATAAACTGGAAGCGGTGACAAATAGCTATTTTGAGAAGTTTAAGGTAGCGCACTTCCAGGATGGGATAATGATACCGAAACATCTTGGGACAAGATTTTTGATATTCACGACGATTTTATTAAAAAATATTATTAATTTCAAAGTATTCTTTCACTATTAGGTTGCGAACTTTCAAATGACCCACGTACTAGCCACGCTTCTAACCATTATTCTCAATAACAACACTTGTTTAGGTACTGTTAAGAGAACTACGGAAGTAACATAAATAAATAATAAAAATAAAAAGTGCAAATTAAAAATAATGCAACAATGCCAAATATTTATCCATAAAAAGCAAAAATAGTATAAAGTATCTGGGTGTCATAGTACACAGACAATTAAAATAGAATGAACAAGTAAAAAATCTGGTCACCAGAGTAAGAAAACTTATTTACATATTCATCAGATTGAGAAATATTCTATCATCTAGTATTATTAAAACAATTTATTACTCTTTTGCCTAATCTATTTTATAATACGGTATAATCGGTTGGGAGGGGGGACATTCAATACTAACCTTTTACCTGTAGAAAAGGTTCAGAGGCTGGTTTTGAAAGTCATCTTTCGAAAACCATAAATTTTTCCAACTTCACAGCTGTTTAACTCTTTAATAATTCTCAGTATAAATAAAATCTTCAAATATAACGCATTGCTACAAATTCACAAATTTCTATGCAACAATTTCCACAAAAATAAGTAACCGACCAAGATCGCGTGGTAACTTAAAAATCCCCAAATTTAAAACTAGTGATTCTCAACACTATTACGCCTATACAAATTTATACAAATTTTTAATGCCCTCCCATATAAAATTAGAACAGAAAAAAATTATGAAGTCTTTAAATCGCAAATCAAACAAATATTAGAAAACTCCGACAGCAATTACAGGTTCCAATTGATTATGTTTACGTATATGTATTTAATAATTTAATTCTATATTTATATCTTACTTATTATTTTAAAAGTTAAATAAAATACTCCCCAATTCAAATAGGAGAATTGATTTCTCTATTGAGTTGGGTAATTTTGTGTAAAAAAAAAAACAAAATATCTCAATTAAGAATAACTTGTTTTTCATTCTCGAAGGTATTATATGTTTCAAAGAGAATTATTTAGAAAAACAACATAATCATACAATATTACGTTTAATATTATGTCTAATAAATTCTTTATTATTTATGTAATGCAATATATACCCCACTAATCCAACCATTATTGGTGACAAAAAGTGTTTGAGAGAAGCTATAGAATAAAAGTTATATTTTTATATCCTGAAAATTAAGTTTCCCTTAGAAGTCGATTTAAACTGTTAATCACACAACCCTACCCTATTTATTAGAAACTTTATAGTATAATAAGAGACGTAATATTTTTTTAAATCTTTTATTCATTCTTGTTTGAACCAATAATCAGATCTTTCCGTGAAAATTCGTAGGCTCGGAGATTAAAATTAATGTATTGCAATAAAATGGTCTTCTGGAATTTATATTTTCACAATATAATTTAGATAACAAAAATAATATTATTTAGATTAAATACTTAAATCATCAATTTTATTAATTTAAAAAGATTAAACAGTTTTTCAATAGAAATAAAAATTTGTCTCTAAATTCGCATGCGCTCTGAGCCCTTAAATAAACCGCCAATAAGCAATAGCTCTATGACTTCGATCGGACAGATAGCCGACCCTAGAGACATTTCTATAGCTACACAACTCGATCGGGCCAAATGTAATGCGAAAAATTTCTAGCTGATTTGGTATGTGGTTTGTGCTTTCGCTGAACAATGTTCCAAATTGAGCATGATCAGATGGATGGATACGACGTACATCATTAGTTCTATATGCCAACTCGGGTTTTCGGGATTAAAGCAGTTTGGGAAAAATATAGGAGTCGACGAATATGGAAATTGGAAAAATGTTGGTTATGGAATTATTAGGATTAATATTGAAATGAATGAATATTGTATGTGTGAATTAAATTATAATAACGAAAAATGTTGGTTATGGAATTATTAGGATTAACGGTTATGAATGAATATTGTATGGATGTCGACGTAAATATACTCGTATATTGACTCGAATTAGAAGGATTTGAAAGTTATATTGCAAATGATGTTATTAGTGTGAGTAGTCTATGCCCCAACATTCCGTCCACAAATCTCGTCTTTGTTGAAATTTCACAGTGTGTACTATGTATATTGTGGGTGACAGGTTATAATAGAAAAATTAGTTTATTGATGTCAAAGTTTACAATTATTAACGGAGACGGTTTCTAGAGGTGTTGTATGAAAGGCGTTGATAAGAAAAGTGAAGCTAGTGAATCGGCCACCGCTGGCCGCATTGATGTTGATGTATACCGCCGATACTGGGTGTCTTTAAAACTGATAAGAGTTGCGTTTCACGCATCGGTACTTGCTGGGTAAGTTCAGCATCGCCGGCCAGTGGCGATGAGAGTATCGGCGATAGCCCTGCACAGCATATAATTTTGAACGTAAAATTATAATAATAGAGATTGTATAAATATTATTGATGTCAATATTTTTATGTATTTATTTTTATTTCGTTATTATATTAATCTTTTTATAACATAATAAAGATAATCACGTTCGTTTGCATCCAGTATACTTTATTATAAATATTAAGGAAAAATTACAGAATTCAAAAATTAAAGATCATTTCCATTCTCATCTTTTATTCATTCATAATGTTACTGTGAAAATCTTTTACGAATAATGTTACTGCATCATGTTGAAAATAATTATATAATTTGATATAAAATAAAAAGAATTACGGCAAATTAATAAGTGGAATTGGAATTAAAATAAAAATTAGATATCTGGTAAATTCAATAAAATTTCTATCATGTGATAAAATTATAAGAAAATTTAAAATAATTTCACTTGAACATGTTATGTATGATTGTCAGCCCTGATTAAATAAATGTAAGCTCCCACATATTGATAAATTACAGAGAACATTGAAATGCGGCGTTGTGTTTTCAAAGGAATTTTGAAACAAGCATGTAATCAATTAGCGTTGACACCGGAATAGGTAGATTTGACAACAATCTCGACGCATGTCGGATAATTTAATTTTACAAAATGTGTTTATGGATGCGCACAGATTAAAATGAATTGAAATATTGTTGAGGCCGACTTATATGCGGCGGATCTAAGAAAAATATGATTTAAATACCAAATCTATTTAAGGAGTCTTACAGTCTTACAGTCTTAAGTCTTAAGTCTTGAGTCTTACGTAACAATAAATTTTGAGTAGTTAAATTATCTTCACGCTGTTTTTGTTTTTAATACTTCACAGTAGGTACATTATATTTTGAGTACCAGAGAGAATATACAATCTATGAAACTATTTTATCCTGAAAAAATTCAATAGCTATATTCTAGTTCCTTAAACATGCCCCCGATATGTGAAAGAACAACATAATATATTTTTAAAATATATCTTTTTAATCTTAAAATTATTCATAAGTCGTGTACACTCTTCGAATCATAACTATTGTGTTAATTTTTATTTAGAGGGTACGGTAAGAAAAAGAGTAAAAAAAATTGAAGTACAGTTTTTAATTATTATCTGATTGCAAAGAAATGTTGGCAAATAAATGTATACAATATAATGTAAAATCATCATATACATTTTTTTATAGAAATGCACCCACACAAAGACTTCACAGGCTTGGGAACTATTTTGGTTATGTAGATAATTCCAATGTTCAATGTAACTCAGCCATTCTGTGTTAAACCTAAATTTTTATTGTATTTTTTTACTTAACTTTCCATTTTTTTTTCTTTTAAATCAATTTTATCAATTCCTGTTTTATATATATTCTATGCTACTTATGTAGCTGCACATCTTTTTTTAATAATTAATTTTGTATAAGTCCATAAGGACGTAAATACAATATAAATAAACATTTAATAAATTTAATTATTCCAAATAATAGGAGTACCCAAAAAAATTACATTTTTGTGAATGAAAAACAATTTTTTTAAAAACAAATATATTTTCTCAATATTATTCAAAAAATAGTCTCAATAAATAGATACAAACTTATTCCATCGTTCAGGCAAGTTTTTAGTCCATCATTTGTAAAAACTGACGCTTTGTTTTAAAATATTGAGGGAGGGCTGTTTTCACTTCACTGACACTATTAAATTTTTTCACATCTAAATTATGTTGTAAAGACCTAAACAAATGGTAATCCTATAGCACTAAATCAGGAGAATACCGAGGGTGATCAACAGTTTCCCATCCGAGGGCATTACTTATTCTTGCAGTTTGAGGCAGTACATTGTCGTCGCTTTTTGCATGCGATACCCACACCACTTGTTCCCACACCTTTCTGATTTTGTTCAAAATTCTTTGTATGGTGGACCATGAAAATCCTGTTCTTTTTTGTTAATTCGTTAATTGACATCTCTGAATTGGCCTCAATTTCTGCAGGTAAGGGATCTTAATCGATGATTTTTGGTGTTCCACTTCTAGGCTTGTCTTCGAAACAAAAATTTCTTGATATAATTCTTTTGAACCATTTTTAGCATTGAGGAACTAGTAAAGCTTCACCATAGATGGCACAATTATTTTTTGGTTGCTGCGGTTACAGAATTTTTTTGATGAAATTCATACAACATACAAGAGCGTATAAATAGCTTGCTCATAACGAAGTCCTCCATTGAAAATGGGGTTTGTTTTTTTAACTATTATGCTCGCGACGCACTCTCCAGATGTTGATCAAACACCGTCAACAAACAAGTCACAACTGACCGTCAAAGTTATTCACGTAAAATGCGGCCTTTTTTTTTGGGTACACCTAATATATACAATTCGTGAATTTAGATGCCTTATACGCTACCGACGAAACGTGTTACTTGCCACTCTCAAGACTAGATCTGTCGTAAGACACGTTTTATGATATCGCAAGTAAACACCGTTACCAAATTATGTACGAAGCCACGTTTTTATACATTTTGATATTTTTTTACAATATGTAGTTCGTGGTCTATACCGACAATATTTATAACAAAAAAACCCTAACATATGTGTAAGTGCGGAATCTACATTTTTTTATGGTTTATTTGTTTTTTTATCAATCGTGTACATGGAACTCGCATGCATACTTGTCATTTAACTTATTAAAATTGTTTTAGACTACCAAATATATAGACATGAACTAACGCAAATTCCTTGTTTCAATATTTATATTTTGGTATCACTCACTTGATCACTTTGGTACCACTTACCCAATCAAATAGCTCCGCGACTTTTTTTTTAAATTTGACTCGATTGGAACGAAAATTTAAACGCTGACAATATAATATGCATTAATGTAAAAAATACGTCTTGTGTAAACAAAGATTTATTTTTCAAAAATTAAATACTTTTACTGTTGCATAAATATTTCATAAACTATCGGATCTATGTTTCTACAAAGAATATGTGTAGAATTTCCCTCGTCCCGCAACTAATATTCCAAACCCATCTCCTATATGTACACTTTATTTCATATCTATTCATTTACCGGTCTGTGACGATTAGACATTTTAATAATTAATATAAAATAACTTTGTAATTAAGGTCTATTTTTGTTCCCCTCTAACATGATTTGTTGACATAAAAATATAAGTCCCAATTGCTTTTTAAAAAGTTATTTTACACTCAGTATTATCTTAAAATATTTATATTCCTATTTTAATAAAATGTGTTGGTACCGAACTAGAAGAATTGTCTCAATGTATTCTCAATTTACATTTTTCTGGTTAATAATGTTATGCGTCATTTATGCTGACGATTTCTTGATATTATGAACTGCCGCCTTATTCAAATAAAGCCTTTGGATGTACTGAATATGTAAATGAATCACAAGATTTTTTCTGAGAATGTAAAACCACTTCTATAGTCGGTTATTGTCTTGGAAATGAGTCCTCTTTTTAATAGAAACTCTTATAAAACCGCTTAAATTTCAAAATCGCTGGTATATTTTTTAGAAAAATCTATGGCATTAGAGCCTTTTCGATTTCAGCACGTTTGTAAGTGTTAATATTCTATCATCACAAACTTTTAAAATTAAGGTGAAATATTGACAAATAATACGCTAATTCTGACTACGTAATTACTTTACTTCAGATCCATTATATTAAAAAACTTTTATTCATTGTTGTACCACAGTTCTCCATAAAGTTTTGATGGTAATATCTTGGTATAATGAATTATAAAGAGTATATTTTCATTGATAGAAATTGCTTAAAATTAAGTTAAAAAATACTTTTAAGTGCCGTCGTTAAGAAAAATTTTCCATTATGAATACCTTCAAAAGCATTTGTAAATAATTTTAATATATGTAAATGTACACTTTCAAAACAAATTAGGTAAATCATGTTACAAATAGAGTGAGAAAAAATCAATCTATCGAAAAAATAATACACTAATAATACTCAAGAGTCATCCAGAAGGTTCTATTCAAAGGAATTTGAGAAATATTGTAATTGAAATATGTTTTCTTTCAACGGGAATAATTACACGTTTCACTAAAAAGCAAGGTACACAAATCAATATGATGTGATAGCCATGAGTATGACAATAGTTCGGATTCATGTCTCAGTAGTAACTATATTATTTCTTGTGTGTTTTTCAGTGTCGCAAAATCATCGCAAAAAATCTCAACTTTCTAAATAAAATCATGTAAAAATGTATGTATATTTTTTCATAATTTATTAAATATATTATAATGTATTTACAAAAGATGACACCTTATTTTCACCTCAGAAATAATTATAATGCTCAGTGTCAACGCTATCTGAATTAGTTCGTAGTTAATTATTTGTAATTGTCTGAATTTCAAATCTTCACTTGCACGTCATATATTTATTTACTTTTAGAAGAAAATAATTAAACTTTATAAGTTATACAAAATACTTTTAGTATTGAAAACGATACGTTTTGAAGCAATTTTTTTTAACTTTGCTTACAATAGCATCTTGTATTGTATACATATTGTGAAGTTGCAGTTTTTTTTTCAAAACATAGTCCTGTGGTATTTTAATACAAATTAAATTAAATGATTTCATAGGTTTAACACAGAAGTTTTATAATCTACAAAACTTATGAATATAGTTCTCATTTTGTCTAAAAATGGAGATGTCACACTTTGATTTGCTTTTATTATGAAATATTAGCAATACAAACGAATCCCAAGAGAGTTTTATTTTTTCTTCAAAAATATAATAAAACATATCCGTTTATTGTAACATAAATAAAGAATTATCAGCATATTCCATTAACTTTGTTCGGTATAATGATAATATTATGGATATATTACTTACATAACGTTTTTAATTAAATTACTTATTTGCTCTTGGGTATTTTTTTTTGATAATTTATAGTTTATTTGCGCCTTTTTAAGATTTTTGAGAGAGTTAAATTTTATAATAATTGAATAAAATTAAATGATTCGAATAAAAAAGTAGTAAAAGCATGACGGTATAAGTTGAAATGAAACCATTAGTATTAATCAGTTTTAAGTACACACCGTAATACACAGAATTTCAGGTTACTGCGGGCTTTTACAAAATCAATGACATACTGGGGGAAAATAACTTATAATATTTTTTAGTAGAATTTTTACAGTGGCACGTAAAGAGCAGTAAAAATTTTCGATTCGACATTAAAAAAAACTATACATGGTGTAAATATAACATATATTTATTTATTGTAGTTTGAATTGTAGTCTGAACTCGTCTTTTTTACGTAGTTTCTCATAATTTGATAACTTTTGTAACGTTATAAATACGTTAGTAAAATTGAATTATTTAAATCATCTAAATGATTCAGTTGGTAATATTTTTTTTAATAAAGCAACACTCTCGCACATGCGCGGTAGGTTGTTGCGGGCGGGGACCAAGCGTCAGGTCCGCGCACCGCGGAGAGATTTCATTTCGCATAGAAACAAGCCTGGCGGTTGGCTACGCCAATCGCGGGTGGTTTTAACCAGCCGCCAGAATGGCGGCGCTGCCGGTGATAGAACGATATAATAGTCATAATTACAAGTGCATCAATTTTCTACTAATCTTGTGATAAATTCTAATTTACATTATATTCATCTATTCTGCAGAAATAGTTTATTTCACTTGGGCCCGGGATGATGAACTCTAGAATAAATGTTGAACGGTGTCGCAAACGGGATGCGAATGGGTATCCGATCGCTGGCCACAATCTACCGATAAGGGTAGCGGATGACCCAGGCCTATAAGCCAATTCATTTCAAATCAGTACTCGGCGATAAGAAAGTATAAGAACGAGTTCAAAACGTGGAGGAAGCGCGTCCCGAGTCCAAGTTCTTGTATTATTATTGTTTCATTTTTCTGTCTGTGAACCTACCTTGATGGCGGTTCCACATCTTCAACTTCGGACATTTTTAGTATTACACTAGTTTGCACTTGTAATGATCGCTCTGTTTCTTTTAATAAACTAATGTAATTAATTATAACTTCTTTAAATAATTTAGATTAGATTCCTGTTCATCCTGATTACACAATCTAATCTAAATTCCAATCTAAATTTATCACAAGTAAAGAGAGAAGTCGTCAGCAAGGTGAGTTCTGAGCTCCGTACTCACATGTTATGTTTCTCCACTAATCTAGCCGGTAAGTGTGGACGAGACTCTGGTAAACTACGTCATAAACTTCAATTTCGATTACATCAGCATCAGTACTAAGTATGCTAACAGAAACCAAGCGGTGGTCATAGGCGGTTTTAAATCAGATTGGGTGCGCATCTCTTCCGGAGTTCCTCAAGGGAGTTTGCCAGGTCAACTACTATTTATAATCTATATTAATAATATACACATATGCTTTCAATTTTCCAACATTCTTCGCCAAAATGAGCTCCCTAGATGTTTGATAAAATCCAAAATGATATCACTCGCCTTGCAGCCTATTGTGAGGTGAACAAATTCGTGCTGAATGCTAAAAAATATTTTCAAATAACATTCTCCAGAAAATTTAACAACATTAATTTTACTTGTACAATAGACAGTACTCAGCTAGAAAATAAAAGCAATGTTAAAGACCTAGAAATAATCCTCGATAGCAAACTTCTTTTCAAAAATCACATTGACCAAATTACCTTCGAGGTCTATAGAATGCTAGGATTCATACTTCGAACCTGCAAACACTTCCAAAATCCATATTGCCTCAAAATACTGTATTTCTAAGTGAATAAGCATTCGTTCGTATTCACTTAGAGTACTCATCTCAAATCTGGAACCCATGGCAGATTACATATATTGCGAGATTAGAACGAATACAAAATAGGATTATTCAATATCTTAATGTTAGATCTAATCTATCATTCAACTTCTATTTAAATGCAGCAAACTTCCACAATATGAAAACTCTAGACATCGAAGAACACGTGCTGACCAAATACTTCTCTTCAAATTACTGCAAGGCTATATTGACTGTCCCAGCCAATTAGAACTAATATCTCTCCACGTACCATCTACATCGACCCGGCAATCCGCACTCTTCCATATTCCTAGAAGTAGAAAATCTTACATACAGAATTCATTCATTCACCGGTCATGCAAATACCATAATGAGAAATTTACAGAAATTGACTTTTTCAACATTAACCTTACTACTCTCAAATGGTTCTTTTTATGAACCACCACAATCTCAATTTTGGACAATAATTCTATCTATAAACACATCTTGCTCTCCCTTTACCGCAACAACAGTTGCAACCTCCCTTTCCTTTCTCCCTCTTATTTTCATTTTTTCTGCACCTATCTTTATTATCTTCTTTTTCTTCTGCACCTAAACATGCTTTCGTACCTAAACAATTCCGTGGATTTTCATAAATAGTATTACATGTTAAATATTTATTATGTTTTAGTTAAATTAAGTTTACACTGTCAAAACCCCCCAATAAAATATATATGTATTGACTTATCCTGCGATATTAAATACAACGTTTCGTGTATTTGTATTTGATTGTTGTGTTGTTCTTCTCTCGCATTTAAAAAATATTTCCGTGATAAGGGTTCGATGGGATGAGGGTCTCGGGACTATTACTAGTTGTTCCTTATGTTTCTTCACTTAATTGTCTGAATCCCTTGTTTATTCAAATTTATATGTCACATCCACGCGATATCAAAACAAGTATTTTTTTCAGCTATGAAAATAGATTTATTTTTAAACCAACGTAAATATGTCATTGAAATAAATACAAAAGACAAATTATTATTTCTAAAAAACAGAGCTGGTAAAAGTATAGTACATATAATAAATCTAACGAGATTAACAAGGTTGATATAGCTCAGCTACCAGCAATAGAAAGATCCCGGGTTCATTTTCCGGTGGTACCTCTGTTTTTTTTTGTTAAAGAAACTGAATAATTAACATTGGTACAATTATTATCAGTAAAATAATATGTTCAGAGGAAACACTATCTCACCATTAAAACAAGAAATTATCATTTCAGTGTAAATTTATTATTGCTTGAACATTTTGCCCAGGCCGACGTTTTGGCACGGGAATAACGTTCCATTGACAAGATGACGCATTGCAACTAACATATAAGGAGAGATACAAAATTAGTTAAGTAATGGGATACTCTCGATTTACAGTGGTATGGTATAAGAATCCACTACTTTTACGTAATATGTAGCTATATAAATTCAATTATATATTCACTCCGTACCCGGAATACTTCTTACAAAGCTATAATTTTATAACTCTATACCAGAGATGGTGAACCTGTGATACGCGTGACACGCAAATCATTTTTAGTGACACGCGGACAAAGTTCAAATTTGGTTTGCAAAACGTATTTAAATTTAAATACCGTAATCTGGAGTGAATAGGGACGATCATAAGGACAAATAAGTTTGAAGTCTTATTTTGCCACATTGGTGTTAATTCTTAACCTTAACTATTTAATGTATTATAAATAACATATTTTTTACCTGTTGGCAACACTCTTACCGTAGTGCCACGTAATAACTATGCGATTTATTAATTGTCAAAGATTTTAAAAGATAACAGACAAAATTATACACTGCAAAACTTTGTTAATGTATTAAACAGTTAAATTTTTCGGTTAATCTTAACATTTCACAAATAAGAATTTTGTGCTGAAAGTTCGTGTTTTATTTGTGAGTATAATTTCTTATTTATAAATATTTTAGACTGGTTTATTTGTGAAAGGTCGCTAATAACCTAGTTTTGAGGTGAGTCATGGGGTGAATGGGGATACATTATATGAGTTTTTTAAGTTTACGTATTTCATTAGGTTGTATTAATAATTTAATGAATAATTCTCTTGCCAATAGACAATGCTGAGAAAATACACACCTGATGTAAGAGTAAAGAGATATCTGAAATACAAGGAGGAAGATATTAAGAAATCTGTTTAATATATTACCAATATTTATATGAACTTCCGCCGTGCAGAAGAAAAATATGATATTAGTCGATCTATATTATCTAGACGTGTATTAAAAGTCGACGTGAAAAAACATAGCGGACAAACTGTTTTGAGTTCTGAAACTGAACAGTTCATAATTGAAAATTTAAATATCTGTTCTGATTAGGGATATCCTCTAAATAATAATGATTTGCGACCTATTTTCAAGGCTTACCTCAATAAAAAGGGTGTCACTATAAAAAGATTCAAATTAAATTTTTCCAGAAAACGAGCTCGTTTTAAGTTTTTAAAAACAACACCGAGGTCTTATATTTCGAAGGTTTTGTCGGAATATAAAAAGGTTGCGTGCTGCAGTCACTACTAAAATGTCCTACTGTGATGTAACTTTCTGCAGACCCCTCAAGATAGCTTGAAAGGATATTATTTATAGATGGAAAAAAATGAAGGCAGAAAAGAAGCAGCCCAAAAATATCTTCGCATCTTTATTAAAAAATCCAATATTGAAAAAAACCAAAGAAGTAGTATTTTATTTGGTTTTAATAAAACCAGTATATTATAATAAAATATTACAGGTCTTACCAGATTCCACACAAGACGACAAAGAGCTCATTCATAACTCCGTTATAAATATTTTACAAGATATGAGACAACCAGAAGGTCCGAAAAAGCCAAAAAAAAAAAATGCTTAACGTAAAGCTTGTAAAAAGTGTTGGCGGTAGTGAAGAACTAAAAGGTCGATTGGCGGTAGTGAAGAACTAGTAGGATGAAAATGGACGAAAACGAAAAGGAGATGGATTCTAGAAAAAATAACAATAATGACTATGATCTGGGAGGGTCAGTCTAGAATGGCACTAAAATTAAAGATAAGTAAATAATAACATTAAATTTATTAGAACCACAACCAGGTTTCTCAATCGTTCAAATTAAATATATAACTATTCCTTGGGTAACATTATATAAATTAACTGGCAAAGTCAGCATTCTACTTAAATTCAGAGATCGAGACTGATGTCTTCGCATATTTTGCAAAGAGTGGATTTGTGGGTCCCGCAACGAAAATTTTAATCTCTTCGATTATGTTTGTCTAGGTTGTTTAGCCTTCATTATGTTTGATTTTACGTGACAGTTTTACTTAAGTATGTTTATTATTACGTTGAAAAAAAATTGGAATTCAATATTTAGTTGTATAATAAATACCATAACTGGTTTGATGAAGAATTTGTTTTATTTAACTCCGTAAAACAGAATAAGATAAACATAATAATTGTACTATCCCTATTGACCCCAGTACTTATCCCTATTCACCCCACCGTGCGAACTGTCTTAATTTATGGAATTTTCTCTGTAGTTCACAATCTAATTAAATTTAGATGAACAGGGACTTATAAATGAACCGTTGATTAAATATAAATCATTGGTCGTATATTATGTCGATGTATAGCACTAGAAACTCTGAACTTGTCACTATTCACCCCAGAACTGAGTAAAATTTTCATGCATAAAAATATAAAAAAATGAATAAGATTTCTCTTACGCCACTTAATTCTATCTGAAAATGGAACATCGTGGATCTCAAGTCGCCTGGTACGGCTGTGAATATGACATGGAAATATATTATTTACTACACCATACGCGATCTTACGGTGCAGTAAATTTTAGCTAATGCTGAAGTATGAGTAGAGAGTGTCAAGTGTACTTTCTTATTGTGTCAGTGTTTTATTGTGACTTGCGATGTAATTTGAATAATTATTATCTATCAAAATGTCAAAAAAAACGTAAGTACGGTGTAATTGAAAAAAAATGATAATCTATTTTTTATTATTTAAATGTAAGACATCATTTTGAAACTAAAAAACATATTAATTTTTTATTTTATTTAAATGATAAGTAATTTTTTTTATTTTTAAAGTGAGTACACATACTTTGACCCGCTTGAGGTAAAAGGTTGTCCATCGCTGCTCTATTAATACATACGTTTCCTTGCAAATGCGGAAAAAATCTATAAATATTATCAACAATCATGAGAACAGTATATTTATATTAAAATAATTATTAATATATTGTTTTTAAACTAAATTAAATCTCTGCTGCGAAGAATGTTTTTCTTTTCGACATATTAAAAATGAGGAAAAATATCTGATAATATCTAACGTGGTTAAGAGATGGTAATAGGAAATGACTCGAAGAAGAACGTGATGACAACCTGAATCATTAGGTGAGAAGCCTTAATGGCCCGCTCCTGAAACATAAATATTAGACGGGCGACGCGTACATTGCGGGAAAACGTAGTCTAGGGTATTAAGTAAGCTAAAAAACTTGTACGATAAAATTCATAATGAATATATTTAAAGATAAACATTTTTTTTACAATAATATGGCAATTTACCACTTAGGCTAAGCCTGATCTAGGGAAACCGCCACTTAATTTAAAATATTTGTTGTTATCTAAAAAACAGTATAAAACGTAGTAAAAATTTAATAGAAACATAGTAACATTGCCAATACTAATAAATAAATAATAATATTAATAACATATAGGTATCATGGTTTCTCAGCCATTCAACAAATTTATTTTTGAAAAATGTATGTGATAGAATTTGCTTTATATTAGAGTCTAAAATATTATAAAGTTTGGGTTCTAGTTATAGGAAATATCTTTGTCCAAATGTAGTCTACATATATGGTAGTTGTAGTAGTATATTTTGTGTTATTGTGAGGTATGGAAAAATGCCTAAAAATTAGAACAAGGCAATCTTATACAATGTGTAATCGATTAGTAAATAAAATCTCTATGCAAGGACACTCCTTAAGGCAGACTCTATAAAAGCCCTATGCGTACAATATATTGACACCTTTACACAAACAGCAAACTCTACGAAATTATAATAAATTTAGGTATTCCAGAGACGCAATCTCATAAAAATGGCTAATTAAGGTAAGAGAGGTAGTAATTTTCTACAAAACCAACGGATTCCGACAGGGTGATGTGCTTACGCCATATCTGCTGTGTAATGTTGGGCTAGAAAAGGCCATTTGTGATCCGTGAACTTGCATTGGTTCTGGCACTATGCATTTTCATTAATCATAATAATATAACCCAATAAATTTCAATCAACAATAACTAATTGGCGTTCGCAGATCACGTAAATATTAACCATAAATCATTTTATAGAAGCTTCAATAGCTCTCTAGCGTGTAGCGGAACAGATGTGTGTGATATAAGGACAATGTTCGATCTTTATAACTTATTTATGGATCGCCGGTCGCTGTGCGCGCGCATGTGAACATGACATACGTAGATCGGTGGTTCTTGTCTATTACTTATACACTACTCCCCTCTCCCTATAACCAGAACACGATATTTTCTGTTGTGTATTCTCTACGGTATTTTGATTGAGTTGAAGTTGTACCTTCGAACTGAAAATAGCGTTTGCCATTTTGGTTGCCCTGACTGCCGCCAAATTCGTCCTGCCGTGTGGGAACGAATTGTTGGCTTGAAGTATCGTCCTACTGTGTGGGGCTGATATTGTACTATTTGTGTGTAATCGGTTTTTCTCTACCATGCAATCCGGTTAGTGCTATACATAGTGCTATTGTGCATGATGCTTGGTTGACACTTTGCGCTACCACCGAAGTGTATGTCCAAGAGCCAGAAGATCTGTGGATTCAGTGGAAGAAGATACAGATACTAAAAGGAGCATTTCTCGGGGTGGGTCGTGTTTTCGTTTGGGTGGTTCTTCAGCCGCCCCTTCTTTCCTCTCCCGTATTTTTTCCACCCTTCCTGCATCAAATATTTCTCTACCACCTCGATTAGATAGTAAGCGACAAATCAGCCTGCCTGCACTCGTATATATAAAAACGAGACCTCAACTGAAGATACCGACGAGTACGTTTAACTGATTTATAGTACATAAAATGTGTCAAAAAATTCATGTAGCTGGGGTCTACGTTCAATGACCATAACAAAGTCATTGATAAATTAACTGTGATGTCCTTGGAATGGTGTGTGTATGTGTGCCGCACCGCCGATGCGGGTATGTGTGGCTATAAATACAGCGCGCTGGAGTGCGCGCGTCTCTTTTATCTGTAGTTCGTCGGCTTAATAGTTTGACCAACACTAGTGATATACCTTATACTAAATTGTAGCTTATTGTAATAAAAGATTAATTGTTACAAAGTCTATTTCTTGGACCTTCACATAACGAGGACAATAAAGACGTACTAAAAATTGAAGTATGTAACATTAACAATACGGATTTTATCTATTAGCAGATGCTTGGAGTAGAAACATGTCGACTAGCGGTGTTTGAGCGCTAAATATTTAAGGTCGCCTCTACCATTTTAAGTTGAGCTGTACGATGAGCCACATCTAATTTATTAAAGTTTAACGATTTTGATGGGCCAGACATCTGTCTCGGACGGAAGAGTCTTCACAGCGTGTGCACCAGACATTTAATAAACCAAAGGGGCGATGGAGCATCAGTAGACAGCGATTTCTTTTGGCCGGATGGAATGCGGAGGGAACTGCAGGTCTACGACAGGCAAAACAACCCACGGAGCAGAGAGAAATCCTTGAAGTATTACTTCAGCCGGGAGTGGGCAGAAGGAGGTGAATGAAAATAGAAAATAAATATAGATATGTGGATAAAGAACACATTTTTAATAAAAATGAATTAATTAATTTAATTCTGGCTACTTCTATCGGATTTTACTTTAAGGTATTTGAGAATATAAATTTAAAATTTGTCGAAAATGTAAAATGCGCTTCCCCGGATAGGAAGAGGTTCAGGTTCGTATCCCGGTAGCAACTAAATATTATTTCGATAGTTACATTTTTTCTGTATATCTTTCTAGTTGATTAATTTAATATGTATAAATATATAATAAATAATATTTTATGTACGTACTTATTAAAAAATAAGATAATAATAATATAATGTGTCCATTAAGATGTTGCTATATTTTAAGTACTTTGAGAATTGATATCAATTCGTATACGTTCATGTTCACGGATCAAACCTCTATTAAAGATTCGACCCGATGCGGTTAAAGTAAAGTACAAAGTTTAGGGCGAAGTGATCTATGAATCATCACTTAACTAATATACGTGTTTTGTTCCCGAATTAGAATGACGCATTCAACACCCGTACCTTTACAGATTTTCGAAGATCAAAGACTCATTAAGAGATCATCTTGGACTCAGGCTATAATGTGCGTCTCCAGAATAAAGGATGATAGCGTCTCTTTCTGCATCGTAAGTAGAAAAGTCACTATTCATTAATGAAAAATACATAATTCCTAAGTTCAAAGTCAATCGCCATGACTATTATACATCGCTATTGCTTTACAATAACTTTTACGGTGCGATGATATATAATAACAATATATAATATAATAACAAACTGGTGTGCATATTCTTTATTTTTTGGTATTCTTGAAAAATTGTATTGTACAATCGCGCGTATTTAACACTTACAGTCCGGTGGGTCAAAATAAAACACGTCCGGAGGTGGTGGGTCATTTTAGACCCACCTTAAGTTTTCGGTTTTTCAACCGTTTTGTAGGAGATTTTTTAAAGATATTTCATTTTAAATATGGTTTAATGAAATGACATGATGTACCGTAATGTTTCTGCTAAAAAATTAAAGATAAAAATAAAAAATATTACGAATAATGTACATATTCTCACGCATCAACAGACGCCCTATACAGCCAAAATACAAACATCCACTGAACATGTGATATTCTCGTCGGAACCCGAGCAGGTAGTGTCATAAAACTTGCAGGTAGGCCCCCCCCCTTAAATAATTACATTACTGGCATTGTCTAGGGGCCGCCAGACGAAAATAAGTCAAAACAAATACATGGACGCATACCTGGTATCCTTTGTCTACCCGCTCAAAATGTTGACAATGTATGTTTCGGCGTAAGCGTTGAGATTCAAACAGACTGTCTTAGGTCAGTTTTTGAGCGTATTTTCATATTTTTATCAATAACTCATTTGAATCTCGTGCGATAACATTTATTTGTATCTCAAATTATTTGAAAATATTTAATGGAAGATTAGCTAGAAGTAAAACAGCATTAATCTAATATTTATAGCGTAATTCATATTTTTACAAACACCCGGGTCAAATCTGACCCACCACCGTAGAGTATGTGTTAAGTACTTTGGCCATACCGCACAAAGAAAAGGTGAGTGGTAGAAGGAAAGATTCAAGGATTTCACTCACGTGGCAGATCATTCAAATGCTGGACATGTCTGGTGACGACTTCCACCAATATTTCACTCTAGGAATGCGTCCAAAATGCAATGAATCAAGAGTCGAATAGCGCTAAAGCAATTCGTTACTATCGGCAGTTTGTTCACTTTTATGTTTTATTTTATTCGTGTGTATTTTATAATATCATATTATTGGGATGATTTCATCTTGTTATTTTATGACAATTTCTAATCATGTTTTCGAGTTATAAAAAAAATATTACATAAAATGTGGCAATTTTTACAAAACGAGAAAAAATATATTGATTTGATTAGGTAACTGGTATATTGTTAACCTCTGACCACTGTGCAAAACATTTCAAAGCATCCAACTTTATTCCTTTGAAGTATTTCTCAAACATTATTTATTTTACGGAAACGTGAAAGATATCTGTTTTATTTACATTCGTCAGCAAACTTGAATATTTATTTAGTGAAAGTTGTTTAATATCGGTGCGGTGCACGTATGACCTAATACGCGTAGGTAGGAGGTTTATCGAATCATTTCCTTCATTTTGTACAGCCGAGTATAGGGGATGAAAATGGAAATTCTTTTTACAGGGTGACTGTTAACCGAGTATACTCGTACAGCATCCTGGAACGTTATTAACGTTAAATTATTATACTGTTGTAATATATTTTATTCAATTAAGGTTTTTCAAAAGACTTTGCACCATTTATTAATTTAATCATACAATACTATTGAAAGCGTTCTGAAATAATTAATATCCATGACAAGAGAATAAATCATGAATGGCTAATTAATTCCAACGTTCAATGGGTCGAGTTTAATATAACACGGATCCATTCAAAACTCCTTTTTAAGTCCTTTATCATTACCAGCATTTACACACCTACAAGCATCTAAACAAGATCGACCTAAAATAATATTTCATATAAAATAAAATGTTGATAGAAATATAAAATACGATAGAAAATCTATCTATGACGAAACTGCCAGAAAATTTCAATGCACTTTCTTCGATTTTGACCAGAATACCTCGAGACACTCCTCCGTTAAAAATGTATTACATTATATAGGAAAGTACGATTTATTTTTTTAAATTGCAGTTTTTAAAAAATTGTAAGAATTAATATTATTTTTAATATTTAATGCAAATACGTCGTGGTTATTTATTTTACTATTAATGTTGGTCACATAAAAAAAGTAAATAAATAATACAGTAAACGTAATATACACTATAAAAAAGTAATTCTTTAGTATCTGTATAGTATCGTATCTGTAGAAAATATCCTGTTCGTATATCCGCCAGTGCCGGATGGAATATTTAAATTTGGAGAATTAAATAAACTCATTTTTCCTCCACATCTTAAATTAAAAAATTTTAATTTTTTATATTATGATTATATTCCTCTAAGTTGTTTCCTTTTCTGAATTTAAATACATTTTGGTCCTTAATGCAAATAATAATAGTTCCAATTTAACTGAAAATGAAAGCAATAAAAAGTTTTTGATCTCTTTTGTACTAAAATATTTTGAAAAATTAAATATTCTGTTCAATGATATTAGATAAATGTCTATAAATATATTATTTGTGTTTTTATAAATGGATCTAATATTTTAAAAAGTGTTAGAGAAATTATATGATCAATTATTATTGTCAATCAAATACAATTGGATAAATTTTATTCATTTATATTTGATTCTTCAGTTGATCTTAATGCAATTTATTAACGCTTTAGATAAAATATATAATTCATAAAGTGTAAAACTAATAAATGTTACAAATAAAATGGATTAAACCGAACTACAATTTTTTGAACTATCCTATATGTATTTTACTTCCGTGAAGTGGGAAACACGAAAATTGAAAACCGCAGCCGTTCGCTCTATTTGGCTTGGGTTATTTGAAAATTACAAATACGTACATCACTAGGTACACCAACATCAATATTATATATCTTAACTACATTATATTGAAAATAAACCAGTTTATACACAATATCCCTGATGGTGACATAAAAAAACAATGATATTGAATTATATAAAACACATGATACAACGCATATTCACATCTCGATACAAAAACATTAATCTGGCGAAGACAATCGCCATTCATTTATAGTGGATTTCATTTATATAAAAACTCATTTTATCAGACAAGACAATTGACATGAAAATACTTTAAATGTCGTGACAAACATACTAAGATGCGCGCAAAAGTAAGAAACAAATATACTTTAAAATGATTATAACCGATGATAAATTTTATTTTCCATAACCCTAGGTGCAATTTTTTCATAAATCTTATGAAACACCTTGTTTTTCTAGTAGGCACATCAAAAAAGTATTTTTACATATTTAATATTAGCGAAAAAAATGTATTTAAAAGAAAGATATACAATGTTTGCTTTCATGGAAATTTTAAATAAATATTTACATTTTATTTGTGTGATAAAATAGCATACAGAAAAATACATTTTTAAACTGAAAAAAAAAATTGAATCCTTTGAATGAAAATATTTGTTTAATATATTTACTATGTCTTTACTAATAATTATTAAAACCAAACAAAACCTTGTCTAGTTAGTATTGATGGATTACAAAATTTACATCGGTACATGTCATGTCAATTGACAACCCTATGTAGGATAACAAAAATTTTACAAAAATAATAAACAAAGTCTTAAATTTTAAAATTCGTTCGTGTTTTTGTATATTGTATCGTTCGTGAGACGTCAGAAGTAATAAAATAATGAAAAATGTATATACTGAACGTTATTTACCAATAATACTATTACTAGACAGGAAGTACATACCTCGACACCACAATATAGACGATAATGTTACGAGTTTAAAGTATACACATACTAGACTAGTTTGGTTTCAAATTGAATATCTATGCTCCCAAATCACAAAGGTCTGATTTTCGACGTGCCTCTGCCAATGTTCTCCAATTCCGCAGGGAGAGTTAACCAGGCAAACAGAATAACAAAGTTTTTGTAATGAGAAAATTTCATCTGGAAAATGAGCTAGAGAATTTCATCAGCACTGCATGGATTGACTTTCTATCGGATTGAAAATCACAATTTAGACAAAGATATTGGTAAAAGCTTAACAATTATTTTATTTAAGCGCCCCATTGCCAGATTTCTCAGACTCATCTTTGCGCCATCCGAGTCGCGTACTGCATCAGCCCGAAACACGTACAAAAAATAATTATCGTGATCAGTATGCCAAAGCACAAAGAAAAGTGTAGTGATAAGAAACTGTTTTTTTATTAGGAGAACACATTCTTATTGTGAAGTTGTAATTATTCAGAACAGACGGTCTGTGATATTTTAAATATGAATTAAATATATTAATTAGAAAGATCAGATTACTCAAAGGTATTTGAGATTCCGTAAAAATAAGGTAGATGGCTCTTTCAAATAATGGAACGATTAAAATGTATTAATATCAAAAAGGTGACATACAGGTTTGAAAATTTGTCGCTAAAAATATTGTCGCTGTAGCATAGTTGGATAATGCACCTTCGCCGGTTTGGAAAAAGATCCAAGTTCGAATCCCGGTGGCGCAACAACAATATTTTTCGATTAAATTGATTTTATATGTATATCTTTCATTAATTCATTATTTTAATTCATATTTAAAACTGTTTTTTTCTTTTCTGAAACATAATTTCTTATTATTAATTATAAAAACTTATAAACGTTGTAAAAACCATTGATAAAACGTCGAACAATTTCGATACTATTGCATCTTCATTAGGACGGTTTGCTATACTGATACACCAACTGAGCGGGCCACATTTTTAAAAATTAAAACGGCATTAAAATTTTACGTAAACAAAAAAAGCCTTAGATTAGATAATACAAATATTATAAATTAAAAAAAGACCTAATACTAAATCTAATACAATTAATAACCAGTTAAATTTAACTAAATACTTGGTTATTTTATATTTCCTATTTCTATGTGATTTTTTTGTTTGATTATATTGCACACTTTATTTAATACATATATCAATTAGTGTACTTTCTTCCTGACGAAGATACAACAGTGTCGAATTTGGTCGATGTTAAATCAATCATCGTGGTTTACACAAGGTTTGAATGATTTTACGTCGTAAATTTTAAAATCAATAATTATGTCCAACCACAAAGTTAACGCTACAAACATAATTATTATTTACGAGTATATTAAGCGGCAGGTCGTAATGTTTTACATTGATTGAGTGACGGGGGTCATATGATATAAAAGGTTTCGCTCACGGATCTAGTTTACAGCGTTGTAAGTGTCACGTTTTATGCCCAACTCCAAGTGCTCCAGGATCCTGGCTCCCGGAGGACGCGTTTGCAAATCATAAATATCTCCCATCGTGTCACGAATACCTACGCGGCCATTGGCAAAATGACTTACATTTGATTTGCACTATTTATTAATTTTATTGCAGGTCTTATCATTGACAAAATGCCACAGATGCAAATAATAATTTTAAAATATTACAGCATAATTATTTCACTAAAAATATGCCTCCCCGAATTGTTTTTGTTCAACAAATATATTTAAATCCTGCCGTTTATCTAACGATTTATAATTATACTGGAATTATTAATTTTTAATTATTACTTCACCCATCTCGAGAGTTAAAAAATTTCATTTATTTTAGAAACACAAAAGAAAGAAAGGAAAGAAAAAATTGATGGATTAAGACAGGGGAAGGTTTAGACAAAAATATATCCAGCAAATAATAAACAAGGAGAAACAGATACTTACAGACTACTTCTGAATAGTGTCTAGGACATGACGAACGTACAAGAAAATATTTTCTTAAATATTTAAGAAAAAGAAGATTATATTAATGATAAAATCTCGATCCCGCGAATCTATATGCAATTATTTAAGATGTACGTATACAAAAAAATAGACGAGATGTTAGTTTGTGAATTTAAAAACTACACCTTTCGACGCCCCTATGTGCTTTTTTCATTGGTAACCACATGCATATATAAACAATTTTCAATACATTGGATTATACATACATTTACTGCCACAAGCATAATAATTTATGTTATTATATAAATAGTTTATTATATAATAAAGGAGTGATAATTATTCGATACATACCCTAAGCGGGAGAAAAGACATTACACGTATGTTTGAGGAACGCTGTCCTCTATCTCATTTCAGTCTGCTGGTCTTCCCAACATTTCTAATCGCGAGATCCACACCCTAAAGCGAGCAACTATTTATCCTAATCAGTCCTTCAATCATAATGTTAAATTACAGTTGATAAACTTGAATAATAATTATCAATAGATTGGAAAAGATACTGATATACAGTTATTTATAGTACATACTATGATTTACCATAAATGAGTGATGTTATTACATTACTTAACTATCATGAAATATAATGTTTTTAAGGAGAACATGTTTTAAATAAATAATAGATCTCGTAGAGATGAAGCAATTTTTTTTTTATTAATGGAAAAATATAGAAGTATGGAAATTACAAGGCTTACGACCTATCTTCGGCTGGCTTAAGTGATCTCTCTACAAAATGTAACGTCCATATCTATTAAAATTTTGAAAGTTGTATATATGTTAATATGTTAAATCACTTCAAATACCACTACACTATCGCCAAAAATAAAATAATAATTAGATTCGTATTGTGACATATATGCTGTTTCAGGAAAAATGAATATCAAATTTAGTCCATAGATAGCGATAATGTAGTAGTATTCGAAGTGATTCCACTCATTAACATATATACAACTTTCAAAAATTCGATAGAATAGAGGTTGATTGGGTAAAATGATGAATGAAGCCAGCCGAAGATAGGTCGTAAGCTCTATAATTACCTATACTTCCATATTTTTTCGTTATTAAAAAAAAATAGCTTTGTTTCTATGAGATATCTATTATTTATTTTGTAACAATGTCTTTGTAGGTGAAAATCCAGTAATTGTGTGTTCTTGAACATATTCAAATGTTGAACATATTTTTGTTGTGATGTTGCAATTTCAGAATATATAATAGATCTGTGGTATGTTTTATACAAATTAAATTAATCAATTAGAAAAGTACACAAAAAAAAATATTTTTTTTGATAAATAGATGTTTTCTGTGTATCTTTCTGATTGATTAATTTAATTTGTATTAAATACAATGTTATTCGCATTACATATTTCACTAAACATATTTTAATTATTGTATTATGTGAATGCGGTTTGAATATTTATAGTAAATTACTCGTTTTAAAGAATTGCAGTATTTTTATTTTCATGCCCTATTTGTGATTCGCGGAAATTCTGTTTATAAATAAATAAATTATTAATTTCAGTGTCGTAAAGAAAAATATCATTATAATGTGATAAATTGAATTTCATCACTCAACCGCCAATTATACGCTTACATAATTTTCATTAAGATATAATATCTAGGAGAACACGTTCTTATTGTGAAGTTGTAATTATTCAGAACATAGGTCTGTGATATTTTAAATATGAATTAAATATATGAATTATAAAGATATACATGTAAAATCAATTTTATCGAAAAATATTGTTGTTGCGCCACCGGGATTCGAACCTGGATAAAAATAAGCGGATAACGAAAAATAAGTTGATAACGGATTCGAACCTGGATAAAAATATGTTCTGAATAATTACAACTTCACAATAAGAATGTGTTCTCCTAAATAATAAAGTTGTATCAATGTGTCCAAAATTTAATAAAAATGAATTGATAATTCTGGCGTCTGCTATCAGTTTACTCAAAGGTATTTGAGATTCTGTAAAAATAAGGTAGAAGGCTCTGTCAAATGATGGAACTATTAAATATATTAATATCAAAAAGGTAACATATGGGGTCGAAAATTGTCGTTAAAAATAATGTCGCTGTAGCTTAGTTGAATAAAGCACCTACCCCGGTTAGGAAAGAGATCCAGGTTCAAATCCCGGTGGCGCAACAACAATATTTTTCGATAAAATTGATTTTATATGTATATCTTTATAATTAATATATTTAATTCATATTTAAGATATATTATCTACTAGTTAAATTAATATGTCGGTTATTATTTTAAAGGATGACAATTTTCTGAAAAACATTTGCCGCAAGTTTGTCATAAATGACAACGATTTTCACAAAAAGTTAAAGTTGGTTGAAGGGATGAAAGGTTTCTGCGGAAACACTTGAGACGTAAATGGTCCGTTTTAGTTCCAAAATATCCCTTTTTCGTGAAAACTTTATCGCAAAATTCGAGTGACGAAGCAAGTCAAAAGTTTTCTTTCTTTCTGATTAGTTTGTATGGATTAATGAATTTTCATCTTGATTACTATGGTAAACTTTTACGTTTGCATTTTCTGGGCGCTGAAAATTATTTGAAAATACTTTTTTAATACCCAACTTCGATAGTACGCTAGATGACTTACTTTACACAAGATTAGATTTTCTAGCGAGTTTTTTTAATATTAACATTTCTAACGAACTGTGTCAATGGAATGAGAAACGAGAGAGGTTAATGGAATGAGATATGGAGAGATAAGTCTCAGAGATTTGGTTGAGATAACGTACACTGTATAGAGATTTGAGATTTAAATCTAGAAATCACTGCTTGATATTTGATAAGACCGTCCCGCGTGCACAGCGCTCAATTTGACAGCGAGACTCGAGCCGTGCGCACAAACGTCACCTAGAACCATAGGTATGACTATTAAAACTGATAAATTAGACACACAGAAGACATTAAATTACTGAAATTTGGCTGCCTTGGAGATTCAAATTCACCCAACGGATGAACGTTACATCACTGGACTAACATTTGAAATAAGCATGAAGTGAACCGCTGAAGACTTTGTGAGTACACGGTGAACTACAAAGGGCGAAAGCTATCTCCAAAGCTCTCAAGGGAGCAAAATTGCAATCTCAGAATGTCTCAAGACGAAAACGTCATAATAATTTATTCCACGGACCTGTACTATTTATTACAACCTACTTTCCTCATTTCCAACAATAAGTTATGATGATCTTGTTTTTGAGATTTGAATCTTTACATTCAGTGGCGAATGAAAAATTCAAGCGGTAGAGATCGATACAGCACTTGGCTCCGTCTATTTTCCGTACAAATTCATAGACGACATTGTCAATTCTAAAGTACCTTTAAGGTCAGTCTCTGCGAGTTTCGAAAGTTAATTTTCATGTGCATATGCATTCTAACCCGTTTAATTTTTGCTTTTAAGTATTCTATTCAGCTTTATAAGGTTATAATTAACCTTAGTCGATATTGTATTAAGGTTATTTTCTAATTAAACATATTATATATTTGGGGGTTAGGACGGCGGTTAAATTAAATTAATATCGTTTGCGTGTTGAGGTGTTTATTGTAATGGATACAACAATGAAGATAGATATAATGAATGGTATGAATGAAGATGTAGAAGGTGCGCGTGTATTATGAACTGAAATGAAACGAGTTGGCGGTCTTGCTCAGCACGAGTGGGCCGGCAAGACCGCCGTTGTGAAAACGATGAAACTGGAGAGACTGCTTGGCGGGAAATGCTTGAATCAGACTTGTAGCAGCAGCCGGCAGCGCTGTCGCTAGCGTCGATGCCGACTGAGATGGCGGTGAATATGAATTCTGATCGCTACATATATAAAGACAGTATATATGATAGTAGAGTAACAGATCTGACAATAATAATTAAAGATTAAAGCTGCCGCCTTTTATATAATATATCTATATCTAAACAAGTGGACAATACTGAGAAATAACAAAACTCAACATTTCACAATATTTTAATAATAAAAATAGATAGCGGTGAAATAACGCCAGTGCGGTGCATTGCTAATGTGAACTGGGACAGCGCTAATGTGGAATCTGTTAATGTTTAATCCACCACAGCTGGAAATCAAACGTAACATTTTAAAAATGAATTCTCACGTGACCAAATTACGAAAATACGTGAAAACATTGTGTCGTACAGGATTCCACATCGCGACGGGCTCAGCAGACGGCCTTTCGCAATGAGCCTCTGGGCGCCCGTTGTGGAGACCTGCAGGCGATCACGGATCGGCCGCTTGCTGTTCAGCATAGAGGTAAAAAGGCTGATACTTTATTTTCATTCTAACAAAGAACTTCATCAATATTCATCTCATAGTTATGTTACGAGAGTAGAATAGGCTTACCGTGAAGCCTAAAATGAAAACATGCTTTGGTCAATCCTTTCATATGTTTCTGGCCCCCAAAGCCTATAACATTTTGCCGAGCAGTATGAAACAATTCTCGATGGACAATCTCAAACACTATCTCAGGAGCTGGTTATTGGGTGTTGACAGAAAGGAAACTGAGCAAAGATTCATGGAAATGATCACATGAACAGAATGTCATTTCTTTATATTCATTTTTCCTTTTGCATAGTGTTTCAATCATGGGTAATTTTGATTTAGATAAAAATAAAATAAAAAATAATTTCTTATTTGTATGACAGACGACGGATGAATCTGTTTCCTTTAGTACAGACTTCGGTCTAGTTAAGGAGACAGTGAACATCACTCACATTATGAAGATTGTTCACCTTTTTTATATACTTTAAAAATTGTTTATAATGTATAATATGTAAGAATGTAAGAAACAAATTAAATTAAATTAAATGGAGTGCCCCCGTAAGAACTCGCTCCCACCGGCGAGTGGCGCCGGTAGTACTGGTGAACATGGAGTGTTAGCCCATGAAATTATGGGCGGTCGCCCACCCTGTTGTATGTTATGGAAATAAATGCCTTGTTATATTGTGAACATCGCGGACTAGGGCTGGATAATAATTGTTTAATGCCCGCGACATTCCGTACATATTTGTGTTTTATTTCACCTTTTACATTGTTTGGTAAAAGAACAACTCTGTATGGTACTGCGCACATCCGATGTCGCTCTAATTTCGGCGGATCGACCGCTAGGCGGCGGTAACGTTGCGAGCGGACCGACTGGGGCAGGGGTAGGAATCGTAAACCCCGCCTTGTCGGTCTCGCCAGTAAATTTTTTACTCTTCCAATTCATGTATTAATATAAAACACACATGATGTTTATTACAGTAAGGCAGTTAATAAAAGTGTCAAAACGATCAGCGCCGATGCACTTGTAGTAGTAGATTAGGCGGTCTAGTCGCATATAAAATACACCGATGTTATGAAACAATTTTAACCATCAGCGCTCAGATGTCGCTCGGACGATCGCGCTGTTGCGCAGGCGCGAATCAGTCACGTGCCAAAGCACGATCGCGCCCGTTGAGGAAAGTGAAAGGGTAGTAACACGAAGTCAAATATTGTAGATATACGCATCTTCGGCGTGAATGCGTATCGCTCTCAATACATAATGGTGGCGCGGATACTTACAAATCACTAAAAGAAACCGACACAACATCCTCGCCGTTGCGCGCCGGACCTGACAAGAACAGCGCTTACTACGTTGTGTTTACACCCAGCGTTCGTTACCAAAATTGACATCGAGATATTTTCTCCACCGCTGCGGCTGTCGTTCGTCTCCCGTCGACCGTCGCCTCGCCAACTTGGCCGAGTAAGTCGCCTATAGATTTCAACAAGCGTTTCTTTTAGTGGCAACCGTTAACCGAGATCAACCGTATTTTAGTACATGTTTTTTTTCGATACCACAATTCTGTAATCACGAACCCTCGTATGTGTATATGAAAATTGTTTAATGTATAAGCTCTTGTTAGTCTGTAAGAATATTAGGCTCAATTGTTTTGTTAACGTTTATCATTAAACATCGCCCAAGAGGCGTTTAAGTAATACGAACTCATTATTTTATTGAAGTTATCTTTTTGGTGGCCCTCGAGGCAGTGATACCATCCTGATTTAACTACGAACCAATACTTCATGCAATGTCATAAACCCTGCCAAGTGTCTCATGGTGTTCTCGCGGTGGTTACGAGAAAAGGGAAGAAAATATTTTTCGCAACACCAGAAAAAAAACAGGTTTTGAAATAAATAGAGGGGCGTTGCGGCCTGAAGCTCATTTTCGCTGGAGCCTTCTCGCTGCAGCTAGCCTACATTTAACATCTTTCTGGCTTATACTTCTGCCTTCCAACGGACCTCGTCACTATTACGAGTAATAAAGCAAATTCCTCTTCGACTGCGGTTTTTCTAAATTCTACTTCTTGTCGACCATCATGTTTGTTGTATGCCGCACGCTAGTCCTGTGCGCAACAAACATGTTTAATGTACTCGTATATAGTAGTGTTCCGCTAATATATCGGGCTAGAGATCTGACCAATGGCCGTAAAGAGAATTTGTAAGTGCCTAAAAACTGTTAATTTTTTTCTTATAAGTGAACATAACAAAGACGACATGAGACTAATTTTGATCCTACAATTTATTGAGTAATACCGCATAGTGATTAAAAATATTATATCTTATATAAAATATTTGATGATGACAAATAATTGATTTAATATTTATAAGCAAGGTAATACCGATTCTCTGATCAATCGAACTTTAATCCAAAACATATTTAAAATCAAACGATATTTAATAAATAGTGCGATGAATACACAGTGACGGAAGCAACTTTGGATGTGATGAATAATTTGTCTTCACCAAAATATTTCTGGTTGTGCATAGCTTATGGCAGAACCTAAATGTATACATACAATATATAGTTTGTGCCGGATTGGTCATCTCAGTTATCAGATAAAAATACTGCGGAGAATAAATTTGAGTGAATAACAGCGCTGCTTTATGCGGGCATCGCAATATTCTGTGTATTGAGAGAAAATATTATTTTTAAAATTGGTGAAACGAATTTCAATCAGGTTGCAAGCAAGAGGTATAACGGTGAGATATATAGACGTGAATAATGGGATTTTTAGTTTAAAAACTATCTTGTAGAGTACCTAGTTTAATACATAATAATCATGTTAACATCAAAATTTATATTTTTAAATAGCTACTTATCTAATTGAGTTTACCTAGATTTAAATAACAGAAATTAAAATAATAAATGTGCTAATAAACTGGCCAAGGAGGCCACTCTTTCCGGAGTTTTCCCTCATCAATTCCATATCAAGATGTATGACAGACTTAATATGGTAAAAAGACGTACAAATTCTATCTGGACTGCACAATAGATGGATCCAAATAATAATAAAGGTAACAGACTTAAAATAATTCAAAGATCTATTCCCCGCACCCTCTGGTTCACCAAAAGGAAAGTCTCCAAAAGAACAATATCAAATATCTCTAGAATGAGAATTGGGCATTGCTAGGTAGCCTCACATATATTCAGATTGAACATAATAGATTCAACAATATGTGATTATGGTGCCGAGGAAGAAACCTTCGACCATATCTTTTTTGCCTGTCCATTGCGAATCACAGGTTTTTTTACAGTAATCTCGTCAATGCTCATTTTCAACTCCCGATTAACTTGTGTTATTTTCTTTCCCTTAACTCGCCACATTTAATTTATATGATAGCAAATTTTTTGAACGACTTCATATAATATTTCCTATTCTATAATATTATTGTACTTTTTTCTATAAAATAAAATTTTAACTTGATTAATGGCACAAATCACTATTGAAGAGTGGATTGCTTATTTAAAAGAAGAAGAAATTAAAATTATTAATAAGAATAAAATGGAATCTTGGTAGCACAAAAAGAAAGCAATAAATACCAATATGACCAACAAGGTGTATTTAGAAGATATTACAAGATGTTACTTATATTTCGTATCGTGATCATTTTAAATAAGTTCTTATGGATTTACTTTGGTTATTTTCCAAGAAGGTTAGCAATTAGTACTCTTTCTTTTGAGGTGTATGAAAATTACAAATATATGAAAAACGCGTGCCTGAAATTAATTAAAATTTAAAAATGCATTATATTTTTGTTATAACCGTGACTGGTGGAAACATGAACAAGAAAATTACATACGTATACATATATTAT
The DNA here is from genome assembly GCA_031772225.1 of Eubasilissa splendida. Lineage (NCBI taxonomy): Eukaryota > Metazoa > Arthropoda > Insecta > Trichoptera > Phryganeidae > Eubasilissa > Eubasilissa splendida. The sequence continues at coordinate 20,523,695 of CM062848.1, read as the reverse complement.
AGACTGAAAATCTATTTTGAATATTGAAAAACAATCTAATATTTTTCGAAGTGCACGGAGTACCTTTACTAGAAATGGCCGCACGATATATTTTTACAGCTATAAATGTATTTATTATCCAAATATAATTTCACAGAACATACTCAATAATTTAAAATAAATAAAATGGATGCGTTACATCAATAAATAAACTCGGATCGTGAGGTTTTTATACCTCCATTAAAATGTAATGTTTTTCATAACGCCTCCATATTGTGTCATAAACATTAATTTGTGAACTCGAAAATAAAAAATTTGAATTATTTTTATTCTGAAACCAAATTCTGAAAAGCCGGATATACCTTCGTTTCATTTTATATATCATTTTCTATGCGAAATAAACGGATTTATTATTCGCGTTTTATGATATGCGGCATTTTATCGTTGCAGCAAATTTGTTACATTTACAAGTTACTTTGTTATGTGCATAATATTATCTGTATAAATAAAATTGAGTGTATGTTTGTCTGTTCTCTATATAGTACTATACTCTTTGACCGATCCAAACCAAATTTTCTTCAGTTTCACTCTAGTATTCTGTAAAAAATATAGTCATCCCATTCCACCCTTCGAATATCCCACCCACTCTTTACCAGGATCAAATGTTGTACACTCTTTAGGGCCCGCGTAAAACAAAAACATCATCCTTAATACCCTCGTCCATATTTACAATAAGTAAATCAATAAAAAACAAAAAAAAATAAAAGCATTTAATAAATAAATAGTATTGTATATACATTTTTAAGGGAGGCTGGTTTCATCTCCCGGTCACGATCAATAAAAGTGCATTGAAATTTTCTGAAATTCTGAGAGCGTCATAAGACTCATTTGTAATACACAGTACTTTTATCCCAATCTATACCTAATAGGCAGTAGGAAAAAAATTGGTATGTCTTGTCTTCATGTACGCATTAATTAATTAATTTTAAAAGGTGTATTTACTTCGTATATTTAAATATAACTATTTTCGTTTCATTTAAGTTCGTTAATTTTCTTTTTTAATTACATAAAGTTGTTCATATTTACGGTGGTAAACGTCCCGTAAGATTATTTTAATACATTTCTGCTCTATTTAATTTAGTTAAAGCATTCATGTGCGATTGGTTAATGTGTTAATAAAGACTCCTAAATAACTATATGAAAGATAATGAGAAACTGAATAGATTTACGATTGTCGAAGATAATAGTACCATCAATCATGAAACTTGGATCATTAACGAATAACAATTTTATTGCCTATATAATTTCCCTCTGTGATGTTTTACAATACTGGTATATCAACATGTGACCGATATTTCTGATGTTTAATTTTAGTTTTATTCAAACAATATATAAACAAATTATGTTTCGGGAAACAAATATAAAACAGGAGCGGATTTTTGTTTATATATATATTATATAATGTAAATAAAATACTGTATTACGTTAGTAGTGTTGGAATAAAGTTAGATCTATTCATTTTGTATCAAAACGATGTATGAAAATTTTAGTAAGTGTACTACAGGTTACCACCATATGAGCGGAGGAATTACAAAATGAAATTCGTCACTGGAAACAGTTTTATTTTTTTGAGTTTTATTTATATTTTATGTACATTGTATAACATATTTCAATTTAATTATAGTATAAAATATTACAAAATCTACTTTATTACCCTTTTTTAAAGATAAAATGTAATATTTCACATGATTAAATATATGCATTATTGACGCAAGTCGAATATTACCTTGTTCACCCTTTCCGTCGTTTCATAACCCTTTAATTTTCCTCACCCGTTCTGGCTAAACAATACGACGAGTGACATATTGCTTTTCGGATGTGGATGTGTCAACACGTTTTTGTCGGTCGAGAGTAGCGCCATGCGTTAAATCCGGACCACGAAAAAACCGTTTTTGACAGCATCCCGAAATGCAGGGATATCTCCTTTCTTCGCGAAAACAGTACAAGTCAACGGAAGGTGTAATTTGTCGTTCAACCCAGGACTGAGATCAAGGTAGGCCAGATCATCTTTGAAATCTTCATCTTTGCTTACCCCGATTCGGGTTGCGTCAACTAAACAATCATTTTAATCGATACAGTCCACGGGATCTAGTCCCACCATGTATTATCATTATAATATATAAAAAAAAAACAATATATTGTAAAATTCAAAAAACATTTGGCGTAAATTATATTTGACAAAAAAATTTAAAATATTTTTATACATGTATTTTAGTAAGTACCAAATCTATATCAGATTAAAATTACCACAAGACGCAAATAGGCCTTGCAACTAAAAATGACACTAGGCTTTTCATTTAATTATTGTGTTAAAGTCTTGCTTGTTTTCATCCCGTCCTCTTTGAATAATTGAGAACTCATTCGCGTATATACATAAATATGATGTCAATGTGTCTTGTGTCCCGGGAGCTCATGATTTCGTGAGCCTCATCACAAATCCTATCAACATGTTGTTCCGGGACCTTGTACCTATGTGATTTCGTTTCAATCTAATGTAGAAATGTTTATTCACAAAATACAGAATAGGTTTTAAATTTTTTTTATTTCGGGAGACGAGCGAGGCTCGATCGGAATCGGGCTGTTCGGGCATATATTTAATCGAAATTCGATCACAAATAAAAATATAATATATGTGGGGTAGGGTGTGTTGAAGAAAATATGTCTGAGACTCATTTAATATACCAAAAACAATTGAACGGCATTGAGTTTTCTTTTTATTTAAAAATCAATCAGAGTAGTCAGATGGAACTTTTAACCTCATTCAAGGGGTTAAAAGTTTCACCAATACCAAAATCTTTTATTCGTAGTCCTATAAAATCCGGCGTGCTCATCTATACCTATGTTCTGCTGTCTCATGATTTTCTGATAACCGATTTATGAATTTCTTCAATGATATTTAACAAATATCGAATTGTTTACAAACAGCACGCAACCATCACCAATCAACAGCTTGTTTCATAACGCTGATGAAAGTCTTCCCACGCTCAGTTTTTCTCTTGTATGTCTTCATTCTACAAATAAGATAAAACAAATGTGGGCATATACATTTTGTCCAAATAGTACCGGGAGTGGAGTAGAAAATGCCACCACGGCACATTTAACCCCATACCGAAATATCGAAACAAATATCAAATAATATAACAAAAACAGTCTGTATGGCTAAAAATGCACTCTATATTTATAAATTTATATATATATATAACTTACTTGTTATACACAGTAGAAGAAAATGTAGTCACAAAACCAAAAATTGTAAAATTTTGAAATGAAACTCGCCAACCATGAAAATAAAGAATAGACGCGCACACCTCCGACTAGTACATTTACTCGACTGACGAAGTGCGAAGCGAGGCAGAGGGGATATCACCACATCACGCGGTATTTACATGCTCGTTCACTTGTAACATTTATGAGATATTTGCAATGGAACTTTTTTCCCGCGGCACTTTCATCCCCACCCAACCCTACTCGTACATTTGTATGTATGTTGGTGATGATATCCCCAAAATTTCAAAAACGTGCATCGAAAATTTCACTTTAAAATTTAAGATAAAACAGATTTATACAGTTGACGAATACAATAAATGTATACAGGGTGTAACAGACCTAGTCAACAATATTTTATGGGTTGAGTCTAAAGGCAAATTCTGCACTGTTACGGAGAATATTATTATTTGAAATTTTTACTAAATCGTGTTATGCTTGAAGTCTTTGTACTTCGAAATAAATATTTTCAAAATTGTTCCATTATTAATCGATATCTCTGCTTCAGGTCCTAAATCATTTAACAAAAAATATTCTAGCAGCTCTAAATTCGATGACCTTTATTTTTTATATTCAATATATCATTTGGAATCAATAAAATATTTAAATTAATCGAAATAATCGCATAATTACAACTTCACAATACGATTGTGATCTTCTTAATAAATATTTGTATTGATTGTAGTGCAACTTTTTTGAAAAAAAATATTACCAGCGATAAATACAGGTGAGTTATTTACATTTCATACCGGTGTTATTTGCGTCCTGCAATTACGTTTCTAGTACTAATATGTTTATTCTACGGGTTCTTCAGTAAAATTTTGTCACAAAAACTGCGTTACAAACCGTTACCTCCTGGAACCCCCGACCACTACCAGATCACTAGGCGTGATTTTGATTATGTATGATTCGATTACATAATTGTAAATTATCCAAGTACGCGACTATAACTACCTTAAATATGTATTTAGGTAATGTGAGGAAGTGATATGAATATTAATGAAAATAAAGTGTGCGAATTTTGCATTAAATCAAAAAAATCAATAAAAAAGTTAACAAATCGAGAAATACTGATTACCTAAGTATATTTTAAAAGATACAAGATTCATTACGATGTTCCTTTTGTTTCAAAAATTATCTCCAATTTAACCGTATTTTCTTAATGCCTATTTAAGAAAAATCTTTTATCCCCAAATGAAGGTATTTCAAAAAAAGCGTAGCAACAAATCTCGTCTTTGATCAGATCACGATTGAATATCTCTGGTTACGTGATCAAGATATTCAATCTTGATCGAAGTATTTTGTTTCACAGCCGTCTCTTCGAATTTCAAATGCGAGGTTGGCGAAAAGGGCACCATTTCTTACAGGCTTTGTCATACGTCATAGTTCCAGCGAAAAACGTTACGATCATAGATAAACTAAAATTTATTACGAGTTTTTTCTCTACATACTTGGACACGAAGATTTTATAGATTACTGACCCTCTCTTAAGTCGGACCTCCACGGAACATGTCCGGACTCTTTTCTACTTAGGGTCAGAAGACAAGACAACTGAACCGTTTTTGTAATTGTACCTAGTCAAGGCAATCTCCGGTCACTGAAAAACAAAGGAACCTCCTATCATCCAGTCACATGTCGTATTTCATATATCCTAATTCACAATACAAAGAAACTATTATTTTAGCGGTAAATAAATGGTAAATGGAGTTGGATGGATAAGAAACTAGATCAATTATTTATGCTTTTTTTATTTATTATCTTTGTTTTATTAACCACTAAATTTAGTAAGATAGTATAGTATAAATATGAATTTTAACCACAAAGATAATATTGCTAATTTTAAAAGTATAATTATTTATGCTGCAATTATTCATGTAAAGCAAATGCAAATAAAAGATGTCTGTCTAGAGGATAATTTTCAAGTTTAATATTAATTTTTTTTTAAAACTGCAATTTTATTCTCATATTTTATTTATACAAAATGGAGTTTAACGATGCGGACTTTATGTTTTATAAACAATATCGTCTAAACGCCGTATATTTCTCTCAAGACACTCTTGCAATCGGACTCTTAAATTTGCGAACACGCGAGAGCAAAACGTTGGTTCAATGTCAGCAACTTCACGGCGTATATTTTTTTGTAGGACCTGACTCGTTCGAGGATTGTCGCTATAAACTCTCAACTTAAGGTATCCCCACAAAAAAAAGCCGCACGGTGTAAGGTCCGGTGATTGAGTGCCTCCATACTTGCTGATTAATTTTATGGAAAAAAATTTCCTCAGCCTCTCCATTAAAACTCTAGCTGTGTGTGGAGTGGCCCCGTCTTGCTAATATTGTGTTCTGTCGTTGAACTCGGGAAACAGCTGCAGTTACGGTACCAAAAACTTATCGATCATTCGGCAATACAATACACGTCAGCAGTGACTGTCTCTCGCTGGTTAAAAAAAATCAGGGCCAATTATCCCTCGGGCAGAAATAGCACACTACACTATCGATTTTGGACAACGCAAACGTTTCTAATGGCATTTCTTTGGATTGTCAGGGTGCCAGTATCTCATGTTCTGTTTATTAACATAGCCATCTTTATAAAAATGTGCTTCGTCAATAAACAATATGTTTTCAAGCGTTCGTGCTGTTCCAAAGCGTTCCAGCATCGTTCTTGCTAAGGCTTCGCGTAGAGAATAGTCATTTTCGTTGAGAAACTGCACGATTTTCAGTTTGTATGGGTAAAAATATAGTTTTTTGGTCAAAATAACGTTCACTGATGATTTTTTTATGTTCTGGCGTCGATGCTGACGTTGATGGTCCCGGAGGAGTTTGGTTAACTATTGTCTCTTCTTGTATGAACTTTTGAATACAAAACCAGATAAGTTTCGTGCTCGACCCATCACTTACTCGTCGAATATTAAAGTAAGTACAAAAAGTGCAACGCGCACGAACAAGCAAATCGCCGTACTTTAAATATTGCTCAACCGCGAACACGCGGTGCGTTCTCGACCAGTGACTCATTGCGACTGGCAAATCAGCAAATCACGCACGTCGAATAATAACCCTTCCACTTACCTCATCCTGATGGTTTACGAGTAATTACAATTTAATCTTGAAATATTCATATTCTAGCAAACAATTTATTACAAATTAAATGTGTGTCATTTCGCTACTCGTACCACTATCAATTAAACTAGCACAACAATATACTTTATATGTGCATTTAAAACAGTACATAATTATTAATTAGTATGTATAGTAATTTAATCTACAAACATTAAAAATATTTGTTCACCTCACATATTTTTCACATACAACATTTTTTTATCTCACATAGTATATGGTAATTCACCTAACTCATTGCTGGAAACATCATTAGTTTTTGTGATTTAACCTTTTTCCCAAACGTTAGTATTAGTTTATATTTTCCTCTTGTCTAGATATTTGATTTCTATGAATATTTCAAATAAATTCAAATGATTTTCTGATTATAAAGTAACAAAGAATACGTGAAAAAATATTACTTACAAGTTATATTGATTAAATAAATTTAAATTTAAATTAAAGTAAAAAGATAAACATATAAATCAATTTTATCGAAAAATATTGTTGTTGCTAATGAGATTCGAACCTGGATCTCTTCCAATTCAGCGAAAATGTATTATCCGATGCTATACCAACACAGTGGATTGACGACAAATTTGCGAACCTATATGTTACACTTTTCAAATTAATACATCTATCGTTCCATTATTTGAAAGCCATCTACTTTGTTTTGGATTGGAAGAGATCTAGGTTCGAATCCCGGTAGTTACAACAATATTTTTAAATAAAATTGATTTTAGATGTATATCTTTCTAATTAATATATTTAATTTGTATTTAAAATATCACAGACCTATATTCTGAAAATTTACAATCTCATAATAAGAATGTGTTCTCCTTAATAATTGTATTGTGAATAAATTAATGTTATAGCTAAAATATGCATGAAAACATATATTTTCGGTATGTTTTAACGAAAATTGCGAGATCGCGAATTTGACGTCTATCATGCCGTTCAGAACCGGTGGAATAAAGCAAAAAATACCCATTAATAGGATCGATTTAAATATTATTTAGTAATAAATTACTATATCTTGATATAAAACTTGATTTTAAATAGTAGCTGAAACTTTAAAGCATGTGAGTAAATACAATGTTTTATTTAAAAACGTATGTTTTCACTTAAACAAATTTCACATAGGCAAGAATTATTTTTGCAATTTTGTGTCACGCGCAAAATGAATTGAATGATCGCAGTCTTTCTTATAATGCTTGTATAGTTAGTGTAGTAGTTAGTTTTAAATTAGTTTAAAGGTCTTATCTAAATAATCATTTTTAAAAAGTCTGTATAACTTCTGATATAAATGAATAATAAAAACCCACATTTTTGTATAAAACGCGAAAATATGAATTATTATTGAAAGTGGCGGGCGCCTTAAAACAGTCTGTAAAAATTATGTGTAATAACTTCACAATAATTGCAAAAAGAACAAATATTTCTTGTATAAAATACTCTTTAATTTAAATTTTAATTAGGTAAATTTATTCATTGTCATTTTCAAATCCTGTTCGTAATTAATTTGACTACCTTTGTTAACAATTTCATCAACCGGATTATTCTTATAACACACATTTTAACACAGAAGAATTGTATGTTTGGATTTAAAAGGAGTGATAAATGTGTTCATTTTGTAACATGGATTAAGGTTTTGGATCGTGTAGGACCAGCCTAATGGTGTTTGAACATGGGACGAGAGGAACAAGGTTCTCCGGAAAAGCACCTGAGCTGAATTGTAATTGTTTGATAAGACTCCAATACGAACCCCATTATTCAGGTAGTCAGAGCTGATTAAGTTTACGCGGGGAAAAGTACTTGTTTACGTTGGCCTGATTCGGGAATTTAGATTTTACTATGTAATTAATTTGTTTCCTGAAAATGTCAATAGTTCCGCATTTAATTAAATAACTATGTATATTTTCTAGATTTGATGCAAAAATAATTTACGCACATTTTATTAAATTACCTTTTTAATTAAGTTTATTACGTAAAAAAATTTCCACATATATATAATTCACCCATAAAATATTATGGACTAGGTCCGTTACACCCGTGTGTATATATTATGTATAAATATATTCCTTAATATTTTCTAGGTGGATATCGAAACTAATTTATTTGAGTAATAATTTATATCACCTGTAAACAGATACGGTTGTACCATAACTTTATAAGACAACGCCTAGATAATGCCACGTGTTACAGTGCTGAAATGTCAGTGTAGGTTTCCTCAAGGAAACTATTTTCAAAATACGCGATTTAACCTAGAAGAGATGCCAGTTTCACATATGCATACGAGCAGTGACGTACAGTATGTATAGATTTAGGTTATGTTGTTTCTAATGATAGTATACAATCATATATAATATATGTACTATTTTCTATACATATGATTATAAACTTCCGTTAAACCAACGTCTTTAGACAAAATGAATCCGACATTTATGAAACCATATTCTGTTAAGAAACAGCATAAATACAAAACTGATTACCTGAATTGAGTTTTCAATTCGGTACATAGCCAATTGTATGGCTTGAGTAAAACAATAGCTTAAAAATAGAGAATAGAAATATTAGTAGGCAAAAATGAAGCATATGAGGACTACATCGGCATAGTCATGATAGTTTTTAGAACTAAGCAATTAAAGATTCTGCAGGTGCACAGATGGCCCTAGCTTTATTATAATAAATCGTCTGTTTATAACATACGGATTTTTAAATTTATATTTGTTTCCCAAAATTATCAGTAATGCATAGCTTTTTTGCTTGTATATACTGCATGCCCTACGTATACGAGTATACATTAGAGTGATCCTTATTTTACGATATGTCCCTTTTTTAACGTAATAAATTCCAATTAAGAACGATTTCTTATGGTTATCACATTTTGAAATAAAGGACATTTTATTGCCTTACCAAAACTGGATAATTCTTCGGGCAAAGTGTAGGCACAAGCTATATGGAGTGCAATCGATAATTGGAATCTGTAAGATAAAGTACAGGTTCACTATTGTAACACAATAGCATCAGATACAGGTCGTTTTAATGGAGCCTGTGTGCTTCTAGAACAATAATTAAGAAGAAAGTTGTTACTTTTGCTTGTGTCATCTTATAATTAATTTATCTTTACTAAAATTCCTCTGTTTTTAATCTATCTTCCGATCCGTTTTGTACGGAGTCCTTACTTGTACTCTTTGCCCACAGGTCCTAGCAGCAAAAAGCAATCTTCTTATTCCTCTTTTTCTTTTCCCATTTCACTCATTACATGACCATATTTGCCTGGTTCAACGGAATAATATTTGAAAGATTTTCAGCTTGGCTCACAGCTACGTGCAAATCGTTAAAGCATCTACTTCCACTTTTACTTATTCGCCAAATTTACTATCGCACTGCTGTTGACGTGTTGTTTTTGCGTTCGAGGTGCATGATGGGTTTGTTTTTGATTTGGGAATAATAATTATCTTTATTTATTATATGATAGATTTTCAAACAGTAAAAGAATCATGTTCAATCATAAAAAGTGTTATGAAAAACGCTCATAATTTTTTTTAATGAATTTTATATAGGTAAGAAGATAATGTTTTACGCTAAAACTTAATTGTAAATAGTACTCAAAAACTACAAATAAATAAATGGTAGGGTTGCATAAACGACGGATTCATTTTGCCTAAAGACTACGGTTAAACGAAAGTTCATAATCTGATGTACAGCATATTTGATAGTATGAGCATACAGATAGTAGTTACATATATTATATGTGATTGTATAATATCATTAGTAATAGCATAATATAAATCTATACCTACAGCACGCCACTGTAGATTTCATATCTATGGATTATAGCAAGGCTTCTGTTTTAATGATTTTAAAAAAATACATTGAAATTTTTTGGAAACTGCATAGAACTCTTTGCAATAGGAAGTATTTCTATCAAAATTTACCTAATTAAATAGTGTTTGTACTCATATCGTGAGAGCTTTTTCATTTGTCATTCAAAATACACAACTGGCAAGGTAAAAGCTGAAATTGCTTGAATTTTTGTCATAAATAGGAAAACGATATTATTGTATGGATAAACATCTACTAATGATACAGATTTGGTAGTTTTCTGTGAAATACAGCGAGGCCCTATAAAGAACATGGGGTGTACCAGGATGCGAAAAGATTATGAAACATGATGAATGTATATTTTTTCAACAGTTTGCAGGTTCTGATTTAACGAGGAGAAAAATTTGGACGAGTGGATTCGAACTGAAATGTTATTTCACGTAGAAAAGTCGGCGTAGACGGAAGAGTACACATGTATAGAAGGATAAACAGTGGAATGTTTATAAGATCAAGAAAGTCGGAGCGAAAATCAAAAGACCTTGTGAAAATAGCAACTCACTAACTACTAATATTAATTTTCCCTTATTGAAAACCAATAAAAGGAGAATGGGCATTTTTGAACGAGACCCGTCCTAAGTTTGTGAAAACATACTAACCACAGGTTATTTTGTTTTATTCAAAAACATGCAAAATATATACAATATGTTCGTATATACATAGAGTATGGTCGCTGTAAGAATGCGGCTGAGAATTCTGCCGCGCACATCGGACTGATTAGGTTGAATATATTAAAAATCAATCTGATGCACAAAATAGTTAGACTCGTTCGAAAGCCTAGCGGTGAATAATTTAAGTAAATGATGATTGGCATCATATTAGACTAGGCAACACCCTTTCTTCAAATTTGTTTCTGCGCAGATAATTTCAGCCACATTCTTACACTGGCCGTACTCTACATGTGTTAGGTGAAGGTTTTGAACCTTGTGGTGTCTCAAGTGTGGCAAAAATAACAGCAAACTTTGTTTAGAGGAATATAAACAAACACTGGTGCGATGTATAACATTGTCAAAACCACAGAGTGTGAGAAATTAAAAAAACGACTCTAACTTTTCAGATTAAAAAAATAAGATTATATGAAAACAAGAATCAGCACCACAAGGGATGGAATGACAAAAATAACAGAAGTTTATAAACTTATCAATGAACACCGTAATAAATGTAAATAACAAACTAAAGGCATGCGAGATACTGAGGGTATTATTGTAGCTGATGAAGTAGTATAAAACAACCGCCACAGCGGATCCTCCAACTGAGAAATCTTCCATTGAGGATGTTCATAGGATACTGATACACATGAAGAGGCACGAGATAGCTGACGGATAGATAAGAAACGGCAGACGAAAGAACCATAGAACTTCCGAAATACGGGGGAAACAAGTTAGCAAAACAGCTTAATTGCGAGTGAAATCAGAAAAACCAAATAATTCCTATAAGAATGGAAACACGGTCTCGGTTCTCGATTTTTAAAAAGGTGATTGAAAATTATTGTAGTTGGAGAGGCCTGAACGCGCCGCATATTTCCTGTCCATTTATACAAGCACTCTACAGCCATTTAGTCCCGAAGCGTACCGATCCAATGCGGATACATCGAGACAGACACCTCCGATAAGCCAGCCACTTCTCCTCGGCTTGTTCTTTCGGAAACACCTTAAGCGAACATTTCCAATTACGAACTTTATTTATGAAACTAATATTTCTAATCGTTGTACATTCAATTATGAATTATTATGAAGTCCTATTTTACTTAAATACCTTGCTTTTGTCACAGCATATATACTCACTCGCATATTCCACATTGCGACACACTGCGACATACATCAACACGCGTGAGAACTGAGTAGTGTTATGGCCTTAAGTCTCACCATATACAAAACCTTCTGATCCTAACTACATAACCTTCAAACATCAGCCACTCTATCCGAGTAACTCGACAACTTAAAGCGCACATATTTCGACTAATATAATCCCTACACAGTAACTACAGAGGGATCACATTTATCGTAATGGGATTCATCGTCAAAGAATTGCAGCTATATGCTGAGGAGATATTAAGAGATTATCAGTATAGTTTTACCAAATATTCGTCAATAGACATAATGGAAAAATAATATAATATGCCCATACGCTGCATCAAGATTACGTTGACTTTCAGAAGGCCAAGACTCAATTAAGAGGCCACAAATAATTGAAATACTAGTTGAACAGTGAATTCCAAAAAATGGCAGCACTTATAGAACCTGCAGTTATGAGACTCACATCAAAGTGGACAAGGAAATCCATTACCGCCAATAGTCGTTAATCTAATTCTAATTCGTGATGAGGAAACAGCAAACAGAGACTAACAAACATGCATGTGTAATTTAATTTTTATCTTTGTATTGCCCTTCTGATGTGGTTTTTTATTATATATATAAAAAAAATATTATGCCCGAATAAGGGCGTATAATACAATAAAATAAATAAGAAACCAAATTTTTGAACCGGAAAGAAATGCTCAAAACAAGAATTAAAACAATCTAAAAAAATTACAATCATAAATCCAATTACATCATTCGTTCTGTCAACTGCATCCAGTTTCTTTGGAGGGATGTAGGTATCACTCGCCGCCATTGAATGCAATTACAAGTTAATTGTGTGACGGCAACTTGCATCGGAAACTCGCAACTTCTACAAATGTATTCACTCTTCCTACACGTGTATGAGTTTGATGGTAAACTTACAATACATAAAAAAAAGAAAAACAACCTCTAAACACCGCTTATCCTACAAAGAAACTGTGCAGTTAATCCAGAACTCGAAACTATAAAATGCAAAAGTATACAAAATAATCCTCATAACAGCAATGGAAGCTTGGCAGCATTTTTACTCTCATGTTAATCACATTTCACTAGATCTGTGAAAAAAATCGTATCCATGAGTGTGTCAAAATACATGTACATATATGAATTGTACACACGAAGGGAATGTGTCAAAATGATCATAAAAATAGTTTTCAAAAAGGAAATTATACTTTATAAAAAAAAATATATGAAAAATACATATGTACAATTCATTTCAATTTATGCCAGGTTTTTTCAATACTTTTAAATCTATATATGCTGTAATTTTAAAATCACTATGAGTTATTCATATTCATCAACGAAGTTTCGGAAAATAACTTTTCCTTCATCAGGATGGTAAAAAAACTAAGCACGACGTGCTTGCGTTAAATATTAAAAAATATATATTTATTTTATTAACTTTTAATTAAAAATATTTTTATCTTATTCTAAAAATTTCTACTTATGTAAGAAAATTTTGGGTGAAAAAAATTTGCTTACGTAAATAGACTGTTATGCATTGCAAGATGCGTAGAAATAATAGGCGAGTTGATGGTACAAAATAGACTAACTTTGAATCCATCAAAAACAGGACTTCTATGGACAGCAACGCCTAGAAGGCGCATCTTAATACAGGAATCAATGTCTGCGAATCCTAAATGTGCAGTTAAGTTGTTGGGCGTGCACATTGATTCAGATCTATCAATGAATACACAAATCAGCAAAACTGTCAGTGCATGCTTCAACTGAGACAGATTAAAAGTATTCGGAGACATCTTCCTCTTGAGGCAGCCCGTCTTCTTATAAATGCATTTGTGGTGTCACGTGTTGTAACAGCATTTTGGCTGGCCTGGCAATGTTTCAGTTGGATAGATTACAATCCATTATAAATGCGCCAGCCAGCACGGATAATATATGGATTTTCCAAATTCTCTCATATAACATCCCTTTTACGTAAGCTACATTGGCTCTGATTCCCTGAAAGAGTTAATTTAAATTGTATTGGTTGATGTACAAGGCGACACATAACATGGCGTCTCTGCATCTTCGAGAGCTTTTTATCCCAGACAGTTTGAATGGTAGACGTCAAACTCTCAGGTCAGCCTCTACTACAGCCGCAGGAAGAGTTGTAGAACCGACCAACCGTTGCCAGAAGTTTAAATTTAGTAACTCTGCTCTCCGTCATAAGAAACAGTGCATCAGAGACTACATTTAAGAAGAAACTAAAAACGCATCTTATTAAAAAATCATTTCCTTAAATGAAAATAATATTTTTTTATTTAAAAAAAAAAGATAATTATAAACAGTTTACGTGTAAAGCGCTCTTGGGGTGAAAGTTTTTACGAAAATGATCAAATTATACGTGTCATAGATTTGCCATTGCAATCTTAGATCATCTGTTTCTTGCGCCAAACACGTCACCTGATTATTCAATCTATCTATTAACGATCTCTTCGTAATTAGATTATTTTATTATACACTTTAATTATTTTCAATGATTGTGTTCGGTCTACTTTCATCTTTATACTGTCGTTTCTATAAGAAAGATTGATAAATATATGTACAATAGAAGAAGATATAAAAAATATATATCCATAATTAAAATTTGAAGGCAACGGGCAGGATACATCGCTCGGAGGACGTATAATAAAAGAAAAAAATATTTATAAATACATAATAGAGACATCTGCCGTATCTATTAAGAAAAAGTATATTGATAATTAAGCAAAAATGGATGCTTCTTATCTATACCTAAAAAGTGAAAAGTAAAAGTGAGTTCTGACGAAGCAACAATCGTTTGTGATACCTAATTGTTCCGTCAGAAATGTTTAATTAGTAAGCAATTAATTAACACACCCTTTCATTAAAAAAATTATGTTCTGTTTATACATCACTGCGTCTGCGTGGGCATATTCTAAATAGATTAACATCATGTCAATTTGTCACAATGACAAGTGGTTATAAAAAACAACCAAATTATATATAATTTTATATTTTTAAGGAGAACACATTTTTGTTATGAAGTTGCATTTTCAGAACGTAGTTATGTAGTATTTTGAATACAAATTAAATTTTCAGATATATTTATACAGATATATAGATAAATATATTTAAATCATATAAAGGTGGGCCAACTTGGGCTGACCGTTTTTAAAAATGTATAACTCTGGTGAGGTTTATTTTTAATTATATATTTTTTTACAGATAATAAAGAATTTATGAAAGTTAATAATGGCCACATACCTAATGCAAGAGCGCGTTAAAATTATTGAATTGTATTATGTTTCGCGACGATCTATTTTAGATGACCGGCTAATTTCAAAAAATGCAGAGTTTGCTTGGCCTCCTCGTTCCCCAGATTTGACTGCGCCTGATTTATTTTTGTGGGGCTACTTAAAAGGCTGAGTTTACATGAACAAACCGGCAACAATTCAGGAGCTTAAATAAAATATTCGTGCAGAAATAACAAATTTGGAGACAGAAACGTTGCGTAATGTAATGCAAAATACTTTAGAAAGAGGAATTATTCGTCAACAAGAAAATGAAGGTCATTTAAATGGTGTTATTTTCCACACATAGATTTAAAAAAAGTACACTTTCATGGAATAATATATTTTTTTAATAAATATTGAAATTACAAAAGTTATATGCATTTTACATCAGTCAGTCCAAGTTGGCCCACTGTATTTACAGAAAAAATCTATTGCTACCGGGAATATTCTAAATATGTTTTCGATAAATACATTTTTTCTGTATATCTTTCTAGTTGATTTATTTAATTTATATTAATTTTATATTTGACTGCCATATTCGTGGTGACCCAATAAAAATGGTTTGTATAAATTTAGTTAATTACTTTTTATTTTCCATACAACGGCCACAGAAAATCTTCTAATAACACACATTCATAAATATCAATGGTTCAATTATCAGATGAAAGAAATCTAGATGAATAAAAATATGATGAAGGAAAGTTTCAGGAGTCTGAGTTTTCCTTCGCTGTTCTAAATATTTTTGGTCTAGGACACACTTCTATTTTTGTTTTATGTTCCCATTACTTGTTTCTGTGGATGTTTCGAAGACAATAAACTGTTTACAAATATCATCCTATTCAATACACGCTACTTCTATACAATTATTTCTTTTATCGTAATTTCTATACAGTTATCCTTTGTATCGTGATTATATTCAATTATCCATGTATCAATAAGATGGCTATGACAATGGAAATGAAATAAGATAGTCGCTATTTCCATCATTGCTGTTTATACCTTAAGAGATTTAGATATAACTGATCAAAGTATCGAGAACATTTAAAAATAGCACCGACAAGTATATAAACTAAAGTGTATAAATTTTTAAATTGCGGGAGATGTACATCAAATCAAAAAATTTGCGATGCTTCCTAGCTACAATATGATGGATTTATTTAATAAAATATAAATAAATACACCCAGATAGCTTATCTATCAACATTGCAATTTAATTATATAGTAAAACTTATAAATATCTTTCTTTTCACTTACCAAATCATAGAACAACTACATCATCTACTGAATGTTATATAAACGATTACAAATTACCTCCAAGGCCTATAGAATGCTAGGATTCATACTTCAAACCTGCAAACACTTCCAAAATCCATACTGCTTCAAAATACTGTATTACGCATTCGTTCGTTGTCACTTAGAGTACGCATCTCAAATCTGTAACCCATGGCAGATTACATATATTGCGAGATTAGAACGAATACAAAATACGTTTATTCGACATCTGAATGTTAGATCTAATCTATCATTCAACTCCTATTTAGATGCAGCAAACTTTCACAATATGAAAACCCTAGAACATCGACGAACACGTGCTGACCAAATACTTATCTTTAAACTACTGCAAGGCCATATTGATTGTGATTGATCTAGATGGCCATGTACCATCTAGATCAACCCAGCAATCCATACTCTTCCACATTCCCAGAAGTAGAACATCTTACATACAAAATTCATTCATTCAACGGCCATGCAAATACGTTAATGAGAAATTTCCAGAAATTGACTTTTTCAACATTAGCCTTACTGCGTTCAAAGGGTTCTTCTTATGAACCACCAAAATCTTAATTTTGGCCATTCGCTCTACCTATAAAAACACATGTTGCTCTCCCTTTACCGTAACAATAGTTGCAACCTCCCCAACCTTCTCCCTCTTTTTTTTCTACTTTTTATTAATTTTCTGCATCTAAACATACTTATGTATCTAAATATTTTTGTGGATTTTCATTATTAGTATCACATGTTAAATAGTTATTATGTTTATTACAATATGTTTACACTGTAGAAATCCCTCAATAAAATAAAATAAACAAATATAATATGTAATAATCATTTTAATTGATATATTTATTTCCCATAATTGATTAAACAAATTCAATATAATACAATAATTTATTTTACATATATTTATACCATTAACCATATCGATTGTGGAAAGAAAAAAGGTATGATCTCATATTTAATCGATATACGAGTATGTACTGTACCACTTTTAAACGCTGTGTATTTAGTGATTTTAAATTACTCCTATATTTAAAAAAAAAACAAATTTTAATCAATCACATACAATATATACATATAATATAGTTACTTATTTCCTTTCAAATTGTTATAAACATGAGATATTTTAATATAACAAAATATATATCATATCCTATAAAATTGTGTATCTTACCACAGTCTATATTATGTTCTAAATACATCATTTTTATAACAATTTAAAAAAAATCGAAACTGTTCAAAATAAGTGATACATTTCCTATCAATTTTTTTTCAGAATCATCAATCAATTCACATAAATCAATGAAAGATTTGTCTGAAAACTTATATGGACACATATACAATTAATACTTACTGTTGCTTTCCAGTTTTTGAATACATAAATATTAAACGTCAAGCACAATAATTGTTGTTCAATATGAAAAATTAAGATATTGATTTCTTTCAAGCGTGTCAAAACGTATGACCCCGTGTCATTTACACAACGGGTGTGAAAAAAAACATTGGAATTGGATCCCTTTTGTAGCTCGTCGATAGCTCGATACTTTTAAATGCTTATACTTGAAATTCTGTACAAAAAACTTCACGGGCTTTTGAGGGTTACATTTACAAAAAAGCAACAAAAGAGGAAAATCTTACACGGAGTACAGCCGATAAATCCTTCTTATCGCCAGACTTGATGTGCCACGAAGGTCTACACGAGATGCACACGCCGGCAGTTTTCTCTACCACTTTGTAAAAGGTGCATTACATCTATGTCCCTTTTAAATATTCAAAAGCTTTTATACAAGTCCTTTTTCTTGATGTTCAGAAATGATCGTGAATGTGAAGTAAATGATAGGTTTTGTTCGCGCAGTTTGGCTCTTCAAATGGGCTGAAACCGTCTCGAAGACGGTTTTCAACTGTCAGTTTAAATTTACGTTTTATTTTGATTTCAGGTGTCTTTTACCCTTTTTTCTCTATTTTCTACATGTTTTCTGTGGGTATACAATTCTTTCTTTTTTTTAAATACTTATTTTTTGTCAATCAAAAGTATCAAAAATACTGAAACATAGTGTATTAAAAAATATCACCTATAAACATTATTGAAACGTTTTACATTTAATATTTTTAAAAATGAGTCTCAAAGAAATTTTGACATTCAGTGCTCCGATGCTGTTGCTCTGAAAAATGATGCCGTCTATCGTACTAAGGAAACATTTTTTTTTACAATAATTTTTAAGAATTTCTTCATCAATCTGATGATAAACTATACACTGGGATCAGAAATGTCGGCAAGAGAGATATACGACAGAATAGCCCAGAAAACTTTACACAGAAGATAATAAACAGCCGCGAAAATCTAAGTACATATTTACTGTAGAATTTACTTTAAATCGCTTTAAAAAACTGAACGTCACCTACGCTCATTTGAGACTTTAAAGATAAATACTCATACCCTTACCTTGAATGGATCTTGGTGAGCTGTGACGTAGGAAGATGCTCTTCTACCAATCAGCGAGCGGCAACCGATGGAGCTACTCCTCCGACCGGACATCCGATCTTGCGGAACCGGTAACATGGTTGAGTTTATTTTTTAAATCACCAGCATTTCCACAGAAAATAAATATACATTTAAAAAATAAATATACCACAATTTTGTCTTGGCCCAACAACACAATAGTTAAACATTTTTATTTTTAACAATAATTTTCAAAAAATACTCCAGTTTGTGCGGTTTGTATTTCGAGGGCATTTATTATTTTATCACTGTCAACAAAACACCTCACTTTTTTGTTAAATGTTTTTTTCACTCACCGCGAGATGGCGTCTGCTCGCCGCATTGTGTTCACGCGCGCTAAGTGGCGCTAGAAAAACAGCTGAGTAGATTGCGACGACATTTACGCATTTCTGTGTTTTATTAAAGATGATTAATTGTCCTATTTTTTGAAGGATTTATTACGGGATGAGTATTGTGGCAAAATGTTAGGAAGCCGGGAGATGTAAGATGTAACAATACTCATTTGAATATTTCATAACCTCATTTTGGTACACCATTGTAAATATGATTATGAAATCTACTCGGAATAATATTTTGATATATACTCGAAAACAACTGGCATTATTGTAATTTCCATATTCGAATTCTACGCAATAACTTAATGTTTGCTTTCGTTAGATTATCGAATCCATTACGCGGCAGTCAAACATATAATAGGTTTTATTATTATAATTATAGCAAAGATACATTATATTAAAAAGTATGATTGTTCTTAGTTGTTATTCTATAAAATAACCATAAGATTGTTAACTTTGTTTTATTAACTACTTAATGAATTAAACACATCTATCGGTTTCGAAACATATCATTTTCTTCTTCAGGATGTCATCAACTAATCAAAAACAAAAATTTAAAAAATATATTTTTAAATTTTTAAAAAATAAATTATTTTAGAGAAACAATATAATATATGTTTTTGATTAGTTGATGACATCCTGAAGAATTTTATGAAACCGGTAGATGTATTTAATTTATTAAGTGGTTAATAAAACAAAGTTAACAATCTAAAAAATGGATTTTAACCTCAAAATTAATTTTGTGAATATTAAAAAAAATTATATTATTAGCAAAATTTTATTCATATATTTTAACGGCTAACAGCAATAGTTAAGTAAAATATTATAATGTAACAGTCCTACAAAATAAAAACAAAAAATATGTAAAATTAAATTATTAAAAAATAAGTTACTCCATACCAGTGAAATATTCAAATTGAAGAGATAACAGTTATAAACCACCAATTCTATAATATTAACACGTACTCCATTAATAACTAGTGATGAGCTCAAAATCACGAACTGTGAGTCAATCACTGATATCTTTAAGTCACACTCAATATCAGTGATTGAATATCTGGTAATATCGTGATTCGTGATTATTATATTAATTTTATTTATATTTGGTTGTGAACCGTGATTCGGTGCCTGTGCATTTGAAACGAAAATATTCATGAAGGAATAACGTTATAATTTGTGATCAGCGCCATCTAGTAGATTCTGCCAAAACGTTTTACGCATTTGATTCGAAACGCTGAGAATTTGACCCGAAAAATAAACTCATTTTTTAAAGCGTTTTACTTCTCTTTGTGATTATGTTAAATTAGATATATATTTATTATTTATGCTAGAATATGTTTTTTTTATTTATTTCGTGTGTTGTGATATCGATCGGCGCGTGCGCATTGGTAATTAAACTGTGATTACAGTGACAATTTTCAATCACTGATATTTTCGAATACCAATCACAATCACATTAGTAAGTCAACATCAGTTAATTCAGTGTTCAGATTATTTTATCAATTAGTTTAAAGTAACAATTTCTAGACTCAAGACAATGTATTTATTTAAAGATCCGATCCGCGCACGTGGTCGCGAATATACCAAATGCACCAAACGGACTCACCCACCCAATAAAAGACGATCGAGTGTCATAGAAATCAAGCCTTTCAGTTGAGAAGACGTTTCTGGATTCATTCATTATATGACGTAAATATGAATGTAGGACCTTCTGCGTCACAATAGATTTGGACACAAGAATAAATTATAAATTTCTGCAAAATATTTGCAAATACAATTTGGTAATTTATCAGAATTGTTAAATTATTTCTAAGTAGAAAGTACCCTGTGGCAAACTTTTTCAAAATAAATATTTTTCCTTTACATTTTTAGTGACGTGTTTGGTATTAGTTTGAAATAATGTCCGACGCGTTCTGCAGACTGCACTGACTTGATAAGCGTGTACTCATTGCACAGTTCATCGAATTGTTCTAACCTGCTTCAGATATACCAACAAGGTATATGACAGCTCGATGCATTCATCCCCGTGCGACCAAATTATTTAGAAAAATAATGTTGCCATTGCATATGTGTAGTGTATTAAAGAGACAAATATACTTTACGTATAAGCTAGTTAATAGAAAAATTACAGGCTATTTATTAGTTATTATAAACTGATAAGTAATTCATATTTAAAAATTAAATAATAAAACACAATACCTATGCAGGGTCACCAACAGTCCATACATTCATATCATCACACTGCATTGTGAGAGTTTCGAAAGGAGACCGAAAAGGCAATTGTGTTAGTAAATAATAAAATAAAAAATTGTAAAGACGAGGATGAACCTGGAATTTATTGTTTCTACATTAATCAGTAAAAGATCAGTTATAATATTATTAAATAACTTATTACGGTTTTTGACGCTTTAAAAAAAGGCTTTTGAAAATGAGTAGTTGGTTCATGCGCATTTACGGGTAGATAAAAGGAAAGATCTTTTTTGTAATACTGCATCCGATTATTACAGTTTTGTGTTGAGAGTATCTTTTATCTTGTCAACAAGGTACATATGTAATATAGTAAAAAATTCCATGTTTTTTTTTCTACACACTAAAAATTCGTCACCTAAACTTCTTTTCATAATAAAATTTCGTGTTATAAATTATCTGTATATCGTCATCATTACTCAGGAACGTATCCTTCACGTATAATTAATTTATAGTAATTTTTTTTAATTAACAATAATTATTTGTTTATTTTTCTGTCACATAATTATATAAATAATATGTTTTTCCAAACATATGATTTTATAATATACGTATTCAGATAGTAGGAAATCGATAACTGCCAAACAGTAAGCTTCAAAACAAGGAGCGTAGTTGATAATAAATGAAGTAAGTCTTTACATAAATTTCCATTCGATTTGTTATTATTAATACATTTGTTTTCAAAGACCATTTCTCACTGCCACGTGTTAATGCCACGGCATGGATCTCATTATTATAGATTCTGTTTTACCTGTAAATTATATATTATACGTGTCGCAATAATATTATGTACCTTACAACTAACAATAAAATAATCCAAATTGAATTAATCAATTAGAAAGACATTCGAAAAAAATAAGATACGAAGATTATCGACAAATTATTGAACTTATAACGGATAGGATAGGAACGGATAGTCCAGGTTCGGATCTTGGTAGCAGCTAAATATTTTGTCGATAGATTTTTTCTGTATATCTTTCTAATCGATTAATTTAATTCGTATTAAAATACCACAGAACTATGTTTTGAAAATGCAACTTCACAGCAAAAAATGTGTTCTCCTCAATAAAATAATCATTTGATCGGCATCCGATTTTAGTTTACGTATGAAATATGAAAACATTATCCAATTATTGAAGTCTTAAATGGAATGAGACCACCGAGCGCTTGGATTATGCGAATCGACAACAGTTCCAATCAGCTGTTTACACAAACGACGAACGAACAATTCATTTATATCTATAGTATTTATTGTTCTACAGTAAAACACGACAGGCATACTTACTATTAAATGTGTCAGTACACATAATTGAGATGATATGTGGTACATAGATCTCTGTCCTCGTTGCGTTACATCACGATAGCAACCATTTTTTAATTCTGTCGAATGTCCTACTTCTTTTTCTTTTAAACAGGCAATCCACCCTTCAAGAGTGATTTGTACCATTAAACAAGTTAAAACATTATTTCATAGAAAGCAGTACAACAATATTATAGAATAGGGAATATTGCGTTACAAGTTAATACCATTGACGTTCAAGAAATTTGCTATTATATAGATTAAATGTGGAGAGTTAAGGGAAAGAAGATGACACAAGTTAACCGGGAGTTGAAAATTACCATTGACAAGATTATTGTAAAAAATACCTGTGATCCGCAATGGATAGGCAAAAAAGAAAATGTCCTACAAACATGCTGAAGTATACACCATTGAGCATAAAAACACAGCACATACGGCGGTCCATTCGCAATATATGTAATGCACTATATTAGCTCGGTTAGGGTGGAGTCCAATCAGAAAAAAAGGATAAAAAAACCGTTCAAAAGTCAACATTGATAGCGCCGAGAGTGGCGATGATATGATGTTCTCTTTTAAAATTTTAATAATAACTCAGTGGTGTACATTTACATACATACAGAGGCTTCTATGGTACGTGTGCATGTCCACGAATGAAATTTTGCTCTTGTGACTCGAATAGTTTGACGCCAAAGATCGGTATATGTACATCAGTTTAGCAATCTGATCTTTGTACATAATATAATGGATAACGAATGACTAGCACAAATTCTGTGATGTCCCTCACCGTACCCAGCGCGAGTGTTGAGATTGCAAAATTTCATCCATAGATACACGCTCTACCGTAAGATAAATTATTTTGAAAATGTGGTCGTACCCTAAGATACGACCATCCCTCCATTTAACTATGTCAAAGGAAAGGGTGCTTATTTTTTATTTTTTTACAAACATCAAAAAAATATGGAATTAATAAATTATTATTTTATCTGTGGCCGTTATCTTTCAATATTATTCATCTTATAGTATGCATAATATTATTGCATTAATTTTATAATAAACCAATGTGAATGAAGAAAAAAAATCTTTATAAAAGATGTATCAGATTGAACATCTGGCCGGTGAAAATAATCATAATAAAGGGTGTTTTTTTAGAGATGTAGAACTTTAAAATGAAATAAAAATCGTGGTATGGTCATGGTATTAGCTTAATTTGAAAGATAATTTTATGCAATTAGTCTTTAAATAAGGCGTAATCCGAAAGTCCAATTTTCGACCACTTTTTGGAGCAGCTTGAGCCGTATATCGGCAATAACGCAACGAATGTTGGCTTCCATGTCGTCTATCATCTCTGATTTATTAGCGTAGACTAACGACTTCACATATGCTCACAGAAAATAATCCAAAGTTGTTAAATTACACGATTTTGGAGGTCCATTCTCAGGTCTATTACGCGAAATTATGCGCTCATCGAGTATTTCTCTCAATAAATTGATTGTGGCACACGCTGTGTAGCATGTAGCGCCGTCTTGTTGAAACTAGAGCTCTTCCATATTAATGTCATTCAATTGGGGAACGAAAAAATCAGTAATCATGGATCTATTGCTGTACAGGATGGCGAATTGACTCAATACTACACTCCATTGTAGAAACAGCTTCTTCGGTGTGCACTGTAAGATGTCTCTGCGGATGCGTAATATCAATTAGAGTATGCGTGGTGTGAAAACGATCCATGGTTATTCGAATTACTTACTCGGGTGGATGATTATGTCGACCGTAAAATGGACGTAGTGTAAGTAAGTTTCGCGAACTGAACCACGATTTTCGAAATAATTTTGAACAATTTGCATGCGTTGTTCTAAGTCTATTCATCGTGAAATGACAAACCAATCTGAGTACATATCAGCTGTCAGTTGTCAAATTGGCTATTGCTGGAAAAAGTGTTGCCAATTTGAAAAACAACCTCTAAAACCTCTAAAAAAACAACCTTTACATCATTAATTTTCATTATTTTACATATATTATTACAATGTAAAGCTATCTTTAACTTTTAAATGTATAAGTGTTTCGCATGCATACTTACTTACCATTACGCCGTTTCCCCGCGGGAGTAGGCAGAGAGGATAGAGTGCTACTCGCCTCATCCACATTCATACATCTTCTCATACAAGCTCGACGATTATTGAGGCTTCTATTTTTTTCCATACAAAAGAAATAGAAGAATGTATTTAATTTTTATCTTTGGAAGACCACGAATCAAATCAATTTTTTTCTATGAAATACCAACCCGAAATAATCTCCCGAAAATATTCACGTTCTCTGGACTAAATTTCATCGCAATGTTTAACTATGTACAAGGAATAACTAAATTGCCTTTTATGTTTTCAATCAGAAAAAGTGTACTCGCTGGGGACCTGGCTTGTTCATTTATAAACATCGCCTTTCATATAAACCTCTCAGAGACATTTTTGGCATGAGCGCGATGTTAGAAAACACACGGTGGAATGTTAACGGAAAACTTTTCCAGGCAGGAAATAATAATACGTGAATCAAGAAAATGAACCACGAATAACGGAATTTCTCTACATTGATTGGAAAACTTCGCGAGTGTTATCGCATATCTTTAGTCTACGGGCTCCAATCTATTACCATAATGAGATGAAGGCTTAAGACTTTTTATAATATAAAATGTTTTTCTATATTGAAAAAAAAACGTGTCAATGGTGTGATTATATTTTGAGCCAAAAATTTCGTTTTTTTTCTGCTAATAGCATTGCACATAATATTAAAATACGTACGGTTGAAAAGAGATTTTTTTATTTTTATTATTATTATGCTGTTCCAGTAGTACTTAAATACAGTGTGATGTGGATAAAAAAATAACTAAAAGCCGTTTGTGACTTTGCAATAATTTGCAGTGACCTTCTAAAAATGTTTTAAATTCAAAGAAAACTAAATGGAGAAAACATTAAATATACAGTAAAGATAATGCTTTTAACAAAACCTATTCAATTGAACAAGCAAGCTTTAAAAATGTTATCTTTGTCTTCTTACTGTTATTGGTAATCTTTATGGTGAAGTTAAGTTAGTTATTATATATTAAACCCGTAAGTCAAACGGGTTCCAATGTTTATTTACCATCATAAATCCCTTCACTGGAAATGCAACAAACAATTATTTCCACAAGTCGAAGTCGCGGATAACAGTTCTGTTCGGGTAATATAAATTCTCTTTACAACCATCCGAGAGTCCATTCTTTAGCTTTATATTAAGTTATTAAATTTTTCTTAATTCCTAAAATATTTAAGGCATTTATTTAATCTTTTATCAAAGAATTTGTTTATTCAGCAGGTACCTCAGTAAAATTTCACACAAAAAATGCGTTAGAAATAGCGCCAAAAAAAAAGCTCTCACTTTCACCTAGTGTTTTATTTTTACCTTTATCGGTGCCGAGATTAATACTAGGCTCCTTAAAAATCTTTTTTGAAATCAACAAGATTTTAGAGTATTGATCGCGCTATCTCTCAGCTAAACGAACGTTCTATATCTTGCTATCCGTCCTTTAGACTCTTGTCAAATTGTTATACAAGTATAATATAATGATAATTGTCTTGTATTAGAAATTAATACATTGATTTAAATTACATTTTGATATAGTTTATTATCTATTCATTCTTAACTTCAAATCTTAAAAACTAATGTAACATTTTATTTGAAAAATAGTCAGACCCAGTGACCTTGTAACAAATTTAATTATTGATAAGCTTATTAACAAAGAGCTTAAGGTATTTGTAAGTTTATTTTCACGTCTCATTCGTATCTCTTCATCAAGAGTCCAGTGGTTAATATCGTTTTTTTTTTGTTTTTTTAATAATAATGATATAATCTTAAAATATAATGTCAGTGGTGTTTTAGATATTCATATTTTCTTAGTTTTTCCTTGCGAGGAGTCGTCATACTATTGATCCGAAATATTAGAGTAAGAAAATTCGGCGGTCTTTCTTTTTATTTGGTTCAGTTATAATTCTGACAGTAAATAATATGTAATTTTTGGCACAACCGACCAAGATCTTTTACGCTCTTATTTTATTAGTTTCCCGACATTATGCGTGTCCACAATTATGATGCGTGTCAACAAATTTACACATAAGGTGATATAGGAAAGTGCTGTTTAACACTGAATCATTAATTTAACTCTTTCGCCCTACCCTTATAAGAACTTACGATTATTAACCTACCCAGGGTACCCAGGTACCGCACTCATGTCGATTGGATGGAAGGTTTTAAAAAAAAATTCTTCGTTACTATTTCAGTTGAAAGGATTATAAAGAACATAACGCTAAAAGGAAAGTCTCCAAAAGAACAATATCAAATATCTCTAGAATGAGAATTGGGCATTGCCAGGTAGCCTCACATATATTTAGATTGAACGTAATATATTAAATTCACCAATGTGTGAGTGTGGTGCCGAGGAGGAAACCATTGACCATATCTTTTTTGCCTGTCTATTGCGGATCATAGGTTTTTTTTACAGTAATTTCGTCAATGGTAATTTTCAACTCCCGGTTAACTTGTGTCATATTCTTTCCCTTAACTCGCCACATTTAATTTAGATGATAGCAAATTTTTTGAACGACTTCATATAATATTTCCTATTCTATAATATTATTGTATTTTATTCTATAAAATATAGTTTTAACTTGATTATTGGTGGATATAAAGAAAAATATAAATAAATATTATTTAGCACAATTTTGACACACTTTTATTTCGTGAAGCGAACAAAAAAGATTTTTCACGTGTTACGAACTATTTTTCTTGTTCGAACAGAACCTACATCTTCCTATTTTTGGTAGCACTTGATTTGACTATATTTATGGTATATTTTTATTTAAAATTCCTCTAATGAGCATTTTTAGATCAACGGTCAAAGTTGTACTAATTAATCGTTGCTCCAAAAAAGGTGTGATAAGATTTACTACATTTTCCGATATGTTATGTGTTGAAAATAAATTCCACGAGCTAATTTCGGAAATCATAAATTTAGAAAGACCTTTGTGTCCAGATGGATGCAAAATAATATTTATTCTTGATACTCTTGATATGTTTCTATATACTCCGCGATGGTTTCTGCCACGCTCCATTTGAATCGAGTTTTACCATACAAAGTACATTCAAACCACTACTGGTGTTTCGTATAGAAAACAAGAAAAGTAGACAAGGGTAGTTCGCCGATCTCCGCTTCTCTCAACTGACGATGATGACGATGTTTAAGAGGTCGAATTGAATTAAACACAGAAGATGTTCAATCTAAGTACACTACGGCGACATAATCGAAAATGCGATACCCGCAGAATACCTTATTCTATTTCAGTTACAAACAGTACATTTATTTATTCAAGGCGCATTTCATAAGAAAATGATGGTCATTGTTTACCAAAATCTTTACCACGTCTCTCCGGTGCCATGACAATAATTATTCCTTTAAATTACTGTCTCGTGTCTTATCATATAATTTAATTGGCGTCACCGCGGCGACCTCGCAATTCTGTGCGACATAACTGGATACATCCAACACTGCAACCAAATTTCTGGAGTATTGAGATCATTCATAAATAGATTCATCATCATCGGAATTATATTCCACCACCCGAAAGTCCTATATAACTTAATCTGCCTCACTGTTTTAACCACCAACATTTTCTTCATCACTTCCGTAATCCAGTTCTTGGCCTATTTTAGTTTCTGATATAAAGTACTCGGAATATAACTAATGATTTTGCTTAAAGTGTAAATTAAAATAAAAATGTTATCATAACGAAAAAACATAAGAACCTAACAAATGTAATAAAAAATAAAATAAAATATATACATCTTAAAAATATAGTTATTCATATTCATTTTACAAAATAAAAGGTGTAGTGTAAGAAAACATTTTACAAAACAGTAAAACATTTCAATATGTAAAACAAGAGATAAATATTAGCACTTACACTATCCACAGATGCGACCGCACGCTAGTTAAGCCGACAATACGTTAACTAACTGAAGCTAGGCTTAAAAAGAGACAGCTAGACCGAGATTTATAACAGTGTGACGATAGGTAATAAAACTATTGTTAAAACCGGTCTGGGCACTTCAGTACCCAGAGTAGGGTTTATGGGTTAAACGGTATCAATGCATTGTTATGGAAAGAAAATTTAACCAACCAATGTCGATAAATCTTTACCGCTACTCTCGAGGACCGCGTATTTCACTCCCGATTTGCCCTCAACTTTACTATGTAAACGAATATACGTGTTGTGGGAAATAATGCATTAGGTAGGGATGAAGTATTTTTAAAAAATCCAACTAGTTGGTAGGGAGACTAATTCCGGATAAATAGTAAACCAAGTGAACTTAAACCGGACCGGAGTCGAATTGAGCAGGAGATTACAATCCAGCCATGGTTGCAATATATTTATCCTCGCTTCCTCCTGGAGAACGATCCCGTTAGAAGCGATAATAGACAAGCGTGCACGAGGAGATATATATATATATATAAGTGTAGTATAGAAGTGTGTGATATTTTATCTTCGTTACCTACCACTATAGAGATGTGGTGCGATGGTAAGTTAGGTTAGCCTTTAGACCTGTACAAAATATTTTTTTAATTTATATCTTAATAATATTTAGTTTTTACCTAAATATATATTATACCTACCGATGAAATTATCCTTGAACAAGTAAAATGTATTATATTATTACGACAATTTGTCGTTTCAACAATGTCTAAATCAATTTTGACCCGAAATTCATTAATACTTGGATTAAAGTAGATTTAAATGAGAAAACAACCTAAAATAATCATTGTTGACTTATTGTATGATAACAATTACATTAATATTTTCGCGAATCTTCCGTAATCATTACCATTTAAAACATTTTTCATAATATAATTATTGAAAGGCGACATTTTTGACAGTTCATATGAAAATAGCGGCCGCTAAAAATTTAAAGGCACATTCCTACCCGTTAAAATTACGACGTTAGCGAGAGCCGATAAGTTTTTAGCAGAAACGTTAGTTACGGAATACGAAATCGACAACACCGCCGCTAAAAAAATTTAACGGACGTTAAAATTTAGCGGTTTGCTTACGGAATACGGGTCTTAATCTCTCTGAAATTATCTGAAAAACTGCCACCAGAACACTTGTACGAGTAGGTGAGAGAGAAGAATGAATGAGGGGAATAGGAAAATGGTTCTAGAGCGAGCTAGAATATAAAAGATCGCATGTAAGCGAACGATGAACTTATTGTTTAAAGAAGAATACTAATATAATACAATGGAAATGAACCGAAAAATGTATTTATGTTAAATGAATTTCATGCTATTTGAAATGACATGCCCACATAGTAAGTAGAAAAATAACTCATAAACAATCAGCAGTATAGTAAAGATGCGGCAGACAGATAATGTTTAAGATAATCTGAGTAATGTTTAAAATGGTTTAAAACGGTAAGCGGCATCGTTGTTTTTTAACAGACGTCGGCCTAGCCTAAAAGTTGAGTCATAAAGTCATAAACACTACACAATGTAGTGACGATGTGGCGGCGGACATATTATATTGTTCTTCTAAGATGCAAAATCTTTTCATCTTAAATGTATTTTGTATCACGTTAAAAAGAAATAAATATATGAAATCACGTAGCATTTTGTAGAGACTTAAATATGTTTTCGTGTTAACTGATTTTTCATGTTAAACATTTTCCATTATACGTTCAAACCCTATTCCGCCGTAGTCAATGAAAAGTAATGTTCTTTGAATGCTAAAATAGTGACTTTAACACCCCGATTAAAGCCATAAGGTCTGTGTTCACGGAAGAAGGTGCGATGATGAGATAATCTCATGTGTTGAGATTTTGATGTAAAGATAAATTCAGAGATTGGTAGAAAGAGACAAAAACTCAAACTAGTGTATATTAAATATGACAACGAGCTTTGATACGGACGCACAAATGTCACCTAAAACCAATATGCATCCCTACAAATACGTATTCTGAAAAGTTGTACATAAGTCATTAAACATTAATAATAGTATAAGGCGTTCAATTGCAAACGTTTATTCCATTTAAACTGCTGATTGAGAGATTAAAAATCACCCAACTGACAAACGACAATGACATTTAAAGTTTGACGTACAACGAGCGTAAAGCAAGACAAGAGACGAGACATTTCTGCAACACGGTGTGAACACTGGAACTCCAAAAAATATCATGGGAACAAATTCCGTATCTCGGAGATTGTCTCGAGTCTAAAATCTCCTTCGTGGACACGGGCCAATATAATAGCAAATCTGTACCATCTGGTACACCATCTAATAATAAATATAGTCGCAAAGCGTCTAATTATCGTAAAATAATAACTGTATAAAGTAAGCACGTCCATATAATGTAGGTATGCACTGTGATCCCCGGCGGCGGCGGCGCGCAGCTATACGGCTGTTTGATTGCAGTGTCTTCAAAGTAATGAAACCGTTAACGACCAAACTAAAGCGAGTGACCAAACTAGCACATCAAACAAATAACTAAACTTCATTACATCTGATCGTTAAATAATACCAGAGTTGGCCAATCACAATGTACACAAATCACCATCATTACGAGATAAGAAGATTTATTATATAATATTTTAAATCTATGAAGTACTGTGTTACATTCAACATACAATAAATCACGTTGTTGATGTTTGCTCACTGTACTCAATTATCATCAAGTATTTGTATTATCCTCACGTTCACCCACCGTACTATCATTATTTTCAGTGTCCGAAATTTTAATCTGATAAAAATATTATATTACACATTTTAGCTCTTGACTATATCACCAAAAAGCGATATAAAATAATAACGCATTATACGTATAATAAAAAACGATAATACGTATTACGTCTACCTTAATACAAAGATAGAAAATGGCTGCCATGTATCTCATCTCTAAACTTGTTAGTTATTTGCAGAGTGATAATGACGAATCTGTTTATTGCCGTAGTTCGCGCATGTGTGAATGGAACGCCTCGATTCAAAATCTTTGATAAGTATCGAAGGTTTTAATTTACGATCAATATAAATAAACTATTGTATTACTGGTAGGAAGGATTTTTTCTTCTAAATTGTAAAAAATATTGTTGTGTGCCTTTTCCATCTTATAAATATTTCGGGTTCAACCTATTTACAGTAATTTTTTTAACATTTAGGTACAGTTTTCATACATTTTTTATTATTTTCCTTACTCTCCCTTTGTTTGCGTATTTTTAATTTATTTCCTAATATATTTTATGCTGTGTATATATAATTATTATAATTTTATATGTAGGTGCAATTTGGAAGGTGTCGGAATAAAAAAAATCCTATAGTATAAGAGTTATTAAAGTCTGAACTTGTTTTATTTTGTCATTATTTGAATTAAATAAATAAATGTGAATTTTTCAATATATATACACTTATGTCTATTCTCTATATAATCCTATACCAATGTAACCAAGTTTTACCTAGAAAACATAAGCGCCCTATCATCTCCCCTGACTACCTCACCACCATCTACCGATATTAATATGTTCAAAAATTTTCTCTGTTGCACTTAGGACCCTGAGGAAAATATAGTCATCTCACTACCCTGAATCATATATTATTTTTATATATCTTGACTCTTTAGGGCCTGAGCACATAAAGGCACCACCACACCTCCTATTTTTAAATTATAATCTAATCTAAAACTCGGGCAACACTTGGTACGGATCACTAGTATTATATATTATATTATAATTATAATGTGCATTATATATTATAATATGCATTGGTGGGTAATTACTATTTTTTTCTATTTTATAAGTGTAGGTAAATATACATTTTTTTCCGCAGGAGTATTGCTTGCGGGATCTGCATCAACTACTTTAACTTCGCAATCAGGGTATCTTATCCAAATTCACACTTCTCCCAATCAATTCCTCTACCTCATCCTAATACATCCTTTCAAATACTTACTCGTTCAGATCTAACATTTTCCTTCAATCTAATCTCAGTCTGAATGCACGCTCGCGCCTGAATCATCTCTTCGCGCTTATTTTAACCAAATTGACATTTTGAAAAATATATTTTTGCGATAGCTACTTTAACATTTTACGAAAACAAACATTTGTAATTAAATCTACTTATTCTTCTTCTATTACATAGGCAAACCAGCTCACAAGTGTTATTTGTGCCATTAATCAAGTTAAAACTTAATTTTATAGAATATTACATTACGTTATAGAATATTATTATACTTTTTATATTACAAGTCAATAAATACCATTATCGTTCAAAAAAATTGATATTAAATGCGGAGAGTTAAGGGACAGAAGATTAAAATTACCATTGTCGAAATCACTGTCAAATAAAACTGTGATTCGCAATGGACAAGCAAAAAATATGTGATCAAGGGTCCCCTCAGCACCACGCCCACATATCGGGGAATCTATTAAGCTCAATCTGAATAGATGTGAGGCTACCTTGCAATGCTCAATTCTCATTCTAGAGATATTTCATATTGTTCTCTTGGAGACTGGGATTAAATCAAATTATTGGGAATGTTAAAATACTTTGTCAAGGTTTTTTTATTAGGAGAACACATTCTTATTGTGAAGTTGTAATTATTTAGAACAGACGGTCTGTCCGACATTTAATAAAAATGAATTGAAAATTCTGGCGTCTGCTATCAGATTACTCAACGGTATTTGAGATTCCGTAAAAGTAAGGTATATGGCTCTTTCAAATAATGAAACGATTAAATGTATTAATATCAAAAAGGAAACATACAGGTTCGAAAATTTGTCGCTAAAAATAACGTCGCTGTAGCATAGTTGGATTATGCACCTTACCCGGTTAGGGAAGAGATCCAGGTTCAAATCCCGGAGGCGCGCAACAACAATATTTTTCGATAAAATTGATTTTATATGTATATCTTTCTAATTAATATATTTAACGTTTTTTAAATTAATCACAAAATGTTTGGCGTAATGATTATTACACTACACGTTATTATTCAAATTGAAGAGTTTTCATGATGAACACATAATAATATTATATAAGTGATATACGCCTGGGATCGTGAACGTTGGACTCGACTAACTTTTATATATTATGTATTACCAAATGTATAGAAGTTAAAAAACTTATTTATTAAACATTCAATATTTTTATATTCTCAAATAATGTGTCACCGATAACTAAAGTTTTGATAACGTGTAATAAATTACTATACATGTAGGTACATATTTATAATATTTCCAGTTATTAATCCACCATTTTATTATTATCGTCACTATTAACTGTTTATAATATTATCTTATGTTCTCGTTCTAATACGTTCGCTATTAATACATTCACTAGAGTTAAGTCCATCTGATTACGTTAGTATATTCATTTTATAAATATCTTAAATATTATTAAAATGAAATAAAGGTGTCATTTTATAAACCAATCAGAACCTGACAAATACTGGCGGGCAGATAACAGAAAAGTTCTCATTTTAATTTTAGAACGATTTTCTTATCCATCTATAAAGAAACGTCGAGAACAACCCTCGTAAAATATACGGCATGTCATTATCCTCCATTCTCATTATCCTGCAAGACAATTGTGAAAACTTTAGACATTAATAATGACTGCGTGCTCCGGCGACCGTGATGCGGTAAAAATGGCGGCACAGTGATGCTCGGAGATGCCACCGCGCTTGTTTACATTATTAGTCAAATTCGGAGGAAATGTCGGGTGCGTTGAGGGCCTGCTTCAGACGAAACTCGGTTATCCAATTATCACAAACTGTTGAATCCTCGCCTCGAAGGCCTCTCCATCTCTCTCTCGTCAGGATAACGCCGGCAATGGCGCTCACGAGAGCCGTTCCCGCCGGCGCGTAAAAGCTCGTCATTTAAAATGAATCCATCCTTCCGCGCTCTCATTGGCCGGGACCAACTCGGGAGAGAAATGTTTAAAAAACAAATTAGCACTGAGTCGCCCGTCGCACTACAATTTATAAATTTTATCTATAGCTACTATTAGAGGTTTATTAAAAGATTTATAAAAATAAAATTAATTTAAATTAATCCATAAAATAACTCACATATTATGAGTGAATATTACATCGAAAATTATATAATATTGTATATAGAATATAATATAGAAAAATTATATGAGAATACGGCGAGGACAGGATAGTGCAGGAAAAAGACAAAAAGATTTCAAAATCTCAACGAAATAAACGGTAAAAGTCTAGGAGAATTGTTTTAAGAAGGTGAAAAGTTGGAAAAGAGAACGTCTGGAAGCCGAAATGGAAAAAATCTAGAAGAGCGATTAGACGATATGAACAGGCGGTAGGGTGAACGACTGAAAGCCGTAAAAGAAAATTAAAGATTTATCTGAAAAGTAACGATTGGAAACTGAGAAGGAAAAAATCAAGAAGGGCAATTCAACAAAGTGAGCGACTGTCAGTTTTCTATATAATTTTACACCTTTTATAAAATTGTATAGAGCTAAACCAAATTCAGCAGTTACTATTTAGGGACCATGCGCAAAATAAAGGCACCCACCCCCCCCACCCCCCCAATCAAACCTATTGGCGGATTTATAGTACCGCGCATGTAATTGCGAAAACCCCACTTTCAAAGAGCCCTCGAAACACTGAGAAAGAGGAAGTAAAATTAAAAGCACTGCAAATATACATACATGTATATATACGACAAATTTACAAATGCAGCTTGGCCGCTCTGTGCATGCTGCGTATTCGTATTTTTAATTTTATAGAAATATTTATATTATTAGGTTAACCATTTTTAATATTTGCAAATTTAATGTTAATTTTTTTTATAGATTATTTAACTTTGTTTATAATAACCACTTTATGAGTAATTTTAAAACACTAACCGGTTTCGGAAAATACTATCTCCTTCTTCAGGATGTCAGATTAACAATTAATAATTACTCATTGAGTGGTTATCATAAACAAAATTAAATAATCTATAATAAAAAAAATGTTTAATGCTTATAGCCATATGTGTTAACTGTGGTTAGCCATAATTATTTATTTAAACAAATAATTTCATTTGTCTTTAATTACTTACACAACGACCGGTTTCAATACTACTGTACCCATTAGGACTTACTTTAAATTATATTTTTTAAAGAACTCTTCTAAATAAAATTTCAATAATCAGAATCACAATGAAATTGATTATATTTTTTTAACGAATATTAAACGTGTACATCGATAAATGTTTCTGGCTGTATATGTAAATAAGGCTAAGGGTAGTTTTATTAAAAATAATGTCTAAAGAAAACAATTGCAACGATTAGAAATATACGAATAATAATAATACACAAGTCCATATATTTTCACACACAATAATTAATTACTTTTTAAATAAATTTTGATTCAAGGGAGAATGGATCTTTATATTGAATATTTACAGTATATTGATATGTTATATGCAGTTGTTATTCGAAAAATATCCCGGAAATATAATCCTTTGATCGCAGTGAGCTCATGGTGTAGCTGTAACTCATATGCATATTTATATTTAAAAGCATTCAGAAATGTCATGTGTCATGGGAATGCTTTTGCATGATTTAAAGGGTGAAAACAGGGAATGCACAATAGCACAATTCGAAGTGAAGTTCAGCAAGTTCACAGGTGTATCTGTCCTTTTGAAAAGTCTTCTTGAAAATAAATTCATATTTTAATATACTTACAGGTTATATTAGATTTTTTTCCCTGTGGGCTTTTTTTAAAATTTGATTGGGATATTTCATTTTTGTTATAGAAAATATGTCTGTATTTTTTAATAATAATTTTAAATGATTAAATTATGTCTTAAATAATAATATAGATTGAAAGATCGGTTGTGTCAAGTAATACGAACACCTAATGACCGAATCATATTTTTTATATCCTGCGAAAATACGTATAAGTAATTAGAATAAGAGATATAACTGAATGAAAAGCTATTCTGTCTTCAACGAACATAATGAATATGAACTTCTATAAATATAATGAATAATAAAATAAAAGAGTAATAGCAAATTTCGTAAAAATAAATTATACCATTTCATACAATCATATTGAAAAAGTATACAAGCCCCCATTTCTCGCACTAAATAAATATTCCATGTCGGTTTAAGGATTGTTTTTGAGGTCACACGTAAGAATCTACCCCTTTTCTACTTTTTTTTAGGTATTACTTCGGCAGCAAAATTCGAAAAATTCAATCAAGTCTAGTCAGACTCCTTTGGCTTTGTTTTGTGTTAACATATTGCGATACTATTTTTGATGTACATATTTATATTTAATACATTTATCTACAATACGTATATATGTATATGATATACATAAAAATAGATGAAGAGAATACCGGTAGAAAATATCAAATTAAGTAATTACCTCATAAGTAATTAATTGGTATTCGAACATCGTCCTCTTATTATTCGTGACTTAAATATCGAATGCCGTAGACCATCTGTTTGATATAATATCATTTATACAGATTTTTCTCATCGATACCTTTCTAAATATGGACGCCGATTAAAATCATAAAATTGTATATCAAAATGTGGATAAACAAATCCTAATAAATACGAACAAATTAAAATTCCTATCAAGTCAAGAGTTACACTAAATCAACCAAAATCATTGAAATATAGTTTTGAATATCGAGATTTTTTAATTTTGGCTGTCACAAATTTGGTGTTTAGTGGAACAGCAACTTTTTGTTATCAAATATTAACAATAGTGGCCTAAATTGATTTGAAATTTTCGCATTACATTAAAATCAAAGTATTCCTTAATTTTTATTTTACGTTTATACAAAATTATTGTAATACATCCCATAAAATTTTGCACCTCTGTCTAGTTTCGCTGATGCAGGGTCTTATTTGACTACCACGATACGCAAAAATTCGAATACCATCTGCGTATGTTTTAACATTATAAGTTTTTTGATTCGAGGTACTTAGTTAGAATGTGGGATATTGTAAAAACGCGTATTTTAAGAAGAAAAAAAATTAATGAACAAAATATATTCCATATGTTGAAATCATTTTAAATCTATATTAATTTGTGTGATTTTAATATATATTTTTGATATAGGGACACACCTTTTGAGAATCTGATAATTTTAAAATTCAACATGTAATTACCTCACTGCACGTAATTGCCCTAACTAAGGCACTAGTGCATATTTACGGAATGATATGCCATCAAGTAAGTGGCACTCCGATATATTATAAAAATGCATTAATGTAATAATCTAATCATATATCTAAAATATACTGTTACTTTTTACATACCTGTAAATACCATCTGATGGATTTTGAGACAAGTATTTACATGCGGGTATAGAGTTATGTATTATAGTAGGTATAATACTAGGGTACATTTTAAAACACTTTTTAAGATAATTAGGGGAATTACTTGTACTTTTTTACGGTGCGGAAATTAGAAATACTGTAAAAAAAAACTTACGTCACAGAATGACACTTGAGAAGAATGAACATATTAAAACTGCAGTACAATTACAAGTGCGAGGGTTCCAAGGCCAACGAAGTCTAATCCCGTGAAAACTTCGAAGACTGCCTCGGCATTACTAACTGTAATAATTTGCCGTAGGTATGGTAAGCATGTACTATAAATCCAAAACATTTATCATGTATAATACTATTTCGCTTTTAATTAATTACTTGAATTTGGTATAGTAATTATTTATATATTAACATGTACATACTATACATATACTAACTGTATTAATATACTTTTGTACACCAATTATATATTTATTTATTTATTATTAGTAAATAAATTAATATTTTGCACTGAATGCACCTAGCGTCTCTTTTTAAGGTTATGATATAAAGGGCTTTATGTGATATGAGGATAAATCAAACAATGCACATATTTCTGTTGGAAGATAATCTAGGAGCCGAGATCTGCGAGAAGATGTATTCTAGTTTGTATTTTAGGTTGGGAATAATCTACCAACACTTCGATGTTTACTGCAATACTCGTTCATTCTTTCCGCTTTTCCGAGTACTTGAAAACACAGGAAATAGCGGACGGAAATGATAGCACAAGAAATCACTCCCACGGGACGCTAGGCATACGAGTTATTTCAAAACAGTGCACTTTTATAAGTAATTTGTTGTAATTCAAAAAATTTGTAATTAAAAATGTGTTAAAAGAAATGTGTTTTTATTTATCAAACGATCAAAAAATTCTGGGGGCTTATATACTAAGCGAACACTCTACCATTGTGTTGTTCCCCCGTTATACTGTGGTTTTAAATTGTCT
Organism: Eubasilissa splendida; assembly: GCA_031772225.1. NCBI lineage: Eukaryota > Metazoa > Arthropoda > Insecta > Trichoptera > Phryganeidae > Eubasilissa > Eubasilissa splendida. The sequence goes on along the minus strand of CM062848.1, from coordinate 20,484,315 downwards.
ATAAATTCTAACACAAAATATAATGCAGAATTTTTGTGTTTGAATTTAATGCGATGATTCATATTTAGAAATATGCACTTTAGTATTTATATATTCTTAAATTAAAACAGATATTTATTTGAGAGTTACACCTGATAAACTGTAATTAATTTAAAATAGTTTATTTATAAAAAAACTTTAGATATTTGTACGTTTCATTTCTATCCGTTGAGAGTGCATTGATTGGTAACCACATATGTCGCGCTCCCAGTCTCTCGACTGGGGTTCGATTCTCCACTGGTGAGATTTTTTATTTAATTGAGATTATTAATACGCAGGAGTTTTGTGTAGAATATGTATTTCCGTTGAAACAAGAGGAGATCAAAAGATATGGGCATATAGGAAAACAGATATGCAAGTCTACAAACCAGTCTTTCAATGTGGAGTGGTCATCTTTCAACAGGGCGATATAAAATATTTTCACTGAAGTATATTCAATACATTTTTTAAAGTAAAGTTTAACATTGCAAAGAGACACCATTTAGTTAGGTAGCCACGCACGATCTTTTGGTGAGCGACTGGCCCACATTATTATTGTGAAGTGGCAGGTTTTTCAGAACATAGTTCTGTGGTATTTAAATCCAAATGAAATGAACAAAAATGGATAACGCATTTCTCTGGATATTCGAATAGATTCGAATCCTGGTAGTAACTAAAATATTTTTTTGATAAATAGATTTTTTTCCATATATATTTGATTTATTCCCTATCATTAATTTCTACATCATTCATTTTCTTACACAATTTCTTAAGGGATGAAATAGTTTGCGATTTAACGTAATATAAATACCTCGTAGTACGCAACAATGTTATATTTTAAAAACACTAATTTGACGTCAAATGCATGAGATCCCAATGATGTTTTATATTTGTATATTATCTACAGAGCAAAAATATATTTTTTAAAATCATTCTGTTAATAAATATTAGGTATAGTGAGACCATATGTATAGGTTGTTAAATAAGCTAATGCTAAATACAAAAATGTGTGTTTCAATAAATATAAGTAACTTTTCCAATTAAATATAACTATAAGATAATTAATTCAATTAAACTTTTTTCTCGCTGTGTTAATTTTCATTTTCTGTATGAATAAAAACTTTTAATTTAACACAAAATTTTCTATTAATTAATCTAGATTAATTAATACACTTCTTTTAGGACAAATCCTATCAAAAAAAAAAAAAAATATCGAACACCGAGTTTTAGCAACAGTTGTCAAATAAATTAGGTAGAAACCATTCGAAAAGGCGATTGCGTGTCCTTTCTACAAATCCTTTGTCGGTCCTTAATTTTAAATCCCTGGTGTAATTAATAAATCTTCTAATGCAATTTGTCCGTGTAACGATGTTGATGTTTTTAGAGATCTGTATTCATACTTCTTCTGTACGTATTCAAAAAACTTAAATAACTGTAAAAATACTTTTTCTCTCTGTACATTGAGTATTAAATATTATTTCGTTCAATTTAAATATGTATTGTATAAATGTAAATAAGTTATCGCATCGACTAGTAAATCTCAACTTATTTATGTAGGTTATCAACCTATCTATTTTAAAATAAATCTTTATTATTCGTTGTGATCGACTTAAAAAAAAACATTTATTATATTATTAATACTAATCCTACTGAATGTAAATACGCTATAATAGCAAAGCGACCTCAATAAAATCTCATTCGTTTAGTTGTAGATTTTTATCTTGTATACTTATATAAAATTTAATGTATTACAGTTTTAAACAAATATCGGATACTCATAGAGATAAAGCAATTTTTTATTATATTTAATGGAAAATATATGGAAGTATGGGGTAATTACAAGGCTTACGACTTGTCTTTAGCTGGCTTAAGTGATCAGCTTATATATATATAGTATAACGTTCACCAATTCTCACCTTTCAATCTCCACATTTATCAAATTTTTGAAAGTTATATATATGTTAGTAAGAATAGCTTTGTCTCTATGAGATATCTTATATTTGTTTAATAACAGTGCCTTTGTAGGTAAAAATCCAGTAATTGTGTGTTCTTGGACATATTCAAATATTGCTAATATTACAGTTTGTTTATTCTCTATAAACCTTCACTCCTATACATTTTGACTGATCTTAATTTTGTAAAGTTGTTCTTTAGAACCCTGTGAAACACATAGCGCCTTCCCCTCTCACTCTGTCAATACTACTTCTTCTGCCCAATATAAATGTACATGAATTACGATAAATAATATAAATGTACATCCATTCCACATTTTGCATAGTTACTCTTTAGGACACTCCCTTTCCTTCCCCTGATCCGCCCACCTCTTCCCATTGGCCACCCCACTCTCAGAGTTACAAAGCAATAAGTTACAAAAAAAAATAAGGTAGTCAATTGCATTGTAGAGTACATGAAAGAGTATAGTATTACAAATTTGAAGAGCAGCTGGTGTAGCTGCAAAACAAACAAAACTTCAACGACAACAATCATGACACCAAAATCTTAAAGATGAGCAAAATAATAAACGAAGGGACCAAGCAATCAGTCAAAGATATATCGAAAGTAGAAAATGACTAATGTATAAATAAATCAATTATACGAAAATAAAAAAGCAATCTAACATTAATCTTAGAGCTAACAGATGAATAACGACCAGCGAGTTACTAGAGCTGAACAAATTTCTCAAAGGTATTTTCAGCGAGTCTGCCAGCAGACGGCAATTGGCAAAATCTGGACAAAAGTGCTATAATTCAACATGACTGGTCAACTTGATATACTTTTCCGATTTTTCCAAGCAAAACATTTTTCAAAACAGCAACCTCAAGATAATTTTCCTACTCAATATTGTTACAATAATCCGCCTTCTAAAAATCTCTTATTTTTAAACTGAAAGTCGTGAGCGCTCAAAAAACTTTATGGAAAATATTTGTCAAATTTATAATGCTTCAATGGAAGCTAATATCATCCCGCCTCCAGGATACGGAACTTATTATTTTCGAATTACCGGTCAAATTTATCACAGGGCCGAAACTCTTCATCATACGAAGAAGAAAATTATCTCAATTATACATCCTTGATCATTGAACACAGAATAAAAATTCAAACCTGACCATATGAATATGTTAAGTTCCTCTATGGCTACTAATAATACTTTTACAGAAGCACGCAAAATGTTTTTTGAAGTGAAAGTGTTGTTTGAAGAATGTTTGAAGCAGAAATCTAGAATAATACCTCTTTGATACAGCGCATCGTTATACTAAAGCATAAATTGCGTCGATGGCGATTATCCAAGATCGAACACAAAAAGATGACACCATTTATCTCGAGTTAGGCAAATGTCGTGTGTTTTTCAAAATATCGACTGAACAACTTGAAAGAGATATTCTAATTCACTAACGAGTAAGTCAAAATGATCCAAATGCTCGCAAGACTAAAAGAATCAGCGTCTTGGACCCATGGCCCATCTATTATTCTTCCGCACACGAGGGCCAAAGTTGTTGGCCTGAACGCAAACTTAAACCCTAGGGTTCGTGTGACCTAATCGCAATACTATGCCTATCGCCTATCCAGTAGAGATGAATTTAATCCAGTCCTCTTATAGTCATTATTCAGTTTACGTTTAAAAATTTAGGATAATACTGTCGCCAATCATACTTTACAAAAAAAAATGTTATCGCAGATATAATAGATGTAAATACATAGACATAAATAAAAATATATTTGATCGTATTTTAGCCTAATAAAATGGTTTTCCATTATAATCCTTTCATATTATATTTTATAATATATTTTATTTAAAATACGCCAGCTTTGGGAAATAAGCCAATATTTTAATTAATTAACGACCTAACTTGTAGCCGCTTTAGATGCCAATTGCGAAATATTACAATATTAAATGGTTACTTACATTACCTAACGCGGGATGGGCCCGGCCGCGGATCTCGCCCGGGGCCTGGACCTTTCTGGCTACGTCACCGGACGGCATTTTGTTCCTAAATTGCCTGAGATTTAATTGACAACAGACTCTAAGCGAAGCAAATAATAAGTTAGTCTGAGAAGATTTTTTGTTTACATTATTTCAGATTTGATTATAATACTGACAGTCTTTCGCGGAGCACGTTCGAGGTCTTCTCGAGATTATATTGGAGTCGAGCCAATCATTTTATTTCTATGTTGTACCATCGCATATCTTACATAAATTTGGAATTTAAATTCACCATCGGATGTTACGCGCTTTTGAGAATTAATATAGGCAGTGAGTACATATAATACGTATTTTCCGCTTCTTTCACAGCGTCTTCTCACCCATGCTCGTCACCCATGCTTCACCCATGCTCGTCACTTCTTTAATCGACTGACGTTGCCATTGTTTTTTTTTATCAATTTCATCACGATACGTTTTTTATGATAATCCTCAAATTCTTTCATTTTAGGACGTACCCGAACTAATAAACTATTCTTGTTTTATCTATTATACCATAATATAATGCGAAACTGAGTTGATCGCTAAAATGAAATTGATTGATTCCAATGCATTAGCGTATTTCATCCCCCATCTAGCTTTTACAAGTTTGACGGTCGTACAAAAGTGTCGATACTAATATCGTGTCATAGATTTTTATTACTGATATCGGAGAAAAAAAAATCATTTACTCTAGTCTTTACATTCCAACGGTTTCTCAAGTAATCGTTATTCACACGTATGCAACATTCAGTTTTTCCTTCTCAAAGTCATCACAATATACGTCAACAAGTATAAACTACGAGTATTTAATTGCAATATAATTGTATCATATGTTTATCATGTTATATTATTATATATTCACCTCTGTTACAACAAAAACATGTATTTCATTAAAGTCTAATAAATAAATAAATAGATAAATATTATAAGGTTAAGATGTCTCACAGAGACGAAGCTATTATTTTTATACGAGAAGTATGGAAGTCTTGGGCATTACAGGGCTTACGACCTGTCACTTTACACAATGTAACGTTCACCTATTTACCCACGCTGTCGCCATCTATTGACATTTTTTTTATTTTATTTTAAATTAAATATTATACTACGAGAACAAGACATATCATAATCCTATTTTGGTATATTAAAAATACATAATATACTTAAAATAATTACGTAATTGCGTAAAATAGAAAACACAGTGATTTCGATAAAAATATAGTTTTAAATGAACGCAGTACGTTACAACCGAGCGTTATTTAATGTTTTGTTAGAGCTTAAAATATGCGCATAAACATTTTAACAGCTCGGCTGTATTAAAACAGTGCAAAAACGATATTAATGTCGAATCATTTTGAGCATAAAATTTTGATGGTTTTGATACATATCAATAATATTATTCTGAAAACATTTTCGTTTATTCGCTTTCAAAATCTAGAAAATATTATTAGAAGGAAATCAAGAGACAATAATGATAAACAAAATATTCTCAGAAATCACTTTTCCTTTATTTCTATATTTTCTGATTCCTTCGAAATGTTACTTTTTGTTAAAAAAAATCAATAGTTTTTAATAATAAAGTTTTAGAAAATTTATTTTTGCCGCAGCATTGATGGTGCGGCGCACAAACTTCAAATTACATTTTACTTAGCTTTACTTAGGTTTTAAGAAATTCTTTCATCTATAAAGATTTTTAATCCTGAAAATAATGACACAAAAACTATTATTATTTGCCTGGTTCGTGTTGAATCAAAACGCCTGTTTTGGGCAACAAAGTTGGTTTAACCCTTTCAACTCTGAGGGTACTTTTAAGTACCATCAACTTTATCTAGTCATATATCTTACTGCGGTGTCAATTCTCTGACCATACTGCTAAGTCTACGTAATAAATAGTCTGCTCGATTTATTTAGACTGCTAACATTAGTTATTTTTTTGCTATGTCAACACTACGGCGAGTGAAATGTCAGTTGCGCATTGTTACAAGGTTAGGTTTGACGCGCTTGTGTTTCTTGCCATTATTAATAGTTATTTTTTAACCTAATTTTTTTTTCTTCAACTTTCAACTATTCTATTCTAACTGTTATAGAATATTTCTTTAATATGTTTTGTACTATGCTATATTTTTTTATTTTTTGTGCACTTCGTATAAGGTCTGACTAATTAGAAGTATCACAAATTATATTTGGTTGTTAATTTTCCATCACAATATGCTTATTTTATGTTTGAAGAATAATAAAAAAAAAATTACTGTTACTAGGCACTTACAATAATTCAGGGTAGAAAGGGTAAAACCCTACTAGCGACCATCTAAATTAGTTTTATTTCTATAGCAGAGAAATTAGTCAAATTATTTATGTATTTTCACCCTCAAGAATTTATTTATTTAACAATATATAGTCACAGTCATTTAAAAAAAAATGTGTACATACAGTTCTGGGGTCGTCAAATTTAGATTCATACTGCAAGTAAAGACTGCATTTAATTGTCACATATAAAGACTGTTGAGATGTATTCTGAATAAGTAGTAATGCAAATTAAATGTATTATTAAAGAGATGTACATATAAAATCAATTTTATCGAAAAATATTGTTGTTGCTGCCGGGATTCAAACCTGGATCTCTTCCTTTCCGGGGATCGTGCATTAACCGATTATGCTATACCAACTATGCTACAGCGACAGTATTTTTGACGACAAATTTTTGAACTTATATGTTACATTTTTCAAATTAATATAATACATCTATTGTTCCATTATCTGAAAGCCATCTTCTTTATTTTTACGAAATCTCAAATACTTTTGAGTGATCCGATAGAAGACTCCATAATTAATAATTAATTTTTATTAAATATATGTTCTGACCTATGTTCTGAATAATTACAATGTGTTATCGTTAATAAGTAGTAATGAACTGTCTATAAAATATAAAAAATTGATACTTTTTTTTGGAAAATGTAAAATATGTCAATAATCCACATATAAAACTATATCTTAACGATTTTTTTAAAGAATGACATATTGTATTCCATATCAAGTAGTATAAGATGTTTTCATCTTAATATCAAAATAGATCAAAGCATTATAAAATATCCCTGCACAATCTGCAGCTGGCCATCTCGCATGTCTCCCAGAAGAGTCGGAGACCTCTGGCGAAGTGCACTATGAGCACATGAACAGCTGAATAATGATAAACCACGTGAAGGAAAAGATTTGTATATCATTCTCATCCTTGAATTCAAAGGCACATGGCGTAAAATATTTCATTTCATAAAAACTGTATACCACATCGGTACATGGGATTTTATCATAAAATCTATCGAGAAATCAGATACAAAATATATTTAGACATATATAATACATAGATACGTATTTGAGATAAACAGACTCCTTTTATATGATTATCGTTTTATTTAAATACGTAAGACAAATACAAATGATTCTATGTCTTTGTCTAAAACATTAATGGTTATGGAAATTTATTATTGACGAAGGTTTATGGATGAGATTTACGTCTCTGTAATTAATTACATCAACAGTTATATTTACCAATAAGGAAGATAATATTTTATCGATAAAATTAATATGATATATTTAACTATGATTAATTCCCTTAGAATCATATTGACCAATTAAATGCTTTTACCTACTTCGCTCTATTTTCAAAATAAAAACATTTAATTTACTTATTAATAATGTATGTAAATAGATATTTATCATTTCGAACGGTAACTCTATTAATTTTAAATGTATTATTTTTTTAAATCATAGAAGTAATCGCGCGATGTACACTCAGTAAATGAATTTTAATTAATGATGAATAAAAGTAACATCTCTTTTTACTTAATTCGATTTATAATAAATCCACAAATACATTTATTTATTTGCATAAAAATATGTTTTCATACGTAAATTGATATTTAATTAAATTTTCTATTTAATCTTTCTATTTTCGAATTTGGTAATTTCGTGGGCGACGGAGAAATGAAAGGACCGTGTTAAAAAAGTTTTTTCTGAAAATGCTAAAATTTTTTCAAAATAATTTATGTCGTATTGACTGATTTTTTACACACTTCAAAAATGAACGATAGTCCGGGCATTTAATTCAGATTGGGTTCCGTTCGTTGTTTGGATTTTAATTTAATTATTCGTAATTTTCGTCATACCTACGGCAATAAACGCTTTAATGAAATAAAAAAAAACCATAAGTAATACATGTGATAGTCAGTTAATAAATAATCAAATAATGTACAATACAGCCCAGTTTTATAGACTTCACTTGTAAAAATATGACGAATTTCTTAATTGAGGTAAATGTAACAATTTATGTCGATCACTTATTGGTTAATTTAAAATATACATTCTCAAGTTCTTCATAAGTTTTTTAATAATCTCAAGTGCCTACCTTTAATTCTAATATGTAAAGTGTTTCACTGAAACACGATGTTTCTTGTATTTTTAATTATATTCTATAATAAAAGAAATAATTTATTGATTTACAAGTTGCTTCTGCAGGATTGTTTATTGTATTTAATATATTCTAGTATGTATAATTTATGTGTATTCTATATGAAGTCTAGCAGTCTCCAAAAGTAGTAGATAATGAAGAAAATACGAAATTCTTTATATTACAAACTGTTTTTTAGAAAAGGGTAGAAATAATATATTCTAAATTCCTACATTTATTACTCATTCTATCAAGAAAATCATTTTTTTAACAAACCGTACCCAATATATCAAGAAAATTGTTCTTTTTCGACATGGGTGTACATAACAGACTTGAGTCCATTTTCCTTTACGTAGTACCTATCGTTAATATCTATCATCCCTTATTACCTGAATATAACAAATGTACTTATATATTTGCAATTTTCCACATCTTAGTAAGCTCATTTTTTTAAATTTTGATATATCTTATCTTATACCGTAATTTTGGTGAAATGTGTGATTGTAAATAATATTAATAATTAATTTGCCTATGAATGTAGTAATTCTCCAGCTTTTACTAAAGGAATCTCATGCGAGAAATTGTACATTGTAAGATACGGTAGGAATTATGACGCTATTTAAATAGTTAATTCGTCCATCTAAATCAATGGAGATTGTTAGAGATATTCATTTATATAATTTATTTACATTGAATTTTCAAAATACTATTCTGCTATGATGATTATGATTTCGGAATTATACTCTGTGTATATACTTTCCATCTGAAAACGTACGTAGTATCTATGGTAATTGAATATGATAATGCTTGTTTATATACTAAATTATTAAATTATGCAAAAGAAAAATTATTCACGTACTATTATTTTTATTCCGGTAAAAAATATACCACTCAGACGGCTACAGAATATTATTTTTATGTACGAGTATTAATAAATGTCGAAAGCTTTAGCCTTCAAATAAATTACATTTTTACTCTCATGATTGATTATTATTGAAACCTATTAAAATATGATAAATGACTAAATGATATAGATTAATGTTATGCAAAACATTCAAAATATATATATGTGACATATATTAATAAGTCCATCTGAAAATTCGGTGTTATCCCCAAAATGAATGTGTATGGTACAAAATAAAATTAAAACAATTCTGAACCGATGAAACAAGTGTTATTAAATTCATTAATAAATGTTATCAATTTAGAAAATGCAGAATTAAGTTTATTATGAAGAACATCTCAAAACAGTTAAGCCCATTATGGAAAAAAAACACGTCAGATCAAACGGTGGCTTTATGCTGTGTGAAGTAAGTATTTATTAAAGTTTATATTGATTCTATAGTGTCATTTTTTAAATGTGTTTATATATATATATATTTAAAATGCTCTATTGAGTTTGATTTCAATTCCATGATGACAAATTTAGAAATAAGTCACTTTTCTCTACAATTTCAATTCTATGTTGTATTTTTTTATTAGGAATCAATTTAATCATGAAAGTAGAAACACAACTTGAAATTCTTCTATATGTTATAATGTATTAGACATCTTGTTAATGTGGACAAAAATAATATATGTACACAATTTGATAATAATTTGAAATTAATTGTACCAAAAATTTTCACACAAAAACAGAACTGGCAGATTTAATGACCATAAATTTTTTTTAAATATTGTATATTTAAAATTGTGCAACTTTTCAATTAACGGAGCGATACGTCATTCAGATATATATGTAATAAAATATATCCTTCATTTCCCAGAATAAGTTTTGTCAAACCTAGTCACTCCTGTCGAAATTAATTCATCATTAAAATGTTCGAAAATTGCGTATCAACAGCCCCGTCTTTCTTATATTCGTGTATAAAAATGCAGCGAACTTTATTCATTCATTTGGAGAGGAAGATCTATTTTTAACGTCAAATAACAATATACTCCCAACACATTAACCGCGCGGGTTAAAAATTCACCACCACTACTGCGATTGTAAAGAATATAATGTTTGCTTAGCAAAAAAAAATATCACTTCCCGCCACGGTGAAAACGGAAGAACACAAACACACGCGCGTGATACGGTTTCGAAATAACGCGGCAATTTTGTCGGTGTAAGTGAGGCGGCTCCCCCGCGGCGAGCTTCAGCACAGACAGGGGAGTTACGAGCGAGGCGAGAGGCCGTCGTAGCACACCGTAGCGTGCGCTACGATGCACGTGGCTCGAGGCAGGCTACGCGCGCAAAGTGTCGGACCAAACTGAGACAGATCGCGGCTCACAGGGGGCGTCTCGGCGGAGTAGGGCGGCCACTTGCCGACTCGCCGCGTGATGTCTGACTATCACGGTGTCGAGGCCTGGGATAGTTGGGAACTCTGCAGACGGCCGTGTGTGCGCCGGGATGTTCGGTCATGTGGACCGCCAAATATACGTGCCTCTCGCATGTTGGCGGAGACTGCGGGAAAGCTTTTTTTAATCTCTTTATTCATGCCCACAAAATATATTCTATAAATTTTATATAATATATATTGTACAAAAAAAAAAATTTCTTCTACCTACACATGAAATATATTTTTTTCTTGCAGCCATATTTGTAGCAGACACATTACTCTGCTTATTACGTTACATGTTTTATATTAGTTGGCAAGCTACTAAATATTTTGGCAACAATGTATACTTATATGTTATTTTGCCAATGTTTTTCGTATGATCATTTAAGCTTAAAAACTGTGCTTTTGTCAATGATTTATATCTTACGTACAAAAATATCTAATAGCCTCATGAAGCATATAAAGGTCGTCTTAATATAATATTTTACCTTAGATTTACCGTATTTTCCATTGATTTTGATTGTAATTATACTATAATTATTAATAATAATAAAAACACTTTGTTTATACCACTGTGTATTGATAAATAAACATGTTTCAAGACCAATGGTCCCCCTTCTTTAGGATACAATTTAAACTAAAATTAAACCATAAAAAATTACCTGCTCCCCCCCACATCGAGTAGTGGGACCTATTTTCGTTTGGCGTAGAACTTTTTCTCAATCAAATTTGTGCTGCTACAAAAAAACAGATGCTTTGTTTTTGATTTTACGAATTTCACTTTATATTCAAACAATCATACGTTTTACATATTATGTTTAAATACAATATTTGTATAGTTCCGATTAAAAATTATACATTATAAATAAAACCAAAAATAAATACTGGTAAACATAATAATAATAATATTGTAATATTAAGGTAATAAAATAAATTTAAATTATGGTTATAGTATAGTTATATAAGTTAAGCACAATAATAAATAATCGATTAAAAATGTATATGTATTTTTTACGTCAATTCAGACAATCCTTCATTAGTACATGGGTATGAATCTGTTTTTTAGAGTGGTAGTATTAGTGGAGAATCAGTTGGTTCGATCTTCTCTCTATATAAAATACAATAGATAATACACATAAATGACGCAACGGTGACTGTTTGAGATTTGAGACGTACGCGAGGCGTGTTCGTGGACACACTCTTTTGGTATTGCCAGATAATTCGTGATACTATGCTAGTCAAATTAATACTTCAGTCTGTCAAGTGAGGGCTTCCTTATACGTTTTTAGTATTTTTTTATGTTAATCCATTATTGCTTTATGCTTTTTAACAATTCTTTCAAATTTATTCTAGTCGATAGAAGAATTATTTTCGTTCGATTACAGGTGTATATCAGATATTATCGTTGTCTAGTATAGTAATTATTTGTTTCTCTTACAAATTAAATTTTAAAATTATGTTTCAAAATATCATTTTTATCTTATATATTGTATATATACACATAATCTTTTCAAAAGTTAAAATTTAATATAGGTATATAATACGAATATCAAATGTTACAGCTATAGTATGCACAGGCACTGCCTTGCTAAAACAGTGCAATTCCATAAAAACAAGCTTACTATTCGTGCCTTGAAAAAGTATTTCCTCAGAATTTAGGTCGACCAGAGACATTTAATATTTTGCGGAGTGCCGCTTATTTGAATAATGCTCGAATTTCGCTCTCATCCTTGTAAAGCGGTAAAAGTTTTTTTTGGTTTTCTTTCTGTTTAATGTACAATGCTTCTTAATTTATTGTTCGAAAGGAAAGTATTGATTACATGGCGTGTTCTTCTGAAGGCACGTCATCACCGGGAACTGAACTCTCTGGAACAAACCTGAAAAACTTAGGGTGCGTTTACACGGATGAAACTTTTGTCTCGAAACTCGCGTAATAGACAATATAGAATTGAGCGCCGAGCGAGCTGTAGTTTCTTAGTAGTTTGTCAGCAGATCAGATTGATCAAATGATGTATACCAGCCTTTACCGCTGAACCTCCGAATCTCCGAGACGCGTGAGAAAAATTTCGTCCATGTACACACACTTTAAGACTGTTATGTATATGTGCGTCTATGTATCCTTAATTCACTCCCTCAAGAATGAGACGCTGAAATGTTGCGTGGAGGTGTGGTTTATTTATCGCCAGTGTGGATAATGTACCCATTCACGGTCGCAGTGAGAGGACTGGAAATCTATGAGTGGGGTAGGTGGGGGTGTTTCTTCCCTCGGCCGAAAGGATTTTGCCAGTATATATATATAATAAATAAAAGTAGATATACGTTTTAGGCTCTGAAAGGATACAAGTGATATCTACTTGTAATATTGGCAACGTCTTAAGATCTCGGTTAGTAGGTAATATGTCATATTTTTATATTTGTAAAATATAATAGATACGATCTTTGAATATTCATTATTATTTATTTTCGATAAAAAATTATAATACCAAATAGTTTGGTTTACGAGACTGAAGTTGTATCATATTTTCACGATTAACGTAATAAATTGAAATAAGAACTTTCGTATAGTTTATGGAGGGAAAAATGCTATAAATGAACTTGTTTTACTTTAATTTAATATTTTTATAAATTCGCTCTATTTATATAATGGCGTAGAGTACTAAACAATGTTTATTAGAAAGATCTTGGTACAGGGTGAATATTATGTTCCAGCCCGATTTTATTTGGCCGCTATTTTGGTTTGGCAGATATTTGTAAGTTCGTATTTGGTAGACATAGAGAGTAGTTAATTACAATTTATTATGGAATATCTAACGCCTCAATGATGTGTCAAAGTTATTAAAACATTTTATCTAAATAAAATGTCAATTCTATAGCCATTAATGGTGATTGCCATCATCACACGTTAGAGAAAATCTTGGTGGCCGAATTGGATCGATTTAGGCCTGCAACACATGTGGTTTCAATAGGATGGTGTCACCTTACACACATCTAGAGTACCACGTTTAAAATTTTACGAGAATTTTTTCCCGGTTGCATAATGTCAAAAGGTTCGATGATATCGACTGGCTTCCTCTATCACCTGATTTAACGACTCTCGGCTATTTTTTGTAGGAGTACTTGAAAAAAAAGATCTACTCCAATAAGTTAATAACAATTCCGATGCTATAGAAATTCGAAATAAAATTGCTGAAATAAGATGCGATGTGTGCGAGAATGTTATGGAAAATATGGTTAAAAGTGCGCGCATTTGTATCGCTGGCAAAGATAGCTATATGGCTGATATTATATTCTTTACATAATTGTAATAAACTAAGTAATCGATAAATAAAAATTAAATTAAAAATTATGTTTCGTTTCTTAGTTATTTAAAAACAATATCGGCCTGAAACATAATATTCCCCCTGTATTAATGACTATTTATTGTTATATATTACGTACATAGGATATTATCATGAAATTATATATAGAATTTCGGTCACATTTTATTGATACATTTCATTTAAATAAATTTATTGGGTATTCGGCCTATGACGTTACGACTTTTAAGCTATATTGCATTGTCATAACTTATTATCAACAGGGACCTCTATAACCTCAAATTCTGTAAATTCCAGGAGAATTTATTTAAGTTAAACTTTTACGAATAAATTTTTTAAATTTAGTATTTTCTAAACATGCCGTGACATAAAAATTTTATATTCTTCCGAACTATCATTCAATTTATGTGTGTGATGCAAAAGAGATTTTTTTTCTGTATACACATATTTCTCAATTGTAAATTGTCTAAAAGATTTGAATAGTTGGCCCATAAAGCTTTCATCATGTTTATAAAATATATATATAAAATTTAAATAACAAAGACTATGATTTTTTTTAATTACTCTAGGACAATTTTTTTTTAATGTTCTATCGAAAATATTATAGATATTATGTCTATATTTACTTTAAAAAATTATATGGCTTCCTGATAATTCCAATAAACGTGAATTGTTTAGTCAGTTTCTCGATATTTGTAGATTTAAATACTCGTGCATCTTAACAAACGATGCGAACATTAAAATTTATGCTAAAAATAAGTAAGAAAATAAAATAAAATATTTATTTGGTATTAAAATGATGATCAGCAATAATTTCTAAAAACATTAATAAATTTTGCAACTTTACTGTGTCGTATTGTGAGAAATAATAATTATTTTTTAAAAGATGTAATGTTTATTATTTTATTTATTTATAATTTCTCGATAAAAGGTGAGCCCTTTTGAAAGGTCACGCGGCCATAAACTGTCGATGTGGTTCAGTGTAGTTATCTGGACAATAGAATACAGGATTCCATTGGAAATCCTATTAAGCTCAAACAATAGCTTTCACTCTCAAAAGCTCTATAGGGTAGTAAAAGGCAATTAACGACAAAAGGGGTACTATTTAATTCGTCTGAGAATCACAAGTTTCGTGATTAGCAAATGTTTTCACTTTTCGGTTTTTGGTTTTTGTTTTGGTCTATGTGTCAAGAAACCAACGCTTTCATGAAAATATATTTCAGTATTAAATACTCGTATTTCCATATGTTAATATAAACTACAACATTTTGATGATATTATAGTCATGTATACTTCAAAATTTCGATAATATTTCTTATAGTCAAATAAGTATTTTCATTTTAGAAATCAATCAAATGAATAGGTACTGTGATGGTCTTGCTCGCGCTCCACTGACATGGCCGCATAATGAAATCATTCAACAGTCACACAGCCAGAAGGGTACCCCCACCAAACCAGACAACAATACGTCGCGCCTCAACCAGTCCGAGGAAGCCTAGAACCGATTACACTTCTCATGGCCAGTTCCTGGGATACATCTACTCGCATCTCGGCACCGCCTCCAATGTACTACGTTTATCTTATATTTTTTATAATATAACAAACAAGTGTAAATTCAATCTGTAAATAAATGCCAACTATCATAAGTACTGTTTCATTGCAATAATTTACTCACTCTAGCTTTTTTCGCAAACACAAAATCACCATAATTATTCTTCACATTGCATATACATACGGGAGAAGCGAGGAGATACAAGGTCTTCGATTCTCACCTACAAATCCTTCTGACACAAATAATCCCTTAACGAGTCTACACAAATATTAACAATTAATGTCCCTAAGGTACTTATTATATGAATAAAAAAATATGAATTCTTACTTCAAAAACATACACATTTATTTTGTTACTATAATAGTAATTAAAAATTATATATATTATATATTATATATAACGTTAATATATAAATATTACAAAATAAAAAAGATTTTTCCAAAACAAAACAAAATCACTTAGGAAATGTATATGAAGATACGTAAAGAAAATTAAGATTCCTACGTTTTAAACCCAGTGGCACGAGCTTCCAGATATAAATTTATGTGTAGTTAGTTAGCGACATTCACTGTGTATTGAAAATATATTTAAATTCAAAACAAATTTCAGTATATGTAATAGTAGATGCACTAACAGTTTAAGCAAATATAAACAAAATATGGTATTGGGAATAAACCTATCGATAACATTATGTTCGTGGGTCAAAGAAAGCATGATATTGGAAGAAAAAAAAATGTAATTCGGGATGGAATCATTTCAACTTCCTTACCATGTATATCAAATTACGGTGATATGCATCCACGTATGCCACATATATGTAATACGGAATCGTATATTTATACATATGATAGAATAATTTTAAAGTTAGCTCACGCTTTTTAAGAATTTATTTAATATCTATCATTATTTGAAACACGGTCGTATATCTGAATTTGTTTCTAATACTGCTATACACGTCACGATGAAAGGAGAATTATATGCTCCTTGCTTGTTTATATTGAAAGACTTTTGACAGCTTCCCGAATGGAATCGAAGAGATGCGTGCTGATATGTTTAGACACAAACTGTTATTGTGCGAAGCTGAAGCAATATCACGTGAATACAATGAACGATAGACAGCTAGATCGCATTTAAATTAATTTAACCCAGCCTCGTCAAGATTAATAAATTCCTTCACCTTCGACCAAAATCTTTTGACATACGCGCTTGGTACTACTGCCCAGCGGATGCCGCATCCACTCGATTTAGGAAATAATCTTAATATAAAATTCAACATTGCATTAAATGATAATGAGCATGCGATACATGCGTTGAACCAAATGATAATAAGCGTGCGATACATGTGCTGAACCAAATGATAATAAGCGTGGGATACATGCGCTGAACCAAATGATAATAAGCGTGCGATACATGCGCTGAACCAAATGATAATGAGCATGCGATACATGCGCTGAACCAAATGATATACATGTACTAATATATGGATTGAACCGCAGTAGGACTTCACAATATTTCCACCCAGTTACTTCCGACAGATAGATAATTAAGGTACAGCATTTAGAAATTACCTGCATACTACACACCAAGTACTTTCAGCCACTATAGTTAATAATAATTATGATAATTTTTAATCGTCATTTTGTGAAAAATAACACATTCCGAATGATGAATTTTAATCAATTATACTGTGGTTGAGCCGTTGAATACACCGAGCAGAACCAAGCTGCACGTCAGCGAACGCAGCGCACACGCCTGAACGCATTCAGCTGCACCGTGATCCTCAGACGGACCAGCGGCGCGGCATTCTTTCTCCGACAAACACCCGTCTCGTCAGCTGCATTTGTTTTGCGCTCCGATTTCCGCGGATCAGTAAATATTTAAGCAAACTTTGAAAATAGGTACAATAAAGTCAGTTCCAACATTAAGTAAGCATTTTGTTCTAATCCCATTACTACCTGCCTACAAACACACAATACCCGAGATAGATACATCGACACACACATAATCCAGAATGGTAAACCGGCTTGGAGGTGAATTACCATTCCCATTTAATTCTTCTAATATCTGCATTCAAATTACGAACACAACTTATCCTTCATAATACAATTGCTTTTACGATGCGGTTTCCTTAAATGGAACCCTGTTACAAGCACAGAATGCACAGTGGCAATACTCATCTTTCTTAGCCCTTATTGGTGTACTGGCATTTCTGCTATTTATCCAAATGCATTGCCCCTGGTACTGCATCATTTTGTACTCTGTATTATCTTGAATTCAAAGCCAGTGAAAGCGATATCTCAGAAAATGGCAATATTTTACCCCACTAAATTAATATAGAAGAATATGAATTAAATATATTAATTAGAAAGATATACATATAAAATCAATTTAATCGAAAAATATTATTTTTGCGCCACCGGGATTCGAACCTGGATCTCTTTCCTAACCGGGGAAGGTGCTTTATCCAACTAAGCTACAGCGACAATATTTTTAGCGACAATTTTCGAACCTATATGTTACCTTTTTGATATTAATACATTTAATCTTTCCATAATTTGACAGAGCCATCTACCTTATTTTTACAGAATCTCAAATAACTTTGAGTAAACTGATAGCAGACGCCAGAATTATCAATTCATTTTTATTAAATTTTGGACACATTGATACAACTTTATTATTTAGAAGAACACATTCTTATTGTGAAGTTGTAATTATTCAGAACATAGGTCTGTTATATATATATATATATATATATATTTAATATATTTAATTCATATTTAAAATATCACAGACCGTCTGTTCTGAATAATTACAACTTCACAATAAGAATGTGTTCTCCTAAATAATATAGAAGAATTTAGCGACTAACTTTAAATGAACGTGAGATACATTTCGTGGACCAAATAATGGTAAAAATGATAAAAACTTTTTATTAGCTTATTCGCCAGCTGAGCTACAACTGCCCTGAAGATCAAACTGTCATCCCTATAACATAAAATTAGCGTATTCAATTTAATAATATAGACTACAAATTATTGTACTGCATTTGTACTGCAAAACGTTAATGGACACGCGATATATTTCGTGAGCCAAATAATGTAATCCAATAAATGGCAGCAGCTCTTCATAACATTATGTTTCTACCAGTTAACAACAGACCGCAAATGATTAAATTCAATTGTATCGAATGCATTTCCCATTGTACGCACTCATCCGAACTGCAATGCCCGCTGACCTGTGCGATATGACGGACGTTTTTGCCAGAATATGTTCGTTTTCCAGCACTACAAATACATTCAACTCGGTATACATTTTTTTCTAAATTAACGTGGCCTACATTTTGTACCTTTGATGAAAATAAAAATATATTATTTTTCACTTCCGCAAATAGAACTGCCACAATACCGACTTTTTTTAATAGTGTTATTTTTTCGATTAAACTGGTGATCCTTTTAGAGAGAGCGAGAGGTCCGTATGGAGGAGTGTAACCATACTTGTGTTTTGCACAGAAGCCTAAAGAGTATTTATGCAATATTTAGAATGGAACTAACTACTAAAATATATCATGGGGAGAGGGTGAGATGTCCAGGGGGAGGGAGCCCAACAATGATCGCAATATTTGGTCCAGACCAAAAGTAAATATGTCCGGGAGGGTGGAGTTAGATGATTATTAATTTTAAATATTAATTAAATATATTAATTATAAAGATATACATATAAAATCAATTTTATCGAAAAATATTGTTGTTGCGCCACCGGAATTCGAACCTGGATCTCTTTCCTAACCGGGGAAGGTGCTTTATCCAACTAAGCTACAGCGACATTATTTTTAGCGACAATTTTCGACCCTATATGTTACCTTTTTGATATTAATACATTTAATCGTTCCATCATTTGACAGAGCCATCTACCTTATTTATACAGAATCTCAAATACCTTTGAGTAAACTGATAGCAGACGCCAGAATTATCGCTATAATGTCGCTGCAGCTTAGTTGGATAAAGCACCTTCCCCGGTAAGGAAAGAGATCCAGGTTCGAATCCCGGTGGCGCAACAACAATATCTTTCGATAAAATTGATTTTATATGTATATCTTTCTAATTAATATATTTAATTAATATTTAAAATATCACAGACCGTCTGTTCTGAATAATTACAACTTCACAATAAGAATGTGTTCTCCTAAATAGATTATTAATTTATTCTGTATATATACGGTACATATTCCCACTATAATTGGAGAAAAAAACAATTGTAAGCTCACATATATAACATTATAAAAATAACAGTACCGGTTATAAACTTAAATTGCACACAAAATTAATTTTAAGAATTATTTTCACAGAATAGTTGACATCTCAAAGCTGATTTGTTTGCAAAGAAGACCTAACAAATTCATGTACGTTTATTATAGAAGTAAAATTATTAACTTACCGTTGCATCCAAAAGATAGTGGAATGTTTGTTGTAATTTGTAGCAACAATAAAGCAATAAGTGGTGCCGCGTTTAATTACTAGGTACTCTAGTAAATTCGCAAAACAGTCGAAAGGAAAACGTATTATTTTAAACAATTTCATTATCATTGTCTTGTTTATTAAAGTAATTGATTATTTGTCTATACAATAGTGTTTAAAGCTTTTACTCGTTACGACGAGGTACACATATTACACTCAATGTCTGTCTATTTGTCTGCTTTCTATACAATTCTTCACCGTTTGACCGATCTAAACCAAATTTTGCATACTTATTATTTACAACCCTGCGCAAAACATGGGTATTACTCCCCGTCGCCTTGGCTACCTCATCCCTTCACCACGAAATAAATGTGTTTCATATTGAATACCATTCATTTCAAATTTTGCATACGATGTTTAAGATCCTATACAAAACATAGACACGTTCCTCCTTTCCCCTATAGCTACTCTACCTTTTCCCACAAGCATAAATGTGTATTATTGAATGCCATCCGTTCTAAATTTTGCATAGATCTTTATGACCCTGACCAAAAATAGGTCCCCACCCTATCTCCCTCCAACTCTCGGATATTTCAACCGCCTCCGGCCTGGTCCAAATACATCGGTATAATTTAGAGCCTGCGCAGAACAATGGCTATTCCTCCTCATAACCCCCTTGCTTAAATTATAACTTATTTTGAGTCCCGAGCAACGCCGGATATGGACCACTAATAATTTATATTCCATATTGGAAAATTTAGTTTAACGTTGAGTAAAGTGTAAATTTTATAATAATTTTTTTTTCATTTTTAATATAACCGAGTTATATTTGAGTTTGACCTGTGAAAGTAGTACAAAATATGTAACAGATGGGATTCAATATACCTCACACTTATCTATAATATATAGGGGAGTGACGGTGGAGTAGCCAGAGGGAGGAAAAAAGGTGCCAATATTTTGCGCAGGATCCTGAAAGTAACTGCGCAAAATTTGGTTTAGATCAGATAAAGGATGTAGGATTGTATAAAGATTAGATAGATGACATTCGATTTCATATTATGTATAATAAACCTTTATTTACAGCCAAATTCCCTTGGGGTTCTATCCTCTGATTACTGTCTAATTACTTGGGTTCCAATTCCTTGAAATATAAAACTCAGTATGTCCGGGTAACAATTCATTACAACAAGTCATTACAGCAAATATAAATTATACACTTCAGAAATAGACTTGTTATTCAGAAGAAGCTGTGGTGGAAGAGAGCTTTTCTCCCAAAGATGGCCCCTTATAAGGCTCGACCCCACCACTCATCTACTCACTTTCATGACACACACACACACACATGCATTTACAAAGTGACAGTTCTCACATTATGTATAGAGATACTATGTTTTACAAGAAAAAAAATTATACAATTTTATGAGGGAACATGAATATTTAATGACTAAAATCAAAATACTTTATAATGAAAATTTGAAATACTTGAAATGTGAATTTAATGAAATTATTAATATAATGCACCTTAGGAGTTCCAAGAGGACTCAGAATGATGGTCAATCTACACAAATCAAAAATCGTTTACTGCCTCCGTAGTGAGATCCTTCAAATTGCCACCAAAAATGTGCACCGTCATTATTATTATTTTTGGAAACACGAAAAATTTATGCTACCACAAATTAAAAATTCAAGAAAATTTACAGTATTATGTCTCGATGATATAAGAGAGTGCGTGTGTGTGCGACAGCCGATTGCTTGCTTCTAGGCCCTAGGGGTGGCTATTGTGACCACCTCGAGTCCGATAGAAGCCGCTGCGCGGCCAGGGTTTCGGTAGTATTTATATTTCTAAATCTCTTATTATATTGCTCTAACAATGCACCATGTAGTTTGTCTTTATATGCAGTAAGGAAAAACAAAAAATTAATAAAATGATACTTACTGTATACATCTATATATACCTACACCTAGAGCTATCTTAAATTGGTATGATTATCGTCAGAATGGTATTAAAAGCATAAACATAAAGGATACATTGAATATAAAGATATTAAATAATATGAACAGATAAAAAAAAACTTTAAATTTCAAGTGAATACGATATTTTGTGTAAAACCATTTTGAACTGCAATGCTAAAATGACCGAGTAATCATATCCCTGAATTATTCACAACCGTTTTTTACCGGACTTTAATGTAAATGCACTGAATATATAAAAAATAAAACAACCTCTCTACGTCCTAGCTCCGAATATACAATCGCAAAAAAAAATTCTACCACGGCCAGCAACGTATTTATCCGTCGCGACGTAATTTATTTATCCGCTTTAAACAGCGCCGCCTACCGGAGACTTTAACCAGTGACATCTATTGCACAATTCGAAAAGATTGTAAATTAATATTAATATATTCATCAAGATATAAATGTTTCACAGAGATGAAACTATTATTTTTATTTACATGGGAAGTATGGAAGTCTTGGGCATTACAGGGCTTACGACCTGTCATCGGCTGGCTTAAGTGATCACTTTACCCGATATAACGTTCACCTATTTACTGCCCCAAGACTTCCATACTTCCCTTGTAAATAAAAATAATAGCTCTGTGAGACATTTATATCTTAATGACAATCCCTCAGGGGATAAATCCCAGTAATTGGTTCCTACAAAGATTTGGACATACTCAAAATATTGATTAATATTAATTATTATTTTTTGCTAATCTGCACTGCCATTTAGCGAATTTCCTTACCAAAACTGGCAATGACACTTACAATGGATGCATACAATAGCGCAATTATAATAAGATACGAGGCTCCCATCGAACCCTTTACATTTTTAGCCTTCTATGTAATTAGTTGGCATAGGCAAGTTTTAAGTAATATACATAATATGTTAAAAGTAGAATAAAGTTGTAAATACAATAAACATAAGATAAAGGAAATAAATACATGATAAGCGGATAATACACGGTAAATCAACAAAATATAAAATAAAATTATACAATACACAAGCATTTCAGATGGATCAGGAGTGGATTATTATTTTCAATTTCAAGCCTTTCGTGTAACAATAACGCTGCACCGAGAACAATGCACGGAGCGAGATTCAAGTGAGTGTTGAACTGGCGAGGATTCCGTGTATAAGGGGGAAATAAAATCGATGGACGTCCGTCCGATGTCAGATAAACCACAGAACCATTGTTTTAAAGTCCATGTAGGTATTTTCAAAATCGAAGATATTCTGCATGTGAAAATAACGCCTGGTAAATTAAACAATACCAAATATTGTTCCGTCATTAACTAAGATGTAAAATAAAGTGTACTTTGAAAATGTATAAATTGTTATTCACCAGTGAAGAAATAAATAAAACAAAAATGTATATTAAGAACAATAATTTCGATTATTTTAATTATTTACAGTCGAACTTGGTTATAGGGAGCATGAGGGGACCGATTAAATTTGCTCGCTATAGCTGTTACTCGTTACATCCGACCAACCATTGCTACACGTAAAATTGTTTTTCCCGAACTGTTCCGCAAATATTTCCACCTGTGCCATCAAAATTGTCCCGTGAATAGCAAATCTGGCACTTCCTCGAGTGCTAAACTATTTTAATAATGATCATTAAGATCGCTTTTTCTATTTTTTTTTTGTTTCCGTCATGTTGTTTTCAAATGCCGTCAAGTAAACATCCTTTTTTCAAGAATGTTGAAACAGTCGAAGAAGACAGCGAATTTTTTTTACACACTTCAACATCGAGAAACACTTTATTTTGCTTGTAGACATGTTTGCAAATCAAGGACCATTTTTAAACTGATAGATCAATGTCAAATTGTCAATACAACACAGCCGACGCATACAAACATTACTGTAGACAATCTCGTAATAAATTTAAATTCAGAGAAAAACACAAATGTAAAAGGGAAACGTGATTGTGTAAAATGGCATTTTCGGATGTTTGTTTTTTATTTGACACTTGTTTGATGCTCGGCATGATCGAAGTTTTGGCGGCCGGAAATCTTAGGTAGTGTCATAAATTGTATGGTCGGCGACGGTCAGCGTGTCCGCCACTTCTTTCACTTTAATTGTGTACATTTTTCGAGAATTGCTTTTTTTCAGTTCTAACAAATACACAAATATTCATGTGTTGGTCGTATTATTTGTTCGGTATAAACGTGAAGCAATCTTTAACATTTCACTTTTGTATGAAAACTCGCGTAAACTAAAATATCAATGAGTTTTTGCTCACTGTAGCCGTAAACTCGCTATAACCAAGTTTGAGTGTATATAGATGTAATAATATATGATTATTTATATTATATATATCAGACGCAAGGAATTTATCCGCAATGCTTCATTTATGCAGACACTTAGCGTGAAAATCCTCAAATAAAAAACGCTCCAGCGAATGTGACGTAAAATCAGTTCTACACATGTGTCGCTCGCTCATGCCGGAAACAAAATCGAGCAAGATACCCAAAGATATATACGGTTTCCTGGACGGTTTCCTGAACGGTTTCCTGAACGATACAAAGTCACCCTGGAGTGATAATGAATCTATGCGAAATTATTCCCTGAACGACCCCCGCGTCTGCCTTAGGATGCGTGTACACGGATGAGATTTTATCTCGAAACATGCGTAAAAACAGTACAGAGTTAAGCGATCGCTCGCTGTCTATTCTATTTTGTATGCAGAGCTGAATGACCAACTAATGCATATCGACCTTTAGCGCCATATTTCCGAGATGCGTGAGCGAAGTCTCATTTATCTCATTCCAGGGGCATTCATTAGTCTCATTCCAGGGGCAATGCTTAATAAAATCGATGGTATGTGTAGATCTATATCCAAATCTGATGTATTAATAGGTGGTCGCGATCCAACTTTTATTTAATAAACTGCCATTTGCTATTCCAAAGGTTTTAAAAATATGTAGATTATTTTTATTGCAAATAAATGTGAAAACAACATGACAATGAACAGAAAATAGAATTAAAATTATGATATAGGAATGAAAATTACTATTCTTAATAATTTATAGGATAGCAAGAACCATATACAGAATGTAACAGACCTAGTCTAGAATATTTTATGGGTGGATATCTGACTAAATTTCGAGTCGAAAATGTTCAAAATATTATTGTTTGAATTTTTTACAAAATCATGTTAAGCTTTAATTAAGTCTACGTACTTCGAAATAAATATGTGCGAATTTTATCCATTATTAATTTATATATTTGCTTTAGGTCCTAAATCATGTAACAAAAATAGTCTGGCTACTTAAAATTCGATGACCTTTATTTATTTTTTTGTATTTAATATGTAATTTAGAATCAATAAAATATTTCAATTAATCAAAATAATCGCATAATTACATTTTTTTTTAAATACTTGTATCTCTGATATGGTTGAGATTAGGCACATATTCCTTAAACATTTTTGAATCATAATTTAGTCAGGTATTAAAATATTGTGGACTAGGTATGTTACATCTTGAATAATACTTGTATACGCCACCGGAATTAAGGACTGTCTATTTGTCTTTTATTTGATATTTGTCTTAATAATGAACCTTATGCTACAAAAGCATTTTTGATAATGCGCACTGGTAAATCAATGTATCATTCAAAGAGAAGTTGGCGAACAGTTTATTAAATTGTATTTTAACCTTTACGACACCGTGATAAAAATATTTATTCGCGGCCACGCTATCAACTCGTATTACCGTAAGAAATAAAGAAATTCTACGCAATATAAATGTGAATGAAATACTACATTAATTTAACATTTAAAATACTCGTTCTCCATATTCTCAGACCTTCTTCCTTATCTCTCTTCATTTAATTAGTGTATGAGAGAGATAGAGGTCTAATTATTAGGGAGGGTGTCTTTCTGTCTTACAACAAATGATTTTTTTATCCCCGTTAACATCCAAGTATCAATTTTACATTCATTAATACAATTCAATCATTATTATTTTTAGCAGGATTCGCTTTACATAATTAGTTCTCCACTGGTCATTTCTAAACGCAAATATTATTTTTGGGATCAGCTAAAATATGATTTTCGTATTGTGCGTATTTACGGAAATATTACAGGTTTAATTAGTGCGGTAAACCTGTGTTGCTGCGTGGTTAAGGAAGGATTTAAACGCAAGTGGTGTGGGTATATATAAACTAGCTGAAAATGTGTCATGTAAAGGGTTACAACTCGTATTTCGATGTATAAATATTTACTTATAATATACCCTTCCACAATTAATTACAACCCTGTTTATTAATGCCGAGTTAACCGCGATAATTGCCGAAGCGGCGTGATTGGTGTCGAGAAGAGTCGCGCAGCATACCGCTAAAATAATATCGGATCGACTTGGCCCCCACTACGTTTAATTACTAGCGGACAATGAAAAAGATCTATTCGCCTATTATAATAATACGTTTGCACCCATCTGCACCTAACACAGATAAATCCGCCCGATATTATAATACATTACACCTGGGGGTACCAATGAGTTTTGTCGCGTTTATGAAATTTAAATGAAGACGTGGGCGAGAAGTCTGTAAGTAACAAACACGTTGGGAATAACTATAAAGCAAGTGCGAGAAGTACGTAGGTATATTGAATGACATTCGATATTTTATTTTATAGCGACAGTTATAAAATAAAATACGGCGATTATACCCCCTCCTCAATAATCCCCTCCCATTCTTTAAGTTAATTTATAATCCAAATCTCGATGAGTTTCAATTAATAGATTTTGGTCCACATATATGATTTATTTTATATGACATACACCTAACGGATTTTGTGGACACTACAGCTCCCGTAGTTCTTATATAAAATGCTTTCTGCAAATTATTATTAAATATTATCAAATATTAAGTTAAAGTAAAAATGTTATACCTACTGTCTATTATTAGTCTAGAGATATGAACGATGTGCGAAATATTTAAATATAGAGTAATAAAATTCTCATGTACCTTACCTACGAACTTATTATTTTATTTTGCATTGCAATATGTTCAGACATACTATAACAGCTCATTTATATCCATACGTTTCACTTGCATGTGATGATTTGTAAGCGGTTTGATGATCATATTTTTATTGAATTTCATCTATTCTGTAGGTACCTATGTTTTGTCATTAAGCCGTTAACGCTACGTACAATAAGAGTATTAAATAAATATATTTGATTATATTAGCGTGGGCCCCAATGCACCGCATTGGCGTAGTTACGCCACTGGGAGGTAGGTATTTAATATGTAGAAAAATAATATCAAAATATGATTTTTCACTTGCGGTCCTTCCAAAAATATGATTGATGGCTCTTTTTTAAATATGGAATTTTTGTCAGGGGTGGATCGGCGTTTCGAAATTACCTATAACGATTCTCCAATACACCAGCCGATAATGCGGGAGTTTGGGTAAAAATACAATAAATATATATGATACAGTTTCAAATGTAATCAAAATTGATTAATCTGATATGATTTTTGACTACGAGTGAATCTCGAAATTATTTCCACAAAAACCGTGCTGGTTACACGGAATAAGACCATATTTCGTTATATTTCTCGCTTTACAGAAAAATAACAAATTAGTTGACATTTATTTTATTATGTTTGCGAAGCGTATTTGACAAACAAACTCCTATTTCATGTTTTTGGGAAAAACTTTTTCTGTTAGAGGGTAGCTTTCTATTTTTTTGTTTTTTCGAGATCGCTTTTTGTTTTAAGCTTGGTGTGAATTAAATACGTTTGTTCCGAGCAGATAGATGCTTACGTAAATTAGATTTAATTTAAATATATGTTATTTGATACTAAAAGGACAAACCTTTTATATAAAGCTGATCGCGCGGGCCACTTTTGCCAGCTGTGGCCCATTTGCTAGCCCGACGAATCTCGATGTCAGGAAAGTTCCGGCTGTAGATATTGACGATTATTACCTCGAAGATATCTCGTTAGTTAGAAAAGAACTCTTAAATTGCACAATTAACTAATTTAATCAAACATACCTTATCTATATCAACAATTTTTAACAATGGCAATGTTGACAAAAACAAAACATGATGAAAAAACTGAAAACGATCAATTGAACTAAAAAGAAAAGGTTATTTTGTTTAAGATCATATTTAAAAAATTATTTGTAGAAATTTACAGTAAAACTCTACTATACCGACCGACACGGCCCATTGCAAATATGACCGAGGAGAGATGTCGCCACTGTCACGTTTAGAAAGATTTGAAATAAATGACGTTTCGAATTTCATGAGGTTGAATATAAAACAAAAGCAGATTTAACACTTTAATTCAAAAATTCTGTTCTAATAAAACACTATTATGTGGGTATGCTTATGTAGGTAGTCTTTCTGTAATTATTTCGTATAACAAATATATACAGTTTTAACATAGAATGTTTTTCAGCCGATAGTCAGGAAATTTGTCACAAAAAATGCATTTTTATATAAATAAATTCATAATATTTTTATATACTCTCACTTACGTTTTATTTTCACCTTTACCTGTACCAGGTTCGATGCCAGATGTCTCTTTTTGAAATAAAAATATTTTGGGAGGCACCGAGTATCGGTCCCGTTGCCTCTGATATACCATCCTACTACTGCTTTAACAAACTGTAGTTTAAAATTGTCTTATAAATACTGATTTGCTTGTGTTGGAATTTAATGCTCTGACTTATATTTTTGATAAAGGATTATTATTTAAGCAGCTTCCATAAATGATCACAGGTTTTACGTAAAATTTAACCCAGTTATAACTCCCTCCTCCCTTAAGCCTATAACATCATCTATGGAAACCGCCTTATACATTCTCAACATTAAATTTAAATTGGATTTATTTAAAATAAAATGTTACACCTGTTGAATTTCGCAAGAAACTGAATTAATTATTATTAATAAAAAGCTCTAAATGCTCAAAAAATGCTATTTTCATGTGTGAAAATAGCAGTTTATGATTGCCATCATTTTTTATATGATGGTGATGTAGATGGCTTTCAAATAATGAAACGATAGATGTATCAATTTGAAAAGTGTAACATATAGATTAAAAAATTTGTTGTCAATGAACTGTGCGCTGTAGCATAATTGGTTAATGCACATTCCCCGGATTCCCCGGAAAAATATTTTTCTTAGGAGAACACGTTCTTATTTTGAAATTGTAATTATTCAGAACCTAGGTCTGTGATATTTTAAATATGAATTAAATATATTAATTAGAAAGATATACATATAAAATCAATTTTATAGAAAAATATTGTTAGAATAATGCACCATCCCCGGTTAGGAAAGAGATGTGTTCTCTTAAGAAAAATATTGTTGTTGCTACCGGGATTCGAACCTGGATCTCTTCCAATCCGGGGAATGTGCCTTAACAAATTATGCTACAGCGCACAGTGCATTCAGCTTATAATTTGTATAATATACAGTCCGCCCTGAGTTTCAATTTCGAAATTTAAGAATGATAAGATAAGAATAGAATAAGATAAGATGATAAATTTAATAATTCTGGTGTCTATAAACTTAGTTGTAAGGATTATGCTGCATTTTATATTGGTAAAACGGGTAGAAATTTTAATATAAGAGTAAGGGAACATTTGAGATGTTTGAACAATAGTGGGTTTTCAGAATTTCTAATCATTTGATAGAAAATGGTCATGGTTTTAATAAAAAATTGGGATTGTCAATTTTGCATATAAACGGTGTTGGTCACAAATTAAATAATTTGGAATCGTTGGAGATAAATAAAGCGTGTAAAACTAATCAAAAAATTATAAACAACCAACTAAATTTAACTACGAGTCCCATTCTAAAATTTTTTCCTAATATAATAATTATTCAAGTAAATTTATATTAAGTAATGATTTGAGTTAGGTACTAAAAAAATTTTTTTTTTTTTCAAAATAGTTTCTGGCAAAGAAACAATATATGTTTTAGTTAGTTATGACATCCTGAAGAAAATTGTATTTTTCGAAACCGGTAGATGTATTTAAACTCAATTTAATGATTAATAAAACAAAGATAATAAATAAAAATATGAATTTTAACCACAAAGTTAATATTGCTAATTTTAAAAGTATAAGGTCAGAAATGCTTGTTTCTTTTCAAATCCTGCTTTTTACCTTGTTTTTCACTTTATTCCTTTTACCTATTCTCTACTTGCCTCCTTTATGATTTTTGTTATTTACTACAGCCATACAATACAGGAATATTAATACTTATTGTACATGTTAGTGTGTTATAGTTAAAAAATGTTTATATTGACATAAGATTCAAAAGAATGTTATTTTGAAAATAAACACCAATTTAACTAACTTATCATCACCACACCGTTTCACGTAGGATAGAATGCCACACTCGTCTGTCCTGATACACAGTTCTCACTTCATCCACAGTCATACATCTTCACATACAAGCTTGCTGATTATCGAGCCTGCTAACAGGACCATCCTCCAGTATCTGGTTACACGGTTGTGCTAAGTCTTAGGAGGACTTCCTCTATTTCTGGTGCCATCAACACTTGGGTCATATATCTTCCTTACCATTCTCTCCTCAGTCATCCGTTCCATATGACCAAACCACCTTAGTGATCCATTACTCACTATACTAAGATCAACTTTACATTCTTTCCTTATTTCTTCATTCTTTACTCTGTTATAAATAAATCTGCCGCACATACGCCTAAGCGATCTCATTTCCATTGAATTCAGTCTACTTTCATTTTCTTCTGCCAGCTCCACTTCCATACATCAGTATCAGTACCAGGACTCCATTGTGTACCACTAGTTTTGCCTCGGTTAACAGATTAGCCCAGAAAACTGTACACAGAATATATAATCTGAAACTAAATAATTATTTCACATAATAGGATTAAAAGACACCAAGACAACACCACTTCAATACGGATAAAAATACACATATATACATATTGCGAACATACTCATTATCCTCATTAAGTAGGCATTACGGATTTGTAGAAATTCTATCATGTTTGGCCTGGCATAATTAGTGTTCAAATATTTTTATGTAAAGATTGTAATAATACCATTTTGCTAAATAAAATAAAGTTATCATAAATTATTTATTATTATTA
Organism: Eubasilissa splendida; assembly: GCA_031772225.1. NCBI lineage: Eukaryota > Metazoa > Arthropoda > Insecta > Trichoptera > Phryganeidae > Eubasilissa > Eubasilissa splendida. The sequence continues at coordinate 20,453,147 of CM062848.1, read as the reverse complement.
TAAATAATAAATTGCAGTACAAAGATATCAATAATTATTTTCTTCAATCAACATTTTGTACAGAATTCAGTGAAACTGAAAAACACTGAAAACTAAACTAAATTTTAATGGTGATGAATGAATTGAAAGTTAAATTTACAATATTTGTCAATAGCTTAATTATTTTATTAGTGGAGATCTCAATAGCATGATTACACTGGAAACTATGTTTATTAAAAAGTTTTTATGATAAATAAGAATAAAAAATCTTTCAAAATAAAACTTTATTCTTATGTGTTATAATCAAAAAGTAATATACACATAGCAGCTCCAGCAAAAAAAAATGTACTACCTACATATTACCTATTCAACTGATTTAATAGAGGGATTAAACACTCACTGAAATGTTAAATAAATATACATAAATGTGTATTATTTTAACAACACTCTAGAGTGCCATCTGTAAATTAAACAAATTTATAATATTTTCAAGAAAAATACCAAATTAACAGTTTTAGCTCGATCAGAAATATGACAAATATTACTAATCTTTTCCTAGGGACTTTGACATAGAACACTCAATGGTAGGCCCACAAAAAAGGGCTGAAGTGGTAATGGTTTGAATGTGATCAGTCAGGAAGGCAGAGAATCTAAATTTATGATTGCCATATGACTATACATGACACAAGTGAAATAAGAAAGTGATGGCGGAAGTGCTATGATTTCCTAATTAAATACATAGATATGGTGCTAAATGAACTCTGCTCGACATTGTGGTATGGTTCAGTAAAAAACGTTACAACATTTTAAATAACCAGCAATAAAAACAAAATATATTGAGTGTTTATAAAAATATAGCACTGACTCTTATATGGTACATATATCAAGTTGTTTCATAAATCTGCATTTTTTGTATGTGTGCAAAAAGTACTCGTCTTCGAAAACTAATGATATTCTTAGAGATTTTTTGGTATTTTATAATAGTATTCATGCCGGCAGTGTTATTATTTATTTTTAAATTGACAATGACACAGAAAATCAAAAAGAAGTTAAAAGAATCCCAGTTATACCTATAAAATAATAAAAATTACTATATTTCTAATCATTAATTTGGCAATCATTCTATAATACATGAACTGCCTCGCAAACATTCAATATTAGATAATTATCAATAACAGAAATATGTTTCTTAAAGTTTAGTTTAGTCTTCAAAAACTTAAATGATACATTAAAATATAAAATGTATCAGGAAGTAACAAAATAAAAGTGATTTTTAAATTTGATAAAAATGAAACAGATATAAAAAAATCATAATTATTTTATCAATTTTTGGTAACAACATTTTTTGTTTTGTTCATTGAAAACATCAGAAATTAGCAGTGATTTTATTTTTGCTTTCAAAATGCCAAACCGGCTAGATGGGCACAAAATAAATATTAAAATTCTAAAATTTTAAAAGTCTTAGTTTACAATCAATAATAATATGATCTCTATAATATCATCCCCGTTCTAAAAGAAAATGAGATATGAACACCATACTTTTTATGTAAGCTTTTTTCTACAATAAATAATATGTGTGGAATAATTTAATATTTCAATTTCTTGTAAACACCCTCGATCTTTACAGGTAATTCTTCAATTTTTATAACTTTCATTACATTATAACTACCAAAAACAATGTTCTAATCATTTATGAAAATTATGAATGAAAAAAGAGAATTCAGTACAAAAACAATGTGAAAATTTATAATTCTAATTCTGCTAAAATATATATAAAGTATTTATAAAAAACTTTTATTTTATTGTGAATTCGCTATTAAAATATAGGAAATTGAAAACATTAAAACGAATTAGTTGTATGACTTATGTGGATAAACAGGAAAAATCCAAATATCATAAAAATATATACACTCAGGTCTCTTTTTATGCGGTCGATACGTTTCACAGGAAAATGCATAAAAAAATACTAGACACACATTAAAATAAAAGATACGTTCTATAATTTTTAAAATCGCATAAAACTAATTCAATAAGTTAAAATATACCAAAAAACGCATAAAAAAAGTTTACTAAATTTCAGAAAAATATAATCTTAACATATTTCTTCCAAATTTATGTATAAAAGTTTATTTTTTTTACATATATTTTTTTAAGAATTATCATCGCTATATGACAATGTTCGGCATAATTTGCAAACTAATTCGAAATCACTTTCGTCACTAGAAGAGATAGTCAGCGCATCAGATCTATGTCCTGAAGATAACATTCTTCACAAATAAAATTAGCTTCGACTTCGCATGTTGATTTTTTCCTTTTGACAATATAATCAGTGATTAAACTTTGCGATGACTTTGCTAATTTTTTGTACAATTCCTGATATCCAGAAATGCCCAATTTCATTTGGTTTCGGCTGAATTGTACTGGCGCAGGCTGTGTTTGCATATACAGACAAAATTCTACAAATTTTTTACCCTTTCAACATGTCAAACTGGTTTAAAATAGTTACTTTTAAAAAATGCTTCTTGAAATATAAACCACATAAAAATAGTACACATAAAAAGAGACCCGAGTGTACATACATAGTTAGCAAGGTTTTGAATACCAAACCATTTATTGCCAGGAGATTCGCCAATTATATTATGTTACATAATTACATTATGTTAACAAAATACTTTCACATCAAATTTTCGACCATATGTTATTCCTTCTGTTATATTGAGATATCTATTATTTCAACAATATATTTTTCATTGGCAACTACTGTTGTCACTTTCTGTAACTAAACTTCCAATAATGTAAAAATTAGCCAGACTTATTTGGTTTTCCATAAGAACACAGGTGTTTATTCGCTCTCTGTAACTAAACGAAAAAATTAGGACAATCTCGCCGAAATCGGAACCCGGATATCCCGTTTCTAGGAAAACTGCCACTGCCTGGCACTACGGCTTATCCCATGGCAACAAAATTCATGTTTTTTTTCCATTATCGTTACATCAATGTTTAATAGGTACCTGACAATAATTTAGCAAACATGACTATTAATGAAAGAAAAATTTTGAGTCAAAAGACGAAAAAATTTCATAGATTTGTGCAATGAAAAACAAGTGAGTTGATCTGATGCCATGATGATGATGGACTCACACCTATCACCGTAGCTACCATTTGGAAAAGCAAGGAGATTTACTTGCAGACTGAAGCAGAGGGCAGCTCCAAAAAGATGAGGAGACCGCAATTCAAAAATCTGGACCGAGCCATGCTGCAGTTGTTCCAGTGCCACAACAGCTGAGATGGACTGATAATGAAATCGTGAAAGCTGCTGTAGGAGAAAAGTACTAAGAAAATGAGAAGCAAATAGAGGAGACCGAAACACCTAGCATCCAACAAGGTCAAGCTATTCGGGAAATTCTTCATGGTGCACGCAGATGATCAAGGAACAGTAGAAGAATTTTCCAGAATGCAGTAGAAGGTACAAACAGCGTCAAAATCAAAACACACTACAGACTACTTTATGTTCAGATTAATTTTAAGACAACTTGTTAAAATGCAATTGTGCAAATAGATTTTTTTAAATATGCTATATTTTAATAATTTGGTACCTCACTCCTTATAACGTAAAATCTCTATTTTTAAGTAAATTGCTCAATCGCTTGGATTTTGTTATAGAAAGTGACGACAGTAAATATATTTCTCAATTGATAGATATTAATAGTTTAACCTTCTAAATAATTCATCTACTTTGTGATGAAATAATATGTAAATGTTGAACATGTGCATGCCCACAACCAGACATTAATAAGATATCTTGATCTAATAAATATTAAAATAAATGTTCATAAATCTTACTTATAACAATTCCTTTTGCAGCTCAACAGATGACATAATACACAGTATGGAGCCTGGCAACATGCCCGAGTCACGTCACAGATTTCATAATATTCCCACATTCATCAAACAAGTAATTCCTACAATCATCCAACATCTAAAGAATACTTAAGTAATGGGTTATAAGCACGCTTTGGTATGTGGTCTGGCTTCGTGATATATTGTATAAAAAAATATATTTTGATGTGTTGAAATAAATAAATATTCCAATAAAAGGAGCATGCGTGTAGAAAAACAAAAATTGAAAATGGAGCATATTTTTGGCAGTCACTTATATATCTGGAAATTCTTATTATATACATTGGAATTATTTACACGTAAATGTATCGCACTCCGCATTGCTTGTATCTGCCACACTATCATCCATAAAACAAACAGCAGAGTCTATGGAAGTATTGCCCACCACTTCCATCTCTTTCTCTGTTGCGACATTCCCTTCACTTTCACCAACTTTTTCGACTTCTGGAAGGTCCATGTCTTCAACCTCATTTCCTCTTGAGATAGATTTGGTGGCACTAAAAACTACCGGAGCACTATCACTTTGGTTCGAGGTTAAAGAACTATTTAATGACGAACTGGAAGAAGAGCTGGAAAACGTTTGTCCTCTTCTTTGAGTATACCTTTCTTTCTTCATTGTTTTCTCCACCTGTTTCTTTTCAAAATCTTCTATATATTTTTCCTGATTTACATAATCATTTGGTCTTTCTTCCATATATTTTTTATTCACATTTATATCTGAAATATAAAAAAATTATTATGAAGTACATTCAAAAGTGTGTTCCGAAAAGTGTGTCTCTTTTAAATCCTAATAATTGTATTTTTTGATAAAATAAAAATTCTTTACATCCACAATTATGTCACACAAGATGAGAAAAAACATTAATTCTTAATCCCCTATCCAATCATGAAAAGTAAAGAAACTTTCTCTAGATGACCAATACATGTTAAAAATACAAACTCATTATAATTCACAATTCCCATGAAAAACAAAAATAAAAATTATAAATCCCCATAAAGAGTGTCTCATCATTACCTAGGATCATCCGACACGTGTAATAAGATTAAATTTTACAACGGATAATGTTGAACAATAATTTTACATGAGGTGAGTCAGAGTAAGTGCATCTAAGTCTCCTAATTACGTTTGAAATTGAATTCCAATGCCGCAATCCATTAAGAAATATTATAGATCAATATTTGTAGAGACAGTCCAGAGATGGTGCAAATCCAAACATTAATTTGCTTGTAATACCATTTCAAATTATGACAGTTGTTTGATATCAACTTGCGAGTTGTGTATGATTTTTCAATATTTTGTATATCTCAATAATCTTTCGTGCCAGAATGCTAATATGAAGTAAGTATTTTGTGTTGTAATTTGATATGTATATATTAGTTTTGTGATTATTCTCGCAGATTATGATTTATAAGACCAAATACACTAACTACATCAATTTTACATCGCGGGGGAAGTGCATCTACCTAGTGGTTGGTATGGTACCCCATATATTTTTATATGGAAACTTTCTCAATTAGTGATTTGTAGACAGTTCTGTTATTTTTATAAAAATAATTAATCAATTTCAAAAACAATCACTATAATATGTCACACTTCCCCCATCTACGCAATTTTACTAGATTTTATTGGAACTTGGCACGTTTTACCCATCATTAAGGACCAAAATAACTAATTCATATTGTCATTAAGCAGATCAGTAAAGATATTTTCATTATTTTAACAACTTGTCAGAAATAATACAACTAGATGCTCTTACCACAAATTTGAGGTAAATGCATCTACTCGTCCAATTTTCATAAAATGCTTTTAATATCAGCTATCCTAAAAGGTTACATTCCAATTCTAAAAGACTTAAATTAGGAAACGGTTAATGATTCTTCTAACAAAGTTTCAAAGTCACAGCATAATCTTATGGTGTTTGAGAAGAGTTCAAAGTTTATGTCGATGATTCATATATTGCACTTACCCCGATTCACCTCAACAATATGTAATGAAAATTGACCAACCTGAGCCTAATACTTCATTAACCATAAAAGGGAATAACCAAATCACCAAAGGTGTATACCCCTTAATGTAATGTGCCTCTTTGTGGTAAAACAGTAACCCGTCAACAGGAGGACAGTTGTCAGTATACGCCGGCCACAGGCCCAAAACATTGCTCAAATTTTCTCTGCTGCATTCATATTTTTGCACTAAATGTATTTTATAATTATTCACTTTTGATTGTGTGCCAAGCTGCGGGGATTCCTCAAACTTGGATTTCAGCCAATACTCTCTAAACTGCAACTGAAATGAAAATTAAAATAATACATATCCAAACATAGGTAGGTGACAATTTAATCAACTTTAAAAATAAATTAATTCTTTTCAATCATCATATCAGCCGGTGTCTCTCCCAAGGATTGCCAATTCTCTGTTTTCAGCCCTTCTGATGTAGTCAATACTTCTCCAACCAGCGCAATCAAGGCCTCAATTCAATAACCTTCCTTCCCCGCCGGCCAACTAACATAACATGGCGCCTCAGTATCTTCAAGAGTATCAAATTTGGTTTTTTTTTATTCGGGATTACAAAAAAAATGTGTGTACTTCAGAGGTTCAAGGTTAACCCAACTTGTGGAATCCCAGATAATCAGAATTTTACTACAAATATAAAACACGACTTGTACATTTTGGCATTCCATATTGAAAGGAATAACAGAACCAATAAGCATATCAGGCAACAACATTGTGTACAAGAATATATATAAATACAGTAAAACTCCGTTAATTTGTAACTCACGGGACCGAAATTTAAAAATAAAATCCATATTACGAATAATGAGAACAATTTTTTTGAAGGAAACATTAAAAATATATTTTTTTATTTGGGTCATCAACCAGTGCTTGATGCAACAAAATTACAGACATTTTAATTTGATTATCGGTCAAACTCGCCTTTTTCATCGAAATTGGGCAAGAAATTGGAATATTAAAAAGCCTGTGAAAGTAATCAAATTTTTTTAAATCTTCATACTTCGTTGAAGCTTATTATATTCCTGCGATTTTTCAAGTTTGAACTCAGAGAGGTATTCGGAATTGAAATTTTAATTTTTTTACTCGATAATATAATTTCCATCAGTTGTTATAACTGTCTCCCACCTTTCTATGAGCTTATTTATTCCATTAAAGTAAAATTCCTGTGACTTTGATGCAAAAAATGAGTCATGGGATGTTTTTACCTACGCTATTGCATCAAATTTTTGTAATTTAAAATTTTTTGTAGTGACCTGAATTAGTGATAGTCGGAAAGAACAAGATCTGGAGAATAAGGTGGGTGCTTAATAACATCCCAATTCAGTTCCTTGAGTTTATGTTGGATCATCATCGCCACATGTGGTTGCGTGTCGTCCTGGTGAAAATCTACCCCCTTTCTGTTTGTCAAATGAGGTCTATCCTTTTTAAGTGCAGTGTTTAGTTTTGTTAATTGTTCACAATACCATTCGGCTGTAATTGTTTGATTACGGTCTAGAAGTTCATAATAAACAATCCCACCAAACACAAACTATTACTTTTTTTATGCATTTCGGCTTTCAAAATGGTTAATGGGGCTTGCCCAGGCTTAGCCCAATGTCTTTTTCGAGTCACGTTATTGTAAACTACCCATTTTACATCTCCTGTCACTAATCTATGCAAAAAAGATTTGTGCTTTTGTCTAGCACTCAAAGAAACACGTGTTTAAACGCGATCCATTAAATTGGCAGCTGACAATTGATGAGGAGTCCAAACGTCGTACCGCGAAATCATCGCGCTTCAGATGCCTCAACACAGTTGATTGGTCAACTCCCATCTTCAACGTGATCTCTCTGGTATTTTGACGTGGATTAGCATCAATCATGACCTTCAACATGTCATCATTAGACTTCGAAGGCCGCCCGGTTCATGGTTTGTCCGCCAATGAAAAATCCCCAGATCGGAATCTTGAAAACCACCTCTGTGTCAGTGGAACATTAGTGGCATCTTCTCCATACACATCGCAAAAGTTTTTGTTGCCACAATCGCGGTATTGTCTTTACGAAATTCGAAAAGTAAACAGTGATGTAAAGGCAATTTATCAATAGATATTTTAAAAAATCACAAAGGCTCTCTACTATTCGCTGGCTAGACCAAAACTGAATATAAAGTGAGAAGACATCTTCCTTTATACAATATAATGGTTTGGGAACAGATGTCGTCAGGTCCGAGAATCTGTCTTTTTTTATGAGCGTCATAAAAACGTCAAAACTTTTGCATCAACCCAATACAGTAAAACTTGGTTAATTCGTAACTCACGGAACCAAAATTTAAAAAAAAATCCGAATTACAAATAATGAGAACAAAATTTTTTAAAGGCAAGATCAGAAAGAAATTTTTATAATAACGCGTTAGTTTACTGCGTCCGCGATTTAGTGTGCGCCGCCACTGTTGACATAGCGATTTTCATACTGAAACATGATGACTCCATTATTTCAGTTTCTCATGTGTCGAAATGTTTATCAAATAACGTATTTCTCCTGAATAAGAAAGGTGTGTGGTGAGTGATGACGCGGCAGTCTCTCAAGGCAACAAAATCACACACATTAATTTGATTGGCGGTCGAACTCACCTTTTCCATCCGAATTGAAATATTTAAAATGCGCGTGAAAAATAATTAAAAACTTTTAAATCTTCATGTCATGTCTCGCTGGCCTTGTTGGTTAAGGCTTATTATTTTCCTGTGATTTTTCAAGTTCGAACCCAGAGAGGTATTCGGGATTCAATTTTTTCTGCCAATTTTATCTTTGATATGAATGTTTTATCAGTTTTCAAATTAAACTTCATTTATACAAGATTTGCCATTTTAGAGAACGAAACAAACAGTTCGGCACCTGTCATGCCAGCGCGCAGCGTCGTGATTGGCCGGTAGGCGGGGCTAGTTGCAGATGTTTACGAAGGGATGAAGGTCAAATGCCTTCGCGCGAGTTTAGAGATTTAAAAACATTTGCAAATATGTGAATTACGTGAACAAATTATTTATTTCGGGTGTCAAAAACGCACACGAACTGCGAATAATCAGATTTTATGAATTATTAGTAGAAATTAGTATGAAATGTTTTTTTTGCAAATTTTTTTGAAAAAAGTGCAAATTCTGTAAAAATACGAAATATAAGGTTACAAATTAACTGAGTTTTACTGTATATATCAACAAACTATTCTTAAGGGACTTCATACTAATGAAAAACATACAGGAAAAGAATTCTTCAATGTGTTAAAAGAGATCATGCTATCACTGGAAATGTAAAAGGGCGGAGGGCCAACAAGGATATTCAACAATATGGACAAGCCAAGTCCGGGACAAGCGATTTGGCATGTCTATATTGGATTGTGAAGAGTGGAGGCGAGTAGTCTGCGCTGTACAAACAGAATAGGGGACCACGATGCTCAGTCACGAACACATTAACTGAAAGAGGCCAGATGAATGAACACAGGTGTAAAACAAGGACAGTTAGTTCAGTTAATTAATGTAAAAGAAATACATAGATACTTACTTCACACTCGGTCATGGATATGTCGCCCCACGCGAGTACGTCAAGGACAAATAAATAATTAAATTTATCATTTATAATACAGTCGAGGACACAATATTTATCATATTTGTAATCACTGTTCAGCCCTCCCGGTAATGTAGATCTAAATTCCTTGTAAAAATATCCCAACTTAGAATAAGCAACAGTCCTGCCCTGTGGACAAAATCTTATATTATTTCTGTAGGTGTTAAATCCAATATTTAGTAGTTGTTTATAAATTGTACTGTAGTTTATAATTGTTAAAATAAAAATTTATTATTAACCTAAATTTAATGCAATAGTAATGATTGTACGCAAAATAATTTTCTATATTCGAGGACTTATATAAAGAATTTAACTATGTGCAGAGCTTTTTCATTTAAATTCGTAGAATTGATGATCTTGCTATTTAATTATTAAATGGTTTATCACGAGTCGTAAAAGTAATAATAATTAACATAATAACAATTTATTGTAAATATGAAAACGTTCTTAATTATATGTAATTTTGTATGAGAGCAATATTTTTATAAATTTGCTCCAACCCTATTTATGACATTCACGGATGCTGGTATTTACGAATATAAAAAGATACTTGAAGAAGCTTTGGGGGATCAATCGTCCGGGGGATCAATTGGCAGAGGGATCAAATGTCAGGGGATCCAACTGTTGGGGGATCAAACATCAGGGAACCGTACATCTTCTCTAAACGATGATAACAATTTATAGATAGTGAAAAAAATATTCTAAATATGAATTAAATATATTAATTATAAAGATATACATATAAAATCAATTTTATCGAAAAATATAACCTTTAAGTAAATCTGATAGTAGATGCCAGAATTATCAATTCATTTTTATTAAATTTTGGACACATTGATACAACTTTATTATTTTTTAGGAGAACACATTCTTATTGTGAAGTTGTAATTATTCAGAACATAGGTCTGTGATATTTTAAATATGAATTAAATATATTAATTATAAAGATATACATATAAAATCAATTTTATCGAAAAATATTGTTGTTGCGCTACCGAACGATTAAATGTATTAAATTCAAAAAAAAGGTAACATATAGGGTCGAAAAATTGTCGCTAAAAATAATGCCGCTGTAGCTTAGTTGGATAAAGCACCTCCCCCGGTTAGAGAAGAGATCCAGGTTTGAATCCCGGTAGCGCAACAACAATATTTTTCAATAAAATTGATTTTATATGTCTATCTTTATAATTAATATATTTAATTCATATTTACAACATATCACAGACCTATGTTCTGAATAATTACAACATCACAATAAGAATGTGTTCTCCTAATAATAAAGTTGTATCAATGTGTCCAAAATTTAATAAAAATGAATTGATAATTCTAGTGTCTGTTATCAGATTACTCAAAGGTATTTGAGATTCTGTAAAAATAAGGTAGATGGCTCTTTCAAATAATGGAACGATTAAATGTATTAATATCAAAAAGGTAACATAGATTCGAAAATTTGTCGCTAAAAATATTGTCACTGTACCATAGTTGGATAATGCACCTTCCCCGGTAAGGAAAGAGATCCAGGTTCGAATCCTCGTGGCGCAACAACAATATTTTTGATAAAATTGTTTTTATATGTACATCTTTCTAATTAATATATTTAATTCATATTTACAACATATTACAACTAGAGAAACTAAGGAACAATTTATTAATGTTTAATGGTTTAACAGATATTGCTTCTTGCTCAGTATTCCATGACGAGTGATATAAAAAATTATAATAATACAGTTTAAAACAAAATGGAAAACTGAAAAGATGAAAAAATGCAATTCTTTAATTTTAAAATTAAGTTATTCTAAAAAAAATCTTACCCTTGAAGCAATCACAAGTACACGAGTTCCCTTTGGACAGGCTAAGAGAAGCCAATGACTATATAAATCTTCAGGAACATTGTTCATCCACTCCGATAACATCAGTGTATCAGAATAAAATGGTTTCTTTTTGGTAAAGCCAGGAACAAACACTTTTGGCTTGTAAGTCTAAAATATAAATATCGTATTTATTTAGGTTTTGAGTGAGAATTAAAAGTAAGTAAAGTTTAGAAATAACAATAACATTGTCGACTGGTAGCAAGTTAAAGAAGAGTAAAATAAAAAAATCACGAAAGCATAAAAAACAGATACCTGTTTTGATTTTTTTCCTTTTTCTTTGTCCTCCAAATCAGCCTCTTTTATTAAATCTAGGATTCCTCGTGAAGCATTAACTTGAGAATTTCTTTTTCTGCAATGTAAAAAAATGTAAAGATCATTTTTTAAGAACTCAAATCAGAATGAAATATCAACAATTCTATTTTGGAAGGAAAAAACAATTGATTTATTTTATTGTCTAGCAGGGGATTACTACTAATTTATTAAGAGTAATTCATATTTTTAAGTTGAAGTTATTATTATTATTGATGTAACTTTTAGTCAAAAACTTTTTTAATCAAAAATCAAACTTTACATTTTTGTTTAATTTTCACAACTAAACTCTGTACTACACATATATGTTGGGTTATTGTCACAACTATAATTTCAAGAGGTGCAGTCCCTCTTATCATTAAGTGAAAATTAAAACAATCATATAACACCACATAGGAACCGCCATATCAATTAATAATACCAAATTTTACAAATTTGAATAACTAAAGACGCAACATGGCACAGGGACATAATTATTTTATTTAATATTTGCAACCAAGCATTCAACCGGATATTCCAGGAGGCATTTACAATATGAGTAAGAATATAAATTATTCCAGAAATGCGGAATTGAAATAATTCCTAAACCAGGCTAAGACTTGTAAGAGCTTCTTCCAATGCTTATAAACTCAAATTCTTAAAAATCCCAAAGTGACGCCTGGCACTTAAAGACGCCCGAGAATGTGAACCAAAAATATTATTTAAACATAATGTTATACCAAATAAACTACTATTATAAGGACTCCCAATTACAAATATACACATTATTAAATCTCTGAGCAATCAAAGGAAGCAAAGAGTAAATTCTCATTATGTGTCAAATTATAGAGAAGGCTAGAGAATTTAATACACCTCTTTACATGTGCTTTGTCGTCTTTAAGAAAGCTTTTGACTCGTCAAATGGGAAAAACTTTGGAAAGTATTAATAGAAATGAAAACACTGAAATATCTTGTATTTCTTCATAGCCAACTTTATGGATACAACACCGCGTAAGTGAGCGTGAATAATTTGGACTCGAGTCAATTTTAAACATGAGCGGGAGGATGGATGTCACAATTACTCTTCAAAGTATGCGCAGAGTACATAATGAGGATTATCCTTGAAAAATGGCATACATATCTGTAAACGGGAAACGAATCTCAGACCTGAGATATGCCGATGACACAACTTTGCTCGCAAATAATGCAGATGACATTAAAGGGTTCCTCACACTTGTTGGAAAGAACTAATAATAAAATAAGTGAATTTTTACCATTAACAAGGAATAAAACTAAAATGACGATGGCTGACTAGCAAAAGAACAATACACCAGACGTAATCCTGATAAACAACTACGAGGTCATAAAGAACTGTATGTACCTTGGTTCTTTAAACAGTAGTGGACATGAAGCCAAAGAAGGAATGCCATTATCCAATCAGCAATGGACAAAACGAAGAAAATTTGGCGAGATAGAAACATCACCAAGGCCACTATGGTGAAGATTATCAAAACACTATTGTCTTCCCACTATTTCTACATAGATCTGAGATAACAAGAGTGCAGGAAGATAAATGCATTAGAGATGTAGTGCTGGTGGCTAATCTTTATACACTGTTTGTTGATGCTGCTAAAATAAATATCCTGAACACTAGTACGTGAAATGTAATTGTGCGATGTGCACGTGCAATACGATACAAGGTATAACTTGGATTTGACATAAACAATTATTGTGCTGATTCAGCAATCTCGGTAATTTTTCCTTACAATTTCATGTAAATATTATGTTTCGACACTTCTAAATTAGTGCTCAAGATATAAGAGAGAGTGGCGTGCGAGCATACAGATGTGTAATCTGCGATTTATTTAAAATATTGTTAACATTTTTAATATAGTGTAAGTTTGGCACTCCCTCACCCCGGTTCGTTGTTTCCCTAGACTAGATTGAGGGTTAGATTATGAGAGTAACAATTGCAAATCTGTAAGTATTTGACGACATATTAAATAGATTCTGTATTACATATTATTGATTTGTGTTGTATTTTATTTATGTAACAATACTCATCAATATAAATAATATATTTCAGCAATCGCTCTATGGTTGAAGCTTTACCACTGGTGAATTAATTATTTTCTGTTGGGATGCCAAAGCTGCATAGAATTTCAAAAGTGGTCGTTTTACTAAAATAATAAACTATTTCTGAAACTATTAGAAGAGACGTAAAATTAATATTTTATAAACATATTGAATAAAAGCTAAGCACAAAAATAAAACGAAGAAATTACTTTCAAATTTCTATTCTAACTCGAGACTTTAAAAATGAGATGTAGGTAATTGGGAAAAAATGTTTAATATAAAGAACACACAAAGGTCAGCTTTATCTGTTGTGATAATTACATATCAACAATCACTTACTCTTTCTGGGCTATTAGCAAGTCCATTCTTCTTTTTTCCTGTGATAACGTCGATTCACCTTGCATTTTATAAAAAGTTGAGTGACAGTGGACATCTTTGTTCGTCGACAATGCCGTTGAAAATGACGAAAGCAAATCATCCATGATATTTATGTATTTATAAAATATTTCGTAAAATAAAAACACATGAAATATATATTCCCAAAACAGACAGATTCAAAAGACCGGTCTTTCTAGGAGCACGGGTGTTTTGACAAATCCAAACCATAGATAAGTAATATAATGACAAAATAATTGCCAGGTTTTTACAATAGACTAACTGAATAAGTTTCTTACCGGGGTAGGAAGCTTATGTAGTTATTTTGTTCTACAAATATTTATTATTAAATTTGTACGATCGAAATTGATTCCAGGCTATCATGTAAATGATCATTAAATTAGCTGTGTGAAAATAGTATTCTATGTGGTAATTTTTTTCTAATTTACCATATAAATATATTTATTGTATAAAAAAATATTTGTTGTATTTCAAAATAACCAGTTGAATTACAATTCGAATAAGTATATTTCCCTATATATTTCTACACACACACACTTGAAAAATAAACACTGAATCTAAGCACGCTCAAATATTAATTTGCCAACATGTCGTCAACCGGGATATCCTTTGAAATTTATTTCAAAATTAAACTTATCAGCAAACTTTTGTTAATTCTTTAATAAAATGAGTTACATAGCAACAGAGTGGCCCAAGTGAAAAATTTCATATTTTCAGTTACATACACTAATACGCTCAAAATTAATTGTTTTGTATTAGATTAAGTTAACGTTCAGGGGTATATAGAAGTATTATATAATTATAATGATGTTAGTATATTTATTTTTTTAATAATTAAAAATATGAAATTTTGCCGCCTTTTTAATCCGTTGTATCTCCATTCGATCACCTAGCAGATAGTCACTCTGCTGCTGTGCGACTCAAATTACCGGTTTCAAATTATACGATCTATGACATTTGTTGGTATGTCATAATTAAATAAAATTTCTTAAAATGTGTAAGTAAAGCAATTTTACTCAATTAAGTCTCAAAATAATATTATGGAAAAACCCGAGTATAAATTGTTTAGTCATGACAACAACCACCGAGAATGTCAACAGTTTGAATGATAAAATTAGTATGTTTATAAACTAAATAAGAAATCATTTTATCTTATCTTATACTCATAAGATTATAACAGATTATACCTACCTAAATATTTTTGTTTGAAATCTATGGTCAACCATTGCAGCCAAAAATTAAGTACCTACGTTTAGCGTAGCTTTGCTGAAGGTGTTAATGTTTGAAGACGAGACAATATACTTATTAATTTTAAAAAAATTAATTAATTAATTGAAAATATAAAAGACCCATTACGGGCATTAATGACAATAAAATTACTAAGAAATATATAAATAATGCTCGTATATATACTTATATATATAAATATTTTTATGAAAACATCCACATCGATTCCCTATGACTGAGGATAGTGATTTCCATGAACTCCCGCCTTCTAAATTATTCCCCTCTACCTTTCTCGGCATCCTGCAGATCTGAGGACTGTCACTAGAGAAATTTATTTTTACACTGGGTCAATCCAACAGATGAGGGATTTTCATCTTCCTCTCCGTCCTTCGACGTACCCACCACAACAAGCTTCTCTAAACTACCTTCTCTTCTCGCAAGATGTCCAAAAAATTTAAGAATTCATATTTGGCAAATGTTTGAGAGTTTATCCTTAATGTACTTATAAACGTATAAAAGTATATATTATAATATGACACAGTAAATGGATTCAAAATTATATCATGGTCGCTGTAATAACGTCGATTTCAGTGTTTCAGTTCAATAAATTGTATTAATTCAATAGTACCAATATAGTAAATCAAAATGCTTTGATACTTGATAATGAATGGAATAATAATGGATTGTTAAAAGCGATAGAGAACGATTAAGCGGCCCGTTATCCAACCATCAGGTCATCCTGATATTACAGGAAGTGCCCGATATCAGATCGCCCGTGTGGATCTCACATACTGTGTGTTGTATACAGTTTGGCGTAACTATAAAAATTGGGCCCCAATGCAAAATGGAAAAAAGTCCCCCCCCTGTACAAGTATATGTATTGTATATAAGAACTATACATATGTAGCGATCATAATTCAAATCTACCGCCATCTCAGTCGGCATCGACGCTAGCGACAGCGCGGCCGGCTGCTGCCACAAGTCTGGCTCAATTCACCGTCAAGCAGTCTCTCCAGTTTCAGCGTTTCACAACGGCGGTTTTGCCGGCTCGCGCTTGTCGAGCAAGACCGCCAATTCTTTTCATTTCACGCACACATGCACCTTCTACATCACATCTTCATTCATTTATTAATTTCTATCTGTTTTCATTGTCATAATAAACCTCAACACACGCCAATCACATTTATTTCATTTAACCATCGTCCTCCCCAAAAATATATAGTACTACGGTTTAATAATAATGGAATAAAATTGGACTCATATCCCCCTTTAATACTCGCCCTTTCTTGAAAAAAACAAAAGCGTGTTTTAGTTATTTATATGCACTTGTCATCATTTATGCCTATTTTCGCATTGCGGCGATGGTCTGGTCCCTAATCCGACATATGATTTTGGCTAGGGGTACTATTTACTATTGTATACATCGATAACGTTTTCACCACAGACTACCAACTATATAGACATGAACTAACGCAAATTCCTTGTTTAAATATTTTCATTTTGGCGTCACACAGATGGTCACTTTGGTAACACTTACGCAATTAAATGCTCCGTGACTTTTTTTAAAAATATATGACTCTATTGGAACGAAAATTTAAACGCTAACAATATAATATGAATTAACGTAAAAAATACGTCTTGTTTTCACAGAGATTTAATTTTCAAAGAGTGAATACTTTTACTGTTTCATAAATGCACCAAGAATCTGTGTAGAATGCCCCTCGTCCCGCACTTATGTTCCAAACCCCTCTTCTATCTATACACTTTATTTCATCTCTATTCATTTACTGGTCTGTGGTTTTCACGTATTTTCCTAATGAATAAGAAATGATTTTTTAAATTGTGTAGTTATGATTTTTGCTGTGGTGTATTATTATTAATTCATATAGCGCTAAGAAAAGTATTAATGTACAAGGTATTGTAGGGCACGGACAGACTTTTGGGCCCCTACCTAACATGGGCCCCAATGTACCGCATTGGCGTAGTTACGCCACTTGTTCCACATATAGTCCCTGCTGCCTTCCTCCTTGGTTCTGCATCTACATCGTCTTTCGCAGACGGATGGAGACCAACAAAATACCAAATAAAACCAAGATTTGTGTATTGTGAACGAAATAGAGAAAATTAGGACTGAGAGATTTATTATTGCATAACATAGACCGAATGTATATATAAATAATTGAAATTTCGGTAATACCAACCTGCCGTTGTATTTAAAAATAATTTGACATTAATTAGTACTCTCACAAAGCTTAATGCAAAGTCGTCAATCGCTGCGGCTACTCGGGCTCGTGGCAACCGAGGGCGATGTGCCGTTATCAACCGGGGCCACTCATTATCCACTGATTATCTTCTAAAGTCTGGAATTATTCAAAGATGTCTCCAGGAAAGGGGTTCAATTTACGAATTCTAAATTCGGAGATAGAAGATGTTGTAAACAATTACAGAAATTAATATGATATTCAATTTTTATGAATGGATGAAATCGAAAACTACATTTAAAATTAATATTAAATTTAAGAATTAAAATCATAAATTTTCGAAAAGTACATGAAAAACAATTTGAAAATTATAATTTAAGAAATAATTTTGATAAAATTATACATTAAAATAAATGAAAACATAAATTTAAGAATTCATAGAAAATCAATTTATTGAAAAACATCGGAATTCGAACCTGGATCTCTTCCTATCCGGGGAAATGCATTAACATTAAAAGTGTAACATATAAATTCGAAAATTTGTCGTGCACTGTGTTGGTGTAGCATAATCCGTTAATGCATTTTCTCGGATGGGAAGAGATCCAGGTTCGAATACCGATAGGAACAACAATATTTTTCGATAAAATTGATTTTTAAAAAATATCTCATATCTATGTTTAGAATTATTACATCATAATAACAATGTGTTCTCCTTAATAATGAAAACATAAATCCATGTATTTATTTCATCATTCTAATAACTTCAAATCGCTATTATTTGTATTGTGTTTTTGAAATGTGCGTGAAAAAACTTTAAAGCCATAAATCCAAGACACCAGTTTTTAAAAGTGTCACTCAAAACATGTAAAACACTGTTTAAGTTGTCGCTTATATCATTATATTTTATTTTAGGTCGTTTTTACACAGAATCAGGTTGTCTCTTAACGCAATACCTTTTCAATAATTTAAAAAGTACTGATGACGTTGAAGGGTCAATAATTGACCTTTTCCCGGCGGACGTTCACCTTTATAAAATCTTGGCTTCATTAGCTTAACAAAATTCCTTAAAAAATATAATCCCGGAAACGATAATATTTTTTTTACAATATTCAGAAAAATATCAAATAATTATTTGCAACATGGCCACTAACGTTCACTGAAGTCGACTACAAGAAATCGTCATGTCTCTTTACCGAGAATTACATAATATATTAAATATTTTTATAAACTCCAATATGCAATGAGCATGCATTCATACACATGTTCCAACTTAAACAAATTAATTAATTTTTAAGTCGATAGTTAATGCATCGCGCGGTACCGCGATGTCCTTCGGTATTTATTCGGATATGCATAATTTAAAAAAAGTGTCATTCGTAAATAAATAAAACGACCGTTGAATACTAATAAATAATATTCACCCACCTCATGCAACGTAAACTTTTTGAATTTAATACAATTCGATACATAAGGAATTCGTCATTTATTATGTCCAAGAATCACAATTTACACTTTTTCAGTTGTATAAGTCACCCGTAAGTGGCCACCGACGGACAATATTTTGGTCTGTACTGCTGAAGATTATAGTGGCTGAGCCTATCGACTTTCCGTGAGATTGTTGTTGTTACTTACTTACTTACCATCACGCTGTTTCTCCGCGGGGGCAGGCAGAGAGGATAGAGCGCCACACTCCTCTGTCCTGACACACAATTCTCGACTCATCCACATTCATACATCTTCTCATACAAGCTCGCTGATTGTTGAGGCTTCTAACAGAACCATCCTCCATCATCTGGTTTACCTGGTCGTGCTAAGTCTTCCGCGGACGTCCCTATTTCTGGTGCCATCAACACTTGCGTCATATATCTTTCTTACCATTCTCTCCTCATTCATCCATTCCATACGACCAAATCACCTAGTGATCCTTTCTTAATCTTGCTCACTATACTAAGGTCAGATTTAAATTCTTTCCTTTCTTTTTTCTTCATTCTTTACTCTATCATAAATAGATTTGCCTCATATACGCCTAAGTGATCTCATTTCCACTGCATTCAGTCTACGTACGTTCCTCTTCTGCCACCTCCAGGCCACACTTCTATACATCAGTGTCGGTACCAGGACTCTATTGTGCACCGCTAGTCTTGCCTCGGTTGACAAATTCCCGTTAGATATAATTCCATTCAAAGCACCGTTCACTTTATTCTCAGAAGTCACCCTCCTTTCTATATCATTCTCAGCCTTTCCGTTTCTATCAAACATACTTCCCAAATACAAAAACTCATTTACTTGTTCCAAACATTAATTACCTACAAGTATTTTGCACGTTGTATTGCTTTCCTCTTTTTCGAATACCATCACTTTCGACTTGTTAACATTCATCATAAGGTCGCTTTCCTTGTATACATCGTACATTCTACTCACTAGACTCTGTAGTTCTTGTTCATTATTCGCCATTAGTACTGCATCATCGGCGTACAATAAACAGCATACGATCAAATCGTCGATTTTTGCTCCTACATTCATACATTCCAGTTCTTTCACACAATTATTCATATACAAGATGAACAGCCATGAAGACATTACACAACCCTGCTTGACACCCTTTGTAATGTCGAACCATGGTGTGAATGTTCCACTGATTCTTACACACGCAGAACTTACATCACATAGGGATGCGATTGCGTGGATAAGTTTACAATTGTACCTATACCTAGGAAAACATGGGGGTTTGTATTTGTTGTCCCATATATAATATAAAGTCATATAATACATGTATCCAACGATGTCTGGCTATGTACGATTAAGACTGTCCATACAACTTCAAAAAGGTCAGCGTCACAGCCTCAACATTATTATAAGAAATATGGGTATGGGGCAAAATTGCTAATGGTCGCTAAGGCCAAAGTCCGACGTACATCACACTGGCTGTGGCTGTAGTGTGGCCATGTAGAGTACGGCCAATGTAAGTTTGCGCATGAGATTTCGGTCATGCGCATCTATTTCGTGAACATTTGTAAAACTTCGGAAAAAAGGCGCAAATGCCGAATGCTTACAGTAGGTACACCAAAAAGCAATCTTTTGAATCTAATTGACTTTGAAATGTGGGTATTATTGAAAGATACACAAAATAAAAAGTCAGTTTCATTTGATTCAATTTATTTAATAAATATATAAGAAAATAACCGTCCACAAATATTTTTAACTCTTTATTAATACTAGCTTTTTACAAAATTTAACAGAGGTCACAATTAAAAAAAATATTAATATAAAAATTTGATGTTAATAATTTACGAATAATGAAGTATGATGTAAACAATGAAAATTAAATTTATTTATAAAAATAACATTAGAAATTAAGTTATTAACATTTTATCACAATGGCACAATAAATAAAATATAGTTATTTACATTTAACTGCGAAAATATTACTTGTCTTGGAACTTTTCTCAAATCACTAACCCCATCGGCAGCTTCATTCGACATGAACTTGTATTCGGTGAATAGTATTTCATGCGCCTGTCCTCGTAGTGCTCGTCCGCGTTCCAAAGAAGATGATGAAGACATTATGTAAATATTAAAAATTCCGTAACTCTCGATTAGGTTGAGTGTACCTGCACTAAAAAGCAATCGGAAACGTCCAGAGCACACAAACTCCTTGAAGGACAAGAGGTGACTAATTAAAATGAGAGCTGATTGGTGACACACTGGATTAGGCCACACCCCTTCCCCAAATGCGTTTCTGCGCAGATTTTTTAAAGCGTAAACTTAGACTGGTCGTACTCTACCGACCATCGCATCATCGACAAATTTCAACACGATGCATGGAGATACCTAATCCGCACATGCAGCCTTATTCCGGTGTTCTCTCTAGCAACGCACATCGTTAACGTGAGCAGTCCAAACGTCGCATACATAACACAACGATGGATATCGCGGTCACGTATACAACGTGAGCGATATGTATAACGATATGCATCGCTAGCGAGAAACCCGGAATAATAATGATTTGCTTGGTGTAGCTTGTTAGCGAGAGTGTCTTCATGGAGTACCTAATTAGATGAGTGCCCTTTTTTACTTATGGTTATATATTTATATTTAGCAATGGATATTTACAGCGGCACCTTAACTATTACTTTTTGAACAGGGTTTAGAAAGCATGGTGTCGTGTCTTTTTACAGAACAAAATCCTAATCCATTTAACCTTGTGATTTAAACTCAGGTATCAAGAGATTGTCAAACTATTTTCTTGGACACTGCATTGTAAAACGGTATGCCAAAGCAGATCGTGACGATATTTTGGTTTTATAATTTTGGAACTTATAAAGAAAAAAGTAATTGACACTTAGTGAAAACATTAGTATATATGAGTATGTAGGACATAATAATTAAGTAATACATAGATCTTTTTCAGATAAATGTCGCACGACTTGTGGAACATTATATTTGTAAATCTGATCAAGATGAAGATTTTAAATATTTTTTGACAAGCACTTAGTTAACTAAGGTGAATTATATAGAATACAAATAGATGTGCGAAGTCGCCATAACTTTTAATGAAGAATAAATGGAAACTAGGTTTTTTGAATATTCAAGTAGGGTAATGCACGACTTTGAATATTCAAATTTTATAATAATAAGATAAGCAAACAACGTACAGTGACATATCTTTATTGAAATCTGATTTAGCCATAATTTGTCACAAAAATATCATTTGAAAAGTGTTAAATTTGAAGCGAGCGACATCAGTTGTTTATTACTAGTGATGGTAGACCGTTACGTGACTGTGATTGTGTCGATGATTAATAACTGAGATTTAACAATGATTGGTAACTAAGGTAACTAACACAATCACAGTTAAAATAACGATTATACCATCATTATTTATTACTACTTAATTATTCAAATATATTAATTAGAAAGATATACATATAAAATCAATTTTATCGAAAAATATTGTTTTTGCGCCACCGGGATTCGAACCGGGAAGTTGCATTATCCAACTACGCTACAGCGACGATATTTTTAGCGACAAATTTTCGAACTTATATGTTACTTTTTTGATATTAATACATTTAATCGTTCCATTATTTGAAAGAGCCATCTACCTTATTTTTCCGGAATCTCAAATACCTTTGAGTAATCTGATAGCAGACGCCATATTTAAAATATCACTGAATAATTACAACTTCACAATAAGAATGTGTTCTCCTAATAATTTAATTAATCAGCGGAGCATCCGATCCGACATTGCGATCTAATTTCGAGTTTCAGTATTATGTGTAACAATTAATCCAACTTATATAGCACAGGCGCCACGGCTTAAATACAAAACATCAACACGTTTTGAAGCTCAATTTTTTATCTCGTCCCTACTCCCTCACAGATAGGCCATGTTAATATTATCCCGCCCAGTTCATTCGCGATCTGCGAGTACCTAAATGGGTTGGTAGTATCTATCTACTGAAACGTCGACTAGCTCAATGGAAACAAAATTTAATATGCGTAAGTAGGTACCTGCTTGTATCTGTTGCGTCCATTTCAGAATCATAGTCATTCTTGAGCTTTTATTTGTATTTATTGTTCGTGTTCGGGGCTTAAGTGCATAGATAAGCAGGTATGAAGTAAATACTAGTATGAATGTTTGATAAAACATTTAAAATATGCGGGAAATGTCATTCGAAAAAGAGATTGGTTAGAGTTGTGGTCGGTTTACACATTTATTAGCTATTCGGTGGTGTTATCAGATAAAACCCATAAATGAAAGATTAGAGCTGTGACTGCAGCGATGGAGTCTTGTTATATTATATATCGGAAACAAATTTGGTGTCTACCACGCATTGTGAAATATGTGTCCAACTTTAATTTAATCTATTTTTAAAAATCACTTACCAATGAACAAAGGTGTGAATACTATATTATATATTAAGAACACATTTTTGTCGTGAAGTTACATTTTCAGAACATACTTCTGTGGTATTATACAAATTAAATGAATCAACTAGAATACAGAAAAATTCATCTATCGAAAAAAATTCCAACCTGGACCTCTAACTATCCGGGGAAGCGCGTTCTTGTGCTTCCCCGGATAGTTAGAGGTCCAGGTTCGAATCCCAGTAGAAACGAAAAAATATTTTTTTTTTCTGGTTGATTAATTTAATTTGTATTACTATATTATATGTTTAATAAATATAAATCCATGTCACATATGCGAAAATAAAAAACTTGTTTTTTGATTCTACTCGTTTAATTTACTTGACACACGTTCTACCTTCTTACCTCGATGATTCACTCACTCCTTTAGCATAGAACACAAATCCGAAAATAATTACTGAAAAGTAAAAATTATTAAGGAGAACACATTATTTTTGTGAAATTATAATTATTCAGAACAAAGTCCGTGATGTTTTAAATACTAATTAAATGTATTAATTATGAAGATATATATAAAATCAATTTTACCGAAAAAATATTGTTGTTTCGATTCGAACATGGATTTCTTTTCCAATCCGCGGAAGGTGCATTACCAACTATGCTACCGCGACAGTACTTTTGACGGCAAATTTTTGAACCTATATATTACACTTTTTCAAATTAATACATCTGTGTGTGAGGTGGCACCGTCCTGTTGAAACCACACGTATTGCAGGCCTAATCGATCCAATTCAGCCACCAAGAAGTCTTCCAACATGTGACGATAGTGGTCACCATTAAATAAAATGTTTTAATAACTTTAACACATTGTTGAATCGTTAGATATTCCAAAATAAATTGTAATCAACTACTCTCTACGACTAGTAAATATAAACCGAAACATGTTTTCAAAACCAAAATGGCAGATAAATAAAATCGACCTGGAACATAATATTCACCCTGTATTATTTACTAGTGATACAAGAAATGCAAATCTCTAAACAGAATCAAAATTTATGATTCTTAGAAATCAATTAATTGTGTTGGGTAAATTCTCAGAAATTTCAAGATTCTTACAATTGAGTTTTTATTTTTATTTAATGCCGATGTTCCGATAATAGAATAATAGAACCGATATTTTTAAATGCTAACACGAACTCTCGAAAGGAAAACAAAAATAAGGCAATAGATGGCAAGAGAAATTAGACTGGATAGATATGTAGATGGCTCGAGTACTGGCACAACTTGAGGTTTTACTCAACGTGGTTACTTGTTTATTAGCATGGTGAGATTAATTAAGCTAGGGCACTGTCTAATCGTGATTGGCACTTGTGTAGAACATTTATTTGGGGGCGCTAAAAAGCGAAAACATAAATAAAAAAAGAAATTAAGAAACAGAAAAACGGAAATGAGCGGGGTCCTCACAGCGTTGTCCGGGATTCAGATTTACAACAAAGCTGCAGGGGGGTGCTAGTTAGGGGGTGGCGGAAGAGGAATGCTTTAGATTTCCGTAGGCTTTAGAGAATAAGGATGCATGCACGATCGAGGACGAGATGTCCGTACGGATGGGGAAGGGTGTATATTTTTATTCAGTATCCTAGAGTGCAACTGAGCAAAATTTAGAATGGATGGTATTCAATGTCAGCATCATTAATATCAGTGAGCAGGGGTGGGAGGCCAGGGCAAGAGGGGAGTGTCTAGAGAGCACAGTGTTCTATAGAGTAACCATGCAAAATTTGGTTTAGATCGGTTAAAGAACAGAATCAGTGAATAAATAACAGATAGATATATAACAAATATATAAGGCATCCCATCAATTTTATACATACTTTGAAGGATTATACATAAAATGTTAATAAAGCTAAATTATTGTTTTTTAATTTAAATTTAAAAAATATTAAAAATTATACAAAATACATTGTTTAAACCACTATTTATTAATTAGTCTACATATTTCGATACCTATGATATCATCTTCAGGAAAAAATGTGTACTGAAATTAAAAATACAAGCATAGATAAAAACAAAACTATAAAATGGTGAATAAGTAAGAACTAATAAGTAAAAACAAATTTAAAAGGTGACTATTTGCAAAGAGAATTAGGTTATTTATTTAAGCTTGCTATTAACACTTTTTCTTATTTCTAAAATTTCAAATTTATCTAACTGTAAACCCCTAGTATTTGTATGCATAATTTATAAACCCTCATTAATATCAAAGGAATGGTTGTTTCCAAAAGGTGATTGGAAAAATTCTGAATAGTTATTGTTATTTAGGCATCTCAAATTTGCAAATATTGAAG
The DNA here is from genome assembly GCA_031772225.1 of Eubasilissa splendida. Lineage (NCBI taxonomy): Eukaryota > Metazoa > Arthropoda > Insecta > Trichoptera > Phryganeidae > Eubasilissa > Eubasilissa splendida. Next base: position 20,427,389 of record CM062848.1, on the reverse strand, counting down.
AAGAAATTAAAAAAGATTATTATTTTTATTTTTGACATATCGCAAATGTTCAGACTGATGGCCACCGGCTATTAGTAAAATTAGTAAAAGTAAAATTTTCATTATAATTATTAAAATGTGGTGTCTGAATAAAAAAATTGCGGTAGGGCCGAGATGTCACCCGCCCGGGTTGCTTTAAAATATCCGTGTTCGCAACCTCGTTCACTGCGCAACGACGCTGTTCAGCAGTTTGGCAAATATTACAAATAATAATATATGTGGTGTAACAGACCTGGTCCACAATATTTTATGGGTAGATAGATGACTAAATTACGAGTCGAAGATTTTCAAGGCAAATGTGCAAATTCTGCACCGTTACGGAAAATATTATTGTTTGAATTTTTTTTTACAAAATCGTGTTAAATGTACTTCGAAATAAATATTTGTATATTTACGAAATGTTCCCATTATTAATCTGTATCTTTGCTTCAGGCGCTAAATCATCTTACATAAAATAGTTTGGTCGCTCGAAATTCGATGAACTTTAATTTCTTGTAAATTTTTTATTAATTTAGAATCAATAAAATATTTCAATTTATCGAAATAATCGCATAATTATGATTTTTTTTTAAATACTTATATCTCTGACATGGTTGTGATTAGGTACATATTCCTTGAACATTTTCGATTCGTAATTTAGTCAGGTATTCAACCCTAAAATAGTATGTACTAGGTGGGTTACACCCCGTATATGTATGTAATAAAGTTTGAATTTAAAGAAAAAGCTCCAGCCTCATCTCTCACAACGCGCTACCGAGTAGTGTGTGTCAGCTGGGCTAAAATTGTTCATTCATTATCACAAAATACTTATTTATTAAAATCGTTTAAATCAAATAATCACTAAAGTTTGCTTTCAATTTCTGATTTCAACTCTAAAATTGTATCAAACAAATGTATGTATTTTCGTCGTCCATCTTTCAAAAATGTGTATTTCATTTTTTTTATTAAAATTGAGTAACGAGCAATGTTTCCTCTAACACGATTTGGTATCATAGTGCACACAAAAAAAAATATAGCGCGCACACAATTTAAAAAAATCTTCCGACTATTATCAAAAGTTAGCGACCATGTTAATTTAACCTATGTAAGATCACTAAAATTTTAGACATTGAACCACTTTATTGCTGCCTTCTGTCGTCCCCTGCATAAAAATTTGTAAAACATATTCAATAGAATAATTAATAGTTGTTATTAGTTATATTGACTTATTTATGCGTCTTAATACATCTTCATTAGTAATGTGACCAACTCAGGCCCTACCAGTAGCCTTATACTGGTATGGTAATGTTTTTCTTATTTTCTCCCCCAGCGTACAAATAATATTGCGCATTGGTCCATAAATTGCACAAAATATTTTTTTGCGCACACTTTGATCAAAACTAGAGAAAACTTTGGTTACTAGTGGGGTTACATTGCCCAAACAAGTGTCCATAATTAATTCCAACAGGCATATCCGAATTTTATTCCAACGAAGTAATATTACATAAAAACATTTTGACGTAAGCACTCTTACTTCGATGTGTCATTCTTACAAATGATAATAAGTAAAGTCCGACCGAAACTCCGGCTGCACATTCGACTTCTGGTAAAAACTGGCGAAGGTTTGGCCGAAGTCGAAGTTTTGTATTTAGTCGCCGATAAGTGCCGAAAACGCACGAACTATTACGAATGAAATAAAATTCAGTTTATCATTTCAGGAAAACTGCAATTTATTTATTTAATAGATATATTTACAATTAGTATCAACACCATAAAGCAGAAAACTAAGTAATAGTGTAGAATTTTCATTGTTATGTATACTTTCTAGTCGGTGTACTAAGATTTCTAAGTACGATTGAACGTTCGCCTTCGGCTTCAGCCGAAGGTTATATATAGCAAGAGCCGAACGATCGGCTTCGGCCAAAAACTGACCTTCGGTCAAACAATAGTAATTAATAAGTCACATTTATGGATTTTTTAAATCACTTTTCAACAGTGAAAAATTTGTTAATATGTATCGTCTGCTGTAAAATTAACAAATTCGAGATACGCCACTTTGAAAGGTGGACGACGTTTTGTTATTTTGCTTATTAAATCAAGTTTTTATAATATATTAAATATATATTTTTTTTAATTAGACATCCAAGGTTTAGAAATTAGAGACTGCTGTATGAGGATATCTTAAAGATGAATGGATTTGACTCAAGTAAGGAGAAAACAAAACGCGGTAGTTAAATCAAAGTTAAATTAAAAAGAAATATCGTATTTACCGTTGCAGGGTAAAAGATTAAACAATTTTTCACGCTGTTATTAAAATTTTCGGCATCGTCGATAGTGGTGTGGATTATGGGTCAAAAATGACAAATGTAAAATCATGCTAATTTGTGGATGATTTACATATTAACTTTATGCAAAAAATATTGACGTAGTTACAAAGATATAACGGGAAATTAATATATTAGCATCAACATCTTCTTTATTTGATAAAGGTTTACATTGTTAATTTGAAAAAAAAAACTATGTATAAACCACTTTGATTCATTTGACGTCGACATGTTTCGATACCGATGTACGACGTACAGTGGTGACGTTAAATTAATCACATTGGTTTAAACAAAGTTAATTCGTTTTAAAATTAATAATTATATCTAACCACAATCTACTAAAAATCAATATGATTATGATTTACATTTTTTTCTTTTATACGTTTATCAACATTAACTATTTGAATCTAACGATCCCCAAAATCACCAACAAGTACGGGTCTATACAAAAGAGCACGCTTTCTCCCAATTTAAAATAAATTATTAAAAATGGCTGTAAGAATGATATGTATTGTATAAACGGTGACTTATTAATTGTTATGTTTTTGAGTTTATTAAATGTAACAAATGGATATAAATATACCCGCAGACAAGTGTCCATCAAGACGTTTCGTGGGTCTAGTGTTAATTAAAATATATATATATATATTAAATGAATATTATGTATCGGTTTATTCCGATAATTTTCAACGCACCGTGTGAATTGATCCGTCAAGTCTTGCCGTAAAATTGATATTTTATATAGATAAAGATAAAGAATAATACATAATATATATTTTTTAATTAAGATTAGACAAAATTCATTTTTGTAACGTTCCCTTTTTATACATTATGATACAAAAGAGTAAATGATTAGTTTTTAAAAAAACACGCTAATTTTGGAATCCATTTTTTGTGTCCCGTTTACAGGAGATATAGGAGAAACATAGGTTGCAGGCAAGGTAACCGAAAAAGTACGGCCCTTTTTCGCTTTGAAAATGGTAAGCATACTAATCATCGGACTTGTAAAATATAATAAATGTATTTATTCGTATGGTCGTATGATGATACTTGCAGCAGTCTCTAACAAAATGTCAGAAGCTTTTCAAATTAGTAGTGCTATTAGACAAGAAAATCCACTATCACCACTAGTTTTTAATTTAATTCTAGAGAACGTGTGAGGAAATAGCCAACGGCGACTGACGACAGTACAGATCTTTCAATGGTATGTGCAGATGATATATGTTTTATTAATAGTAAACCAGTATCGAAATGTGCACGGATTACCTTATAACGCCTAGTAGAGATGTGACACTAGAGATTGCCAAACCGAAATTCCTGAAAATGAGTACAAGACAGAAGTCATAACCATTATCGTCAGTTTAAATATCTGGGAACAAATGATATTCAATAAGAAATAAATAACATAATAAAATTAGGCAACGCTTGTTACTTCTCTTTACGCAAATTGCTGTAGTCGAGGGTGATGTCAGAGAATATTAAGATTAAATTGTACACAACGTGCTGATATACAACCGATAGCTCGGTCTCTTCTTTACGTGCATGAAAGCAGGTTGCAAGTCTTCAAAAATAAAGTTTTGCGCAAGATTTACTCAGTATAATCTTACCGGAGAATGAAGGTTAAAAAATTTAAAAAATGGAAGTTCAGGAAAAATACGGCGCCCCATATATCCTGAGGAAGGTGAAACTGTGAAGGTTGCAGTGGGCGGAACATGTAGCGAGAGCAGAATGTCGAGGGTAGATGAGTTCCGTAAAATTCACAACACCCTCATACACAAGCCAATAGATCAAGAAAGCGGAAAATGTCAAAAAGACCGACAAGAGGAAGGCGAGTGTCCAGCAGGCTATACCACAATAGCGGTATCACGGAATGGATTGCGCAGTAACCAGTCGTAGAGTTTCGAGTCCCACGAGGCCACAAAAAAAGAAGTAATATAAAAGTTATAAAGAGTTTAAATTCACATCACTTGACGTAGTTACGGCACGACGTGGCCACTAGGGAGTTGCTATAGCGAGTAGGGGGCCCGTAATGCGAGGGTACGGTAGTAGAATCTTAAAAGAGCCGCTATAATGAGTTGTCGTTATTAAAGGTATGCCAGTATTCTAATAACTTTGTATTAATTATGATACTAGAATTACCTATGTGTAAATACAATTAATTATTAAGTTATTAGCCTAATTGCGTTGTTTGGTGGAATTTATAAATTATTTATAGTGCCTTATTGAGGCATGTGTAGTAGTGATGGTAAACCGTTACGTGACTGTGATTGTGTCGACGATTGGTAACTGGAATTTAACAATGATTGGTAACTAAGATTTAACTGACGGAGGTTTGCTTTCTAGTGTACCAGTCATTGCTTGAAGAATTACGTTAATCAGTTATCTATGATCGTTACAATCGAACACAATCACAGTTACAATAACAGTTAAAATAACGGTTTAAATAACGATTTTACCATCACTAATGTGTAGTGCATAATCTGCATACTGTCAAGGCATGCTCACATTATATTATAACTAAAACATGTAGTATGTATTTTAAACATTAAATAACTAGTTTAGCTCAATTGTTTTTAATTTTATGCCGTATAATGGAGAACTCTTACATCTATCCAGATTGAACAGCGATGGAAACGACACGTTTATGTTGATTCTAATATACTAAAATCAAACGAATCATTAGTTACTGAACTACATACAATGAAATCATTAGATACAAATACGAATGTTTAGACGCTAATATAAAAATATGTCTTTAATACGAATTCAAAATAAAATATATTGCATTATCATTTTTAATTTTTATTTATTGGTACATATCGTTTTCTTCCTAATATATATTTTTATTGAAATAAGATAACTAACAATTAATAATACTAATCTTATATATAAATATCTGTTTGCCAAAAATGAAAATTTATACACTTTATTGAAGAGAAGTGCATCTAAGAAAAATAATCTAGACATTTAAAAAAAAAAATGAAACATTGCAATTCTGCTGTAAGATGATTCAAATTTATGCAGATTTAAAATATTTAAATTTTATGTCGGTACGTAGGTAATAATAATAATAATTTAAACTTTATTGACGTTTCATTTGTTGTTCACGTTGGATACATGACGTGATTAGTTTGTAATGTTTCATTAATTTGGAAGACGATCGACTTCATAAAAAGCAACACCTCGAGAAAGACAGCAAAATTGACGAGATCAATAAAGTAACGTGATTAAACAGACTGCGTAGGGAAAAGGTTGATAATGATAAATTGTCCCGCGCAAGAAAATATGAACAAACGCAAACTAGACGTGCAGCTGACATTTTCTACAACGCACATCCGCCCTGTGTACATTTTTGGCGCCCATCCTAGAACGGGGCATAAACACAAGTGATTTCAAATAAGCATGACAAATCGATTTTGAACGTAGATCATTATGTATTTACATAATTTTCTTATACAATCAAGTACACACCAATAATTGAAAGATCTTGTTTTATGGATTGTCCTTAAATTATTCTACACATATAAGTCAATCATTCGGTGGGTTAAGAATAAGAGAGGAAGGACTAGAATTGAAAACATCTATCACTTCTTTCACAACAATCGGGTTAAACATGGAACAAAAAAGAAAACAATGATATATTGTTTGAATGTCTTATACATAGGTATTCACATTTTTTCTAACACATGGTACAGAAGTACAGAATAGTTATGGTAAAATCGTTATTTAAACCGTTATTTTGACTATGATTGTGTTCGATTGTAACGATGATTGATAACTGATCAACGTAATTCTTCGAGCAATGACTGGTACATTAGAAAGTAAGCCACCGACAGTTAAATCTAAGTCACCAATCATCGTTAAATCTCAGTTACCAATCATCGACACAATCACAGTCATTAAACGGTTTACCATCACTAGTACAGAATGAAAAATAATAATAGCAGCGTAAATATTTTTTTGTCACTTTTGAAAAATGTTTCACTAGTAGAGAGCAATTGGCTTTCACTGGTTGTGGCCGCGCGGCCACACGATGGCCGTTGCGCGCCAAAGACCACCGTATTTGAAATGATAAAACGATAAATAGAGAAATCTACACTGTGTCCCGCAATACCTCGTGAAAAGATCCGTGAAAATTTTGTGGCATACAACGAATCACATTATTGATGTATGCTGACTGCTGTAAAAGTGCCATGCATTTTGGCAAATAATAAAATTATAATGAATATATATGTAATAAAGTTGAAATAAATAAAAAAATATCATCAAATGTTTGGATTAACCTCCGTATTATTATTATTTTCACTATCCGAAAGTTTAATCTAATATATGTATCTCTCGATTCTATTTGGCTTATCGTAGAATGTATACGATTATATTATGTACACCTTAATACAAGCAAAGAACATGGTCGCAATATCGCATCTCTAACCTTGTTAGTTATTGGCTTAGTGATGAGGACAGTTGTCGTTTCCGCTCTCCGCGCATGTGCGAATGGCGTGCTACGATACAAAATCTTCGATCAGTACCGAAAGTTTTAGTTTTCATTTATAATCGTGCCTAAATATTTCCGATAAAAAATAATAAACCGTGGCTCATTTTCAGAAGTTTATACAGTTTTCTGTAAAATATCGTTTCAATCTGACTGGGGGACGAGGTAAATAATATTACTGACATATCACCGGTAGTTCCATCGGTATTTGTCATCATAATACTGTGTACTGTTTAGCTGGGTAACACCATCATCGTCCATAGGCAGGCCACGTCGATTCGACATATTACCTATACTGAAGAAATTATTTTTTCTCTATACTAAACTAAGTAGATTTAAAACGGGATGAAATGCGAAATATGTATATTCTGTAGGAATTTTTAACAACACAAAATAACTCAATTAATTTCTAAAAAATGACGGTCGTAAACTTAAAGTACAGTAGATGATAATAATAATAATAATATATTGTTGACAGTGCATACTATAAGATGAGGAATATCCAGGCCGCATATTGCAGACGGCCTCGTGTGGTCGTATGAACCTGCGGATGGCAGCAAAGCTGCGGTTGCTTTGCAAGTTTATATACAGTCGGGAAAAGCGGAACATTTTGAGCGGATTGAACGGATAGGGGGATAGCGAAAAAGCGGTCGGACCGTAGTCTAAAAGTTTGGTCATCTTATATAGACGGACACTACATTTACTTGCTTAAAAATAAATCAAATAAATTTATAGCAGTAGATACTGTGTTTCGTGTTTGTCTGAAGAAGCAAAATGTTGCGCTCCGGTTTCGTAAATATTGCACAGCTTGTTCTATCTGGAACTCATAGGTCAACGTGACTATTTTCAGGTTACAATGTCATTTCCATCACCAGCCATATAACTCTTAAATATCCATAGAACTGTCAAAAGATAAGACAAGACGCCATATTTTCTAATTTTTCAACGAGAAAATTTTTTTTTAAAATACAGCGACGAAATCTAGAAAAAAAAAATTGTGTTTTTTAAAGAACACGCTGAGAAAATTTATTATGTGAGAGAAAAATGTTAGACGTTAATAAATATTTATTATAGTTTTTCAAAAATATTATTTTTGTGATGAAATCATTATTGTTGAGCCAAATTAACATGGAAGATGTCAATAGGTATCATGAGTTGAGAAAGAAAAGAGATCACCTGTACGTGAAGCTGACAAAACTCAACAAACTGCTGAGGTAATAGAGGCGCGACCTGATGAACGATTGCAAAGTGAAGGAGCGAGAGTGCTAAAGAGACAAACGAGCTCCAAACGTCGGATCGCCAATGAGCTCGATATTATCGAGAACTACTCTAACTGACTAAATTTAAAGGATGAAGCATTCAATCCTGAATTGCAGTGGCGTGCAGTAGGTATAGATTTAGGTTATGCTGTCACCAATGATATTATACAATCATATATAATATATCTTGTACATAGGATTATAAACCATCTTTAGTTTTCCAACGTTTAACCAACGTCTTTAAAGCGAAATGAATCCGTCATTTATGCGACCCTACCATGCATTTATTTGTAACTTTAGAGTACTATTAATAGTGTTTTTAATGTTTAAGTTTTAACTTAAAATAATACCTTCTTTCCTATATAAAAATCAATATAAAAAATGTATGGATGTTTTTAAGAACACTTTCTATGACTGAACATGATTCTTTTATTGTTTGAAAATCCTTCACGTAATGATTAAAGGAAGTAATTATTTTATTAAAAGGTAAAGGTAGGAAATAGTTCTGCCAATTGCTTTTTGTTTTTCGCAAATCAAAAACAAATCCATGCACCAAATGCAAAGAACGATCATGAAATCAACACGTTAAAAACAGTAAGATAGTAAAATTCGCGAATTAGTAAAAGAGGAAGTAAGCACTTCAATGATTTGCACGCAGTTGTAAACCTTTCAAATGTTATTCTGTTAAAAAAAAACTGCATAAGTAACGACTCCATATGAAACGGATCAACTGAAAAGAATTTTCAATACAGTAAATATACAATTGTATGACTTGAGTAATACACTAGCTTAAAAATAGAAGACAGTAATGTGAATAGCTACAATCGACACATTATAGCTACTAGCGCTACGGGCTACAGCAGTGGGTTGGCGTGGTAGTTTTTAGATTTAGGTCATTAAAGTTTATATTGGTACACAGATGGCGTTAATTGTAATAAATTCGTAAGTATACGTACACGATTCACATTTTAGATTATTTAATTTATATTTGTTTCCCAGAATTTTTATTAATGCACAGCTTTTTTGCGTGTATGCACTGCACGCCCGTGCTGAATTGGATTATTCAAACTTTCCTTCGATTGTCGTTGAAGAGCTGTTTATGCGATGGGTTGAAATTTGAAGGTCAGACACCAGAATCGTGTTTCGCTGGAAAGATTTCGTTATCAGAGCAAGGGCCTTTAAACAGCATTGTCGCCAATGTAGAAGCATGCAGATGGGTAGAATAATGAAATAATCACAGTATGAACAAATATTTTGGGATGACATACTTTGTTTCGGCTTTTTCTGTTTGCAAGCCACAATTTGTTTCACTGTTTTAAAGTAAATCATGGAAGAAGTCGGGTAGTAAAATTACTAGTTGTTTTTGAAACACGCTTTATTTATTTTAACTTAATTACTATTACTCGAGTTGATACCCCAGTGGAAGTGACCCAAGGGCAGGCAAAGGTGGGCTGACTATGTAGAAGAGATGCGGATGGTAGATGAGGAGCGGGATGGGAGGGTCTGGGAACTGGAGAAGAATGGCCAGGGATAGGAGTCGGTGGAGAGCATTTGTGGAGGAGTCCTAATCCCACCCTGGGATGTAGTACAATTTGTTAATTCACTAAATTTTCCTAATTTTTTTATTTATCCCTGTGTTTACTGATTAAAAATGTATTTTTTGTATTCTATTATATATCATATACAAAACATAAGCATTTATGTGTGTTGAGCGATGCTATACAACATATATAATATTATTATGAACTGACCGAACACAAGTTTATTTATTCCAACGTAGGAGGATTTATTAAAATATTAAAAGGTAAAAAAGAGAAACTTTGTTTATTATTGTTTAATTTTTCTGTTTTGTTTGCCGCCTGTGAAACAACATTATTTCTGAGAAAAAGTAATGGGTTTTCATCAGTTCGAGACCACCGTTCTCTTAATAAGCTACACTTCCATACAAGTTAAACAGTATTTGAAATTAACACAAATATTTGTATTTTAATATTAACCTGAAATTTGCGTATTTGATTATTTTATTTATAACTGTTTTCAGCTTGAGACTGGAACCTTTGACAAGACAAAGAGTCAAATCTGATTGAATTGAAATTAATCAAACCAGGATCTCAAATTCTTTCACTGTCTCTTCATTTGGTCGTCTTTTAAGATGTTGTGAAAGTATTTCCATGTGTCGTCGTACAGCAAACGTGAAGTGTGGTCTGAGAATAGCGCGAGACGGCGAATCTCTGTGACTTGGTGTGAATACGGCGGACTACGAAAGCCGAGAGAGAACCATTGTCTCCAAAGAATCTCATGAGAGCTGAATTCATGTCTCGAGAGATTTTTTCGAGTCGAAACTATCACAAAAATTTCAATTTGCAACAAAAGATGCAACTTACAGTAATACATTGCTATTAATCTAAATAAATGTGTGATAACACTGCGAGAGTCAACCACTAATGTTTTCAAGTCGTATTTATTGTACGAGAAAAATATAAGTATATTTATAGTACCTACCTATATCTTTAATTACTTTTACAATCAAACTTTTAAGTCGTACCTCTCACATTTTGACAAAACCCAATATTTTAAAACAAATATACAGATTCGGTGATTCTCAAACTGTGAATATCTACAAATTAATTGGTCAAACCGGTTGTTTATTATTTTTATAAAAATATTCCCACTAGAAGACGTGTAATACCACGAACAAGTAAGATCTAAAATCTCTGTTGCTATGGATAATAATGCTAACCTCCATGTTTAAGCGTCTTGTTATTTCGATTTGTACTACTGTGTTTCCTGGTTTATAATAATGTACATGTGTGTGTGTGTGTGTGTGTGAGTATTACAACCCTTTTTTCGGAAAACTAAGAAGACGGTAACCGACAGGCGTTATTCTTATTAAATCCCGTGCTTCGACCAGTCCAGCGGTCCAAATAAATCACCACTGCGCACTTCGGTCAGTCAAAATCTAAAGAAGACAAGCCGATAAAAGAACAACATTAGACCAGAATGACAGCAAAATTAAAAAGGTTAGTGCAGTTCATATATCATATGTGTGCTTATTGTTAATCGGAAACCTGGGAACCAGCTATCGAAGGCATTTACATAAACACTCTACATCCTGATGTAATTTTATAAAAGTTTCATTTTTTTCTCATCGACAGGAAGACCAACGAGTGGATAAGACAAAAAACAAAGGTTGTCGAAATTGTCCAAATGATTGTCAAGCTGAAGAAACACGATGCTGGTCATGTAGCGAGGCTTACGGACAAGAGATAAACCTGGAGGATACTGCAGTGGCATCCATGGGTGAGCAGTGAAAGCGGATGTTTTAGGATAACAATCTGAAGAGATGCTAGCCATGCATGGATGAATACTGCGTAAGACGAAATAGTGAGAGAGTTTGAGAAGGCCTGTTCTGGATTCAAAGATGGGTACAAAATGATGACGATAAAGAAGAAGAAGAAGAAGAAGAATGTAAGTATTAAGGGTGTTGTATAGAAAAATTATACAGTATTGTACATTGTACATTCATCATAGTTTAATACTATAAAGATCAAAACCATATAGATACACCTTAGATTAAAATCTAAAAAAACGTGTAAATAATTGATCCCAAAAAAGAAACCATAATATTTTTGAAATTATAGTTTTTGAAAAAAGTTAACAACAATTTCAATTTTTAAATATAAAACACATTTTAAAGAATAAACATTCACACACTCAGTTACCGACATAAAATATGATGTGATGTTTCGTAAATTCAGTAAAATTTGTTTCAAAATTTCAAGTTTGAACCTTCAGGCTCAAAATAATACATGTATCCATACATACATACATACATAAATATACTAAAAATAGACGCATTTATTTGAAGCAACAACGTATCGGCGTAATATTTTTTGTTAAATATTTATTTTTATTTTTAAAGAATAAAAAATTTCAAGTTGAATTACATTTTAAATCTAAATTTTTTGTACATATGGTTACGACTTGAGACTGTCAAACTTGCACGTATTTGATACTTGAAGCAATTTCTAATATAGTAAATAGCAAATATGTCTATACTAGCCGTAGTTTATATTGAAAATTGTTTTATATTATTGTATTACGAAATGAGGAAACATAAATAGTATAAATATTATATATCTAGCGGTGGGCTGTCAATACGTTAACAAGGGGCTCGCTTAATCTCAGAGCTATTCGCGGTGTTTCGGGGATGGGGTGGATTTTTTATCACTCTTATACAATTATACTCAATAATTATTAAATTAATCGAATATTACTTTATATACTTATATATATTATGTAACAATACGCATATACCGTATAATATACAGAGCGAACGAAATAACATAGAACATTGGATTGAAACTGAAGTTCTCCTTTGTAAATAATGGTTTAAAGTAATGAATATTAGGAATCATTTTTCTCAAAATTGTGCACAATTACGGTAAAGTGAAAAAAATGTGCGCATGTGAAGTATGAAGGATAATCGATCAAAGCATCGTTCACGAAAATATGTTGTATTGAACATCTAAGAACATGTGGAAGCAATATATATCAAACATCGGGATTTTTAAGCATTGTTAGACTATAAATATAAAAACGGATAGGTATTTTTATTATGCATCCGAAATAAATGTATTTTAAGATAAATTTTAAACGGCAACCAAATCTTATATTTCACAATACATATAAACCATCTACAAAAACTGCAGTTAGGCGCTGATTTGATCTGAGTATATTGTTTTTTCTTAATTTAACAAGGGGCTCGCCGGCCTAAGTCAAATGTAACAAGGGACTCGCGCGAGCCCCTCCAGCTCATCCCTGAATATATCGACGACGAGTGGCGGACAAATTAATGAAATATGTGATAAAATAACGGACTGTCTGAAAGGTATTATTTTAAGATAAAAATAGAAAAAATGATATATTATTATGGAGACAACATTGGCTGACAATTGGCAATTCTGCATGCCATAATTTAATATTTAAATTATAACATTTAACGTACGTAATATTTACCATGCGAAAAGATGTAGGTAGTAAAAATAATAATAAAAGCATCAAAATAATTACAATGAAATGTCAAAAAAAAATCATTGGGGCTAGATTCCTGTGAAGTTTGAAAATCTGCATTACTGCATTAATGGTAAATAATAATTACAATTCATTAAGACATTCACAGATAGAGTGAGTTCATTATGATATCACAAATAGGAATAGAATGACAGAAAAACGACTCAGTGGCACAGTGCTAAAAGGGTCAATGTCAAAAAAGTTAAAACTGGGACGAGTTATTACAAACTTTAGATAAAAATACTGCAACATTAAAATAACCTATGAATTGAGTTGTATAATTCAAAAAGTTTTTAGCTCCTCTTCGGTACATTGGAAGTATAAAGGAAAAACAACTCGAACTGTATGAAAATATTTATATAATTGTAAACTTTGAAATACTTAATTTGAAAAAAATATTTTTTTCCTAGTTTCACAAGACGTAGAGTATAAACTAAATATACAATTTAGATAATGACATTCTTAGTCTAACTCGAGGTAAATGATTAGCAACATTTTATATGACTTATTTACGACACCACTACAAATTGGTGATAATAATTGCCCTTTTAGGACTGAGCCAAAGAGTTATGTTTGTTCCCCAGTTACAAAAAATATAAAAATTACGAAATGCATGGAAATAATTATACCGTGAATAAAACTACTTAAGAAACAAATCTAGGATCAATTTACGAACGCAAGAAATAGAGACAGTACCCAATTCAAGATAAAATATAATAATATGTAAAATGCATACATACGTACACATACGATATGTCTCCAGTCAAGTTTTAAAGCGCATGTTGTGTAGAAGTATACCGTTTTATGTGGTTAGGATAATTATGTATGTGTAATATATATGTACACCGGCAGGCACGTTTGTGTGCGTATGAATGTACATCGACACCTATGAGTTACTATCGTTTTCGTTTGTTCGCACGTTCGCGGAGCTTTTTATCAACAAACGGTCGTTACCTTTACAATATTTCCTGTGTCCTAAATTCTTCATAAAATGAAAATAGGTAGGTAGTAGGTATAGATAAGAAAGAATACGTATTTGAAAATTATTAAAAACAAATAAACACACCAGAAAGTGAAAAAACGAACAGATTTCATTTTAAATACTAACTGCTTGTAGAAGATACAATACTTAAAAAAACATCACATAAACAATGCTACAAATAATTTATGTTTACCTATAATATGCAAGAGGAGTGGGGAGATATCGCGGGAGCAGCCGAACGACGCCGAGCGTTTTTCCGCCAGTACCCGAACGGTCGAATGTGTGGGGAGGTCACGTGGTACCTATGAGTCTCCGTGGCGTTTAGGCTTGTTCAGCTGTTTGTCGAAGCGGCTGTGGAATGGTCGCTCTCTGGACCTGCGTGCGATGAAGTGGCCATTTTGCTTTTTTTAGACCCTTTTGAGTGTTTATTTCAATGTATTTAGGAAGAATATATTATCAGGCTTCAAAATGACAATTATAGTATTCTTAATAGACACTTCGGCTTCTATGAATCAAAGAGCTTATTTGGGTGGACGCCCAACGCTCCTCGATGTGGCCAAGGGGGCCGTGGAAACGTTCGTTAAGGTACGTCTCGGAATATTGACTGCTCTAATTTGAGGTTATCTAACTCTGAATTTTAATAATTATCAAGTGAGTGTGATTGTGAAAGTTTTAAATTGTTTATAGGTACGTCAAAGGTCTCCTGAGAGCAGAGGCGATAGGTATATGTTGCTGACTTTTGAAGAGCCACCCGTAAACATCAAGGTTGGTACGATTTTCTGCCAGTGACTATTCATAAATTCACATTTTCGATCATATAGCTATGATTTTATTATTATAAATTATAAGCATGCACGCAGTGTCATACATCTCACTAGAATACACGTTATTTCGGCTATATCGGACATATTTTATGAGAAATCACGGCTTCAAAAAAGAAGCATGATACATACTGCTCGGGTCCCCTGCCGCCGCTCGCAACGAGAGGCTCGCAATGGCGAATGATGTGCGTGCGCATCTTAAACTTGATTGGTGCTTTTGTCACCTTCCTAATTTAAAACAATGGAGGGAACAGAATTTGGGACACGATTTGTATTGAAAGTGAAAATATGTAAATTGCTTATTATTTGTAAATGTAATGTTTTGTAATATTCTGATATGATACATTGCACTAAAGATAAATGAATTTACTAAACCTTAAAAAGTATTAACATTTATTTTAAAGACTACTGTTCGATAGTTTACTTTGACAATTTTATCTACAAGTTATTCATTGATTCAATTTTCACTGACCAAAGATAATATTTTTCTTCTTCTAAACACAAATTTAAAATTTATAACCCTTTTACAATAATATTTTGCTTTACGTTTTATTATTGTTTGTCGCTATTTGAATAACTATGTTTCAGGGAAAATTATACATAATTTGATATAACTTTTTCTAGGCTGGATGGAAAGAGAATTTGGCGACATTTATAAATGAACTTAAAAATCTTCAATGTTTTGGAATGACAACAATGGGGGGAGCATTGAAACACGCTTTTGATGTTTTAAATATCAACAGAATGCAAACAGGCATTGATACTTATGGTCAGGGAAGATGCCCATTTTATTTGGAGCCCTCTGTAATTGTTGTTATTACTGACGGTGGAAAATTATCTAGCAATGGTGGAGTTCAAGAAGATGTAAGGAGTGTTAATGTATCTTTTTAAAATATATTTTAATAACATTTCCAGCACAATTACATATTATTTTGCTAGATTTTACATTTCAACAAAGAAATAACATTTTTTCTGCTGCATTTATCCTTTTAATTATAATAGTCTTTCGTTAGACTGCGAAGCATTCATTAAAGTAAAAAAGTAAAGCATTCATTAGATTGCAAATATTTCAAATTTAATCTCATAATTGAAGACAAAAATTTGCATATTCTGTTATATTTTCTTTCTTGTTTCATCTCTGTCTATTTAGAACGTAGATTTCTTAATTTTCTTTTTGAAATGCATCCAAACATAAGACTTCTACAATAGTATTTAATATGGTCGATCATATTTTAAAAATATTTTTTTGTAAATGAATGAATTTTGAGAATGAGTGTATTTATGGGGAAGAATATTTCTGAGAAAACTTCATTTGATTTTAGCAGTCCATTTGCTAGATAAACTAAATTAAATAAATCTTATCAATTTTATAAAATATTGACTTCATTTTTATTCCAGCAATTCATTTTTGTCTATTCATGTTATTCATTCAAATTGAATCTGGAAAGCTGTGAAAATATAAAATTGTATATTGTATGTGCTGCAATAATTAATTTCATTAATTTTTCTGTTTTGATGAATTCTTTAGTTCAATTTGCCAATGAACTGCCCGATTCCTGGTTCTGAGCTTACCCGGGAACCATTCCGCTGGGATCAAAGACTGTTCTCTCTGGTTCTGCGACTATCCGGTACCCCGGCCGTCGAGAGGGACTCGGGTTTAGTGCCTTCTGATTCGTCTCCGATAGATGCCATGTGTGAAGTCACTGGAGGTAATCTATAAAATATTGTAATACAAATTAAATGTATTAAGTAGAAAGATATACAGATAAAATAAATTTATCTAATAAAAAATTTTGTCACCACCTGGATTATATCTTTCTAATTGATAAATTTAATTTGTATTAAAATATTACTGAACTATGTTCTCAAAAACTGCAACTTCACAATAATAATGTCCCCTCCTTAAAAATATATAATATTGTATTGTTTTTTATTTACAATAAATGTTATTAATATTAATTAAAAGAGGAATAAATCACAATAGTAGTGAATTTGTGTGTTGGATAATTATAATCTTCCTTACCCAATGAGCTCCAATGTCTACAAATATTTTTATTAACAAATCTGGTGTTAGTTTAAAGCCTGAACGCTGTCAATATTTGCTGCACTTTGTTACAATTTAGTTACACCTAAAACATGGAGACATCTGTGATTCTGTAAAACCAAATTTTACAGTAAAATACATTAAATCATGCAAAGATAAATATTTCTGATTTACATCAATACTATGAATGTACTACATAATAGGATAGTAGACCTGAAAACTAAATTATAAAAAATAATATGTGATTTTTTGCATTCTCACTTTTATAAAAATGATAAGTATATTACGTGCAATTGAAATTTTGTTATTTTAAAGTTTCTTAGGTGTGGAGGACTGGAAACACTCAAGTTTTTGATCGCTTCAAAAATTCTTACAATAATTTTATACATCGTTTGTGCCTCGTGATCTACATCCTTGCTCATTTCTGCATTTAAATTTCAATGAATGAACTCTTCTTCTTCTTCTTGTGCCCTATCCATTCAATGGACGTTGGCTATCATCACTTTGTTTACTACGGCCTGGAAAAGCTCCACAGTGTACTGGCCAAACCATTGTCTCAGGTTCTTCAACCATTATGGGCCCCGACTTCCAGCAATCTTTCCCTGCATTGTGACGTGTAAGATCTCGTATTTCTCCGTATGTCTCATTATATGTCCGAGATATTGAAGTTTACGGATATTTATTGTTTTAAATACAGTGGAATCTCTTATAACGAGACTAATTCGTTCCAGAATCTTACTCGTTATGTGAAACACTTATTCCTATACAAAACAACGTAAATGACAATAATGCGTTTCCTGCCAAAAAAATAATTTTTTATGTTTGTAACGTTTATTCTTATTAAATTACATACTTATAAATTGTTAAGGAGCGTAACAACCTGGAATGTTTCGAATGGTTTCGTTAATAGTGTCGCCTTGCAATTACTTTTCGTTAATCCATATGAGAAGCAACCTTTCAACATCATCAAGAATAGATAACCGTTTCGTGGACATTCTTGACACTCCCTTTGAAGCATCTATCTTCTTAATTTTGTCCTTGTTCTTGAGGATAGTGCAAATCGTTGATGTAGACCGATTGTATGTGCGCGCTAGATCAGCCACGCTCACAACTCGTTCTTGCTTTTCAATGATTTTACCTTTCATTTCTACAGTTATTTTTATTCTCTTATCGCTGTCTTCTTTAGGGACATTTTTGCAAGAGTTATTAAACATTGCACAAAAAAAAATTATAAATAATGTCTGAACTCAAGTTTGGAAAAATGTGTTAACTCTATTCACCCAGCTTATTTTAAGCATTCCTCTCTAGATCCACATTTTAAATGCTTCTAGACGCCTTATCATTTCTTTGGCAAGTGCTTCCATTCCATAAAATCATAAAATTAAATCGAGAACACATAGCATCTGACCATTCTGATTTGAAATCTAAGATTGAGATATTTCCCTTTCTTCTAATATTAAAAAAAACCTAGAGACTTTGTTTAACAATAATAATATTATTTTACTTCATTTTCAGGACTTCTGTCGTTCTCTTATACATTTTATTTGTCAAACAGTTTTTTGATTGTAATTTTGTAAAGAATATTTAGTACATATTTCTGTGTATTTTTTTTTCATTTCTATCACTTCAATATTGTATTTATCGTTTATTTTTGTCTCTTCCAGGTCGATCTTATTGCATCACATCACACAGAATGCTCATGCAGTGCATTGATAGCTTGGTTCTCAAAGTACAGAGTGGTGTTGTTATCAACTTTGAAAAAATTGGCCCAGATCCACCCCCTATAGAAAACAACGGCCCCGGCAGGGAGGATGGGACGGAAGATCCCTCCATAGGAAATGGTGCTGGGAGTGACCTGGATAACAAGTCTGATATATATGGTGATGCTATCAACTGTGATAGTGATAAGAATGGGGTATGTATTAATTTTAATAATTTGCTTTCAAGTCGCCGATTATTGAAATGATTAGAAATTTCTTAGCACGGCTATTTCAAAAGTTTTGCTCGTTCTTGAAATTGAATCACATGTACAAACATTCGGTCTCAAACACAAACAATATATGGTAGAGAGAGATTGTGCTATAAATATGTAAACAAATACTTGAGGATCGTGAAAAGCACTATCCAGATGTATTTATTTCATGTACCCTTGATAATCGATTTTGAAAACGATTATAAAATTAATATATTTGTACAACTTCAATGCTTTGTTGTATTTTTCAAACATAAAAAATAAGCAAATTGTGATGGAAAATTAAAAAAAAACCATCTAGGTATATAAATATTATTAATTATAATTTTTGGTACTTTTAACTACAGTCAGACCTTACATAATGTACACAAAAAATAATAATATATAGCATAGTAAAAGAAACTGAAAAGAAATATTCTATCTAAAACTTTAAAAGAATAGTGAAAATTTAAGAAGAAAAAAAATTAGGTCAAAATAACTATTAATAATCGCAAAGAATACAAGAGTGTCAAACCTAATCTTGTAACAATGCGCAACTGACCAATTTCACCTGCCGCAGTGTTGACTTAAAAGAATTACTAATGTTAGTAGACTAAATAAATTATGTAGACTTAGTAGTATAATCAGAGAATTGACACCACAGTGAGATATATAACTAGATAAAGTTGATGTTACTTTAAAATACCGCCAAGGTAGAAAGGGTTAATACAGAACCTACATTCACAAATCATGTCAAATGTGATATATATATTAGATGTGAGTTTTGTATCTTAAAATACTTCTTAAATTTTTAATACAGCCGGTCATCAAATAACAATTAGGTTCAATTTCACTGACCTGGTTGTACAGGAGTTGGTCGGTAAATAAACTCTTCACTGTTTTATTTTGATGAAAGATGTAAAGTTTTATAATTTCTGCATGGTACGCAGTTGATCGACGCAGTGCATACTGACTTTTTGACTGAATATAGGCAAACGCATTGTAAATAAAGGAAGGGGGTAAAGTGCTCACTTGGCATTTAGAGGTTGATGACACAACACATCTTATAATATTAACTGTCTCTTCCCTATTGATGGTAATCGAATGCAAAGATTTGATGGTTCTCATACAGAGGGTAAAGTGGTTGGTAGGCATACGATAATGGTCGTAAGTGTGAGTGATCGTTAAATGAGAAAGAACTGTACATAAAAATTGGCAATATTTTCTTTTTTAAAAAAAAAGTTTCTTGCTGTTCCAAATTCATTATTTGTTATTTCATAGATGAAATATACTCAATTAATTTAATTGTTCCTCTCTCCGACTGACCTGTACTAAGATCAGGAATCTTTCAGTCTTTTTTTAATGAGTATTGCGAGTAAAGTAGCAACAGGACCAACATTAACATATTATTATTTACTTTTTATAGACGCGCTGGAACAATGGTGCATCTTTTATGGGGCCAGGAGGCCCTCAAACTATGTTGAACAATACAGCGTGGCATTCCTGTAGGAAATTGATATATGTGCCTCGCACTGTGGCGCAGAAAGGATTTGCAGTTGGTTTCTGGCCTATTCCGGAGTCATTTAGACCTGATCCTAATGCTCTTTCATTGGTGAGTTGTATTTCGAAGTTGGTGCAATTTAAATAAAAAAAAATTAGGATAAAGGGTTTTATTATGATAGTCGAATATAATACATAAAGAACATTGTCTACAGATCTAATGTTTTAATCCACGTATTTGCGCTTAATTTGAAGATAATAAGTTGATGTAAGTATGATAACTTTATGCAATATGTATAATCAGTGACGTGCAGTCAGTACATTGAAATAAGCTGTGCTTGATGAGAATTTCTGCGAAATAAATCTAAATAAAATGTGCATCTCGTATATTCCTATTACAATTATTTTCATGTTTTAATATATGGTAGCATTATGTCAGATAAATATTTAATTTCGCTTTATTTCTCAAAATATTTAATTAAGGACAGCTTGTTTCAATGTGCTGACTGCATGCGCATGCGCCTATGTATAATGGATTATCATATTTTCTATATAAATAAATATGAATGACAAAATAATCATCACCTGATCTGTCTTTTTTTTATTATTTCCACATGCGAAATACAAATTTAGCAGATCAAAAAATTTGCTTGATAAATACTTGGAAGATAGAGATGACATTTATTTCAGTGTCTGATTTTGATATTTTAGAGTTTGGGTCTTTATTCCATATGTATTATACAGTGAAACTTCGTTATTGCGAAATTCAAGGGACCAAAAAATAAAAATTTGTAATAACGAATTTCCACATTTAGCGAAATTAAAAAAAAACTTATTTCCTAATATATATTCCGCTCGGTAGAATAAAAATATAGCGCGGCTTTAAAAAAGTTTGCAAGTTCCGTAAGAAGACACCCACCCAGTCAAATGTTCAGTATTGTAGGCGTTCAAAGTGGACCAGATTCGAGTTCTGCGGGTGATAAATATATATTAGGAGAACACATTCTTATTGTGAAGTTGTAATTATTCAGAACATAGGTCGAATCCCGGTGGCGCAACAACAATATTTTTCCATAAAATTGATTTTATATGTATATCTTTCTAATTAATATATTTAATTCATAGATAAATATATATATATATATATATAGTATATACATATGTATATATATATATATATATATATATATATATATATAATATATATATATATATATATATAGATATACATATATATATAGTATATACATATATATAGTTGATGCATGGGTGCCCTAAGTGTGACATGCCAATCGTGATTTCGGGGGTTTCCTCTTAATTTTATTTTCTCCAGCTGGTCTAGTCAAGGCAGTAAAACAATTGACAGACATGACTGTGAACGGCAATGGCACCGCTTCCAAAATAATATTTTCGTTATAACAATTATTTTTTTCCGTTATATGTATATATATTTGTATATGTATCTGTATTTTTTCATACATTGAAATTTCATTACATATATAAATTCATTTTGGTATGAAAAATTGATTGTAGGGAATTAATTTTGAAAAGTCATTTTTCAATATAGTGGAGTTTGTTTTAACAAGGTTTTACTGTATTTAGTTTAAGATGGTGTTGTGCATTTACACATTCTACTTATTAGTATTACATAAGATTTTTCAATTAGTAAAATTTAACCAAACAAGTTCATATGTATATTATACATAATTGGTTAATAAAAGATTTTGAGGTCTACAATTTTTTTAGTTTTTGTAGTTATTACCATTGCAATATATTTAAAAGTATAAATAGAGCAGGTAGGTTTCCTATTAGTGTCTCTTTAGTTATTTAAATAAATGTCATAGTTTTATTAAATACATATATGACATATTTTATTATTATATTATAAATAAACA
Source organism: Eubasilissa splendida (assembly GCA_031772225.1). Taxonomy (NCBI): domain Eukaryota; kingdom Metazoa; phylum Arthropoda; class Insecta; order Trichoptera; family Phryganeidae; genus Eubasilissa; species Eubasilissa splendida. Next base: position 20,405,030 of record CM062848.1, on the reverse strand, counting down.
TTTTATAAATACACTGGAATCCGGATATTATAATCATGAATAATGTTATCAATCAGTTATTGTTATTATAATCAGTAGGTCCCAAAACCCCGAATATAAAATTTATTTAAAATAATGCGTCTATCAAGTTTCTGCTTTTGTTATCTATGCGTGGATACAAAAAAATAAAATTTTTTGGAGATTTTTTAAACAATAATAATAATAACCTGACAATAATTCTTAGAAAATAGGTAAGTATGTAAATTAATTCATACCTGAAGGACAACTGTAAAACGTAGTGTCAATAAGTTCAGTGTATAATTGTTATTTGACGTTGAAGAACTTATTAATAGGTGATTTCAAAGTGATCAGTGTGTATCCTGTTGCGATTTTTCTATATACTTAGTTGTATTCTTTTTTAATAAATAATTATATTTTTGAACTAACTAACTTACTTAACTTACCATCACACCGTTTCTCCGCGGTGTAGGCAGAGAGGATAGAGCGCCATACTCTTCTGTCCTGAAAATTCATACATCTTATCATACAAGTTTGCCGATTATTGAGGCTTCAAACGGGACCATCCTCCAGTATCTGGTTTACCTGGTCGTGCCGATTCTTCCGCGGACGTCCTCTATTTCTGGTGCCATCAACACTTGCGTCATGCATCTTTCTTACCATGTTTTTTATCTTCTGTATAATGTTAACAGCCGGCTATTGTTATCAAAAGTTACAGGTCCCATAGTGATCACAATAAGCGGATTCCACTGTAATAACAATTACATAATATATCAACAAATTTGTATAAAATATATATACATAGAGCATGTGCAAGATTTCATATCTGATTGTCACCATCCCTAACAGACTATGTATTCTAGTTTGTCGGCTATTGAAAATTAGTACAGTACAAATGACAGGTGATATAAATAACCACACCACTACTCACAACCATTACTGGACATTTGTCTATACCACTATAATTTTTATTGATCTTTCTTTAACCTACATTTATGTGTAATGTTCATGTACACCGTAAGTCTGAATCTTATTACAATTACAATCTGCTGCTTACGAATCATGTAATAAAGTTATATCAACTCGCTTTAATCCCTTTGGTGGTGGTTATCAAATTTTATTTTAGACCAACGTGTGGCATATTTTTTATAAATTGATTATAAGTCAACTCTTCTGAACCTGTGGTATATGTAATACATTTCATTGATGTACAATTGTACATATCATTAACAGTTTTTTTTCTCTCTCATTGCATTCGATAATCATTAATAAATATAAGTAATAGCGTGATACCACTTGTATCTCCGCTACATTTATCATTTTCTTACCGGTAGATTTCTTCTTTAGTTTTTACTTTTGTCTACAACTCGTTAGGATGTTGCTTTGTCAAAAATACAATTCATTCATCAATTTTTCAAAGTTTAGTTAAATTGTTGTATCTGACGTCAAAATTCTAACTACCATTGCAGATTATTGCCGATTCAATTACTTTTAAATTAAATATATTTATGAACATTAGTGAGTGCATATGATTATTGATAGAAAGCAGGTCTAAAATAGATCTTAATGGTAAAAATCACAAAGCGTCTGTTATACCTATTTTCGGCTGCTGGCTCTTAGAAATATACACAAAAAATTGTTAAATGTATTATAAAATTTCTAAATTATGTGCCTATAATTTTGGAAGATATAAAGGTTTTTAAAGTAGATAAATTTTTAGAAATAGCCAATATTATTTAAATATATGTGCATATGTAGCGAGATTCGGAAAAAATTATTTACACAAAATTATTAACAAATTAACACCACAAACAAATTTGGGATTAAATATTGTTTGTGGTGTTAAACTTTCAAGGTACATAGTATACGATAAGATTATATTTTTTAGAAATTAGTAATTTGATAGTAAAGAGATTGGAAAGACCTAGGAATAATTTGGTTTCTTTGATATTATTTTCAGCCTCCTAGATCAGCCCACCCAGCAGTGAAGTTTACATGTTCATCACAAGAGCCTATGGTCATAGATAATCTGCCTTTTGACAAGTATGAACTGGAACCTAGTCCTTTAACCCAGTTCATATTAGCGAGGAAACAACCCACCATTTGTTGGCAGGTAACATATCCACTATATAGTTATAGTCCTAACAAGCTATCTATATATATTTAATGTCCTTTTTAAATTGTCCACACTGTTTAAAGTATACTGTTACTTCAGAAAAAAATATTTAACTGGTTAAATTATTGTTTTACTTTCATTATGATTTTTGTTTTTATAGATTAACTGTATGTTTTCCTAATAAAATAGAGTACAGTGGTGACATGTCCACTATTTTGTTAAAATGAGTTGAGAATGCAACTTTGTTCATTTTTAAATATTTTTTTAGACCACACAAATTACATTTCCAAAAGATGTCTATTTTTTTTGGCAGTACAAAGTTACGAGTCTTTTATAATAATGTTTATAGAGCAATGTTCGGACTTGTGAAATAAAAAATCAGTAATATATTTATATAAAAATATGCTTTAAATAGACTTGTCTATATCTAAAATTATTTTTTTATATACTGCTTGCAAATTATTATAATTATTGAAAATTTAAATAGAGAACTTCCGAAAAATTTGGCAGTTTAGACACATTTATTATACAGTAAAACAAAGTTAATTCGTAACTCATGGGACCGAAATTTGAAAAAAAAATCCGAATTACAAATAATGTGAAAAAGTTTTTTAAAGGCAACATTAGGAAGAAATTTAAAAATACACATTTTTGCGCGCGCCGCCGCCGTCAACATCGTGATTTTCATACTGAAAAACATGGAGACTGTCTATTATTTCAGCTATTTATGTTTCTATCTATCCATATACTATCTGCACATACTACTATTACGAAGTGTTTATCAAATAATTTCTCCTGAATAATGAAGGTGTGTGGCGACGTGGCGAGTCCAATATTAAAAACAAATGATTAACGCATTAGTGCTAGACGCAAAAAAATTACTGACATTTTAATTTGATTAGCGGTTGAACTCGCCTTTTCCATCAAAATTGGGCAAGAAATTGGAATATTAAAAACCCATGAAAAATAATGAAAAACTTTTATATTTTCATACTTCGTTGAAGCTTATTATTTTATTTTAGAAAACGAAACATGAAAAAAAATTAAGTATAAAATACATAGTATTTAAATACAAAGGTTACAGTTTCTTTATTACATTAAACAAATTGCAACATTTCATTAACAATAAACCAGATATATAATCAATAAAATTGTTGCACACATTCATTTATAAATTACAAGATTCAATGAAAATTGTCTAAATTGTTTTAATTAGGGGTTACAAGGGCGAGTAAAAATATATAATTCGCAACACGCCGACAAACATTGTCGAAATAACAACAAATCTTATAAAATGCGTTGCAAAATTTGGTATACATAAATATGGTATCACTCAGCTAAGCGTGCCGATCTATTGTGATAAGGAACAGAGTCGTGATTGGCTAGGGGGTGGAGCTAGCTACATATGTTTATAAAGGGATGATGAATGCGTATTTGCATGAGTTTGGATTTAAATTACGTGAATATGCAAATTACGTGAATACGAACTACGAACAATAAGGTTTTACAAATTATCGGTAGAAATTATTATGGAATGTTATTTTCGCAGCTAAAATTTTCTAAAAAAGTGCAAATTTTGTGAAAATACGAAATATGGATATGCAAATTAACAGAGTTTTACAGTATAAGTATCCTGTACTTTAAAAAAGTTAATTCAATAATTGTCACTCAATTTTTTCAAACAGTAAAAGTATATCATGAATTAACAATAGTGATGTTTATTTTTGAATAATATAATATTTAAAATAAACATTTCACATTAATATTAATGTTTTCAAACAATGATATGCACTTGTGGTATGGTTTGATCTGGATGACTACTGCACAGTGGGATTTGAACACCTCACCTTTGCTGACAAATGGGACATTCTGGCCATTCAATTATAAAGTCATGTCACGTCATAATCTTGTGCCTGAAATCAAACACATTAAATTCAAAGTTATTAATTTGTGGATCCACTACTTATTTATTATTATACAAGGGCGGTTCTTGTTACACAAATTTTGTGATGTTTTCTTGTATATACTACTGAATGCAATAAATTATGTAGTACGTACCACTACCTTGCTATGCCCACCTTTTTCATTCTTCACTATCTCAATGTTTATCTAGATTTTGGATCTAATATATGTAAAAATATACATATATATATATTGTATTTAAAAGTTTATGTCAAGTATTGTCAGTATACAATGTTGCAGTATCACGTCAACCATTTAAAAAATATTATCATTAGATCTAAATTTACCAGATATAAAAATTGTATTTGGTAAATTTAGATCTAATGATAATATTTTTTAAATGGTTGACGTGATACTGCACTTTCGTGTTAATATGTGTACCAAAAAAGAATATAGTTTTTTCATTTACCATTTTCAACGGTTGGTTGCGCTTTGACTACCGCCCTTACACAAGTGTTTTGTGTTATTCTGGTGACTATACATACTAAGAGTGAATTGTAATTTATAAAACTGAAATTTAACAACCCTATTTACAAGGGACCAATTTGTACCAAACTTAAGAATTTATTCGAAATTTAATGTTATATCATTTCTTAAAGAAAGAGACAGCAATAAGTGCCACTAAAAATATTTTTGATGTACTGGGAGATGTTTTGGATGTTCGCAAGTGTCAAAGATGGTTCATGAAATTTCAATCAGGAAATTTTGATTTAAAAAATAGCCATGGAAGTGGAAGACCTATTAAAGTGGATCACGTGATGCTGGCTGTCGAAAACGAAAATAATCCAATTTTATCTATTGAAAAAATTGCGGACAAACTCGGATACTCATGTTTAAGCATTCAACCGCATCTTAAAAAATCAGCACGGTGGGGAGACAGGGAAACATCAAGGATACAGCACGAACCAAGCCAAGAACACATAGGTGCATGTGAACAACTTTTGGAAATGGCCTTTTTATAACATCTGATAATTGAGGATAGACGCAAAAGCAATGGCTTTCGAAAGGACAGGTAGCGAAACCCACCGCTAAGCCCCGGCCTCACAATGACAAAATCCTTTTGTCTATTTGGTGGAATTGCAAGGGAATTATTCACTTTGAAGCTCTGAAATCTGGACAAATGATGAATGCACAATTGCATTGTGAACAACTGGATCGTTGAGCGACAGAAATTAAAAATTTACAAGCAATCAAATCTTTTATTTAAAAAATTACATTCTTTTTTGGTACTCCTAATATTTATCATAATAGATAGCGTTCCTCTCAACTATCTGGACTGCACGGATTATTCATTAATTACTTTTTCCCTATTATTGATTATTTTTTATTTTGCTTATAACAAAATATGTATATACAACTTCATACATATTTGTTTATTATGCAGACATAACTAACTCTGCATGTAAAACATTGTCATGTTTGTATAATGAGTATGTAGGTTTTTTTTTTGTAATATTACAATTTATTTGTACATTATTTTTATGTACTGTCAATATCATGAGAAAAAAATCTCTTGCTTACAATTGGTGTCCAGATCTAAAACTTATTTCGTAACAATAGTAGTTTGACATATTTTTTATTTAACAGTTCAAATAACCACAAGTAACATTAATATTTCAATATTGACACTCCTGTGACCCGTAATGCCAGCTAGCTATAATCTAGTCTGTTACACTGAACCTTTTTATAGGTTCTATATCTTTAATTGATTCTGAATTGATCTTTGTAATAATATAAAATATTTCCTTTGCAAAAACAAATAATGCTAATGTCCTCTAATCTTTATATTCTTGCTATAAACTGATAACATTGATAACCTTTTTTCAACAATTCATAATGCACAGAATATTGGAATGTTGATAAAATATTAATAAAATTTGCAACATTGCGGAATATTAATTTAACTTTTATGTTTTTTTTTGCTATAATGCAAAATTGGATAATCAATCTATACATTGTACTTTTTATTATTAAAATATTTTTTATGATGCCAGGTATTTGTGGCGAATAGCTGCAAGAGTGCGGAAGTTGGACACACATTTGGTTATCTCAAAGCCAGCACTAATCTCACGTGTGTCAACCTGTTTGTCATGCCGTACAATTATCCAATTCTTCTACCGCTACTTGATGACCTGTTTAAAGTTCATCGATGTAAACCTACACCGGAATGGAAGCAAATGTTTCAGCAGTACATCGACCGGATGCCATCCTATTATGTGACAGTGAGTAATTGTTCTCCGTAATGTTTAATAATGTCACTTGAACGTGCTTATTAGACATTTTTTTTGCAAACTATGTAATCTTTTTCTGGATAAAAATGACTTTGTTTTACTTATCTCGATTTTATGAATACATAGCTTGTTTATTGAAATGTATAATGCAGCCTATGCAGACTATGATTGTTATATTGGCGACAATTAGTAAAATATTTCCGTAAAAATAATGATGTTGGAGTGGTTCAAATCCATTTATTGTCACAAAAAGGCTTTAATCAGAATAATATAAACATGATATTATATATTGACAAATAGATAATTAAATAAAAAACTTATTTTCTTTCTAGCCATTAAGACGAGCTCTTACAAAAATGGGAGCACCTGGTCCGTTAGTACAGAGCTTAGTGCCTGATTCTCAGGACAATTCACTTAGCTATTCTGTTGTCAATTATTTAAAGCGGTTAAAAAACCAGGCAAAGTTGGAGTTTGACAAGCTGTGCGGGGAGGTGTTGAACAAAGTGGGCACGAATGCCGCTCCTGCAAAGGGTGCCGAGAGTGTTAGGGTGAATCCACGATTTCCTCTAAAAAAGGATTTGACAACTCACCCCTGTTTGCAAGATAAGTTCACAGCATTGCGGGATCAGCTAAACGAGTTTGGGGGTTTTGTAGTTGGCCTATCGAGAAGTAGACACCGTGCACAGGCACACACATATAGAAATCCTTTTGATATACAAAGAAGAGACCTGCTCGATCAGGTGGGTGATTTTGATTTATAATTTTGTTATTTTGTTTTTTATATCTGTAGTATTATTTTTAAATTGTGATTTACATGCATAAAAACTGAGAAAAAGTCTCAAGTAAATAAAATTACAATACATATGTATATGAAAATTTGTTCATGTTATTTATGAAAATTATAATACAGTAAAACTGCGATATAACGAAACCCGATATAGCGAAAAATGACGTATATCGAAAAAAAAATCGAAATTTAGTCCCTAAAACCAATTTTTCATACAAAAATGCATTTATATAACGAAATCCCGTTAATATTTATAACAAAATCATTTTTGTCCCGTACGAAAAAATGCCAATACATTTACGTAAATTTATAACGAAATAAAAAAATGTTAAAAGATGAAAATATTATTTCGCACTTACAAAGCCGCGCCGCTGCATCTGCCGTATGCGAACGGTTTTATGGCCTTTTCGGCGGTGCGCGGCGGTCTGCCGACAAGGTAGTAAAACAATTCAAACTTCTTCTTGGGTTCATAGTATCATATTTTGAAGTGGTTGCCGCCGTTACCGGTAAGTACCTTCGTAATTTATATACGACTCATTTTATAAAAATGCCGCGATTCAACTGTCAAATTTTTATTTTTGAATTATTTTTTATGTTTCATGCCCAAAACTATGTTTGAAGCGGCTCTACATTTAAACACAATTAAAATATTGTTTTGTGTTTGCAATATTCTGGAATTTACAAAAATATCTTCCAATTAGTGTTGAATAGGTTCTGTTCTTAATTTAATTCCTTTGATTATCCATTTGCTTATCTGTTTTAATAACAAAACTACTAAAAATATGTAGGTATTCAGTTCCCTATGGCCTTTTTCCTTCTTTGTTTGCAGAATTTGCGATCTTTTTTGAAGCCGCGCGACATTTTTTTGCGACGGCGCGTAACATATAGTAGAATTTTTTAAATTTATTTCGTTATATGTGGGAATTCGTTATTACGAATTTTTATTTTTTGGTCCCTTGGATTTCGTTATATCGCGGTTTTACTGTAGTAGGATTTTTTTTATTTATTTCGTTATATGTGGGAATTCGTTATTACGAATTTTTATTTTTTGATCCTTTGGATTTCGTTATATCGCGGTTTTACTGTATTAACAGTTTCATTAAACATTATGCTATTTTGGAGATTATGCATTTATAAAATCTCTTCTGCAACAAGAATGCTTAGGATTCATATTATAATCAATTATTGAAATGTATACTTTATATTGTTTTTATTTTTGCAGGTGGTGAGAATGAGAGCCAACTTCCTTCAGCCCTCTTTAGCACACACAAAATTAGTGGACGATGACTCTTTACACTCTATGCCCGTTGCGCAGATGGGTAATTACCAAGAATATCTGAAGAGAATGACACCACAACTGAGAGAAATAGAGTCAACACCAGTAAGACAACACATGTTTGGAAATCCATTCAAAATTGATAAGGTTTGTACTGTTACAATGTTTCTTGTGTCGAAGGCGAGAATGAGAGAACAAATAATACTGCTGCTTGTGACATTGAGTGCCGCTTTACTCCCGGTTTCACGTTATCGAGGCATATTTTAGTATACTGAGCAGCAGTTCAAATTAAATTGGATAACGCTTGGACTGCTCACATTGAAAATCAGAGTATTCTCCCACAAATTTTTACCATTTCAATAATACATTCATTGGGTGCAGCAATTACTCCTGTAACTGACCATCCAATGATCATAAAAAATTTTAACTACCCAATTCTGTGAGTACTTCAAAAAAAAGTTTTATTGACAAGCTTGCCGTGTAATTGTGTTATTTTTGAAATGTCTTATATTTTGGGGGAAATTAAAAATGTTTATACTTTATAAGTATAAAATTACATCAGAATACTCTAGTAATTTTAATATTTACATATTAGATGTGTTTGAATACAGTAAAGTCCTGTTAAATCAAGATAAAGTTTGAACAATTAGATTTTTTTTACATACTGACTTTTCATTACAACTCAGAAGTAATTATATATACCTATATTCACACATTTTAAAACAACAAACTTTTAAACAAGTAAATAAAATTATTATGTTATTTTTACTTGGTCACATGGAATGTAAATGATACCTTCATAATCATGATAACAGCACAAATTTAAACAAAGAACTTATTTAAAAAACTTGCTTATAATGGGCTATCATTTTTGCACTATTTTTAATAACAACATAATTCACGAACTTGTCAACACATGCCATTCTTCTGCTGTATTGAGGTTAGCGACAAAAGTTTCCAGTGCCTTTAAAAGTTGCGGAGACAATTCACACTCACCTGTGACGTCTTGTTCTTTATCTTCTTCACTCTCCACTTCCTTACTTATTTTCCCTCCATAAAATTTCTCACCTTTCAATGGTAATGTTCTATTATCTGGCATCATGTTTAATATTGTCAATAATGGGGTCGCGTATTCTTCTGCTAATATCATTGTTTTGGATAACATATGAGTATCGCAAATATAAAATTTATTTTCGAGAATATAAAATTATCAGTCAAAAAAATATTTTAATTTAATTTAATGAAATACGGAAAAGTCTCAGGAACGCAAAACACCCAATCGTGAATTTCAAAATGTAATCAATTTCAAATAATTGTCTTTACATATAAAACAATGGCAATGAAATAATTAATAAAATATGAGAAATGCCAACCACACATTCTTAAAAACGCCTTGACGTCTACTTAAACAGAAACAATTAATACAAATTAAATCATTTATAAAATACGGAAGTCTGAGGAACTCAACCACAGACTAGCGTTTATACAAGAAAATGTCCAATAATACAAATATTGTCTATGGTAATACGGAACATTTATATGATTATTCATTTTACTTTATTCAATTTTTTTTTAAATCTCATTAAATATCACACACCTAGGTCAAAAAATAAGAATTTTGAGTTATTATTATATTGGGATACTCTGTCATATACGCAACTAACTCGAATAGTGTCATTTATGACGTAAATAGAATAGGATACATTTATGATGTAAAATGTTATTTAGTTTCATAACATTAGTAACAAAAAATAAAGTAAATGTCTTTTCTTGTTTATTGAAAAATTACTTTTTTTTAGTTGTCTTAGTTTTGATCTAGGTGTGCGATACCACTTCTGAAAACTAACAATTAAAAAAATATTTGGAATAATTTCAGCGCATGATGGTGGATGAAGCGGACATTGACCTTGTTGGTGGTGGAGGAAGCACCCGAGTGAGCAACAAGCGTCCCATGACGAGCAAGACGAGGCAGCCTGGCCCTTTACCAGCGCATGTCATGGCCCGGCGCCCCTCCACGCCCACCCAAGCACCGGCAGCTCCTGCTGCACCCAGTCCGCCCCCGGAGCCGGTGTCAGCCAGTTATGGCCGACCCCCAGAACCTATGGGCATGTGGGCGCAGCCGGCTAATGGGGAGGTGAACTTGCCCTCGGTTGATACGGGCCCGCCACTGGCTAACGACGTGGGTAACATCTTCCCGCAGGTGGCCACCTACCTGCCTCCTTTGTCGGTCAATATGAGCGCATTGCCTCCGGTGGTTAAACCAATGCTCAATGGAGGTAATAAATATAATGTTTTCTTTCATGTTTTAATAATGAGTGACATCTATATGTTTGTTTATGTAAGTAAATAATTAAATTAGAGGCGCCGCCTCACCTCCACTCTGAGAAAGTGGTTATTGAATAGTAACTGAGAATCTTGAAAGATAAGAAGTTTGATGCATTTATTATCGCAAGTCAGTTTTAGCTGTGCAGTTTGAAAACTGTCAGAAATATTAAATGTTCAATAGCTGCCGAAATTTTAAAATTTCTTCATTTTTATTAAAATTAAAATGATTATAAATTTCATTTATCCACTCTGACATCACATTATAATATATATGCAAAATGTGAATTTGGAGTTACAGGGTATCTTACATTTTCTAATATAGGTATCAAAATTCCGACAATAATTTTCTCTTTAAAACTGTGTTACAGACATGTCAAATTTTCCCGTAGTTTAGGAGGTTTCGAGAAAACAAGTAACACTTGTAATATATTTTTAGAACAACTGTTTTGTATATAAATAAAATAGTTTTGTAAAAAAATCATCTCATGATCATTAAATTAAATTTTGCTGAAGGTATCGAAAAATGAATATTCAAAATTTTTAAATTCTATTTCTCAGTTTCATGTAAATGTCAGAAGATAGTCTCAATACGTTGAAGTAATGTTTGTTGGAAATATTGTCAATAGAAAATTAAGATAAGATACATCCACTAAACATACATAAATTTTCTTTTGATTGTACAGATAGCTATCTCTCTGTGGGCTTAAAGCAGCCGCGCTCTCCATCACCGCCTCCTCCTCCTGGTCTGCCCCCCTTTCCCCCGTACGTGCCCATCCTGCCCCCCATCCCTACCCTGGTGTCACCCGTATCACCGATGGAGGATGACCACGAGATTAACATGATCCTGCACGAGGCGGCTGCAGGTGGGGGTATGATTGGGTTAGCCAATCGGGCTCTACCGTCCCACCCCCACCCCCATGTATCACTGCAGCCACCACCCCTCAGCAGGAAGGAGATCACCGAGATCAGACGCCATAACCTCAATGTCAGAGCGCAGATATACAAGGCTGTCAGACGTCCAGGCAAGGGTGAGTTTCACAAAGAAAATTATTTGGTTACATTTTTATTTCTAACACTACGACTTATCGATGCTCGTGAGTTCCAATATAATAATCCAAATACAGACTTTTTGTAAATTGCCTCATGAGAAGCATAGCACGCCATTCACTAACATGTTGAGTGTGATCATAAATAAAGATTGCCTCAATCGCTCGTATGCTTTTTGTTTTAAATTTAAATCAATAATTGTGGAACTAAATGAATATACAAAATGTTAAATTTTTATAAAGTTATTTAATTTTATTTTCATTATATTTTGCATTACCTTAAATGTCTGTATTTGTTGTTTTATATCTACATCATCCAGTGATTTTTTTTCCACATATATCAGTATACGGTAGATAACTAGTGAGGCAGTCAGTGAATTGTCTAATTTTTGGCAAATCTCTTAACAACAATGAATTACATATTATGTGGATGTAAAACGGTATATGTAAAAGGGCTTAATTATAATAATTCTATTATCAATCAATTGATTATGTCATAAATTATTATAGTAATCATTTAGTTAATCTAGTAATGTAGTGGTCGGGGGTTTGGGCCTCATCCTGGAAGAGTACTGAGTTAATCTTATCATAACAAAGGCACCTAGCTTAGTTTGATTGTAAGAATATTGATGTGACATGTATTCCATGTATGCATCTATTAAAAAATGTATATAAATAATTTACTGCTGGTATTCCATCGCCTATTCCTATTATTTATGTCTAGTTCTGTGTTATACATCAGAATACAATACAAGGTTTGACTAATAAATATTCGGAATTTTTGAATTTTGCCAGCTGTATAAGTTCAGTTGTTACAATTTTTTTATTGTGTGTTGGTACACTTGTCCCTGACGTATCTTGACATTGGTAGCCATATTGGATGCTTACTTTATTGTTGGCTGTCGAAAAGATTACACATGTTTTGGTGTGCTCGCCGATTTTTTAACTTAAGTGCTACAAACGTTTCCAAGAGGGCCATGAAGACGTTTAAGATGACGAGCGTTCTGGACCACATCAACAACCGATGACAACTTCGAAAAAGTGAATAAAATGATTATGATTATTAAGACATGTTTTATTAGAATTTTTATTGAAGATTTAACCCAAAAAAGAATCCCTATAAGTGGCTATTTAATTAAGGAAAAAGCATGTAAGATTTATAAAGAAATTAAAAATTGGAGTCATCTACTACTTCACGTTCCCGGGCTAATAAAAAATTGCCCCGCTAGTAATGGATGGATGGGCGGGTTTTTTAAACGTGAGTGAGAATGATAGTGAGGTTGACGCTAATTCTAATCGTGAAGAACCATCGTAAAATTGATGCGTATACTATTTCTTCTGAAGAAAATGATTTCGAGCTAAATCGTACTGAGCATTATCATATAGCGACGATAATTAAAATATGTTATTTTTAAATAAAATAAATACATATCATAATTGGAATCATTGAATACTTTAAAATAATATTATATGTTACCTTTAACCTTAAACGTACCTGGCAAACGGCATTTGAGTTGACTATGTTTGGATGAGTGTCCCAATAACAGGTTGACACATCTCTCTAATTCAAATTTTAATCCTACTTTTTAAATGCTTTGGATGCCTAAATTTTTATACACTTTCTAACATTTTATTGTACAGTACATATTGTAGGTGGCTAAAATTTCTGATTTATGCCTAATTTATTAAATATATCTGTCCTGCTTTTAAAATTGTTTTCTGGGCAACAATTAAAGGGTTAATTGCAGTCATAGTCGCTCCTCCCCATGCAGTTACTCCGTGTTCAATGATCGATTGACAGATAGTGTAGTAAACTATTTTTATAAGATTTATTTTGAGAAAATTTCTTATATTTTTAAAAAAGTAAATTGTTTTTTTAATTTTTTGGCCGTGAATTCTATATGATCAGTTCATTTAAAATTAGCATCTATGAAGAGACCCAAGTATTTTATTTTATCGATGCAATCAATATAAAAGAACTGACAATTATCATTAGGGGGGGTCGAAATAAGTGTGGACTTTTATTTTATATTCATAGGAAGGTTGGGTATTTTCTTTTATACTAGAAGTTAGATATTTGGTTTTATTAATTTTGAGTGTTAGGGTATTTATGGTCTAGCCATTTTTTAGCGAAATTCATTCCTGTTGGGCTTTCTTAAATACTTATGGCCATTTTGTACCTATTAATCGAATATCGTTATTCAAAGCTATTTTTGAACTCTGTCAAATGAATTTGTCAATCAATTTTTTTTGCTTAATTTGTATTTTTTTTTGCCAAATAATCTGGAAAATACGCATTAACACATACTCTGCGGTGGTGGGTCAGATTTGACCCGGGTGTTTGTAAAAATATGAATTACGCTACAAATATTTGTTTAATGTTGTTTTCCTTCTAGCTAATCTTTTATTAAATATTTTCAATGAGATACAAATAAATGTTATCGGATGAGATTCAAATGAGTTATTGATAAAAATGTGAAAAAATGCTCAAAAACTACATATATTGTCAATATTTTGAGCGGGTAGACAAAGAATACCAGGAATGAGTCCATGTATTCGTTTTCACTTATTTTTGTCTGGCGGCCCTAGACAATGCCAGTAATATAATTATTTGAGGGGTGTTGCGAACTACCTGTAAGGTTTATGACACCACCTGCTCAAGTTCCAACGAGAAGATCACATGCTCAGTGGATGTTTGTATTTTGGCTTTGTGAGGGTGTCTGTTAATGCGTGAGAATCGTAATATTTTTTAATTTTTAACTTTAATTTTTTAGCAGAAACATTACGGTACATCGTGCCATTTCATTAAATCATATTTAAAATGAAATATCTGTAAAAAATCTCCCACAAAATGGTTGAAAAACTGAAAATTTGAGATGGGTCTAAAATCACTCACCACCGCCGGACGTGTTTTGTTTTGACCCACCGGGCGTAAGTGTTAAAAATGAATAAGAAAACATTAACATTATGTCATTATTAAAAGATAGTCCATTATTATAATTTTTTTAATATGTTCTTTATTTAAATTTGCATAGTAATCAAGACTAAAGGGACTATTTAAAGTATTTGTGACCGTGTGAAAATAACTAAATAATATTATTTTATGGTGTGATTCTGTTTCACCTACAATTTTTCTGGGCAGCTAAAAGATTAAGGTTTTCTATAAATTTGAGCGGTGCAACTAATTTTTTTTTGTATAGGCTATAAGTACTAACAGTCATTTGATCATTTTGTTTAGAGATCTAACACTTTCGACTGTTATCGTATGCCTATCAATACTGCGCCCTCTGTATGAGAACTACCAAATATCTGTATCCCGTTGTCGTCAGCAAGGAAGAGACACTTAATTTTATACAATGTGTCGTGTTGTGTGTGGCCGTTGAACTATGTTGATGGCCCCGGGAAGCACCCTGCCCTTTTCCTTAGTTTACAGTGCACATTGCCTAAATTGTCAGTAAGTCAGTGTTCACTGTGTGGATCGGTTGCATGCTGTGCATTTAAAGAAAAACATACAGAAAACACTATAGAATCTACAGAATGGTTCTTTTTAACACATTATCAAGAGAACTATAAAATATTGCATAATATTACAGAAATTACAGTTATGCACACCTTTTTTGATAATGTGGAGCTTATTAGAATAATATAAATTAAATGTATCAATTATAAATATATACGTACAGATAAATTCAATCTATCGTAAAAATATTTTAGCTGCCACCAGGATTTGAACCAGGATCTCGTCTTATCTGGCGAAGTGCAATAACCAATTACACTACCTTAATCTCGTAAATAGTCTGGAGCTATTTCAAATTGATACATCTTACATTCCATTTATTTAAAAGCTATCACCTTTTTATTGCAAATACCTTTGAGAAATATTCACTAGGAGATGCCAGAGATTTTTCAATTTCATTTCATTTCATACATTTTTTGGATATATGTACTTTAATACAACTTATACATATTTTAAAGGGAACACTTTTATTTGTACGTATATCTTTGTAATTGATGCATTTAATTTTATTAAAATATCACAGAACTATGTTCTGTAAAAATTAATAATATGTTCTCTTTAAAATACTTATTACAATTAACTGACCATTGCAACATTAATCGCTCTAAAATTTGATCACACTTAAATTACCTTAAACCCTTAATTAATATATTTTTTTTTTGCAGATTTTACCGAGTTGTTTAACCATCTAAAATGCCTCCGTGGCGGATTAGCTGCAAAGAAGGTGGTGCTGCAGGAAGTAATAGATGAATCTCTCAGGTTCAAAAGAAAAGCATTGTCCAACCTGCTGCAGGAGTTCGCAGCAGCGATGGAGAAAAATGGGAACAGTATTAACCGAGGTTTCCCTTCAGTAAAACACGACTACATGAATGACTGCGCTAGCGAGCTGATGTACGCCCCCCCTGCCAATCATCTCAGCTAAGATACTTCCGCAACGGTTATAAAACATGTGCCGCGGTCACGTAATAAACATTTTAAACCTTCTTTTACAGTGGTTGAATTGCAGTAGAAATCTGATTGGCTAGTCCATAGATTGATGTAGTTCAAATGAATTCTCGGATTACATAAATAATTCAATGTTTCATTGTATATATTATTTATTTTCATTTGTCCATCATTTTAAATACCATTTCATATATGTAATGTTTTATCCAGAGCAAGAAGGTATTTCTTATTTTAAACATTTGAATCTAATATGGTTTGTATTTATATTATAACTACTGCGAATTGTCTAATGGAATCAGTTGACCTGTTAGAAAATTGATATGATTTACATAATATAAAAAATATTTCAAAGTAATTTGAGTATTATTAACCACAGAATTCTACTGTGATTCACGAGTTTTAAATAAATAAATAGTGTTCGGTTAATTTTTGTGGCTTTCGCTTTCTCGACTTTGGTGTTGAAAGTTCAATGTGTATTATTAAATTTATGTTTTTGAATATATAATAATGATTAATAAAAAACTAATTGCGTTACAGTTAATTTGTTGAATAATTTTTAAAACCAAGAATTCTCTACTAAAACATGTGCGGCCACAGTGATGACAAAATAAGTTTAAGTTTATTTTTGTCATAATGGTGGACAGTCATGTGTTTAGTGCAGTAAAAAGAGGGATTCAATTGAATAGTATCGAATAAATAAACATCTTTAAATTGTTAACATTCTTATAAATGTGAGTTTAATGAGTTTGGTGATCTCTCAGCTTTAATAGTGATGAAATAAAGGGACAGAAGGTTTTGGTATGAAGTTTTAATACCAAATATGAATTCTAGTTTAAAATTTTTACACTGATATAATAATTGATTGATTTGATGTAAAATGCCAAATATTTATTACATGATTGTTATATTTTTATGAGAGATTTTTTATTTAGTTAGGTAACCCTATCATTATTCATTTAGGGTTTTTAGGTAATGTTCGACTAGTGACATCTGTGGTTTTGCGTGTGTAACAATTACAACTTGTTAGACTGCAGATTCTCCAAGGTAAGGAGTTGTTTTTCATTTGTGTCATAGGTAATGCTTCTCTCAATTTTATGTTTCTTCTATGTATTTGTTGTTTAATTTAGCGGCAAATATTAATTAATGCATAACCGGACTGCGCATTTGTAAGTCTCATGGTTTTCATATCAATGAAATATATATTTACCATATGATTGAATGGAACTCTTCCAAGTTTTGAACCATGTTTAATTTGCAACTTATGGCATAAATGTATTTGGGTAAAATTTTGAAGTATGTACATATAATCGAAAACATTAATGTGAAAAAATATTCTGATTCTAACAAAATGCTGTGATTTTGTTCATTTATTTTCTTCAAAATGAAAAAAAACGCTTAACATAAAAAAATTCTTCATTGAAAAAAAAAAAAAAGATTTAATTTTCTATTCATTCCGGAAAATATATACGTAGTAAGATACAAAGTACAAAAATAACACAGTGCAAAAAAGATTTCAGATTTTTCCACACAATATAATTTACAATATTTCTTTATTTCATTCGCAATTTTTATGTAACATATATATTTTTTAAGTGTTTAAAATAAATTATAATGAGGTAAGTCGGGGTAAGTGCTAGATATAAATCATCAACATAAACTGTTAACTGTTCTCAAACTTCATAAGATAAGAGGATTCTATGTCTTCCAAACTTTGATAGAATGATCATTAACCATATCCTAATTTAAGTCTTAAATATCAAAATGTAACCTTTTAGGATAGCTGATATTGAAAGCATTTTATGAAAAATGGATGAGAAGATGCGAGTTTAATTAATGAAATTAGGTGAGTAAATTTGTGGTTAGAGCATCTAGTTGTATTATTTCTGACAAATTGTTAAAATAATGAAAACGTCTTTACTGATCTGCTTAATGACATTATGATTTAACAATTTTGGTCCTTAATGACGGGTAATAAGTACTAAGTTAAAAAAAAATCCAGTAAAACTGCTCAGATGGGGGAAGTGCGACATACTACTAGTATTGGGATTACAATTGAAAGATAATTAAAAAAAAAAAAATTGTTTATTTTAGAGTTTTTAAAACTATTTCTTCTGAAAAATCGAATACAAATGGTTTATTATAACAGTATGCATATACAGTAAAACTCCGTTAATTTGTAACTCACGGGACTGAAATTTAAAAAAAATATCCAAATTACGAATAATAGCAATTTTTTTTGAAGACAACATTAGAAAGAAATTTAAAAAAAAACGGCATCAGTTTACGCTTCTGCATTTTTGCGCTCGCCGCCGCCGTCAACATCGTGATTTTCATACTGAAAAACATGGTGACTGTCTATTATTTCAGTTTTTTTATGTGTCAAAATGTTTATCAAATAGTTAATTTCTCTCGAATAATGAAGGTGTGTGGCGATGTGGCGAGTCCAATATTAAAAACAGGTTTCAAACGATTCACCAGTGCTTGATGCAACAAAATTACGGACATTTTAATTCGATTAGTGGTTGAACTCTCCTTTTTCATCAAAATTGGGCAAGAAATTGGAATATTAAAAAGCCTGTGAAAATAATGAAATTTTTTTAAATCTTCATACTTCGTTGAAGCTTATTATTTTCCTGCGATTTTTCAAGTTTGAACTCAGAGAGGTTTGAAATTTTTCTGCTGATTTTATCTTTGACATCATTTTAAAATAAGTTCCATATTTTCAAATGGTCAATGATTTACATGAATTACAAGATGTTCGTGCCATTTTAGAAAATGAAACATTAAATTATTTTAATAATAAAATAGATTGTGTATTTAAATACAAAGGTTTCAGTTTCTTTATTACATTAAACAAATTGCAACATTTCATAAGCGAAAAACTGGATATAAATTCAATATAATTGTTGCACATAATTCATTTATAAATTACGAGATTCAATGAAAATTGTTCATATTATTTTTATTAGGGGTTACAAGGGTATGTAGAAATAACAACAAATCTTATGAAACACACTACAGAATTTGGTGTACATAAATATGGTATCACTTAGTTCAGCTGCGGTCTTGCGAGTTGCGAGCTCTAAGTGTGCCGATCTATTGCGATAAGGAACAGCGCCGTGATTGGCTAGAGGGTGGGGCTAGCTACAGATGTTTACGAAGTGATGATGAATGTGTAGTCGTGTGAGTTTGAATTTAAAAACACGTGAATATGCGAATTACGTGAACAAATTATTTACTTTGGGTATAAAAAATGCATACAAACTACGAATAATAAGGTTTTACGAATTATCGTTGAAATGAGGTGAGTGTATCTGGTCTTACAAATATAATCTGCAGAGATAATTCATAAAATAAATATGTACATCACTAACTACAACTCATTATAAAAGTACTTGCCTAATATCAGCGTTCTAGCATGAAAGATTATCGAATTATCTGATAGATTGAAAAGGCATACACAACTTGTACATTGACATCAAACAACTGCAATAATTTGAAATGCTATCGCAAGCAAACTAATGTTGGGATTTACACCACATCTGGACTGTCATTTCACATATTGATTTATATTTCTTAATAGTTTGCGGCAGTGGAATCTAATTTGAAACGTAATTAGAAAATTTAGATGCACTTACTCTGACTCGCCCTAGTAAAGTTTACCTTGTGTAGGTTGCATAGTAAAAAAAAAAGGCAATTTGATTCTTGTGTTTATTTTTAAGTTTCTATCATGACTGTTTCGATTGCAGCGTCGTCATGAGTTAGTGTTTATAAAATTTATTTTAACATGAAAAATATTTCAGTCGGTGGTTTCATGTGAAACAAAATCTACTGGAGTTCAGCTTGACCTTGGGAGTGTAGCCGAATTTTAATATTGACTCTGCTTTTAAATAGTTATATGTTTTTGAGTTTTGTTTGAGGATGACATTTATTATATTGGATCTTAGGCAAATATTGTGTGATTCAAGTAGCAAGTGCTTTGTCAGAATTAAGGACTTGAATGCCAAATGCGTTGCGATTTAATAACATTTTTATGTTATTTCAAACCTTTTTTTAACTCTTTCCTATCTATTTAAATTGCCAAACAAAGCTCTCACGGCTATGAATTAATTTGTAAAATTGTACATGAACTAAAAATACTGAAAAATGAGAATAAAAAATATTTTGAAAAATTATACAGTTGATTCATGAAATATTAACATTAAATTGTGTAATTCTACTCTTTAAAATAAATGTTGTCATGTCTGACGTAGTTCGACATAAAATAAAAACTCAAGATATTTATCATATAATTCTGGACCAGCTTTGACAAAGGTTAGGAGAGGATTAATGATTAGTATTTCTGGTTATACCTCAAGCTTCAAAATAACATTCCCTCTAAGCTGCACATGTGCACGTGCATGCAGTGCTCGTATTTATAGCATGCACCTGTAGTATTAGCACAGCATCTTTAATTTATAATCATATATAATAAAAAATAACCAATTAATATCTTCATAACAAATAATGCCTGTGAATGGGATATATTATGTACTCTTTTTGGTAAGTATGTTTTATAATTAGATAAATACATATTCATAAAGCAAATCGGACTGCTAGAGAATATTGGCTGCTATTTAACAATTTATTTTTAAATTGTTTTTTTTTTTTTTGGGGGTACATGTCGATACATATGTTGGACAAGTTATGAATGTGCATGTGTGGGTTGATGTAGATGAATTAGAAGGATCTGCTTATACTTAGGATACAAATCGATTAAATGCACTAGATTATATTAAATAAAGCACGCAGTAGAACCCTTCTCAATGGATTAGAATGTTTGAGACGATGACGGCTATAGCAATCTATTCAGGAAAATTCACAAATGTTTCTAAACTGGAGATTACTCTATATATGAGAAAGTATAGATATCATATTTTGGTAAGAACACATAATCTCAACATACTATATATTTACACACATGACACAATGGCTCTATAGCAGTATTTTAACCATCAAATTTTATTTGATCAATAGCTGTAATAATATTTTTTCAATTAAGATGACAAATATTAATGGTCGTAGCTGTCGTGTCTGTGAATATGTTAAAGCAATATAACCTGTTATTGTGTGTTTTTAGTACATTGTAAAAACAAGTTACATTGTCCAAATGTACATTGTACCTACACTGCAACACAGTAAATCGTATAAACCGTAAGTTTTTGTTATAACATGTAAATTAGACTCGACAATATATAAAAATGTTAGTTTGTTTTTTCTTTAGTCTTATTTTTGAGAAAAAAAGTATTTTACCTGCCTACATTATCATTTTAAATATTACATACAATTAAAATTGACTTATTTAATTTATACAAATAGTTGTGTTCTTATTTCAATTGTTAACCAATATATGTCAATTCTTTTACTGATTTCATCTTACGCAGAATGTAAGTTGGACCTTGGAAGCACAAATAGTTTATATTGTGATGTTTTGAAATGCTTCGACATGTATAGGTACCTTTTTTACTTAAATATACTGTCTGTAGCATATGCGTCACTATTATTGAAAGTATGTATGCGAATTGTCACAATACAAATATGGGATACATATTTTTATTTTTAGAGTCAACCTTACACGTGGAAACAATGCTGTTCTATTCAAATAGAATATAATATAATCTGTATGATTTGCTCATGGATATTTTAATGAATATGAAAAAACTTATAAACGATTAATATGTGTATAAGATTAAGTAGGAATATAATACTAATAAAAAGGTACAAAGTTTTTCCGATGTGGACATACAATTAACAGTACAATTTCTATAATACATCTATTAGGTCATTAAATATGTTGTAATTTTAATCAATTATATATTCTCCATCTTTTTCTACAATCATTTTCCATCTGTCAATTAGTTTTTTGATACCTGATTAAAAAAATAATTAACTTTTTGAAACAATAAATAATTCAAGGTCATTTTTTATATCTGTTTTTATTTGATATTGTTTTCCGCTAAGAAAATATTGCAAGAATCTAAAAAGATAATGGTTGCTTGGGGCAATGTCTGGAGAATATGGTGTGTGAGGAAGAAGTTCCTAAGAAAGTTTATAGATTTTTTCTATAGTCTTTTTTGAAACGTGTGGGTAAGCGTCGTTCTCATATGAAATAACCCTTCCTCGATTTACGAGTCCTGGTCTTTTTAGAGTCAGAGCCTCTTTCAAACGATCTAGCTGAGCACAATACGTGTCTGTCGTATTTGTCTGCCCATAATCTAATAGTTCATAATGAGTCACGCCCTTTATATCCCACCAAATGTATAATATTATCTTCTTAGGGTGTAATCCTGTTCTTGGAGTAGGAGGTGGGGATTGATTAGCGCTCAATCACTGCTTTTTACATTTTGTGTTGACGTAAAGAATCCACTTGTCATCTCCAGTGACAACACGACTCAAAAATGATTCATTCTGTTCTGTAATCATTAATGATTGGCATATTGAAATGTGCTGCGCGAGGTTTACTTATGACAATTTTTAAGGTATCCATTTTCTACAAGTTGATAACTTTCCCAATTCTTTTAAATGCCTGTGGAGGCATGTTGAGTACCTGTGCTAGCTCCCATTCTGTTAATTTCGGATCTGTTTCGACAGTTACTCTGATATTGTCATATTAAATCATATTTAAAGTTCTTTTTCAATTTAATCATGTGCTGCTTAAAGTTAAGCAACTTCTGTTCAAAATCAGCAGGAAGATTTTGACAAATAGAAGTCTGTTGTCTTAATGACAGACCTACATGACCCATGAATCGGTCACACCAACCTCTTCTTGCTTTAAAATTTATTTCATCTATTCCAAGGGATTTTGAAATTTCTCTTGATTTTAGTTGAATTGGTTGACGTGTGATTGGCAATCTCTTTGTACGTCCTTCTACAACGATACGTAACACAGCATCATCTACTTGTGGATATCTTCCTTTCGCAGGCATTTGGTTGTTGCTTTGCAAGAAAATATAGGAATAGAATCAATTCTCTAACGATGAATATTCGCTTCACTTATGACAGATTGATATCCTGCAGCTCTGTTTCCGTGCTCTACTGCATACATAATAACTTTTCTTTTCAATGCAGCATAATAATGTAGTCTTCTTGCTGACATTTTAAACGGTAATTAGAGACAAAACTTTTACTCAAACGTGTTTAGGCAGTGGCTACTGTAACTCGACTACCTGCTTCGCCACCCTGGGCCAACTGACCCCCGCACTACTTGTAATCTGTGATGAATCATCACGACTGCGGAATTTTACAGTGATTGTGAGACACCATCGATTATAAAACACACCCTGAATTCAGAGACATCAAAATAGGAAAATCATGCATCTTATAATCGAGGAAATATTATATATTCTTCTTTTTTATTCCTTTATGTCAGTTCTGACACATAGTGGCCTCAATCAGAGTACACAGCTCATAATGCATATCCACAAGTCAAGCTCCTAGGTCACCCTCACGGCATCTCTATAGTCTGATGCATGCATCTGCCGTTGTGTGCTCGGTGGAGCCCAGCATAATTTCCTTTTCTAGGCTGATGTATTGTCACTATCCGCAGTACATAATGTATACATTGTGAATTGATTATACTAATTGCCTTCTACTCAGTAAATATAATAATAAAATAATAGATTATGAATTTTCTTTGCTTGCATGATGTCATTTTTGCAGAGGTAGTCAGAATCATGTCTTGCCTCACCACATTCATTCTTTTTGGATTCTAATGTAGATTGTTAAGATTTCTGACAAGTCATTTTTCAAATTACGGTTTGACATTTTCTTTTCTGTGTTTCATTGTTTTCAACATTTGCATCTATATATATTTAATCATCGCTCATATTATATAATTAACAATACATACATACATATATTTTTAGGTAGAGTTAAGTTTTATGTATCTGATATGGAAATTTATTATTATTTTCAAATTGTGAATACATTCTTAATGATTTGTGTACGTGGATGAAATTGTGATCTCTAGGTAGTAAAGGTCAGTATATAGTCAGAGCTACATAAGTATTGATTGCGACATTAAACTCAACAGATCCGTTTACAAAGTTTCCAGCTTAGCCTTTTTAGGTGCACTGCAGTTGGTTTATTTTTTACACGAAAACAATCTCAGTTTACATGATCTGAAATTTGGTCACCCTATATGCATAATCAAATCATATTCAAGACTTTCATCTGTCATCCATGTACACTTGTGTTTCATCCTTGAAAAGATCTGTTCACACATGTACGCACTGCCAAAATTATATAAATAATTTTTCTGGCAAAGGTGCATAAATGTTTTTTCAACCAAGTATAGTTCATATAATTATGTTAACACACTAATGGCAGGAAGGGTATTAATACTCGTTTACTGGACTAGCGTCTAACTGTGGGAAAGATATTAATTTTTTTATATTTGTTCCGAGTTGAATTTCCCACATTATGAAAAGCTTGTCAGTGCAATTCATGCGCCAACTGCCCTTGTTTTGTAGTTTTAGACTGTGGAATGGTTTTAGTATTTTACACGATTGGTTTGGTGGTTTTAGTATTGTATCTGCAAAACTGGGCAGAGCTTTATTTGCCGGAGGATCATTTTTGTTCTTTTATATCTGATGTGAAAGTCTACATCAAATTTGGCGGAGAATGTTAATTGAGGGGTATTCATAGGACTGGATCCCCAACAGGTGACAGAATTCCTTCACGATAGGAATGGGATACCCGAGTCGTGATGGAGTTGTGTGATGCTGATCCACTTATTCAAAGCAATCCGGATTATCTTATCTTGTAGAATTTGTAGACTGTCTATTGTTTTGGCTGCATAAGAAAATAAATGCTGTAGCAAGGGCAAACAAAACATTGTGGTGATGTCAATGGAGTGAGACTATGTGTGAAGTTTCCAGAAAGTGCGGGAAAAGTAGCGAACTCATTCCAGGATTGGTCCTTGGAGTGTATGTGCGTATAGGAGAGAATGAGATCATAAAAAGGGAGGGTGTGCGAGGTGTGCTTGTTTGCATTCACACTAGCAGGCATAGAGTGAGTACATAGATCGTATTCTGCAGTGAGTAGAATGTAATCAAAACTTCTTAACAACCACCGTGGCCGTGGAAGTTTTTATCAAATTCGCCATACAGCAGTACCTTGACATGAGGCCAGCCCATACATGTACATATGAACATGTGAACGGAACTGAGGGGATGTTTCAAGAAATATCCCCAATATCGGTCACTGACGAATCTGTTGCTAGTATATATATTTTTATTATTACAAAATACATAGATTTGTTAACTTTAATTATTTTATGGATAGGGAATGAAATAATATTAATCACATCTTAATAATAATGACTCGATGTTTCATGATGTGCCATGACTAAAAAATCGACCTGAACCTGTAGTAAAAATGTCCTTAAATATTTCCTGTTTTTCTTACTTTGATTATTTATACTTTAACTTTTTTTCTTTTTCTCTTTATATTAATTAATTTCAAATAATTTTTAATTTCTGTTTATCTTTTTTTATTATAATTAATCAATAATATTTTTTATACATCAAATTTTTAAACAGAAAATGAGATGGCGAATGAGGCTAGCTAACGAACTTTTCAGATAAATATATATACAGTGGAACCCCTATTTTAAGTTTTTGAAGGGACCAACAAAAAAAATGTAAATTGGGGGTAAAAAAAATAATCCTTTGTAGGAACTGGGTTTATGGGATGAGCAGACACTTTCTCTTCATAGGAAGGTTCTTCTGTCAAGTTTTCGTTTATACGACTGTCCACTATTTTATCAATTTCCACTATGTCCGATGTTATTACGTTGGAGTCAACGTCTAAGTATGTGTGCAAGGGTTATTCGTGAATTCTTTCCCAGCCATCAATGTTGTCTAGTATCTTCTGCGCAATTTTCATGCTGATTCCAGATTATAAAAAACAACGAAACGTACAAAATACGTAGGTATGAGAATTTAAAATACGTATATACAACAAGCAAACGACCAGCACACTCTTGGGTCTATGGCGAAAAGTAAATTGACCAAACAAATTTCAATAAATTTTAGACGTAAATTGCGGGAAAGTCAAACGTAAAATAGGGTTTTTAATGTACTAAAATGACACGGGATTGCAGAAATAACTCGCAAATCGAGGGAAGACGAGAATTCCAGGCATGTAAAATCGGGATTCCACTGTATATGCATATATATATATTAACATTCAATACTTTTCAGCACGATTTCGCTCCATTGAATTTTTTTATGTCAAGACCTGCAATGGGTAGTGTTTCTATCGAAATCTACCTAAAAATGTAACCATCTCGCTAAAGGCGCTACGATTTACATCAATTTATATTAACATAAACTCCCCCAACGAAAATGCAGATTAAAATAAAATGAATGTCACCCCCGCGAGAGCACACCGGCGTGACGTCACCGCCACACGGCATCGCGGCGTCACGAACTGTCGCGTCATACAGATACAGTCAGCGGCCGTAATAAGATGTCATCTCGCGAGATAAATAATTGTCGCGGTAACGGACGGGCTGCAAAACGTGTCGGATAAATATGATGCGTGATATTTCACTATACAACGTGGGCGGTATGTAAATAAAATAAATGGTAAAATTTTAGCTTCGTCGGAAATATAATCCCCTTTCCAAGATGCCCTTGTCGTGTCGCAGGCCCACGCGGTGTACGCGATTAAGGTGTCCAGTTTCAATATTTGCCGAGACAAACATTAGCGGAATATTTTTGCGTCAATTTAAGGAATTTCTCGACATGTATGCACGCAGAAATTTCTATAGAATATAATAATATAATATTTTTTAATGTTTGAACACTGACAACAACAACACTGAACACTATTGGAGCCGAATGGTTCATTTATTCTTCTTAGCTTATGTACTGCTGTAGTTAAATGTCAATATAATACTTATTTGTTATAACTTAAACGTAGAATGTGTTTTATCAGAGGCTCTACATGTATCACAAAACTGCGTTAAAAATAAAATGTTAGAATTAGCGCGTTACGACACTTTAAAATTTAATTTATTTATTGGAAATAATACGATATAAGCACATCGGCATTGGACATAGAAAAAAATAACGGTAACACATGCCACGAAAATAGCATAGGTTCTATGTAAAAAATGTTATGAATAGAAAAATAATGAAAAGTTCATTTATATATTGCATCGAAGAATCTTGCTATGTTATGTTGTAATGTCGGTGAACCAATCATTATAAACTCGGCAAATTTTCGTTATAGGAGAGTGTAATCTAAAGAACCGTAAGTTGGAAGTATTGCAAACAAATTAGTGTTGTTGCTCAATTATGGTGTTTGAAAGAGGGGATAAAAAATTATGCGTCAATTTTTCAAAAATTACTATCTACTTTGTTACGAGTATTTAAAATCTTTGTAGACACCAATGAGGAAGAAATATGTGGGAAAAAATATTCAATGTAAGGATGGTATGATACACGTGTCCGACACATGTAATGCGTTTTTTTTTTTTTTGATGGAATCTTTTTTCATTAGGGAACACCATGATAAATATTGTACAGATATCCCAGAACAATTGTCCAAACGGAGCCTGCGGTTAGGGGACGTCATTAGCAATTCATTAGTTTAGAAGTTATTCGAATTTTTACAATTTTAGAGAAATTTGCAAGCCGTCATTGCAAAAGTGAGCAACTGTGTCGTAATATTCAACCTATCGTAATGCTTTCATCTTTCATCTCTTTCGTCGGGGCTTCAATCGTCATTCCATATCATCTTATTTTTCATTTCAACAGTTGCATTTTTATCTTTTGTATAACATGTACGTTTAGATCGGTTTGAGAGTAAAATTATTTTAGCAATATTTGAATATGTCCAAGAACACACATTACTGGATTTTTACCTACAAAGGCACTGTTATTATATAAATGTCAGATATCTCATAGAGACGAAGCTATTTTTATTATATTTAATGGAAAATATATAGAAGTATGAAGTAATTACAGGGCTTACGACCTGTCTTCGGCTGGCTTAAGTGATTACTTTATGTAAATATAACGTTCACCATTCTCACCACATCAATTTTTTTAAAAGTTGTATATATGTTAATATGTGGAGTCGCTTCGAGTACCACTACATCATCGCCATCTATGGACCAAATTTGATAATTCATTTTTCCTTGAAACAGCACACATGTCAACTCAATGAGAATCTAATTTTTTTACCTCAGATGTATATATTACGTATACCATATATTTTCCATTAAATATAATAAAAACAGCTTCGTCTCTATGAGATATCTGATATTTATTTAGTAAAATTATTGATTTGATGTGTTTCCAATTACGTACTTCTGTTTATCAACTTTCTGAACAGAAAGTTTACGGTAAAAAGAGAAATACAAATAAAAGTGTGATTTATTATTCAACAGGTGACTGGTACTTCTGTGCTAGATTAAAAGGGATAATAAAGGTATTCTTAGTAAAAAATCTTTTATTTTAAACAAAAAATGTTCCGAGTCGGGCGTATTGATGAGACGAGTTGGAAGGAGAACTGTCGGGAACAAAGAAGAATAACAATAAGATAAAACAATCTAAAGTTGAATTTCTGGCACAGAACATTAAATTTATATGAACTATGTAAGCGAATTCGGTCATTACGTCGTTTTTGATGAATTTAATAAGCAGGCAGAGTTTTGAAACTGATTTGCAAAATATAATACGAACTCGATCAGAACAAACGAATGATGATGTTAGATATTTCACATTTTTAATGGCCATCGGACACTTTTTTTTTAAAACCAGTTAAAGCAAATCATCAAAACGACTCGTAACCTTGTTACGGAAGTGACGTAACACCTCTACAGGTTTATCGTACGTTTGTCGTTGTATTTTGTAAAACTGAAATATTTTTTTTCCCGTAATCGCCGCTAACGAGTCAAAGATGCCATCTTGATATCTCGATAGTACACACAGCTCTTCAAACGTCATTAGCCACGACAACGCCGAGTTTTGTTCATTTCCCTTTCACGTTTTCGCGGACGACATTGTCTCATGTGTCTTCTCGCGCCGCATATCAGCAGCGGGATGTTTCACATCAATCTATCACGAGAAACGGGGTCTCTCGCGACATTTTTTTCTCCTTAAGGAATAAACAAGAGGAATGTTTAATTTGTAACTTTGTCTCGTTTCTTTCCAAATATCGCAAAGCAGTCAAAAGATCCCGTGCCGCGGAAAATATGAAGTTGTATTATTCTTGAAAAATTTCAAACAATGTTCATGTATACAGTAGGCAAGATGTATTTCATTAGGACTACTCTTGATACGACATAATAACTACAAGCTCTCCTATCTTAAGAGTCGTGATTGCCATGCGTACCGTCTCTTTCATATAACTGGCAGTATTGATTAGAACATTTTACTGTTTCATAGTTTCCATTAAGAAAAATATTAATTATTTTTGCTGAAATTTAACATACCTATCTACTATCTACACATATTTTTTAAACCATGAAACCATGTAATGAATATGAAAACTTAACACGCCAATCTTTTTAAAATTTTCTCCACCGCTTGTAATGAAAAAAAGGAACAATTATGGCTGTTGATAGAATCGATAGCTGGACCATTGATACCAAAGGCGAGCTTTTTTAACTACGCAACCGTAGGTATATTCTACACTGAAGCAGAATTTTTTATTATTTATTTAGACATATATAATATGTGTATACAGCTGCAAAAAAAGACAGTTTGTTACATATATTTTATACACATTTTAAAATACATTGCCCAACTAGGCGAGCCTGTTTTAGGACAAATTGATAAACAAATACAATTTACAAGACCGAAACTCATTGAAGGCAAAACACAATAAAATCGAATACGTAACATACAAGGCAAGTAAACGTGAAAATATTTAAATATATATAAAATACCAATGTGCAATACAATGTGTAATGTAAGCATATATAAGGTTAATGGAAATATGCAAGATCAAAACACACAAAACTAGTTATAAGAATTATTTCATTATCTAAAAAAGTTTACTCTCAGTATCTGCTCTTACTAATTTCAACAACCAATTTGAAACGTCCCTTTTAATGTCAGTTAAAGTTCTAATTTTATTTCCAATTTGATTGTATATTCTGGGAGCTTTGGCATATTTAAGATATTTGGCCAAAATATGCCTTAATGTCAGTTAAAGTTCTAATTTTATTTCCAATTTGATTGTACATTCTGAGAGCTTATGAGAATATAATATTGTTTTAAATGCGAAAAGAAAATGAAGCATTCCTTTGTTACAAATTTAAAAAATATTATTTTTTGCAAATGAATGTTTCTCTCTGTGAAGATTGGTGAGATTATTCGAATTAATGTGGCCATTGTCAGTTTCCATCGAGGTCACGAACAATGTTTTTTTGTGACATGGCCACACTGATTATTTTACTATAAATAAATCGTACGAATCGACACTTTTTACGACGTGCTAAAAATATATGCCTGTATAAAACAACACTCGTGCACTGATGTAATTAAGAGAAATGAATGGGTTTCTAAATTCGCCTTCACTGATTACCGTTAGTTTATGCTGAAAAATGTTATTTTCGATTTGATGCGTAGCAAAACATTCGCATCTTATACACTCATTAAATCTATAATAAGTATTGTCACCCGCGTCTTCACAGATTTACCGCGTTGCGAGCATTAGTATAACATAAAATCTATATATTATGCTAATCTGATATAAAAAATAAACGAAATTAAACAAGATTTCAATAAATAATTTTAAACAAAAGCAGACTTCGAATCAATCATATTAATTTGAAATGTGGAACATTATTGATAAAAATCATACGTATACAAGTATCTACTCCGCATACTAGGTAAGCAGTTACTCGCATTCTTTTTAACTATCAAAATTGGTAGACATTAATATGAGTGTATCAAAAATAGTAAAATTATTTCGCTAATTTATTTTGTTAGAAAATGTATTAATTTCTCGTCGTTACCGACAGGTTGTTTCTAGTTTGTAATATTGTTTACTATTTTTTTTAGAAATTAGTAGCTCTTAAAGCTACAACACACACTGAGTACCTACCCTCACTAAAACGGTATATTTAGTTTTTTAAGCAGAATAAGAAAGAAACTTAACCTGAAATCGTCGCAATTAGTTTATAATTCCATTGTCACTCCGCATATAAATTATTTTTCAACAGTAGATACTATTTTTAGGAAGTGAAGGTGAGAAGAAAAAAAATCAAAACAGAGCAATGAGAACTATTCTAAAATGTAATAGATATACAAAAATAAGTTACATGCTAAAACAACTAAAATTAATGACGGTTAAGTAAAATATTATACAAAATGTTCTAATATTAATATATAAAATTAAATATCAATTATTGCCATACATTAATAAGAATATAATTTTGAGGTCCACACTTATTCTATGAGAAGTTGGTGGACTTTTAGACTTTCACAAACAAATCTGGCAGGAACACAAAATAGTTTATACTATAAAGGTTTCAAATTGTACAATGAGCTGTGTTGCTAGTTTTTGTAGGTTAATTGCAGAATATGTAGTATCTAAATTCAATAATTGATCATTTTTCATGTGTTATTTTATTTTATGTTTATAATCTTTTACCTAATACTAATTGATATACGATTTAATTTAATATATATTATTTTATGCGTTCAAAAGTGTTGCATACCATATGAATATTATTATATAATTTTTACAACTAAATAAATAATATATACATACGTACTCTATATAAAACAAATTACCTACTGGAACACGATATAAAACTTGAAGTTGAGAGCCACACTATACTACAATACAAACTAGACAAATACAAGATCCTGAAAAAGAACAAACTAAACAATGAACTACTATTATAAACCTTTTCAACAAACTAAGTACTGGAAAACATAAAACAAGCTAGAATAAAATTTATATAATATTTAAAAAAATAATTCTCAATTTCCACCCCATGTGAATGACGGAAAACTTAATATTACCGACAGTTCTTTATAAATTATCCGTCACCATTTATAGATAAAATAAATATGTACATCGGTCAAAATAAATAAAATGGAATATGCAGATATGATAATTTATAATTTAACGATTTTAAATGTAATGCCGTTCTCCACGTGGATCCCTTCGCCAGGGTAGGACATTTCCTCTTTCAATCCATGGTCCAGTATCTTATTTGGTTTACCCCGAATGAGGAGTTGCCAGTTTGTAGCCTTTTTTCAAGAAGTGACGAGACGTCTTCTGTCATTCGTTGCCTGCGATGTCGCGCTTCGCGAGCTTTGACCACTATTGGCACCACCTTGATTGTCCATTGGATATTTTCAATTCTAATTCTAGCCAATCTGGTGACGCCTAACGATCACTTATAAGCACAAGACTATTGCTAATGTTGCTATTACATAATAAATCACAATTATATGCGATTACACATCTATTTTAAATTTTACATATTTTTTTATTAATTTATTTAATTACATTACACAAGTAGGCAAAAAAATAATGTTATATCTACAGGATGGCCCAAAAAAAGTGAGAAAATTTCGTAAAATGTGATATAATAACATCAAAATTAGTTTACTAATTTACTTACTTACCTATTTACCTATATTACGTTTTGTTTCAACAATTTCCGGTCGCCGTCTTTGATTATTAATTTTTTCATTGTTTATATTTGGTTTTTTCAAATTGTTGCCCAGAATGACAAAAATCATTGCAGAAGACCGTATTCGGATCAAAAATTTGCGAATTGAATAACGTTGGGGTGCTAGAAAAATGATCAAAGAGTTTCAAAACATAGCCTGGAGTATAGCTAGACATTATAACGTAATTGGACATTACAGCAGGATGGAGCTCCATCTCACACAGCCAGAAATACAATCAACTTTCTTCGTCGTGAGAACGTTAATTTCATCGAACCAGGCATGTAGCCATCGAACAGCCCAGATTTAAATCCAGTAGATTATGTAATATGGGATGTTTTGATGATTTATGATTAGCTAAATATTATGCAAAAAAAAATATTTTAAGAATTATAATTATGTTTTGAAATAACTCATGTGTTACGAGATGTTCTAACTTTTTTTGGGCCACCCTGTAAATATATTCCTACACTTGCTGCTCATGCGGGACACCTTGTGCGGAGGAAACGTATTAAAATGTCATTTTCAATTTTGAATAGCAAGGTAAAGTTGTTCTAAATTTACCTTATTCACATTATTGTTTGTAAGTGAATTAAAAAGCGCTCACAATTTCATCTCCCCAATAGTTTGTAACTCTTGACCGAGGGCCTGGTGGGAACACTACTTCTGGTCCATCGCAAAGAAAACTACGAATCGAAAATGATAATGTTTTTTAGATTATTTTAAATACACGGTGGCTGCTTCCAAAATTGGTAGACATTATTATTTTGATAACATTGTGCACATCCTGTTGAGAATGAATTAACAGAAAATAACTGCAGTGATTAGCCTAATAAATTCAGTTGATGTCACTCCCGAGGGGAACGTCAATTTATAATGGGGTCATAAACGTAGTTTATTGATGGGATGGGGTGGTTATTTTAGATGAAGGAACGTGACTTTTGTTTGTTTATTTTTCTCAAACAAATATTTTAGGAGAACACATTCTTATTGTGAAGTTGTAATTATTCAGAACATAGTTCTGTGATATTTTAAATATGAATTAAATGTATTAATTATAAAGATATACATACAAAATCAATATTATCGAAAAATAAAAACATTGTTGTTGCGCTACCGGGATTCGAACCTGGATCTCTTCCCTAACCGGGGGAGGTGCTTTATCCAACTAAGCTACAGCGGCACTATTTTTATCGACAATTTTTCGACCTTATATGTTACCTTTTTGATATCAATACATTTAATCGTTCCATCATTTGACAGAGCCATCTACCTTATTTTTACAGAATCTCAAATACCTTCGAGTGAATCTGATAATAGAATCCCGGTAGCGCAACAACAATGTTTTTATTTTTCGATAATATTGATTTTGTATGTATATCTTTATAATTAATACATTTAATTCATATTTCAAACAAATATTCCCTAGATTTCTCTTCGTATATAAAAATAGAGCTATAAAATTATTTTAGTAATTGTGAATTTTTTTCTTTAGAGATTATATATACATACTTTCTTTCGTATATTTTTTTAGACATATATAACAGCTGCAAAAAAAATACAGTTTGTAACATATTTTTAGACACATTTTAACAACAAGGCAAGCCTGTTTTAGGGAAAATTCGGCAAATATCAATGTGCAATACAAGCACATATAAGTTAGATGGAAATATGTAAAACCAAAACACACAAAAGCAGCTATAAGAATTATTTAATTACATAAAAACGTTTACTCTGTATTTGCTCTTCCTAATTGCAACAACCATCTTGAAATATCCCTTTTAAAAGCCTTAATGTCAGTTAAAGTTCTAACTTGATTTACAATCTGATTGTAAATTCTGGGAGCTTGAAAGATGAACAATCTTTGACCAAAAGTAGTTTTCATTCTTGGAACTATTTTAAGCTTATTTGCTCTTGTGGGATAATATCTTTCAGTCTTCACAGATGGAGCGCTCACTTTCCTATGAAAGCTAGTTAATATATTCAGCACATATAACTGTATTACATTAAAAACCTGAAATTCCCTAAAAAGTGGCTCTGAAGGATACGAAAAGTCACGGCGGTGTATGACTCTGAGTATAGCCTTCCGAGCAATTCTTACTTGATATATAGGTACACCCGATGCACTCCTCCAACTATCAATACCATAATTGGCACAAGGCATAGTACACAGTTTTCATCTTCTTTTTATTCAGAATATTTCTAAGTATTCTAAATATATAAATTAATTTTCGCAATCTTTTAGCTAATCCACCTAAATGAGCATCCCATCTCATGTGCATAATACTGTTATACATAATTTTGATTTAATTTACCCTTTTTTTAATGAAACTCGAGATTTATATTATAACTTTACCCAAAATATATTAGTACTAGATCATGAAATAATGAAATTTTGAAAGGGACATAACTCCGAGGTTTTATACATTTATATTTATATTCTATTGATGTAACAATTAGTACATTATTATTGCCATAAAAATATTTAAAAAATAAATAATGGTGGTCACTACCTAAGTACTCAATTTTTGTGTGTATCTTTAAAAACTTCTGAGGTTATCATAAGCATATGTGCACAATTCACATGGGATGTAGGGGATAAGATTCCAAATTCACCGCCGTCTCAGCTGGCATCGATACTAGCGACATAGCGCGGCCGGCTGTCGCTACAGGTCTGGCCCGATCCCTCACCGACGATGTCTCTTCTGTTTCACCGCTCCGCATTGACGGTCTTGCCCGGTTCACGCGCGCCGATCGAGACCGCTGACTCGCTTCGCTACATTTTCATTGTTCACGCTCACCTTCTGCATCTGTAATTCTGTATTCTTTGTTCTATCAAACTTTGTCACAATAAAAATCAACATGCCAATCATCTCACTCTTTTATTTAACCACTGACTTAACCCCCAAAGGGATACGCCCAAGTAGATATCGTGTTTTAGAGTAATATGCTTATTTCTCATTACATTAAACTCACCCTAACACCACTTCCCTCGGATTTCGCAAGTTAATATTTTATATTTAGGCATTTTTAACCAGCCTTTATTTAAAAACAACTACATCTAAAACACAATCCAGTCTTTAGTAAACTATAATGACAATGTGATCAAGGATGAAACTCTGCATCTTCAATATTTTTAGTAGATCTGCCTGGGTGCAGTACTGACTCAAGATATTATTTTATGTCAAATTTTTTTAAACTTTTAGTCATTCGACGGTTTTATTATCCCAACGTTGTAGTTATGATAATCAACAGTAGCAAGAATTTTTTTTGGTAGTAATCTTTGGGCACACACCTTTCCATATTTCATTGTTTAAAGTGGAAGTTATAGGTGTAGATTTTTTGTCCTAGTGTTACGTAACCAAACAAACACAATACCCTTACCAGGTCGTTCGGCTGTACCGAAATGGATCCGATTCATTGCAACAATCATTCAATCAAGGGGGAAGAAGGAATTTTCAATGAAATGAATATTGGGATTTTTGTATAATCATTTATTTTAACTTATCAAGATAATAAAAAAATAAAGTAAAATTAGAGGTTACATGCAAGGTAGTATCCTCACCAGTTTATAATTTTAGAGACATTCACAATTTTAAATCTAAACTAAAAAGTCTTACAACTATATTACAACATTAATTAAAATAAGTGGGGACTTTTTGAGCGGGAGGGAAGGACTTGTGCCAAGGCGCGCTCCGTAAATAAATGTAGGTAGTGTGAGTTAGAAGTACCTTTCTTTATTCTGCTGTGGTGGGTGGCGATGGTCTAGTCAAGCTTTTTGGCGTGGCCTCAAACAAGGCCTGATGGTGGAGTTTCGTCCGACGTGGCTCCAAAAATAGGTGTTTATCGCGTAATCACCTATATATCTATATGATTATTATTGTAGCACTAAGGTTTCCGTGGCTTTCTTGGTCATATGTCTGATGCAACTGTTTGTCTCACTTGATTTTACTTAATACAAGTTATTTTAAAATTGGCTAGGTAACACTCCAAATCCCATGACTTGCAGTCACTAAAATGGGCTGTGGTTTAAATATACGTTATTTTACTGATGAAATTTAATGTTATTGGATTATACGTAGGTCAACCCGAGAGTGAAAGCCGAAATGCGCGTGTTATATTACGAGTTACTCCGAACTTTAGAAGAACCTCTTTGTTGCCCCGGTGCTACATCTGAACTAGCCCTCCCAGTTGAGCACGCAATTGATTCTGTACCGTGTCAAAAAGATATCTTTGGGATAGAAATTCGCGCTCCTTCACTTATGCATACTGATGTTGGAAAGAGAAAGTCTATAATTAGCACCTTGTCGGACACTATATTTCTTATCGGCAGGAAGTGTTCCTGCACGCGTATCTACAGATTGCGTGCAGAACTTTCTCAAGGAGGTGTAAGTCAATTTCGCATCCTTTCATCCAAAGTGATCAGCGCTTAGACCAAAATGACGAGCGAGAGTCAAAACCTTTCTATCCAGCGCCTGGTTTGCTTATTATGCGCCATCTAGCCCGGATTGTCCTTGACACATGCCGACTCTCCTCGACTCTACCGGAGTTGCTTTATAAAATTATAATTGCAAAATGTTTTTACATAACACTAGATAAACTAGCTGCGTTAATTCTGATTATTTTTTTTGTATAAATTTCTTTGTTATTGTGTGTTGAAACGATTCAAAAGTGTCTGTTCATTTTTTAATATTCTTCTTCTGCTGATCGATTCTACCGAATGTAGGTTTTTATTTTATTATTTTCCGTAGCTCCCTGTCCGTTGTGCTTTGGCACAACTTTGTCATTGGTTTGCCAACAATTTGCACGGTATTATCTGACCATCGAGTCTTGAGAGGGGTAAAAGATTAGCGTAGTAATATCTACAGAACGGCAACAAAATATCTGAGACTATATACCGATGATAATGTATAATCTTTCGATGAAAAATCTAAGCATCGGTTCGATAAATCGAATATTGCCAATTTATTTAAATGTGTGGACCTAACCTAACCAAGGGTGTGATTTGTTCAGCTAATAGAGTGAAAAAAAGATTGGATTAATATTTCAACTTTTGCCGGTGAGATTTCTCTCGACTTTATTTCATATTTTTATGGTTTTAAAATGCTCGACTACTGTCATGAAAACTATTCATTTTAATATTTTGTTAATTTCATAAATACAAATTTATCTTCATAACGTTTGCTTTGGACGCATAAAAAAACTCATTCTGTATTGTATAAATCTTCCGTAACTAGAATTTTTTCAGTCACACTGAAAACAAATTTAATGGTCGCGGTCTTTCAATTAATGCCTATATTGTCTTAATTATTATAAATAACATTCAGTTTATTAGTTTTATATTAGAACTAAGTTATTGTTTTAAAAAAATCTAATCTAGTATATAACGTCTGATATAAATGAATATTGAAAACCCACATTTTCGTATATAACGCGAAAATATAAATTAGTATTGAAAGGCCTCTTAATGCCATTTATGGTATCGGGTGTGGGTGTTACCTATAGACCTGCTAGAGTTGACGTACTTTTTGGTCAAGCGATGAGATACTAGGGGTTCGAATCACGTCCCGGGACACCGCCATCTGAGTACTATTTTTTCATATTTCAACCGTTCACCTTACTTTAAAAAGTAGTAGGTAAAAATGTATGTCGTGTACGTATCTGTTTAGAAAATTAATAAATTTGGTCATTTTTAACACTTTTGGGAACGAAATAACAAATTTAATATATTTTTCTTTTACTTCAGCAGCCTATCACACATTGGGCCGCAAATGTTAAGCAAGACTTTATTTTAGAAGAACTGCAACCTGCTTTCTTGCGCTAAAGTGAGGGACTAAGGTTTACATATATAGACATATAATATATAGTTTTTTTGCATGTTTAACTACGATCAAATAAGTATTATGTGTGTCGCCATTGTGTCAGATTTAGATGTTTTAATTGCGGTGTGGTGAAATAAAGTGTGGATTATGTCGCGGTGTATGATGTTGTTAGCGCGGAAACTGGGGACCCACATCTCCCAGTTCTCCACTATGTTCGAGTGATCGCGGAGTGTGAGAAATATGTTTGATGGCGAACTTTAACGAACACTAAATTTGTTTAACACGAAAGTTTTATAAAGTTGCGTGCGATTTGCTACTGAAGGCTTATCTAAAGCTTGTGGTCGTCGATGGTTGCCGCTTGATATTGTGGCATGTCGCCTGACGTCGGTACCAGGAATATTTATGAATGTTGAGAGCCTGGCTTAACACCCAGGTAACTGTGAGGCGCGTTCAAAGGCCTCCACAGTTTATAAAGCGATCGATTGTATCAGTGTTGTATGCAGTTTCTTACTTACTTGATATAATATACTTACCTGATATACTCATATGTATAAGTACACTTACCTGATGTAATATAATAACTTTCATACATTGAAAAAGTTTAAAAAATAAATCCTGTATCCTTGTTATTATAGTTATTACACCAGTATTGGTTGGATGTCTACTAAAATACGATTTTTATTTAATTTACATTATACAATATTTTTAATGAACACAGGAAACTGTTTCAACGTATTACGACGTTCTCTTGTTCCCCTCGTACGCTCTGATGCAGTAGAAGAGAGGGGATTCTGTTCTGTGGACTTTACCTATTGTTTTGCACGCCGCACATCGATCTTTGAACAGGAAAAATTCTCCCTTCTATATTATGGTGGAGTTACGGAGGTTCAGCAAGAATAGGTCTCTGGTGAGCTTTGGATGGACGTCATTGACTTTTGTAGGCTTTTCTGCTGGAGGAAGTAAAGCCAGGGTATTATTAGAAAAGAGTTATTGAAAAATGCATTGTGCGTGCTATATGGCATTGCATGGATCCACATTCATATTATAAAACCTCCTTGCACAGATCATTCCGAAGATATCAGTGTGGAAAATCTCGATAAAGTGGTTGTACTGATGTTAATGATGTTAAATTTAATTTAAAACACAATGGCGTTATTCAAAATAAAAAAGCTTTACAGAGACGCGTTTTAAAGTATTTTTTTTTAATTCGATGGACTTAAATCGGTCAGTTACGTTTTTGTATAATAAGTTATTGTAATTGTATAATTATTTTTAGTTATCTATTATCTTTTCGTATAAACATTTGGTTTTACCCATAATTAAAAGGATGCTCAATAAGCGATAAAACGTGGAAACATTCCAAGTTGTGATACTCTTCTATTTAGAGAACTATTATTTTTAACACGGTGACATTGTGTTCCAGTAGTCACATGGTTATCTATTTTCATATCAAAAGTGACGCATAATAAAAAAATGACATTTCGAAATAATAATTCAATGTTCTAGACAACTTGAAATATGTTCTATACCGGTACTTACCTAAAACTTAAATTAAAAACTAATACCTACCTTGAAGTTTTAAAAGTAAAAAAAAATATATAATTTATGTTCCTTCCCAATGAACTGTATACATAAAACATCATACACACGCGATGTTAATATTTAACTTTGAGAGTATAAATTGTATTTACTCGATTTTTGAAACTTACTCGCAATTTCGAGTGTTTATAATTACAGAAGATTTTTTGCTTAAAACAATAATTTTTGTACCATTAATATTTGAATAATTTTTTTAAGTAATGGAAACTGATTTACAAAATGTTGTTACACTGAAAGAAATTGTTAACATTTAGTATTACGCAATCTTCGTGTCTCCATTGACGGTATAGGGCGTATGGTCCTGGATATCAGACCTCTCCCGTGGATGCTTTGACGATTCTTCTCCATTCGTACCGATCCTCTGCTGCCAGCAAGGCTGCGCATCTTGTAGACTCGACCGAAGAAAGATTGTTCATCTTTTCCAAAAGGTTGCTAGTTTTGGTGTTAATGCTGTATTGCTACTGATTTAAATAAATTCATTGCTCGTCGCACATCTTAATAATTCTATTTATTTATTTTATTTGATTAATTAAGGGATTTTAACAGTATAAATAATCATAATACAACTAACGTAATATATAGCGTATGAAGCTAATTGTAAAAAAATCACAGATATGTTCAGGCAGAGTAGTAATTAAGTATATTATATAAGATAATATAGCAGTTTACAATATAAGGTAATATAATATTAGTTGAAGATAAAACCTGGTGGGAGAAGGGATGGGGAGGTTTCAACTATTGTTGTGGTAAAGAGAAAGAGCAAGTTGTGTTTGTAGGTAGAATGATTGGTTAAAATTGAAAATGTAGTGGTTCATAAAAAAAGTAAGGCTGATATTGAAAAAGTTAATTTCTGTTAACTTCTCATTATGGTATTTGCATGAGTTTTGTGTGTAAGATGTTCTACTTCTAGGAATGTGGAAGAGCACAGATTGCCGGGTCGATTTATGACGAATCGCTAACTGAACAACGCATCATTACTAACAAACATACTCGCAGTGTTCTTTTTATAGTAATTTCGTAGATAGGAGAGTGAACACCTAAGGTGCGCTTGTCTCTGACATCTTTTACCTGTAGCTTGCCTTGGTAGATCTGTCATCTGTCCACGAATTGTTGAAGCGACAAAATGCCACGATGCTAAAATCTCGATATTTTTTATAGAATCACAATGTTACTGCAAAAATATACACACATTTGACTGTGAACACACGCCGTGTTATTATAACTTTTTAGGGGGAAATTGAATAATGGATCATGTTAGCAACTTTTAGTTTGGGCGAGTCCATCAGAAGGTAGGTACCATAATATACTAGTTGTGGCGTACTGGACGTAACGAAAAAATATGCAGCTATTTCCCTGTGTAGGCATATCCTTTTAACGATATTTTTTTATTATATCATTAAATGTTAAAAAATATTTGTTAAAAGAATTGTGTTCCAGAATGAAAAATGGATCCGCTGATGTTTCTCTTCTTCCCAGTCTATCTATATTTATTAATTTAATCTGTGACGTGATGTTTTAGTTTCTTGAGTTAAATGTATTTTTATATGATTTATTTTATACACAATAATATAAAATATTTCAATAGAATTATTTAATATTATATTATTAGGAGAACACATTCTTATTGTGAAGTTGTAATTATTCAGAACGTAGGTTTGTTATATTTTAACACTAATAAAATGTATTAATTATAAAGATATAGATATAAAATCAATTTTATCGAAAAATATTATTGTTACTCTATCGAGATTCGAACCTGGATCTCTTTCCAAACCGGGGAAGGTGCATTATCTAACTATGCTACAGCGAAATTATTTTTGATGACACATTTTCGAACATGTTACACTTTTTCAAATTAATACATCTATCGTTGCATTATTTGAAAGCCATCTACAGAGATCCAGGTTCGAATCCTGGTATCGCAAAAACAATATTTTTCGATAATATTGATTTTATAATTAATTATCTTTATAATTAATACATTTAATTAATATTTAAAATATCACAGACCTAGGTTCTGAATAATTACAACTTCACAATAAGAATGTGTTCTTCTAATAATATGTAAGTTGTATCAATGCGTCCAAAATATAATAAAAATGAATTGTTAATTCTGGCGTCTGCTATCGGTTTACTCAACGATAGATGTATTCATTTGAAAAAGTGTAACATATAGGTTCGAAAATTTGTCGTCAAAAATAATGTTGCAATAGCATTGTTGGATAATACACCAACCCTGGTTTGGAAAATGAT
Organism: Eubasilissa splendida; assembly: GCA_031772225.1. NCBI lineage: Eukaryota > Metazoa > Arthropoda > Insecta > Trichoptera > Phryganeidae > Eubasilissa > Eubasilissa splendida. The sequence goes on along the minus strand of CM062848.1, from coordinate 20,362,463 downwards.
CTAGGTTCGAATCCCGGTAGCGCAACAACAATATTTTTCGATAAAATTAATTTTATATGCATATCTTTATAATTAATATATTTGATTATATTGCTGGGCATCCCTTTTAATAAATAAATAAATTCTCGTCTTTAGTGTTAAATTTGGGTTTGTAATATTCCTAACCGACCGAGATTGCTTTTTATCTATAAATGAACAACTTTGTAATAAATACATCACAGATACAGATATCATTTTACAGTGTAATTAACTTTTTAAAACACATGTTTTAAATTATTTTTATCGTTTACATATTATTAAAGAAAATATTAGAAATTTTTTACATTGAAATATTTGTATATTTAATTCATTTTGTTTCTAATTTTATCACATCCATCTCAAACATTTTCATCAACATATATTTTCAAACACATACATAGATACATCCCACACATGGTCCCATAGTAATGTAAACATTATTATGTGGCAACCGACATGTACTGCATGTTTTGGGTGTACGACAATGTAAACAAAAAACATATTTTTTAAACGAATTTGATATTAATTTCTTTGCATGTGTAGCGCAGTGTATTCTTATTTATCTTATTATATTAGTTGTATATTCTTCAAATAGGAACAACCTTGTCGTAATATTAAATTTCAGTTTTTATACATTGTTGGTTTTAATTTTTTCTGATAGCTACTGTGTCAAATACATTATTTATTAAATATTACAAATTTTATTTACATTGTTTTCAACAAAGAGTGTCTTATCATTCCCTGAATTAATTAGATAGGTACTAGATAGATACTCACCTGTAGATCTGACGTAAACATATATTTTAAATATAATCTGGGCATAAAAATATATGAAAGTGAAAGCCGAAAATGATTTTGTACGTCCGTAATTATTTAACAGCGAATTAATAATTTTCCGTAAAATAGTTTGTAACGGTAAAGTTAAACCTCTGTCTGTGAGGGTTACTTTGAAATACCTACTTGTGTAATAAGAGGATTTTGATATTACTTCCCTGGGTCATAATCCCCGCCAGCATCCGCCCGCCCCTTCGGTCACCGAGGGTCGCGGGAACAAGACAGAACCATGTTTTCCCAACCCCTGATTTGTCCCTTTAGTACCAGAATAGTACTATCATGGCACAACATCCAAAAGGAGGAGTTGTCGTACTAACCTTTTCTTCCTGAAGAACGTCACGTTTTGCCTTGTGAGTGTAATAAAAATTTCAAGAAAATACATATTATATATATATATACCTGGGATGTGCGATGGTAATGGAGTTCAGTAACGTTGAGATTTTATATGAATTTTTTAATAATTTAGCCTAAAAGAATTCGCATGTTGACATAGCTGCGTCATTGAAAAATGGCAATTTACAATACCTTTTTATTATATTCTACGAATATACCCCACATTTACTAAAAAAAAATTAATCAAAAAAATATTTACATAATTTTTTTATTTGAAACTTCTTCTTATATCTCTTCTAGCAATGCTTTCTTTCTTTCTTTGGTGATTTTCGAATCTTTTTTTCCATGTTCCATAATAGTACATAAATAGAAGCCCTGCCGCCGAGGCTTTCTTTTTGCAGTCAAATCTGAATGGAAACTGCTTTATCATATCGGGACAAAGTGTTAATTTATTTAAAAACGTGAATTAAATAGATGTGTGGACCTTTTACTTTTACCTGAAGGTATATTTTTAAATATAAAAAAGTGATTTCATTGGAAAAATGTCAAAATTATAATTTGTTTTAGAATTTTATAAATAATACGATCCTTGTACCCACCGTGAACTGACATTTGTACTCGTGTATGTATTTTTTAAAAGATTTATTACATACTTTTAGAAATATTTTTTAAATTTATTGCAATTTTCACAAAATACAGCGCACTCTGTCTCTTCATCACATTCACCGCAAATCCAAATTGGTCACAGATTAGGGACAATTTGGCATCCGGTGAGTAGACAAATGATCGCCCAAATTTGTGACACGTGTCTTCAAGATAAATTGAAGGCGTTGATGAATAATCTAACTGTAAATGGTGGTAACAAAAACTTGGTGCAATGCAATTGAGTTCCAAAAGCGAGTTGCACCGTATTTTCAAATCTTAGTAACATTACAGGCTGGCGATACAAAATCGATTAGTTCTCTTTGCTGATGATATGAATTACTAACGAGAGCACGAATTCGAGACTACACGAGATTGTCACACTTTGCATGATACTCGTGCATGCGGTATACCTTACGGTGTCGGGAACCAGCGTGCATCTCGAATGACGCCAAATGGTAAAAGATATTCCTAAAATCTTTCTTCGTGGAGATCATGTCAAATGTTGACGGGTTTCTTTTGTATTGAGGTAGCTGCGGTATCAACAAGAATTTAGAAGTGTAATAATGCGCAATATACCGTGCAGCCCTTACCTGCGATATAAACTATACCATACTTATATAACTTAAGATATAGCATATTTTTAAAATTTCTCAAGTGCATAATGCCAACTCCTACAATAGTATAGGGTGAATATTATGTTTCAGGTCGATGTTATTTTTAAATAACTAGAAAATAAAACATAATTTTTTAGTTTAATTTTTATTTATCAATTATATAGTTTATTACAATTGTAAATAAAATATGACATCAGCCAGGTATCTGCCTCTGGCAGCGGCACAAATGTGTGCTTTTTTAACCATATTTTTCATAACATTCTCGCACCTTGTAGAAACGGAATTGTTATTGGCTTATTGGCGTAGACCTTTCCTTTCAAGTACCTCCACAGAAAATAGTCGGGAGCCTTCAAATCATATGATCGAGGAGGCCAGTCGATATCACCACTTTTTGACATTATGCGGCCGGGAAAAATTTCTCGCAAAATTTCAATCGTAGCTCGGGCTGTGTGTGAGGTGGGATTGTCCCATTGAAACCATATGTGTTGCAGGCCTAATCGATCCAATTCAGCCACCGTGAAGTGTTTCCACATGTGACGATACTACTAATTCTGTAATCATGAATGATTACAGCATTGCTATTATTATTTAGATAAAATGTTTTAATGACTTCAACACGTTGTTGAGGCGTTGATGCTCCACAATACATTGTAATCAACCACTCTCTACGACTGTTGATGCGAAATGCGAACTGACAAATGTCTACCAAACAAAATCGGCCTGGAGCATAATATTCACCCTGTATATGATATTATTTGATATAAATGACTCCAAGTATGTGATATGTATGATATCACTTCTGTACTTATTGTTACTTTTTCAAGTAGTAATAAAATTGTAAAATAATGTGTTAATATCAGATATTCAAATACTAGTTATTAAGATGTTTTCTCGTGGACTGTTGTATTGCTAATCGGCAGTTTCAGATTATAGGAGCATCACAGGAAATCTTTCCAAGTACTAATGATCTGCGAACTGAGGTTGTAAGAACCGGAAATGAGGCCGGAAGATGTAAATTTAATCGCAATGCACGAACGCACACATATACGCAAACATGTACATCAAAGGGAGTCGGAGGGGTTGGAGTTAAATAAATAACGAAGGCCGTGTCTGCGATTGCAGACAGGTAGATAGAAGACGGGACTAAATTAATTAGGGCTGCCAGCTAGCCCTCACAATATTAATTATCCAGAATGTATGACACGCCATTTTAAGCAGGGTGTATTTTAAAAATGTTACAAAATATAGAACCGATCTACGAGGAATGCCTTCATTTACTAATCATAATGTTGATTCCCGACATTTTTTATGATCGATGGCAGTTGATTTATCGATCTGAGAGTTACAATCAGTTTTGTCTGAAACGTTGAACTGAAACTGTTCCACGAACATTGTCTCTTCATATTATTAAAATATAAGTACATCTCTGATTCAGGTTGTAAATGATTTAGGTATTTATATATTATAGCAAATGAGACAAAGTGATGACGTATATTAAAGACCTGCAGCTGGTGAATAATAGGATATGGGCAAAGGAAGACCGAGTATCGCAAAGACGAAAGATAGATGATGCCAAGACACTGAAGAACAATAAAGGGGAATAGTACTGAAAGTCAACCACAAGTTGGTAAACCATTTGACAAAGTCTTGAATATACGTAAATAAGAAATATACGGAAAGTTGTGCGGCAGGATTTCATTCCCAGCAACAAAATTGTGTTTTTGCAAGGTTTAGCTTTTTAAAAATAGTGGGCAGTAAGAGCAACAAAATCCTACATTTTCATGTTTTGTTTCACTTAAATTATTTTGAATTTAACTTTTCAGGACCAATATTTAATTGTTATTATTTATTATACTACGTGTCTTATAAATATACGCTGCGCCTTTTAACTGTTGTGTTGTGTTCTAACTCCTGAACAGTTGGGGTTTGATGGTGATGGGAATAATACTCAGCAGTACCATGGAACAGTTCAAAGTATATATTCCTGATTTACAATAGTACGGATTACAAATGATCTCACACCTATATGCGAAAAGTGACGCGGAGCGAATAACGCTCCAACTCGTATATTCGATCCTACTTATATATTCTCGCCGGACAGGCGCGTGCGCGTTCGACCCGGACGCGCACGCGCCTGTCACTCGATCAAACAACCGCAAGCATTACATTTTGTTTCAGCATTTTTTTGTTTGAACTAAAATTTAATCTGAACTTGAGATTTAATCACGCAACAAGTGTGGTTGTTAAAAATCTCAAACGTAACGTTCCTGCAAAATAATCACTTTTTATTTTCATATCCCTATGATATAGTTTTCCCGTCGCCCCGTTTGTAAAACTTTGCAACCCTAAGAAGGGACCAAGAGGACCCTCCCAATTAGTCGGGCTTACACATTATCCAAGGGTAAATCGTCGGATTAGGGCTACGGATTCCTAATTTAATAATAACATAACGTGCTCTCCCTGGCAACAATTAGACTATCGCTATTGGCTACTGTGACTCAGGGCTGGCAGTCAGAGGAGAATGTGGTGAAACATCGTAGTATCTGGGTGATTCATATACCATACGAAAATATTCTAGAGAGTCGAGAAATATCAAAACCAACTATTTAAAAGGGTTCAAAATTAGCTATGTACATAATATTTCGAGCACAAATAATGAGAGTGCTTACAAAGGAACGTAGTTATGATCCAATTATCTGCATTATTAGAGGATATTCAACTGATTTTTTAAATAGTATTAAACATAGTTACAACAATATATTATATCATGTGAGTAATATGCGTTTAAATATAAATGAGATGAAAATAAATTTCTGCGTTCTTATGCGTTAAATGAGATGAAAATAAATTTCTGATCAAAAAGTGTTGCTGTTTTCTAACACCTAGTAAAATTAATAAAAAATATTACATACTTAGCAGATGTTAAATTATAGTTTTTTTTTTCCGGTAAATATTTACCCGCGAGTAAATATTTAAACATAAGTTTATTTATTTTATTTTACATATACGCGATTACATTTTAGATCAATTTTAAGCTTATATTCTCTGATATTTCAAATCAATACATCTATTATTCCATTTTTATAAGCAATCCACTTTATATTATGGAGAATCTCAAATACCCATCTATTAAAATACCACAGAACTATGTTCTGAATTTAATAATTTTAATTTTAATATTATTTTATTTTATCCTTTATGTTTTTCAAAATCAGACTAAATGTAGTAGAAATGTGATCACTGATGATATAGTTATTTATTTCTCAGTATGTGCCGCGATACTACTTAACTCCCTAGAGAGTGTAATAGAACCACTGTTGGTATCCACAGATACTTCAGTTAAAGAATTGAGGATACCAACACTTTTGATGTTACCAAGAACCAGATTATTTCGGTAACACGTGGTCGCACATAAAATTATTCGCGTGTAACTTTAATCCTATTAATTAATTTAAAGTGATATTTTATGGAACTCACATTGAAACATATTCAATTAAATATTTATTTACTTCCATCAATTTGGGGCCCCTCAAAAACAAATTAAACTTGGTGTATCTATTAGCAACGAAGCTTCACACTTAAGCAAACCTACTGGCATTTAAAAAAAAATTGTCTTCTTCTACCACTGCAATATTCATCCATTGAGAATAACGGTTTTCCTTGACGATCGCCATTATCCTTCGTCCTCCACATCGGTCCGTTTATTGCAATATTTTTAATCATCTCACAAATGATATTACCTCTCGATCAAGTGCCTACTTATAATTGAGCATGTACCGCTTATTATTTTCTTGAAATGTAAATTTCTTGTAAGTATTTAAAAATTAATTAATTCGTACTTACTTTACTTACTTACCTTCACGCCGTTTCCACGCCAGCGCCACACTCTTCTGTCCTGACACACAATTCTCGCCTCATCCACATTCATACATCTTCTCATACAAGCTCGACGATTATTGAGGTTTCTATATAACAGGGCCATCCTCCAGTATCTGGTTTACCTGGTCGCGCCGAGTCCTCTACTTCTGCTGTCATCAACATTTGCGTCATATATCTTTCTTACCATTCTCTCCTCATTTATCATCATAGTTTCAATAATTTAAAAAAGATACGAAAAGTCGCCAACGCATGTCAAAAATTTGCAATTAGGTATTTGTATATTAATAAAGGGATCAAATTAAATGTTTACTAAATTATATTTTAAACCTAGCACTGTACTCTAAAAAAATAAAAGAATATTTAAAATATAATACCTTAAGATACCAAATTTAGTAAAAGCACTGAATTTAAGAGGTATTCAGAATTCCAGGAAGTGACGCATTGGAGTGTGAAATTTATTGTACGACAATCTCATTGAACAACATTTTAGCGAGTGGGAAGTAGAATTACCAAAGGACAAGACTGGTTACCTGAATGGCACATGCAATTGCCCTAAGTATCTTACAGATTATGTTGGTAAATATTTAGTTGGGTTAAGGTAGGTTAAGTAAGTTTTTTTTACTTTCAAATAATATAAAATAGTAACAAGAAGTCTCGATAATACTTTAAGATTAAATATGGTCCTGAATTTGGTGAACATTTACTAGTTTTGGGAAACGAAAGTATTTTGTTGTTAACGTATTTTCATTAAATTTAGTAAGCAGTTAGTTAATGTCATTCAGTTGATTCAGTGTCGTTTATATTACTGAACTATTTAAAAACTAAACTTAATTTACTTTATGTGTGGGCACTGGATTTAGATTTTATAAATATACTATATCCATTATAATCAAAATTATGGAGATATGGTGTGGACTAATTAGCCTGATACAATTAATTTTATTTAAATGATAAACAGATCATCAATGTATGACTTAAGCAGTCCAGTTAAGACTTATTAAAATACTATGTAAAGATGGAACAGAAAAATGCTAATAAAGAGGTCAAGACAAGTTACGGTAAAACATCTAAAAACTACATTAAAACAGTTTAGAAAAAAGTGTTACAATTGAGGAGAAATAATAAAATATCATTAATGTAATTCATCCAATGAAAAGCGGATAGTAATCTGAAACACGCGTTCATTATCATTAAGCAACACGCCGAATATATTTGGTGACTCGCGGGAAAGTCAGAATGTCAATTCCAAATTTAATATCAGTGGGGTAGAAATTATTTTTATAAATATTAAATTTAAACAAGATAAAAAACCACAATAGAAATAACATTGGGAGAATTAGAGACATATCTGGACATCTTTAGACAGAATTGGAAAAGTCAGGAAATGGTCAGAAATGAGGGAATTAGAAAGGGTAATGGGTAAGGGCAATTAGAAAGAGTAAAGGTAAAAAACAATTATAACACTATCAAAAGCAGAAATGGAAAATAAATCAAACATAAAAGGACTTACAGAATATAATTAAGAAAAAAAAAATAATAGGCTAAGATATATTAAAATATATAGACCAGACGTGACATCTTACCAGAAATAATCGGCAATAACGAGGAACAGAGACAAGTGGAACGACGGGCTACACCGGCAAGAAACTTGCTTTTAAATATAAAAGAGGAGATAAAAAATATTCAATACACACAACTCTCATTTTCGTTGATGAATTTTATTGGACGAATTTTATTGGGACGAAATTGAGCGTTCAAAATAAGGTCAAATACCTTGGCCAAATACTCAATGAAGATGGACAAGACGAGGATGACATAGAACGACAAAAGAGACAGTTGAGCATTCGTGTAAATATGCTGTCACGGCGTTACTACTGATGCAGTAAGGAGGTGAAGAGGATCCTGTTTAAATCGTTCTTCACCAGCATGTATACTGCGAGCTCTGGTCGAAATACAAGCAACCGTCTCCGAATTCAGTACAACAACTCATACATAATTCTATTTGGATTGGTGCGTTATTGCAGCGCATCTACAATGTTTGTCGAAGGTCGTATACATGGATTCATTCCGCTTCTGATACATACGAGTTGCTGGCGTAAAGCTGCGGTTGGAGCTCGGCACTAACTCTCTAGTGCAAGCGGCGCTCTCATGGAAAGCTGGTTCCCTGATCAAAGAATGGCAACGACTACAGAATAGCTACAGATACAATAATGGCCGTGACTGAAATGTAGTATCTATATTTTGTTTATATTTATACATATGTGTGAACTTTTTATTTATTTATATTTTTTGCTTTTCTTTTCATAACATAAATAATATTTGGTAACCTAAATGTATTATATAATATGTATTATGTTCATGACGAATCGGGTCTTCATAAAAATAAAAAGCCGATCACGCATTAAAATTATTATTATTAGCAATTAAAAATCATTTTGATGTATTTCATCAGCAATTAAAATTCGTCTTGATTAATTTTATCATAAAATTAAAAATCGTCTTGATTAATTTTATCATAAAATTAAAAATCGTCTTGATTAATTTTATCATAAAATTAAAAATCGTCTTGATTAATTTTATCATAAAATTAAAAATTGTCTTGATTAATTTTATCATAAAATTAAAAATCGTCTTGATTAATTTTATCATAAAATTAAAAATCGTCTTGATTAATTTTATCATAAAATTAAAAATCGTCTTGATTAATTTTATCATAAAATTAAAAATCGTCTTGATTAATTTTATCAGAAAATTAAAAATCGTCTTGATTAATTTAACAGCAATTAAAAATCGACTTGATGAATATGTACCGCAATAAAATAATTTGGCATCAGACAAACAATAACAAATGTCTCAGCGAAATTGTATAAATGTGTATTAATTTTAAAAAACGTGTAAATAAAAAAAATAATCAAACAAACAAATTTCTTAACGTGTGATTGCCCATGCTATATCGATGTATATCGTCCATTTGATAAATTTTATTGCTGAACAATGTGCATTGTGCATGTGGAGAAGACAATGATCATTTTTGATTTGTTGGTGGTACCATACATTTGAACCGTCAGAGATGTTTTCGGGTTCTGTACAAAAAAACTATCTTATCAATATTATTGGGAGAATTCTTGATGGTCTTTGCCATGTTTTGACCAAAAATTCATCTTCTTTGGTAGGGGACATAATACGGTTTTTGCTTAAATGGTTGTAAATCATCGTCTAGAACAAAAATCATTTCAGAACCATCATGTAGGTTTTTAGGTTTTGTCTTTGTTGTTGGTATATTATCATGAAGAATTAATATTTTAAAACCATTTCGTTTGTATACAGGTTCTGTACTTTTCATTGATGAGGGATACCACGACAGTGTTTACTATGGTGGTAGTGCATCATTCTCTGGAACATATTTTAGGAATGTTTTTAGGTTTTGTCTTTGTTGGTAATATATCATTCTCTTGAATAATTATAATTTTTAACCATCTGGTTAGTTTACAGGTTCCGTACTTTTTATTAATGGGAGACATCATAACGGTGTTTGCTTTGGTGGTGGTGTATCAACCACGGGAACATACATTATTTTATAACCATCGGGTATGTTTATATGTTTTGTCTTTGTTGGTGATATATCTTTCTCTTGAATAATTATAATTTGAAAACAATCTGGTTTGTTTACAGGTTTCGTTCTTTTCATTGATTGGAGATACCAGAATGGCGATTGCTCTTGTTGTGGTGTATCAACCCTTGGATTATAAATTATTTTATAACTATCGGGTATGTTCCTAGATGTTGACTTTGTTGCTGGTATTTTGTACCCTTGAATAGTTATATATTGAAATCCATCTGGCTTGTTTGCAGGTTCCGTACTTTTTATTGAATGGGGATACCATAACGGTGTTTGCTCTGGTGATGGTGTATAAACCTCTGAATTCGAAATTATTTTATAACCATTGCGTATGTTCTTAGGTTTTGTCCATGTTGGTGATATTTCGTCCTTTAGAACAGTTACATATTCAAAACCTTCTTGTTTGTTTAGAGATTCCGTACTTTTCATGGATTGGGGATACCAGAACGGTGTATGTTCTGGTGTTGGTGTATCAACCTTTGGAATCGAAATTATTTTATAACTATCGGGTACGTCCTTAGATGTTTTCTTTGTTGCTGGAATTTCTCCCCCTTGAATAATTATAGTTTCAGAACCATTTGCATTGTTTACAGATTCCGTACTTTTCTTTGTGTGTGGATACCAGAACGGTATTTGCTTTAGTGGTAGTGTATCAACCTCTGGAATCGAAATTATTTTATAACCATTGCGTATGTTCTTAGTTTTTGTCCATGTTGGTGGTATTTCGTCCTTTTGAATAGTTATATATTGAAAACCTTCTTGTTTGTTTAGAGATTCCGTACTTTTCTTGGATTGGGGATACCAGAACGGTGTATGTTCTGGTGTTGGTGTATCAACCTTTGGAATCGAAATTCTTTTATAACCATCGGGTACGTCCTTAGATGTTCTCTTTGTTGCTGGTATTTCTCCCCCTTGAATAATTATAGTTTCAGAACCATTTGCATTGTTTACAGATTCCGTACTTTTCTTTGTGTGTGGATACCAGAACGGTATTTGCTTTAGTGGTAGTGTATCAACCTCTGGAATCGAAATTATTTTATAACCATTGCGTATGTTCTTAGGTTTTGTCCATGTTGGTGGTATTTCGTCCTCTTGAATAGTTATATATTCAAAACCCTCTCGTTTGTTTAGAAGATCCATATTTTTCATTTTTTGGGGATACCAGAACGGTCCTTGCTCTTGTGGTGGTGTATAAATATCTGGAATCGAAATTATTTTATAACCATAGGGTATGTTCTTAGCTGTTGTTTTTGTAGCGGGTATTTTGTACCCTTGAATAGTTAAATATTGAAATCCATCTGGCTTGTTTGCAGGTTCCGTACTTTTCATTGAATGGGGATACCATAACGGTGTTTGCTCTGGTAGTGGTGTATCAACATTCGGAATCGAAATTATTTTATAACCATCGGGTATGTTCTTAGGTTTTGTCCATGTTGGTGGTATTTCGTCCTCTTGAATAGTTATATATTCAAAACCCTCTCGTTTGTTTGCAGGTTCCGTACTTTTCATTGAATGGGGATACCATAACGGTGTTTGCTCTGGTAGTGGTGTATCAACCTCAGGAATCGAAATTATTTTATAACCATCGGGTATGTTCTTAGATGTTTTCTTTGTTGCTGGTATTTCTCCCCCTTGAATAGTTATATATTCAAACCATCTTGCTTGTTTAGCAGATTCCGTACTTTTCTTGGATTGTGGATACCAGAACGGTATTTGCTTTAGTGGTAGTGTATCAACCTCTGGAATCGAAATTATTTTATAACCATTGCGTATGTTCTTAGTTTTTGTCCATGTTGGTGGTATTTCGTCCTTTTGAATAGTTATATATTGAAAACCTTCTTGTTTGTTTAGAGATTCCGTACTTTTCTTGGATTGGGGATACCAGAACGGTGTATGTTCTGGTGTTGGTGTATCAACCTTTGGAATCGAAATTCTTTTATAACCATCGGGTACGTCCTTAGATGTTTTCTTTGTTGCTGGTATTTCTCCCCCTTGAATAATTATAGTTTCAGAACCATTTGCATTGTTTACAGATTCCGTACTTTTCTTTGTGTGTGGATACCAGAACGGTATTTGCTTTAGTGGTAGTGTATCAACCTCTGGAATCGAAATTATTTTATAACCATTGCGTATGTTCTTAGGTTTTGTCCATGTTGGTGGTATTTTGTCCTCTTGAATAGTTATATATTCAAAACCGTCTTGTTTGTTAAGAGATTCCGTACTTTTTATGGATTGGGGATACCAGAACGGTGTATGTTCTGGTGTTGGTGTATGAACCTTTGGAATCGAAATTATTTTATAACCATTGCGTATGTTCTTAGTTTTTGTCCATGTTGGTGGTATTTCGTCCTTTTGAATAGTTATATATTGAAAACCTTCTTGTTTGTTTAGAGATTCCGTACTTTTCTTGGATTGGGGATACCAGAACGGTGTATGTTCTGGTGTTGGTGTATGAACCTTTGGAATCGAAATTATTTTATAACCATTGCGTATGTTCTTAGTTTTTGTCCATGTTGGTGGTATTTCGTCCTTTTGAATAGTTATATATTGAAAACCTTCTTGTTTGTTTAGAGATTCCGTACTTTTCATGGATTGGGGATACCAGAACGGTATATGTTCTGGTGTTGGTGTATCAACCTTTGGAATCGAAATTATTTTATAACCATCGGGTACGTCCTTAGATGTTTTCTTTGTTGCTGGTATTTCTCCCCCTTGAATAATTATAGTTTCAGAACCATTTGCATTGTTTACAGATTCCGTACTTTTCTTTGTGTGTGGATACCAGAACGGTATTTGCTTTAGTGGTAGTGTATCAACCTCTGGAATCGAAATTATTTTATAACCATTGCGTATGTTCTTAGGTTTTGTCCATGTTGGTGGTATTTTGTCCTCTTGAATAGTTATATATTCAAAACCGTCTTGTTTGTTAAGAGATTCCGTACTTTTTATGGATTGGGGATACCAGAACGGTGTATGTTCTGGTGTTGGTGTATGAACCTTTGGAATCGAAATTATTTTATAACCATTGCGTATGTTCTTAGTTTTTGTCCATGTTGGTGGTATTTCGTCCTTTTGAATAGTTATATATTGAAAACCTTCTTGTTTGTTTAGAGATTCCGTACTTTTCATGGATTGGGGATACCAGAACGGTATATGTTCTGGTGTTGGTGTATCAACCTTTGGAATCGAAATTATTTTATAACCATCGGGTACGTCCTTAGATGTTTTCTTTGTTGCTGGTATTTCTCCCCCTTGAATAATTATAGTTTCAGAACCATTTGCATTGTTTACAGATTCCGTACTTTTCTTTGTGTGTGGATACCAGAACGGTATTTGCTTTAGTGGTAGTGTATCAACCTCTGGAATCGAAATTATTTTATAACCATTGCGTATGTTCTTAGGTTTTGTCCATGTTGGTGGTATTTTGTCCTCTTGAATAGTTATATATTCAAAACCGTCTTGTTTGTTAAGAGATTCCGTACTTTTCTTGGATTGGGGATACCAGAACGGTGTATGTTCTGGTGTTGGTGTATCAACCTTTGGAATCGAAATTCTTTTATAACCATCGGGTACGTCCTTAGATGTTCTCTTTGTTGCTGGTATTTCTCCCCCTTGAATAATTATAGTTTCAGAACCATTTGCATTGTTTACAGATTCCGTACTTTTCTTTGTGTGTGGATACCAGAACGGTATTTGCTTTAGTGGTAGTGTATCAACCTCTGGAATCGAAATTATTTTATAACCATTGCGTATGTTCTTAGGTTTTGTCCATGTTGGTGGTATTTTGTCCTCTTGAATAGTTATATATTCAAAACCGTCTTGTTTGTTAAGAGATTCCGTACTTTTTATGGATTGGGGATACCAGAACGGTGTATGTTCTGGTGTTGGTGTATGAACCTTTGGAATCGAAATTATTTTATAACCATTGCGTATGTTCTTAGTTTTTGTCCATGTTGGTGGTATTTCGTCCTTTTGAATAGTTATATATTGAAAACCTTCTTGTTTGTTTAGAGATTCCGTACTTTTCTTGGATTGGGGATACCAGAACGGTATATGTTCTGGTGTTGGTGTATCAACCTTTGGAATCGAAATTATTTTATAACCATCGGGTACGTCCTTAGATGTTTTCTTTGTTGCTGGTATTTCTCCCCCTTGAATAATTATAGTTTCAGAACCATTTGCATTGTTTACAGATTCCGTACTTTTCTTTGTGTGTGGATACCAGAACGGTATTTGCTTTAGTGGTAGTGTATCAACCTCTGGAATCGAAATTATTTTATAACCATTGCGTATGTTCTTAGGTTTTGTCCATGTTGGTGGTATTTCGTCCTTTTGAATAGTTATATATTGAAAACCTTCTTGTTTGTTTAGAGATTCCGTACTTTTCTTGGATTGGGGATACCAGAACGGTGTATGTTCTGGTGTTGGTGTATCAACCTTTGGAATCGAAATTATTTTATAACCATCGGGTACGTCCTTAGATGTTTTCTTTGTTGCTGGTATTTCTCCCCCTTGAATAATTATAGTTTCAGAACCATTTGCATTGTTTACAGATTCCGTACTTTTCTTTGTGTGTGGATACCAGAACGGTATTTGCTTTAGTGGTAGTGTATCAACCTCTGGAATCGAAATTATTTTATAACCATTGCGTATGTTCTTAGGTTTTGTCCATGTTGGTGGTATTTTGTCCTCTTGAATAGTTATATATTCAAAACCGTCTTGTTTGTTAAGAGATTCCGTACTTTTTATGGATTGGGGATACCAGAACGGTGTATGTTCTGGTGTTGGTGTATGAACCTTTGGAATCGAAATTATTTTATAACCATTGCGTATGTTCTTAGTTTTTGTCCATGTTGGTGGTATTTCGTCCTTTTGAATAGTTATATATTGAAAACCTTCTTGTTTGTTTAGAGATTCCGTACTTTTCTTGGATTGGGGATACCAGAACGGTGTATGTTCTGGTGTTGGTGTATCAACCTTTGGAATCGAAATTATTTTATAACCATCGGGTACGTCCTTAGATGTTTTCTTTGTTGCTGGTATTTCTCCCCCTTGAATAATTATAGTTTCAGAACCATTTGCATTGTTTACAGATTCCGTACTTTTCTTTGTGTGTGGATACCAAAACGGTATTTGCTTTAGTGGTAGTGTATCAACCTCTGGAATCGAAATTATTTTATAACCATTGCGTATGTTCTTAGATTTTGTCCATGTTGCTGGTATTTCATCCACTTGAATAGTTATATATTCAAAACTTCCTCGTTTGTTTAGAGGTTCCGTACTTTTCATAGATTGGGGATTCCAGAACGTTGTTTGTTCTGGTGGTGATGTATCATCCCCTGGAACATAAATTATTTAATAATTATCTAGTATGTTCTTAGATATTGTCCTTGTTGTTGGTATTTCTTCCCCTTTATTAATTATAGTTTCAAAACCATCTGGTTTGTTTAGAGGTTCTGTACATTTCATTGATGGGGGATTCCATGACTGTGTTTGCTTTAGTGGTGGTGTATGATCTCCTGGAACATACATTATTTTGTAACCATCTGGTATGTTCTTAGATTTTGTACTTGTTAATGGTATATCTTACTTACTTACCATCATGCTATTTCTCCGCGGGGGTAGGCAGAGAGGGTATAGCGCCACACTCTTTTGTCCTGACATAATTCTCACCTCATTACATTTATAGATATTCTCATACAAGCTCGCCGATTATTGAGACTTCTAACAGGACCATCCTCCTGTACCCGGTTCACTTGATCGCGCCAAGTTTTCCGCGGACGTCCTCTACTTCTGGTGCCATCCTTATTTGCGTTATATATCTTTCTTAGCATTCTCTTCTCATTCGTCCGTTTCATATGACTAAACCACCTTTATCATCCTTTCTTAATCTTACTCACTATACTTAGATCAGCTCTATATTATTTCCTTATTGCTTTGTTCTTTACTCTGTCATAAATAGATCTGCCACATATACATATATATGCCTAAGTGATATCATTTCCACTGCATTCAGTCTACTTTCTTTCCTCTTTTGCCAACTCCAGGCATCAGTATAGGTACCAGAACTGCACTGTGAATTGCTACTCTTGCATCGGTTGACAAGTTCCAATTGGCTATAATTCTATTCAATGGGTCGTTCATTTTATTCACCCTCCTTTTGATATCTTTCTCAGTCTTTCCGT
The DNA here is from genome assembly GCA_031772225.1 of Eubasilissa splendida. Lineage (NCBI taxonomy): Eukaryota > Metazoa > Arthropoda > Insecta > Trichoptera > Phryganeidae > Eubasilissa > Eubasilissa splendida. The sequence continues at coordinate 20,346,336 of CM062848.1, read as the reverse complement.
TTCTATCAAACATACTTCCCAAATACACAAACTCATCTACTTGTTCCAAACATTCATTACCTACAAATGTTTGGCAGGTTGTATCGAATTCCAACACTTTCGACTTGTTTACATTTATAATAAAGTCGCTGTCTTTCCATACATCGTACATCCTACTCACTAGACTTTGTAATTCTTGTTTATTATTCGCCATTAATACTACATCATCGGCGTACAATAAACAGCATACAATCAAATTGCACTCTTTCGTTCCTACATTAAAATATTCTAGGTCTTTCACAAAATTATCCATATGTAAATTGAACAGCCATGGAGATATTACACAACCCTGCTTGACACGCTTTGTAATGTCAAACCATGGTGTGAAAGATCCATTGATCTTTACACACGCAGAACTCCTCATTGTGTGTATAAGTTTACTATTCACCCTGTTATCAGAGATTTCCTTCCATAACCGTTCTCTTATATCTCTATCATGCACCTTTTGCAGATCTACAAAGGCAGAAATTTTTGTTTGCTTTTCCGCTAAAAACTTTTCTGTCATCACTCATAGAGAAAATATCTGATCCATGCATCCTTTTCCACCCACAAAGGCTCCTTGCACGTTTCATACATTTTGTTCACTTGAATAATTATAATTTTAGAACCATCTGGTTTGTTTATTGATTCCGTACTTTTCATTGATGGGGGATACAATAACCGTGTTTGCTCTGGTGGTGGTGTATCACCCCCTCGAATATAAATTATTTTATGTCCATCGTGTATGTTTGTAGGTTTTGTCCTTGTCGGTGGTACATCATCCTTCACAATAATTATGGTTTCAAAACCATCTGGTTTGTTTATAGGTTCCGTACTTTTCATTGATTGGGAATACCATAACGGCGTTTGTTCTGCTGGAACTTCAACCCTTGGAACACAAACGTTTTTATAACCATCGGATATATTCTTAGCTTTTGTCCTTGTTGCTGGTATATCGTCCCCTTGAATAATTATACTTTTAGAACCATCTGGTTTGTTTACAGGTTCCATACTTTTCATTGATACAGGATACCATGACTGTATTTGTTCTGGTGGTGGTGTATCACCATCTGAAACAATTATTTTATAACCAACGGGTATGTTTGTAGGTTTTGTCTTTGTCGGTGGTACATCATCCTTCACAATAATTATGGTTTCAAAACCATCTGGTTTGTTTATAGGTTCCGTACTTTTCATTGATTGGGAATACCATAACGGCGTTTGTTCTGCTGGAACTTCAACCCTTGGAACACAAACGTTTTTATAACCATCGGATATATTCTTAGCTTTTGTCCTTGTTGCTGGTATATCGTCCCCTTGAATAATTATACTTTTAGAACCATCTGGTTTGTTTACAGGTTCCATACTTTTCATTGATACAGGATACCATGACTGTATTTGTTCTGGTGGTGGTGTATCACCATCTGAAACAATTATTTTATAACCAACGGGTATGTTTGTAGGTTTTGTCTTTGTTGATGGTGTATCGTTCTCTTGAATAATAATAGTTTTAAAACCATATGGTTTGTTCACACGAACCGTTTTTTTCATTGATGGGGGATACCATGACGGATTTTTTGTTGATTGTGGTGCATCATCGTTTTCAACAATGATTATTTTAGAATCATCTGTTTTCTTTACAAGTCCTGTTCTAAAACAATTTCTGGTTGGTGGAGGATACCATGACAGATTTTGTTTACTTTTTGTTTTTATTTTTGAATTATCGTCAGGGATGTTTACCGATGTTCTGTAGCCGTATTCACGAGGACCAAGACTTTTTTGTTTATTTTTTCTGGGGGTTTGTTTTCGTATTTTTAAAATATTGGTTTTAACCAATTGATCGTTAAGATAAGGGGGAATAATTATTGATGAATGATATGTTGTAGGTTTTCGATATTGATAGAATTTATTTGGACTGTTTCTAAAATAGTTGTCACTCGTTTTTCTTTTTTCAAAGTCGTTGCTCCCAGGAAAAAGACCATCGAGGTTGTGTTTTATTTTAGTTTTTGTAATACCACTTAACTCGTTATTTATTTGCAAATTGTAATAATCCTTAAGGGACACGGGAGAGTGCCGTGGCTGTGTCTGCTTAGTTTGTGCTCTGTCATCGTTTGTAGTAAAACTTATTTCAGAACCATCTTGAACAGATATGTTTTCATGTACTGCCGGAGTATTAATTGGTATTGCCAACGAGCTTCTACCTACTGGTTGTGGATATCGTATAAGTAATTGTTTTCTTTTTGGTATTTTGTCGTTTTCATCGTGGAGAGAACCAGCCTTATCAGGTTCCACGTCACTGTTAATTATTGCAACATCATTGTTATCGGGAACGTTTATTGCCTTATTTTGATCAACGGTGTTAGAAAATGGGCTTTTTTCCTTAGGGATTTGTATTAATTTTATTAAATTTTTTATTTCGTTTAACCCATTTTGAATAGCTTTATTTTTGTTATTTACAAACAGATACCTGATTAGTGGAGGAACTAATTTATTGTTCAATTGCCATCTAGGATTCGGTTGTGGTGCGTTATTTTTTTGATCAAGTATATGTTCAGCAATATTATCTACTGCAAATATCTCCAATACTATTGTACAATTATTATTGTTTTCAGGAGTATCGAAAATTTGCTCTAGCAATTGAAGTATATCGTCAGTATCAACGAAAAATTGTCTTGTATTGTTTTTTACGTAGACTTTTAATGATATGTTTGGTTTATTGCCAGGACATAATCTTCCTTTCTTGCCGAGGATTTGTAATGGCACTATCATCTTTCTTCCGTTAATGTATTTTATTTTATTGCTTAAATTGATTAATTTTAATGTTGTATCTTCATCGTTGTTATTATTATTATATTGATATTTAATGTTTCCGTCTTGAGAAATTGTGGTACTGTACTCTTTTTGACTGGATTGTATTTCATCGGTTTTATTTTGAAGAGTTGCGTTAGCTACATCATATTTTTTACAAGCGGAGGAATTTTCATTTTTAGGAAATTCTTCGTTTTCTTTTATTATTTCTGTTAAAGTGTTTTTGGGTGTAGATGTCTTGATTTCTTGCCTGTTATTGATTTTATTATATTTCATTACATTTGCTTTCTCTGACGTTAAATTGCTTTGGTAGTCCTCTAATAATTTTGGTTTACTTTCAACATTTTCATTTGTAGGAAACTCCTCCTTTTCATTTATCATTCGTGTTAAAATGTTTTTGGGTGTCGGTATCTTGGTTTCTTGCCTGCTATTGATTGTATTTTGTATTTTTACATTTGTTTTCTCTGACGTTAAATTACTTTGATAATCTTGCGATAATTTAGGTTTTTGCACGTTTATAGATTTATTCAATTTTATCGTACTTGTGATTTCTGGTATCACATTGATTTGGTAGTCTTGTAATATTTTACTTTCATTATCACTTCGCGGACCGAGGGAACTTGTTTCAAAATTTTCATTTTCAGAAAATTCTTCGCTGTCTTCTAACGATTGAATTCTGTTATTTGTAGGTATATAAGTACTTGCGTCTTGGGTGTTCATAGTTTTATTATATTCATTGATTAATTTTTGCCGTGTTTGTGTGTCTTCTAGTACATTTTGATCCTGATCGAACTTAGCATTGCAACACTGTCCACATTTGTGGTACAAGCATACAAATACAAATAAAGAAACTGTACGAAATTTTACAATCATTCTGCAACAGGATTAAAAATACAACTGATAATATTCTCAAGCCGATTGGATTTAAGTGAATTCACCGCATGTATTTCAAAGAGATTGTTCGCGGTCCATAATTTGTTAAATTATTGTGGCGGTAATATTTTCATACGACGTTTTTTACATTTTTATCATTCAACACTATTATGAAATATCTTCCTCGTATCCATCCGTCAGTCTGTCTATGCAGTATGGCAACATAAAACTAAGAGCCGGACGGAAATATAAAAAAACCTAAATCTGCTGTCAATTCTATCACGTGAATATGTGCAGTTATCGCGTATAACAAGTACAAAAAAAGATGACCGAATTTATTGATTTTTCATCAATTGATGAATTATTTCAAGTATCTACTTGATATATATATACATGGGATATTTCTATTCATGTATGTATAAAATTGAGACGTAGTTGTGGAAGTCTATTGCCTCCACAATCTTCACATATAACTGCATGCAAAACGGGACTCTTATCAACCTCAAAAACACGCCTGGTACCGACCCCCAACAGATAACAATATAACTCGCCACAGCCGCACAAGGAGCCGGTCCTAGCGCGTCACTTCTAGTTCACTAATAAATGCTTAAGTAGCCTTTTATTGTTCATCGTTAAAATATCGTTAATCGTAGAAATTTGAGGTTAGAAATATACAAATGTAACAATTGAATCAAATAAGCTTATTTCTGGTTTACTAATACATATATAATGATTTTATATAAGAAAATCTGTACATATTAATTAAAAATCAAAATAGGTATAAAACTTACTTTTCGTACGATTTTTTTTACAAATTTGTAAAACAAAAACACTATTAACAAAATGATTGTGTGTTGTGTTTGTATGTCAAACGTCATTGACCATTGATGTCTCATTTATCAGTTGGGTGAATTTGAATCTCCACGCTGAATAACTAGTTAGGTATCTATGGTTCTAAGTAACATTTATGAGCTCGTATATATTTTTGTTGTCAAATCGAATGTCGTCCATATTGGTTAAGTTTTTATCCCTTTGTGTCGATCTCAAACTGATTTCTAGTATAAACTGATGCCAACCGTAGATAAGTCTAGATCAAAATTTCAACACGTCTACTTGGCATTAAGATTGATCTTAACTAAATCATTGATATTTATCTAATCGTGTCACATTTCGTAGACAGAGGCCATAATACAATGGCAGTGAGAGCTACAGGCCGTGATGATGACATAATCTGTGTGCTGGTAAATGCGCCCTCTTTGATGTAATAACTCAAAATATTTAGATCACATATTTCTACATGTTTCGCCAACGAATGCTAAATGCTCGAACCGAGTATAGCCACCTTTGTAAATTTAAAAATAAAGATCGGAAATAAATATTCAGTTTCTGATAACTGAGCGATATGCAAATGCATTCCTGCAATTGACAAAAATGAAATACACATTTAATTGTTTCGGTAAACATTTTCTTAAACAATAAAACATCATTACGCAGATATCTGAACTATAAAAAATTGTCGCTAAGAATTTAATTTTGAGTGTATCGTATATGGCTTGACATTCACATATTTTTTTAAATGAGCATAAAATCAAAATGACTGATAAATTATTTAATTTTTATTTTATAGTTCTGTGATCTTGTGCAAAGTTCTTCCGTATGAGTGCAGTATACAGAGTATTTTATTAGGTACAAAAAGCCTGCGCCTACTGTTATTTGTATTTGCAATCTGTAGAACACTCTCCTTAGTCAACACGTGGAAATTGAAAGATATAACATATTATTATTTGATATAGAGCCATTCCACTGGATTTATTAAAGTGATGTACAGAGTTAATTATAATTCTTTTAACTTCGTTGCATAGCGAACAGGTCCCGAATACTAGTAATTATTAAAAAAATATATTAAATCAAAGAACTTGAGATATTCTGCTCTCAATTCATTGTTTTAAGCAGATCTAATATTTTTAATCCGTCAGTTTATGGTAGAAGATAAAAAATTAATGTACCATTGTTTAGTTCCTGCAAGGTTACCGGAGATCGTGACACGTAGAGGTATATATTTAACTAAAATGACGTAGATTTTTGACAAATAAATTTTTGTTACAATTGGTTTTTTAGTGATTTTTTACAATCCAATGGTTATAAATTATTTATCAAATTATAAACAGATTGCAGGTCGTTTATGCATTCTAGGTGGCCATATCTCTACTTTATATCATCATCATCATTTTGGATAAATTTTGAACGTATATTCTTTAGACTTTTCAATTAATACATATACCTATTATTCCATTTTAATAAAAAATCAACTTTATATTGAGATGAATCCCAAATACCTTTGAGTAATACACTCTAGGCATTGACAGAATTCAACCCATTTTATTAAACATAAAATAAAATTTAAAAAAAAATTATGTACTTAAATAAATAAAAAAAAATAATACATTTTTTAGATAGACAGATTTTATCTAAATATTTTTTTTCATTGATTAATTTAATTTGTGTTACAATAAGTTTCTAGTTTTCTTAAATAAATAAAAACTAGGTAAAGTGTTGGTAGACTTTCGGTGTTTACGTAGACTATTAACGAATAAAGAATTACAGAAAAATATTTGTTTTTGTTAGCATATTTTTTAGTAAGTACATTAATCCTTTATCAACTCGGACAGTGAATTAATGTTAATATTTTATTTTCAGAAATATTATTTTGACTACTTGTGGCATAGTTGATAGAATAAAGAAAGGGTTTTAAGATGATTTTAAATTTGTATAAACCGTTGTGCGTCATTTTCATGTCAACCGATTTCGATACTGAAGTATTTTCGTCAGGACCAATTGAATTTAACAAACAACCCGCTATTTAAGATATTTCCTATTTCAATACCTCCCCATTCCTACCAAGACTGTGCCTCCGCTCCGTAATTGAAGTCGTTTTAATATTTTAATTTTATCGAATAGTTCAGTCGTACGCCAGTCCTGACGAAGATACGTTAGTATCGAAACCGGTTGAGGTAAAAATAACTTACAGTGGTTTATATAAAGTTAAATATAGATACAATTTTTAATTATTTCTAACCACAATGTTAACGTTACAAATATCAACAAGGTTTTAAGATGGTTTAGGTGCGTGGAACATGCGAGTGAGGAGACGAAGGAAAATAAAATATACGAGACATGTGTTAAAGGTAACAGGAATAGAGGATGTCCGCGAAAGACCTGTCATGGCCAGGTAAACCAGATACTGAAATATGGTTCTATTGTAAACCTAAATACTAGACGGATATGTGCGAGAAAATAATATATGAAAGAAAACGATACGAGAGTGGTATGTTAGTATAGAAGGGTGTGGCATTAGGTTTTTTTTCCTATATTTTCCTATGATAAGCAGGTTAAGTGGCAATATTTTTGATATATTTGTTTAATAATATTTCTCGAGAATCTGAAAACTCATCGAAAGACAGTCTAAAGAGTATGTCGGAAGGTTATTTTATGTACAGTGTAAAATCCAGAGAATATTCAAACGTTTTGGGAGAAAAAGGGCAACAAACGTAAACGTCACAATTCTCCAGCATTTAATCTAAATGTAGATAATCGTGATGTAACGCATTTAAAATGCGTGTTTTCAGTGTCCTGTGAGCCCCAGAACCTTAAATTAACCAACATTCATGTGACATGAAAAAACAACGCAAACTCGTAAAACAAAGTTTCAGAGAACCTCACTAAGCCCCCTAAGTGAGTTTACATTACTTTTAAGTAAGAGCCGATACCGATAGCTACCCCTAACTTCTTAAGTTTTCCCGCTGCCTCCCCTAGGTAGTATCACTTTAAGTTGGCTTCCAAAATCCACTTACAATATTAATGCGTGATGCATTATGCAAGAATCTTTCATTTTGTGTCGTGTCTAGTGGAATGCATGATTAAACGTTTCTTCCCTTATTGATTTTCCTCGTTTCTGGCACGTTTGAGCTGGTAATAAAATGTTTCGTTATCATTGTGCCGAGTTTACCAGCCTAATAGCGTCACCCCGGAGCCGCACTGATTGGAGACGTTAGCTAAAATATGTTTTTATATAAAATGATTTTTTCTCATCATATTGTGTAAGATCATCATCACTACAAATATGACTTATTTATGATATTGAATAAGATAAAAAAAAAGATTTTTATTTTTGATATTAAGTAATAATCAGTGCACGCATAAAAAGTTGAAGCGATAATGTCGTCAAAGTCATATCTGCCATAGAAATACAGGACTAGAGAGTAATGACTTAAATGGGTTAAATGATAATTACTGATGATAATGATGTCATGCACAAAGCAAGATTTAGAATAGAAGTACTATTTAAAAATATAAAAAAGGTACCTACCGAATGAGACCCAATGAAACCGATAATATTCTGAATGAGAGTAGGGGTTGTTGCGAATGAAGACTAGTAAACAAATTTTAAGTCTAATTTTTATTATTTTTAATGAGATCACATTATTATTGTGAAGTTGCAGTTTTTTCGGTAAATATTTTTTTTCTGTACATCTTTCTAGTTGATACTTCTAATTTGCATTACTATAAATTACTGCAAACTCAAATAATATGTTCCTACGTACACTTACAAGGTCGTGTATAATATATAATATAGGTATATATATATATGGGCCAATGAATACGTATGGAATCTAACACATTTCTCATTTAATATATTTTAATGACTCTACGTCAATATTTAATCATTTAATCATCAACATTAATACTATACAGGGTCGCACCAAGTCTAATGAACGCCCTCTAAGTATAAGTATCGACTATAAAATTGCAAGAGTGTAGTCCTCCGTGCGGTCCATTACGGTGGAAGTTTAAATAAAAACTGATACTTTAAAACGTTCAATAAAATGAAGTCACCGAAGTATAAAAGGTATCTATGATAAAAGGTCGCTGAATATGTATCATTAAATCAATTAATAATAATAATAATAATAGAAAAAAATAAATTATAATAATTAAAAAATAATAATACTAATAATCCTCAAAATCGAGCAATACGTATACACAATATATCAATATTTATGCGTATAATAATTATACCATGCACGTATTTTTATTTAAAAATAATCTTCATGTTCTTGGGGTCTTTTCGTCCTCTTATTCGGAGTGCTAGTAATTTTGTTGTACTTCGTACAGGGAAGGTTAATATTATTGATATTAGTATGTTTTCTATTGGGGTAAGCGAAAGTGTTTGAACGGAGGTTGGATTGAGGTAGGGGTGCAAATGGTATATTGTGTAAACAGGAAAACAGATAATTATGAAGAAATAAATATTATAGAGAGATGGGGGATTATAGTTTATTTATGCAACGTTTCGTTTTCATTAATATTAAAACATACAAAGCTAGATTATTACATTTCTTAATTTTTCGTATCACGTAATTATACTCTAACAATTTTATATCTCAATTAAAAGTGAAAAGGTATTCAAACATATTATCACAGTGTGTTTATAAAACAAAGGTATGTACTGTAGCCTGCACACGGCGCCCAGCGAGAACCCTAATATCTCACCAGTAATAGATGTTTCTGCGCTCCGGCCGACTCGATATACCAGCGAATGGCGAAATAAAGATAGACGTCTTTATTTGCTTTCCGTATCCCGGAAGATTTATGGGGTTTTGAGATTTCATCGATCCTCTTTGATTCAACATTACGACGAGTCACTCCGGCAGGTGGCGCCGATTTGGTGACTCTTTCAAACCGAGAATTTACTGTACAAATTTTTATTTCTAATTTATATTAATTGTTTACCTTTCAGTGATGAGGGTCAGATATTATGTATTTAATCACGTCTCTGATATGTTGAAAATTGTAGTTATATTGCTCATGGCCAGATTGTTGTGCACAATTAATTACTTTTTATTTTGTACCAACAATAAAATATCATAACAATGGATTCGTTCTTTCTGTCCTGACTTACGGTACTGAAACTTAGACGGTTATAATTGACCTCATCCACAAGCTCGAGGTAGCCCGGCGAGTCATGGCATGGCGGACAATGGCCGGCGAGTCACGGCATGACGGACAATGCCCGGCGAGTCATAGCATGGCGGACAATGCCCGGCGAGTCACGTCATGATGGACAATGTCCGGCGAGTCACAGCATGGCGGACAATGCTCGGAGAGTCTTTGCGAGATAGAATAAGAAATCAAGACCTTCGCAGTAGTACTAAAGTGAAAGCTGAAATTGAAATATGCAGGACGTATCAACAGAAAGAATGAGAGGCGTTGTAGTAAAGAAGTGCTAGAATGGAGACCCATGGCAAAAGAAAGATCGCAGGAAACAGTTGGATGCGGAAAACAGAGAATGAAGGGGAATGACGGTTACTAAGAAACCCTTTATAACAGAAGATATACGTGGGCTGAAGAAGAATTATGAAATTGATAACATATTTTAAATATAATTTCTACTGAGTATGTAACAGATAAAAACGGTATTTAAATTTTTTTTTTTTAAATAACACACGGAATATCGTTGTACTAATACAACAAATCTCGACAAATTATTCTTAACCAGTATTTCAATATATTAATAATTAACCAACATGTCCATTAATCACCACCTTGCAAGAAATATTAAAAACATATTTTAAGAATTTATTAAAGCACAATTTCATATAAATCAAATGGTCTGCATCATAACACAATAAATTTAAAGCAAGTTGTTTCCTTTTTACAAAGATGGCAAACCTCCTAATAAGGCTACAAGTTATAGCGTAGTTAGCCGTACGACCACAGCGTAGAGCCTCCACGGATGGCTGATTCGGGTAATTTATTGCATTTATTTGCAGATTCCCGGAAAATAAATGTTGGCTCAGCGCCTAAGTAGGTTCAAAGTTCTGAAGAAATCAGTTGAACAAAAAATTTTATGGCAGAATCGACAATAATTGTTTATGTTTTACATTTTTTTCATAGCAATATTGTTTATTGTACGCAATAAGTACCTTTTTTTTGTTTTTTTTTATGATTGTAATGTTAACAATACGAAATGTGTATATATATATATATTTAAAAATTTTAAACACGTTTGAAATTCCAGTTTGCTGCTCCAAAATGACCTATGACCACCCATTCTCCTAAAGTATAGGTGGCATAACAATAGCGTGCACTGGATGTGGACTGGGCGTGTACTATGCCAATGTTATGCTGCTAATAATGATGTTGTAGAAGTATAATTGCATGAAAATAAATTGAATAACTGGTTTGTGGAAAAAAATACTTTTATTGCGTGATCTCTCAATGAGTTATTGATCTCTGAGAGTCGCTAATGGTACATTATAATTCGCGCATAAAACATATGGGGTGATAATTCATAAACCGTTTGCAACTATTCTTTATCTGCACTCGAGTCAAATCTCTGAGAGAAATCTCATCCGTGGATATGAGTAACTTGTTGGTCTAGTAGTTACGACGCTGTCCTAGTGATCTAGTGGTTGGGAATTCGCGCTTCATTCCAGAAGACCAGCAAGTTAGTCCCATTTTCACAGTACAAGCGTTTAGCTTAGTTTGAAAATAGTAAGAATATTGATGTTATATGTATCTACCCGTTCCGTGTACACGTTTCTATTTTTAAAAAAGAGTAATAAAGTAGATATAAATTATAAATTGTGGACGATAAACTCGCGACAATAATAGTACACGTGCTAACAAATCAAGATGCATAAGACGACGCTACACGTCTGGAACCCGGATCGCGTCGGACGAGAGTGCGGTGCTTTTTCACCTTTGTCGGACTTCGCGCCGGCCTGACCGGAGGCCGGACCTCCGCCGTGCGCTTCTGTTGTCTCGGCCGGTCAGTGCTGCCAGTGAGTTGGCACAGGTCACCATCGTGATCGCGCTCGCTACACCATATCGCCACTTGAGGGTGTGTTCATGTGAACTGGTGGCGCTTTGCTTGGGACGAAATACAATCTTTTAAAATAAGTCCCATGTTATAGTCGCACCTATATTTATTTTCTATTCTTGAAAAATATTTATATAATTAAAGGAATTAATGAAGTTAAAGGATTAAAAATATTTATTATATAACAAAATAACATGACGTTTATACTGAACACATATATTGAAGGTCGCTTCAAGTATGTAGTTGAAAATATTTCGTAACACGTCAGTTCAAGGGAAGATGTGTATTCAGAACACCGCGCAGCATGAGCTAGTTAAGAGTAGCGTTTAGTTTGTACACATGTAAGAAAGATTAAACACAAAATTATGCAAAATACATGCGCAGCTTTATTTTTATTTCTAAATTCTGACGGTTCTAATTAACAAAATTAAAATGTTATTATTTACATACTAAATACATAAAATACTTACTATATAATATACATTTATATATTATATTTTGTGTTTTTATAGAATGAATTGTAGTAATATTCTTTGGAATTTTCTTTGGAATTGTTAAAACATTACATAATTATTTTAACATAATAGAACTAACGTAATGAATATTTAACATGTGATACTATTTATGAAAATCCACATAAATATTTAGGTACATAATATAGCAGAAGATAAAGAAAAATAAAAAAGGTGCGAGAAAGGGTGGGGAGGTTGTAACTCTTGTTGTGGTAAAGGGAGAGCAATATGTGTTTATAGGTAGAATGTAATAAACTTAAATTTGAATTCGACTAAAATGTGAATTTGATTAAAATTGAAAAAGTATATGAAATTTAATAATATTAAATTAATTTAAGACAATAAGTTGTTCCGTGTTACTTTTCTTATTTTCATGTATGTTCATTTACGTAAGTAATCAACAGAGCGCCTAGCAAGAACTCTTAATAATATGTACAAGATAACCCAGAAATTAATTAAATATTGATGTCAATATCTGTTAGGATCAAGTTCCTGGAGGGTCTTATTAAATATGCTAGGGTATTCGCTAAATATGTATGCCGCTGCGACCACTTGGACACGAATTCTACAAGCGACACATTTGAGAATCAGGTTGGTTATACAATGGAGACTCTCACTTCGGTGGCATAATAACGTAAATGTTTCAGGGTTACGGAGAAACGAGACTTATCTTGGAACTTTACATCAGATGTTTCTAGTAATTGACAATTTTGTATAGCACATTTCGTGAAATTTAATTAAGAAATTTGGTTTAAAGTATAGACACGTACGTAAACATAAGTGATCATTTGCTATACGACTGTAAAAATAGAATGAATACAATTGGATTCTGACGTCACAGTCAACAAAAATGTATTTAATTCGTTATGACTTGATAAACATAAATAATAAATTTTGTACACAATTTGACATCAAAGGGAATCATATTTTTACTCGAAATATTTACTCGAAACGACACAAAAATATTTTCTAATCTTTAGAATTGTCAGAAATGATTCCGACCTTTTCATCCAGAAAACATTATTTTCAATAGAATTGATTTCTGACGCGAGAAAAAATATAAATCAGAGTCATTTCCACATTTTCCTTACGGTTCAAAATATACATGTCTCTATTGCAAGCGGTGATTTAGCAATTTTGTACGAGATTCGTTCAATTTTCAGTCAGTCAAATGAAAAAAAAATACACATTTTCAGTGGCATTTACGGCAAAGCCCGACTTTATTTCATAAATCGTGGTTTCGGTTTTTCACGGGGAGAAACTTACCCCTTTCGGTTTCGAAAATTGTCACGAATTATAAAAATATATATCGCTATTTAAATATGTATCTAGACAATAAATAGGGAGTATAGCTGAAAACGGAAAACAAAGTTGATTGCCGTTTAAGTACAAGCAAGAGACAAGAACATTACTAAGTACATACTATGAAAAAAATATAAACAACTTTTCTTTTTTTGTTTTTTCCTTCCACATTCCCATAATTAGAATATAGTAGAACTAGCACTTAGCGGCGTGCGGTCTTTAGATAAAAATAAATTGTACTCGACCAAAATTTCTAAGAAAATATAATATTTATATCAAAATTTTTCATGCATGGTCATTATTGTTCACATTTTAATCTATCGTAATATTTGATTAGATAAATATCTAATAATGATTTTTTTCTTAAGAAATAATGTTATATGTTTGTATTTATTAATTTGAATATACTGATTCTGCTGGCCTGATAGGCCGGGTAGGCTTTTAGCAGTATTTAGTCTGAAATGATCCTAAAAAAATGGACTATTATATTATTATGCACGCATGCTAGAGTGTAGTGGTGTTCGTATATTTAACAAATATATACTACAAGAACAACAAAACCACAATTAATATAGAGTGAATTTTTAAGTCTGGTTTTTTAATTTATGCTATAAATTTGTTAACATAGATGTGACCGAACAATTAGCTTTTTTTTTTAAAACACCCCTTTTATATATGATAAAATGAATAAAGGCTTTGAAAGGGTTTCAGAATGAATTGCTTATGAGCGTCCCCATCCGTAATAATTCAAGCTTCTGCCTGACGTCTGCACCGCGAACTCAACACTGAGAACTCAATAAAGTCGGCCTTTTTTACTTCACACGAAGATTAATGTACTCTTTAAGACAGTTCACTTTAACTGAAGAACTAGTTTGGAAATTCCACGCTTTTGCTTTGATGAATTGACGCTGAATTAACCGTTTTTAATGTTTCTTTGAAAGCTTCAGTATTCCTCGGAACGCCTTTTGAGAAAACGAAATTTTTAAATTGGAGGAATTTTATAAATTACATTGTTTTTTAATCCTGAATTCTACGTTAAAATATTTCTTCTAATTATGAGTTTTATCATAATAAATAAACGAAAAGATATTAATATTAACTGAATATATAATTATATAAATTATTAAACAGATATCTCATAGAGACGAAGCTATTTTTTATTATATTTTAATGGAAAAGATATGGAAGTATGGGGTAATTACAGGGCTTACGACCTATCTTCGGCTGGCATAAATATAACGTTCACCATTCTCACCCATCAATTTCCATGTTTATCAAATTTTTGAAAGTTGTATATATGTTAATATCGAGTACCATTACTCCATCGCCATCTATGAACCAAATTAGATAATTAATTTTTCCCTGAAACAGCATATATGTCATCACAATAAGAATATATATATTTTCCATTAAAATATAATAAAAAATAGCTTCGTCTCTATGAGATATCTGTTTAATATTTGTGCCTTTGTAGGTAAAAATCCAGTAATTGTGTGTTCTTGGACAAATTAAAATATTGCGAATATATTATTAACTGCTATTACAATGATAAAGAGGTATTTGCTGGCAAAATGGTAAGTGCTCTAGTAACCTAAGGGTTGGGGGTTTATCATCATCTCAGACCAACAAGCTGGGTGTATTTTAATTTAGTTAAGCTTAGTTTACAAAATAGTACAAATATGTTGTTATTTTGTCACGGTGGCGTGGCACCTTAATCAAAAAATTGTAATATTCTGGATGACGTTCAAGCAAGGAGTGATGAGGGCATGTCTTCGACATCTCTTGTGAAAATAACGGGCGTGGAAAAATATGATAACATGTATGAACGGGCTGCCTAACGGATACTATGATTGTTCAGTGATCCTTAATATTCTTTTAAAATTTTTTGGCGGTACCTTAGGAGAATACTTTTGAATTTTATTAAGAATTTTCACTGTCTTCATTGATGTAATGCGATTTAAATTGTTTTGATGAGATGTAATGTGATATAAATTATAAATGATATAGTATAAAATATATGTCTAATCTTATTGTACGTAAAACGATTAGTAGTAATGTAACGTGGTTAAAATATCTAAAGCAATGTTTCCTCTACGACGGTTGTAGGTACTAGTGCACGCTAAGCAAGCTAAGCAAGAAAAGCAAACATGTTCAAGAGCGGTTTTTTCGACACCAATGTATCAACGTCTTGATTTATGTATTAATAATAATAATTACATATAATTTTATTTAATAGATTATAAAGTATTAATATGACATAATTTTACTTATATATTTATCGAATTAATTAAAATTATAAGAGATCGTTCTTAACATCTGTGCCTGCAATATTATTATCTCAACAAATTGTCTCGTCATAAAAGTCGCAGATTTTTAATGTTGTTCAAACATACAAATTGCAATTCGTAGATATTATTTGTTATAAAGACATTTATTGGATAATTTTTATTTCTTGTTCAGATTATAAATAATTATAATAATAATTACAATTATTCAGGTAGGCTGTATTCTCAAAACCACTCAGCCTCAGCTCAGAGGGAAAATGATATCTAACGCAAATAACTTTCTACTGAAAAATTAATCATGATTAGGCACCAACTTGTATAACTTTACTTAAAGAAATCAATTATAGTGTGGTATATGTGCAGAATATCTATATGAGGTTACGAGTAATATACAATTATGGGTATTAAAGGTAAAATAATTTTGTTAGACTTTTGAAGGGGTCGAAATACTAGCAAGCAGCCTTATTTATTAAAGCCATCAAGTTTTTTTTAATAAATAGGTACTGAAAGGAACTTAATCGCATACATTTAAATGTAAACAAATATTTATGTAAATGTTTATATAGTATTTTATAAATAATGCGTGTTTCTCATTTCTTCAAGTCGACATGAAATCTTTCAAAATTTCTTCCGATAAAAGAATGTAAAATAACCCACTCTCTCGAATAATTACTTGGAGATTTAATGATTTAATCAACTGCCTTAAATGAGCAACTTCCCACCGCGCCGCGAGGAGGGCCAATCGCAAAGTGCTCGTTTTATGAAAAACCCCGAAAGACACGGAGCAAGCGGTTTCAGTGGCGACGCCGACCGCAGCGAATCCTTAATCTCGTGTAATGAGATGCCTTAAGGCCGTGGCCGCAGCTCGCTACCGGAAGTATGACGTAAGGCTTCCTCGTTTTAATTTTCACATTCATTTTTCTTTTCATTTCATACCCGGTTTTGTTTTTCCGCCACCCAGAATTACAAAGTACATGTGGATGTCTTCGAATTGTTGTCGGTGTAACAATGTCTTTTAGGGATGTGTCTGATAATTGTTATGTACTTGCTAATACATTTAAAAATGCTGACTATTCGTTTAATTTATTGTTCAACCACCTAGCTCACCTAATTTATAAAAAAATTACAATCAATTTGCACTTTAATTAATTAAAAACAAAAAATTTGAAATGTGAAATTTAATTGTACCGAATAAGTTTAAATGGCAAATTTTTAATGTTAAAAAGAAGTAGTCAACATCTTTTTAAATAATTACAAATGTTTGCACGCACGCGATTATAATAATATATGCAATTGTGAAAAACTAAAAAATGTTCAAGGAGTAATTATTCTATTTGAAACATTATTGATTGACCATATAACTATATTGATTTTGTTATATATAAATAAGTGACTTTTGATATTATAAATATATATGTTTTATAAATAATAAGACAAAACATTTTGTTTAAACCACTACATATTGATAAATCAACATGTTTCGATACCTATGGTATCTTCTTCATTAAAAAATGTATTCTAAAACTAAAAATACAAGCATAGATAAAAACAAAACTATAAAGGTATTAGTGGATAACGAAGATGTTCATGTACAATACAACATTATCAAAATCATAAATAATTTACACAAAAAATGACATAAATGTATGGAAACTGCACTCGCTATATTCAGTAATAACAAATTATAAGCAGTAATAATTCAATGATGAACGAGGGGGTGGGGACGGCACATCCATGGGGAGATCGTAATATATTATTTTATTAAAATTCAAGTACACATGCTAAAATTTTTAACCTTAGGGATTTATTATTATTTTATATTTCAGTATGTAGTTGTGAAACAAATTTTAAATATAAAAATTTATAAAGTTTGTGTTAAAGGTAGGTAAATTATTTTACAATATTATTTATATTTAAATATGAGATATATAAAGCTAAGGCTTAAATACATATTTTGAATTGGTTGAATTATTTTTATTCTCGAAATGATATTATGAAAATGACATGGGTTTGCCATAATAATAAAACGCATAAGCGTGAGCATAGGCCACGATACCAAAGCAAAAAAATAAGTGGTTTAACTTTCCTTTAATAAAATAAGAAAACAGGCGTATGTAACTTAGGATGGAAGGTAAATAGAACCAAAAACCAAACTTAAGCCAGAATCATAATTCTCGATCAAGGTACTGCCCACAAATGGTGAACAGTATATTTAAGAGATAGTGTAATGATTTCATTTGTTTTGGGTTCTGTTTGTATAATTATGGCTGAGTGGTCGAGGTTAGAAAAAAACATAAATGATCAATATGCAATAATGACTTAAGTCTTTGGTTTTTTATAATTAGAGAAAGTGAGAGAATGAAACTATGAAATGTGTTAGAGACAAACGCTTAGAATATCTTGGATAGTAATGCACAATAATGCTTAAATTTTGGAACAATTATGTATCCAAGATATACTATTATGATGAGATGCAATATTTAGGATGTGCGAGATGCCCGCAGAGAGAATGATAATCCTAAAAAATGTATGAAGACTGAAAAAGTGAAAGACCAGAGTGAAGAGGGCGATCTTCAACTCGTTGGTCTGACCAGATCAAAGACGCCAAGTTATCCAATTAAAATGGTTCACCGAACTGTGAGCTGCCAAGATAGACGGAGAAGAATCGTCTAAGATATCAATAGATCGAAGAAGAAATTTTAATAATGTTATGTAGATATTGGAGAAAAGGGAATATCATTGAATTATAATGATTAAATAATAATATGGTGTATGTAACGCTTAATTTATTTGGTTTATAGTGGATACTTGCAAGGCGGTCGGTCGTATTCCGTCCATGCGTCTCTATTTATTTTTATTTATGTTTATATATCAGAATTGAGCAGATATATAGTCAGTAGAAAAAAAAAGCCGAAATGAAAGTGGGCTGGACATCTTAATTGAAGGAAGAACCGTTGGGATTAACAGTTCTGCGTTAGAGTGCACTCGTCAAGCCGAAGTGTAGGTTATTACATAGCTTGATACATCGATGAAATAAAAATGATTCCAGGAAGCAGCTGGGTGCGGATGAGTGGGTGTATCCTCCGGTGGATGGACATGGACTATACGAAATACGGACAAGAGCCAGAAATATTGTAGGCAATTGTGGACAATAAACTGATGGCAAAAAGTATCTATAAATTATAAAGTGATTTTGTGTGAAAGGTAAAATAGGATTATTTTAAGTTTAATAATTTATTCTGAATACACTTAACTTTAAATTGTTAATTTCTTGTATTTGCGTTTTTGTATTAATTTTCAGACGAAATAATAATATGGTTTAATGCGGAAGTGAAAGATATACATCAGGATAAGATTATTTAGTATTGTATCCTCTAAAATCCAATGAGAAAATATGGGTTTGAAAGTATGTTTATTTAAACTTGGTTGTTGATATTATTTCTTAAGAATTTGTAAAATTTTTAAAGTCATCACATAATATTTTTGATAATCCATTAAATATTATGTACCATTTGTTTTTATTAATTTTATAATATTCATGGAACGTTAGGAAAATAACCAGCCGTCCATTTTCTGGAAAAACAATGAAATTTGCGATTACGAAAAATCGCTTGAATTTTAAGGGAAGATGAAATTCAAATTAAGAGCGAACTAATTAAAGGAAAAATGCTCAATCATTTCGTGAACAGAGCGTCCTGGATAGTAATAAAACAAACAAAAAATCACCCCCCCCCTGACTTCCGATCCCCCACGCGGTGAGCATGCATTATGCAGGTTCTACTTATTTGCATAAATCGAATTAATATTAGTTCCTTGTCTTAGCATTGGTAATGTCAAAGATTATCGAAAGCGCTTAAGTTGTTTTAAGGTTGGGTAAAATATATTCAAAGGTACCTAATTAAAACAATATATTTATAAAAACATTTACAATGATTTATATCAGTATCTACTATATTATAAACTAAACAGATAACTAAATAAACTATACAATTCATCAGTTGTGATCTACATATCTTGGGGTGCCTTTTAATACTTAGGCTATTTTTAAAGTAAGAATCGTTTGCGTATATTTACATGGTAAATAGGCGATTTACACACTGGAACACTGGAACTCTGAAGTCTTTCAGTACGTTAGACATAATTTCTTAGTGGCATTTTATTAATCATGTCTATTATTATTCCCGCTAATTATGAGATGCGATCGGTGATTGGTTTTTTAAACGCTCATGTTGCTCGAAACACGACAAAAGAACTGCAGAAGTTTGGGTGGAAAATACTGCACCACTCTCCATACAGCCCGAACCTGACGTCATCAGATTTTCATGTTTCTCAAAATTAAAATAATTTTTTGGCGGAAAACGCATGAGATCAATGATGGCGTCCATCAAACTGTCAATAACTGGTTCAAAAACAGGCGGTAGGCTTCTTCAATGAGGGGATTGTTAAACTCGTCTCTCGGCCTCAAAAATACTTGGATGCCAACGGGGATTATATTGAAGGTGTTCAACACATTTTCATTGTAACATGTATGGAAAAGTTTTGAGTTACAATAAATTGTAATGAGTTTACGACAAAACTATTTATACTTTAAAACTGGCTATCGAATATTCGCTACGTTCAATTTAGTTTGCCGCTAAATGCTTTATTCAAATGTATAAAAATAAAAATATGTTAAAAAAAAGATTTTTTCTTAGCAACGTTAACTTTATAAAATAATAGTTATTTATTAAAAAAATTTAATATACATCCATTAAAACTCCTTTCATCATAAATGTTGTTAGCTTTTGGTCCTGTTTATTCTGTTCTCTTTGTTAAGAATATACTATAGTTATATTTTAAAGTAATTTTTGAACAATATTAAAATTTTTGAATGCTTTAAGATACTCGTGTTTCTGGATCATAGTAAAATATTGAAATAGTCTACAATTATAATTGTTTATTAAAATTTATTTGCTGCCTTATTTTAGGGTGCAAGTACACGGATAAAATGTTGCCTTCAAGTCTCTGAGATTTGATAGCAAAGTTGATCAATCTACTTGGAATTTGGGCACTATTTTAGAATATTTGGCGGTAAGGATCGGTATATATCAGGTGATAATTAACTCTGCGTACAAAATATAATGGCACAACTCAGAACTGTCGTATACGCGGCTTTCGAGATGAATCTCGAGTCAAATCTCACCCGTGTACATGCACCATTAGTGTTTATTTTTACTTGCAATGATAAACACACTTAGTTACTATCTATTCAACAAGTGCCTCGTATAGCCATCTTGAAATTTCTTTAAAGTTAGATTATAAAGGTAATTACTTAATGTGATCTCTTCTGTTTAATTGTATATCGATGGTTATGCCAAAAGTATTCAAGATAAATTTTTTTCTTCGTTACCGTATTATAGTTTACTGCAAACTCAATTATACTTTTGTACGAGAATGTCGTTTGTATTTGCTTCGTACCGTGTAATTATGAACTTACGGTCACTCTAATAACAAGAGAAGAACTCAGGAGTAAGAATCGAGAGAAAGAAAAAGATTTAAGGGTAGAGTGGGACGCCTAGAAAAGGCGTGGAGTGGGTGGGAGAGGGAGTCTCACGGGGTGGAGGATGCCACGGAAACATAAAGAGGAACTTTAATACAAATTTAATGAATAGAGGCTCACGGACCACCCCCCCTTTTTCCACACACCGAGCCTACATCTCCATATTGAATACTTCTAGTGTCTTAAAGCGCTGTATGCCACGTAGTAACAAAGTTTTAAAGACCTAAAAAATACGAACAAAACCCTCATTTACTAGTTACAAACAATTCGTCCTTTTTTGTTTCATTCTTTGAAAAATATACTAGTGGTTTTATTAAATTTATATTTGTAACAGAAAATAAATAAATAATAAATATTTACAATATTATATAAATATATGTTTTTCATCTAGAGTATAATACATTCCCAAAAATATTTTAAATGAATCAAAAGCTATTTTTTTGTTCTCAATTTCACATTTTGTAGCATTAAAAATGATTGTATAAAGGCTTTAATTTTATGTGCTGATACAATTTTTATGTACTTTCCTTTAAAAAACTTTTTTTTTAAATATCGTAATGCATTTTTCGTTTATTATTAACTATCAAAAGTTCGATAGAAAACACTAAAAAAATTAAAAATATTAAAAAAATAAAGTAATTAATACTTTTTAACCAGGTCTAAACTTTCACGCATCCCACTATTTCTGCCGGGCCCATTTATTATCCCCTCTACTCGCCCATTTTTGAAATTCCCCCCGCCCGCGTCACCCCCGCCGCCCTGGCCGGGATCATAATTTCCGTCCGCAACAGATGGCGCCCGCTCCAAGTTCCTCCCGGCCCGCACCAAGAACAAGCCGGGACAGATGGTATTAATAAAACGGACGGGCTCTGTGAAATGATTCATAATTGTAAAGTTCAAAGCTCTCCTGGTTTTTTCCTCCCTCGGAGCCCATCTTCAAATACGCTTTGCGGTTTTAATTGAAGTGCCCGATACGGTTTTTGTTCTTTTTAAAAATTTCCATTTAAAATCTTTGCAGACTATTTGTAGCACTTTTTTCGTATGACATACCTGTCACTTACAGTAATTACAATATTATTAGCCTTTTACACGTCCTCACGTCTTGATTCCGAGATCAAATGACTTCAGGTAAGTTGTCGGGCAAAATTAGCAGGTAAAGGGAGGGGGCTAAACGTTAGAATTATTTTAGTGCACAGCGACATACCTTTTCAAGTTTAAAAATCAGGATTAACGCAACGTAGCACGCCCGTCTTATGACGGGTAAAAGGTTACAGCTTGAGCTTCTAATTTAAATAATGAACTTGTTTTCATCTCTCTCTCGGTCGATGTGTTCGTGACTGAGCATGAAGTTTTCTATTTTGCTTTCACATCGCGAACTGCTTGTCTCCACTGTTCCCGATCTTGGGCCTTATTTATTAGTGCGACATGTAGCGAGACTGGTTATTTCTCAGACTAGGTCTGTTCATTTTATTGGAGATCAACCTTTCGCCCTCCGTCTTTGTCTGTTGCCCTTGATCACTAATGCATACATATCTTCTAGCAACATGCCTAAAGTATAAAAGAGCCAAATAATATCCCTCCCGTGTGGCTGGTTGGGACGAAACTGAGCATTCAAAATAAGGTAAAATACTTTGGACATATATTCAATGAAGATGGACAAGACTATGATGACATAAAACGACAGAGGAGACAGATAAGCGTTCGTGCGAATATGCTGTCATGGCGTTTCTACCGATGCAGTAATGAGGTGAAGAGGATCTTGTTTAAATCATTCTTCACCAGCATGTATATCTGCGAGATCTGGTAGAGATACAAACAAGTAACGCATATAGAATACTGTTTGGCTTGGCACGTTGTTGTAGCGCATCTACAATGTTTGTCGTAGGCCGTGTACATGGGTTCATTCCACTTCTGAGACATCGAATTGCTGGCGTAGAGCTGTGGCTGAAGCTCAGAACCGACTCTCTGGTGCAAGCGGCGCTCTCATGGAAAGCTGGCTCCCTGACCAGAGAATGGCAACATATATAATAATAACCGTGACTGAAATGGAGTATTTACACTCGTATATGTGAATATTTTCATATCTTTTTTTTTGCTTTTCTTTTTATAACATAAACATTATTTTGTAACCGAAATGTATTCTATTATATGTATTATCTTTATGGCGAATCGAGTCTTCATAAAAAAAGCCTTTCTTTAGTACGGAGTTTCTGAAGAATGGAGACATTCGTTCGTTTCGTAGTCCGTGTTGTACGCATCATGTAACGCCAACACCACATCTCAAAGGTCCTTTCTTTCCATCTTAGTTCCATGTTCTGATAACATACATAGCTATGGAGAACATTAAGACTTTAACCAATTGCACTTTAATGTTTCGTGAGCCAATTTTAGCTAAATTTTAGTAAACTTCGACAGATATATCATATCAATTCTCGTTCGGACCTCGGCCTCGCACTCTCCACGAGAGATCACAGGTAAAAAAAATCACCGACTTCTTTGTAGTGGTCAAAACCATTAAATATCGGCATTTGGTCAAAGCTAATATCGGCATTTGGTCTCTAAACAATATTGCCTTGAGTCTGTTTGTTTTAAGATCCAGTACCGAGCTCTCTTTCTCAATCTTATGTATACGTTCCGTTACTTTGTCTTCGCTGGTAGCAATCAGTGTGGTATCATTTGCAAATCTAAGGTTACCGCCTTTTGAAACATTTATTTTCACAAATCTAAACAAATTGACCGAATGGTAAGTTTTCGTAGGTATAAAATAAATGTTACCATTAACAATCTATCAGACGTACAACATCTGATCGCTTATAATTGTAAGTAAGTACAGAAAAAGTGCGGATTACCATAACATATGTTTTAGTTTACAGTAGTAAGAAGTTGTAAAATTATTAAATATTTGAATTATTTTACTTTTTGACAGTAGAAATAAAATAATGTATGTTTCTATTTGAAAAGTGTACCTTTAGTACAAAAAGGTCATATGTACACTAAAGTCATATTTCTCTGATATACAAGATGTAACAGACCTAGTCCATAATATTTTATGGGTGGATACCTGACTAAATTACTATTCGAAAATATTCAAGGAATATGTGCAAATTCTGCACCGTTGCGGAAAATATTATTGTTTAAATTTTTTACAAAATCATGTTAATCTTTACGTACTTCGAAATAAATATTTGTGAAATTTATCCATTATTAATCTATATCTTTGCTTCAGGCCCTAAATAATCTAACAAAAAATAGTCTGGCCACTCAAATTTCGATGAACTTTAATTTTTTGTTTTCAATATATAATTTGGAATCAATTAAATATTTCAATTAATCAAAATAATCGCATGGTTACGATTTTTTTAAATGCTTATATCTGTTTACGACATATAATTTAGTCGGGTACCCATAAAGTATTGTGGACTAGGTCTGTTACGCACTGTATATATACAAGTTTTATTGTATAATAAATTTTAAATTAGAAGATTGAAATATATCTATGTTATGTTAATCGGCACTTGAGACTTTTTAATTTTTTTTAATAGGTCTACAGATTACCGTGCGTGTTATAAACAAACTGATTTATCCGGATGAAAAATGGGCATTTACGAAAAGCATGCAAACATTTGAGTTAAATATGTACACAATAATAATAATTATAATAAATAAATAAACCACAATTATTAAAAAAAATTAAAAAACTACAAAGAGGATTAAAATAATAAAATATATATTTTACTCCTTCAATAGAACAGCTAAATAAAGGGAAACGATCTGGATACTACAGATTGCAAAGACATTGTTAAAATAAATTTAATATTCAAAGTTACAAGGTCGATATAAAAGTATCTTCCACTAAAAGCATGTTTTTACCAATAAAACTACGCAAATTGCCTTATGTCATGGTGGGGATTGTGTTACCCATGGGATTGGAATCGTTAAGGGTCCCGAATTGTTAAAAAATACCTAGATTTAAAGAACCAGCGGTATATGTACGAGTACATATCAAACATATTATGAATAAGATTTTGCCAAGATTTTTATTGAGTATCTCGAGGTAAGTATCGATCGAAAAATTTCGAGATAGGTAGACAGTTTAAGTGATGTTAGCGAGGGGAGAGATGTAATCTTATATAACTTATTTGTGTTAAATTTCTAAGAATGAAAATTATTGTAGTATATTTTACTATTTATTAAAGTCTTCAACTTCACTTCACACCAAAATTTACAAGTTTTATGTATTTTTATAACTTTATATACTATAACACTTTATATATGTATATCTATATTTAAATATTTAACGCAAACTTTACATTGTGGTTGATATATGGTTTTAGTTAGTTTATTTGACATCCTGATAAAGGAAAATGTATTTTCCGAAACCGGTTGGTGTGTTAAATTTACTCGTAAAAGTGGTTAAAACAAAGTAATAAATAATTCAATAATATTTTCACATTTTTGTAAATTGTATATTGTGGTTTTTATTAATTTTAATACAGATTATTTAAAACTTTGTTTTTAACCACTTAATGAGTTGTATTTAATACACCAACCGGTATCGAAAAAAACAATTTTCTTTATCAGAATGTAAGCGTGTAAAATTAACTGAAATATTATAAATAATCAACTAAATTTAACCATAAGTCCTATTCTAAATTTTTAAAAATATTTTTGTATTATTAAGTCAATTTCCACATTTTTCATCATCGTAACAATTTATGTTAGATACTAGATTTATCTTTAAATATATATTTTTTTAAATTAATACAAAAAAGATTTTTCAAAGGGCATTAAATGATTAAAACAAAGTTTAAAATAATAAAATAGTTTATATTTTTACTGCTTTAAGATCCTTTTAACTTTTTTTCGAAATTAGATCTACTATACTCATAGTTTAACTTTTATATAACCTTACATGTTTGGTTTTATTCTGATTTAATATTTTCTAAAATATTTTTTTAGGTTTGAATATAAGAGTGTAAATATAACTATTGTTGTTCTGTATTAAAAACGTCCTATCATTAAAAATTAATTGAACGATGTCATATTAATGTGAAAAAAAAAATTACTTGTTTATTGTTGTTGGTCACTAATAAATCTTTAAAATGAAACGACTTAAACCAAATTTAAAAAAAATATTAACAATTGTAAATTAAGAATTTTTTATTTCATTCATGGAGACATTAGGTGGGAACTAAGGGAATAAACATAAGGGGTTACGATAAGAAATTATAGTAATAGTTCAGCCTATAAAAATGGATACAATACAATGAACGTATTTCAATGCAGAATACTGCAGTGCTAAAGATTCAGTACTTTATATTCTGACTAGGTAGGCTGCATGTTTGGTGCAGCTGATAATAACTCCAAGAGACATGTGGGCCAAGCGGCTGTATACAAGTCGACTTAAGTCCACACCTCCTCCTACCCGCCGCGGTCGAGCACCGTGATCCGAAACTAATTTGCACAAATTATTATAAAAAAAATAATTATCGTTGGCTTGGTAAATTGCTAGAAAAATGTGAGTTTACTTTAAATTAAAAATCGTCAGAAATAAGTAAAGCGTGTAAAATTAACAAAAATATCATAAATTGTAAAAAGCAACGAAATTTTATCGAAGTCCAATCCTAAAAGTTTTTACTAAAAAAAATTCCAATAATTTCTGTCAGTCAAAGATAATTTCCACATTGTTCATCAACATGACAATTTTAGTCAGGTACTAGATTTATTTAAAATATTTTTATTCTTTTTAATTAATTTTCTAATATTTAATATTTAGTAACATTGTTTTAGTTTTTTATCACCAAAATGAATAAAAATGTTTTTTTTTAAATCGGGTGATGTATATATTAAACTCACAGTAATTAATGACAAAGCTAATAACCATTACGTGTTATATATTTAAAAAATGTATTATATTGTATTTATAAACACAAGCGTAATATATATGTAAACCGAATATCATTCCTATTTCTGTTATTCAAAAACCGTTGTGTAATTCTTTAATAGTAAAATAATTATCAAGATTTAATTATCAATAATATACAGCATTTGATATAGGTATATTTATAATCTTTCACTTTGCTATAAAAATATATATATTATGAACACGTAAAACATTTCGTGCACTGAACCCAGGTCTCTCAGGATGTGAAGTAGAATACTTTTCTTCGCACATATCACACAGTTGCAATCATCGTCTGTCATTGTTTAAATAAATATTTTTTACTTAAATGGGGCATATTCAGATTCGAGTTTTGATGATTCAAGGGTAAATTTATTTTCAAGTTTTTCGGGTAAAGTTGTAGTTAGTTATCAGTAAAGTTGGGTTCATCGTAATTGAAAAGATTTTTATTTTGGACATTGTTCTTATATTTCTCACCTCCTCAACTGCCATGGCCAAGATTTTATCACTGCAGTCATTCCTGATAACATTTCGAAAATAATACCAAAACGAAAATTCCACTTATTACGGGATCTAACATTACGAAGCCTTACTTTTCTGGCGAAATAAAATGACGCACCAATACAAAAATGCATTTTATCATAGACCACCACATATATAGACATGAAATAATGTAAATTCTTTGTCTCAATATTTTCATTTTTGTGTCACCCACGTGATCACTTTGGTATCACTTACGCAATAAAATAGCTGCGCGACTTTTTCTAAGAAAATGACTGGATTGGAACGAAAGATTAAATGCTGACAAACGTCATGTTTATACAAAGATTTAATTTCCGAAGAGTACATACTTTTACTGTTGTATAAATGTGTCATAAACTATCGGATTTATGTTCACACAAATGTGTGTAGAATACGTCCCGCAACTAATTCCAATCCAAACCCCTCTTCTATATGTTCACTTTATTTTATGACTATTCATTTACTGGTCTATGCATATTATCATGAAGATATATAGAGACAAAAAATAATTTCTTCTTCTTGTGCCTTATCCGTTCAATGGACGTTGGCTATCATCATTATGTTGACTAAGGCATGGAAAAGCTCTACAGCAGACTGACCTAACCTTCGATTCTTCAGCCATGATGTTTTAATTCTTACAACTATCTTTTCCTGTATTTAAAGATGCAAGTTCTGATACATTTCTGGATGTCTCATTTACATGTCCGAAATGTCGAAATTTTCAGATTTTTTTTGTTTTAAAAAATTCATATTTTTCTTCATTCATCTGAATTATAACATCTTTATTCGTAATTCTATATTAAAGCTTATTTTGAGCATTCTTTTACAGATCCACATCTCAAATACTAACAAAAAAATTAAAAATTATGTAAAATAGTGTCAGTGTTTCTTGTATGAAGAGCTGTCTTTTACCATGCTAAATTACAGTCTGACGAAGAAAGAAGAAATATACTGTTAAGGACAACCCATTTTTATTGTAATTATTCAGAACATAGGTCTGTGATATTTTAAATACAAATTAAATGTATTTATTCGAAAGATAGACATATAAAATCAAGTTTATCGAAAAATATTGTTGTTATTGCCAGGATTCGAACTTGGATCTCTTCCTATCCGGAGAACGTGCATTAACCGATTATGCAATACCAACACAGTGCATTTATGACAAATATTCGAATCCCGGCAGCAACAACAATAATATATAAGTTGTATCAATATGTACAAAATTAATTCTGGCGTCTCCTATCAGATTACTTAAAGGTACTTACTTCAAATAATGGAACGATAGATTTATCAATTTGAAAAGTGTAGCGTATAAGTTCTAAAATTTGTCGTCAATCCTCTGTGTTGGTATAGCATAATCTATTAATGCACGTTCCCCGGATAGGAAGAGATCCAGGTTTGAATCCCGGTAGCAACAACAATATTTTTCGATAAAATTGATTATATATATATATATATATCTTTCTAATTAATACATTTAATTTGCATTTTACAAAATATACATTATTAAGTCATGATGTGTTATGACTATGTGTGATTATGTATATAATATTAAATCACTGAAATATGCGAATTAAAAATGCATTAAAAGAAACTTCTAGTTACCCAGTTGCTGAAAAGGGAAGAGTGTGAATGAGCAGGAAGCAGACACTGAATATGTGGGAGGAATAACAGGATAAGTAAGAAAGATTATCGGGTCTTTTCTAAGCTCAACGTTCAGCCAAAACAAAGAGTCGGTGATAGTATGTCTTTGGATAATGGCGCTGGGTAGTGGGTGTCTGTTGGGTTTTATATAGACATTAGATATATACGACTTCGATACATAAATTAAACGTGAATTACTACTGCAGATTTACGTTATGCGTCGTGCTTAGTAAACAATATGATAACACGTACGGAAAAATTATGACCACTATTTCTCATTCTTCAAAGAAGATATAAGTAGGTACTTATACATATACATCATTGTCTTATATATCTCGTATATAAACGAGAATTTGACATTTATAACAAATCAATTAAAAATATTTTTGAAAATATAATATAAATTTTTCAATTTTAAAAAAATATTTTAATTCGTTATACCGAAAGCTTGCTATCCTTAATTGAATACATTTTTTAATAATATCTTATAACACATCTGTTTTTTATTTTATTATATCGTATTACCAGAGACTAGTCAACGCCATACATGCCATTACACCAAAATAAGATTTAATTTTTATTTTATTTAATTTAGTCTATAATGCATTATTGCTAGTATTACAATTTATTTTATAAGAATATTTCAACATTTCATAAAAGTGAAAAGATATTTTAAATTTATTAAATTTGTTTTTATGTTTTAATTATTAAAATTATTAAGCATGTAGACACCGGAGAATATCTAAAATGTTGTACCATCTTCGAGGTTGCCACAATCAATTATGATAATTGTTAATCAATCGGACAAAATTAAAAAGTTCGTTCCATAAAATATTTATTCTCAATAATAAAATATGTATATATATTACAACATGTTGACACATGATAGTAGAATGGCCAATAGCTTTCCAAATTTATTAAATACCTCGAAAACAGCACATATATATTTTTTAATGAAAACACATTCTTGTGAAATTGCATTTGGTATTTTTAATACAAATTAAGTGAACGGATTCGAAAGATATACAGAACAAAATATATCTATGGAAAAAAATATTTGGTCCTGGTTATATTTATGCCACTATCAAACTAAGCGGTTTATTTAACGTTTAGTCAACGAGCTGTCATATTTTCCAAAATGAGCCACCTATTGATCTATTTAGGTGACGATTATCAACATTTATTTTTTGGTACAGTCACAATGAAAATGATATATCGTGCATATGCAGGGTGTCCTGTAAATAGTGGTACAAACGAAAACCATCGATAGCTGAAACCATGCCCTATCAGAATAACCCATCATATATCTAATGAATGTCACACGATTTTCGAGATATTTAAATTTATATGAATTTTTGAATAATTGGTACTCTTTGTTATTTTTTTTAATGTAATTTCCAAAACTTATAAAAATATCGCTTTCTGTTTATTGATTATTTTTTCTAATGTGTCGTTGTTTTTTTAAAAACAGAGACAGTTTAGCCATAAAAAATATTTAAAAATGTGAATTTGGACTATTTAACATTTTTCCACAAGGCTTAATGTACTGTTGTGTAAAAAAAGTAGCATGACCTGTGTGTCCATTAGCTTGAAAACTTCTACGTTTAATGCCAATTTAGGAACAAGAATAAAAAATAATATTTCAACATAAAAAAAAACTTATTGCTATTTTAATGCCAAAGGGGGCATCTTGTAAAAAAATGGAATTAAACGTAGAAGTGTTCAAGTTAATGGAAACTTAGGTCATGAGACTTTTTTTTTACACCACAGTACTTTAAACTTTGTCGAAAAATGTCAAATGGTTCTAATTCACATTTAAATTATTTTTTTTTCTGGCTAAGCTGTTTCTGTTTTTAAGAAACAATGACACACATTAAAAATAATAATCAATAAACAGAAAACGATATTTTTTAAAGTTTTGGAAATGACATTAAAAAAAGAAACAAAGGGGTAAAGTAAATTATTAAAAAATTCATAAAAGTTCAAATATCTTGAAAACCTAGTGATATTCATTAGACCTATGATGAGGTATTCTGATAGGGCATGGTCTTAGCTATCGATGGTTTTCGTTTAGATCACTATTTACAGGACACTCTGTATACGATCAGTCCGGAAAAAATAGGATGAGTCGAACGACTGGACGATAAATTTAATACCCGCCCGCGATAGCCGACCGTGATGTATTGATGGCGAGGCGTTACTCTTTGCGATAATCCCCTGCACTGAAGCAGGCTTTACGTTAATGAGGATGGAAAAATAAAACATTTTAATAATTAAAAAGTTTCATAGACTATAAAAATAAAAATGGCGTGAAACACAACATGGTTTGACTGTTTTTAGGTGGTAAGTTGATTTTTTTTATAAACAATTATTGAAAGTACTCAAAAGTTCCGCAGAGGCACAAATTAAAATTATTAATAGTATGTATTTTGTTAAGGGAGCTCTTTCAAAACTAATTAATATTTTTGCATTTTGTGCGAAAATGTGGCTTCACCAACTCGATTCGGCGAAATAACGCTTAAAAACAGATAAAAATATATTTAAGAAATAAATTATTTTATTTTTGACTTAAAACTTAGATTAAAGTAATAACTGACTATTTAAAGGTGTGCGTAAATATAATGTATATCTATATTAAAATCGTTTTTTTACATGAATACGAAGCATTTTAAAGCTCTCATAAAAAAAAATGTCTCGCAAATTTAAAACTTGATAATTGTATTAATTTTAACACGTTAGTAATTACTTAAAAATGAATTTATCTTCAAAATATTGTCTTATAAGAAAATATATTTTATATATTTATTTGTTTGGATTTTCCGCCCTTAAACATTTTTCTGGTACACTGAAAACAAATTTATTGGTCGCGGTCTTTCTATTAATACCTCAATTATTTTAATTATTAAATATAATATTCAGTTTATTAGTTTTATATAATAATAATAATATATAAGTTTTATATAATAATATTATAGTTTTAAAAAAAAACTAATCTAGTTTGTAAATTCTAATATAAATTAATAATGAAAAATCATATTTTCGCAAAAATCGCGAAAAGACGAATTAGTTTTGAAAGAGACCCCTTAATTATTTGATTTTATTTTGAATCCAAAAAGTCAACATAATTATTATTAGGGATTGCATTTAAATTTTTACGTAAGATTACGTAATTATTAAGCGGTAGGTACGTAAAATACTGCACGGAGAAATTATCATAAATAAAGATTATTAAAGCAAATATTCTGTATCAATGAAAAATCGAAACATTAACTGCATCTTCAGACTATTATCGAGTAATGAAATAAAATCATTAAGTGACTAATGAGTTTGCTTTATAAATATTAGGAACTTGTTAAATTTTTACGTAAGTAGGATATAAATATTATTAGTTCTATTAACAATTTGTAAACATTTAACACGTTAGTTAAAACATGTGAAAAATATAATTTAAAAAAAAGTCTAGTAATTGACTTCGTAACAATGTAGATGTATTAGGCCTATTAAATAAATCGCGAGCTTGATTAAAATATTATGCGAAACAAAAAATATTCAAGACTAAATATTGAATTACGTACCTGTGAATTTTTACATTTTTTAATTAAGTTTCTGTTTTGTATAAACGTTGGTATTTTTTAAGATTTTTTCTAGAAAATTTAACCTATAATTTTTACTAACACTATATAATGTCGCGCTTAAAGTAAATTAAATAAACAAATCATTCATGTATTGCTTTCGTTTATTATTATTAACTTTTTAATTGCTTTTCTACATATTTTCCGTGGACACATATCTGCAGACCTAATGTTTTTTTTGGGTTTGATTACATCTCTGCAATGTTTAAAGTGACGATTGAATTCTCGTCCTATTTAAATAGTTGAGATGATTTTAAATTATTCTTATAGAAATATACATTTATACTTATTAATATACTAAAAGTATACAAAAAAGGCGAACAAGCTTCATAATGTAAGAAATGTTCACTGTCCCTTAACTAGACCGAAGTATGTACTAAAGGAGACAGGTTCATCCGTTGTATATCATACAAATATGAAAACCATTATTATTATTAATATATATATATTTATCTAAACCAAAAATATTAGGAATGAGGTAAATAGGGTTTTAAAAGAATTCTAATAACATAATAAATAAGTAAAATACTGTCGCTATCCCATGATTGAAACACTATACAAAACATGAGCATAAATAAGGTTAATTTCACAACACCATCATTTGTGCGTTCACAAAGGAGTGGTAGAACAAATTCAATAAATTAATAAAATTGTTCAAACATCTACCATAAAACTTTAAAAATGTAAGTATATAATTAAATGGTCGAATTAGCAGTTCTCAAAAGTGATGAAATAAATTTATATAAATAATAACACGGTAAATGTTAACATTTACATAATCCGATCTTTTTGAGAAGGTACACTTTTATTCCAAAATTCATCAAAGGAATAGATCATTCAAATGAATACACATCCATCAGTCAACTCCAATTCTACTTTTGCCGATACTCAGAAGGTAATAAGTGAATTGAATGTTCTGACTCATTTTAGTTTATTCTTACAGCTAAACTTTAGAATTTTTATATACTATATACATTATAATGATGTACATGATTTTAATGAAGTGTCACGGTTCAAATGACTAAGAAATATATATTTTTCAAAAAAAATCAAAAACTTTAATATCTCGTGTAATGAGACATTCAGAGAAGTATCAGATCTTTTCTTCCTAATTAGGAAAAATTTCCCTGGAAGATGGAGAACATCATGATTGAAGAACCAAAAGCAATGGTTTGATCAGTCTACTGTAGAGTGTTTCCGGGCCGCAGTGAACAAGTGATGATAGTCAACATGACAGCCGATGTTCCTTGAACAAATAAGACATAAGAAGAATAATGATTTCAATTTTTTAGACACATCTTAATGATATTAAAATAAATCTCTAACGATGCATTTAGCACTTATTTTATAGCATATATTAAAATGTTTCTCAGGTTTTCACAACCGTTCAGTATTTTTCGTGTAGTTTTCTGGGCTATCCGATCATACATCTCAGGGTCCACTATCAAGGCTGATAATGATAACAATAGCGATATCAGCTCTGATGATGAATCGATGATCGAGGTCGAACATACGATAGAACAGTACAGAAAACTCTATCCAGAGTATAGAATATAAAAAAATAATTATTTCACGATTGTCTATCAAAAGTGTCATAAATAAATAATTCTTTAAAATTCGTCACAATTCATTTCGCCATTTTCTCTCATTTAAATTTGATGCATGATTACATAACACCAAATTGAATCCTTGTAAAGTAATTATAAGATGCAAGTGACATGATTGTTTAATCTAGGGGTAAGTCGCTCGTCTGGCGACCGAGTGGGCGCAAGCCTCGTTCCGAGAGATCAGCAGCCCAAGTTATCATAACATAGACGCACAAGATTACTTAGAAACAATGTAAAATCATTTATGCGACATTCAATGCATCTTTATCAAAAAATAAAGCATAAATAAGGAATAAAAAAAATATAATTATAATATGATATGAATAGAAAATAATAAATAAGTATAAGCAGCGGTGTATTACACACGGCACATCATGTAGATCAAATTAGTAAAATATTTCTGATTAAATTTTTGTTTCGGAATAGTGTAGTAATCATATTTCTTTAAGCTCCACGGAATCTCTATTTACATAAATAGTAGTTATCTATTAAATGAGCTGGCTTGTTCATCATTTCCTGCTATAAACAGTAAAATTTGCGATTCCTACGAAGTAACACGTATCGATTTCGTTCATAAAATTGTAAGTAAAACTTCAGTATTTATCAATATAAATATATAAAAAAAAGTTCTACGACAAATACCAGCTCCATTATTGAACTTTAAAAATGGGTCATTTTTGTTTTCGATCTCCTGTTCTCTTAAATTTACGAAACTTTTTTACGGGATGTGCGATGTATACAAGGTGAATATTATATTCCAGGTCGATATTGTTTTTGAATAACTAGAAAATAAAACACAATTTTTTAATTTAGATTTCATTTATCAATTAATTGATTTATTACAATTATGTATGAAATATGAGACTGATCAAGTGGTCACTTCTGGCAGCGGCACAAATGCGTGCTGCTTTAACCATATTTTTCATAACATTCTCGCACACGTCGCGCGTTGTTTTAGCAATTTCATTCAAGTACCCTCAAATAAAATAGTTGGGAGTTGTCAAATCAGGTGATCGATATCACCATTGTTTGACATTATGCGGGCGGGAAAAATTTTCTCGCAAAATTTCGAACGTAGCTCGGGCTGTGTGTGAGATGGTATCGTCCTGTTGAAACCACATGTCAATCGTCACCTAGAAGTTTTCCAATATGTGACGATAGCGATCATCATTAATGGTTACATCAGTGTCATTATTATTTAGATTAAATATTTTAATGATTTTAACACGTTGTTCAGGAACAAAATACTCCACAATAAATTGTAAACAACTCTTTACGACCATTAAATGCAAATTAATAAATATTTACGTAACCAAAATGGCGGCTAAAGAAAATCGGCCTGGAACATAATATTCACCTATTTTATTGAATTTCATAAGAACGAGAATCGTTCACTCGAAAGCCAAAATGATATATACTTTAAATACAGTTTTTTAAAAAGCTAAAAATCTGTTGTGTATATACAAAAAATGAAAAAAATGTACGAAAAGTTTGCGAGACTAATGTGTGTTCAATACAAATAGTAGGAGTAATAAGAACTTAATAAGAACTCTCGAGACCTACAATTAAAAAGTTCAAATCAGGACTACGGAACTGGTGAAGTGGAAACTATTGTCTCCTTGCTATACTAG
The DNA here is from genome assembly GCA_031772225.1 of Eubasilissa splendida. NCBI lineage: Eukaryota > Metazoa > Arthropoda > Insecta > Trichoptera > Phryganeidae > Eubasilissa > Eubasilissa splendida. The sequence continues at coordinate 20,310,176 of CM062848.1, read as the reverse complement.
ATGTAGTGCACCTCGTGTAGGTAGATATGCGCCCCGCAGTGGAGTGCTCGCTCGCCATCTGATGACTGGAGAACATAAACAGTTTGAAACAAGCTCTTGTTACTTCGCAAGTGGCTAACTTGCGAGAGTTCCCGCCAGACATTGGATATTATGTGTATATAATCGTGATAGACATTCTTGGTGCAGTAGTTGCAACAACAATTCAAGATGTTTTTGACTATCTTAGTCGACTCTCTGTAACTTAATGGATTCTGCATTTAGTCGAGTAGGCTGTGCATACACAAGTGCTGCATAAAAATAACGGATTTACTCACATTGGAGAGATGTAATCTGTAAGTTGTCAAATCTCTGAAATTGATTATGTACAGAGCGATTATTTAAAAAAAAAACAAGTATTTAAAGCTGCTGCAAACAAAATAATGATCGCCAACGTGATTGTTAACGTTTAGTAACCGAAGGAGTACAAAAAGAAGAGAAATGAAAAGGAGGAAAAATTGTATGCCTATTGTGTAAACTTAGTAAATGTGTGCTGTGTAAGCTATTAATATGTTTTTAAAATGGTAATATAATGATAAACTCCACAATAATAAGTATAATAATTCAGACAATATCTACATTTTTGGAATAATCGCGAAATTTAAGTTCATTTTCAGTGCACCAGAAACGATTGATAATTGGAACAAATATAAAATACATTCCTATATAATATTTTAATGCGTTTAATTAAAATGTTTTTAAAAAAAATTGAAATTAGTATAAGAACCTTCAACCACTAGATCACTAGGCTAGCGTCTTGACCAATGAACCAACAAGTTACTCAAGTAATTAAATTTTATTTTAAACCGACCGTTAAATTTTCATAACATTTTTTGATATTTTTAAAATGCTTCTTATTGGTATTATATTAACAGCCTATTTTAATTTATATATTATATAAATTCACGTACCATTGAGCTTCAATTAATATTTAAAACTAAATAAGTTTGTATCCAAAACAACAATTTGTATCAAAATATTGTTACTGTTTAAGAAAAACAAAAAAGATCTTTGACTCATTATAGATTACATATTTCCTCCTCAACAGTTCCGTCATATTATTGTCGTAAAGCACAAGTTTTGAATACTTACCTACTGACCTTAATGTGATGAAAATGTTTGAATGATTGAAAATCAAAAGTGATGAACAAATTCTCTATCCGGAATAAAATATATAAAAATAAAAATAAAATAAAAAATATATTCAAAACCAATTTCCATTTGACCAAGAAAATATATTTGTTGTTGGCAAATGTACAGATTTTTTAGAAAAATAAACAGTACAGAATAAGTATGATGCTCGCAATAAAAGAAAAGTTAATGCAGGAAATTTATTAATCGACTTCAAAAACAGATCTATGTTGAAAATTTTGGAACAAACAATACATATTTTAAAACTAATCTTAACTTGGCAGCAATGCCCCCAGTTTTACAATAGTTTAGTTAGGTACTAATGATGTATTGAACTATTGATCGTATTTTTTTACACTTTTAATTAAGATTTATAATAATTTATATGATCTTTAGAATAAAAAAAGTTAAAAAATTTCTTGTTCACAACGAATTGAATAATCTGCATGATTTAGCAGCTAAATAAACATAAAAATGGTAACAAAAAACGTAAGAGTGAGTATGTTAAAAAAATGATATTGAGTATGTGTTCAAGAACACATAATTACTGGATTTTCACCTACAAAGGCACTGTTATTAAATAAATAATATATATCTCATAGAGACGAAGCTATTTTTTAATTATATTTAATGGAAAATATATGGAAGTATGGGTAATTACCTGTCTTTGGCTGGCTTAAGTGTTCACTTTATATAAATATAACGTTCATCATTATCACCCATCAATCTCCATATCTATCATTATTTTTTTATAGTTGTATATATATATGTTAATATGTAGACTCGCTTCGAGTACCACTACTCTATCGCCATCTATGGACTATATTTGATAATTCATTTCCTTGAAACAGCATATATGTCACAAAGAGAATACAATTAGTTTTTTGAAATTATTTAAAGTAATATTCTTTTTCTGTAAAATGTTTATATATTTATTATATATATTTTCATATATTTTTCATTAAATAAAATAAAAAAATAGCTTCGTTTCTGTGAGATATCTATTATTTGTTTAAATTGATATTAATTTGGATAAGATGAATCTATACAAAATTTTCATTTTATTTTAAAAAAATGTCATTTATACATCCGTTAAAATTTAGTTTGCTTATTACTTTTAGTTTTGCTAAAAAGTTTCCTCAATATTGAAAAAAAAACTTGTTATTCACTCTCCTAAAGTATTTTTTGACAGCCTGTATCGAACGTGAACGCGACCGGCCATTTTATTTTCATCTCTCCCTATCGAACCATTTAATCTTTGTTTTGTGACATTTTTTAAGAGAATGTCACTACAGTTGTGTTACGCATAGTACAGATAATGAACTAACAGTCTATGCCGGAATGCTATCAGTACGGAACGGTATTTCATGGACGAATTATATTTAAAAATATACTGCCCCTTTGGTGTGCAATGGAGTTGCCCATGAAGGGAAAAAAGTGGTGCATTATGGAATGATGAAAAAATAAAATTGTGTATGAGAAAACAACAGAATGTCTTAAATATAAAATAATAAATTAAAAAAAATTGAGTTATGATTTACCAAGATAATAAATAAAGATTAATAAAAAAGTTTTTTTTTCTTCTTAAATTTGTAAATTTTCCTATAAATAGGCCATATTTTTAAGATCTTTTTTTAATTTTTTGTACATATTTGATACGTTGGTGTTTGGGTGACAGTTAAATTTTCTAATGTTTTATTTTAATACATATTTTATTAGAATTATTATTATTATTTAATTTTATAGTTGATATTTAAGGAGGTTGCAAAGAAATAAATATACATTGTGTCTAGTAGTCTTATAGCGTGTCATACTTATAAGTACGAGCATATTACAGCAATTTCAAGACAGGACAATATTTTTTACATTATTTATCAGCAAATACGATATTTAAAGTTTGTGCTCAGTGCAATGTTTAGTGCGAGCGCAATGGTCGGTGTTCTAACAAACCTGTATCTATGTCTAAGTCACTCTAACCTTCGAAAATGTCACTCTAGAGCGATGATAAATTAATACCGAGCTTGTGGTTGGAGAGCGCCCTGGATCTAATGTACTGGATTTGACATCAAGTACAGGCATAACACAAAATTTGTAATATTTTACTTTTTATGTTCAATTATTTTAACCAATTATAACACTACTGGGGTAAATCTTTTTAAATAATAAACGTCTGATTTGGTATGATATGTTTATATAGAAATTTAACGCATTTGTTCAAACATTTGCCTAGTGAACCAGAAAGAAGGTTCAAGCCTCATTCCGGCAGACCAGCAAGTTACTCCTATTTTCATAGCACAAGCGTTTAGCTTAGTTTCGAAATAGTAAGAATATTGATGTGACATATTCCGTGTACGATCTTACGTATATTTAAAAAAAAATCTTTTATGTTTAAAAAACGAGTCAAACACGTATTAAAGTGCATATATACATATATTTGCTCTATAAGATATTATTTTTATGGTATTTCATTTAATAATAAAAATAAATTGTTACGATTTATTTACAATAAATTTTTTTTTGATATATTGACGTGATCGTTACCTTTTTAAGGATTTTATAATTTCATAAATTTTTTATTTATATCAAGTACTTATTTTTAGAGATATTCCCATCTATACGATTGCGGATACGCAATAATATATTTTATTATTTTACATTGTTGATTTGACTATTGAAATGTAAATGCGTGGAAAATATACGAGTTATAAAAATGAAATAAATTTTATTTAAAAATTTTCCATTGGAAGACCTCCGGTTAAAAAAGGCTTTGTGAAGAAATCTCTGGTTACACGCTGAATGGCCGCATTTAACTTCGAATAATGAAATACTCAAATTGCGTCTTGTCCCGAACATTAATTATTCCGGATCGTTGCGTCCTTTATGAAGGTATTATATTAAAAAGTTTTCATCCTCGATTCTTGATTCTCCGCATAATGCCGGAGAGAGCCCACACAAACCGGTTATCACAGTTCCATAATCCATTTCCACGACTCAGTGGTGACAAAAGTATTGGATATCAAATAATAATAGTTGAATACGAGTTCGGCGGAATATAATAAGTGGATAATTTTTAAACAATTGATTGAATAGTAATTAAAGATATTCAATGTGCCAATATATTTTTCTTGGTGTCATTTTTTGCAGATGTTGATAACCATGTTTTTGGAAGTTTATTAGATTTAATTTTATTCGTATGTGTTCTATGCATCCAATGTTTCTTAGTTTATTCTACGCAGAAAGCGGCTGCGGTTGTCGTTGACGTGTGTATTTAGATACTAACGAATTTAATTGTAATTTATTTTAATTGAGATTATTACTGCTGAAAACCGTGATTTCCGCAAAAAAAAATTCAAAAGGGCTTCAGTAATACCGTTTTATATAAGTATTAAAAAATAAACAAAAAGCCATTAAGTCGAATCTATTGGGCGTTTTAAAATGTTTCTTTCCCGAGTCTGAGGCGTGATTCCTTGCTCGGAACTTTTTCAAGGGAAAAACATTAAATTAAACAACAGCGGACACAAATCCACCGTTTTATTACCCACTCCCTCTACCGTTTTGTCGGCATTGAACTACAAACAAACAGGCTCTCCAGTCTTTACAAACTCCTGCAAAGTAAATATCCATGTTAAGACTTAAGTTACCACTTGAGCCCGATGGCGTTGATATTTTTTCCCAAGACACTAAATGATAGCGGTCCATTCCGGGGGATGCTGGGAAGCTACGTCCCCTTCACAATCATTATCGTGGAGAGCTTTTATAAGTTAAAACTTCTAAAGGGAATGAAAGCGTCGCTCGGAAAGCTCCTGTGAAGAAAGATTACTTTTTCTTTTTCTTTTAATCCCTGATTACATGTGGCCTTTCGCACAATTTAGGGTTGCCCAATCAGAATGGTACCTCTGTACGGCTTTGTACGGTGCTCGGTTCAATAGGAATAATAAATAGTAATCTATTTCGTAAATATAAGGAAAATTACTAAAAAGAGTATCTGAAAATGAGAAAAAGTGTAACAAAAATTTGTCAACTTATGAACATACTCAATTTCTCTATTTTATTTATTTGTAATAATAAGACATCTGCTGACATGCAGATTTATTTTACATGTTGGCATTAAAAACACCTTAAGATATCGTAAATTTCGTCATATTTTATATAATAATTATAGTTTATATTTATGTTAAGTTAATTGATTTTATTTATGAAAAACTATTATTTTTTCTAATTTATTGATTTTATTGTTAAGAAAAATACATTGTAAAAATTACTCAACTAATTTATCCTTTTTTATGTATTGGATTGAGTAAGCAGTATTTTATTTCTTAAACTTTATATGTAAAGATACAATCAATGACCAATGAATAAAATGATGTTCCATTGCACTAATCATAAAGTCGTGACTTTTAACTAACTTATCAACCAAATGTTTGGATTTTGGGTAGTTGGGTGGTAGTAGTTCTGAAATCAAGATTTTATTAATTTATCTATCTATATTTATCCAGCAATGTCCACTGCAACTCGTATATTTGAGCCTACACCATCTAGCGACATGATCTTGCATTATAATGACAGTGTAATTCCCTGTCACGATAATTAATGCAAGACCTGGTCTAATTGTTTGCAAAACATGGTGGTATTTATTGTTTTATTTGGGTTCTGGACCTCATAATGAATTATTAATATTACAATTTGCCTTTGTATATGAATAATGGAGGATATAACATGTTTATTAAATATATTTTTGATTGTATATTGGTATTGAAGACATATTTATCACCCCCCGTGATATATAAAAATGATAACACATACTTGAGTGTGGAATTTTGGTTCATATTATATTAAATAATTATTTCATCATCATTGACTGTGACCGATGCCCATAATTTTTCTCTTTTAAATCAAAATTGCGTCATCTTCACTTGTATGAAATCAATGTCGCAAACTTCACAAATGGCTGATGTCGTGTATATTGTATTAATACCATATTGAAAATATAGCATTTTTTCTGCAGTCAGTTTCCTCATTACTGAGAATCGTGACTCCCGAGATGTGCGATAGACGATGTTCCTTTTTACCTTTCTTTACAGCCCTCAGTTCGAAAAGCTGTTCCAATAGAATAGGCAGTAGCTTATTTGATCTGGTAGGTCCATCGAGTTAGAGATCGGTCTCTTCCTTTCCAGTCATTACCAGTTTATCATCCTCTTTGTGGACGATGTGTCTAAAAAACTGAAGGATGCGTCTCAGACAAATTATAGATCTCTAATCTTTAATTGTTTCAAAATTGAAGCATCAGTGTGCATTGCTGTCCAAGGGATTCTAACCATTCGTCTAGAGCACCACAATTCAAAAACATTATGTTTCTATCTCTCACTAACTCTCAATACTATAAATAAATAAACCACACTATGCCTCAGTTATACATTATCTGAATTTATATTTCAAAAACACTAATTTTAATGCTATTTTTTATAAAATAAACATAATTTTTTTTTTTTTCTTTCTAAAAAATAATAAAGTTGTATCAATGAGTCCAAAAATTTAATAAAAATGAATTGACAATTCTGGCGTCTGCTATCAGATTTACTCAAAGGTATTTTGAGATTCTGTAAAAATAAGGTAGATGGCTCTGTCAAATGATGGATCGATTAAATGTATTAATATCAAAAAGGTAACATATAGGGTCGAAAAATTGTCGCTAAAAATAATGTCGCTGTAGCTTAGTTGGATAAAGCACCTCCCCCGGTTAGGGAAGAGATCCAGGTTCGAATCCCGGTGGCGCAACAACAATATTTTTCGATAAAATTGATTTTATATGTATATCTTTATAATTAATATATTTAATTCATATTTATAAAAAAATTTGAATAAAATTAATAATACATTTTTAATATTTAATATTTAAATGTTGACGTACATTTCTACATAATATTATGTATGTATTTAAACTCCATCGATTCTTTTCAGACTTTTTTTACTCAGTATAATTTTATGGTAGTCAGTTTGAAGTGATTCATTGTCCTAATAAAAGTGTACCTTACAGATTAATCCCAGTTTGATCAGGAACGTGGAAGTAAATAATACCCACTCATGTGAAAGTCCTTACATCTGAAAGTAAATATTTGGAATGATACTTGACAAGATTTGAAAGTCTCCCTTCCTTAAGGAATATATTTCATCAGCATTTTATGTCTGAAAAGATACTGAAAAAACGAATGCCAGATACATAATGATGTGTCTACTTCTACAGAAAATAATTTTGTTCTCTTTGATACATACACAATACGATGTGTACTATTTTGACTTCGCGAAAGCTCTTCTCGCTTCTCTAAGTAGCGCGGGACTGAAGTACCGAGTAATGCAGCCAAACAATTATTACACGCATCGCAAAATTCTTCGAAATCATAATTTTTTTACACACAATTCCCTAAAAATGAAATAGTTGTCGACTAGCACATTAAATTAAAATATTATTTGCAATATTTGAATATGTCCAAGAACACACAATTACTGGATTTTTATCTAAAAAGTATAATGTACTGGTCATAATAAGAAAATATATAAAATTGAAAAAAAAAAAATTCTTGAGGCGTATTCTAGTATAATGTGTTAAAAAAATTTTACAGATAAAAAGTATTGCTTTAAATAATTAAAATAAATAAATTAGATTCTCATTGTGACATATATGCTGTTTCAGGGAAATGAATGATCAAATTTAGTCCATAGATGGCGATAATGTAGTGGTACTCGAAGTGAGTCCACATATTAACATATATACCACTTTAAAAAAATTGATTGATATGGTGTTTGATGGGTAGGAATGGTGAACGTTATATTTATATAAAATGATCACTTTAGCCAGCCGAAGACAGGTTGTAAGCTCTGTAATTACCCCATACTTTCATATATTTTCCATTAATCATAAAATAAGAAAATAGCTTTGTCTCTATGAGATATCTATTATTTATTAGAAAGATATACATATAAAATCAATTTGTTGTTGCTACCGGGATTCGAACCTGGATCTCTTCCTACCCGGGGAAATGCATTAACAGATTAAGTTGACGACAAATTTTCGACATTATGTGTTACACTTTCAAATAGATACTTCTGTCGTTTTATTATTGATTTTATATACATATCTTTGTAATAAATACATTTAATTTGTATTAAAAATATCACAGACCTATGTTCTGAAAAATTGCAACTTCACAATAAGAAATAAGAATGTGTTTTCCTTAAAAATTAATATTAATTGTTTCATCAGGGTGGGTTTGTGCTAATGCAGTATATGGAGGAATTATAATTTAAAAAAAAATTACTATCCGAAAATATAATTGCAAAATATAATTGCAAAATAATTTATATTAAGATTCGAAGTCAACCTTTGTAATACCGTATATAAATACTTATTAGAATAATTTTAAACCGCTTTAAACATATTTGAGATAGAGTTTGATATACAGGAGCAAATAAACTAAATAAGTACAAAGTTTTTCGTAGTACAATTATTAGGATTCTAAGGAAATTAGAGGCTTTCAGAATAACGATTAGTACCTAAGCTCTTAATGACGGTTTGGATTATAAATCAATGCTTGTATAATTACCGTAAATTAAGTCCATTTTAATACCCACAAAGCGTACGAAACAAGGTATTTACAGAATCTCACCTATGAATATATCACAAATTTGATGCTTTGCCAATTATTTAAAAAATGGTGTTCAATTATCAAGATTTTTTTACAGACATATGGGAAGGATGTGATAATGATGAAAGTATTTTTGATTTCGGCCATTGTTTCCTACTTTTTAAAAACAGATCATGTATCTAAGACACAGATTCACTATATTTTTAAATAGCACCATGCTCTTTCTTAAATGGAGATTTATGAATACATATGTATAAATATGGTCAAAGTAAAATTTTTAAGAATATCAAAAGCAACTAAAATATTCCATAAAAGAGTGTCGAGTATAATTTTCGATCTCAGGCACATGTTATCAATTTTGTGCATGGATACTGGATGCGCATACACTGTGGGAGGCTAAATGGATCCAAATTTAAAGTTCCTTAGAGAAATTTAAAGTAAATGAATCATTGAAAAAACGCAAAAGATAAGTAAATCGATCAGCCACCGGTAGCTTTTTTTAAAAATAGAGATGCATACACGTCGCATGTCACATCAATATTTTTACTATTTTCAAACTAAGCTAAACGCTTGTGTTATGAAAATAGGACTAACTTGCTGGTCTCCTGGAATGAGGCGCGAACCCCCGACCTCTAGATCATTAGGCCAGCGTATTAACCACTAGACCAAAGAGTTACTCCCTAACTAGTTTTCTGTTATCAGGTTACAAAATAAGCATATTCTTTGAATATTTCTGTGATACTGAAAAAAATTTTTTGTTTAAAATTTTGTTTACTGAATGTAGTGAAAATGAGATCGCTCGGGTGTTAAGTATACGTGGTAAAGTAATGATAGCAAAGTTCTGGTAGAAAGCAACGGTTCTGATTGCGAAACTTTTAGAAGTCAAATGAATGTTAAATCACCTGGTGAGAAGAGAGAGAAGAGATGGCACTAGAAAGAGATGATGTTCATAAAAACAGATACTAGAAGACGATCTTGGGTGGAATGGCATGAAAGTATCAGCAATCAACTAGCATACGAGAAGACGTACGACGAAAAGTTAGAAGATAAATCAGCCATATCCTTTCAGCCTGCCCCATCGATAAAATAGTGTACGTTAATTAGGCAGTAGAAGTAAAGTATTATCTTAAATACTTACAACAATACATTCAAAAGATTTGTGAATTAAAAAGGTTTGTTTATCTCATCATTATTAGAAACTTTAAAAATATTTAAACTCAAAACATTAAACTTAAAAAAAAATCGTTACGAGTATGGTTTCGACAAGAAAAAATACTGCATGATTCGGAGTACCCACTCCAGAATTTAATATTGGGAGCAGCGTCACACCATCGCCACTCTCGAGGATGCCCAGTTTCTTGGAATAATTGACAGAAGCCGGGAGAAGAAATAATATTTCATTTTTGTTCTCCGCATAAAGAATACGTTCTTTCCCATTGTTCTCATCGCGGACAATCGGAAGCTGGGCGATCTCTCGCTTCCGCTGACAATAGAGGGATGAGAGAAATAAAAGCCATTCTTGACTTGTCATCTGACGGGTTTTCTGATACCTCGTTAAATCTTTCGGTGAATTTTTCAATTTCAGTCCCGGGAGATTAGTGTCATACCGACGGCTTAACGTTTGGCCGCTTCCAAATATTTTATGTTTCTAAGAAAATATTCATCCGACTCTACCTATCTATCTACAATACTTACGTTTGTATTCAAATTTTGTACCAAAATCACATTGCAATAATGGTGTATGGAATATCTATCGTAAAAAGAAAATAAAACCTAACATAATAATCAGAAAAAATGTTCTAAAATAATTTTTATACTAACTTATTTTAACAGTTTTGATTTAATTGTTTTTAACGATATTCTCTTTCTTTTTTTTTACATATTAAACCAATCAATACATCATAGATTATAGCTATAATGTAAATGAATACATAATTATATACATAAACTATTTAGTTTTTATTACTATGTTTATCAAAAGATATAAATGCATTGTTGAGGGGTTGAAACTAAATCGATCTGTTTTAAAATCAACACTTAAAATAACAGGTTTGGTTAATTAGGTTTGATTGTTAGGTTAGATTATAATTGATAAGCTTGGCATGAGTAGTTGAGTATTCAGAAGGCTCTTTGTAGATAGGTCAAGGCAAAGGATATTAGCCAGAGGTTTGAATTCTTAATAGTTATCCATGTTAGGCATTTTTATTTTGTTAAAAAAAAAATACTACTTTGACATCTGCCATGTTAATATCACACTAGATAATTATAATTATTGTAAATCTGAAAATATCACTGAAATAAAATAGATGCACCTTGCATTCATGCTGTTAGTAATTATTTTTGCAAAAGGGATTTAAATAAGAGAAATACTTGAAAATACACATTCCTAGTGCTAAACAACGCTGGAGAGTGGTTGCTGCGGGCAAAGTGCTTGGAATTTAAATGCACCCTACAAACGTTATTTCTGAACATTATTTTATCCATTAGATAAAACAGCGTGATAGCCAAGGATCACATTCCAATCGACTAACCAGTTTGTTAGTGGACATATCGGGATTTTTTCAGATCTTCTGCATATGTGTTAGAATAATTTACCCGAATATTTTATAATTTCTTTTGATATATTAATGAAAAATAAAGTAATTATTCAACATGTTTTTAAATCTATAACTGAACATAATACATTAGGAACATTATAATCTATTTCGTATGAAACTATTTCGTTCGAACTTCGAAAACAACCAACAGGTTTCTGTGGGACCGTGTAACTATGTTGTACAGGAGTTTTTTGTATCAGAATAATATATTTTCTTTATCTTTTATTACTAGTCTGTTATAGTGAACTAGCAATTTATTTATTTTTAATTATATCTTTACAAGATTGTGCGAGATGATTCGTTCGTAACCTGGCGTGACTTGCATTTATTGCGATTTAAAATATAAATTCTTAATACATAATTAAAACGAGTATATACAATGTAAAAGTATTCACTACCGTTTTTTAAAAGTAAAAAAATAGATACATTCAATCACTCTACAACCTTGAGCAAAAATTGGGGGAGGATTATTGAATAACGAATACTTAGTAATTTATTCCAAAAGTTTCGCTGAAATACAAAACCGATGAAATAATTTCGAAAATATTTCTGCCTTCCGGCGATCAAATAAGCCAAGAAGAAACACGTGTTGGCTAATTTTGGGTAAATTAACGATCTACTCAAACTTCTTTACTAGATTCAAATAAATAATGTTCAACTAAATAAACTAAAGGTAGATAATTTAATGAAATCTTGGTTTGAGGATAATGTTTCAACAAGGGAAACAAACAATTATAATTTATTATCAATATTTTAATATATCCAAGAACATACAATTACTGAATTTTTACCTACAATATTTACCTACATATTGATTTTTCAGGTAAATTCTAGTATAATATGCAATAATAAATAGTATAATAAATTTACATATAAAGAATATTGCTTTAAAATAATTTCAAAAAAATCAGATTCTCATAGTAATGACATATATGCTGTTTAAAAAAAGGAAAAATGAATGATCAAATTTGGTTCATAGATGGCGATAGTGTAGTGGTACTCGAAGCGAGTTCACACACTAATATATATACAACTTTCAAAAATTTGATAAATGTGGAGATTGAGGAGTGAGAATTGGTGAACGATATATAAAAAGTGATCACTTAAGCCAGCCGAAGACAGGTCGTAAGCCCTGTAATTACTTCATACTTCCATATATTTTCCATTAAAATATAATAAAAAATAGCTTTGTCTCTAGAGATATCTGATATTTATTTAATTATACTTTAATTAAATGATTTGTTTTTTTTCCTTTAAATTTAGAACATTAGGATTTACAATGAATTCAACTAAATTACTTACGAGGCAATTATTTCATGGAAACGCATTAGATATTTTTGAAAATGTACCTATGTATTTGAAAGTTATTGAATATACAAAGTTATAAAAAAATATTTTTAAATAAGTACATGTTTCCAAAAAAATACGTCAAAGTGACGGATTATTCTGAGCATAACATTGTTTCTGGCTGGACAGAACCTGGAGTCAACTGTGAAGGTGACACGAGACCGGAACTTGTAGAGGTGCATTACGAGCAGAGTGTCATCTGTTTTATCTGCGATTATTTTAAAAGATGTCATGCAATAAAAAAATATAACGATGAATTTAAAAAAAAAATTATGTAATACTTGGACATATACATGTTTATTTTATGTAACGTGTCCCACGCTATATAAGATATAATACTCACCCTCCAGCTACTCTCCGTTCCAAAAATAATTCACGAAGGAAATATAAAGTAACATGAATGTTTTAATATTATAATTACATTCTATACAAATATCATTTACATCTGATATATTAAATTAATCCCAAAATAAATACATAATTGTTTGAATAATTTTTACTAATAAAAATAATTTAGAGCTCGTAACGGTAGAAAATATTATGATAGAAAATATACAGCATTATGTATAGGCAGCTGACTGATCCGCAATCCACACAACACGGAGCAATGCCTACTTATACGCCAAAAGGTGAAATCTGAATATTTGTCAAAGAGATGTCACGAGGACTCTCAATCTTGAGGAATGTGAAAGAGAGACAGAAATTACACATACATTATAAGGTAAAATTAGGTAAAAAGGGTTAGATGTTGAACATATCTACTAGGTAAGATTTTCATAATTTATATATTTCATTGACACTTCATATAGCATATTATATTTTTTTTGAATTGATATCTATTATCCAATATGTTTTTCAAAAAGCGCACGGAAGGTATTTAAATCTAAAAAATAGTCAGGAATATATCCCTTTATTTATGATAATTTCAGAAAATGCATCCCAGGTTGATCTATTATTTCTGAAACTTGGTTAGTTATTTGCGGCGCACAGGTTTCCACTTCGTGACTGTTCCAAGAGGAGGTTCTTGCGGCATCAGCGGATGGCCTGGTAAGCGGCCATCCGCCCGTGTATGGCCTCGCCTAGTGAGTAGCCGGTGACCAGGCACGAAACGCCAGCTGATGGTCTAGATGGTCCCAGACTATGGCCGCGGTGAGGCCATGTTTTAGGGCGTGGAGCGCCAGTGGATGGGCCTGCGAGTTGCCACTCAATTAGAATGAGTTTGCCGGGCGCGCAGCGCCAGCGAGCGATTTGACTGATCGGCGGTTATCAGAAGACCCGCCGAAATTACGAAATATTAAAGATTATGATTGTTACTTATTGTGCAATCGCAGGCTGGGTCGACGATAAAATAAACCGTCGCCTGCGATATGCCACTCTGTTTCTGGTAATTTGTTTATTTGTATTGTTTGACATATCGTGGATACCGGGGGCTAGTTATAATAAATAAAATATTTAATGCCGGCGGTATGCCGCCAATGTTTATGTGTGGTCAAAATAAAAAAATAAATTAAAGCGGTCGTCAACTCTTGTTTCTCCTGTCATTGTTAAGATTTGCAATTGTAAAGCGGCGCCCGGCACTATATGTACGTCAGCTGGGGTCGTAATAGCTTCACGCACCGATCGCTAGGTGATGGTGAGATCAATGGGCGGGCCAACGGGACCGGGTGGGGATTGTAAACCTTGTCCAATTGGTCCGGCCATGTTACGGTGGTCCGGGCACTCCTGGGCCCTAGATTCTGAAATAAAAGGAGGTGCGCTGCGGCCGGACAGTCATCATCAGTCTCATGCCTTTCAGATACAAATACAGATTACTTAGGCACTATTTCCTGAAGCGAAGTAACGCACTCGATCCTCCGGACTGAGATGCACACAGAAGCGGACAGCGTTGACTGAACTCTCCAATAATTGACTTTGTAAAAATAAAAACAATATTCTTAAGTTAGGTAATAATTTACTTTAGTTTACTTATAAGTATTATGTTAGAATAAGGCGGCACTGTACATAAAGTGTCGCGCCTAATTAATTAGAATTATTTAACTTTCAGTAAATTGTTTAGAGAGTTTTTTATCAGAATTTTTTACCCTTCCAATTCATGTATTAATATAATACGCTTATGATGTTTATTACAATAAGGTAGTTAGTAAAAGTGTCAAAGCGATTAGCGCTGATGCACTTGTAGTAGTAGATTTGGCGGTCTAGCCGCATGTAGAGTACTCAGAGTATCGTAGACTCTAAGGAATTGGAAAAAAAAAAAACCGGACGGTCATTCCCGCTGCAGCGCGCCAACAGAAATGAGTTTACGGGTTTTTCTTGTCCTGCTATCACAAAGCTTATTAGACCACCGATTTCGGCTCTTAGGAGGCACAAGCTAACTCAGTACTTGTTTTACGATAATCACCTTTAATAACTCGCTCAATGACTTCTGCCCGTCTTGTCAAGTGCGGAGCGAAGGTTGGCGACCGCGCATCTTTTGTTGCTGTAAGTCGTGCTGTGCGCAACAGTTATCATTATGATATAATCTGCATTAGTTATTGAATAAAACAATATTATTCAATAAGTCGAGTTTTTTATAATTCTCGCTTTATTTGAATATGTCCAAAAACACACTATTATTAAGATATTAATTATCTCAGAAATTTTTTTATTATAAGATTATTTTCATTTTGGTATCGATATATTACGGAAAAATATTTTTATAATTAAATTTATAATTAGTTAGCAGACTGATTTCTTTATCTTGTTCAGCAGGGATTGATTATGGGATTAGCCCTTCATAAAACGCTAATTATTTTTAACGAAATAATATAGGTATGTGTGCACCAAAACACTGACACCTTATCTTAAACTATTCACTTATTTGTTGAATTCTTTATATATATTATTATTCAGCGTTGTAAAATAATTATATATAAATATAATTATATACCTACCTATGTAAGATACTATTTTCAGCCGAGAAAATATACATAGTTATTAGTCTCCGTATATTTTAGGGTTTTGGAGCGTAAGGGAACTCCCCTTTCTTCACAGTTTACAGAAATTGCCACGATTTCTTGATTCATTTATCTTTTCCACTCGGGCTCACGTCTCGGCATATATAAAAACAAATTCTCCAAAACAGACGCTGATTTCAACGTCTAATTTAAGAACGTAAAATACTTCAAAATTTTCCTAAACACGGCCATTTCCTCAGCGAGTCGGTGGGCCGCCCGGTCGGAATGTGCTTCTTTGTTGTTTTCTTATCAAGCGGAATCTGTTTGAGGAAAAAAATATCGTGTAATTACGGACGTAGAAACAAAATCCTGGATTATTTTCACACATTTGTGTTTTGCAAATGATTCTAGTTTAAAATACTAAAATAAGGCAGATAATTATCACCTGAAATTGTTAACATTATAAATGATATCTTATGCGAGGGTAATCCAGAAAGTGAAGACTTTTTAGCTACAACAGAAAAACTGCAACAGTGGGACTGGCTCATTAAAAGGTATGATAAATGCTTAAATGTGGTTGTTCCATACAGGAAACAAGAAAACAAGGGTGGTTCGCCGATCTCGGCTTCTCTCAACCGGTGATAATGAGGTCGAAAGAAATGAAGCACGAATGATGTTCAATATAAGCACACTACGGCGATAAAATGGAGAATGCCTGCTGCAGCAGAATACTTCTGTTTTTATTCAAATTCATCACGATACATACTGTCATTTGCAAGTACATACGTAAAACGGCGACAGCCCGCCGCTTGAGACGTTCTTCAAATACGTCATTGTTTTTGGCGCCGCGCCGATGACTACACCTTGAAATTATTAACACGTGTCTTATCATATTAATTAATATGGCGCCTGCTCGGCGAGAAATTCCTGTGCGATACAGTGGTGATTATGTGTAGAAATAGATTAAGGTATTGTAATGTATTATTAAAAAGTAAAATATTTTTATAATAAAGTTAAAAAGTTTTTATTTTCCGGGTTATTTTGATGAGTGCAGTAGCTTGAATAGAAAATTTAAGTCAATAAATAACTCCGAATTAATTAGCAATATAAATAAGATGGACATGAATACAATTGGCATTTGATGGGCAGAGCACTAACAAGATCTTTGAAGCAGACCTTTAATGGATACAAAAAATATGTGATTTATTGAATATACGTATATCTCGTATTGAAATGTTAGTAACTTTAACATTTCGTAACGATAATAATATTTTTTTTACTTGCTGCTTCCCGATATTTATCTTCGGCGTCTTTATGAATGTATCATTCTAGTTTTTGCAAAATTTTGGTCTACAGACCAAAATTATAGATGAGATTTTCAGCTCGAGTCAATCTCTGAGACAGGGATTATTGCGCGTTAAAAGATTTCATTTTTTGTTTAAAGATATGATCAGACATTTTGATAGAAGTGTTAAGATAACTGTATTGTTTTATTATATTATAGTAATATGCCACTTATCTCTAGAAAGACGTCAATTTGCGGACTCGATACGTTCCGATATGGAGTTTTACTGTCAACTGTAAAAAAACTTTTTTTTTTTGCGAACGCTGTTTTATGTTTTGTGTACATTTTATATTCAACGGGATTTGAAGAGAAGGAGAAAGAGAGATAAATAAAATTTGGAAGGGTGTACACACCCCGTACCGGATTTTCGAGGGTTAATAACAGCTCGTAAAAAAGTTCAAGCGAATAGACGGGGCATAAAAACCCCGAGGCGTATGGAATAACATCCCCAGTCGTGAGATGATAAGGGTGCTCCCGATAAAAGACTCTTCGGCCAACTCGAGTGGACTCAAAGGTTTTCCTCTCAACTTTATCTGTGTATAATTTCTCTATAAGATGTTTGCCCGTGATCTTGTGGTCGCTCAGCTTACACTGAGGATCGAATCATACTGTAGAATATAAGACACGAATGAATTTTTATTTCTGTACTTACATTAAAGGTGTTATTGATGTGAATTTTATAAAAGAGGAGTTATGGGTTTCCTATTTTAATGTAGCATTTTTAGTACCTGTAGTTTATTTTACATAAATAAACATTTTACACACGCGACGAAATCTCACAGGTCTCTGATGTTTTATTTATGGAGATACTAAAAATACAGAAAAACTAAAACAAATAATATGAATATAAGAAGCTGTTAAAGATTTATTGGATATATTTAAAATTAGGGTAATAGTTATTCTAAAATAATTTATCACCAATATTTTTAAATAAAATTTATTATTAAAAGTATTCATTGTTAGAAAAAGAATTAGATTTAAAAGAGTATTACCCTAAAAATAATAATTCCCTCAGTAAAATTTTCTATGAACAAATTAGAATTTTACTCAACTATCTGATCACCCAATTACTAAGTCCACAACTATAGTGTAGGACATATCCAAAGAAAGTTCCTTAAATCTCTGACAAATTGAAAGTTTAAAGCGACTCCCTTGATATATACCAGAAACTCGAAAGTTTACACCTCTTTGGAAAAATACGAAAAATCATGCACTTCATGACATTCTTCAAATAGTTAATTATAAACTGGACCCTCCCTCAATACTTTCTCAAATAGACTTAAATATTCCTGTCCGATCAATTAGATCTCCAACGAAATAGTATTATATATGGTAAATAGAAATAATCATTCAATGAGTAATATATCAACAACGAGAACAACGAAGTCTAAATTAACAATGAAGCATGTAGTGTATTTAGACTTCGTTGACCTTGAAACTCACGTATCTTTTCTATAATTTATTAGGATCATTAATCTGTAATATGTCATTCCTCTAATTATTTAAAAATATTTTTACATTGCACCTTAATGTCACATCAGGGTTATTGACAAACTGTTGATAATATGCATATTAAAAATAAATAAATTATTATTGTAAATTACTGTTTGTGCACATAGGAATTTTAAATTAGTATCACATTTTTGAATCATTCGCCATTTTTTAAAATTTATTAAACTTCATATATTTTATTTATAAAATATTGATCGAGATACCTCAAAATATATTATTATTAAAAAAAAAAATTCATAAATACCCAAAGACACAAGATAGAAAACGAATCAGATTTTTTTATAACTGATTTCATAGATAATTGTGGTTTTTAAAAGAGAAAAAATATTTTTTTTTATTTTGAATTTTGAAGAATGAATTAAAGACAAAAATAAATTAATTAAATTAACAAGGAACGGTTCGATGGTAAAAAAAAGATTTTAATTGAACTATTTTGGACAGTTTTGCAGACGGGGGGAGGTAGAAGGTATAGTAGAGGGGATGGTAGAAGCCAAAGGTAATGCCGATTAACCCAGTTTGATTAAATATATTTTATAATAAAACAATAATTTGTAAGATTTCTTCAATCTCAAAGAATGTGCAGTTGAAAGTGAACAGTCTGACAGGTTATATGTATTAGAAATTAAAAAAATAAATTTGATGGCAAGTACGGAAAATATCCCTTTTTTTAAATGTACGAATGTAATTCATAATTATAACGATTAACTACCGCAGAGAAAGGGCTAGAAGTCTGTCTGAAGGGTACTCAAATAAGTCGAGGTAATGCCAGTTAACTTGTTAGTTATTTATAAAAAGTGATTGATATGAAAGTGATAATAAAATGAAATATATATACAGTGGAATTCGATTATTGTGATCACAATAAAACCTGCAACTTTTGATGATGATAGCCGGCTGATAACTTTAACTAGAAGATTAAATATTGAACACAATTTATTGAAAAATAATACAACTAATTTATCAACTATAGATATATTATATATATTATATAGAACTATATTTCTTATTAACATTTCTTTGTTGTCTATCGTTCGTTTGAGTTTATTAATTCCTTAATGTAATCCATAGTGTTTTACAAAATTTCTTCTTCTTCTGCATGCTTATTACATTCACTCTCTTTTGATAATTTAGAGTCATCATCAGCAATTTATTTAATTATTTATTTGTACAATCATTATAGCTACCACTTCAACATCATTATCTATATATAATATGTATATATTATTGTCGGGCACTTATGTTTAGAAAGATTCAAAAAGGATGTAAGAATTTCCAAAAAATTAACTTTTGTATAATATATTGTTTATAACAATAGCCGAAGTTTGATTTTAATAGGCGGATTATTTTACAGAATTTTGGGATCGATTGATTATGATAACAATAACTCTTGATAAAATTATCCGCATTCCACTGTGCCTACAATATTAATGAAATGATATTTCCTAATTAAATGTGAAAAATATAAAATTCTCTTACAGAGCTTCAAAACAAGTTCACACTTAACTGCATTCAAATAATTTGTTGCAAACAAAAACCAATATTTATTTATCTTTTTAAAGAAACCGACCGACCCCCACGAAGGAGAAATCTTATACAATTTCACGGGGGTAATCTACCCCATACGGTTTGTTCGAATGGTTAGCACTGGCGGATGGGGATGGACTCCTTCCGGTGTATTGACCCTCCATTCTCCGGAGGAATGATATATGAATTTGTATTCGGACGATCTTCCCGGATTTTAAGTGGATTTGCGCAGAGAAACAAATACCTATCTCAACGGATTTTTGACTGGATGGGTTTATTCTTTACCTTCATATCGGGGTTTGTTTGATGAGTTGCCGACGAGGGGGGTACTTTGAGATTTTATTTATAATTTTATGTTTATTCTTGTCAATTTCATATATTGGTCGATTTAGTTAAAGAGAACCTCAAATATAAAATAAAAACAAGATGTTGTGTATTATGAAATATACGCAGAAAAAATATCTTAGTGATTGATTCGTTATTATTAATTTAACTATTTATTAATACATATTAAAGATGTCTCATAAAGATTGTTTTTATATGGTAAGTATGGAAGTCATGGGTATTACAGGGCTTACGACCTGTCCTCGGCTGGCTTGAGTGATCACTTTACACAATTGTAACGTTCAGCAATTCTACCCATGGCGACTGCCACACCTATTACAATTTTTGGAAGATGTATATATGTTTTTACCATGTAATACACCTTTCATGTATTTCTTGCAACTACGCTGTCGCTATCTATGGTTTGAAATGAGATATTTATTCGCCTGAAATTATAATCTTTATTTAATTGAAGTACGAGATATGTATTGATAAACATCCCTCTGGGGGATATAATCCAGCAATTGTGTTCTTACAAAAATTTGGACATACTCAAATTATAGGTATAATATGACTATTTATTAACTAAATATTTTATCTAACTGATTATTATTTAATATTATTACTATATTTTAAATGAAACAATGCTCTTGTGCTATGAAGAGTACAATTAATTTTGAAGTCTCTCTTGGGTCGAAGCTTGAACCTTTGATTATTTGTTCACTAGGTCAAAAAACTTTCATAAAATACAGTAATAATGTTAAAAATATATATATATATATATATATAAATATTCAGTATAAAACCTTTTAAATATTTTTAGTAACAGATTCATATTCGTGCACATAAAAAAATATTAGTTTCCGAGATTTAATTTTTCTTACAGAATAAATATTTATTTCACTACGTATTTGCGAAAAATACTGTTTTAAGTGGTTCTCAATATTTACCAAAATTTTTAAATATTTTAAATGGAAAATAAATTACAGCTTTAAATTTACTCACTCATTCACACAGGCAGTTAATATGGGTGAATATTTCATAATTTAATTTAAATAATGTGACAGTTATTTTAATAAGTTAACTTGATTCCACTTTACAACAATTTATCGGAGGCATAAAAGCAATGTTGCTAAGTAACATGCCAAATGAGTGTTTGCTACGTGACTACCCACATAAATTTATGTGCCAGCTCACAGAAGCTTTATTATATCTTAAGAAAGCAAACATTTTCTCTGTAACGGAGCGAGATAAGTTAAGGGAGATGACTCGTGGTGCTTTTCCGACTTCCGGTGAGGCTGCTAATCTTGTTCAGCACGCGCCATTGCCCGCGTTACCGGAAGTTGTATCGGCTCCGACAACCCACGGACATCCCCGATCTCACTGCCTGGACCCGCAGGCGCCTTAAGTATTTAATTAAGTGTAATCATATTTTTGTTACTTGGACCAATATTTCGGAGGAATCTAATCTGTATCCGGAAAATAAATTTAGCAAAATTACTGAAAACATTTTTGCATTTCAATAAATGTTTTATTAAACAGTTAATTAAATTTATATAATACTAAAAAAATACTAATTTAAAAATATTTCGGATAAAATATCAATATAAGAAAACCGAAATATTTGTGATGAATTGTAAATAAAATATATTTTATTTATTGAAATTCTGTAATATAGTAAGGATCTATGAATATAATAGAATTATTAAAATATTAATTATTTTGTAATGAAATTTTTTATTTATTGTGAAGTTGAAATTATGTGATATTTTAAAACAAATTAAATGAATCAGTCAAACAACATCCACTTATTGGGGAACAAATCAACTCTTCAATAATGAACAGAGAGATGGAAGATAAGAAGCAAAAATGAAAAACGAACTATAAAGAATTTGCACAATTGTAAATTAGTGAGGGTAATTAACTTTTTAATAGGGAACAGGGAGATGAACGATAAGAAGTAAAAATGAAAAATGAACTACAAAATATCAATGAATTAGTAAGTAGGGTAACAAATCAACTTTTCAATAATTATCAAAATAATGAAGCAAAAATGAAAAACAAACTACAAAAAATCAAAGAATATAGTATCGAAGAACATAGTAAAATAAGGTCATTTTTTGTGAAAAAAAAAATTAATGAATAATAAATTTTCAATAATGAATAGAGAAATAAAAAGCAAAAATGAAAAAAGAATTAAAAAAATCAAAGAATTTGCCTTACCTTCTTAGGTTAATTACCTTTTTATTAATGAACAGGAAGATGTTCACTATTTAATAATTAACAGTGAGATGTTCAGGAGGGAACGATAAGAAGCAAAATTGAAAAACGAACTACAAAAAATCACAAGAACAATATAAAAATTTACATAAGTCATTAGTAAAATAAAGTCATTTTTTTCACAAGAAATGAGCTTATTTTACTAATTTTATTGTTCACCAATAAGTGGATTTCTTGTGAAAAAAATCCACTTATTGGGGAACAAATCAACTTTTCGATAATGAACAGAGAGATGGAAGAAAAGGAGCAAAAATGAAAAACGAACTACAAAAAATTAAAGAAACATAGTAAAATAGGGTCATTTTTTGTGGAAAAGATCCACTTATTGGGGAACAAATCAACTTTTTAATAATAGAAGATTAGAAACAAAAATGATAAACGAACTTCAAAAAAACAAAAAATGCAAAAGTCAATTTGAAATTTATTTGATTTGCATATGGACTTGTGCAAATTCTTTGATTTACTAATTGACTTGTACAAATTCTTTGATTTACTAATTGACTTGAACAAATTTTTTGATTTACTAATTGACTTGAACAAATTCTTTGATTTGAAAATTGACTTGTGAAAATTCTTTGATTTGTCTTGTGCACGATAGGGTAATTAACTTTTTAATAATGTAAAGGGAGAAGAATAAGAAGCAAAAATGAAAAACAAAGTAATCTTTATAAATTATATGTTTTTTAAAGCCATTTTATATTAAAATATGAATTAAATATATTAATTAGAAAGATAAACATATAAAATCAATTTTATCGAAAAATATTGTTGTTGCGCCACCGGGATTCAAACCTGGATCTCTTGTTAAATATCACAGACCTATGTTCTGAATAATTACAACTTCACAATAAGAATGTGTTCTCCATTTTATATTGCAATGAATCCCATTTTTGAGTATTATACTTTTGGAGACGCCAGGATTAAACCATTATATTTAATATGGAAAAGATTTAATTATCAAAATCAAATGGTTGACGTGGAAAAATAGTAACGCATAATATACCCAAGTAGGAAAAGGTTTGGATTCGTATCTCTGTGCAAATCAAATTTTTTAATTTTAGGAACACATTATTAATGTGAAGTTGCAGGTTTTCAGAACACAGTTCTATGATATTTAATATAAATCAAATGAATGAACTAGAAAAGTAACAAAAAATCAATTTATCGAAAAAATATTTTAGTTGCTACCGAGTTTCGAACTTGGATCTTTTCCTATATAGGGAAATGCGTTAAAATGGAAAAAAAATAATAACAGATATATCAATTTCAAAGAGCTACTGCATATAAGTTCGAAAATTTGTTCTCAACTTACTCGGTTGGCGTGGTGTAACTGATAACGCATTTCCTTCGATAGGGAAATAATCCCGGTAGCAACTAAAATATTTTTCGATAAATTGAGTATATCTTTCTAGTTGATGCATTTAATTTGTATCAAAATATTTTTCGATAGGTTTTTCTCTACGTCTATATAATTGAATCATTTAATAAAAATATCACGTGTTAAAAATAATAATTTCTATATAACATAGGTAAAGTAGTAATATTAATTATGTACAAGTAATCGTATAATATTCAGTATAGCTTCGGTTAGCTAAAATAACTATTGGCCCATAATAAGAAAATTGATGGTTGGATAAAAGTTGGTTGAATGAAAGCCCATTCAAACTCATAGATAGAGAATTTGAACCCCGCATCCAATATTCCTTTCACAAAATAATTCGTTTATGCTAAATTTAAAAATAGTAGGAAAAGTTGAAATCGATATGTATAAAAATAATTTTTCAATAAAATTTAAAAGAAACATCTGCAATATAAAAATGCATTTAATCATGCATCATTAAAATGTACAAGTTCTTTACTCATATAAAGTGCACTTCTGGTGTCATGAAACGACGTGTACAAAGCGTAGTGCGAATGATACAATACCGCAATCAACAGACTAGAGTGCAATCTTTCAGAACGTATTATCTAAGTACACGTATATATGAATATAGTCTTAATGATCTTGTATTCAGTTGATATAATCAACGTACATTTATGGTGTCGCAATCAGAGTAATTACTTTGAATTAATTAGTTCCTTAGAAAATATGTGATTGATTTAAATACAATTTTGATTTTCAAAATTAAATATTGTAAAAATTACTATTATTGTATTTATTTCAATTCACGTGATATAACTATATAATTGTACCAAATATTTCATTTAAAGATATTTTGTGATGTCTGTAAATGTTAGGAATATATTGAAAGTAATTCTAGTATTCTTCTCTTCTAATTTATTTTAATAATTAAGTATTGATATTTAAAGTCGCACCGATAACAGAGAAGCTCAAGCAGACTAGACTGAGGTGGTTTAGGCATATGATACGCAGGCCGGTCGATCACAACATCCTCACATCTAAGTATATAAAAGAAGTTGAAGGAGATCCAAATGAAACAGAATACATCCTGTACTCCAGACTGAAAGATCCTGGAGTCGCGCATAAGGAGAGTCGCCCCGAATAATGGAATAAAGTGAAAGAAAAAAAATAATACTAAAATATTAAAAATTAAGTAATTATTAAACCTTGTATAACATACAGTACTTCTAAATTAGTGAGAATTCTGAATAATATTTTCACATATGTAAACTCGTACTTTTTCCTTCAGGGAAAATTGATTACGAATAAATTTCAAACAGAAAACACATCTGCGGAAAATCAAAATTTTACTGGAAAGTTATACAATAGAGCTCGCCTAACTAGTGGCCAAGTGTACCAATCAAAAGTTCCAAAACAGTATTAGCATACATAGAGAATTATCATCCCCTCGCTTCCCCATGGGAGCAGGCTCGCTCGGGGTGGAATTGCGAGAAAATTCAACGTCCGAGGGAATGATTTGTCTAGCGCATGGTATTGATGCAACTTTCATTAATGCTACGAAGACGTTTTCCATTGAATCTGATACGTGATCATTAAAAAAAAATCGTAATGCCTTCTGCTATATTGGCTTATTTTAAGTATAATTAAAAAAAATATTGACTTTAATTATAAGAATATATTAACAGTTAATCCTCAGGGTAGTTCAGAGTCAACTTTAAAATCACGAAAGAGTAACTTTTAGGTGAAGGCGTATTCTTCGGTTCTTTTTTAAAGGCACGCAGGAATGAGAGGTGAAGAATTGACCAATATTTAATATTTCAGCGGTAAAGCTACGGTACTTTTTATTAATCATTTGAAGAAATTTAAAAACTAAATTAAATAAATAACTTTAAAAAGTCAGAAAATATCTAACAGTAGAATAAATATTATATATAATAATCACCAAGACGACTATGACTACATGTTTGTTAAAATATGAATGAAATATATTAATTAGAAAGATATACATATAAAATCAATTTTATCGAAAAATATTGATCTTGCGCCACCGGGATTCGAACCTGGATTTCTTTCCTAACCGGGGAAGGTGCATTATCCAACTATGCTACAGCGACAATATTTTAGCGACAACTTTCGAACCTATATGTTACCTTTTTTGATATTAATACATTTAATCTTTCCATTATTTGTACATATTTTAACAGAATCTCAAATACCTTTGAGTAAACTGATAGCAGACGCCAGAATTATCAATTTATTTTTATTAAATTTTGGACACATTGATAAAACTTTATTATTAGGAGAACACATTCTTATTGTGAAGTTGTAATTATTCATGTATGTTTTTCGGTAAATAGGTTTTTTCTGTGTATATTTGATTGAAGTAATTTATGTAAACTTATTATTTAAATTATTACGGAACTATGTTATAAAAAATTGTAACTTCACAAATGAAATGTGATTTTATTAAAATTAATTTAAATAATAAACAATTCAATAAACAAACTGCGCTTTTTAATAGGATGTAAATACAGTGCAATTTACAATTTAACAATATTTAAATACAGTATTAATTTCAGAAAAAATGATTCTAATAATTCTTAATAAATTCACAACATCATCACTGTGCTATAATTTAGATGTGCTTTAAGCTTTTATTTTTTCGAAATGTATGTTTTAAATTTGTTCAGACTATTTTACTATATGGTAATTGGTTAAAGTGGGGGCCTTTAAATGTAATATATTTATTACCTGTAGAAATAACTCAAATATTAATAAATCATCACAGTAATTTTAAAAAATCTTTGAAATGTTGAATCAAAAATATTACTTATTGCAAATATATAAAGTATACTTTAATAATAATGTATAATTGCTAAGAAGCTCTTTTAGCGAAATACGGATGTCGATTGGGAATATTACGATACCCAAACTGAATATTAGTATTGCCCAACACCATTTCATGAAGTTACTTTTTTAATTTCCGTCCTATCCTAAAGATTTAAAGAAGCAGGTAAATTCTACTAATTTTAAATCTAAAGTGAAAATGTTTTTTTTTGTATTAAGGGTGTACTTTTATTTTCCTGTTTGAAATTAGAGAAATTCTACGCGAATTACATACTTGTTCAAGCCAGAAATAATAGTTAAACTTCTTATAAGTATCACCTAAATAATAAAGAACGTTATTTGTAAATGTTGTTAGTTAACTAAGTTAACAAGTATGTAATTCGCGTAGAATTTCTCTAATTTCAAACAGGAAAATAAAAGTCTTTTCTACGTTTTTTCATCATATCAATATTATGGAATGAAATAAAATATGTATTGTCATTTGCATTAATACACCCAAAATTAAATAATTTAATGATGTACCTAGTAACCTATATATGAAAATATTTTGAAATCAAAGTATCTACATATTGATACTTGAACTTGACATATATGCATTTGGTGGTTTTCTTTAATATAATCGATTTAAAACACCACGTTACCTTTTTGTGAGCTGTTTTTTCATATTTACGCAGTATTTTGCTAAGTTAAAAAGATAACAGAGTTACATATTATATATATGGAATATTCAATTGCGACATACATACAAAATAACGTAATGTAATCATTTTCTCATGAAATCAGTGAAAAATCATCTAATGTACGAAGTTTGCAATTTATGTTGTGAAAAAGTTGAATATTTATTCATATTTCAACTAAAATATGCGTGAAAATTAAAATAATTAAGGAAGCGACAAATTCCACGCCCGCTATTGTCGGATCGAGCGGCGGAATGATACAAATAAAAACAATAAAAACTCACATTAATTGGATCGATAGAAATATTATTTGGTAAAAAGTTATTATGTTTTTCATATAAAACTTTATTTTAAATAGTAGCTAATGCCTCAAAGAATGTAAATAAATACAATATATTTATTTAAAATTGTTTTTTAAAAAAAAAACCAAAATATTTCAATAACGTTGAAAAGTGTCCTGCAAATTTAACAGTTTAAAACTCTATTAATTTTTATTATATTGTTAATTTTCTTAATGAAAATTGGTTTTCGTAATCTTGGCTTTAAGATTATAAGAAAATATATTTCGTACATGCAAGAATTTTCCATATTAAGGTAATTTTGTGACACACAGAAAATGAATTTAATGGTCAGGGTCTTTCTTATAATGCTTGTATTGTCTTAATTATTGCAAATAATATTTAGTTTATTAGTTTTAAATAAGTGGAAGTAATAGTTAAAAAATTGTCTAATCTAGTGTATAAACAATAAAAACCCACATTTTCGTAAAAAACACAAAAATATGAATTATTATTGAAAGTGAGCGCCTTAATGTTAACTGCAAAAAATAAATTTTCTTTTAAAAAGAGTACAAGTATACCTTAGTATGATTGTCACTTACAGAAATTGTAATAATTTAAACATTAATTGAACTCTCATATATTACATCATGTTAAAAAAATACACGAATAAAAATAAACAACTTTAAAGAACTTATATAAAAAGCCTTTTAAATAATATTAAGAAATAGATTAATAAGACCAAGTTTTTCAAAAGGCTCGCATTATATATATTTTTGGGGGTTTTAACTTTGAGAGAATACTTTTTATAATATAGAAAATAATTCTTTATTTAACGATATAATAATAATATTAGTAAGAGTATTTGACGTACAAGGGGGAGATTTCCAATATGTATCTTCTTTAACTCATGCGGCTTCCTTATAATGCTCCGTCTGAAAAAAGAGAAGTCAATCGTCTTAAGATGTACCGGGCTTCGAATCAATCTTCAGGTCGACTGGGCGGCGACTGAGAATGGTTTTAATGAGCCGGGCGACGGGCAATAGATTGATGTGGGTTCTTATGCCTCATCCGTTACCACGTGAGGAGATTTGTATTACTTTGGGAGGAATAATACCGCCCCGTTTAATATTCTGCCAGGTTTTTACACACTTCGATCTTGATGTCTCATTGTCAGTTGACGTTGATTCTTAAATTAATTTGTGTCGGTAGAAAATCAGTCGCATAAACAATATATCTTTATGAATCGAAGTATTTCATTTAATGTTTGTATTTTTTTCTTTTAAATAGGTGGCCTACTTACCTAAAGGTTTACAGTGATTCTAGAATATGAGATGAGATGAGAATATGAGAATAGATCGCGATGTTGGCTCTGATCCTGGGGAAATTCTCGTGAAAAGAAGACTGAAAATAAATCCGTACAAAATAAACGAGATAAAATTGTTGTGTAGGAAATATCTAAAAATTATCAGTAATGGGTCTTTATTCGGAGGCTACTAGTGAGATGCTGAAAAATAAATAAAATGTAATATAAAAATTGTTAAAAAAAGAGTAAAAAATCTCCATTTATATTTTCTGGATGAAATAAAATTTTGTTAAGTCGACCCCTCAGAATAACAAGGTTCCATCTGACACTGACACTGTTTTGAGATAATGAGCTCAAAAGTGTCGATTGAATTTCAACATATATTAATATATATTTTGTTTTGAGTATGCAAATATGATCAGTTTTACGGTCTTAACTTATTTTCAGTATTATCAATGACCACTGCGATATGAGGGAAATAATAATTTAAAAAAGTACATTGTAAATTAACAATAATGATCCATAAATTGAAGTAAATAACTGATGCAGTTTGAACTTTCAGCTCTTGCTATTTACTTTAATATCCGTTAAATAGAGTTGGTGTGTATGGAAGAAATAAAGAATAATGCATTTGGAATCCATTTAACGATATAACTCAAATTAGCACAAAATGTTAGTTGGAACTTTGTTATTCTAAGGGGTAGAAGTGTTATTACTTATTTAAAAGACTACATGTGTATAAAATATTACTTAATTCTGGTTATTATTACTTATTATTGTACATTTTAATTTTAATATATTCCACGTCCATGTCGGCCATATTATCAAACACTATCTTATATTTTTGTATAATTATATTTATTTACTTATTTACTTATTTATTTATTTATTAGATGACACACATATTTTTGTTCTAACAGAGGTGAATATATTATAACATAATAAACATAAGACACCATTAATACTCGTAGTTTATTGTGTGGGATGGAGTAGACTTTACCTCTGATATATACAGCGATATCCTGGCTACTTTGCTAGACTGAAGTCAAACTACTTAAAGTAGCCAGTTTTTTTTTCATGCTGTTGTAGTGTTATTTAAATCATCGACAGGAATAAAAAGAGAAATATGTATAAAAAAATAAAAAATATGTAGTGGGAGTGTTGTAGGACTAGTAAATTATTAGTGTAGGTATTGTAAAAATTATGTTAGAATATTGGATAGCCATGCTTCTGATTCATCTCTACCTGAATGGATCATATATTGGGTCCATAGTTGTATAATCTTATTGGAATTAAACAATTTCTAGTTAATGCAACTCTAATGTTAATATAATTTTTAATCTAGTGTTATGTTATACATATGTTCGATTGGAATAAGCCGGGCGGGCGGCTATGGATAAACTAATCCTCGACTATATATGAAGCAATTGGCACATTCACCGATTGGAATGGTCTATGTACTTCGATATTTATTTGATGATTTTCGATCGTAAACATTTCTGAGTGGACACCTGTAAGCGGAGGATTTGTAAAAATGAATACTAAACAAATAATTCAACATCATCATGTCGAACATTCGTCAAATGTGATAATTCTGTAAAACACAAGTATAATTTTGTTGTTGTTAAAACGCAATCTCGGTATCAATAAGTGAGTAAAAATTGAAACGGAATGAATTATTCAAATCTAACTTGAACAAATCGAACGTGATTTAATAATTCAAATAAATTCATAAAAATCTCTATATATTCTACAATGCTCGCGAATTTGTTCAGGAGTTTATTTATTAACTTATTTACTTCTCAGAACTCTATACACAACAAACAGAGCTGCCCACAGAATACTAAATATATAGGACAAGAACTAACACACATTCCTTTTATTTTCATTTGCATTTTAGTGTCACCCACGTGATCATTTATGCAATCAAATAATTCCAAGACATTTTTAAATATATGACTAGATTGGAATGAAAATTTAAACGCTGACAATATAGTGTGCAGTAATGTAAAAAATACATCTTGTTTACACAAAGGTTTAATTTTCGAAGAGTAAATATTTTCTACTGTTACATAAATGTGTCATAAACTATCGGATTTATGTTTCCATAAATAATGTTTGTAGAATTCCCCTCGTCCCGCAACTAATGTTCCAAACCACTCTCATATATGTATACTTTATTTCATGTCTATTCATTTACTGGTCTGTGGAACTGCCAAATAAAAATGAATTTTGTTTTTCAAAATTGACTATTTAGAACGATCATTTAAAACTATAAATAAATAAAAAAGTACCGTAGATTGGAAAAATTTCGGGTTCGTATCCCGGTAGCAGCCAAATATTTTTCGATAGATAGATATTTTATGTATATCTTTCTAATTGACTAATTCTAACAGAACCATCCTCCAGTACCTGGTTCACCTGGTCGTGCCAAGTCTTCCGCGGACGTCCTCTCCTTCTGGTGCCACAACACTTGCGTCATATATCTCTCTTACCATTCTCTCTTCATTCATCCTTTCCATATGACCAAACCATCTAAGTGATTCTATCTTAATCTATACATTATACTAAGATCAACTTATTCGTTCATTCCTTACTTTTTAATTCTTTACTCTGACATAAATGGATCTGCCGCATATGAGCTTAAGTGATTTCATTTCCACCGCATTCAGTCTAATTTCGTTCCTCTTCCGCCAGCTTCAGGCCTCACTTTCATACATCAGTGCGGTACCAGGACTCTATTGTGAACCGCTAGTCTTGTCTCTTGCTGTTCACTTTATTCCCTTTTGATATATTTCTCAGCCTTTCCGTTTCTATCTATACTTCCAAAATACACAAACTCATCTACTTGTTCCAAAAATTACCTATAAGTATCTAATCTAAATATAAAAATCTAAATTGATAATTTTGGACATGTATGGAATTCATTCATCATTTTAATTCATCATAAATTCTAAGAATGCATCACATGCGTTGTAATTTGCGGGCCTAGAAGTAAAGTACCGCCAATATAAGTTTGCGCATGAGATTTCGACCACGAGCATCTGTACGAAGACATTCGTAAAACTTCGGAGAAAAGGCGCACACGCCGAATACTTACAGTAGGTAAACTGACTTGAATTGACTTTTAAATTTGGGCATTATTGAAAGATACACAAGTAAAAAGTCAGTTTCATTTGATAATCTATTTAATTAATAAATATATAAGAAAATAACAGTTCACAAATATTTTAAACGCTTTATTAATACTGGCTTCTTACAAGATTTAATATAAATATAAAAATTTGACGTTAAGAATTTATAAATAATGAAGTATAATGTAAATAACGATGGAAATTAAATTTGTTACATTTAACCGCAACAATACCACAATAAAAAGATTAATGAAAATTAAGTCATTTACAATTAACCCCAACAATATTATAAAAATAACATTAGAAATTAAGTTGATAACATTTTAAAATAATGGCACAAGAATAAAATATAGTCATTTACATTTAACTGCGAAAATGTTTCTCGTCTTTGAACTTTTTTCAAATCACTAACCTTTATTAGACGTGAACTTGTATACGTTGAATAATATTTTACGCGCTTGCCCTCGTAGTGCTCGTCCGCGTCCCAAAGAATTTGATGAAGACATTATGTAAATATTAAAAATTCCGTAACTCTCGATTAGGTTGAGTGTACCTGCACTAAAAAGCAAACGGAAACTGGATTAGGTTAGGTTAAGTTAGGTTAGGTTAGGTTAGGTACCTGCACCAAAAAGCAAACGGAAACTGGATTAGGCCACACCCCTTCCCCAAAAGCGTTTCTGCGCAGATTTTTTTAAAGCGTACACTTAGACTGGTCGTACTCTAACTATTTCTCTTTTCTTGATAGTAAAGCATGTTTTCTACGTTGAAAAAAAAGGTTTTACAGAAATACTGGCCGTGACCACACAACGGTTACCATATATGCCCGCAGAGTCTAGCCACTATGTATTTTTTTAATAACAGATTATATATTTCAAATTGAATTATAGGTTAAATCGACAATTGATGACCTTTAATATATAACATATCACATTAATACATATCAGGAAAAAGTACAGTGCCACCAATACAAATAATCCGTACTTACTTGTAATTGTAATCTTAAAATATATTGAAAATAACCGCACTAACTTCGGGATCAAATGCGCTGTCAAATAATTAAAATCTCAACATCTTAGGTACGGCTCGGAGTTTTTAATTCTGGGAGCCTATTGCATAATGCATTCTGGCTTACGGCCTCGCGATTCGATTCAATTACAAAAACACTTTTTGTTGCTCAGGAAAAGGCCCTATCTATTATGTTAATTCGAGAGGAGGGCGACAGGTGTAGCGGGGGGAAATTCAGGATCGTTTTTCACAACATGTTAATTAAATTCCATGATTTTGCTGAGAAAACACATTATTTAACACGATGTGTTTTTCGTTTACTGTGCAAACTTCTCTCTATACATTTATTTAACTGTATGAAAGATAAATATAAATATAAAATATTTTTAAATACCTATGTAAAGTTTGTTATTTACCACAGTAATAATAAATAATACACATATATAGGGTGTTCAGCAGATTTTTTTTAGTTTAATATTAAATAAATAAAAACACAACAATGTTATTCTCATACTTTATTTCAACAAAATGGAGTTTGACGATGCTAATTTAACGTTTTATAAACAATATCATCCAAATGCCGTCCATTTCTTTGAAGACACTCTGGAAATCGGACTCTTAAATTTGCGAACACGCGAGAGCAAAGCGTTGGTTCAATGGCAGCAACATCAAGGCGGATATTTTATTGTAAGGCCTGAATTGTTCAAAGATTGTTGCTGTAAACTCTCGACTTAAGGTATCTCCACAAAAAAAAGTCACATGGTTTAAGATCCGATGACCGAGGTACCCAGGGTATGTCTCCGTAAAAAAATTCCCTTCAGCTTCTCCATTGAAACTCTAGCTGTGTATGAAGTGGCCCCATCTTGCTAAAATTGTGTTCTGTTGTTAAATTTGGGAAACAGTTGCAGTTGCGGCACCAAAAACTCGTCGATCATTCGGCAATACACGTCAGCAGTGACTGTCTCTCGCTGGTTAAAAAAATAAGAGCCAGTTATCCCTCGAGCAGAAATTGCACACCACACTGTCGTTTTTGGACAATGCAAACATTTTTGATGGCGTTCCCTTGAGTTGTCGGGGCACCAGTATCTTATGTTCTGTTTATTAACATAGTCATCGATATGAAAATGTGCTTCATCAGCAAACAATCTGTTTCCAAGCGTTCGTGCTTTTTCAAAACGTTCCAGCATCGTTCTCGCTAAGGTTTCACGTAAAGAATAGTCTTTTTGTTGAGAAACAGCATGATTATTCCAGTACAGGCTGCAATCTTCCTTATCGATTTACGCGGATTGCGCATAATTTCACGTCGAACTTGAGCCATATGTTCTGGCGTCGCTGCTGATGTTGATGGTCCTGGAGGAATTTGGTTAACCATTATCCCTTCTTGTCTGAAATTTTGAACCTAACACCAGATAAGTTGCGTGCTCGGCTCATCACTTACTCTTCGAATATTAAAATGAGTACAAAAAGCGCGACGCGTACGAACCAATGAATTGCCGCACTTTAAATATTGCTCAATCAAAAACGCGCGGTGCGGTCCCGACCAGTGACTCATTGCGATTGGCAAATCAGCAAATCACGCGCGTCGAACAATACCCCTCCCACTTACTCCAACTTGATGGTTTACACCTGGACACCCTATAACATTTTCTCTTCTTTAACGGACTCACGAGACTCATGAAGTCCATGACCATATATATGGAACTAGCTATTGCTAAGGCATTGACTAATAAAATTAATACAATGAAATCTCGGAAAGATTTGCCTATGGGGAAATCTCTAGGTTTGTTTTACAATTATTTTTAGTAATTTCCTTTGAACTGTTGTCATCTCGATTAGATAAACGATCTATATCTACAAATTTTGAAGTCTTTTGGATAATACATTCCTTATTAATTTAAGGAAAATATAAAAAAGTTTTCTAATTTAAACAATTGTTATAATATTTATTATATATATATCAACTACAAAGATTTCATAAATTTCTAACCGTCTTTGTTTTACAAGCCGTAGGTACTTCAGCTTCTCTCAAATACAAATTTACGTTAAATAAAAAACAGATTATTGGCCCAATTAAAACGGCCATCTTTATAGGTATTATTATAAATAGAAGCCAAGCCTTTGGCTTCCGAACAGTGTTTAAGGGTATCATTTTACACAATTACTGGAGTAGCTGTTCGAACCAACTTTTATGTTTGTTGCCGGCGGAACACTCGCGGCGCCCTACTACACCTACCTCCGCAGTCTTCAGTCTCTCTCTGCACTGTCCGTAGCACGGCGACACCGATTATCGGAGATTTTTATAACCACGCTCGGTTTAGACGCTTGAAAGTTAATGTTGGTTCCAGTCCAATAAAATAAATCTTTTAAGCTCAGTATAATTATTCAGTATTATAAGTGTTATTAAAAGAAAGGTGACTAATTTAATACTATTGTGAAAAGCTTCTATAAATTATTATATTAGCATTTCACTCATTTTGAGACAAGCTTTTGGGCTAATTTGAAAATAAAGCTCCAGAGTTGGTACTTGACAATAATTTTAATTGCACTCAGAGTGCCCGTCTTTGGACATGTACATTCAAAAATTGTTTAAAAATATTTTCAAGGCCATTCAGAATTTTCTGTTTAGCGTTTTCTGGGCTCTTCCGCCATGCACATCTTGTTTTGGATCTCATTATAGGGTATATCATCATAGCTGATATCGGTGATCGGCTATATCTGCCCATACTACCAGTCAAAACTACTTAGATACAGTACTTGTAAAAACACACATATAAAATATTAGTTCTAAGTTGGTACGTAGAATATGAAGTTGTAAAACCTAGGCACGATTTCTAATTTTGAAATATCTGACTGTAGAAATGAAGTTATTAGTTTTATCTGTTTGAAAATGTACCTTCAGATTAAAAACATTATAATTATATATCGATATCAGTTTCCTTTCAAATTTGCTTTCATAAAGTTGATTTTTTGTTGTTGTATGAAATGGATTGTTAAGATAGAATGAAAAAGAAATACAAGGTATGAAATGACTCTACCAATATGGAGTTCTTACACGAAAGAATTAAGAGGAAAAATAAAGCACCAGAGTCGGGAAAAGGGAAGACGGAACACAGGAGCACTTGACTTCCCTTGTTCGGAGATCCACGCTGCGTTGCGGGCCGCTCCACGTAGCTTTCCTGAACTCACAGACACTTGACAGCTCGAAAACTTCTTAAACAGCCTCACTACCTTGCACCACTCAACACACAACACTCGAGAAGATTTTAACTAAGCTGGATTACAAATGCTGAAAACCGAAAACGATGTAACTAATGACTCTTAATGTCGAGACTAATATAATATTACTAACATATAATGTCTAATTATTTCAAATATACACGATTGTAATAAATTTGGATGGTATGTATTATTGTTTTATTTGAAATACAGTACTACTAGAGAAACTGGCGAGCCAAATGAAGGGAAATATTAAATTGGTAGCAATAAACGATAGATGGGACAAAAATATTTACTAAACTATTCGTATGTACCTTCCTACTAATGTTGAATATTATACTGATGTAATAATTCTAAATCATAACATAAATTTAATTGAAAAAAAATATATAAATCTTTTCATTGTGTATTTGTCTCGATTCAATTTCCAAGGAATTACTATATAAATATATTATTTTTATTTTTTAACTTTGTTTCCTTAACCGGTTTCGAGAAATACAATTTTTTTCTTCAGGATGTCAATACTAACTAAAAACATGTTGTTGTTTCTTTATCAGAATCTATTTTTAAAAAACATACTTAATACAAATTTACTCGAATAATTTTTAGGAAAAATTTTTAGAATGGGACTCTTAGTTAAATTTAGTTGGTTGTTTATAATTTTTTGATTTGTTTTACATGCTTTATTTATCTCCAACGATTCCAAATTATTTCATTTATGACATCCATCAGATCTTTTATTTAAAGAGTACGATGCTCTAGACATAAGACAAATCTATATGTTGAAACTCGTCCAATATTTCCATGTTAACAACAACTCACTCCAAGCAATAAATCATGGACGCAACGCAAGACAAGCAACGAACAACTACACGTCAGTTCCGAGAGCAACAACGACATTTTATCAAAGATTCTACATATTCTTAGCTCCGAAATGAACAACACACAGCCCCAACTAGAAATCATTCACTTTCAATAAGATTACACAAATATGGACCCAATATATGATCCAATAGAGATCAATCAGAAGCATCGTTATCCAACATTCTAACATTATACAGTGTCTACACTAATAATTCACTAGTTCTAAAACACTCTCACTATATAGTTTTTTCTCTATTTATATTTGTATTCCTGTAGAATCTTTATCTTTATTGAATTAAATAACACCACAACAATACAAAAAAAACTGGCTACTTTAACACAAACGGCAGTCTAGCAAAGTAACCGGGACAATGCTGTATATATCGGAGGTGGAGTCTACTCCATTCCACATAATAAACTACGAGTATATACTTAATAGCAATATAATTGTATCTTATGTTTATCATGTTATATTATAATATATTCACCTCTGTTACAACAAAAACATGCATGTCAATAAAGTCTAATAAATAAATATACAGGAAAATAATATAATTTGTGAAATGTTCATTTTGATGTAATATAATCTTCAATTACTAGCAGATAATCAATCGGCACCGCCGATTTCTTGCTGTTAGGCCCTAATGGCTATAACTATAATAGACAAGAGACTGACCATAGAGTGTGATGCGATATAACTATGAGACATAGATGAGATGACTGGTTGACAGATGCTCAATATATTTGCCAGCCGTAATACTTACGTACTGTTATTGAATATATAAAAGAGAAAACATTTAACTTATCTTATTCTTACTTAAAAAAACACGATAATTTTTGCCCTGCTAGCGTCTCACAGACCTGGCCGTTTAATCAAGTATTATATAGCCATAATGATACTACATCCTAGATATTCTAAACGTCCGGAAAATCATAGAAAATAGGTGGAGAGACGTAATATTATTATAGATTTATAAAAACATAACAATGATGCAAGTAATAAATAAAAATAAGGAATTTATGGTCGTAATTAGTTACTGTTTTGTTGATAGATTATTTTCAGTAATATATTTATAGATAACCTGTGTCCTACATAAATGTTGATTTCTTTATTAATTCTAGAATGTTGTTAATATTTGGCAAACAGCGGAAAATGATGAAAACATTTATTAATAAATCAATGCGTTCAAAAGTCTTTAATATAAAAGGATTTTTGAAAATATTCGGGTAAAATTTGACAAAATATCATTAAATCGGTGAGAAACGAAACCATGCAAAGCAGATTTGGAAGGTAAACAAGGGTTAATTTAATAAAATTTGCCGTAAATACAACGCGACACGAATTCGAGTAAAATTATTCAAATAGCCGGGAAATAAGAAATTGCTCAAATAATCTCTTCTTCAGACGTTAAATCTAAATCTCATTTTATATTTCAAATTAATACCGACGCAATATTTCGGGGCGCGGCCGCTAGAGTGCGCCGCGAGCGGGTAACGAGCTATAAAGGCGGGAATAAAATTCAAATTAAGTAAACGCCAAAAGGTTGGAGTGAATTTACTGCCACAGACATTATTATGTTATCTATTATATATTACACGGCTTGAGAACCCCTAGCAACTACATTATCTGACTAGAGAATACCTACGAGTAGTATCAGATCACGTTCCTTTGCAGAAATGCCAAAGCGACAACGATGGCGCGCACTATTTAGAGGAATTTATCCCCATAGTTACATTATTTTGCTATTCAACTGTCTTAGAAATAATTCTTCTAAATATAATCTTTTAGAAAATTAATTTTATTATCAAAAAATGTCAATTCAATAAGAAGGTACTCATAAATTATGTGGACATGTGACACAACATGCGACATGCTAAATGCCTGCCTCGTTTGATAAATATGTTCCGTGATTATGATAAGTTCTCTAGACACCAGTCTGTTGCGCTCGCTCGGCTCCCCTATCCCCAGATTAAGATACCCGTACGCCTGGTGCCTATTCGCGGTAGACGACGGGTGCTTAACCCCGAGCCCTCTCACCCAACACGTTCAAAAGGTAATGATGATGATGAGGATCCAAAATTTAGATTCGGCCGGTGTCTCAGTGAACAATATCATTTGTTATGACTCATTCAAGATGCATGGCCGAGGTCCTTATATCTCCAAGATGCTGCTGTTCAGTATCGGTAGGAAAATGGCCAATCCGTGGCCGCGTCCACCACTGAAGGTAATTAATTGTGATGATTGTGACATGACAGTACGATTCTCAGGAAATTCCCTTGGTTCCTTTGGGTGCGTCTGAAAACATACGTCATGTGACAACGGTGTGCGATAGATAGTTTAGTTAATCTGCAGGATGATCCTCGGTGTCTCGAACAATGCATCTCGAATAGAGCCAGGAACAAATAGTTAGAGTTGTTATCACTGCATACTGGTGCGGGTGTGTGTGTGTTTGTGTGATTGTAGATCGTTTTAGGAACACTGTCTCTGGGTATTAACCTTTAGAGATCCTACTATCATCCTCCTCATACAACTGAAGTACGAGTACCACGGCGACCACACAGGAACCACCTCGACGCAACTCAGTGCGGACTAAACTGTTTATGCCAGGTTATATATCGGAAACAGATCATGAACGGTAAACATACGTAAGGTTAGCCTGTAGCCTTGTGCACCCTACGCAGACCGATGATGTTCAATAACTCTTTCATTTTGGCTATTCCTACCAAACCAATATAACCATAGCTAGCCCGTCCACACTTCATGCCCCCGAATGACTCTGTTCAGCCTCCAAAAGCACCTTTCCTTCCAATCAAATCATCTTAGGAAAATTACAAATCACATAGACGTTGAAAGGTGATAGAGTGAAACATCTGGTTTCAGCTTGATATCCGAAAATATAATTAAATACATAATGTAGGGGTAAATATAGAGTCTTACTTGTGAGATGTGTAGTAAACTAAAACGTTCAGTGAGACGTTAGCACAATATCAATAATAAAAGTCAGTATGATTTCCATACGCATGCAATAGTGCGTTTTCAAAGTAAAATAAACACACGACCATTCTCGAATATACTCTATCAATTCGTCTGGCAAGCCATTACTTCGGATCGAAAATGTAATTTATAAAATGCGCCCTGTCTCGCACCGTGGTGCCAGCGGCGGGAGCCATGACGGGATTTGTGAGATCTTACTAGGTTTCCGCGAATAAGTAAATACACAAATAATTACGTACATAGTTACATAATTATTTACACGGACCATAGTAGTATATAAATAGTCCTGAACGATGAGATAATGTAACTAAAACTTGTAGGATGGTGTTCCGAATTAATAAAACAGGACAGTAATTAAATAAAGCGAAATATCAAGTAGTCTAGCGATTATGCCATCCCCTTTTTATGAATGAGTAATTACATGATGATCCGAATCACACTACCGTATTTGTTAGCGGTTTTAATTATGTATACAAGCATGCAAAAAGATAAACTTAGTATTTTGGCGGATCTGGTCCTCAGCGTCTGCGCCGATCCTGGTCAGCCCTTCGGAACCTGGAGTCACTACACTCGCGATTTGAATTCGAACACGACCCCGCGAACCCGGAAACCCACGCGATCACCCCTAAAACACTCGCGACGTAAATCTCGAAAAGGAAAATCCGATTTCGTATCCCTAACAACGTTTATGTATACGTCCCTTTTTCCGGTTCAAAAGCGACTCTCACACGTACAACCCCCTAACCCTCCCGAAACCGACTGTCTGGAGAAGCGTTCGCCACCCCCGCTCATACTGTTCTCATCCCCCGCCCCGCTACTCTCGCCCCTAACCGACCCGCTCTAGAAATTTCGTAGAATTCGTATTTTTTTATCATTTTGTTATATGTGGATCATCACAGACCTCCCCATATTGAAAATGGAATTAGAAAGAATCGATAATTACATTTCTCAATACAATATCGCAATGATCCACCAACGGATACACGCGTTGAAAAATTTACCTTCAGAGCAAAAATATCGTATATCTACCTAATTCTTATTTCAAAGAAAATTAACTCGTCACTCGTATGTAATGTATCAAATTTATTTTACATTTGTCTCCTACGATAAAAGCCTTAGACATAAAGTACACATTTTACAAATGTGTAATACGCAATATAGCATGGTGTGCAATAGTGTTATTCACATAATAGAAGAATCCAGTGACGAGAAGACAAGTAATAGATGTAGGTGCATCTATCGTTACAAGCTAGCTCTGTTAAAATATGTGAAGTCATAACTTGGATAAGCGTTTGGTATTTTTTAAACACAAAATGTATTTCTTCATCAGATACCACAGTAAAATTTGACACATAAACAAAAAACACAAACAGAAATAGTGTGTTTGACATTTTGTATACTGTTGCTTTTACCAAGGGTTTAATTTTCCTCAATAAGGCCCGTGTTTACGATGATCTCTCAATGAGACTTTGATC
The DNA here is from genome assembly GCA_031772225.1 of Eubasilissa splendida. Classification (NCBI taxonomy): domain Eukaryota; kingdom Metazoa; phylum Arthropoda; class Insecta; order Trichoptera; family Phryganeidae; genus Eubasilissa; species Eubasilissa splendida. The sequence goes on along the minus strand of CM062848.1, from coordinate 20,268,347 downwards.
TCTGAGAGTTGCTACAGGTACCTACATGTATACGTGTGAGCAAAACTGTGACTTATGAATTATCACCCCGTATGTTTTTCGCGCGGATTAGAATCAGAGATTAAAATGGACAAAGGTTTTTACCGGTATCGTGATCGATACTTCCAAAAAGTCTCCAAAACTTTTTTGAAATCAAAAAGATTTTGAGAGATCGAGTATTGAATCCGCTACCTCTGACATGCTATTGCCCTAATAGACTATAGTTTCAAATTGTCTTATAAGTATATACGAGTATGCTGTTTTTTTTTGTATTAGAATTGAATACACTGATTTATATTTTTAATGCACTTAATTATTTATATGTTTTTTCAAGTTTTACTAAAAATATTTAGAAAATACACACAAAGTGAAGTAATTTTAGGAAGATTTAGAGAAATTTCAAAAATATTGACCAGAAAACCTAAAAATCATCCTTCAAAATAAATATATTTTTATTTATTTATTTATACATTCGACAATAGAAAAAAAACAATAGTAGAGTTATGCACCCCCAAATTTGAATAATCTTAAATTATGGGGGTGGCTATCAACATTTATATAATACTATCATATACACTAGATGTAAGAATTTGTTAACAACAAATAAAATAAAAATATATACGTACATCTATAATAATACAATATGAAAATTAACAATATATAAAAATGTTGGAAAATTGATCAGATTAGAACAAGGAAAAGATGTCAAATACATAGTTTTATAATTTTGAAGACATTTAATCCATTTTATAACTTCTTTTTTGAGGGAATGAAGACATGAAAATAAATCTATTTTGATTAGTATTTAGATTGCAGTAAAACATTTTGTAATCCTTATTATCTTAATATCTTTACTGTTAATATATAGTTATATATATAATTCTTAGTATGATAAATAAATCGTAAAACAATTAGATTTTAATAGTATTACAGTAATATTCATTCATATACATTCAACATTAAAAAATTAAAAATTAAATTAATTAACATAATAAATCTCGTAATATAATATAATCGTGATTATTATATGAATTGAATTGCCAAGAATAATTGTATATTAGCTGGTTCATTTTATCTCTTTACCTTAATTCTAGGAAATTTCAAATTCGACATGCGTATCAAAACGAAACAGTTTTACAAAGCACATTTTAGCAAAACTGCCTAAACTTAAATTCGAAACTAGTAATCCAGGGTTAAAATAATAAAGTAATGATCGTAAAGTTTTCTCCGTAATGGCGTAAATAAGGAATCAAATAAAATGGCCAATGTTTCAGGTTGGCAAGTAAATCCCATTAGGCATCTTAATATAAAATTCATTAGGGGTCTGGTCACATGTCATAAACTTTTTCTACCTGAAAAACTTTTACGTAAAAGCAAGAGGAAATTTTTCGACTAATGCCCGGTGGCAATGAAATAAGAATGAAGTAAAATTTGGAAACCCGAGAAACTAATTATTTAGAGAGATTCAATAAAAGCATTAAATTGCTCATTAAAATTAAATTATTATTTTTATTTACTGAAATAGAACTATTGCTTTTAAAATTATATAAGTTAACATTATTTTTAAATATTTGCTCATTCTCATGAAATATTTGTAGAAATTTTATTTGTTATAGGAATGGAAATTAATATACGCAAATTTAAAAAAATAAGATTTTTCTGCTTTAAAAACATATAATTATGTATTACTTTTCATAATATATATATATATATATTTAAAAAAAATCATTATATCCCCGAAAAAATATATCAAACAACTTTTCTTGGTATTTATTAGTTTTTTTAATTAGACAGGAAATTCATCGAATTATTTACGCTTCCAAAAATACATTATTATCAAAAATATTAATCACAAATGTGTAATATTTTAACTTTTATCCTTATATTTATCTAATTTAACCATTCAATTAAAATAATTTTTCAATTACTCTTTTCTAATTTCATCCGAAATTCCTATAATCCATTATTATCATAAAATGTTTCAATGTTTAATAATAACAGTTAAAATAAAATCTAAATACGTAAATATTTAGAAATATCTATTACTTTATTATTATCCATTAGAGCTAGACTTATTTTGTTTTGGGTGATGCAAAAACATTTAGAAACGTTCATACAAATAATTTTTAGATCACCAAACAAAATAATACACCACAAAATGTTTTATCAACTAATTAAAAATAATACATCCACCGATAAACTCGCAAGAATCTCAAAAAATAAACAATAAAATACGGAAGAAGAGCTGTATGTTGTAGCCTTCTTGCGCAAACAGAACGTCTCAAAGGAATGGAAATGCATATATCACAATTCTTCACATAAAAGAAGATATAAAAAGTCAATCCATTACCGACCTTGTTGAATTTGAACATATTTAATAAAATTCTCTCAAACTGTCTGAAAATTGTACGAGTACCGAGTAGACGAGAACTAACTAAGAGAACAAGCCGGATTTAGGAAAGGTTTCAGTACTGTGAACCACATACAGAATGTCTGAGAAGAACAAGATACACACATGCCATTGTGCATCAGATTCATTGATTATGAAAAGGTATTCAATTCTATAAAGAAAATCTCTAACGTAGATGCACTTAACAAATGTTCTGTAAAATTAAATGGTTCAATAATACGCAATAGTATCTGATCATTTTCATAAGCCATCTTGTAGATTCCCCACCAAGAAAAGTATCTGACGAGATGATACAATCTCACCCAATATACGGATACTCGCATATGTTTAGGTAACAATAGAGGCATTTGTTTAAATTACGAGTATTTAAGCCATCCATGTACGTCTTGAAAATGATATTGTGATCTTTTCAAATGATTCGAGGGGCCTTCAGAACTATCAGAAGTCAGCGGCAGAATAGGATTGAAGATAAACGATTCAAACACTAAAGTAATGATGAACTGCTTTGTTGACATGTTAATGGAACTCAGCTTAACATGTCGATAATCCAACTTGATATGTCTACGTAAGATAAGTTTTTTTTTTAAATATCGTTCATCGCTTCGTCCCGGGAGACCATCAAGTTATTTTATTTTTCACTACATAAACGTTAAGCATTATGATTGAAAAATAGTAAAAATATTGACGTATGGTGTGGAATCATGGACCCCGGAGGCAAGTGAGAGAAGACGGACTGATGCCTTTGAGATGTGGTGCTGGAGACACATGACACATGTTGCGCATACTGTGAACGGCGAGACGCACGAATGTTTCCATTCTCCAAGAGATGTATATCAAGGACAGACTCTCAACCATTTAATTAAGATAAGTCCTTTAATTTTTAGGCATCCTGCAATAAGAGAAGATAAGTTGGAGAATCTTGTTGTGGTGGGCCACGTCGAAGGATGGAAAGGAAGAGGAAGATCCCCCACCCGTAGGACCGACCAAGTGGAAAAGGTAACATGCACATCTCTGGTGACAGCCGTTAGAGTAGCAAGATGCTGAGGAAAGTAGAGGAACATAATCAAAAGGGCAGGAGTTCATGAAGATCATGATCCTGTCGTGAAGGATCGACGTGAATTATGAAAAGGTAATTACCATTATTTTTCTGTTTTATGATAGCAAAGTCACGTGATATTAATATATGAGAGATATTAATCAATTAATAAGGAAGTTTAATAAAGAACGTGTGAAAATTTCAATAATGAGTTTCCACATGTACCTATGTTTATATATTATCTTAATAGAGATTATTTCTCGTAAGTTGAATCTTGAAAATGATTTCTTCAGTGTGTTTTTGGATGAGAATGGGTTAAATTATCATAATTAATATCGGTGTTCCTGTAATACAGAACTCCAATACTGAAATACGACTATTGGCTTTTGTTCCCGTTATCGCCAACCCTGCGTCATATATTAATTATATGGATAATTAAATCGATCATGCGATCAATCATTTAAAAATGTGCATATTTCTATGATAGGATAAAATAATTAGTTTGTAGAACTAAAACAATTCACTATTGTCGATGATAGGTGATAATTTATATTATTAAGGATAACACATTCTTATTGTGACGTTGTAATTGTTCAGAACATAGATCTGTGATATTTTAAATACAAATTTAATGTATTAATTAGAAAGAAATACATATAAAATCAATTTTATTGAAAAATATTGTTGTTACCGGGATTCGAACCTGGATCTCTGACAATACGGGGAACATGCATTATTCAATTATGTTATACCAACACAGTGGATTGACACAGTGAATTATTAATTCTGGCGTCTCCTATCGGTTTACTCAAAGGTATTTGAGATTCTGTAAAAACAAAGTAGATGGCTTACAAATAATGGAACGATAGATGTATTAATTTGAAAAGTATATCATATAGGTTCGAAAATTTGTAATCAATTTACTGTGTTGTTATACCATAATCGGATAATGCACGTTCCCCGGATTGGAAGAGATCCCGTTTTGAATCCCGGTAGCAATAACAATATTTTTGATAAAATTGATTTTAAATGTATATCTTTTTAATTAATACATTTAATTTGTATTTGATAATTTATATTGTTTTGCTAAATAAATAAACCTCATTCTTTTTATATTTCCAGACAAAATCGTCGTAAATATGTTGTGTATGTTCTCGGGTACAGTCTTTTTGGTAGTTTTCCCAGTTAAACGGTGTGCTTTGAATATGATATTTTAATGATAGCCCATTCCAAAATGCGGACGCCTAGTGCGGAAGTCATATATGTCGACAAATGAGCCACTTCGTGCATAATTAGCCTCTACTGCTGGACTTGCATAGTAAAATTGAAGCACTATCCAATACTTTTGTAAGCTTTGTGTTATTGTAATGTTGCATATTTATGAAAATACTGTAAAACAAATCGTGGGGAAGAATTCGCGGAACGAGAATCTCTTATAGGTTTGTTTGTAGGAAAATGGTAACATCGTATGTACTGTAGATTTTATTGGTGCGTATTATAGGTTCGTTTTTGATGATTTTAATATAATAAGTATTTGAACTGTAAATCCGGATCGATGGGATCTAAATTGGGGATCGATCTCCAGGTCGCACGTCACCCGGAAAAGAATACGACAATTCTGGTCGTAAATTGGAATCACCGCAAGGTATGGGGGGAAAGTAGGGAAACCATGATACAGAATGATGTCGGTGAGGAGATAAGGATTCTAGTCGAAAGACCAGTGATTCCGGGAACCGGGATTCGGAAGGACTGCTCGTCTTACTTTGTATATGACGTCTTTGTAATCCCTGCAGTCGCCGCTAAGATCACACAATGGCACGCGGATGAGCCGATCTCCGATCCTAATTAAAAACAGCGATGTTACAAGTTCCCCCATGGCACATAAACAACAAACAATACGTGATCAAAACACAATATCAGCAAAATATAGTGCTGGTGCACTGAAGCTGAAATGTCCATACCGCGAATGCTTTCGCGATGTCGAGATCGAACAAATATTGGTAAAGTTGACGTCTTCAAGGTCACAATTCACACTAAAAGACGAGCATTAGAAAATATATGGATGAGAATTTAGATGCGGAAATGTGTCAATAACATGAATGTCATGAAATGCCAGAAAGGTGTTCAATATTTAGCGTAAGTTTTTTTTTCAGACAGTGTACATCGAGGCATATGGCGGATTTTTGTAATTGTAATTAAAATTTTACCGAAATACCAATCTAGTATTTTTTCCTCGGCTTTTGTGGCTGGATGAACGGAACGTCCGCTTTTTTGTATTGCTAGAACGCTCGGGAGCACAAATTAGGGGTTTGATCGTGATGATGTCAGCCGCATTAATCGGATTTTTCTAATATTATGTAACTACTAGTTAATACAAATTAATAAGTTGACTTAGTTTAATATCCATAATAAGCATAATGTAGCGATCTGTGAGGCGCGAGCAGGGTCTCTAAAAAGTAATCTTAAATACAGGGATATTAAAATCTAACGTGTTTTTACTTTATCTAGGTTAAGATTACTTACATTTTTTCTCTTATACATATTTAATAAGAGTACGTAAATATATATTCAATTTGAAATGAATTGTGTATTGACCATCTGTTATCATGTCTTTTCTCATCGATGCTTGATGCAGTCATATCGCATCGCATTTATCCATGCACTTCCTTTTCTTCCCTTAGGATATAATATAACATAATGTTAATGTACAGAGATTGAACTGAAAATTATTTTACAAATAATAAGCAATTTGGTTTAGTAATAGATCGATCTATAACGAAAACACTGATTGTGGATTATGCTGATGCATCACAACTAACTTATCAAGTAGCAGGAGGTGGAGCAGGTCAAGAGGTAACTTATTTGAGTGCGCTGATTATGAACACTGGTAACAGTGGGCAGGAAACTCAAAGACACACACGACTAAAGCTGAAGTTGCTGTGAACCAACTTACGATAACATGGAAAGACGGTAACATCAAGCAAGAAACTAAAATTATATCAGTTCACACTCTTGTCTTTTCAATATTATCCGTAACAGCAACAAGCGTAAAATAAACAAATCCAACCACAGCAAGCTCTTTCTACAGCACTGAACAAAAGACGCTTTAAATTCTTCGGTCATGTTATACGTCAAAGCTACAGCTAAGAAAAATAGATTATCTTGGAAACAACTTTGAGTCAAAGGAGACCTGGAAGGGTACTACAATGATGAATAGATACATTGTATCTAGCTGGAAATATCCTGGAGTCAGCTGCGAGGGTGACTCAGGACCGAGACTTGTAAGGCGCATTACGAGCCGAGTCTCGTCTGATTGAGGCCACTATGTTAACACTGACATGAAGGAAGTATATTAAAAAAAATAATTCTTCCTTCGTCTATGCACATTTAGTATGTATTTATGTACATTTATATTAAAAAGTTTAAAAAATATCTATATTAAATATCCTCGTACTAAAATTTTTTTGGCAGTTTTATTTGAATTTTTTAACTGAATTTTTATAACTCAACTACGGCCCGCTGTGCTGGGTGCCACTGTGAACGAGTGACAGCGAATTTCAATCCAAATAATAATAAACACATAAACATTGTTTTGGTATAAACATAATAAATGCTTAAAATTGAAAATGGCAGGACTATATAAATAAGACCTGTTCATTCTTGGCGGAAACCGGTGAAGATGTATTTTCAACAGAATCCATACCTACCAGGTTGTAAAGTCAGGAAGAATTATGATGATATTGATAAAACATTGCACAGAGACATAGGTCTGAATCATTCTGATGGTCAAAGTTTCTCGCATTATCACACAAAATAATCCATTGACAGTAGTTAATATTAATTTTCCTTTTATTATGTTTCTTTAAAAATATCTCTCTTTTAGTACGAATCCGAAGAATAACTAAATGGCTTTTACTATAGAAAAAATAAATTAATTGTAAGAGTAGTTTCGATCTGAGAGTGTAATTAACGAACGAACTTTGAGAATTACAAACCCACATTATTATGTTGCCTCCACGCCCTGCGTAGCCGTTATTACCTGAAAATTCCCCATAAAAGGAAGCCAGCAACAGTTTCGCCCGCAAAGGTAAAGGCAATAGTTTTTGCTGCCCGCTCGCTAGAAATTGGTTTTCTACCCCTGTCGGGTGGAGGGTGATTTCGCCCTTTAATTTTCGTGTCTTGTTCCGTGCAGGGGCGCGCATGCCTGGGAACACGAAGCGAGGATTAGCTGGAAATGTTGAAAAGTAGAACTGTGCATTCATGTATGTGTAAATTAAACTGCCAAGCTAGACGGGAGTCATATTTTGTGTTGTATTTATTTGACGAATAATTTTTCAACAGGTTTCTTTAACAATATAGTCTATTCAGCGCTATTATTATTTTAAAGTCGTCTAAAATGAAATTAATAATAATAATAAATCCACACTATATTCATAATATCGGACAAAAACAATAATTGAACAAATTGTATTAAAATAATATATTTAAACGCATTGCCTATCTGAATCTTTTGTATTATATTAAATCCAACAATCAGACCGATAATATATCAGAATATTGTTGAAAAAAAATATTGTGGGTACACTACTGTATACACAGATATGTAATGTTTACACGTGTTTTAGAAATACATGCTATTACGCTGTAGTAGATTAAAAATTACTAATAAATAAAAATTCTACATTGGAAAAACAAAAGATTTGACAATGTTAGTGCCTTGTGAAGTGGGTCGTACTTCGCTGGAAACTTAGAAGTTCATTCTAGAAGTGGCAGAAAGCTTATGCAAGCAAGTAAATACATACTTTGAAAATTTGTATTACCCATAAACTCACTAACATTAATTTATACTCTTGTATATTCTGGAAATTTTTTGACTTTTTCAAAATTATAAAAATGAATCTATTCAATTTTAATTATCTGAATACACATGATGTACATAGATTTAATAATATATATTAATCTATTAAAAACGTGATATTTTTAAAAGTGAAATGAAAGGAATACAGTTCAATTACTGTACGTTTAGTCCGTGTTGATAGCGAAAGTATCTAGTTATTAAGCACCTTCAAACAGAGCAGAAAATTTCCCAGTAAACGGTTTTTAAAATGAAAACATAAACATCCGAAAGTTCTCCCCCGTTATTCAGTCAGTCTCGAGAAGCTAAGCAGCGGAGTACTTACTCAAAGGCAGATTTAAGTAACAATAAACTTTGTTAACGAGAAAATTAAATAACTTGACACATTGCCGTGATGTAGAAGGCTGGAGATGGTGTTGTTCGAGGAGGCTTTGACTACTTAAATTGTAATAAAACTTTATCGTTGTTTCCAGTGGCGGAATCAAAAAAAATATCGTGTTTTATTTTATTTTATGCATTTAATATTTATTTTTAGGAGAACACATTCATATTGTGAAGTTGTAATTATTCAGAACATAGGTCTAAGATATTTTAAATACTAATTAATATAAGTTGTATCAATTATGTTCAAAAATTTAATAAAAATGAATTGTATTTGAGATTCCGTAAAAACAAAGTAACGATAGATGTATTAATTTGAAAAAGTGTAACATATAGGCTCGAAAATTTGTCGTCAAAAATAATCTTGCTGTAGCATAATTAGATAATGCACCTTCCCCGGTTTGGAAAAATTTTCCATCCCAAAGTTCGAATCCCGGTAGCGCAATAACAATATTATTAAAAAAAAATAATTTTATATGTATATCTTTCTAATTAATACATTTAATTAGTATTTTATATTTAGATTATTATCGAAAATGTGCAACTATTTTAGAAGATTTGATTACAATTCACAATGAAATAAATATGCGTTTGATACAATTCTATTTTGTTCATATTATGTATAAGCGAAATGTAAATGAATATTTTTTAGAACAACAAAAACCATAAAAAGTTACATAAGATTATTTCTAATAATTGATTCTTTTATAAAATAATAATATTATTATCCTGAACCTAAGGAAGCGCCCCTAAGTTCCTTAAAAAATAAATATATATACTATTAATATATTTCATTTAAAAAAAAAAGAAGTGTAGTTACTTGTAACAGTATATAAATTAAATATTTACAAGCAACATGAAAATGAAAATCAAAGTGGTCGTAAAGTGATCAATGAATGAAAAATCAATTTTATCGAAAAATATTGTTGCTGCACCACTTGGATCTCTTTCCAAACCGGGGAAGGTGCATTAACCAACTATGCTACAGCGACATTATTTTTGACGAAAAATTTTCGATTAGATTTTATATGTATATCTTTCTAATTAATACATTTAATTAGTATTTAAAATATCACAGACCGATGTTCTGAATAATTACAACTTCACAATAAGAATGTGTTCTTCTAATAAAATATAGCAGATACGCCTCTGTACGTACGCTTTAATATAATACAATAGTTAGTGAGATATTTTGTTGTACAACCTAAAATAAAATCTTTAGGATGATTGAATGATAAGATGTCTTTGTTTGCTTTGCGCGTGATTAAAGACCTTTGTAAATTTAAATTGACATTTAAAAAATTTCATATTCAAATAAATGCGTAGTAAAATTGTATCAATAGCCGTAAACACATAATAAATAGCAATTGGCAACGAAATAAAATAACTGACGTTTGTTCAGTAACCAGAGCAGCGGTATAATTTTTGCGAATTAGAAAAATAGTTGATAATACATGAACAGTTTATATTCCCGTTAAATAATATATTAACGTAAAGGGATTCTATGGCTCAGCTAACAATTTCATTAATTTTGCAGTCAATGCGGAGTAAATCCATAATGATTTTTTTACATTTGAATTAATATTGAAACCATCTTCTCAAATGTTAGAATTGGTACGAAATAGTTTAAATTTACAAAATTTAAGAATTTCACGTTGTGTCTTCTAATGAACTATGATTAATTATTTATTGCATGACGAAGTAATGAGAATATAAACACAAATTTGAAGAAATAAACAGATAAATACATGTTCAAAATAGATCATCAATTAAACTGTGAGTTTTTACAACTCTAGTACATAAAAAGTACGAAAAATGTGGAGAAAGTAAGTAAGTATTAGTAGTAGCGAAAAATAATTTATTTAAACGATGTCTGTTGCATTTTATATGAAGAGAAGATTAAACTAACCAAAGAGAAGCGGTGAATCAGAAGTGTCTGCTTGAGGACGCTTATCCTAGTAAGGGGACATTAACAATAATTGTTAAAATATTATAAAGAAAGAAGACCAAAAAAGGGAGAGACCACGGATTTGCGACACGGCTGAGGCACCAAGAAGTGGGTACTTGACGCGGCTGATGTCCAATAGTATCTTCGCATCAGTGCTTTCTTGTATCACGAGCTGCAAAAGATCTAACGATGAGAAATTTACACGTCTTATTGAGGATTTTAAACGTAGGCGAGTCATTTTTATAACTAACATTATTTTTAGAGATTTATAATTGCCTATTTATTTGTATTGTTAAAAATATAATCAGTAAAACGCAAACATTATATGCTTTGACAGGATTAGCTACAGAATTATAGAATACCTGTGGAATATTAATGGATATAATACTATAAATGAAATAAAAATAGATATTATAAAAGCATTAAGTTATATGCAAGTTTGTCAGCGTTAGATATATTTATGGTACCAAGTCACAATATTAGTATGTTATATTTTATCGTTTGAGAAGTATGCATCTCGTCCAATTTAAAATAACCAGCTACGGACCCTCCTCACAAAGAATACTGTTTTAGTTATTACTCAAATGTTGTGAGGCAGTTGATTGTACAGTCTCGGTCCCAAAAAGATGAAATATCTCTGTCCAAATGTCATTCCTTGGGGAGATATTTTGGTATTATTTTGGTTTTGGTATTTGAACCGAGCGTGTTATTTTGAGCTGTATGTATTAAGTACAGACACAATGATAATAATATATACTCTCATCTTTATTTTTTCATAATATAGTACTTACATAAGTATTTTAATTATATAGTATTGTAATTTCTTCTTCTTATATCATCTGGCATTTCATTGTACATCTTCGATGCACTGTACATTACTGATTTCTGAGATTTAGCCTTCTTCCTGAATGATAGTCTCTATTATATATATAGATTCTATCTCTTTTTCTTGTATGATACGAGTTCATGTTGATTTGCCTCAATTTTTATAATAAATTATGCTGATATTTTTTTTAGTGAGGATTTTATAAATAAACACCATACATTGAAATATATATTTCGTTTAAAGGTCATCATATTAAGGTCTTTCAATATTGTACTGATCCAAGTACATCTATTTTTTCTTAATATTATTATTTTAAGTACAAATTAAATGTATCAATTAGAAAGATATATACTATATTTAAAATACCACAGAACTATGTTCTAAAATACTGCAACTTCACAATAATGTTCTCTTTACTTAAATTATTTTAAGTAACTATAACTCAAGGTTTATTTTGCAGTAGTGATAAGTGTTGCATATCTTCCACATTAGCTAAAAATAAAATGCTGCTGCAGTAGATTATATGAGAAACAATAATAGAATTACATACTATTTTACAAGACTAATAAACCTTATAATGCTTCCCATAAGTGAATTTTTTTAACAATCTTTTAACCTTCAGGTACCGGAAGATCGAAAATAGGATCGAGTGCCGGTGCGGAGTACAAAGTAACCCCATTCAAATTTGCGTTGTAATGAAGTATTTGTATTTTTATTTGAGCATGTGCTACCATATTTTTAATTAAATTTCAAATAAATCATAAGGTGTAAAGTGGAGTACGAATGATAATAAATATTATATAATAGCCAAAGAAAATATATAAATTTTTGGAGAATAAGTATAGGAATAAAAGTACTGAATACCACAGAAATAACTTTAAATTTTAAAATCTAAACTTCAAGAATATTATATAAAATTACGTAGCGCGCACCGACAACGGTAAAGAGAGGTAAGACGCGACTGAAACACACTGTAGCATGCTCGGCGAGAGCCTATAGCGAAGAGATCTAAGACGCGACTCATCCAAATACGTGCGTTATATGTGCCGTTACCTAATAAGGGGAATTACCTTTTAAAATGGTTCTGTTTGTCTATGGAAAAACATCATTTTCTTTACTTTTTACTGTCTTACTATACATTATTGTTATATATTTTTGCGCTATCCATTCTTTGGGATATCTATGAGGATTACAATGAATACCAGCTCAATATCATTAATATTTTATAAATAGTTATAAAAATATTTTTTTTATGTTATATCCCGTTTCGGAACGGTAGTGTTAAAGTTGCGTGTTTTGTATTTTGCGAAAAATTAAATTAAAAATCTATTATGACACTCAAATATTCAATTTTAGTCCTTTACGTATTATTATATTTCTTTTTCCTCATGCACTTATGTTATTGTTTCATTTGTTAATTTTTTTATCGTATGTATATGTACATAACTATGATGAGCTACACACCGCGCTGAACGTATCCGGCAGAACGGTATCAAACCACTGTGCATGTACTGAATGCGGCTGAGATCGTTATCGATATCGTTACGCTCCGAACTCTGTATTAGCATTCCATCGCATACATTTTACCTGCGTAATATTATTAATTTTTGTAAGACGTAATATGTCATATAAGTAGCATTTGTTTCAATCGTTTCGCAACTGTCTGAACATCTCCTTTCTCTTCCAATCATTAAACCAATGTGGATCATGAAATATACGAATGCGAATAGTAAGCCGACCTGGGGGCAGATTATTATTCAGATGAATCATAACTTATAACTCAAAATGAACATTCTCTACCTGTCTCAAGAAGTAAAACAAATAACATCACGATATGGTCTACTATTTATAAAAGGTATAAGGACAATACTATTTTGAGACGTACTCGTAATTTTTTTTTTCTTGTACATTTAAGAGTCCCATTATCCAAGCAAATAAAACCAGCATTATCCAATAATCTAAAAATTTAATAATGAGAATTAAATCTTTATACTTAACCATTTCAGATTATTTCATTAAAAATTGTTTTAATATGTAATTATAATAATATGTTTATTTACGAGTGCGATATGCTTTATATGAAGTATACATGTATTGGTATACACACATACACGGAACAAACCATATTTTTTAATTATAATGTACAGATCGATTTATTGAATTGAGTCCATAGCATATCGAAAAGCAATAATTAATTCATCCCCTGTAAATTTCAATTATAAATCATCATTGGTCATAACACAATGCACAAAAAACATATTCGTATTTCAAACGGAACGGTTTGGAATATTGGCGCGCAATTCGGTTCTTTTACCGCCACCCCGAGCGCCATTCTCGCACAATGCATATCACACAAAGGGCTGACCAAATAGTCCAACAATGGAGCCCTTTTTGAATCTGGCGCATTTGTGGTAATCATATTGCCGTGGCGTACTTACTGCAAGGGGCTCCGGCTCTGACAGTTGGATTTGCCTGACGTCATCGATAATCTCTCTGAAAAATAATTATTTTACCGATTGATTTTTTAACTGATTTCACGCAATACTATCACAGTATAATTTCGTACGATAGGTTTTTACGAACGAACGAGCAAAATTCGCACTTCAAATTACATGTCAGATTTGGTTTATATTATATTCTTAAAAGTTTGTACTATTCTTGAGTATTTGTGAATATTTTTTTAAAAGTTGCCAGTTTACCTCGTAAATGTTTAGTAAGATTTTTCAAAAGTGACAACATTAATTATGTTAGATATAATAACGAACCACGCGCAAGACCTAGTGCCTACCTACTGTTTCCCCTGAATTATTTTTCTTTGTGTTTTTGACGTTTTAAGCAACTGGTATAAAAAGTGAAGTATTTTTTGTTTATATCCTTACTTTTAATTAAAAAGATTACGATCGGAGAAACAGTCGCTGTTCCAAGGGACTCTTCATAAGACGGCGAGGAAGTAAAAGAATTTATAAACTTAAATAATACTTCGGGAGCACTATTTAAAAGTTTGCTTACAGATTTGCCGAAACGTCTCAGTCCAACGGGGATCTAGGCGTTAGACTTAGACATGGAAATGAAATTTATTTTTTATCAACATTACCATTACCATTAGCAGCATTATATGAGATAAACAATTTAACAATGTATATCAGTTTATTGAAAGTTGTATATACATGTATGTACAAACTTATATATATATATATATAAGGCATGCAGCGAAGACGAAATAGCAATACGTAACGACAAGGTTGAAGAAGAAAGTTTGGTACCGTATCTTAAAATGTACTTATTATAGAATAGATTGCTTTCACCAAATATCGAGAATTAATTTGACATATATGGTTTTAGTTAGTTTATTTGACATCCTGATGAAGGAAATGGTACTTTACGAAACCGGTTTGTGTAATAAATTGAACTCATAAAGTGGTTAAAAACAAAGTTTTAAAAGATCTATATTAAAATTTCATCAACTGTGGGAAATTTAAATCTACTCCGATAAAGTTGTATCGTAATTTTTTGATTCAACGCCTTGACAATAACACGTGTTACCGTGCCGAAACGTCGATCAAGAAACCATATACATATATCTATCTCAATTGTATTGCGGATCTAGTTGATTTTTATTATCTTATTATAAAGCTTAAATCAAATCAAGGTCTTTAAGAAAACCATACTTGATACCACACAGACCAGTAAATCAATAGACAGACATGAAAAAAAGTGTACATATAGTAGAGGGGTTTGGAATATTAGTTGCGGGACGAGGGGCATTCTACACACATTCTTTGTGTAAACATAAATCCGATAGTTTGCGACACATTTATATAACAGTAAAAGTATTTACTCTTTGAAAATTAAATTTTGTGTTTTTACATTAATGCTTATTATATTGTCAGCATTTAAATTTTCGTTCCAATCGAGTCATATATTTAAAAAGAGTCGCGGAGCTATTTGATTGGGTAAGTGGTACCAAAGCGATCATGTGGGTGACACCAAATTTAAAATATTGACACAATGAATTTGCGTTAGTTCTTGTCTATATATTTGGTAGTCTGTGCTTCATACGGTGAAAATAAATGAGCCTTCTTTGAAGCAAATTTCTCCAGTACGTATATTATTAAGAACTTTTTCAAATATAGCATTTACGTAGATTCATAAACGCACTTAATATAATGAAACAGTTGAGAAAAGTGTCTCTTCATGTATCTGAAATAATATCTACGCAACTCCACAAAACATCGGCGGAGCAGTGTCGGAGATAAGAACCGCCATTAGTGGAGGAAGAGTCTGGAAGAAGTTGCAAGTGAATTTCAAAGAGATAGGCTTTGGCGGTTTCATTTCAGTGTTTTATTCAAGCACTGTTTAAATTAGCTCCCCATAACAAAAGATCACAATCATTCTTGTGCACACATATAAAATTTTAAAGTATATACTTGTTGATTTGTACAAAGTGCCCAATCGCGTCGGTTAGCTGGTCGTTTCTAGACCATACTTCACGGTTATTCAAAGTTTGCCAGCCGCTGTCTGGTAGCCGAATTCATAAAGCAATTAGGTTCACATTCACAGCGCAGATCTCTATGCGGAACTCGCTCGGAATGTGCTCATAGTTGCGCAATTTCAAATCGAGAACAATCAAACATTTGGAAACATGTGACGCGCATGTCAATTCCATTGTACGACTAGTTTATGCAAGACCATTTAATTTCGCTATAACTTTAGTGATGTAAGATACAAAGCTTTCTATTAATACTCAACTCATTTCTTGGAAACATTAATCAGAGTGGCCCTAAAGATATTTATCTTAGCTTATTTATTATATTATATTAATATATTTTTATTTTTATTCATAATATATTTATTTAACCTAGATTATAATAACCACTTAATGAATAATTTTTAAACACCAACCAGTTTCGGAAAATACCATTTCCTCTTCAGGATGTCAAGTTAACTAACATAATTAATTAATCTACATATGTTTATTATTTTTTTAAATAGAGATTCGTTAGTTAGTTATTTACTATATTTTGTAAGATATTTTAAATAATTTTCTAAAAAAACATTATTTAAATTCCTTTCATTTTTTACATAAAATAACATTTTATTTATGTTTATTTGGCGGGTACCCAAATAAAATATATCACGAAAACTGCGTTAAAAATTTCTGAATAATTTACGATACCTCATTTATATCTTGTATTTAAAAAAAATATATTTACTGGTTTTTGTTTTATTTTATGGATACCAGCCAGGCATCCCCAAAAATGACTATGTTGTTAAATTGTAATATAAGTATATTTGTTGATTTTTAGAATTAGATTTTAATACATTGGTGATTAATGGATTTTTGATCTATCTAATTTATATATTCTTGTCATTTAATTTTAATACAAATATTTAAATTAATAAAATAAAATAGTTATCCCTGATATTAATAACGAGCTTAAGATATTTGCAAACTGCTATTTTCACATTTCATTGATTTTTTGGTAGCGTACTGTTAGTATTTCCGTCTTTCAAGCGAGATATCGGGGTTCGGTTTTGCGCCAGGGAGATGTTTAATTTAATTTTATTTATTTAACTCCATTTATGAATATGTTTTGGAACCAGAAAAATATGCTCTATGCAAAGTATATTAAATAAGTCTTAGATGTGTAACGTATTAAAAAAAAAACATTTTGGTTTTGATTTACCAGGGTATAATAAGGACAAGATATAATTCAAATAATCTCAAAATCCAATGAAAAAATTCTACAATTATTCAGTTTAAATATAAACAATAATTATTCTATTCCCGATTTATTTATTATTTCATAAATATGTAAACATCGCTCTTTTACAGATAAACTACTACAATCTAAATTAGGTACCATTACGCCGTATTCCGCAGAGATCAGCTGATGCATTTTTTAATATTTTTTTTAAAGATTATTTTTGGTAATATAAAATCATATCATAATATCTGCAATTATGTTGTAGTTAGCTGTGATGCCAGCATCATATTTCTTATATCCATATACATTTTCGAATAATATTGGTTAGAATATTATTAGCGCAAAACTACTAAAAATCTTAAAAATATTCAAGTATTGTTGTAGCGTAAAAGCCTAATATTAAAAATTAAATAGCACCTGAATCGCATAAATAATTTTCGACAGGATACTATGAAGTCTGATTCCAATGTGGCGAAAATGGTTAAATTGACTTTTAGAGCTTTTAAATGTGAGCCGTAAAGCATAGTTTAGTAAAACGTTTTGCACGCGGTGCACGAATTTCGACCTATTAGCACAGAGCTTGCATTTTTCATATGCATACCTCCTACGTGTAACGCAAACTGCATTTATCTCATGCACTGGACTGGATCGCCCGTCGCCATTACAGTCTGCGAGCTGAATAGCTATGTACCAATGAAACATTTCGGGGGTTTATCGCGTATGCATGTGTGTGAATCGTGAACAGAGCAAGTACATATCAAACAGTGCATTTTCATCTTTTGATGCGCTTAGTTCAATTTTTTAATATAAATGTGACTAGAATTAAACAAAATTAATAATTGTAGAAATTTTATTTGTAGATTTGGAAGACCACAGTCCAATCATTACGAACTGCTACAAAACATTTAATAATGACCGCCATAATAATCGCTAACGTTCGATTATAGGACAAGCACTACAAAAGAAGAAGAACAATAATACAAATTAAACGAATCACTTAGAAAAATTATATAAAATAGACCCTGTATTGCCAGAAGAATGAGTTACCCTTTAAAAAGAAATAATAGAAGTCTCACTAAAATAGAAGGAATATGTACAGAGTAGTGATGAGAAAAAATGCTACTCTTGACTCATTCGTGTGATTGTGATTGATATTCGATAATATATAGTGATCACAGTTTTATTACTAATACGCGTGCGCCGCACGATATCACAACACACGAAATAAATAAAAAAACATAATTTTGAGCATATTTTCTGATATTATTCAAATTTCTTTTGTGTAAAAAATACATTCTAGCATATATAATTATAGTGTATATAATTTAATATCATCACAAAAAAAATTAAAACCCATTAAAAATGTGAGATCATTTGTCGGGTCAAATTCTCAGCATTTCAGGTCAAATGCGTAAAATGTACTAGATGGCGCTTATCACGAATTAAAACGTCATTCTTACATGAATATTTTCGTTTCATATGCACATGTGCCGAATAACGGATCACAAAGAATGACACACAAAAATGAATCACGAATCACGATATTTTCAGATATTAATAACTGATAGTGAGTGTGACTCAAAGATATCAGTGATTGACTCACGGATCGTGAATTTGAGCTCATCACTAGTACAAAGTAATAATTCTACGTGAACGTAAAAGGTTTATGTAGTGTAAAAGGTAACTTATTCTCCCGGCAAGAGAACGTTCGGGTTCGAGTATCGGTGTAGCTATACATTTTAATCGATAGATAGATTTTTTTCTGTGTATCTTTTTAAGTGTTTCATTTAATTTGATTTAATCATCAAATGTTTATATATTATTAAGAAGAACGCATTCTTATTGTGAAGTTGTAATTATTCAGAACATAGGTCTGTGATATTTTAAATATTAATTAAATGTAAAATTGATTTTATATGTATATTTTTATAATTAATATATTTAATTCATATTTAAATATATATATTTTAAAAATGAAACATCACAATAAAAAATCAACTTCATTACAAAAAAAAAGATATTCTTCGAAGATTGTGACCATTTAATTCATGACTTTAATGATTTATTTTGTGTTCAGGTAATAGAAAGGTCTAATGCACGCAATTTCATAATACCAATATATTATACTGTTGTATTCCGCTATAACTTTTTGGTAAATTATTATAAATATAATTAAAAACAATTAATTTTGTTTAAATACCACTTTATTTTTCTAACACCAACCGGTTTTCTTCTTCAGGGTGTACAAGATACTAACTTAGTGTTACAAAATATGTGGAATTATACAATAGTGTCAGATGTCAGATTTATCAATGTGGAGAATTTTGACTTCTGTATTTTTATCGAAACTATAATGCTAATCGAATTATTGAAAATAACCACACTAGCTCTATTCCTTTCGAAATCGGCTGATATTAGCAAAAATATAGTGATGTTTAAACAAAGTTAATTATTTTTAATTATATTTTATATTGTTAACATTCAGATATTATTGCACGTGATTGGCGCCCGTGCAGCAGCCGTCTATACTTATATATGTACTCGTATATAATAAACAGATAAGACTGGATATGTTTAGCCAGACTTTCAATACAAAATATAAAAAAAGAACGTTTAAAAAATTGACAGAATGATGACCGATAGAAACCATTAATCATTTTGAACCATTAATGATACAAATATTAAACATCATTTTAAAAACACGATGCTTTAGATCGCACGAGACTGTAGCGTGTAGTAATATTTCAATACAGTAAATTATACGACGCGAAGGGTGTGTGTGTGTAAACATTATATCAATGACAACTCATTTGGAAATTGGAAATGTGTGCTACGAATATTTGAAGAGGTTGGAAGTATTTGAATTCGACACCCCTGATATTTGAAACCGAAAATGAAACCGGATTACCATCTATGTGTTGTAGTGACCCTTACCCATTGATCAAAATCTAAGTATAATTAGCAAATAATATTACACTTGTAAATAATTACACTTCTACCTGACGTCTTTGACCAAGGTTTCGGATCCCATTGCAAAGTCCGTCAATGATCAAGTCTTGTATCTCGTCCACTTTTGTAATTAGGGTGCTCCAATAAGAAATTGCCGCCATTTCTTTTTGGAAGTTAATATCTGACAGCATTCATGTAGATAGTTTGCTATTACAAAATTGAGCGTTACATGGTTCAAAAAAGATTAATTATTGCAAAAGCGATAATAATTATAATGAATGGATCAATCGTAGGTAATGAAAGAAGATTGCGTACAATTTTCGGCCGTCATTTGGCATATGGAAGAAATTCATATTCAGTGATGAAGCTTATTTCTAGCCCAATGGATACGTAATTAAGCAGAACTACCAAATTTTGGAAGCGGAAGATTCACGTATCATCCAAAAAAATCCATACCACTGTTTGATGCGTTTTGTGGGCTAGAGAAGTCATTGAACCCTTTTTCTTTAAAAACGAAGCTGGTATATATATTTAATTATTTATTGTGTTATTATCTCTTGTTGGAATACTATAAAATCTGAGATAATATGGCACAAGGGCTCTGAAAATTTACATAATATATTAATTAACCGTTTTTGAGATTTATTTATTTTTGATATGTAATATATGAAGGAAGATAGCATAAAAACTAGTAAGTAATGGATAGTAGTAATAATTCATTTTTCAGCATATTCATCTTATCATCTGTGGAGCATAATAATCAGTTAATAAATTTTAAGATATATATAATTTTATTCTTGTGCTAATAAAAATTACAGGAGACGTATTTAAGATCCTTGTTCAAGAGAATATAACAGATCTTAATCTGATATAAACTATATATATTTTGAGCTGAGATCCATTAATTCTAATTGAGAATAATTGCATTTCTTTTCCTCTCTTTGTTTTAGATATAATCTATATAAGTGAATACATATTATGAATATCGCGTATTTTCAAAGTTTTTATTTAGATTTATTTTATCAATACGATTTGATATAGTATCAATTAAGGAAAACACATTTTGGTATTCAATACAAATTAAATTAATCAACTAGAAAGATATATTTAAAAAATCTATCTATTGAAAAGAAAGAAAGAAAATCTATCTGCCGGTAGCAACTAAATATTTTTTAGATATATGGATTTTTCTATATATATATTTCTAGTTGACTCATTTAATTTGTATGATATAGTATCATTTAATAATAATCATACAAATTTAATCCAATACCAATATGTACTAACTGAAATAATTTTATATTATTTAAAGTAACCAAATATACTGTGTAACGCAATTTATATTTTTTAAAGATTAATATTATATTTTTTAAATGAAATCACACTTTATTTGTATTTGTCATCACCGGGACACTAACCCGGATCCTTGTATTATATGTAAACTGCTTTACCATTTAGTATTTGTATTAGTTAAAATGTTCAATTCAACGAAGTCACTATCGATGTTATGATTTCATACTTGTACATAATTTTATGTTAATCTAAATAGAATTTGTTTTGCTTGATTGATTATTTAAATTGATTAACTTTGGTTACGCATAATATCAGCGACATCTGTACAATTGAGATGTGATGAATCCAGTGACGCCATTTGTCGTGAGCATCTCGACAACTGACAAATCCATATTATGCAACAGACGATTGAACGGCAACTCTATGTAACATGTATTTTAATGGATCGTTAATTTTATGTTGGTAATATAAAATTTTAACATTCCACAATAATAATCATTATAGTTAAATGTTTAAATATATATTTATTTTTTAATTTTCCGGATAATAACACGCCATTATGAATTATCTATTCATAAAAATTTGTTAATTATTTTAAGACTGGAATATTAAATCTAAATTTTTTAAATAATAAGTAAAATTTTTGGATGTTGTTATGATTTGATAAAATTCCTCAAAATCACTAGGTGTTAACGGTATAAATATATTTTTAAGAAACACTACATTTTATTTAGTGACACAAACCCAGATCTTCCATATTTTTATCATACGATTGTGAGTAAAATATTAACACTAAATTATACTGTCCCTTGTTACTGATGGGATGATGCATTGTTGATCATGTGTTTTTTGTAAGATGTCCTTTATGATCCACCATGTTATTTATTATTCTGGGATCTTGCCACACACTAAATTTGCATTATCCGATGATCGAACTGATTCGATTACGATATTGCGTATCCACTATTGGTTTATTTACAAAGATTTACCGTATTGTAGAATCTTCGAAATATTAATGTTATCTATCCAATCAAATCTTATCTTAACTAACTGTTTATAATATGTTTCTAATTTTTAAATTATTAAAATTGACAAATGGAAAATTTCCTTTTCTTAATGGTTTTATAGATGTTTTGCCTGGCTCATTTACGCCAATGGCTTTACCACTCTCTTTTTTGCATATTTTTTAGTGTCGCCACATTACTTGAAAATTTGAATAGCATTTTGGCAGATAAATGATAAATATTTTATAATTTACTTTTCTTCTCATACCGTATGCGATTAAAGGACATTAGCTATCTATCATATTGACTATCTATCTTATTGGTTTATCGTGCTTTATTATTTTGGTAACTTTCTTGTCATTATTCATCCAATTTAGAACATCTTTGTTAATCTTGAGAATTTTTCTGTATATTTTAAATGCCGATGCTTCGGAAAGCGTCCATGCATTGGTTCTGTAAAACAGTACTGAAAAAACGTAACATCAAACCACTCGTATTCGAAGTTTTAGGCTAAGCTTATGATTTCGGATTATTTTTTCATATCCAGAAATGTCGTACGGGTTCGCTCGATACGGAATTTTACCTCAGTAAGTGCACAATTAATTGAACCTTCTCCAATTTGGATCCAGCAAAAAAATATTACATGATGTTGATACATAGTATTTTCTGATCTATAATATAATTATAGTAATTAAATAGTCTTGGCACATAGAGCGCAAATGCAGAGAGATTAGATCATTAACAGAAACAGAAGATGTCTGTAAAAAATCAGGTACAATCATATATAAGAGCCTTGTTAGAAGCCAACAAGTTCAATAATCAATCGATATCAAGACAGAAGACTGGTATTCAGTACTCCCAGTTTAGCCTTGAAGAAAAACAGCTTGATGATAAATAAAGAAAAAGAAAGAAAATAAATTCATTACATTTGTCTGAATTCATCTGAACGACCAATTTTCTAATAAAAAATTTAAATATTTTTCATTATGCAAGTATGTTAGCTTTTTATTTATTTTATCTTCACATCGTACTTTAATAGAACTGTCTACAAGTATTCTGATTCTATAGTGCCATCAACGACTTGTTGATTATCTATTTCATTCAAATAAAATAAGTTATTGATATGTTGGACGTGATAAGACGATAAATGAATATTGTATCTTTACAATAAAATGAATGGAATTATTTTGTTTAAATGTTATTTTTAGGGTACACGCGCAATTGTCGCATTCATTTTAGCAATCTCGCTTTTCTAGATAAATAAATAACCCAGACGTACAGACATACAAACAATATTGTATATCGTGAGACCAAATCAGCGCCAATCTCCATAACAAGAGGACGTGCGACTAACTTGGCGACTAACATTCCCATGCAACTCGCACAAGACGGAAAACTGCTTAGCATTTTAAGAGAACGTTCTCTTCGTAACTATTATATATACAAGTTGATTGTAGAATATAATATATCACTAATAGATAAATAAATAAAAATAAATGTACTAACAAAATTGAAATTCGGATGTACATAAAAAAACATAATTTTATTATTTTAAAATTTAAAATTTGTTAAATGCAAACAAACGTAAATGTAAAATATTGTACTATTGAAAATATATTTAATATTTATGAACTAAATTAAATCATAATTGCATCCGCATAAAAGTCATCATAATATATGAGTCGAGTTCAATTATAATAGCCACCATATAATGAGATCACGGAAAAAGCGAAAAAAAAAGTGTTTTTATATAATCTTTAACATTTGTAATTGATTATATAAAACAATTATATTAATTATTAAATAAATTAAAAATATATCGTCTGTAACACTTTTACATATTGATTTAAATTTAATTTCAATAATTTTAAAATGCATAAGAATTTATAGCGTAGAAAAATAAAAATATTAATAAAATAAAATATCACAGACCTATGTTCTGAATAATTACAACTTCACAATAAGAATGTGTTCTCCTAAAAAAAAAAATATTAGAATTTTATAAAAATGTTCTAATTGAGTGAATTATGGAATACAGTCAAGGATCGTCAAAATATTTTTGTTATAACAATTATAACATTATTTTAAATTGTGTTTGGTACATGAAAAATATTATATATAATAAATCCTGAATCAAAAATATACTTAAGTGATTGTTAATGTTTGGTGTAGATATATATATATATATATATATATATATATTTTTTTTTTTTTTCTCTTTATTATGGCTTTCGCCAATTAGGCGTAACTAGCCATTACAAGTATATACAAATCATATTGATTGAACCTGTCCGTTGACTTAGCAGTAGAGTTTGAAATTTACAGAATTAAAAAAATGTTCTTTTTTATTACAGGCTCAGTACTCGGGCACTGTTTTTTTTATGATTTTTCAAGAATTTTGTAACGTCTTCAAAGGTAAGCTGATACAATGAACAGAAAAATAAACGTAGACCAATATTTAAGCTTAAAATAAAAGTAATTTTAAGAGTAATAGTACGCATGATTTTTTAATGCTCCTTAGGTACTTTCTTTCTCGATAATTTATTATTACTATATGTACTTCTGTGTCATCATTAATATTATAATAATTCACTCGATTAAGATTGCATTGTAACTTTTTCTGAAGTTGAAAAAACATCACTGCTTTGTGAACATAGTTGCTCTTAAAGGTCGATTTTTTGGCCATGGTATTTCAACGTCAATATGTGCGTGAGCGCTATTTAAGCGAGAACGAGACAAAGTTATATGACCGCTTCACGCTATATAGTAAGGCAACAATGCACTTGACGTCAGTTGGCGCATGGTATCGGTACTTCAGTTAGATTTGTTTTATTTGGGAAACGTTTTACAATTGTTGTTGATAAAAAATAGTGAAATCGGGACTAAACTTAACACTAAGACTAACATACAAAATAACGTACATAAAATGTTTTCTTCATTCAAGAAAACGTTGATTTCCTTTAAGTCAGTAAAAAATATCTAATTTATGAAATTTGAAACTAATGTTGTGAATCAGTTCAATATTAATTATTAATATTGTGGCTAAAATATGCGTGAAAACATATATTTTCAGTATTTTTTAACAAAAATTGCAAGAGCGCGAATTTGATGTCTATCATGCCGCTCGTGACTGGCGAAATGAAGCAGAAAAAAATAATAGATAGAAAATATATTTTGTATATTCAAGAATTTTCCATATTAAGGTAATTTTGTGGCACACGGAAAATTAAATTAATGATCGCGGTCTTTCTTGTAATGCTTGAATTGTCTTAATTATAACAAATAATATTAAATTTATTAGTTTTAAATATGTGTAAAGGTCTTATCTAAGTAAAAGTTTTAAAATAGTCTAATCTAGTGTATATTACTAATATTAATTAATAAGAAAAACTAACATTTTCGTAATAAAACGCGAAAATATGAATTACTATTGAAAGGGAAGCCTTATGTCAACTTTCATATCTTTTATCATCTTAAAAATTTATGTTAGGTACTATATTAGTTTTTTAGTAATTTTTATTTTTTAATTATTTTTTAAAATTGAATTTATAAACATTTAAATAATTTGACATATGGTTTTAGTCAGTTTATTTGACATCCTGATGAAGAAAATGCAATTTTCCGATACCGGTTGGTGTATTAAATTCAACTCATAAAAGTAGTTAAAAACAAAGTTATAAATAATTTAAATTACAATAATAATTTTTTTTTTTTAGGAGAATACATTCTTATTGTGAAGTTGTAATTATTCAGAACATAGGTCTGTGATATTTTAAATATGAATTAAATATATTAATTGCGGTGGCGCAACAACAATATTTTTCGATAAAATTGATTTTATATGTATATCTTTATAATTAATATATTTAATTCATATTTACAATAATAATTATTAAACATTTGTGTTCGTCTTCTTTAAGGCTCTATATTTTTTTATACTTGGGTATTTACGATATTCTCATTGCGGTGAAAGCTCAGCCGAGGGGATTGTGATAATTATCGGAGGACCGATTATTCCCCACTATATGGAAACGAATGTGAACGCTTAAAATTTGATTATCATCCAGCAATATTTTGGCTAATTTCAGAAAATTAATTTAAATCTTGCATAATTTAAACATTGAACATTTGTCTGATATTCGCATTGTTACAACCCCTTTAATCGTGAAAATGTTCTTTGTATCTCATGTGCCAGCCGTAATATTTTCAGAAGGGACATGTATTGTAGTAGGGCTAATTGCGCGGGTACACGGTGCATGATCCCGGGGCGGCCGGCAGAGGTAGAGGGCGAGGGGGTTCATTTAGCGTCGGGGGTCTCCCTCGCACTATTCACAATCCGCATTACATATTCAGCGTGTGAACGCACTCAAACGTTCTTACCATGCTTTTATTGCGTTGTTTTTAAATTTTAACAGACTTTTTATTCCGAGTTTTTTTTAACCCCCGATTAATTCCGCTCGTTGTCTCGCTGAGATAAATCTCGGGAAAATTGCTCGATATTTTTCACAGCGGCGCTACAGTCGCAGGAATTTACGGAGGCGTCTACTGTGAGGCGGATTTATTATTCTGCGCTACGCTTTATTGGGTATAATAAGCCAACTCCATTAAGATTAAAAGTCAGAAATTTCTAATTAATTATTCCGCGTGTTACAAAATATCGAGAAGCACTTTCAATTTGACAAATTTCCATAAATTTATTAATATAATTAATGTATAAAAAAGGTCAGGTACAGATAACAGTATATTTTAAAAGTTCTACACGAAATTTATCTCGCAAATGTCTTAGATATATTTACTCGAACGGAGCGGATCTCTTGCACGGTTCAATTGAGATATAAGCATTTTACATAATAAACTGAAGAGAAAATTGAACCTCATGGTTATATATGTATGTATTTTATATTACAATACGATATATAAAATTGCATTAAATATAATATTTTGGTAAAATAAATAAAGGAGGATCTTGAAACCGAATGATTCATATAATACCTGAAAATATTTACGTAAATGTAGGTGGCAATTAGGTTAATGTGAAATTTATAAAATAATATGATGACATATCTCATTTTCCAAATAATATATTGCTATAATACCTGTGGACCGATACGTGTCACAAACTACGCTAAACGCATATGCTATAAAAACTAGTCGCTTGGAATGAGGTTTGAAGCCCCGACTACTAGGTCACTAGGCGGGTGTCTTAACCACGAGACTTCAAGCATTATAATAGCAATAAGAATTGTAATATGGTTTTTTATAATTTACATGTTTAAAAATAAAAATAAAAATTAGTTTTTATATGTAATTCAGTCACATTATAATATTCTGATTAACTTTAAACTAAGCTAGCGCTTATACCATAAAAACTAAAAGAATTATATTTTTCAATTACTAAACGTCTTACCGCTGAACTAAACAAGCTATTCATGTATTTTCAATTGTATTTTGACTATATATATAAATTATACCTGTAATTGAGAAGATAACATAAAGTTTCAATATATCATTATATTTTGTAATGTAACCTGCTTTGTCTGTAGTTTTGTTAATAAGAGAATAAATAAAATTTGGTGGCCTTCGTATTCCAGTGGGCATGACATTAACTTCCATACTGGGGGCTCCGGATTCAATTCTTGGTAGGTTATTTTCTCAAGCCTGGGCGTTTTAGTGATACCTCATAGTAATTGGGCTTCATGATCTGTTGTAGTGTAAAAAAAGGTAAATAATAGTATAAATAAAATACAATAAGTCATCAAACATCTTTAATAATATCGAAAGAAGGTAGAATTGTTTTAAAATATTATCAAAATTTAGAAAAAAAATTCATGTTAAAATTCAGAAAGTTGTGCGCAAATAAAAGAAACAGTTTTTTAATTTTTTTTTACCATAGCCCTTAGAATAACAAGGTTTAAACTAACATTTTTGGTTAATTTGAGTTATTATGTGAAAAGAGTTCCAAATAAATTATTCTCTATTTCTTCCATATACACCAACTCTATTTAACGGATATTAAAGGAAATAGCAAGAGCTGAAAGTTCCAACTGTATTAGTTATTTATTTCAATTTGTGGATCATTATTGTTAATTTACAATGTTTTTATTTATTTTTTATTTTCCTCATCTCACAGTGGTCATTTCTAATACTTAAAATAAGTTAAGATCCTAAAACTGAACATATTTGCATATTCAAAACAAAATATACGTATGTTGAAATTCAATCAACAATTTTAAGCTCATTATCTCAAAACAGTGTCAGTGTCAGATGGAACCTTGTTATTCTGAGGGGTCGATGTATTAAATTAATCCTGACCAAAAAAACGAGACCTGATGCCACAACAGAGTGGCTCATTTAATGGAGAATATAATCAATACATTTCATAATACTCGCGGAATCAATAGTGTCCGAGAAAATTTAGAATAACCTGAAATAATTATAAGTAATTTCGTAGAAGATTCTCTTCGTTGTGACTATTTTCTGCGATCCGTGGTCAAAAGCAATTCAAGCATTACTTTATCATTTGTTGTTTCACCCTTACACACCCACGAGAGACAAACAATATAAATCCCTAAAGTGCCGGGGTGGTTGCACTCGTCGCCAGCCACGGTGAGTGGGATGTCCCTCGAGAGCGTAACAACTGCGCGGTTAAAGAGTTTCTTCTAGAAAAATGCATTTAACATTTAAGTGCTTAACGTGACCAAAACGAACATTGCCACTTTAGATATATCTTTATGTCTTACGACTTTTATCGCTGTATGATGTGGACGATTTTGGTGAAACCTAAAACAAATCAAATCACGGTTGAATTAGAATTGTTAAAAAAATGTTTTTTTAGTTCTGGAATATTGTAGCCATTGGTGTGTTTAAAAGTATTTTTTATTACATTTATTTTTAATAAAAGTATGCACTTACATTACATGTAAATATTGCCGCTCCAGAATAATTATTTATGACTTGAATACTAACCATTTGAATAACGATATATAATACCTATATTAGTTAATTCTATTGAAAAATATACATTACTACTGGATTCGAATTTTAGCTGCGAAAATCATGGATTTTTAAATCGGTTTTTACTTTCTCACAATTATCATTACATACATTGTTCATTGATTTATTAGTAATACCTACACATCTAGATTAAATAACTATAAATAGAAGTACACCTTGTCTGATTGAATTGAACGAAAAACCATGCAATGCACATGTTGTATATGGACTATATGAGCTTAATTCACTTACACGTTAGGGATGTAAAGTTTGAAATTCCTAAAAACTTCGTGTGGCAAAGTGTTTGCCGTCCGAGTGGGTGACATTTGGTTTGTCTAGTCTCATTTACGAAAGTAGTTGAAATCATTGCATTATTTAGTCTTTGAAACAATTTATTGTACTCGATTCGCGTACAAATGCCACTATTTTTAAAATTATTTAAATTAAAATACTACAAGATCGATATCATTTCCGATTAGAAATACTTAATTATTGGAAAGATATATTTCTATTATTTGTGGTTTACTTTGAACTTTTATCATAATTTATAATATAATATTATACTGTAATTGTTAGGTTAATAAAATATATACATTTTTGCAAGCTTTGAATATTTAATTTCGTCGAAAGATTTAATTTCAGCTATTTTAAAACGTTTATATTTCAAGGTTCATTCATCTAAACAGTTGTACGGGATATAATTGCCGCAGAAAAGAGTTAGTTTTGTATGAAAGGGTTAGATGAGATAAAATCAAAATACAATAGTTTTCTGCATTTTAACTGAAAAATTGAATAGAATAAGAACACACAATCACTGTATTTTCACCTATAAAAGCAATGTTATTAAAAAAATAATAGATATATAATAGAGACGAAGTTATTTTTTATTAATGGAAAAATATGGATGTATGGGTAATTACAGGGCTTACGACTTGTCTTCGGTCGACTTAAGTGATCACTTTACACAATTAACGTTCACCATTCCACCCAATCAACCTCCTTATTTATCAAATTTTTGAAAGTTGTGTATATGTTAATATGTGGAAATACGTCAAATACCACTACACTATCGCCATCTATGGACTAAATTTGATATTCATTTCCCTGAAACAGCATATATGTCACAATGAGAATCTAATTATTTTTTGAAAATAAGTAGATTTGTCGATTTTCCTCAGAACGGGTAAATACTATACGATTAGAAATATGAGGGAAATGTGATTTAATGATGGAATAAATTCCACCAATCAAGTGAATTTCTCTAGAGGAAAATTGAAGTATAAATATAAGTAAGTAGTGTAGAGTCTGGAGATACAGAAAACGGAACATGAGCGCTTGGCTAACCTTGATCTTGGTTGGTATCCACGCGCTTGTATGCTGCAGGCTGCCTCTAAACTGAATTGAAGTGATTTCATTAAATATCACTTCGAACTCGAATCAGAGTCGAATGATCGAATCGACGTGTACCATTCAACGTCTCAAAAGTGAAAAATAATGAATGATGTACTCCACTTGGCGTACCAAAGAAATCAAAATAAGAACTTGTCTATCAAAAATTGAGCGTCATTCAGAATGTCAATTTGTACACGAAACAGGGCTGAATTGTCGAACCGATATGCACCAAACCGATCAGCACGTCAAATGAAACTCGAAACAGGGCTGAATGTGCACCATTCAGAATGTCAAACTGAGTTTGAAGCAGAGTTGAATGATCGAAATGATAAGTTTCTAAATATGAACTGAATCGTTGATCGATACAATATTAGACGAAAAATGTTCACTTAAAAAAAGCAAAAATAAGAATATCGAGCAGTACAATTTGAGCAATGTTACGAGTATATTCTAGATAAAATATAAACATTTTTTCTGACTCCACTTATACTCAGGGTGATATAACGTTAATGTTTTTTTGACAAAGTTTTTCATATCAAACCATCTTTTTGCCCGATTTGGAGCTAGAAATTTTAGATTCCCATTTACTGGATAAGACCAGGAAAAATATCATCAACGATCTCGCGTAAACCAACACTTCAATTTCGAGTAACGAAAATAACGAGTCGTGCGAATTTACACGTTTTAATTATTCCGATGCACCATTGAGAAGCTGTGGGAATCTCTGAAGCACTGTGCTGCTTTCTTTAATAGGGCCATTTACTGAAACGGTTGATGAATGAAGTTAATTAAGTTGTTTGTTTGTTCGCCATTCTGTTTTTATATTTCAACTTCTGCATGCATACCCGCTTCGCAAATGTTGAAGATATACTCGTGGTGGCAGACTCAAAGTGAATCGTAGACTCGGTATGAGCATACACAAGCGTATGTATGAAAATGAAATGGAATAAGCTCATACATATTTCTGTTGAGAAATTTGAACTGGATAATTCAACCAAACTGGCAAAGCACCTACATTTGTGAAGAAAGTATACATTTAATATATTCGCAGGGTCTCCACTCAAATTTATTAAATTTTTAATTAAATTTTTTGTAAAACGTAATAAATATTATCTTAATAATGTTAATTTCGTACATTATTGCGCTTTTCGGAACTGTACAAATAAATTGTAATTTTAATACAAATTTAATTAATCAACTAGAGAGATGTACAGAAAATATCTATTTAATGAAAAAATATTTAGTTTCTACCAGGATTTGAACCTGGACCTCCTTCTATCCGGGAAAACCTGTTTACCATTTCGCTATAGTAATCGACTACATTTTCGACAAATTTTGAACTTATTACATATTTTGTAATCTTTCTATATATTACGTTTTTAGAAGCAATCACCTTAATAGATACATAGATTTTTTCTGTATATCTTTTTAGTTGATTCATTTAATCTGTATTAAAATACCACAGAACTGTATTCTGAAAATGCAACTTCCAAACAAAAATGTATTCTTCTTAAAAATTACTATATGTAATATACGCAACTTAAGAACCATTTAAACAAAATTTTCTACTATAACTGAAACAAAAACCAATGTAATAAATTCCAAAATCAGAAGAATGCATTTGTTATTATTTTACAATTACTGCAGAATAGACCCAGCTACCTACTTTCCATCACTTTTCCAGAGATTACAAATTATCTGTCAACATAGGATATTTAATAAAACGAGTCATTCACTTTTTCTCCGACTCCAATAAACTAATCAAATACTGAAGCGCTAGTCTATAACTGACGGCTTAATTATTAATAACGGATCAGCAGTCAGATACTATTAAAATATGTGCGGCTATCTATAAAAAAATATTTTTTTTAGTCTATACGTCTCTTTGGAATATTACACACATAAAAAATACAAAATATGTAATGTATTATATGAGGAATTAAATAAGCATCCTATTAAAAAATATATAAAAGGTAAGACAATATTGAATTACACAAACAAAGTAAACAAATAATATAGCCTCAGTGTTTGCGCTGGATTGATATCTTGATACCAAGAATTTTAAAAGTTTTTTTTTGTAACGTTAAAGATTACAAAGATCATAAACAACTCAGAAAGTCAGAATAATCGTCTTATGTTTGTTTTTAATATAAACATTCGTTAGTAATTTGCAGTGCGGAAAATTTTAATTCATTCCTTATTCAGAATTTTAAGAATTATGTGTACCTGGTGAGTTTTCACGAATTGAGTTTCTTCGGGCCTATTTCTAGCTTAGCCAGCATATTTCAGCACGTCTTATGGCATGATAGTTCGACCAAAACGAAATACCGATATACTTTTGGTAGATATGAATTTCGTTACCTATTGCGTCATCATGCTGAGAGATATATGTATGTATTAAATATACTATTTTTCTTTCCCTTAAAGTGATCGGCTCTCTGGCCACTTGTTTTATTTATAATATATGCATTCTATGCCGTGAGCATATAATTAAAAAAAAAACTTTTTATATATACATATTTTAATATTTTATAATATGAAAAAAATAACAATAATAGTAATATAGGTTTTAAAAAATACTTACTTTAACTGAGTATAAATTATATGATGATACGATTTACTAAATTATTTAAATATTAAAAATAATAAATAAATAAATTTTCGTTGAAATAGTGGTGACAGGAAATTTAACTTTAACAACAATAAGATTAGACAAATATGGACCCAATATATTATCCAATTGGGTAAAGATTAATCAGAAGCATCTCTATTCAACATTCCAATATAATCATAATACGATACCTACACTAATAATTCACTAGTTTTACAATACTCTCACTACATATATATATATATATATTTTATTTCTGTTGAAATTTTATCTATCTTTAATTAAATAACACCACAACAGCATGAAAAAAACTGTCTACTTTAACACAGACGGCAGTCTAGGAAAGTAGTCAGAATAATACTGTATATATCAGATGTGGAGTCTACTCCATCCCACATAATAAACTACGAGTATTATGCTTAATAGCAATCAATTTAATTAATAGTATCTTAAGTTTATCATGTTATATTATAATATTTTATATTTATCTCTATTACAACAAAAACATGTGTGTCAATAAAGTCTAAAAAATAAAAATAAACAAATCTAAATAAATTTGGAATTTTTTACATATTGCTTGTCTAATTATATATACCGAGATTGTTTTTAATTATTTGAATTAAATTGGTTAACTCCAATAACACTATAAAAACGATAAGCTTAATCCTACCCACATTTCTAAAAGTGTATTTTTAATTTAATACTGGAAAATTCTAGAACTGGTATCCATGTACTGAACGAAGTCTTTTTTATACCTTAGGTCTTAATAGTTCAAATCAGAAGCTATAGAGTATGTACGGTGGCCAACTGCATTTGACGTTAATGCCAAAACCAGCGCGTATGCGACTGAGTACATTATCCAGAACTTTACCGACATGCTTTAATTAATTTATATCGTCCATAAAACTCATAACTGAAACATAGTGTGACATGTAGCTGACATAACAAGAGAGGCGATATCATTTGACATAGGGGTATAGAATAAATATTTTTTATGTACGTTCAAGATATCGATGTTTTATTCTGTAAATTAAAGTTACATGTAAAATATCGATTACCCACTCTTATCAAATCCTGCAGTAACATTTTAAAACAGCAATCATGAAAAAGTATGTACTGTACATTCGAAAATTCAGTTCTTCAATGGATATCACTTTTAACAGCTAAATAAAATTAATTTTGATTATTTGATTATTCCGTTTCAATGATTAAAATTCTCAATGTAGTTTTGTGAATTGCTATGAATATATTAAGGATTGTTTTTGACATTTAAAAATATTGTTGTAGTATAATAATTTATTACTTCATTTTCTTTTTTTACAGTTCATAATATGTAATTTAATTGTAGAATTGCTGGGGATTTTAGCAACAGAGTAAACCCTTCTCTCTGTGCTATACTAGATTTTTACTATTTGCAAATATATTTTTCGATTAATGTAGTCAAAAAAATGTTTAAGTTAAACAAAAAGTGCAAAACTAAATAGTAAATTCGGTTAAAAATCATAAATATTGAAGCATGCTTGTATTTTTTGAACTATAAAAATATTTTGTGCGATTGATTCTCATTTTGTGCAGCGTATTTCTTATTCTTATTAATATGTCAGTAGTTTATAAATGAGCTTGTAGAATTATTTAATATATATAATATTAATTACATACTATGCAAAACTAGATTGTTAATATTATCAAATCAAGAAACTAATTACTAACAAAGGACTAACATGCAAGTAGAAATAATTTTTTACATACATACATAAATTATAATACAATTGACCACTTGTATTTATCTTGTATAATCAGAATTTTAAGAAAAAAGTAGTGAAGTATTAAAGTTGTACGAATTAATGAGCTGTGACGCCCACCGGCTATCGCTGGTCCTTCTGCAGCTCGGCCTTGCGGGCGGCCACAGCAGCATCGCGGGCGACGATTCTTGTTAAAGCCTCTCCGGCACGAATTCGCACTCATCCCACGTACATTCTCCCATTCGAATCAACCGCAAAGATCGAATACCGATAATCTACTACATCACTAATGCTTACGCCGAAATTTAGCGGAGAAACATATAAGAAATGTTTTCGGAGTTTATTACTTAAACTGGATAAAGATTATTCAGATAGACGTACCTAACTATATTTTTATTATATCTCTCTTAGAGATACGTTTTAAATTAAGAAACACGTTTATTTTATTGCAATAATAATGAGTTGAAAAATTGTCTAGCTTACCAGTACACTGAAAATCAAATATTGACTAATACACGTTGCAATAAAGTCTGAGAATTATCTAATTTTATTTAAAATATTTTATTTATGTACAACAAAAATATATATCTAGATATGAAGCGCTCGATGATGTTACAGAATAAAACCCGTAAAACAAAAAAATAATTACCATACGCAGGCAGTGTTTCCCTTAATTAATGAATTGTTACCGCACGCTGATCAAATTATTCTGAAAAAATAAATAAACGCTTCAAAATCGTCTCAAATTTCTTTGTAGGTGCTCTTTAAGGTGCTTTACAAAAAATAAATAATTTTTCAAGAATTTTAAGTAAGTATTAGTATTTAAAACATCACAGGCCGTCTGTTCTGAATAATTACAACTTCACAATAAGAATGTGTTCTTAAATTAATATTTTGACTCTGGACCATACTAATTGTTACTTCCATGACGCCATATGGTACCTATGAGTTGGGTATTTACCTTGTTTCAAATATTATGGAGGTTTGATACCTAATATATTGTTTATTTTATTAGTTAGCTGAAAACCACTCTAAAAAATAATTTTAGACTTGCAGAGCGCGATAGAAAATGGATTAAAATATTGCTGCGCGGAAAATATATTTCTGGTAGAAAAATTAGAGAAAAGGTTGCCCGAAGCGGTAGGTAGAGAGGATAGAATGCCACATTCTTGCCTCGTCTACTTTCATACATCGTCTCATGTACGCTCTTCGGATATTGAGAGAGCCGTTCTTCAATATCTGGTTAATCTGATTATGCTAGGTTTTTCGCGGATGCTTTCTCTTTCTCAACCATCACCGATGTCTTCTATTTTAATAAACCATGAGATGCTTATCTTAAAGTAAAGAGAGAGCTCATTGTAGCGTTTACTTCAAAATTCATTTTATAAAAGCCGCCCAAAGATACGCCTGAAACTTTTCCTTTCAGAAACATCCAAATATTTTATATATATTGAGCATTTTAAATAAACAAACCAAAACATACGTATGCAGTGTCGTGATTTAATATTCATTTTAAGTTTTACGAGTAGGCCACATCATGTATACATAATATACTGCGATGTATTACAATCGCGAACTGCACCCTGTTTTACTTACGACCATTCTAATGGAATGCATTTTCTTTTGGAAGTGTAAATGGGTATCATTGGTACTATTTTATTATATTATCTTCTCCAGAGAAAACGCCGGCACAATCAATTATGGGTCGTAAAATGCCAAGTCAGCCATAAGCAATCGTCTTACTCTTTCTAACTATTCCGCTCTTCTTTAATGTCAGCCCGACTCTTATTTGATAATAAAGCAACCAGACACGTAGTAAAACTACCAAATTGAACTAGACCTCTTGTACATATTTGTCAATCTCTTTCTACTACGTGGAAGTATTTACTCGCTTTTATTTCAATATTAGGTATGTTTTGGTCTTTATTCAGTTGCTCTTGGTGAAGGTTTAATCTTTAGAAAGGGAATAAATATGATTGTGACCCGAAAGTAACTTTGTGCTTTTAAGTAAAAATGTACAATGCATGTGTCCTTGCACGAAAATAATAAATTATGTTATTGTTTTATTCCTTTTTGGAAAACTCTGCTTTACTCGAACATTCCTTCATTGGATTGTGATCTTAGTTTATGGTGTCTGTAAATCTATGTGCACGTAAAATATTTAGTGCTGACGGTGGAAAGAACGAGCTGAAAAATGCTGTAATATTTTTTCTTAGTAAATACTTAAAGCCACACAAGCGTGCCGGTGTAAACTAGCTCATCTCTGTGCATCAGAAGATCCCCTTGAAACAGATTAATCTTTCATATTTTTCACCACTCCCTTTTTATTACACTGGTTAGAAAAATACACGAGATATTAATATTATTTTATTTTCCCTGGTTTAGGGATGGATCTTTATATTCCAAGAAGCATGATGTGGTTGCCTTTCAAATTTTGAAGAGGTCGGCATTAAATGATCTTTTTATTTTTTAAATTAAAGAAAACAGCTGTTTCAAAGTGCTGAATCCTCTATTTTGCGCAAGCCTTAAATAGAAATGATGTATGCATAATTTGGTGCATGCAGGTGGTAGGTGAGATATTCATAGGGGTAGGGTGGGGTCATTACTTTCCCCAGGGTCCCAGAGAACAACTAAGCTAAAGTTGGAACTGGTAGAATAAATAATACACAAATAAAACACATTTAGATCTGGAAAAGGAGGAGAGAAGTTAGCCAGGGGTATTGCCTATAAAACGTATGCAAGATTTGGTTTATGTTATAAAAGTAAAATTGTGTAGAGAACAGACAGACGTACATCAAAATTTATCTATTGGGTGTAACTCACTTAATACATAATATTTGAAGGATATCATTACTAAAAATATGAGCCGAAAATATGCAAGCTGCATATGCCTAATCTCAACCGTATTAGAGTAGGAGCATTTAAAAAAAATCGTGGCTGTGATTATTTCGATTAATTGAAAACAATTTTTGTCAGATGATTTAGGGTCTGAAATAAAGATATCTATGGAACAATGATGGATCAATTTTACAAATATTTATTTCGAAGTCCGTAGACTAGAAACTCAATACAATTTGTAAAAACCTCATTCATTCAAAAATTTTTTAATAATACAACTGTACATACTCCATTAGCTTTTTTAATTAGGTCTGTTATACCTAGTGTACACATCAAAGATAGTCAGGTGATCAGTGAGGGATGAGCGAAGAATCACAATATCGTCAATAAAACTGACATGCATATCATTAATTATTGTAAAAATAGTTATTTTAAAATATTCCGGTTGTAAAAATGGATTTGTGAAGTTTTGCATCAAAGTGTGACATCTCCATTTTTAGGCAAAATGAGTTATGAATGTGTTTTTGCAGATTATAAAACTTGCGTCAAGCCTCATAACTCATAACCATCATAACATTTTTTACAATTCAAAATGTTTTACATTCGTAAGGATTTATAATATTATGATTTCATAGGCTTAACATAAATTTTATAATCTACAAAACTACATTTATTACTCATTTTAAAAAAAAATTGAGATGTCATACTTTAATACTTAACTCACATTGATAGTATTGGCGCCACCTTTACAGGTTTTGTACAAAGTAAACATTTGAGAAACGTTCCTTTAATAAAGATTGTTGCTTCGCATTAGGAAAAAATAAATATGTTTCTGTTGAAGGATACGTACAAAAAATCATTTATGTCGGTGCAGCCCAGTTGGTAGAGTAGTCTACCAGCAATATAAAGGTCCCGAGTTCGAGTACTGATGGCATATTTAATTTGACATTTTTATTTCATTGCATGAAAGTGCATCCGATACGGATGCAAACCACGTAAGGATAAAACATGAAACATGAACGAAATGTACGGTACGCAGAATGGACGAGAATGTTTGATGTCATTTTATATGAATTGCTATGCAAAATTTTTGCATAAAATTAACTCAAATGTAAAATATTATTATTTGAGAGGCAAAAATTGTGGCCGTTTTCATGACGCTCCGCGACACGTATTTTGGCTTTATTAGTAGAATAATTTTTCAAAGAGAGAATTAATAATGTACTCCATGAATAATACAGCTAGCTACAGATAAATTACAATCATTCTTAAAAGCGATCTTAATATTTTATAATCATATTTAAAGAATAAGAAATACATACATATCTATATAATGCACATAAATAAAATAACAATGAGTTGTTACATAAACTGATAATGTTCCTAATATTAAAGGCATCTAAATACAAAAAATATATAATACTATTGTGGAGGCCTGCTTACGCCTTACAAACCTGGATACCTAAAGTTAATACTCTACAGCCATATATTGCCAAAACGCACCGACCAATAGCAGATGTCAATATATCGGGATGGACGAGTTCTAGAAGCTAGCGAAAGCCAGCCACTTCTCCGCAGATCGTTCTTTCGACAACGCCTCAAGCGAACCATTCCAGTTTTCAACTTTATTTGCATAATTACCTTCATACTCGAAGATCTTACAATTGTAAATCGTCTCGCAATTAACGCCAACTTTTGTAAGTTCTGTTTTATTGCAATATCTTGCTCTAGAGACACTCACATTCATATACACTGAGATATGCACCCACGCGTATGAGACATTGAAGAGAGTTAGGGTCTTCATCTCACCATATACAAAACCTTCTGATCCGAATCGCATAACCTACAATCGTCGGTCACTTCATCCGAGTGACTCGACAACTCAGAACACACATATCGATCCCAATTCGTTATATTCCAATAACCCCCACACTATGTTAAAAATCAGATCTGAATAACGGACCAGACTACGAGTATAGTGATCACCACATTGCTATATCTGGTTTAAGTTAGACGATCGATTCATGTGCAGTATTAATTATTACGTAAATTTAGATACAAATAGTAATTGCAGAGGGTCTCGTGGCACAACTTTGGTAAAATTTGAATGTCCTTTTTTCGATCATGATCAGGAGGGTTCGAAACAGTATACATATATTTTTTTTACAGTTTTTGAGAGCAGGATAACTCTTTTAGTTCTTTTCAGATTTTGATTAAACTTTTCCAAAATATTGACTTACTCAATTTCTCGGCTAAATTCGATAACCAGCCTAATTTGGAAACTTAATTTAAAATCCTCAAAAATTTATAACTCTACTGATATTAGACCTAGAAAAAAAAGAGCAAAATACACTTTCACTCACAGACAAAATCTACCAAATTCTTGTGGCCGGTACCGGAAAGAATTTTTTAAATTTAATAAAAAAAATATGGAGACAAGGTAGTGCAAAATATAGGAGAGTTTTTCTGTAATAGTTTTATTTCGATGAACCATCCATACACTTTTTAGGAGCGTATATTGCAAGCCAATTTTTTTTAAACCGCAGGTAGGGAGAGGATCAGAAGTGCTTGACATCTTCGGGCAAATGTTAAGCTCATAGGTGGCATTGCGACACGATCGTTTGACCTTTGTCTATGTGTTGCGAGAGAGAGACAGACGCTCAGTATAATACTCTCGTACTCCTAATTACTCTTTCATTTGTCTAATATATGCATTAGTGTCTCAATACTTTATAACTATTATATTCAATATTAACACGGATATATTTTTTGGAGGTTTCCCGGGTAGAAAATATCACGAATTAAAATTAGCGCATTATAAATGTTAATATATTATAAGATGTTCGCTGGTGCGGTGTAATAATATAAGAACATTGTTAAGAAATGCCAAAAAGGACGCCACTCTCAGGCCACCCTTATTTAAATTTACGTTTTAATGTCTATTATATTGAATGCCATTCATTCGGAATTTTTCTCAGTTGCACTCTAGTCATCCCACCCCTTTTCAGGGCCAAAATTTTAGATTATCATTACTCCTCAGGACATACGCAAAGTAAATCCACCCCTCTCCGTTCGCCCCTGACCCTTTTTGTCGCCACTTAATTAATTTTTTTACACTTTACCTACATACTACTAAAACCAAAGTTAATAAGATATTATTAAATTTAATTTTTTTTCTCTATGATAGACTTATTATCGTGTTTCTTTTCAAATATAACTCAACAAACTCGCCTGTAGCTTTTGCAAGCGTGTATACTAGTTATTCGTTTCACATGCGTAATATTTAGCCAGACTTTTGTCAAAAATACTAAATATCATAAAGGTTTCAACGCAATATTAATTTCAAAAACAATGTTTGCTGAACATTTTTTTCCGATTTGTCATTTGTAGTGACATCTAATAACAGCGAGAACGATTGACATAAAGCATGTGTACATAAAACATAATATTTTCTCCGAGCGTGTGATTTGCAGTACTGCATCCAAGGTTACCACCGTTCCGGCGCTGACTACGCCGGATGCTTCTGTCGTCATAACTATTTAATATCTTATAAGAATAATTTAATATTGAAAAAACGTCAATCATATTGGTGGAATGTAAAATGATGGTCATATGTATTATATAATACATAATAATAAACCTCAATTATTAATATCAGTAATTGCGAAGTCGTTAATAGTTACATAATTCCAATAATCGACCGAGGATCGTATTCTCCGTGAACTTCTGTCTTCTGGACTAGTCTCGTCCACCTTTCTTGACATCCTGCAGATCTGAGGCTATCACCATAAAAGTGCCTCTTGCCTTTTCCACTTAGTCGATCCAACGGGTGGGGGATCTTATTTTTCCTCTTTGTCCTCAGACATGACCCACCACAACAAGCTTCTTCAAGATATTTTCTCTCCTCGCAAGATGCTCGGCAAATGGTTGAGAGTCTGTCTTTGATGTTCAGTTCCTGTACAATATCTCCAACACCACATCTTGAGGGCATCAATTCGTCTACAGTAGAATAAAGAGAAGAAATGGCATGGTTGAATAAGTTTTAGAAGATCTGAAAAGCTGAATAATAATCAGAAAATGATACCGATTAGAACTTTTCCCAATATTTCACTATGATGTTGAAATATGAATATTGAAAGAGCAGGAGTT
Organism: Eubasilissa splendida; assembly: GCA_031772225.1. Taxonomy (NCBI): domain Eukaryota; kingdom Metazoa; phylum Arthropoda; class Insecta; order Trichoptera; family Phryganeidae; genus Eubasilissa; species Eubasilissa splendida. Next base: position 20,226,194 of record CM062848.1, on the reverse strand, counting down.
CATGAGAAAAGGTTATATGGAATTGTAGTGCTAGTGATGTATGCTCAGCGTACCGTAGACAGATATCATAGGCAGATCGTTCCTACAAATTGAGTGCCTTAATTATATAAGAAATTAACGTCGAGCTACATCTATCTTCAATTATACCATTCCGAATACACAGATATTTTGACCATATTGCTACAGATGGCGACACTAAGGAAAAAAATATGCATCAAGAGTAGGTATAAGGAATCAGATCTTGAAGAAGGTCGCCAATACGATCGACCATCCTGATAAAGACTCATGCATAAAATAAAAAAATTAGGCAGGTAACAATAAAATTATAAAAGACAAAAAAAAACCTATTATAGTACAATGATATATGCTAGAAATGTAAGTTAAATATCTATATTAAAAGATTCAACTTGTTTCAGTACCTACATGAATTTTCTTAACGGTTAGAAGTTAAGTCACTCATTTAATTTCACGTCACACAATTAGACATATGTAATGTTGTAGATACAATGAACCACTATATAAATCGTTATAGAAAATATTATTATTTTATGACGTAATATGAAAATTTTCTAAATATTCCCCACCCTGTGGGAAATTCCCACAAAATGGTATCACCGACTCAGTCGGATTGTTTTCGGGTCGAGGGAGTGAGTTTCGTGAACTGTCGTGTGTTTCGCTAATGGTGACCCCATGTAATATTTAACACGGGTTGTCAGACGTGCTTTAATGTGTTTTCCCAGCGAGTTAAAAGCCGTGAATAATTTATACCGAAGCTTGATTATATTACACATTTAACGAATTAAGTGACATAAAACTGAGCCGCACGCTTCAATTAAGGCCTAGTCATTTGTGGAACTAATCAACTTGTAGTTGTCTGCGTGAGTCATTTCATTTCACATGCGAGAGCGAAGGTCCTATTTGACGATAACTAAGTGATCCATAATTTTTTACTTTACTAATATTTTGCACTGATTATTTAAAAAAAAATGTCTTTCTGTGGAAAAAATGTATGTGAAAATAATTAAAAAACATACGATGCAAGTGATTTTTTGAAATTAAGTACATACGAGTATTTATATAATTCTACGTTTTTAAGTACACATAAAATTTCATTGACGGTATTATATTAATTTTTCTGTATGACTGAAATTATTAATAAATACTAAATATTTTTAAATACTAATTAAATGTATTAATTAGAATACATATAAAATCAATTTCATTGAAAAATATTGTTATTGCCGGGATTCGAACCTGAATCTCTTTCCAAACTGGGAAAGGTGCATTATCCAACTAAGCTACAGTGACATTATTTTTAACGACAAATTTTCGAACCTATATGTTACACTTTTTCAAATGAACACATCTATCGTTCCATTATTTGAAAGCTATCTACTTTGTTTTTACGGAATCTCAAATACCTTTGAGAAAAGCGATAGCAGACACCAGAATTAATAATTAATTTATATTATATTTTTATTATATTATATTTTTGGACACATTGATACAACTTATGATTTTATATGTATACTTTCTAATTAATATTTAAAATATCGCAGACTTATGTTCTGAATAATTACAACTTCACGATAAGAACATGTTCTCCTAATAAATATTTTTAAATGAAAACACATTTTGTTGTGAAGTTACACATTCTGAACATAGTTCTGTGAAATTTTTAAAACAAATTAAATGTATTAATTGGATATATTTGTCGAAAAATAATGGTTCGAATCCCGGCAGCAACCAAAATTATATTTTGATTTGTACTAAATAATTACTGATTTTTCTATTACATATTCACAGTGTCTATCGAAAAATATAGTCTATGAAGTACAACTAAGAGTACTAAGATGACAAAGAAAACAAACGGTTTACCCATGCATCAGGAACCCTACACGTCCGTGAAGGAACAATTAAAATATTCATTCATTCAAGTTATGGTCAAGGTGATCTCTCAATGAGACTTTTATCTCTGTGAGTCAGTAAGGAGACGTATATACTGGATGCTTTATTTTAATCCGGGAGCGAAACACACGCGATGATGATTCATAGAACGCTTCTGTATTGACCTTTTTTATTTATAATAAATAAATATGCGTACACAAAATACGTGTAACATCAATATTTTAACTATTTTCAAACTAAGTAATGAAAATATGTTTAATTTGGTGGTGTACTGGAACGAGGCTCGAACCTCCGAACAATAGATCACTAGGTGAGTGTTTTTACCACTAAACCAACAAATTACGCTTTCGAGACGAATCTCCGAGAGAAATTTCATCTGTGGACAAACGTCATTTTAGGTTTAACGTAATGCGTAGAACGATAATTTAAATGTAATAGAATTTTTCTTAGTAAAACTTTGAAACGTGTATATATTTCAAATAGTTGTCATTCAAAAACAAACAATTAAAGGTCATCGATATTTATCTTGTAGTATTTCACCCCTTAAAACAGTTGGCTGTGGTTCGGTCCTGAAGAGCATCCCGCAGAATGAAAGGGAACCCCTAAACAAACAACGCTTCCCCGTTTATCCAGCGTGTGTGCGGGGAAGTACTTAAAAAGACTTCCCACCAAGAAACCTCTACAAAGCCCGTCCCGGAAGCACTCCTCGGCACTGTAACATCCTGAGCTTTGATGTCGGCGCCTGTAAACTTGGTAGTGACAGTAGCTAATGTTGCGGGCAGTGACCAACTGGACGCTTCACTTTGCTGCGGTATTAATTCTAGGATTGCGGTCGCCGCCTGTGAGCCGGGGTAATGCCCATAGACTGAAGAGAGAAGGAACGTGGTATAAATTGAATGAAACTGACACGTGTGTATGATAATAGAGATATAGAAACTTTATCATTTTAGAAACACAATGAAATTTTTTTTAACTCCGTGTCCTCCGTGTAAAAAATTGTCATTTTAAAGCCCGTGTCCGCGATAACCTAATAGATTTATTTAAGATACATCTCACAAGACCATATACACGTGTTGAGATTAGTGACACTATTCAATGGTACCAGATTCCATCTTAATAATATATTACCTTATTAGTGAGACATATTTTTCCCGTTGGAAGCAATAATATGTTTTTAAAAATGAATTGATAATTCTGGCGTCTACTATCAGATTTACTTAAAGGTATTTTGAGATTCTGTAAAAATAAGGTAGATGGCTCTGTCAAATGATGGAACGATTAAATGTATTGATTTCAAAAAGGTAACATATAGGGTCGAAAAATTGTCGCTAAAAATAGTGCCGCTGTAGCTTAGTTGGATAAAGCACCTCCCCCGGTTAGGGAAGAGATCCAGGTTCGAATCCCGGTAGCGCAACAACAATGTTTTTATTTTTCGATAATATTGATTTTGTATGTATATCTTTATAATTAATACATTTAATTCATATTTAAAATATCACAGAACTATGTTCTGAATAATTACAACTTCACAATAAGAATGTGTTCTCCTAAAAATAATAAAGTTGTATCAATGTGTCCAAAATTTAATAAAAATGAATTAATAACTCTAGCGTCTGCTATCAGATTCACTCAAAGGTATTTGAGATTCTGTAAAAATAAGGTAGATGGCTCTGTCAAATGATGGAACGATTAAATGTATTGATTTCAAAAAGGTAACATATAGGGTCGAAAAATTGTCGCTAAAAATAGTGCCGCTGTAGCTTAGTTGGATAAAGCACCTCCCCCGGTTAGGGAAGAGATCCAGGTTCGAATCCCGGTAGCGCAACAACAATATTTTTCGATAAAATTGATTTTATATGTATATCTTTATAATTAATATATTTAATTCATATTTAATAATATGTTTAATTAGAATATTTCTTAAAAACTTTTCCTTTCTTGCCTCTCACTTTAGTCACTTCCTTAGTTGACTATGACGACAAATTATCATGTAAGAATATAATTCTTATTTTTTGTGTTTGAATTTAATGTATTGATTAATATTTTTATTATTTATATGTTCTTAATATCAATGTTAACGTAATACTATTAGTAATAAAAAATAACCCTAGTGAACTTCGAATAAACCAATACTAATAAACAGTTAAGTATTAAGAGTCAATATATATTCCTCTGCAATATAATAGAGTGGTAAGTATTCTCGCCGGTCACGCATGAATATTTAAGAAAAACATATTCAATGCAGCGTTGGAATGATACATGTGTCTGAGACATAGTAACACATTTTAAAATTGTATTTTCAATATTAAAATATGGAGAGATTTGAGAACTTTTTGAAAAGAGAACATTGAGAATACAATAGTAAATCATGCACGAGTGCTATGTACACGACATAAATATATACTCGAACACTAGGCTTATATTATATATTTTCTAGTTTATTTTGTTAATATTTAATATTTACTTCAATATTATTGAATTTCTTCGAAAATTTAGTCTTTGGCAAGGTATATGGTCCAATAAGTGATCACCTCACTAGAGAATGGGGCGGATTAAAGAACCTGGAACCGCATAGGGATCCCGAGAAGGGTAAAAACAAGGAGACTACAATGAACGGGATACATAGCGAGAGTAGATGAGTCTCGTAACATAGATAGGCGGATAATATCGAGACGGAGCTGCCAGAGGTAATCGAGTACCCGGCAGACTGGACCACAAAGGTGGTGTCCAGGGATAGATGGCGTTGCAGAGTTCCATGAGACCGTTGAATAAAGATGATCACGATGAAATGATAAAAACTCATTTTATTATTGTGAAGTTGCAATTACGGAGCACAGTTCTGTAGTATTTTTAATATAGATTAAATAAATCAATTATAAATATATGCAGAAAAAAAATATTTTTAAAAATAGATTTTTGTCGTATATCTTTCTAATTGATTAATTTAATTTGTATTAAAGATAGTATTCAATTTTTTAATTAACTAACTAACTTAGCATCATGCTGTTTCCTCGCAAGGGTAGACAGAAAAGATAGAGCGCCACACTTTTGTCCTGATACACAATTCTCGTCTCATCCACATTCATACATCTTCTAATACAAACTCGACGAATATTGAAACTTCTAACATAACCATCCTCTAGTATCTGGTTTACCTGGTCGTGCCAAGTTTTCTGCGGACGTCCTCTACTTCTGGTACCAACACTTGCGTCATATATCTTTCATACCATTCTTTCATCATTCATCCGTTCCAAATGACCAAACCACCTATGTGATCCTTTCTTAATCTTACTCACTATACTAAGATCACTTTTACATTTTCGCTCTATTTCTTCATTCTTTACTCTGTCATAAATGGATCTGCCAATTGAATATGATTATTGGAAAAAATAACTAAAGGGAGTTATCAAAAATTTCAACCACATCAGAAAAACATAAAAAATGGGGGTGAACCTTTTTTAGAGAAAAATAAACAGATTCAAACCGTAAACAAAATCTCTAGTAGCCAACTTGTTAGGGAAGACAGCTTAAAAAGATAATATTTTAAATATAAACAATAATCAAAGCAAAATAAATATTCCTTCCAGGAACTACGACAGATGGCATAGGGTGTGAAGTGAGAGAAGGGGCATAGTTAGGTTGGTTATATAGGTATGTCTAACCACTTATCTGCTAGCAACAAAACACGCAGAGATAATACGCTCAGATCAGTAATGTGGTTTGTTACTTGACAGACACAGCCAACGAGGTTGGAAAAATATTTTATTTTTATTTAAAATAATATATTTAAATACATGTAAGTACATAGTTAATACAATTTTCCGCGCAAAATAAACTTTTCAAAATATTATTATAATTTTTGAATGATTCTGCACTGAAGATACGACATTAGATATACATTTTTTCAATATTAAATATGATACGATATATCTTTTTAATGGGTCGATCGGTAGATGCCTACTACCTTAGTGTTTGTTTAGAACTTAGAAAATAAACCTAAACGCCTGATAAACAAATATTTTACCCCATACATTAACACGAATGTTGTAAAGTGTTTACACTACAAGGGTTGAGTTTTTTCATAGATTCCCACACACATTATTTCAAACTTAAATTCAACAATGTTAACGGTAGGTGATTAAAATAATAAACATCTGTATTTACAGTTTATCGGTTAATTTATTAGACAATTGCGAAGGTAATTTTCATAATATTGAAATTAATTCGTAACCCGCTCAATAAATAAATAATAAATTTTCTTCAGTTACTTTAATTTGTAAAATAAAACTTTTTTATAAAGTAAAAATTATTATTTATGTTACAAAAAACAGTCGTTAATAGTTTAAACATCAAATATGATTACTAGGAGCAATCGAGGTCTAGGATAAAATTTAATAATAATCTGGTGATGGAGAATTCGCAGTTTGTATAATATTATATTCACAATATTCTTATTTTCTTATCGGTTTTATAAGGATGTCACCGTAATAAAAGGTGCTTTACAGCAGCCTCTCAACACCTTTGTAAGCAGTGCACCTTTTCTAAACATTTTCAAAACATCCTGTTTGCGTTCACCGCCCTATGGGTCTGGGGAATCGCTGCCCCGCGGGGGTGAGATCTTCGACCTCCTCATCCTATGTTAATATTTAATAAATTTATCGCAGAAGGAATAAATTTATCAGACTTAAATTTTAATTTTAGCCCTGCTATAGTGCAAAATACATCGTTTTCAAATCCCCGATGGTGTTAAAATTTAGATAAACAGGAGCAATTGTATTAAAATTCACAGAATTGTCCAATCAAAAGGTTTATTGACTGATTAATAATTTTCTCTGAAATTTCTCGAGATATTAATTAAGAGAACTCAATGCTAATCTATAATTGACATAATCTTATTTTCGTTAATTAAAATATTTTTATCTTACAAACGTTTAGTGAGAATTATCAGATAGCAGCGTGACTTTTTATGCTATAATTACGGATGATTCGAAGTGACAAGAGAGACGAAATTTATATTTTTATTAATTTCTTGTCAAATATCGATAATTACTGTATTTTTATATTCGACTCAGTGGCGTGTCGACTGTTCGATCTTTCGTACTACTTAAATCAGTAGAACGAAAGATCGAGATACAGAGATCCGGACGAAGTACATATATTCTATAAAACAAAACATCAATTCATTTGAATTCCTTAATATTAAAATAAATTAGTATCAAACAACACGTTTTCCTTTCATATGTATCTATACCTATTGTAATATTGTAATGTTAATCTTATTAGTAGAAAAATACATTAAATATTATTTTATTAATAACAAAACGTGGACATTTCACATATTATTATGATAATCTACTGTATTTCAAACAATAAAAGATTTTTGTGGTATGCGGTTGGAGTAACATGACAGGGGGCACTATTAAGTATGATCCCGGTCTTTTGGTTGGTTTCTTGATAACCGAGGAAAATTATTATTTTGTGAAAAATATGAAGTGAAAAATTATATATGTCGGGAAAGATTGCTGGAAGTCAGGTTTTTGGAAGAAGGAGAATTTCGTTGCTGAAGGATCTAATGCAATTGTTTGGCCAGTCTATTGAGTTTTTTCGCACCACAGTGTGAACAAAGTGATGATAGCCAATATGATAACCAAACTCCGTTGAACGGATAAGGCACGAGAAGAAAAATAATTAAAAAAAATTAAATTTTGTGAAATATGAATTATGAAACATGATATGTTTTCGCTGGTAAACGAATCCATTCTAACCAGTCATTCTGATTGCGTTTTAATAATATTAATTATTTTAACAATTCATTCTACCTTGAGCTGTGTAAACTTTAGTAAATTTCTCGCTAAAGCGCCGAGCGGTTATTATTTCAGGGGGTCGCCAGTCGCCAGATGCGGTAAGTTTGTGTAAAACGCACGTCTTGATTAAATCATAACATTTACACAACACATGTGGTTGAAGTTGCAGCCACAGCACTCTTGTTTAAAAGATTTCTTAACAAAGATAGGAGTCGTAAAATGATCCAAGTATCAAATTTATGATATTATCAAAGGAATTGCGCCGATGTTTTTGATTCGAATATGAACTGGGAAATGGTATTATTTCAATTCAGTCGGGATGTGGTTTGAAATGCATTTTAAATTTATAATATTTATTTTATCTATCCTTAGTGGCATCCATAAGTATATCCTAATTTCATCCGTTTTTAAAATTAAAACAAAATGTCTTCTTATACAAAATATATTGAAAATCACGCGGTATGCAGTTAAGAGATCTTTAAATCTTGAGACAAATTTATCGTTTTTAAGCACTTATAATAAAATAATATGTATACATGTTGTATATACACACATATACATATATTGGTACATATTTTTTAAATATCGATTGCAACTGAAAAATACATCACAATTGTAGATGTACAGATGACACGAACAAATAATGTTTATTAAGGATATATTAATTTTAGTGAGATTATTCAATATGTAAAAATTATTCAATACGCTTTTCATTTAATCACTTTTGTTCCCATTAAATGATTAAAAAAAATTGAGTAACCATTAATATTTAATAGTCATAAATAATGCTAAATATGAATTAAATATATTAATTAGAAAGATATACATATAAAATCAATTTTATCGAAAAATATTATTGTTGCGCCACCGGAATTTGAACCTGGATATCTTTCCTAACCGGGGAAGGTGCATTATCCAACTATGCTACAGCGACAAAATTTTCGAACCTATATGTTACCTTATTGATATTAATACATTTAATCGTTCCATTATTTGAAATAGCCATCTACCTTATTTTACAGAATCTCAAATACCTTTGAGTAATCTGAGCAGACGCCAGAATTATCAATTCATTTTTATTAAATTTTGGACACATTGATACAACTTTATTAATAGGATCAAATTTTTCAATAAAGCTCACGTAGGTAATTGAATACAATTGTATAATCTTATTAAAAATGACTAAACACATTGTTTTTTCAGTAAAAAATTAATTTAAGATTACCTTATTACTATCTGTTTTCTAATAAATATAATTTATTTGAATACCTACGCGTTCTATGCATATCATCGAAGTAGGTCAAAGGAACATTTCGTCAGCTATTTTTACATTATTAAATATCTGTGTATTGACATTTACACCTTTCTACAGTGTTTGTGTTATTTTACGATATTTCAACTATTTACGAGTTATTAAGATCCTTATGAGATTGCTTTAAACGGCAATCAATACAAAGGCTATGGTTAACCGGCCCCACTGCGAGGAAAAAAGCTTTTCATCCAAACAAATTGAGCTTTTCATTTTTCCTTTTACACACTACAGGGGTGTAAAATGTTGCCTGAGGGTTTGGCGCTCTTCCATTATATTATACATATCTGTAAGGGAGCGGCTTAATGCCGTTGTCAAGGAACCACCGCTGGCGGATAAGCAGGATACTTTTTCTTCCTTCAGAAAACTACCTGAGGAGAGGACAAGGGTGGAAAATGGATTTACATGAAAAGTGAAACAGACTGTATGGTAGTAAAAACAACATATTTTCAATATCAGTTTTTTGCCAGTGTCCCCAAAGTTTGCTCGGTTCAAAGAATATAAGTTTAAAGGAGGTATTTTTAATTTTTTCGTAATAAGCCAGAGTTTGCTGTAATCTAGTTTATAATAATATAATACACTTGTGACGATGTGTGTTTATATATATTGTGTAAACAACAGTCTAAAATTTAAATAAATGAGAAAAAAAACTCAAGATTCAGAAAATAATATAATAATTCTTCAGTTCTAAATTAATGACTTTGGGATAGAGAACGACAAATATATTTTTTTATAAATTTAACGAGACATTTTGATGCGTTTTAATTTGATTAAATATAGGATAATTAAAACGTTTCGTGATAATCGGTGATGGTGAGTCTTCAAAATAGTACATTTAATCTTTTAAAGTAGGTATCATATAATTTTTTTTTCATGACTGAAACGGAAGTAGTGTTCGTGTGTGAAGAACGTTGGTTTATATTATAGTTTGAGAGTTACCGCTGGCAAAAGAATAAAATATTGAATATTTTATAATATTGTATCAATAGCTATTTTAATTAATTTAAAAAAATGTTATAAAAGATAAAGCAATTATAATTATTTTACAATCTAATATGAAATATAAAAAAATATGATTATTCACATCCTCTCAACTACTAAGTTATATGTTTTAAAAATATTTAAATAATATTTGTTTTCATATATTTATAAACAAATGTTTTCTAAGAATTCATGTCAATTTAAAAAAGCAATTCATAAGGATATTTCATTATTTCATTGGAATTATTGACTCTTGATTTTTAATCATTATTTTAATCTATAATTTTAAATATTTACCTTTAATACTAAAAAAAGTTATTAATAATATTATAAAATATTAAATTTTTAAAACACTTAACATAAATTATAAACATGTAATAAGAACATTAAGACATATATTTTATCTTAGCGAAATTACTTTTTGGCCACATATTATTTAAATAATAAGATAAAACACTTTGTTTAAACCACTATTTATTGATAAATCATAAGCTTTATATGAATACTTTATTATTTATAAAATGTCAAATTTATCTAACTATAAACTATTAGTATTTGTATGTATAATTTCTGAACCCTTATAATGTCAAAAGAATGGTTTGTTTCCAAAGGGTGATCATCCTTATTCTTGTTATTTAATATATAATTATTTTATTTGTTATTAGTGTAAAAAGCTGATTGTATAGAATTTGGAATATATATTTTTAATTGAATTTTGAAGTATAATTATTTAAAAGTTTATCAGATCATATATGTAGAGTGGAGAAAAATTAACGATTTTTTTTCACTACTTCCCACTATCAATTATTGGTGGGTAAACATATGATCTGATAAACTATTAAATATTCTAAATATTATAAATAACCAAATCCTTTTTGCAAATAGTCACTTTTTAAATTTGCTTTTATAGTCGTTCCTACTTAGTTACCAATATATTTTTGTTTTTATCTATGCTTGTGTTTTTAATTTTAGTGTACATTGTTTCTTGAAGAAGATATCGCAGGTATCGAAGCATGTTGATTTATCAATAAATAGTGATTTAAAAAAAGTGTTTTATCTTATTATTTATTAAATATGTTTTTGTTTATGAAATTCTCATTTTGCTCATAAATATATATATATAATTAAGCAGCCATCTTTATAAGTAAACAAACTTATGTTAAAGAAATTTATCATATGTCCATATACATTACTATACTTATGAATGGGTGAGTGCAAATTGTAGCAATTGGTGTTTAGTAAATCGGGATGTTATGTAGGTGACACAGAGGTCATCCATAACAAAAAGTGATGCCGACGCGATAGTTACAGGGTATGGAGGTACCGCATGTCTTCTTTAAGATATTAAGCTATTTATTTCACATCGTCAATGAAAATAAATGCGACCTGTGTTGTATACTTACTTTTGGCAGAATTAATTGTGTAACTCGCCATCATTGACAAATATGTGGTTACATAATTCGCACGAATGCAAAGCCGCACTGAACTAAGATATACCAAACTAAGTACAACATAGGCAATTTCCGGCTTCATTGTTGTCTTCGAACGACGACTATTCTCCGTAGTAATACACATTAGACAGAAAGATTAGGGCTGTACAAAATATGTTCACTATTTCATATATGTTCATAAATATATTTATTTCTTTATTATATATTTTAAAAAAATGCTACATTACATCACATCACAGCTCACCAGGAAGAGTTAGAATTTTTGATATATTAAAACGTAAGGGAATTATAATTACTTTATACATAAATACTTCGTAATACGTTATAAATGACACAACTGCATAGTTTGAAGAGTCTAAATACAACGGATAATAAATTGCTGGTGCCAAATAGAGAAAACTATTGTAAGGTGTCATTTGAATAACAAAAATTCAAAGACGTTGCAAATTTTAAAACATCATGACATTTCAATGTTTGAAAGTAATTTTAAAATAGAGCATTTTCTATTCACTGCTGGATGAAAGCCTCCTCAAATGTCTTCCTGTTTTCCTTTGTCCATTGTTATTCACTGCCACATATTTTTGGTTTGTTCTGTGAGCAATTTTGGATATGTTTTCGGATATAGAAAATTTGCCATCAATACCTGTAAATATTTTAGGTGAGACTGTATAGAGCTCCTTGTTCGGACATCTTTCTTAAGCCGCCACTTTCGATTATAATTCAAATTTTTGCCTTTTTTTTTTTTACGAAAACGTGGGTTTTTATTATTCATTTACATCAGAAGTTATACATAAGATTTTACATTTTATTAAAAATATTACTTAGATATGACCTTTACACTCATTAAAAATGAATGAACTGAATGTTGTTTTCCATAATTAAGACAATACAAGTATTATAAGAAAGACTGCAACCATCAGATACATTTTCCGTGTGCCATCAAATTGTCTTAATATGGAAAATTCTTGCATAAACGAAATATATTTTATTAGGAGAACACATTCTTATTGTGAAGTTGTAATTATTCAGAACATAGGTCTATGATATTTTAAATACTAATTAAATGTATTAATTAGAAAGATATACACATAAAATTAATTTTATCGAAAAATATTGTTGTTGCGCCTCCAAGATTCGAACCTGGATATCTTTCCAAACCGGAGAAGGTGCATTATCCAACTATGCTACAGCGATATTATTTTTGACGACAAATTTTCGAACATATATGTTACACTTTTTCAAATTAATACATCTATCGTTCCATTATTTGAAAGCCATCTACTTTGTTTTTCCGGAATCTAAAATACCTTTGAGTAAACTGATGGCAGATGCCTGAATCAACAATTCATTTTTTATAAAATTTTTGGACACATTGATACATCTTATATATTATTGTATATGATTTTATATGTATATCTTTCTAATTGATCCTTTTAATTAGTATTTGAAATATATTTTCTTGTAATATTGAAGCCAAGATTACAGACAAAGACAAATTTCGATAGAGACAAATTAACAAACTGTTTAAAATTAGTAGATTTATAACCATTCAATTTGCAGGACATGTCATCAATTTTCGACGTTTTAAAAATGCTTTGTTTTAGTGAAAACATACGTTTTTACATAATATATTTTATTTACGCACATGCTTTGAGGCTTCAGCTATTATTAAAAACTATGTTTAACATCAAAAATACAATAATTATTTTTAAATAATATATTTTCAGTCTTATAAAAGTCTTAATTTTAATAATCTATGGAAGTTCAATACAACGCTTCATAATTTTAAATTTAGAACATTGATTTAAGCGACCATCTAAATATATGTAGGTATTTTGTCTGATTTCAAAACATATTTATATATATGAATTGAGTATTTCTGTAAATTATTTAATTTTACTTATTTACTTACTTACCATCAAGCCGCCATCATCGCCACAAGGGTAGGCAGAGAGGATAGAGCGCCACACTCTTCTGTCCAGATACACAATTCTCACCTCATCCACATTCATACAATCTCGCCGATTAATTTTCGATGGATTAATTCGAATTCGAATGAGAGAAAATCACTAATTTGATTGTCGTCTCTTTCTTTTTAAACCATCCTCTCTCCCATGATTTACGTAACAAATAACGTCATTAATTATTTTTTTATAAGAATTTAACTATTAGCCTCACCTTGAAAGCGTATGTAATTCACGTAGAATTTCTCGAATTTCAAACTGGAAAAATGAAAACACACCCTTAACAGGGAATCTACGAGATGGTTTGTGAAGATTAACGGACGCTGTTGCGCTTCTAATAACTGATTGTGTTTGTCTAACATTTCATTATTTTGCCATAGATGACGATATAAATTTTCGTTATAGAATCGAATGTTTTTTATTAATCGATGAATCCGATTCACAGTAACATTTTATAGATTATATAAAGATTTTCTCAAATATATACAAAAACAATGATGTGAATTAAGTCGCATTTTAAGTTCAATTTAATAATTGTGTACTATTATTAACAGAAAAAAAATGTAACTAAGCACAACTTTTTCCACATTCCAGTATCTTATAAAAATGTATCTTAGCATAACTTTCGCCATATTCCAGCATCTTGTAAAAATGTATCTTAGCATAACTTTCGCCATAATTCAGCATCTTGTAAAAATGTATCTTAGCATAACTTTCACCATATTCCAGTCCAAACATTATTATGTGGTCAATTGATCCATGTGTTTATCAATCATGATCTGTTTATCAATCAAAATCAAAGCAATCACATAGACATAAAATAATAAAAATATATCGGTAACCTTACTTGAGCTATTCCGAAAAATAGATGTTTGATTTAATATACAAATTAATATTTAAGCATTTTAAATGGACATTTATAGATTAGCTTGGAACGTGTTTGTGTTAATAATTTAATTAATATACTATAAAATTAAAAATATAAGTGACATTACTAGTTTATTACTGTATTTTGGGTAGGTACAAATAATGTAATTTGGTGAAAAGTTGCTTAAAATAACCAGTAACAGATTAAAAAGATCTATTTGTAGATATTCAACACCTTTCTAGAGAAGATCGATGCTACTGACTTACTAAATCCTTCTCCAAATAAAAAAGTGCTTGAGTAGCATATTCTGAATTATTAAGTTGTGTAGATTCAAGAAACGGAGAAATTATTTAATTTCATCAAAATCGCTTTAGTGTATCTAAGGTACAGATATTATAATATTATAGAATCTACTGAAATACACTTCCGGGAGGATTTTGTAATAGGATTATGAAAGGTCAAGATGTTGAATTGGTTTGGTTTGGCGAGAGGGTTAAATTGTGGAGCCCTTGATCAGTCTTAATAGATACTGCCCTTCATTCAAACTATAAAATTCTATTGCATTAATTCGATAATCTCAATTACGAGCTATAGCTGCTCACTAGATTTTTCATCGGGAAATAATTTTCAAATATCTGACAAAATGCTTTGTATTACGTCACCAGTATCCAATGCAATACCGAGCTAAATATACAATCCAAATACAATTTGATAATTCCGGAATCCCGGGATCGGTCCCGGGATTGAAAAATGCTAATTTGTGCATTTATTTTAAATTTATAAAAAAAATGTCAGAAATAACATATTTATTTTAAAATATGGTATCTTTGAACAATAATTAATGAAAACAATTATGCAAGATTGACGGATATTAATTTGAATTTGAACCAATATTATTATTATAAATAACAGCAGATTATAACAATGGCATAAGTATTTCATCATTAGGTCTTGATCTAATTTTGGAACCTCAAAATATTAATATTACATTACACTAATCACGGAATTAATAAATACTATAAACTTGGACAGGATCAGATTCGGAATCCCGGGATTGGATTCCCTAGTCACGAGGCCATACATTGCCAGAGAAATGAAAACAGTTAAATTTTGCTTTAAGAATTTTTCTATTGCTGCGCTAATGATGTTTAAAAATTAAGCGACGGTTATTATTGGATACTTAGCAAGGGAATTAAAATTACTGACATCTGATAATGCGTTATAAAGTTTGAGCACTCGATAACACTAACTCGACTGGGATTAATATTACCAGAGGCGATTTACACTATACATAGAATAATATGTATAGAATGTCCTTTACTTGCAAACTTACACGTTTTAAGTAATTTTTACATCAGTAATGTGCAGTCTTTTATGTTCTATGTCTTGTATGTTTGAATATTGTTTAGTTACTGTGCAATTAGTTTTAACCCCAGCACTGCACGATGTTGGATGTTAAGCGTAATATCAGTTTTGATTATTACAGTAACCACTGGATGCCTGGGTTAATTTTGTTCAATTTGCGAACGAGATCTCGAAATAAAACGCGTGTGTACTGTGCTTTTATTAATTTAGAATATTAATTTCTATTGTGTTATTCAAAATACAATCAATGTCAACAAATTAAAATTATTTTTAAATCACCTAACGTGTTTTATAATAATTTTACAATTTTTCATTAAATTTCATTGTTTTTTATTATTTATTAGACTTTATTAACATACACGTTATTGTTGTAACCGAGGTGAATATAGTATAATATAACATAATAAACATAAGATATAATTAAATTGCAATTGAGTATAAGCTCGTAGTTTATTGTTTGGGATGTAGTAGACTCCACCTCTGATATATGCAGCATTGTCTTATTAATTTTTTTTATTATTATGAATTACTGTATAGCTTAATATTAACGTTAATAGTTAGGAAACTCGCTTAGTGATCATAAAAATATAAAATAATTTATATGTTTCAAAATTATTAACAATCACCAACCACCAACAAATTCTTTATCTTTAAAACCTACGCAAAACAATGGCATTCCCACCCCTAAAATGCTATTTTAAATTATAACAAAAAATCCAGGCAACGGCGAGTACGGACCGCTTGTTTTAATAATAATTTATTATTTTATTAATACGGAGTTTTATTTGTATCACAAACGAGTTCGAAGAAAAAATGAAATGATTATGTTATTTCATTTCCATTTTGCGTACATTCTCGAGATCAAGGTAAAAAAATAATGGTTGGAATTATTTTTATGTAAATTGAAACGGCGCGCGAATCGAGTGGAGATAAATAATCAGAAAAAATTGAATAACATCTTCGAAGTTAGTCAAATGAAAGTAAAAATAGAGGGAATATAGAAGTCATTCTGGAGTACCTATTCACCGGCCCTAATGACCGGGATTATCCTTTGAAAATTACACACAATGGTCTCGTCGGGAGAGGGGGCGGAGGGGGAAAGGGGGGACTGAGGAGTCCTCTCCGTGGAAGTATACGTTATGTAAACATTTGGCAAATATGTCCTCCTAAACAGCGGTGACTGCGGCAGTGTGCGGATGTCGACACAGATACAGAGAGATTGAGTTAGGGAGACGTGGCGTAAAAGAGTTTGAGAACCATTGGCGTCGGGAAAATATCTTTTAAAAATAAATTTAGGTTTACACATTTGAATGTTTATTTTAATCTTAAATCTAATTGAAATTTATTTATTTTATAATAGAAACAGTTTAATTAATATTTTTAATAATATGTTTATAAATTAACTAATTATTTAATTGGTTTGAGTTTGCGATTTAAAATATAAATAAATAGTATTGACGGCACCAGAAATAGAGGACGCCCACGGAAGACTTGGTACGACCAGGTAAACCAGATACTGGAAGATGGTTCTGTTAGAAGCCACAATAATCGACGAGCTTATATGAGAAGATGTATGAATGTGGATGAGGCGAGAAATGTGTCAGGACAGAAGAGTGTGGCGCTCTATCCTCTCTGTCTACCTCCGCGGGGAAACGGCGTGATGGTAAGTAAGTATGTAATTATTATATAAATATATGTTTGCATTAATTTCGCAGTCCTTAGAAATTATAAACTAATCAATTTGAATAACTTGGTGTTGTGTTTAGGACGCTGACCTAGTGATCTAGAGGTCGAGGGTTCGTACCTCGTTCCAGGACACCAGAAAGTTAGTACTATTTTCATAGTACAAGCGTTTAGCTTAGTTTGAAAATAGTAAGAATATTGATGTGACATGTATTCCGTGTACGCATCTCTATTTTAAAAAAAAAATGTTTTTGTAAATATAAATTTTAAACACTGTTGTTTATTTATGTATGTCATGTCGTAATATTATAATAAAACTTTTTTTACATTCCTAGAAACATTTAATTTCATAGCAAACCCAATTTTAAAATATTCATACATTGGTATGTATTATAGTTAGAATCTATAATTCTGTTTTAAACATATGCAATTAATTTTTAATCATTACATAAACCATTTTGATGGCAGGTGTTCACATTCAGTGCAAATAAATAATTTAAAATAAAAAGGAAATTTTTAACCATTTAACTATCGCACTGAATAAAATGATTAGCTCCAAGTAACGAGTGTTCATTGTAATAAATATTTTTGTCGGTGGGTGTCGTTAAGTTACACGGATTAGGTATTTGACCTCAGTTTTGACATTGGACATTAAAGCATCGACTCTTTTTATTTGCGACCACAAATGGCTAATGGGCGGGACGTACAGCCTTTGATCGTTAGCCTGGAACTCCGGCATAAAACGTGTTTAGTTTAAGTTCCGTAAAATTGATACGCCACGTCGAAAGGAAGAAAATAAAAAAAAATCACCAATCTTCAAAAAATAAATCTTCAGGTAATTAATTATTGACCGGATGTATCGTAAAGTGAAGATTCATCCTTGCGTAAAAAATAATTTTCACCCTTAATAATAAATACTTTTTTAGATGCTATAACAATAATTTTTCATCTTAATAAACCATTGAAATATGAAACTGATTGCTTTTTCTGAAAACGTAATACTTTTAAAACTTTTCTTATTACTTGAAAGAATTATTACGATGGTTTTAAAATTAAACGAGCACACCGTTTGACACAAATTTATTTCACGCTTTTACGAATTTTAGTTATCGGAAAATTTGTTTTTTAGAATCCTTTCACCTCTTTGAGAATTTTTATGAACCTATGAAAATCCTTACGTCAGAAAATGAACGAATGAAAAAAAATCCCATGAATGCGTAATGAGATGCATTTACAAAACATAATTTTATGTTATGTGTTAAAATAAACTGCAGTACGCAAATCTTTGATTGCTTAAAGATAGTCACCAACGCGCAACGATAGATATATGATGCATTCTTTCAATATTCCTCAATAATTTTATAATTTTTTTGTCACTTATTTGTGTTGAATTTAAATTCTTGTATTTATATTTCTGAATATTTAACACAGTTTCAAATTAAAAAGTGGCTTGACTCATGGCCAAGCTGCTGTACTTTTTTTACGCCCCTTCGTGGATCGAGAGTTCGGTTGTAAGGGTTCGGTACTTATTGTCGCGCTAATGAAGAGCTGTAACCGCAGAACGAGTGGAATAGTTTCACTGATAAACACAATTCATTGTTTATACTGCTTAAATAATGACCCAAATTACCGCGCGGAGCAATTTAAAATCAATTTCAGCGGCCATCTTTGTTGACATTGAAAAGGAGCGACAACACGCTTTACTTTATGTGACCGGAATAATTGCTGCTTGGTACACGACGAGAAATGAACAGAACTGTATTTGAACTATAAAATACTCAAATTTAAAAAAAATACCAACTTAGGGTTTTTTTACTAAACATCTTAAAATATTCAGCAAATATAAAGCTCACAATTGAAAAAAAATGACACTTAGTTTCTTTAAAATGAAATCTGATAAATTTTTATTATTTTCTAAATATTCAAATATTATATTATAATACTTCATTTGATACACGGAACTGTTTGCTCATAAAAAAATGATGCTTTTACGTGAAAGTACTTAAAAATACTGTACTCTTCAAAGTACTAAAATAATATTATAAAATTGATGGTATTTCTACATTCACGTATACCATTTCACTTATTGATAGGTCTATTTATTATGTGGTAGCGACCTCCATACGCGCAAGAAGTACAGGATAGAATGTAACATTTCACTGTAATGATTAGTTTAATGCAGAGGGCATAAAGGGAATTCAGAAGGCAGTTGCAATTAAACAAAACATTTGATGTTAATAGATTGGTACATTATTAATATTGGATATTAAATTCAAGTCTGTGACCGATTAGCTGTTTTAGATATTACAAGTTATTTTTAACTAATATCTTTACATTAAGGTGTCAATGATTTTCAAGTATTAATTTATTTATTATTATACACGCTCTATTCAGGTACTAACATAATTTGTAAAATAATAGAAAATTTTATCAGAAGTGCAATACACAAAGAAAAAAAAAACAATGTCAGCATGTCCTTTCACAATCAAAATTAAAAATAAATACAAAAAAAAAAAGAAAAGTAATTTATCCATCACCATTGAGTTGAGACAAAAAATTGTAATAATGCAGTCCTATACAGAGTTAAATTTACAGCAAAAATGTCGACTATCTCCGCATATTCATTCCCCAAAGAATGCATTTTGGGGACTGCGGAGTTAGCTAATGCGACATTACCGCTGTAATAGAACAATGAATTGTGTCTCGATGATCTCAATGGTGCGTGAAAGTCAAGCAGACCAACAATCTGGGGGCGGTCAGTTATATTAGTAAAAACTATTGTTGTAAAAAATTTATGTTAAATATAAGGATTTTTATTATAATTAATTCCATTGGTATTCTTCCTTATTTTTATTTTTTTAAATGATACTTATTGGTTACTAATATATGTGAAATTATAATAAATAAAAGTAATTATTTATTAATTTAAATAACTTAAGAACATGTTGCGGTAAATAATAGTAAAAGGTAGAGAAGCATAAAGAATTAAAAAATATATTCAGGTTTTAAAATGACAAGACGAATACTTTGCGTTTATATATTTTTTGATTAAGTAATTTAGTGATAATATATATGAAATGTCACGAGATGTCACTGTACGTCGTTACGTCTCAATACCTCGTCACATGTTGTGGCTCGGGAGGCCCTGGTAAGCCGCGGCTTGATTCCTTATTAGGATACAGTGAAGTATATGACACAGGGATATCATCATTTTTTCCCTTCAGTAATGTACTGGATGATTTACCCCCGGTTGTCCATCACAATTTACATAAACCAAAAGGGTTGTAGCTGCCGATATGTTTATATGATACTGTTATTTTCATAAAAAGTTTTATTATGAAACGGACACGAGCAAGTGAGGCTCTATTAAGGGTAAATCATTGTGAATTCTTTGTGAAATAAAATAATATAATTAACCAAATAACTAGTAGTAGACACTGTTATTCTAAACTAGTGAATATTTAAAATTAAAATGCTTAATAAATAATATTACAAAAATAGTAATATTATTTTTACCACTATTTTCTAAAATATTATTGGTTTATTATTAATGAAATATTACATTATCATTCCCCCGAAAATAGACGACAAAGTTATGAGGTTAATTAAAAAAAAAATTAACAGCTTATCTGAAAATAGTAGAAAGGTTAACGATAAAAAAAAAACTAATCAATGCTATAAAGAAATATTTTAAAGATACACATGTACCCTGATCTTTATAATATTTTATATCGTTGTTATCAATATATTATATTTTATTATAAGCCAGTTATTACATAAATATTTTTAGAGCATTGAGTAATATTTTCATTTCACATAGGAAAGACTTTCAATACTAATTCACATTTTTGCATTTTTTACGAAAATATCTGTTTTTATAATTAACTTATATATGTACCTACTAAATTAGATATTCTTTAACGATTATATGATAGTTTGCAAATGTATTATATAAATTATTATTGTGTAACTCCCTCTCCAAGCACAAGAGCTAGTCTAAATGTAATTTTAATAATGTATAATACTCTATACTCATATTATAAAAATTGTAGAAAATTTCATAATAAAAAATAAAAATTAAATATATAAATCAATCAATATATTCATAATAAATTTAAATAAAATAACTATATTTTTAAAACCTCACAAATAAAATGTGAATGAATTAAAATCAATTTATCATTACAAAGGTAAAATTAAACAAAGGTGTTAAACGAAATTATTATATATCATTTGGACATAAAGGATTATACAATATTCCACCAAAGAGCTGATAATGAAATATTGAGTAGGTGTTATTTAGGTTCTGTGAGAAATTCGAAATTGAGGGAAAAAATAGAAGAAAAGAATTTTGCAACCGGAAAGAAATACAACCTGAGATTTCCGATTCTATTTCGATGAGGCTTTTAACCCTTTCTTTCCAAGTAAAAACAACAAAAGTAACAGGTTATAGTGAAATCCAAGTAGGCACTCAGTAAACTATTTTTAGGCATACGTTCCCAACTGTGGAATAACTGCGATGATGAAGGAAAATAATCATTCATCTTTGTAACTTCGTAGATAAGTTGCGTGCCATAATTCCACCATGCTTGGTTACATGGAAACGAGGTTAAGAAGAGGGAGGCTGAAAAGTCGTGAGAACAGCCCTTACGCATCAATGTGACACTGTCGATAAGAATCGCGATATACTTTACAGAGCAAGATAATTATGACACCTGACTGGTTACGATAATATTTAAAAAATATATATATTTGCTGTAAAACGTCGATTGATCTAGAGGAAATACAGAGGGGATACTAATGACACATTGGACTAGGAGACCACCCACTGGTAAACAACATTATGAAAATGGTATATTCTTTATTTAAATACGATTCTTTTTTATTGAATTTCAAAAGTAATTAACAATGATATTATATTCAGCGAGGTATAAAACGTACCCAAAATATGCAAAGACATAAATGGTAATTATTACGAAGCGGTACGGAAATAATTAAATTACGAGTCTGGCAAGCTGACATAGGAAACGGCATCATCGGAGGTATCTAACTATTTATGTATTTATTTACGCCATGGAAACTTATATTTCAGTATCTACTTACATTTTTTTATATTAAATAAAATGATTTATGTAGAATCTTAGGATCCAATCTCTAATATAATCTTATTTCGCAATTTATAGTGAAAAGGCATTTAACCTCTGAAATTTTAATTTAGAGTAAATCGTAAAAACTATTCTTAATATTGAGAATCAAGGGAATTTTTGCAAGAATCCTTATTCAAGTGCAATTTACCATGAATTGAAGAGATATTTGAATATCATATTTCTATATGGCATAATATATCGCATAAAAATCTCAATATCTATAGGGTGTCCAGAGGAAATTTTTAAAGTTTAATATTAAATAAAAATAAAAACTACAATGTTATTCTTATACTTTATTTATACAAAATGAAGTTTAACAAAGCTAATTTTATGTTTTGTAAACAAAATCGTCTAAATGCCGTCCATTTCTCTGAAGACACTGAACTGAAAAGACTGAAGAACTCTTAAATTTGCGAACACGCGAGAGCAAAGCGTTGGTTCAGTGGTAGCAACTTCACGGCGGATATTTTCTTGTAGAGCCTGAATTGTTTAAGAATTGTTGCTGTAAACTTAAGGTATCCCTGCAAAAAAGTCGTACGGTGTAAGGTCTGGTGACCGAGGTGCCCAGGGTATGTCTCCGTACTTGCTGATTAATTTATTGGGAAAATTTCTCCTCAGCTTCTTGTCTTGTCTGCTGAAATTGTAATATGTTGTTGAACTCGGGAAACAGCTGTAGTTGCGGTACAAAAATCTCGTCGATCATTTGGCAATACACGTCAGCAGTGACTGTCCCTCGCTGATTATCCCTCGGGCAGAAATTTCACACCACACTGTCGTTTTTGGACAATGCAAACGTTTTTGATGGCATTTCCTTGGGTTGTCGGGGCACCTGTATCTAATGTTCTGTTTATTAACATAGCCATCAATATGAAAATTTGCTTCGTCAATACACAATATGTTTCCAAGCGTTCGTGCTGTTCCAAAACATTCCAGCATCGTTCTCGCTAAGATTTCATCTAAAGAATAGTCATTTTCGTTAATAAACTGCACGATTTGCAGTTTGTATGGGCGTAGTTTATTTTTCAAAATAACGTACAATATTGCTTTTTTTATTTCAGTATAAGCTGCTAACCAATTGTGCATAATTTCACGTTGAACTTGAGCCACATGTTCTGGCATCGCTGCTGACGTTGATGGTCCCGAAGGAGTTTGATTAACCATTGTGTCTTCTTGTTTGAACTTTTGAACCCAACACCAGATAAGTTGCGTGCTCAGCCCATCACTTACTCGTCGAATATTAAAGCAAGTATAAAAAGCGCGACGCCCACGAACCAATGAATCACCGCACTTTAAATATTGCTCAACCGCGAACGCGCGGTGTGCTCCCGACCATTAACTCATTACGACTGGCAATTCCGCAAATCACGTGCATCGAACAATACCCCTCTCATTTACCTCACTTTGATAGTTTACGAGAAATAATAATTTAATCTTGAAATTTTTCCGCTGAACACCCTATATGCTAAAATAGATTTTGTTGGGTTTTAAATTGAAAAAAACCACTCTATTGATAAATTTTGTCAATGAAATCATGTTCTCATTTATTTGCTTTGTTAAAATTCTTACCTGTAATAATATATATAACGTATATATATGTATGTGTGTGTGTAAACTCTTTTATTCTCATACTTATATTAGCCACATGATTTATTAAATTGTAACTCTTAATTAATTACTAGATCAGAATAAAAAATATATTATTATTAGAAATAATAAAAATATAAGAACAAAAAAAATTAACATCGGGTTTGAAATGCGCAATATAAATATTTATAATTTAAATAAACTTTTATTACTATTCTGCATATCTAAATCATAACAAAGGGCTATAAAAATACAACTCCCTGAAAGAAGAAATGCTACTGGTTCTTAAATACTACTGTAGAGTTTCCTTTTACAACCTTTTAACCAATTAACTTTTCGATCTTAGTCTGTTGTTGAAACCACTGCGTAGCAATAAATTATTTTTGAAATTTTCTTTGTGTATTTGAAATCAAGAATTTTATAGTACATTTTATATAAACATATTTCATTCATTCATTTTATAAAGATGGGTTTTTTTGAAACACTGGGAATAACAAAAAATAAATGGTTTCTTGTGATGCGTCTTAATTTGACACATTGCCAACCTGATATAATACGTCTCCAGGAAAATAATACAATACGTACAAAAGTAGGCAGAGATAATTTATTGCTAGAAATCTTACATGTTTCGTTTTTACATCTTTTTACTTAATACCTTCGCTCCACATACAATAGATACGATTACATTTTCAGGATTAAGCAGAAGGGATCAATTTGCGTACATCCCTGTCATTACATCATCTTCAGTGTGACCTGGCGAAATTATGGCACGGTAATATTGCCGCATGTCTTCTACTCAGGACGTTCTTAATTTATTTGAGTAACCAAATTAAAATAGGGTAAGCGTGGGGCACACGGACATAGGGGATAACGGACACCTCCATACGTTTCACTCTGGCCGTCATTTTAAGAGTCATCTTGACAATAGTAGTGTTGTGTTTCGTATAAAAACAATTATCCGTGAAAACCTCAATAATATTTTAACATGTTTATAATTATTTGTGATACTTGTCTTTACACTGATGAGCATCTACATATAATTACTTTATTTTCGTTCTATTTACATGAATATTTATCTTAAAATGCAAGAAAAAAATTGAGGCAATATTTATATCGTGTTTAGCTATTGTCAGTGCAGTATGTTAACAAAGGCAAAATAATGTTATTAATTCCCTTAATTTATTATTTTTTATAATTAATTTCAGTGGTATGCAGGGGTAAACGGACATTATTTTTACGGGGCAAATGGAGATAGCTTATCTTATGTTAATTACTCCCGTTTGTTATAAATTACAGTACGTAATTGGAATAGTAATTGATTGATGTTACTAGAGTAAAGAATCAATGTCTCTGACAGTAAAAACTATTGAAATGAACAAAATGTGTCTTCTATCAACCAAGAAATACATCTCTAACAATTAATGTCGTTACAAATACACCTGTAGCTAATATAATTAAAACTTCTTCTGAGAACCAAGTGTAACAAAGTTCAGAAAGTGATCAAATGATGGACACCAGAAATATAACAACTGACACATCGTTAATGACTTCAAGTACAAATTAGTTCATTGCCTGAAGCATCTGGAGTCACAAAAACTTCAAGAAAAGGGCGTAGAGAGACTGTGTCCAGAATATTAACCACAAGAAAACTTATTTCTGAGTTAAAATGTAAGAAACTACTCTAGAATGGAAAAAAAATCAAAAAGAAAAAAAAGCAATGCCAAATCTTAGAAGAAAACCGAGAATTGTGGTTCTTGTAATGATAAGATATAAAGAAGGTGAATATTGGTTTCAGTGCCTCGAGTGTGATGTCTGGTATCACGAAGAATGTGATTTAAATGTAAAGAAACCTTTTTTCAGTTGTGAACAGTGCAATATTGAAGATATAAATTAGGTGTTCCTTTGCCCCTGTTCAAGGGGCAAACGGACACTACTTGGATTCTCAGTTTCTTCATTGTTTGATGTATTTGTAGAGATATTTTTTTAGAGAAATACATTTATTTACTAAACCTTATATATTTTGTAATCATCCTAGATAGCAATTGATGTATTTTTAATTTTTTTTATTTACCTTGCTCATTTTATGTTAAGGGTGTCCATATGCCCTAGGATTGCCCTATTATTATATTCCCTTAACAGTACATGTGATACTATACAAAGTATTTATTGCGAGTAAGAAAAAAACATTAAAGTAGTGAGATCGTATGTCTTGTATATTGACATTTTCATATACTAAAATATTATACATAATATATTTAAAAAATAAAAAAATAGCTGCCGCACCGGGATGGCGAGAGACCACATTGTCAACGTTTAAAAATAATAATTGTCATAGCTAAGACGGTGAGCAAACTTTCGAACATATTGACATAAATAATAATCGCCACTATGGCTGCGAGATCTAGAATTATTAAGATTAGTTGTACTATGTAAAGCGATTGCTTTCTGCTAGTAATATAATAATATTTTTACATATAAATGATAACATTTTAGTTCAAACCATTTTTCTTTTAGATTTACAACAAACTGCTAAACATTGTTCCTTTCAATCGAACACATCAATTCAAACCGTGGAATGTATCGTCTGCAGCGCGGTGATCACATCGAAAGATAGCCCTGAAAAAATTAATAAAGACTGTGAAGAACGTGTTTTTAAAGGAGTTAAAAAAAATTTAAGTTTTCCTTCTGTTAAATATCTCATCAAATACTGTATTTCGGTTCATTTTTCATACATTCATTTTATTTTGAATACTATTATTATCATTCATAAATATAAATATGATAAGTAATAACTTTCTCAGTTCATAACATAACATTGTTTTATTTATATCCATCCATTTTTATAATGAAACTCTATAAAGTTAACACCAATTCTATCAATAATATTAAATATAGAAATTTTATCAGAAGTAATGAGTTTGTTCATTTAATTTATTCTTTACTTTTATTCACTTACATAGTGACTAAGGAATCTTACACTTTGAAAGCAACAAAAAAATATTTATTGATGCTTTTGAGATGTGGTGCTGTAGACACGTGTTGCGCGTGCCTTGAGTAGCGAAACGTACAATTGTATAGATTCTGCAGAAGCTACACATCAACGAAATACTCTCAATCATTTACCTAAAATAGCATGGAGAAGCTTGCTGTGATGGGTCACACTTTAAAGGACGTAGAGAAAAAGGAAGATTCACACTCATTGTATCGACGAGATGGAAAAAGCAACAGGCACATCTCTGGTAACAGCCCTCAGATCTGGGGGACGATGCGCATAGTAGAGGAATATAGTCAAGAGGGCAAGCCCCGTGATTGCAAAAATCCCCCTTCTCCCCGGTTCTCTTAGCTCCAAGTCCTGATCTCATAGCACAAACGCTTAGCTTAATTTGAAAGCAGTAAGAATATTGATGTGACCTGTATTCTTTCACGTCTGTAGTATTAATATAAAGTGTATTTTTTTAGAGGTATAGAACATTAAAATGAAATAAAACACATCGTGGCAATGCCCATAGGCTTTATTGGAAAGATAACTTTATGCTATTAGTGTTTAAATCTGATTTCGGGCATATGGGCGCCGCGACTGGCTTGAATAAAATGCAATCTAGAAGTCCAATTTTCGACCACATTTTGGAGCAGCTTGGAGGCAATAACGCGACGAATGTTGACTTCCAAGTCGTTTATCATCTCTGGTTTATCGGCGTAGACTAGCGACTTTACATTTACATACAAAAAATAATCCAAAGGTGTTATATTACATGATCTTGGAGGCCAATTCACAGGTCCATTACGCGAAATTATGCGCTCATAGAATATTTTTTTTCAATAAATTATTTGTGGCGCGCGCTGTACGGAATGTTGGGTTGCCTTGTTGAAACCACAGCTATTCCACATTAATGCCATTCAATTGGGGATCAAAAAAAAGGAATCATGGATCTAATGTTGTGCACGATGGCGAGTCGACTCATTCGTGTCCTTAATATTACGCTCCATTGTAGCAAAAACTTCTTCGGTGCGCACTGTACTGGTGCGAAAACGATCTATGACTATGATATTCGAATGACTTATTTGGATGGGCGATTATGTCAACCGTAAAATGGACGTAGCGCACGGTAAGTTTTGCGACCTGAATCACAATTTTCTAAATAAATTTGCACAGTTTGCAAGCTTTGTTCTGGCGTAAGTCTATTAATGGCAAGATGGCAAACAAAAATGAGCACAAATCAGCTATCGCTGGAAAAAGTGTTGCAAATTAAAAAAACAAACCTATTCAAAAACACAATTTATTCATTTATTAATATAATATGCATTATATCTACATGATTAAAGATGCATAACTATCTTTAAAGAAAATATATAAATCATTTTCTCATTTATATGAAAATATGATTTTTCTTTACATTTCATACAATTTTATTAACTCATTATATAATTATAGAGATTATTAATATATATTTAAGTTTATTAGTTTAATATTTTACGAAAACACGTGGTGGTTCATATTAATAATTAATAGTTTATTAAATTTGTTTTTAAAAGCGACTATGAGTTATTTAAACTCGCCAGCCGGTTTAGAAAAATACCCTTTCCTTCACCACGATGATAAAATAATTAACTAAAATCATATGTCAAAATATTCTTATGTTTTCAAATATAAATATAATAACGTAATTTAAAAAATAAATCTAGTACCTGAACGATGAACGACATAGAAATTGACTTAAGGTACTTTTAATTTTCCAGTTTGATATTTGAGAAATTCTACTAGAATTACATACTCTTTTAAGATGAGGTTAATAGTTAGACTTCTTATAAATGTCACCTGAGTACTAAATAACGTTGATTATTACTAGGGAGATAAGTTTTCATAGAAAGAGATGACGATAAAATTGTTGATTTTCTTGCATTCGAGACAAGTGTCATAAATAATTCGTATATAAGTCTTCGTACGTCTCATCCACGTTTATTAATAATAATGTTATAAAATGAAATAAAATGTGTGTTGTCATTTGAATTAATCGATTAAAAATAAAATAATTTTTTGAGGTAAGTCGTTGAATATACTATATTTAGATTGACGCTTAACACAGTGTTCTAAATTAAAAATTATAATGTCAGATGTATTTGGTGGTTTTGTTTATTATTATCGATTTAAAATACCACGTTGCAGTTTTATGAGCCGTTTGTTTCATAATTCAACGGAATTCATAAGACAACGGTGTTACATATATGCGGAATATTCAATTGCGGCTTATATACAAAATAAAGTACATAAAATCAGTAAAAAACCACAACAAACTTATTTTGTGTATTTATTCATATTTTAATTAAAATATAACTTATCTGCGTATTTAACCAAAAATTAAGGGCGACGGATTCCATATCCGCTATTGCCGGATTTAGAGACGGAAAAGGTAAAAATACACATTAATAGGATCGATTAAAATATTATTTAGTAAGAAATAATTATGTTTATGATATAAAACTTAGTTTTGAATAGTAGTTGAAGCCTCAATGCATACAATACAATACATTCATTATTTAAAATCGTTTGTTTCACTATAATAAAGTATTTTAAAAACGCCAAAAACTGATATGTCCTGCAAATTTAACGGTTTATAACTATTAATTTTAAGCATTTTTAATATATAAGACAATATATTTAATATATGCAAGAATTATCATATTAAGGCAATTTTGTAGCACACGGAAAATGAATTGAATGGTCGCGGTATTTCTTATAATGTTTATATTGTTTTAATTATGGGAAATAATATTCAGTTTATATGTTTAAAATTAGTGTAAAGGTCTTATTTAAGTATAATAATTTTTGAATTAACGTCTAATCTAGTGGATAATTTCTGATATAAATGAATAATAAATTTTCGTAATAAACGCGAAAGGGTGAATTATTATTGAAATTTTCCTTAATGGTATAAAATAAAATGATTGTTTTTTTTAAGATAGGACTATTAATTATTTCATACCTGTGTAAATATAATATTTAAAAATAAAAAGTTTATTTGATATTCGTGAACGATTACTTTTATTCCAATTTTTCTTCGTGTATTTTGTATGTTGTTGAGTTTTTAATTTTTTTTTCTATTTTAACTATTAGTTATATACAAATATATATATACAAAATTTACGTGCTGAAAGTGTTTTGTGAATTTTTTCAAGCGGGAGTCAGTGGTAATAAGTACCCGCCTTGTTCTATTGAAATGTAGGTTGGGCGAGGGTGAAGTTATATTTTTTATGATAACACGTTAATTACAAGCATTTTATTTTTACTTCCTGAAAGATATGGTATAATCATATTAGGTCATATTTTTATCATATCTTTTTGACAATCCACCAAGGGATAAAATTCTAATAAGTAGTTCCTGCGAAGATTTGGACATACTCAAAATATTTTGAAATATACTGGTCTAAATGTGAAGTTAAAAATTGAAAAATACTGCCTTTTCAGACGTATTTTAGTATATGTTAATAATTCGAATGAATTTCATATATACACATAAAAATACTTCAAAGAATAGTCTCAGCGACATCTATACTGTTATATGAGAATGAATATCAAATTTTCAAAAAAAAACCATAGATGGCGATAGCATAGTTGGTAATAAATAATTTAAATGTTCTAACATAATAACATATATACAACTTCCAAAAATTTGATAGATGTGGTAGCATGGGTAAATAGGTGAACGTTACATTGTGTAAAGTGATCACTTAAGTCAGCAGATGACAGGTCGTAAGCCCTGCAATGCCCTAGACTTCCATACTTCCCATGTAAAATAATAGATTAGTCTCTGTGAGCCATCTATATCATAATTATATTAATTTACAAACAATACAGTACATTTACTTTTAGTATATTTTTTATCTGTCAGTATTATTTAAAAATAGAATATGGTAAAAATGATATTGAAATCATCGAAAATAAATATCATCTGCTTTATGGTAACCGATATAAACATTCCTATTCATGCACGCTTTCAGAAGCATAGACAATCGATGATTTTATAAAACTTTGCGCCGAATGGGGACGGACACTGTCATGTCCGGAATACTTAGTGGATTAGAGTTACGTACGTGCGTAAAGTGAACTTAACAATATGATAAGTGAATCACGTAATTACTTAATTAATTAAAGTATAAATAACAATCAGTATAATAAACAATAAATTTATTGGTGTTGCGTACATTGAAAAATTTTTTAATAAACTAACCATTACGTTTAATTTATTCATATATAAACTATCCATTGTGTAGATCCTCAAGACAAGGGATTTAGTGAGCCCCAGAATACTATAAATTAAATCGTCAAAGAAAGCATCAGAACCGAGGTTTTTGGCGAGCTCCTTTGCTAACCTAAACATGGCCAAACTTAAAATTCAACACATTTCTTTGTAAATGTTATAGCAGTTGCTAAATTCATTGTTTAATATTGCTTCGCTTTACTTGCAATGCAATTTCCATACACCGCACAAATTTTGTACTGTATGTGATATGCTTTATAGTGAACACTAGTTGTCACAATGATAATGTAGAATTGTTCAAAAGTTGATAGAAAAGTGAAAAGCCCACAAGAAAAGTGAAAAGTCCTTCCACAGTCAGTGTCGTGTCTTGGCAAATCAGCCATTGCGCCCTCAAATCCGGTGTCCAGGGCGGCTGCCTCACTCGCCTCACCCTAAGCCGGCCCTATTCCGTGTACTTCATATGTTGGAGACAGTATGGTCGCCGGCAGTGGTGCTCCGAAGACTTGTAAAATCGTTTTTCTTTTGTTTTTGTCATTTTCTCTTTCTCACGGGCGTGTTCCTTCCATCCCTCAGCTCCCTGGCCATAGTAAAATACTGACACTGTTGACATTGTATTATTATGTTGATTACTTTGTGTTATTTTCTCCTCTTTTCATGTATATTTCTGAAATATTTGTATACCGTTTTCTTTCCATTTATTTGTTTATTTGATTTCATTAATGTTAATGTAAATCTTAATATATAAAGGTCGGGGACTGTGAGGGTTTTTGAGATGGCAACTGTTCGACTCCGTCTCATCGCATGTGCGAGGAGAAGTTGCACAGCTGCCTTTTTGCATTTTAAAAAATTCCAACCAGGCGGCGAATGAGTAGGACCATATAGGAGCTTTTGCTTATAAACGGTCCTGGGTAAGCGGCGGGCCCACCCTCAGAGTGTGGTCGTATTTATGCTACGTCTTCTTCGAAAGTGCTACGAGATGACACGTACTTTTTTATATACATATATTTACTGTATTTAAATAATTGCTTCATTATGTTTTAATACGTAAAAAAAATTATTTATTTTTTATCATTTTATCACTAAAATTTTCCGTAGATTAATCACATCCAATGACATATACAAAATCAACAGCTTTTTCTATCTAAGGCTTTTTTTTATACCTATCCCGTTAGTTTAGTTTTTAAAATTATGCTTTGGCTAGAATATGCTAGATAATATTTTATGTGAATTATTTCAGAATGGCTGAAATATTTCACAAAAATATCAGTATACGAAGACACTTTATGCTAAAATTGCCAATGGAAAAAAATGTTAGGAACAGAAGGTTAGTGTATTATTTATAGCACGTCGGAAGAGCCCTTTTGCTTATTTCTCTCAACTTCCCCCTCTTAACCATTTTCTTATGAGTCCTTCAGTTTTCCCTTATCTTCATTTAGTTCCCTGGAGTTTTAAACGTCTTATGCTGAGTCCAACATCTTCATATTAAATGCAGTCGTACCAAAAACTCTGTTGGGAGTCTTATAAGAGATTATCTTTAGTTGCACAGTATAGGAATATATATTTTACTTTCAGGACCAAAGTAAAGTTAATGAATATCATTGTAGTCATATTAAATATAATATATATATATGTATTTTAGAGCCTGTAAAGTAAAAGTAAAAATTATAATAATTTTATAACCCAAATATGATATTAGATAAATAGACATGTATTTTCATAAATTCAACTGAAGATTTGAACAATAGCTAATTAAATAACTTTCTGTAATTTTAGTTAAATAACATATTTATTATATTAATAGTATTTATATCTAGATGATTCAAATAAATACTTATTTTGAAATCTGTGAGTTCGTCAACAAATAATAAAATTAAATGTAATATAATAAAATTATTAAATGTAGTATATTAATTACAATACATCATTCAATTTATTTATTTATGGCAGAGTAAAGAATGAAGAAATAAGGAAATAATGTTAAGCTGATATTAGTCAAGTAAGTAAGATTAAGAAAAGATCGATTAAGTGGTTTGATCACTTGCAACGGATGAATGAGGAGAGAATGGTAAAAAAGATATATGACGCAAGTGTTGATGGAACCAGAAATAGAGGACGTCCGCGGAAGACTTGGCACGACCAGGTAAACAAGATAATGGAGGATGGTTCTGTTAGAAGCCTCAACAATCGGCGAGCTAGTATGAGAAGATGTATGAATGTGGATGAGGCGAGAATTGTGTGTCACGATAGAGGAGTATGGTGCTATATCCTCTCTGCCTACCCCCGCGGGAAAACGGCGTGATGGTAAGTACATAATTCCATTTTTTTAAATGTCTTCCTAGGTGCATCTAGAAGTTTTAAATTAAAAGACAATACTGAATTATTTTTGTTAGAATTAATTCATTCAGATATACATCTCTCAAAGCTTTGAAATAAGTTTTCACGAATATTAACTGAGTTTAAACAATTATAATTACGTAAAAATAATTTATGGTAAACTGTATCTTTATCGAATATCAACTACGTGTAGGTAAATGGACTGAGTCTAGTTGAAGTTTGCTAGTTACAGCGGTTCAATCTAATTGATATTTTTTTTAAAAGAGAACGCATTTTATTGTGAAGCTGCAATTTTTCAGAATATAGTCAATCAATTTATCGAAATAATATAACCCGGTAGCAACAGAAATATTTTTTCGATAAATTGATTTTATCTATATATCTTTGTAATTGATACATTAAATATATCTTCTTCTTCATTTTTCATATTCTCATTAACTTATGGTCGGCTCTCTTTGTACGAACGCGCCATGCCAGGATGATCTGTTCTGAATAGTCTTCTGATATGATCACCCGGTCAGCTCATTATATTATAATTCTATCTACCATTTTCCTGACTTCTCCCATCTTCTCTATGACGGGTGTAATCTTAAAAATTACCCTAATGTACTCATTCCGAACTATCTGGTCACTCTTCCAGCTCACCTGACCCATTTTGAGTTCATTGGTGCTCATTTTTTGTTTGTAGGTTATCTTTACTGTCCAGAACTTGGCATCATATAGTATTAATGATCGTACGGCTGTCTTAAGTACTCGGTCTTTAGTTTTGATCGGTGTTCTTGAGTTATAGAGCACCAATGAGAGAGCGTCACTTAAGTCAAAATGGTAAAGAAATATTTCTGTCGTGGCCGGGTTGAATTTGCCAATGATTCGGTTTTACTCTTGCTATTTTGAATTCCGCCGGATTCAAGGGTTTGACTCCATTGTTAATTTTTTTTATAGATTTTAATTTTTTGGAAAATACTCCAAAGACTTTTGATTTTTTGATGATATGATTTTTGTGCTTTTGTCATTATATGTGTCGTGTACTATTTTGATAAATAATTTGGAAATTAATTGAACTGACCGATACCATATCATACGTCGTGGTAGATTCTCAATGTTCGTTACAAAACACCAATCCATTTAATTCATGAAATATTAACCTCTGACATGACAGACGTTCTCTTATCCA
This sequence comes from Eubasilissa splendida, assembly GCA_031772225.1. NCBI lineage: Eukaryota > Metazoa > Arthropoda > Insecta > Trichoptera > Phryganeidae > Eubasilissa > Eubasilissa splendida. The sequence continues at coordinate 20,191,366 of CM062848.1, read as the reverse complement.
CGGCAGACGGCTATACCGATTTAGATTCGAATCAATTTACAATTTCGTCAATCAGGGAAACATAATAAATTTAAACAGTTTAAATTCACATTTATTCATAAAATTGGGCATTTCTAAATAGTGATGCATTCCAGTAAGCATACGACAGTGAAAATTTACAGGGCAGCGGTCTTGCGTATCATTGTAATAACCTCAGAACATATGACAAAAAAATTCAAGCTCTGTATTAATCTTAAGAGTTTAACAGTATTTATTGAATTAATACGTGTCTTATCCCTAATTAATTATAATGATTTATAGCTACTTTGACATTCTTACAATTATATATATTATATACATATAACCACATTTGGGACATGATAGAATTGGTACTCCCTGATGACTTACAGAACAGAACAAACATCGACGGATGAATAAACAAGTAAAAGGAATCAGAGAGGGAATTGATTTAGGATTTGTGTGCCTCCACCAAAATTGATAGAAAGATGTTTTCTACCCCCGTTAATTGGTCCATAGAGTCCTGCTGCCGGGACCTCGACGTCTCCGTCCGGGGCACGACACGTGTAGTTTCGAGTCTCGAATTGACAAAAAACTGACCCCAGTCAATCTTGTATCATAGGACATGACATATATATATATACAATATATTGGCGCTCGGATCAGCTATTCATGATTGCAGACGTGCTTCTAAAATGAATGAATGATATTTAATTACTCGAGATTTCAAAGTAAATTATGAATATGTATATTTTTTTACAATTTACTGTAAAACTTTATTTTTATTTATTACTTTTTATTAAAAAACAATTTAATTGTACACTGATTTAAAAGCTAATAGTCTCTAATACCTTTTTATACGGGATGCGCATGATTCTACATTCTTGCTATTCCGGCTCAATTATTTTGCTGTTTTATTATTCAAACCGAATATGACCTTATGGTTCAGTGCGAGATGCCGTACGTTTTTTTTTCATAACATTCATCAAAAGCATTTAATTAATCAAGATCCTGTTAAAACTCTCGATTACTTGAATGGGATTACTCATTCATTAGTTGAGGTGAAGCCGAATTAATTTTTCGTTATTGTGGAAAGTCTAATTTTTTTATTGTAAAGGTATCATTCTTCATATTTTAAAAGAGTAAAATAAGTTTTTTTTCCCGGTAGCTTCCGCAATCGCATCTGTGTCCTTTATTTTTGTAAAACTGTATAGCTATGGTGGCAGAAGTTTGGTATTTACTCACTTCTAATAATGTTATTGAAGAGTTTTGTCAGCCATTCGATACCTTTATTATTAAATTTTAACAATTTCGGGATTTCATCGGATCCTACTATTTATTTTTCATAATTTAAATTGTATGACTGACTTTATCTAGTGGTATTTCTAGGATTGCGTCGGATATTTTTCTTGATACATCTTCGTATTACACCCTCCATCGTTTGATTGTACGCTGACTTTGCCTCTCTCGGAATGACTTTGTATTTTCTAAATTGTGTTAGTAGCTTTCTATCTGACATAATAATATGATAATGTGATGATCCGGATGCGAAAAGAAAAATAAATCCTTAAGACAATAACAATCCGGAAGCTGTAATATTTTGGCCATATCATGAGACGTTCAGAAAAATACCAAATCCTGAATCTCACACTTCAAGGTAAAATTGAGAGCAGAAAAGCCCATAAAAGACGAAGAACATGCTGGCTAATTTATCTAAATGGCTGAAAAATCTAAAGTTCACAGTCCAACTATTTGGAGCTGCTGCAAACAAAAAAATAATCGCCAACATGATAGCTAACTTTAAAGAGCAGGATAAACTATAAAAAAGTTTTATTTTTATAATTATAATCCCAGCTAAAATTAAGGATTATATTTATTTTAAAAATACACTGATTTGGTTACCGAATTAAAATAAGAAAACTCATAGTTTTAAAATTATATTTTTAAACGAGAATTTGTTTGAAAATAACTGTTATACCGGAAAAAAATATTTTTTTTTTAAAAAAAGGTTAATATACAAAAATTATATGAATAAAATAATAAGATAGCTAGAGATAGATACATAGAAAATATACGCAACAGTTTTTAAAAGTTTATCAAATAATGATATAATAATAGATTGCAAACAAATATATCTGTAATAAGAAGTGTTTCATCGATGCAGCTGTAAAATGCTCCCTTTGTAACACGGGTCGTAGATTGGGGATTCGATATCCGTTCGTATTATAAGTATTTTAAAAATAACAAGAGTATAAAAAGTACTCTGTACTCATATCTCTATTTAATGAATAAATAAAATTATCGAAATAGAAAACCGCTTCCATATTTGACAAAATTGCTTTCTATGAATATTAATCTGCGTCTAGAGGATGCAGCAAGCGTGGACCCCAAAAAGAATCCTTAATAATAACCCAGGTGGTAGAAAAAGCGTGGGAAGACCCCAACTTTGCTGGGAGGATAGTTTAAATGAGAGTAGAGCTTCTACAGATTCCGAAGTGGAAGACAGTAGCCGAGAGCTGGTGCATGTGGACGCAAAAATTCAGAACGTCATGGATCGATGAAGGCTTGACATGGACTGCAGAGCTATTGAAGGAGAAAAAAAGAACATGGATATTAATATGATATGCTTGTATGTATACATGTCAATTTTATTTAAATACAAAATAATGTAAAGCAATGTAACGCGCGATTTGTATCGTCTTTTAACTTATTTAGAAACTTATCTTTCAACGATCAAAAAAAATATTTAGGTTCATAAATTAATATTTATACCGAGTGTATATTTGACAAAAAAATTGCAGGCATAAACTAAAAAGTTTTAATGGTTTCAGTTCGATCTATATTCACTCTGCATACTTTGTTCGTTCGATTTTATAATACATTTTCCATAATTAAAGAGGTTATGAATATAAGGATGCGATACGAAATAAATTGTATGTGAATGAATAATGTATAAATAAAGATTTAAAGAATTATATTATTTTTGTTTCTTGATCCATACAAAGTTTCCCATGTCCTTTAAAATATTTAAATTAGTTTTATTAGTAGGACACATTCTTATTGTGAAGTTGTAATTATTCAGAACATAGGTCTGTGATAGTTTAAATATGAATTAAATATATTAATTAGAAAGATATACATATAAAATCAATTTTATCGAAAAATATTTTTGTTGCGCCACCGGGATTCGAACCTGGATCTCTTTCCTAACTGGGGAAGGTGCATTATCCAACTATGCTACAGCAAAAATATTTTTAGAGACAATTTTCGAACCTATATATTACCTTTTTTGATATTAATACATTTAATCGTTCTATTACTTGAAAGAGCCATCTACCTTATTTTTACAGAATCTCAAATACCTTTGAGTAATCTGATAGCAGACGCCCGAATTACGAATTTGGACACATTCATACAACTTTATTATTAGGAGGACACATTCTTATTGTGAAGTTGTAATTATTCAGAACATAGGTCTGAGATATTTTAAATATTGTCTATTGCTAAAAATATTATCGCTGTAGCATAGTTAGATAATGCACCTTCGCCCGGTTAGGAAAGAAATCCAGGTTCGAATCCCGGTGGCGCAACAACAATATTTTTCGATAAAATTGATTTTATATGTATATCTTTCTAATTAATATATTTAATTCATATTTAAATTAGTTTTAAAATATTAAATAAAATAATAATTTTAAATAAATACGTGAGATACGTAACGTCATATCCAAATTAAGAATATGAAATAGAAGCCCATTTACTAGACAGAGAGGTATCCTGTGGTTCAGAATTTGAATCGGTTAGTAGTTTAAAGGTACTATTTAGATTTTTCCGGCCGCCATCATGGCTTGACCGACTATCGTGGAGATCGAAAAAACATGATACAAGGTGTCCTTTAATTTAAAAACAATAAATAAAACCTGATTGTAAACGACAAATGAAATAAGTCGGCATTTTTAAGTTTTGAAAACAACATCAAACAAGTGTCGGCCGTTTACAGGGCTTACAGATTTGAGCCCTTTTTACGGCATGTTAGATGATTTTATCCAGAGTTTCTTTTATTAATTACTGCGACTATTTTATTTCAAATTTTTTGATATACTTTTGAGCTTAGATCAGAAAAAATTCGATGTTTGAGAAAATACTTCAATTATTTCCAAAATAAATCGCGCGCGCGCTGTTGAGGAGTGTAGCAATTTATTGTGAAAGTTTTAAGTATACCTATTTGTATATAATAAAAATGATTGATGCATGTGATATTAAAAATAATAAACGTGAATGTTTTTCTGCGCTTGGCTGTAGAATTTAAGTATCAAAAGTAAATATAATCAATTTATGGAGAATTTTTTCATTAGTATTATTTATTCTAGATAATTGCAACAGTATCATGGAATTTTCATGTCAATAAATGTAAATAATATAGAAATAAGTATCAGTAAATAAAAAAGACATTGAAAATTACCGCCCCATATAAATTATTTTCAACACAGCCAAAATCTACGAAAAAATTGTAAATAACAGCTCATGTCATATATCCGTAGCAATAACATCATAAATGAGAAGGAATTTGGATTTATGGAAAAAATTAGCACACAAGATTCTATTGCAAAAATAATTTCAATAATAAACAAACATATAGATGATAGTGACAAATGCATTGGTATTTTTATAGATCTAAGAAAAGCCTTTGAAAACATATCACACAAGAAACTACATAATAAACATTAATATATTGGCCTTGGTGGCAATGTTTTATCATGGCTAATAAGTTATTTAACATACCGAAAACAAAATGTAAAAAATAATTAACACAATAGCACATTTGAAACCACTGACTTTGGCATACCACAAGGTACGGTACTTGGACCATTGTTATTTATTTTACACTCTAATGATATATTTAAACTCAAATAACATGGTAAAATAATATCTTATGCAAACGGTACAGTACTAATAATTTATGAAAAAACTTGAACTGACGCTAATATATCTGGAAATGAGGGAAATTAATACCATAAAAAAGTGAAGGGATGATAACCTACTATCAACTAATACCGATAAAACATACTTTCTACGATTTGCTATTCAACAGAAAAATAACACTGAAATTAATATTAAAATTCACACCAAAGCCTGTACTCAAGAAGACTCTTGTGACCAATGTTCATCAATTGAAGAAAAAAACTGTATCAAGTACCTAAAAATCATAATAGATAACAAACTAAAATGGAAAGAACATATTACTAATCTTACAAACAAAATATGGAAAACTGCCTACATATTTGTAAGACTCGGAAACATCTTACCACTTACAAATCTGAAAATAATATATTAAGTGTTTGTACAGTCACATTTGCAATACGGTATTATTATATGGGGAGGAGCATATAAAACTTCAATGTCACAATTAGAAATCACTCAAAAAATGACGATAAAAATTATTCTAAAAGAAAGACTATCTAAGTATACAACTTTTCACAGATTTCAAAGTACCAAAAATAATAAACATATACAAAAAAAAAATTCAATAATCGAAATTTTCAAAATTAAAAATAAATGAAACATTAGAAGCGAATCTCGATCTACAAGATTTAGAGACCAAATTAATATTCCTAAAATAAAATACATCGCAACCCGAAATCACTATTTTTATCAAGGCATCAAATTTTTTAACAATCTCTACATCACAATTAGAAACATTACAGACTAATATCTATCTGAAGTAAAAATAATATGTAATTAACATAAATGATCTCGTATACACTCCTTCTCTATACACGAGTCTTACTCTCATAGAGAAGAAATAAATGTTAAATGAAATATTTATATATCCTACTGATATTTCTAAAACGTATTATATTTTCTAATATTAAAACAAATAATGTAAAATATCTCTTACTGTTGACGCAGTTTACCATGATTTATTTGAAGCACACGAATGACTTTGCACTTACCTTCTGTCATCTTCATTGGCCTGTAAGGCTAGCATTATATTTCAGAAGACCTGTCTACTTTGGTCTATGCTTTAGTTATATTTTAATATTTATTGCCTGCTTGATTAATGAACCGATGCAAAATTAGTATTAAGGCGGCTATATGTTTGTATTTAATATTTAGGTGAATTTACATTAAACGTCTTCTGAATATATGATAATTATTATTTTCTGAAACGTAAGCTTTTTCCCCAAACCTTTTAAATCGTTTATTTATTATTAAAATCGTCTCCATACTCTAACCACACTACATCTATATAGCATACTTTTTGAATCATTACGTGTGATCAACTTGGGTTGGCGTTCAAGTTACCGTCGTTTGAAGTTCACTGTAACTTTTGCGAAATTGAGGCAGAAATCGTTGACTTTTATCTTAAAAGGAAGAGATAAAGATAGTACGAGTATTTTTCGATAAATATACATAAATCATGTATGTAGATCAAAAATAAAAAAGGTATTTCTTAAAGAAAATTTAAAAAACCATTTAAATATAGTAAATAACGTTTATTGATTTAAGCATTTAATATGAATGAAATAATTATTTTCATATAGAGATAAAAAAACCAATTATCGTTAAGTATTAAAATATTGGGATCGAAAAAATGATTACCAGAACTGTATGTTAATTTTTAATGACACATTTCACAATGTATTCTTAATCAAATAAGGAATCGAGAAAAGTGAATTTAATAAATCATAAAAAACATTCAAGTTTTCCCAATGATTACGCTCGTTCAAGGTATTCGTTTTGTTTCCGAAAGAAATGACAACATTCATCGAAATTGATCGAACAAGAGCACCTGATGCCGAACTACAGAGACGTACGGAGGGCGCGTAGCTCACCCACAATTTTATATAAACAAATGCACGAAAAATTCGACAAAGCGGTTAAAATTGTTTCTTCAAAAACTATTCCTGTTTCAAATAAAAGTTTCTACGGCTAATTCTTTACATATAGTTATAGATATACATAAAGTGTAGGTAATTCTAAGGCATAAATGAACATGCTTACGTAGAAAGCAGCCGGCCACGATTTTCAAAAATATTGAATTTTTTTTTACCAGATGCAGAAAGGTCAATTAAGTTTATATCTATACTTTAATTACGATTTAAAAAGTAAAATTAATATTCAAGTTGTGTAGATTTCATACGTTCAAAATATTAAATATTACTGTCCATGACGTATTTTATGTAATAATTGCTTTATTAGAAATGCCAACCGAATCACAAATAATGTAAATTTTAATTAATAACCAATTCACCTGACAAATTGTTCTTCAACAAATTGGATTCAATTTGTCGGATCAAATTTGACACCACGTATGGTTTATGTTTTTATCGGAATATTTGACTTGTTCACTGACGGGATGCTGATTTACCTGCAAATGCATATGTAGACAAATAACAATATTCCCTCCGACCTGTTGCTAGTAGGCGATAAGACGACATTGGAAAATATGGCTTGTTATAGTGATAACTATAAGCGTAGAATTTCGATTCTGCAATAAAAAGTACAATTTTGATGATTTTAAAATTTAATTCGGCAAAAAAAATATCTAACACAAAAAAAGTTGCTTAAAATCTATTATACGTACAAAGTTCATGTCCTGACAATGTTGCTTTAATTTATTTTCAGAGAGTTTTACAACCACCGAGATAGAATATTACCTGTCTGCGGTGGCGCTCGGTTTACGAGTTTAACTGGGGACAACTACGGAAAGGTGTAGAGAATGGTATTCGGTGGGCAAATTTAAAATAAATATCCCGCCTGGAACTTTCGAGAAGGAATATACTTTGAAGTATCAAACCGATGGCGCCGCGGGCGGAATTCGCCAAGTCTATGCAAATGCGTGATCAAATTACGAATTTTCCGGCGGTGAAATTTGGAGAACTCGCAAAGTGATTTCGGCAGTTTTACAATCATTAGAGATCATTCATTCCGGTTGAAAAAGAAAATTTAAAAGTTTAACGCAGGATCTGACAGGGGCAGAAGTACCTGTGAAAAATTCATTCAAATATTAAAGGTGAGGCGGATTTCACAAGACGGCGTGGTTTTATAAAACAGCGCAAATAGGTCAAAAGATTGACCCTCGTGATCTAAATAATCCTGATCAAATTGCCTTAAAAATATTGGGTTCTTCAAATAATTTCGGATTTATTAATATTTATTGTTCAATTTTTATAACAAATTTCTTACGTATAGAATAACTTGTGCGCATGACAAAATCATTCTATGGTATAATATATTGATTTACATGCCCATATAACAATATATTATAGCCCGTATCAACGTAATAAGACACGATGAGATAGATCTCAGAGGTCTTTGTTGAGATTTGAGATAAATCTCAGTACCATGTATATGTGTTGAGATTTTGATCTGAAGATAAAATCAGAGATCAGTTTGAAATTGGTTGACATGGGTAAAAACTCTAACCTGTGTATACGACGAACTATTTGACAGTGAGCGCGACACGTCATCTAGAACCATATATATATCTATAATTATTTATTCTGTATCGTTTGACAAATGAAAGGCATTCAATTACATACATTTATTCAATTTTTACTGTTGCTCACCCAACTGATGAATATAATATCAATGGTCAATGGACTGACATTTTTTGACGTTTAACGTACAACAAGCATGAAGTGAGGTACGAGAAGACGAATTTGTGAGGTTTTGTACGTACATGGTGAACTACGAAAGTTGTCTTCGAAGTATCTCATGGAGAATCATCAATAATCCATGTCCCAGAAATTGTCTCGAATCAAGAATCGCATCCGTGGACATGGGGCACTACATATCATTAATTTATTTAATGAATTCATGAATCACACAATAAAATGCAATGAATTTATATGCCCTATTTCTAGAGCCACTGAACAGATGTCCAAATTATGTAAACAATACCGGACATAAGATGTCTTGGTTGCTGGTTATTGGTTACCCACAATATTATATGTTATTTTAACAGTTAATAATATTTTATATTACATAACGGATACTTTACAATATATGTATTATTTCATTTGCAAATTATTAAGTTTAAGAAATATTTTAAAATTATCTGTAATGTAATTAAAAATATTATTAACTGTTAAAATAGCATATAATATTATGGGTAACCAGTAACTAGCAACCGAGACATGTCATGTCCGGTATTGTTTACATAATCTGGACATCTGTTTAGTGCCTATCTACACAGTTTGTCCTTACGAAACCGGTATTGTTCAAATTTCCCTAATTATAAGTTAGACTACGGCATATGTAATGTAGCTATTGTCCGTGTGAGATAGTAATCTGATTGTAAATACAGATTTTCATGTAACGTTACATTGTAGGGAAAATGGTAAGGTTGGAAAATGGCAAAAATTGGCATTTTACCTCAAGAAATATAATACAACAATATTTATAAAAATAAATAACACCGATGATGAAAACAGAAATTATAAAATAATTTAAAAAAATAATATTGTCATTTATTATTTTATTTATTTGCAAATTTTTATAATACACGTGTCAGGAAATATTCTAGCAAATAAACTACAAAAAAATATGTACACTTTTACTATTTTCAAATTAGATTTTTATTTTTATTACGGCCTTATGTGTTTTGTTTTTAATTATGGCCTTGACAATACTATTTTCAAACCCTATAGCGAGAATACATAACATGCTTTCAGAATACACTTAAGTGATTTACGAATGGTACTTTCAAGTCATTTACATCGGCTGTTTGTGTTCTTAAATGCCTAGTTTGCAATTATTCTTATAAAAAAGTCTGTTAGCAAATAAAAAAAGAGATATTTTTTAAAGTTAATATATAATCCAAGTTTAGACGTTGAATAGGATCTTTTCGCCTTAACTTACTTTAAGGGCCATTACATTTTATTTTAAAGCTCTCGTTATACAACAACATAGCTAAATACTATTCTTCAATTTTAATAATAAAACATGTTTAATCAGGTGGTTGTTTAGTGTCATTTCCAGTATTCATAATTTAAGGTAGAAACGTGAATCTATTGATTTTATAAATATGTTTAATATATTATAACATAACTTTTGATACTTATTTATGGTTACACGATGTTTTTCATAAACCGTGTTACTTTCTTTACCTTCTAAGTAAAACTTATTTTTTCAAATGTCTCAGAATATAATGTATCGTGGTAATGAGAGGAGTATCACCTTACAGATATTATCAAAGTTTTATTTATTTCAATTTTATTACATATATTTACATTATAATTTTATTTTTTGCCAAACTACATGTTAATTTTATGGATAGGATTGTCTTTTACATAGTTATTATTGCGGTTTTATAAACATTTTTTTTTATAAATGAAATATAACATGGGTAAAAAAATTAGATTAGAAAATGTTACTGAACTAAAAATATGCATTATTCTACACCTAATTGGTATGTTAATATAATATATACGCTTATAAATCATGTTATAGTAAAGAATAAAATAAATTAGATGAATTACTTAAAAAAGATATAAAGAAAAAAATAATCTTTGGAAAAAATACAATTTTTACAAAGTGTAACAGACTTAGTCCACAATATTTTATGTGTGGATTCCTGAATATAATATAATATAACATGGAAACAAAAAGTTAGATAAGAATATATTATTTTACTTTATATTTTAAGGTGGTCACTGGGGTCTCATCATTATTTTAAATGTTTAATAAACCTTTATTGATTTTATTAATTATTATTTGCACAACACATTCTCTCGTTCTCTCACCGTACACATTGGTCGCGATCGGTACTCTCACGGTTCGACCCGACGATCTGGTTGAATACAATACTCTTCGAATATTATAGCGTATGTTATTACTATAATCATCATTACACAAACTTGTACTCGGTGAGAGAGGAACAGGAGAGTAGAACATCTAAAAATAATCTTAAAATAATGTAACACTATTTGGATACTGGAAAATTGTACAAGATAAATCAAATTTCTACTAGAGATGCGTATTGATTTATTATAAAGATTTTTCTAAAGCAGCAAATAAATTATTTTGCAAATTCACGATTTCGATTAAATATGCCAGAAACATAACACGATAATATTAATCTTTATATTTTCGGTAATGGTAATTGGTGTATAGGAATTCAGAGTTATCCGAACTCCCCGAAATGTCATTATATCAGCTCAGTACAATACCAGCACTCATTATACATTCATCACAGCACCATTACAGCATTAAACATCAATCGAACCAAAAAGTTACAAGTTGAAGTAAAACCAAAACCTAAAAGTAAAACCTTTCTTGAAAGTCGTAAAAATATTTTAAAAGTACGTAATTTTTCATGACAGTCGATGCTAATCACATTTCTTCCATGCAACTGCCAAAATACGCCGCATGCAGAACAGCACCGAAGAAATTGAATTATTTCAATACATTTTTTAAATTTCCTATCTGATAAACAAAATTTGAAAATTACCCAGAATAGAGATTTCATATTTGAACCGTTTAAGGCAAAAATATTTCGTTCCGAAAAGCGCTACGAGATAACCCGAAAGGTCCGCAGCGCCCTCGCGGGTAGCGTCGCGGCTCGGCGCCTCGACCAGTGCTCGCCCGACCGCCGAGCGATGAGCATGTCGCACTCTGCGTCGCAGCCTCCGGCGACAGCTCCCCGCAGCTGCGGAAGCCACGACTCGAAATAAACTCTAAACTTTTAAAGATTAGTGACGCCGAGTAATTTATGGCATTTGTATTCGACTTGTTAGAATCTGATAAAATTATTATTGATAAGACCCGTGTACAGGGGTAAACTTTTCGTCCTCTGCTTCAACCGTGATATGACATTTATTAGGGGCGACATGACAAAGTTTTGGAAAGTCGCTCGGAAGTTTCTTTCCTGACTTGACAGTAAGGTAGCTGTTTTGTATATTCAATGTCGAATTTTACGGTGGAGGTGTGATTCAAGAGGATTTCTTCTTTGTTTAGTAAGTCACGTTTTGCATATTCATTTTTATTGGCAATAAATGTACATATTTTTTCGTTCTGATTGAAAAGTGTTCAATTTTTTCAGATAACACCCGTTCATACAAAAATACAAGCGAATTTTATGTTTTATTATATTATTAAATAACTTATGTTAAGAAATAATTTTCTTTATTCACATTAGGAATAGTCTTGTGAATTTATTAAAATATGTAAAAAATAAATATTTCGTTTATTGTGTATAAATATTACGATATTTACATAATAACGTACATTCAAAGACCCCCGATAAAGCCTAAAATTTTGAAGAAGATGATTATAATGATGTGATTTATATATTTTTAAAATAATTATGGCATTTAACTGCGAATTAACAAACAAGTTGTGTTTTTTGTCGCAAACAAAAATTGTAAAACATTATTGGTACATCAATGAGCATTCTAATTCATTATTATAGAAACAATGAAAATTTTTCAAAATTAAATTAAAATATAATTTTTGTCATAAATATTCATTAATTTCCGTTAACGTGAAATTTTTCAAGATTGACTATTTTAAAAAAGAAATCATATCTAAAATGATAGATTCTACATACATTCGCAAGAAAAAATAACACGTATACAGAGAATTTTGGCAAAAATGTTATTCTGGATAAAAATATTGTATTCTATTGTAAAAATAATCATTGACTTTTAATTATAAATGGAATTCTCTTGTATGGGATGATTAATTTTATTTAAAAATAATACATTTTTTAACATATTTATATTAATTAATTTAAAAAAATTAAAAAACCCAGTATTACATTACATTCTATATCTTCAATTTCATTGTTCATTTCAAATGTATAATTGTGGACAAAAATATCATCAGATGTCAATATTGCTCCGCAGCGTTTTTTTCTTATTATGAGTTATGAATCTAAATGGCTTGTGATATGGGATATATTATACAGTTTTAATATTTGTCGGAAGAAATAATAACACTACCTCTGGAATCGTAGGAAAGCAATTATAGAATACATTTATAATAACGTCCATTTCGAAAAAATAATAAATAAGGAAAACATTACCTCAAATAACAAAAAGTATAATAATTTTATATCTCAACAAATGAACGAGTTGGTTTACTTCGGAACCGGAAACAATATTGGAGTTTAAAAATGATTATTTCTATAAACAAGCGCATCGTTTCCGCCCGAGAATGTGGATACTGAGTGAGCCAATAAATGTGGATAGGAATCCACAAAAGGTTACATTATTTTTCAAATTGTTTTATTTCCCGAGAGCCGTCCGAGTCCGCAGTTTGAGACAGGTTCAAAGATATAAACAGGTGGTTGGTTGAGAAGTGTTTCCGGTAGGAAATTTGAAACTAAACTTTTGAAAATAATCTTTATTCCTACTTCTAGGAATAAAGATACTAATTTTATAAAATTTCACTTAGTCAACTTTATTATGGAAATAATATAATCTATTAGAAGTATTTTTAATTATATTCAAATAACTTTTGGTTATTGCATTGTATCTGTTTGATTTTATTAATCAAAAATAATAATTGTCTGCAAAACAAAATAAGAAATATAAGGTATATTACGAAATGATAACGATAGCGGAGTGTTGTTGAAAATAAATAGTGCACAGTAACCATCGAAATACTGTTTGTAACTATTTTTGTACAATAATTTGACTATTTATTTACTTATGTTTGATCTTGAGGTAAAACAATCGCCTAGTAATGATGGCGTTGGGCTTTGATCCCCGTACCAGGAAATTACTAACTTAGTGCAAGTTTTCATTGCACAAGTGCTTAGATTGAATTGCAAAAAAGTTGGAATATTGATGCGACATGCAATTCTAGTTTTTTAAATAAGAAAACATAAATTAATGCAAATTCATTTAAATATCGTAAATAATAAAATCATATTAAAAATATTAATATGTATATTTTTGTATAGAAATATGAGCATCTATAACATAATAATGTTACAATAAAATATGTCGATTTGACATTCTTGACTAGAATTGTATAACTTAATTAATAATAATATAAATTATAATATTAAACCATAATGTTCGAAATGGATGCAAGGTCTTCGAGATTTGTATGCAAACTTCGGTTTCGTCCATCCGCTAGTCAAGCTGATTCACCTGAATACATGTCTATATATATTAACATACTCGTACATAATACAAAAGTAACAAAAGAGAATAAGTTTTGCAGATTAGCATTTACATTCCGTGTTCACGCAAAGTTATTAGATCAAAGCGGTTCGGTGCACTGCTGAAGTCCTGCTGATTATGAATTGAAAATAAGTGTTAGAATATGGAAATTGTATGTTTTAAAATGGTATACTTTGCGACATACTATCAAATCGATACTAATATATTAATCACCCCTTTAAATATTTAAATATTACATATTTATAAAAAAAATTTTTGCAAAATGTAAAAAAAAAAATAAACTTGCTACATGATTAAGGGATATAAATGGACAAATCTAAAATAATATTCAGGTCTAATTAATTGTCAACATAGATAGAATCTTGCATTTACAAAGAGTCCATTAAACGCGTATTGTGTGCGTGCACAACCTTGAACCCCACAGAGAAACAAAAAAAGTATTCAAAAATAACTAGACCGAAGATGAGAAGACTGAGGAAGGCTGGAGACGTTGCCAGATGCGAAGACCCTGGAGCGCTCCGAAGAAAATCCGGAGGGAACGCGTCCCCTGAAACCCAACCCCCAAAAATGAGATGGACAGATAACATATCCTGAGATTCAAATTCCCTGGTGGAGGACCGCAGTCCTAGACACAGTGAGCCCTTGAGAGAGGTTGTGCGGTCGGCCAGGGACCTAAATGGTCTTTAGAGCCAGAGAAAGTGATATGTTTAATTATTAAATAAGTATATTTTATTTGTCAATAAGTAAGTCGTTCGCTACGCGGTTATAGAAGCAATATAACCATTCACGTTATTCCCCTAATAATTATCATAAAATATAAATTATCCATTAATTTTAATTTAAAGCGTGAACAGATTAAATAAATAGGAAATCAATTCATTAAAAATGTATAAAGTACATAGTAAACAATCGTGACGTATTTTTGCTTAATAACAAAAAAAAAAGTATTAAAACACAAAGTAAGGAGAACAACTTTTCAAATCGACACCTCACAATAGTGAGTTAGTGACAAAAATCTAACAAATTTATTCTGGCGAACAGCGAACAGGTGAACACACACAGTACGTGACAGGAAATACGAATACAGTGGGCATAGGTGAAGGGTCTTACAGGCAGAATTAAAGAGTGAAAGTCTTTCAAAACAGGTCGGCTTCTCATGAAGTCTCCTTTGAACTTGCTTTTAGGTGAAACCGCAAAAAGCTCAAAGACAACATGTGAAATAGCAGGCTTTGAACTAAAACAATATGAACAAAATATAAGACTTTTTTGTAATTTATTCCTTGCATAATCAATGTAAAAAATCACAAGCGAACCACATTTTCAAATATAAATAATACTGAAAAGTTTTACATTATAATAAATTAATAAAAAATCTCATTGTACTGTCACCAAAAAAAATTACTTAATCATTATGGATATTTTCAAAGTGAATACCTTCACCATTAATAAAACATGTAATGTAATATATCTTATTTATATTTCCTTTAACAATACGTATCTTTTCGTTGGATTATGCGTTCCCAGCAGTTTGCGCACATCGTGCGTGCGGATCACTTAAAATAATTGTTTGCTTCCCAAGTAAAAAAAAATGTAGAAAGCAATAAATAAAATAAAACCGACACAGAATCATTAATTCATTAAAATTTCAGTTTTATGTGTATAAATGGTAATGTTGGAATTTCTTACATTGTTTTTAATGGAGTTGCAAATAACAGCTTAACATAAATATCCAAAGTAATCTAACGACGATTAATTTAACTTTTGATCGCAACCGGTTTTGGGGTGATAAATTTTTAATCAGTTGATATTAAAACTAGTAAATATGACAAAATAATTGGTCAAATTACATAATTGAATTGTACATATGATAGTTCATAGTTAGACAGTCATCATATTGAAAAGAAAATGAACACATTTATTTAAGAGTGTAGTACAGCTATGCTCATTTGTAAGTTTATTTGAATTTTCTTAACGAAATTTACTTAAAAGATAAATTAAAAGCATCTTTAAGTATATTTCTATTCAAAACATTTCTGATTTTTTTCACAAATGCTCCAAAAAAATAAGGAAAATGGAATATTATGAATAATTTGTTTTACATCAATGGACAGTGATAAAACGAAAAAACTTAAAGTTCTAATAAAATAATTTATACGGCACGGGTGGTATTATAATCATGGAAAGATATTCATAAAACTAAGGGCTGGTAATTTTAAAAAATCTCGATAACTCAATTACGAAAATATGATAATCAGAAAGCTTTTCAGAGGAGCCTCCCCTTTCTACTTCACAATTATTATTTTCAGTGGCGTACTATGACAGTACTCATATTTAAAAAAAAAAGTTAAATAAATAAAAATAAAAACATTTCATTAAAAAGTCTTAATATTAAACGCAAATGTACGTTATTAGAGCACGGTAATACGAACCTTAATTTCATCATCGTTCCCGAAGATGGCATTTGTTATTAATTGGAGAATTGTTAGTGGTGTCAATAACGAAAATATAAATAAAACCAAAAATAATTATATTTTCTATGATTTCTCAAAAAGTTGAAACGTGAATAGTTTTTAGTGTTCTCTGAGCAATGTAATTTTTGAAACAGATAGACAGGGATTTTTTTTTAATTAGCCTTGTTAAATATGGACAAATTAATAAATATCACGTCAAGGAGTTAAAATCTCGCCGATTAACATTCATCATGATATATGGTCATCAATGTGCGGAGCGTGCACCCTGAAAAGACGGTGATATAAATGTATTGTTAAAAAGATCCGTTTGATCCGCGAGGGGTTAATTCCAAGCTCCTGGGACGGACCACCCGGCGCCCCCCACCCGGCGCCCCCCAGCCGGCGTCACGCCCGCGTCCTCACTCCGTACATTCTTTTGTGAGATTTTAAGTTCCGCTAACAACAGACACGATCTGTTTTAGTAATGAACTGCCGGGGCAGATTACCATCGGGCATCCCGCTTTATTATTCACGAAAAATCTTTTCATCCTCTAAAAACAACACAAAGCCATCCTGGAATTCGCGATGTGTCCGGAAAAATAACGAATGTATTCTGACCATTCGACAGTCCGCCTCATACCGCGAGCGGCGCCCGGCGCCCGGCGCCAGGCGGCAGCAGAGCCGCCAATTGTCACACGCCGGACGGTAATTAAAAACAAACAAGAAACAGGAATGGACAAGAGTGAAATATTCACACGCGATCCTGAGCCTAAAAAATGACCCAAGTAGATTACTAGCTCTGAAATAATGTTTACATTTTTTTTAACGGTTCGTTAAATTCATTTAAATTATCAAGGCAATAAACGTAATTACCTTGACTCTGTGACAAGTGCACACGTAGACAACTGTGCACAGTTACCTTATTACTCTGCTGCCGTAACTTTGTATCTAATAATCTAACCGACCTTACTTACTGTAACTTCAGTAACCTGTCTTAAAGAAATGTAAGCTATCATAAAGTAACTAATATTAATACTTTGTATATATGCAGTTATCTATATGCATATGTCACTGTTTGCGGTTATCAATGTGTGCATCAGGCAGTTTTCCTGTGTGTAGTTGTTCTGTGTGTAATTGTTTGGTCACCATTTGTCTTAAATCGCAATTCCAACAGTATAATAGATGATTATTTACTCCATTATTATTAAAGTAATGAAATATTATCGTATTATTTTAAAAATAAAGTATATAAATAAAATAAATACAAAATATCAAAGTATCACGATGTTTAGACATGAGCACATCGACTAAGAAATTATTTACTGGCAAGCATAATCTGATTATTTATTAGCAGGCACAAACTGACTATATACTAGCAGGTATAAACTGACTATTGGCCGGCACTAACTGAATTTCAGTTGTTATTTCTAGGTTCTGCAGGTGGATGATGCGGCTGTGCTGCGTTACAAGCAAGCATTTTACTGTTGGATCAATTAGAACTTCCTTTCCAAACTATGAACTAATTATTTTACCATCACAACGTATTGATTATTCACTTTCATATATCTTTCCACTCGATCTATAAGAAACTTAAAAACTGTGACAAATTAATAAAATAACTCTTATTAGGAGAACACATTCTTATTGTGAAGTTGTAATTATTCAGAACATAGGTCTGTGATATTTTAAATATATTAATTAGAAATATATACATATAAAATCAATTGTATCGAAAAATAATGGAACGATTAAATGTATTAATATCAAAAAAAAAAGTAACATATAGGTTCAAAAATTTGTCGCTAAAAATATTGTCGCTGTAGCATAGTTGGATAATGCACCTTCGCCCGGTTAGGAAAGAGATCCAGGTTCGAATCCCGGTGGCGCAACTACAATATTTTTCGATAAAATTGATTTTATATGTATATCTTTCTAATTAATATATTTAATTCATATTTAAAATAACTCTTTTCTACGTTTCATAAGACGTCATTTGATTAGTTGTCGGTTCTGTTAGGGTCAAGGTAAAAATATATTTTTCAGAGACTTTTTCTAAATTCTGTTTCTGTTTCTTCTTATCTCATGAAAAGATTAATGAAACATATTAATTATACCTAAATAAATGCAGAAATGTTACAAAACCTCGTGAAATAATTCCACAAATCGAATGAACACACATACATAGGTTCATACATGTCTGACTTATATGTATGTGCAACTGCGCAACATACACGATAATAGAAAAAATTCTTATACAAAATACTACAAATAAATATAAAAATTTGCGGCCTTTAAAAAACACATTTTAGTGGAAACATTTTTATTTTTCAATATAATTTTTTTGAAGCGGAATGAACTATTCTTAACGATCCTTTAAATACCGTTGCAATGGCCGTTGTGCGAACCGGTGAAATATCTGGCTGAAAGATACCTTTTATATTCTGGGCCCTTCTTAATTGACTAGCATTTTACCGTTTATTGTTTCGCTATTTTCAAAGTAGTCGTCTATCATGATGCCATGAAGCAATAATGAAACTTTGGTCTCTATCTGACATTTGTCGGTATAAGTATACACGCAATATTCATTTATCGCGCTTTTAGCTCATTTCTGTATGTGCTTTCGAGCCAGATCTCTGAGAATTCAAGGCAGAACTGAATATTATCCATTTTATGAAAAATTTAAAACACACTAAATCGAAACAGCTATAAAAAGTGAACATATATTGAACAGATGCTGCCAGTGGAAATAATTTATTATTCTTATCAATCAATTGTTTGCTTATGACATTTTTCAGATTAGTCTTAATTTTTTTACATGATTATATATATATATATATATATATATAACTATATATTATTTTTTTAACAAAAACAATTTAAAACGAAAATAGTATGTTGTAAGAATGCAGGAGCTACGCCAATGAGATTTGTTCGTTCATAAAGTCTACGTTCTTTTGACAGACTTCAGGCCTTGACCTCCAACTCCCGGTGTATCTCAAAATTTTGCGGAAAATTAGTATTTTTTACTTAAAAATATTGGATTGAGCTTAATTATATTATATTAAAAAAGCGTACATTATTTAAGAGAACTACTGGCACTATTTAATACTTATCATTAACACATTTCAAATATAAATCAAATGCAGTTGTTTAAAAATTTAATGTGCTACTGAATGAAAGCCTTACATTACGGGCTAAGGTAACGTCCATAAAAATAGAAGTATAATAAATTAAAATATTAAAATTATTATCTATGCAAAATTAATAATATTGTAAAAATATAGTAAATAGATATTTTATGTAGCTATTTTCTACTACTATCACGTCGGTCTTCACCATCAAAAAACAAGAAATTTGTAAATTTTAACCTAATAAATGTATACGTATGTGTCCGCTTCATTAGACAAGATTTATAAGACCACAAAGCTGCGTACAAACTGATGATTTATCTTAGTCATTCAAGACACTTCACTTCTTGTGAAATCGAGCGTTAATAATTTGAGAACACAATGTCCTACCTAACAGTCAAGCTGAAAAATCATGACTGAAAATAAAATGATATATTATATTTATTGGTATTTATGGTAAGAAATATATTAAGCCCACACATATTATGAAAACGCTTTGAGCATAAATTAATAAAATTAAGATAACCGATGTGGATCTTCCGGGAATTTAAAAACAGCATTTTATTTTTCCATAATACGTTTGCGTCACAGATTGTCGCTATTTTTAGAAGTAAAACAGGATGCTTGACCTGCAGTCGTAGACAGTAAAGTTAGCATCCATGGTTCCATGAAAATGAATCGTTATTTTGTGCGACCTTCAAATATGGAAGTAATTTATATACGCGTGGGGGTGAATTTCTACATTCGTGTTGAAAATACGGTAGTCGCAGAATTTTTTTATGTAGTAAAACATAAAATAACAAATAAATATGTAAAAGGAAAATTGAAAAAATATAGAAAAATGTAAAGCTGACATAGAATAGTTGACAAGAATAAATAAAGGTCGCTAACTGTTAACTTCTCTGGTATATCTAAAAAAATTGGTCATAAAAAACATGTACGGTCCCCTATAAAAAATCGATTAGGGTTTTTAATACAACTATATATTTATTATTTATATAAATAATTGAATGTTTGTAATGGCTATATGGCATTGTATGTATGTATGTTTGTAATGGTTTGCATGGTGCATTTGATAAATGCTAACGAAAATGTCATTTTAACTGTTTATAATATGCACTAGCAACCAAAAATAGTTTTGATCCTTAAGTCGATGTATTACCAGGATGCCACCATGAATATCGATAATGTTTTTACGTATTTTCGTAATACACACTGATTTAAATTTAAATTAAAAAAAATAATAATTCCTTTTTCAGTGTGGTGAATTTTACAAATTATTAGAAACGTATAAATAGTTAACAAAAGTAGGGCGCAGACCTTTCGGGCCCTTATCTGGCGTGGACCCCAACGCACCGTATTGGCTTTATTGGCAAAGTTACGCCGGTGTCGCTTCGAGTATGTACAGTAAAGATAATAAAGGTATGGATGGATAATATGAGCAATGGTGGAATAATCAATTAAACTAGATATTGAGCGAAACCTAAATTTGAAGAAAGAATGTTGCATTCTATCCTCTCTGACGTATAATTAGTCTTAGTAAATGTACGTTCTCAGCACCGATAAGTAGTGTAATGACAATACCATAAATATTATTTAATTATCAATAGTTTAACCATATTAAAAGTTGCATTTGAAATATCTTACAACACTATGTTTCTATTGCGATAATTAATATCCACAAAAAGATAGGGTAATCAGAATATTGAAAAATGCTCTATAAATATTAAAATATACAAAGTAAATTGTTGTACGCAGTTTCAACGTTCGACATTTTTTCAGTACCCGTGTGGAATATATTATGCAAGTTTGAAAGTTCAAAAACAAAAAACCCGCAAATCAATTATTCAGTTTTCAGATGTGTGATTGGAGAGATTTAATGTATCGTCACAGTTGTACGTTCTCGCGGGGCAAAGTAAATAAGGACATTTCCATATTTCAAATTACAGTTGTTATTAAATATTAATTTATACAAATTTTCAGGATTCAATATTCATCTCACGTTAGATCCGACGCCGCTCGAACTCTGCGCAGTTTCCAGAGTCCCTAGATTTCTGCTCCACAGAGGTGATACATTTCGTGGGTTCTTTTAATTTGAAAATTTGTCAGATAAATTTATAACGACTTAAAATTTAAAAAAACTACTATTTGACTATATTTTATATATTTAAAAAAATATATAGCGATGCATACAGGGAATATCTGTCACATAAATATTCTTACTATTTTCAAACTAAGCTAAACACTTGTGCTATGAAAATAGGACTAACTTGATGGCCTCCTGGAACGAGTTTCGTACCCCCGACCACTAAATTTCTAGGTGAGTTTGTAACCACTAGAGTACTAGACCATAAGCACGTCGAAACAATTTAATTATTTATTTATGTACTTTTTAAATATTCTTAACTACTTAACTTCATAATAATAGCCAAAAAATAATTTTTTCATAGAATACGTTTATTCAGCCGATCCCCAGTAAAATTAGTCGCGAAAACTGTGTTAGAAATAACGCGATAGAAAATTTCGTAATATATTTTAACTATTATCTCATATTTACTTTCACCATGACCGGTTCTGAGGTCGATATCGGGTGCCTCTAAAACCTTTTTAAAATATTAAAAAAAATGAACCCGCTACCTCAGACATCGTTCTACCATTTTAGCTATTTCTACAATAGACCGGGTCAAATTATTTTTTAAGGTAGGTACATAGTTTTGGGTTTTTATGGGGTTAAAATATAATGAATTTATTTATATTTTTAACACAATTTTAATACTAAAATTTAATTTAATTTTTAAAATAGTTACCCCTGGTGAATTTTGTAACACGCCGATTATCAATAAAGATCATAAGATATTTGTTAACTGGTATTTTCATATGGTGCTTGATTCCTCTGTAGTGCGGTGGTAAGTACCTCTGCTTGTCACGTGGGAGACTGGAAATTATTATTTTTACTCCGCAATGCAGATTTGTATTTTATTAAACTGAATTTATGTACTTTTTTCTCGAACAAGAAATTTTTATTTCATGTAATGGCGGTATGATGTACGTTTATGAGACACGTGACGCGTTATTTTGCTTAATAAATTAAAATAAAACTTTTTCATGTGATAATTCAACTCAACGAACGTAAAGCTAGAGCTAGACAAACGAGAGTTGGGCAGCTACATATTTTGAGGTTCAAATAATTCACAATGGCCAATCATTTATTAATCGACAAACTTTTAAGCGACTGGTCGTCTGGCTTTAAGCAATGTCAGTATTGATTGAATAAAGGCAGTTTAATTTTCCAAAGATCCTGAAGCGCTAAAACGAGAACTGGTCAGAGTATAATGGCAAGTCCATTTAAATAATGAGATTCACGAAGTTACTCGTTCATCGATCTCTACATTTTCAGTTCATGATTTTCTCTGAAAACATGGCAATTGTGATCAGTGAATTTGCAATTTTGAGATAAATATCTGCTGATAATAATATTTGCTAATAACACTGTAATTAACATTTATCAGTAGGAGTGATTGAGTAAGTCTATTATACTTAGGCTATGGCCCGGGGCGTGCGGCGTGCGGGCCGTACGACAAATGAGTGTTCATTGAGTGGTCTGAGTGCCCGAGCGTACTGCGGGGCGTGCAGCGTTCTGAGCGTGTGACATTAGAGAGTTCATTACCTGTCCTCAGTCAACACACAGCGTTCAGAAGAGCCGGTCATATTTGAAATGTGATCATGGCTGATGATATAATCGATGTGTATCTGGAAGAAAAATAATTTTTTAAATTTGATTCGTGTAATAAGAATGGTGAATAATCAGTTTCATTCTTAAATAAAGAAAAGAGTTTAAAGAATTTTCAACATTTTATAATAGTTTAAGGTTAAATGAAGCCAAATTTCACGAATATATCAAAAAAATATACATATTTCAGGCTTCAACTGAATTACACAAGAACAAATCAAATATCTACACAAAATGCTGTTCAAACACAAACTAGTTTGAACTTGCATGCGCACGTGACGCCAAACGCAAACAGGTATGCTCTCGCTACCGCTCTAGCCGACGGACACTCGCATTCATAAACATGAGATTGTTATGCACGCTGCATGCTCCACCCCGCAGAATGCTCGACTCAAGCGTGCACTCAGGTATTAGCCTTACATATTTCTCAATTTATCAGTTGTAGAAATAATAATCCATGTACGAGTATCATCCATGATCAGTCATAATTTTCTGGAATTCAAAATGTTCGTTTTCTCATTAAAAAATAATATTATCCGCAGTAGGTGTTTTGCATCAAAGTGCATTTTAATTGGGTAGGTACTGCCTACCTACTAGGTAGGTACCTAATTGAAATGCGCTTTGAGAAATTCAGAATATTTTTTTTTGATACTTAAATTTCGAAGCCGGGGATTAGTTTGGACATGTTTAGACTATAGCACCATTGCCGAAGAATTTATTTAATAAACCGCGTATATTTATAAATATATGGTTAAACAACTATCCCGAGACAGATTATATGTTAGTCAAATTATTATAATATAAATAAATATAATATAAATTATTTATAACTTTGATTTTAACACTTTTACGACTTAAATTTACGCCAACGGGTTTCGGAAAATACCATTTTCTTCATCAGGATATCAAATAAACTAACTAAAACCATATTTCGAATTGTTCTAATGTCTATAAACCTAGCTGTAAAGATTGTACTGCTTTATATATTGGAAAAACAGGTCGAAATTTTAACATAATAGTCAAAGCTTTTAAGATGCTTAAATAGTAATAGTTTTTAAGAATTTTCCAATAATTTATTAGAAAATAATCATACTTTTGACAAAAATTTGGTATTTTTTGTTTTACATATAAACAATATTAAATTGAATTGTCTTAAATTGAATAATTTTTGAATCAGTAGACATAAAATAAACCAAAATATCGCAAATAACTAACTTAATTTAACCAC
The DNA here is from genome assembly GCA_031772225.1 of Eubasilissa splendida. Classification (NCBI taxonomy): domain Eukaryota; kingdom Metazoa; phylum Arthropoda; class Insecta; order Trichoptera; family Phryganeidae; genus Eubasilissa; species Eubasilissa splendida. The sequence goes on along the minus strand of CM062848.1, from coordinate 20,166,692 downwards.
AAGTCCTAGTTTAATTGTTTTTTCAATAATTTATATCATTAAGTCAATTTCCATATCTTTCATCATCGTAACAATTTAAATAAGGTACTAGATTTAAAAAAAATAATATTTATACTTAAATTATTTTTTTAAAAGTAGAATTTAAAAACAATTTGACGTATGGTACGTAGTTAGTATATTTGGTATCCGAATAGTTCACCGACTGCAATTCACCGACTGGATAATTCAACGAAGCGCAATCCGTCGAAGGGAAAATTTGCCGATTCTAGATATGATCACGACGATTATTATGATTTGTTTATTAAGATTTATTTTTACAGTATATAAAATATAAGTATATACTACAAATGAAAATAGTATTATTTAGATATAGCATATTTGAAAGATTACCAGGACACATCTCCGGACGGCGCCTTCATGTTATCCCATTAAACAAAGGTACATATTACACTACTAGTACTTTGTACTTACAATAAATTAATAATATATATATTTTTTGAATTGTATTATTGCTGTTGTCGTATTCTACGAAATTTGTTACATCTCTTTTCTAGACAACTTTTTTAACCGTTCCAAAAACTCATTTGTTTGGAGATTACATTTATTTGCTGAATTAAATTAATTTACAACTAACAGAAACTCGTCACAGGATTGCGGTTCTGCCTGGTACAAGCAGAACTATAAATTTGCAATTCTTTAATTTATAGACGCATATTTTAATTCGTACACGTACTTGAGTAGAAGATAACATATTTTATTCACAATCGTTCATGATGAAAAATATGAATTTCTCTATGCAATGGTGACAATTGACAGAAATAAAACATTTATTTTACAGCTATAGTTGGTAAATAAATGTTTTACATGTAGTCATAAGAAAGTGACGTAACGTGATTATACGTGATTATATTATATTATTTCACTACTTAACTCATGTACCCATTAATCGGCAGGCGTTGCAAACTTTCCATCGATAACAAGCTCCTTTTATACAAGACTGTAATAAGGCCTATACTCCTTTACGCAGCCCCCGTCTGGGGCCACGCGGCCAAAACACACATTAATAAACTCCAATCCTTCAAAAATAAGGTCATCAGACTCGCGCTGAAAGCCCCAAGGTGGACTAGGATAACACAACTAAATCACGACTTGGGCATTCCCTCGGTAAGAAAATTCATTAAACATCTTTCCAAGCGTTTCTATGCTGACCTCCCAAAGCACCGAAACCCCACAGTCAACGTTCTGTCAAATTACGACATTAGGTTACCGTCGCGTATAAAACGTCTAAAGTCACTTTTATTATATTCTGCCCCAATTAGCAGCTAAATCTACGCTTTTTGTAAACAAATGATTTAATAATAACACCACCCCAATATGGCAACATCGCGATGAAAGAGCAAGGGACTCTTTGAGGTCAGGTACTCTGTAAGCCATTAGAATAAAGTCAAAGTCACTACTTAACTTTACCGATTCTTGTATGCTGGAATAAAATTTCTTATAATTCCGGTGATAAACGTGTCTCCAAATTGTGTTTCATTAAGAAACAGAACAGACTTAAAGAAACATAATTTTCATAAATGAGTATTTGACAGAACATCGGCACACTTACAAAAATAAAAATGACATTCAAAACTCATTTCACCAATCTTTGTCACTTATTCTGTTTCTTAAAATATGGATTCATTTTATAATACGAAGTAAATTAATGGGCTTAAAAAAGTTTTCCATAAATAAATCATTGGCGATCAATTGTGGAATAGGTGAATTTTCTTTTCGACGAATTGCGGTCGATGAATTGTTGTCGGTGAACTTTCCGTCGGCGAATTGCTGTAGGTGAACGTTTCTAGATCCAGTTTATTTGACATCCTGACAAAGGAAATTGTATTTTCCGAAACCTGTTGGTGTATTAAATTTAACTCATAAAAATAGTTAAAAACAAAATCATAAATAATTTATATTAAAATGAATAAAAACCACAATGTAAAGTTTTCAATAAATATTAAAAATATATTCTTAACCTACAATTATTCTAAAATAAACATAGATTATTCATCCTAAGATACAACGATTAGTTATGTTGCATTCCACGGGAATCACATCGCCTTAAGTCACACCATCGTGGCAGGCGATGTCCTAAAACGTTAGCATAGCTATAATTTTCATTCAATTTTAATATATTACATTATATAGAATTGTTTAAAAGATGTAATAAAGTAACGATCTTTTGTTTGAAAGCAGGTAACTTACAACCTCCAGGAGTACTAAGGCTGTTTTATTGCAGCGAATTTCGAATGCACAGTGTACGAGTACAATATTTAACAAAACTTAAATTTCGAAAAATGGAGAGTTTATTGAGTTATTCAACTTTTGAAGTAAAATGATCCTATGAACAGTTGAATCGATTTGAGTTTCAGATTTCATATTTTATAGAAAAATTTAAGTTAAACATATTCAGAAGTTCTTAAACTTTTCAATCTTTTTCATAAACTAAATTTAAAAAATATATATTTATACAAACATTACATTGAATGAAGTTTTTAAAATATTTTTTCGTAACTAAATAGTAATTATTGAGGGTTACATTACCGTGCAATGCAATGCACTGCTTGAATCATTGGATTATATATTATATTTTATTTTTAATGTATGGCTGGAAATAGACTAATACAAAATATGTCAACACTGTTATTAATCCTGATAGATAGTCCTAGTATTACATTTAGGTATAATGTAAAAATATGTTTACAATTCTATGTTATAGAATTCAGTTATGAAATAAAAAAATACTAAAAACGGAATGATATATTCAAAAAATCTTTATTTAACAAAGATTCTTAAAAAAAATTGGTTGTACAAATCAATCAAATAGATGGTCATATTATTAACTCATCCATGGCAGGAATTAGAATAATATAAAATATGTCATATTTAAGATTTTTCTTGCTGGTTTGTTTTTATAACTACTACGTATACCGATTTTATATACATAAAAAAAAACAACGTGACCTAAGAAATACATAGAAGTAACTAAAACTATTGAGCATTCGTGTGGAATAGGCCCGGACCGGATTCCGATCACGTATTCTTCGGTACGATTGTCATCTTCTTCCTAGATATGGGTGAATCGGTTTCAGATGTAAGCCACCATATATATGACACCAGGGCGGGCTTAGGGATAATTTATGCCTGGGTCGTCATAAATTTTTATATCAATAAGATAAATTTAAAAACTGGTGCACACATTTAATGCATAGCGGCGTAGCCTATATTATACTATAGTTAATCAATTATGTTATATATTATATATGTGTGTATACGAACAAAATATTTACTTCAAATTTAATGTTTGTAAAATTATCACTATAAAGCTTTGCAATGTAAATTATTCTGGATAAATATAAATTTAAGCAAATTGTGTTTTTTGCATAAATTCTAGAAAATATCTGAGTGAAATTTGATGCTAATTACAAGCGGATTTATTCAGATTTTTATCAATTCATCTTTTTTTAGGTATTTCAGGGAATACCTTTTTGTTGTGAAGTTGCATTTTCAGAACATAGTTCTATGATATTTTAATATAAATTAAATTAATCAACTAAAAAAATATACAGAAGAAATCTGTTCTAATTCTTAAAAATATGTATATTCATTTTCTAATATTTTTAATATCTTGACAAATTTGATTCTTCCATTTAAGATTTTTATCGATGATATTTGATTTAATTTATTGTTTTTAAAATGGAGCAGCTAACTGCTCCAAAAAATCCATATTTTCATAAAAAACGCGGAAATAATCATAGTAATAGTAAGAATATTGATGTGACATGTATTCCGTGTATGCATATATTTTTTTTAATTAAGAAAAAAAAAATCTCAATTTTTGCAATATAGTATCCCAAATCATTGAATCGATTTGATAAAAATTCATGGACTGCTTAATATAAAAATTTGCTTCTATATTCAACAGTTATTAGTTTACATGTAACTACCTATATATATTTTTACAAATCTGTGCCTTTTTTAAATTCATTCATTCCCATCGTCTTATATTTAGGACTTCAAAACAAGTTTATTATTTCTTTTTGACAGTTTAATGAAAATACATACTAATTAAAAATTTATTAAATATTTGAATATATCCAAGAACACACAATTACTGGATTTTCACCTACAAAGGCACTGTTATTAAACAAATAATGGATATCTCATAGAGACGAAGCTATTTTTCATTATATTTATTGAAACAAATTTAGTCCATAGATGGCGATAGTGTAGTGGTACTTGAAGCGAGTCCACATATTAGCATATATGTAACTTTAAAAAATTTGTTAGATATGGAGATTGATGGGTAAAAATGGTGAATGTTATATTTATATAAAGTAATCACTTAAGCCAGCCGAAGACAGGTCGTAAGCCCTGTAATTACCCATACTTCCACACATTTCCATTAAATTTAATAAAAAATAGGTTTGTCTCTATGAGATATCTATTATTTGTTTAATAATATATTCATTCACATTATTATTTTAAGGCAGGTTTTTCTGTATCTTTTAATAAATTAATAAAAACTTATTTAAAAAAGTTACCTAATTAAACTAAAATATGTTACGTGTTATTATTAATAATAATGTAGTATATATATCAAGGAAAAAAAGAAACAAAATTGTCTTTCGTCTGCTGCCAGGTTCGAGACTATCTCCGCCTATCCTCGCGCGCGCCCCGAGACATGGGTCCGATCGCCCTAATGGAGAAGCCAGCCCTGGTGGCTTTGTGTTTCATAAAGGAAATCTTAGACTGTGCAAATATTGAAAGAGAAAAATAATAAAAATTGTTCCGTAAGCTGATGGCCATTTGCAGAAGGCACGTCTCCTCCTGTGTTTGCTCCACCGAATCTCTTTGTTTGACTCACTCCTACCCTGTGATAAGTGACGGCAATTCGTACGAATATTCATTACGGCGTGTCACCGGTGAACTAATATTACTTTTTCCTACAACCCATTCAACTCCGTCCCCGAAAACGGATAAAACATTCTTTATTTTACCTGCATCAGAAAAAGTTTTTGTATAACCATGCTGCATATTATTTATGAATGAAAATTTCAATAAAAAATAATATATCCTTTTAGGTTATGCCCTGATTGATACATTAGTCCGGTGGTGGTGAACCCTTTTTGAGCTCACATGTCCAAAAATATAAAATTCTAGTTTCAATCGCCACATACATTCAAAGTAATTACTTAAACCCATACATTTTTATTTATGTATAAAACTAGACTGAAAACTTGCTGCTCAAAATATTCAAAATCTAACAATCCAAACACTTTTAAATGCATAATTAATGTGTTCGGATATGTAATGAATTTTGTTCTCTTTTCTTTTTTTTGGGCCCCGGAAAGATCCACCCTTTACCGGAACCGTTGTAAGAGTTTGAAACTCCCTTCATCAGTTCCACGCTACAATACTATACTAACGCGATTTAAAAATATTTTAATATAAAAGCAAAACCGAGACTAATGATTAGTCCTTAAGTCACGAATTAAAGCAAAGTTCCGAGTAAAATTAATCTAATCTTCCGGTGCCCTTTAAGTGCTGTCTTTATTTATTGTAGTAACAGATGCATGCAAACAATAATAATATAAAATATAACAAAGAGTACAAGATAAAGTAAAAACGAATATCATATGAACAAATTACACAAAAAAAAACGGTGGGGGGGATTGCCTCCGAACAAATGATTAAATTAAAGACTGTAGAACAAGACAGCCATTTAAGAGCTAGACATTTAGACTCTCCCAAAGGGAAAAGATCGTGACACAATTACGACTTGAGTCTCGACAATCACGGCACAGGCCAACGATATGACGCCCACTTTCGGCAGATGATCAATGGATACACCATTAGGGACAGAGTTAGTATCTGCTTATCCACTAGTATACCATAGACATAATTCTGTGGTATACCATAGACAGTATAGATAAAAAAGGATGACAGATGTCATGTATGTTATGACTATGTACACTTTATTTAAAATTGAATATATATTTATGTACTGTTGTTGAATATATAAAAAAGAAAACATTTAATAAAAACACGTTGTTTTGTGTCATGATCGCGTCTCACAGATCTGGCCGTTTAAGCAAGCATTATGGCTGTAACCATAATGACACTACTGAAACCGGCATCTAGCCAGACCTATCCAGTCATAGATGTAGACGCTGAAGCGTAATATTATTATGAAGAAAGCGTTTTTGCAAAAAAACGACAGTTAACTTTTTACATAGATCAAATACGCAACATAAAGTTTTCAAGGTTTTGTACATCTGCAATCGATTAATTATCAATGAAACAAGTAGTTTTGATGTGGAGATATTCGTCTCATGACTCAAGGGTTATTATTTGTAATGTAAAAAGATTGTGTAAAATGCTCCGGATTCCATGGACTGAATAATAAACTGATCTGTTTATTATCGAGGAATATCAAATAATATATTAATTAAATATATTAATTAGAAATATATACATATAAAATCAATTTTATCGAAAAATATTGTTGTTGCGCCATCGGGATTCGAACCTGGATCTCTTTCCTAACCGGGAAAGGTGCATTATCCAACTATGCTACAGCGACAATATTTTTAGCGACAAATTTTCGAACCTATATGTTACCTTTTTGATATTAATAATAATGATAATGATCCAGGATCGAATCCCGGTGGCGCAACAACAATATTTTTCGATAAAATTGATTTTATATGTATATCTTTCTAATTAATATAATTTATTCATATTTACAAAATAAATTAATAAAAATGTTTGGCAACGTCACACAACAATAGCATGAAACTAGCACTCCCTCCAAGGGATCAAGATATTACAAATAACATTTTAGTCTAGACACCAGACCGATTACAACCAACAAGAATCTGGTAGAGGAGCAGGATACGGGCGGCAATCGGGCTACCCCTACTATCATCCCCGTCAAAAAAAATAGAATTTACTTTCTAAGAAGCTCCCAACGCGACACCTTGATGAACTCCCGGAAGAGTTTGCAGTTACAGCCACCTCGCATTAGGTCAACGTTCCGCATTTACCTTCTAATTCTCTCTCACGACCCTCAGTATTTCACAACTTCAGAGGACGTGCCCTGTTAATGGTACAAATTCATTAATTATTTTTTAAGAAAATAATGAGTTAATAATTATATTCGGTATCCTAGTAAGCTACATGTCTTATTCAACTTGCGAGATTGTCTTAAATAGTTTTTAGGTGCACGTTATATTTAAATACGAGATAAATTCACCTACAGCCACGAATGTGCATATTATATACGTTTTACTTTGTGCGATGTGTGTGCACGTCATTGGAAAGTGCCAACGCGCTCAACAACCTGTACGGGAGTTGGCGGTAGTTGGAAATGTTAACCCACGTAAATGGTTCACGTACTTTTAACACGACATGTGAGCTTATTTTAGTAAAGGAAAAAAAGATTCGTTATAGAATATTTACAGTAAAATCGTAGATTATAAAGGTAAAATTAAAATCCAGGTAAATATTTGATCATGTAGTTTAAAGTTCAAACCGTTTTTGTTTTTTTTTCCTAACAATGTATCTTACTTTGAATTGTATTGAGCACCTGATATTTTTCGCTCTTTTTATTATTCGTTTGTATTTAAAAGTATCATAACACGAATGGTTTCTTATGGACATACTCACAAATTAAAATACATGTTTTATATCATATTAATAAGCTACCCCTGCGGGGATCATCCGAAGAAAATAATATAGAGTTACATATTTATTTTGCCAGAGAAAACAACCCTTGTTTGTGTGATATTTTAAATACGTACATTATTAAATTCATTTACGGTTGATACATACTACCTTTTATCTGGTACAAAGGAAATAATAACAAAATGTAATCTCAAGGCTTATCTATAATGGTACGTGTAACACAGTTGAATAATTTTTACTATAGTGCAAGTACGCGGACCAAACTTTGCTCTCTCGTCTCAGAGGGTTGGTTGTAAAAGTGGGCATAAATGGTCATTCTGCTCACGGACGGCAGTATAGTGAAGACGACTCTTGTAGTGGAAAGCCATTAACGGTAGTAATTTCAGAAAACGTCAACTTAGTGAACTTACTGTTAAGAAAATAGTAAAGATCCTAGAGATTTCGCATAAATTAATGGAAATTATCTCGATTCCAGAATTTTACTTGTGGAAGCTTTCTTTTCACTCGGTGCCAAGGTTATTGATGCTGGAAGAAAAATGTGTTCAAGTCCTAAATTCATTTCTCTATCCTATCCATTTCTTGACAAGATTTCTGACTGTGGATAAACCTGGATTCACCACTACCAACCAGACTCCAAACAACAATTAAAAATATGGTAGCTCAGCGCTTTCGAAGATACCCAATCAGTTTTGTCAGCTGGTAAGGTGAAGGAATCAGTTTTCTCAAATTATAAAAAGAGACAGCAATTTAGAGAAGATATCAAGAAGAAAAGACTAAAATGTTGACAGAAGGTGTCATTTTTCACCATGGCGATGCGCCGGTTCATATTGATAGTTGGCAACTGCCTGCATACCACTGCCTTGTAAATAATGTACCATCCGCCTTATTTACCTGACATGGTAGTCAGAATTCCACCACTTTGTTAACCATAAATTAAAATCGCGGTGGGAAAAAATTTGCGTCGAATGAATGCTATCATAGTAGCTGTGGAGCAGTATTCTGAACATCTTGAAGAATTCTTTTATAAAACTGAATACTATAGTTTATAATACTGCTTAAAAAGTGAATTCAGTTTCAAGGAGATACTATTGAAAACAAAGATGTTTCCTAGTATGAAGCTGTGTTCCTCTAAGGCTGTGAATTTTTCAATGCGGCTTGAATATACCTATCTCATAGGACAGGGTTCTTGTCATCCGAAAGATATGTGTTGCGCTCTGATACTTTCCTGCCGAAACTATTGATTTCAGGAGCAAACATCTTCGTGATTTCTCTTCGTACATGGGAACGGTGTTTACCATTCCGAGTTCTAGAACATTTTGATTAGGTACTTTATAAATAATTCTAAAATATTACACTGTATTAATAAAAATAAAAATAATTTCTGTATTCCACCGTGATTAGATCATGCGTTTAATACTCGTTCGTTAATAAAGTAATGTGTAACATTTTACATACAATATAATATTATTCCTATATGATATTTTAAAATAATACATGTACTTAAATAATAATGTATATGTAGATAATAATACTTTTAGATTTTTATTTATTTAAAAAATTTATCTTCATTTTTATTTAGTTTTCCTGTGTTCTTGTGATTATTATTTTGTTTATTTTTCAGTTCAATAGACCAGGTAAACCTACTTACTAGTTATGCGACTCTGGGACGAATTAACTACCCTGGATGTTATTATTGGTACTATTATATAAACGTATTACAAATAAAAAGAAAAACCTCATTTTAAATTAAAACAAATAAATACCTCTGTATGTATATTATATATATTTATAATTTATGATGTTAATTTCTCATATCGCTGTACTACTCAATTTATAACGAAATATATATCATTAATTAAATGAAATCGATTTAGTAAGTGATATTAATTCAAACGAATAATTATTATTGTATCAATTATATTTTAGATTGCTTTAAAATCTTATATGAATGTAAAATTTATTTGAAAAGTTTAAATGTCCAATATGAAAGAAAACTAACTCGCCAAGTTTTATTAAAAGCACAAACAAACATTTTCAAATGCAGTTAAGTGAATTGCCTTATAAACTCTTGGGGTAAAATGCATTCGCGATTATTGCTTTAGAGAAAACGTAGCCAAGGAAAACAAAATTTTATTGGGTGCTTATTTCATATTCGATTTTACAATATTTTATATATAAATATTGATTTATAAGGTTATAGAATTAGCTTCAGTGTTTTGCTCAGATAAAATAATTGAGTGCATTGTCCTTTTTAGATCTTTAAATTCTTAGTAAATAATCTGTCCAAGGAACGTAAATGACAAAGAAAATGTAAGGTTTTTAATTACGGTTCTTTGAAACGCATAATTAGGCCATATTAAAAACTTAACCGCTTTGGGATGCCGCTGTGAGAGAAAAGTTCCCCATCTGTTTTTATTTAAAATTGGGGAGTATTTTTCACTTAGGGGTTTAGTTTTTCACGTAATATTTTTAAAAGTTTTAGTTTTATAAAAAGTAAATTTCTTAATATAACTTTATCGGATAAGGATTCTATATCGCGTATGCTTTCAAAAAACGTAAATTATTGCAAATTATGCAGAAAATTCTTAGACAACTAATGTTCAACAATGATGCCTACAATAATTTTATTTTGTCTGTAAAAATATAGGTAATCATGTCACTTTTAAAAGTTGTTAATTAAATTTAAATATTTTAAAAGTAAGATCAGAAAATTATATTTTTAAAGTATGATGGTCGCCGTCATCAACGTTAATCATTTTCAATTCACAGCTGGATGAAGATCTCCCCAGTGTCTTTCACTTTTATCTGTCCATTGTTATTCGTTGTCAAGTGTTTTTGCAGAGTTTTATGATTTTGTCAGTCCAGCGGGTTTTAGGGCAGTTTTTCAACTTCTTTATTCCCTTCGGGTACTACTAGATGACTGCGTTTGTCTAACGATTATCCGTTCATCGAGCAATGTTGCCTGTTCAATGTCACACGTTTCTTTTCTTGTCTCTTTGTGTGATTTCCATGCCACTTTGCGAACCTCTTTAGTTGAGAATCCATATTTCACGAGCTCTGGAAGTATGCATTGGTTGAACTTCTTTCGTTTCAGGCACAGTGGAAGATTACTTTTGGAAATCGTGTTCAGTCGATTACCATCATCATCAGCCCTCCGCTAATTTCACATGTCATGTGACAGCTTCGATAATTTCTACCATCATTTCTCGTCTCGTGATTATCATTCAGGAATATTCTTTGTCCATCGGATACCTCTGTATTTTAAAATATGACCCGCCTACTGCCATTATTTATGTACATATTATATATATATATATATATTAATATAATGATAATGCCGATGACAAGGGTACCGACGGGGCACTCTGGTAAGATATTCTTTAAATATTTGACTCAAGTGAAAAACTATGAAATAATTTCACTATAAGTGACTCGTAAATTATCGCCAGAAGAGTATAAATTGAATTATCAGAATAACTTAGTTTTAACTGCGATTCAAAAACCCAGCGCCGGCTGGCAGAGGTCCAATAACTCGTTTTGGCGATTAACCGACGCTCTTTGATTTTTCCTTTTCATTTCCCTTTTTTCCCGCCATTTTGCGGGTAATACAGTTTTAAGGGTGACACGTAAGAGGACGGCTTCCCGACTACTATCCCGGATGAGAATTAACGATAATGGCTGAAGCTTTGTGGAAATTCTTAAGTCAAGAAAAACTTTTCCCCACCTTCTTATATTTGTCGTTCACAGGCGAAAGCTTATCTGGTTAAGCCTATTCCAAACTTTACGTACAAATTACTTTCTAAATCACATCGAAATACGTGTGAATGCTTCTGTGTGTGGAGGGGACTGCGGGAGGGCAGCGATGGCTACCCTCACTGAGGTTCGGCTGCGAAGGTGCTCCGGCTCTGCGATGACACATTTACTACCTTCATTTGTACAACCGGTAGAAACAATGACCGCCTTATCACTATTATTATTAGTGCTTAAACTTTATAAACACATAGAATATAATAAAAATATTATCACAATACACTAATTAATATTAACTAGTAATTCCATAATACTAATTTTATTTTGGTTTATCCATAGTAATAACAGAGTTGGAATGCTAAAACAAAAATATATTTTTTAAATAAATACATATCAGATATCTCATAGAGACAAAGATATTTTTATTATATTTAATGAAAAATATATAGGAGTAAGGGGTGATTACTTCGGCTGTCTTAAGTGATCACTTTAAATATATATAACGTTCACCAATTCTTACCCCTCAATCTCCATATTTATTAAATTTTTGAAATTTCTTTGTATGTTTCTATTATTCTATTCTATTCTATACATAGACTCACTTCAAATTCCTTTTTTCCATTGTAACAGCTTATTATATGTCAACTCAATGAGAATATGATTTTCGTTGAAACTAATTTAAAGCAATATTCTTTATCTGTTAAATGTTTTTAACACATTATACTAGAATACGTCTAAAAATCAAAAAAATTAATAGAAAAATATTTTTTTTACTTAAAAGTAGGTATTACATTGAAAAATTATTATTTAAAAGTAAACATATATTTTATAATTAAGAAATAAATTTATGAGATAAAATGGAAGATTAGTGAATAAATAAAAATTAAAATCACCTTTAAAATTCATCAAATTACTTAAAACTGATTTTAGCGAAGATTTTAATATTGATATGCTTTTTATAAAATGCATGTTAAACATAGAACCATGTTTTTAAGAGCAGTTATTGAATTGTCAATATTATCATATAATTATTTTCAACCGAGTCACAAGATCCCTCGTTATATTTCTCAATAATAACAAAGAATCATCATACTCATAGTATGTAGGTATTACTAGCTGAGTTCATTATTTTTACCAGGCGAATTTAACGTTTTCATATTTTCGATTGAAACGCTATAAAATGATTTGGCGCGCTATATGGCATCATGAAAATTAAGTATGCTATGAAGCTCCCCTTGACAGTTCTTAAATATGTATATGTAGTCATAAAAAGGATAAAACGAGTCATCAATGAACCTTCTAGATCGTGATTTTTAATAGAATGATAACAAATATTTGGCTTTCGCTTATGGATTTCATTCCATGTTTTAAACCTTTGAATGATGAACTGAGGTCCATTTTAAATATAATAAAAATATTTTTTGAATAGGTATATCTAGTAGTGGTTAATAAATTAATGTACATGGTGATATGAATATATTTTAATGTGCATGATAAGAAAATATTTAGGTATATTAGTGTTTTTATTTTATTCATACATACATTAAGTTTAAAATCAGGAGCGGACTTCGAAGTTTTAGCACTTATGTGAAGGAAAAATTTATAAGAAAACTAATTAAATACTAATTTAATATATTAATTATAAATATATACATATAAAATCAGTTTTGTCGAAAAATATTATTTTTGCTCTACCGGGATTCGAATCTGGATCTCTATTTCCAATTCGGGGAAGTACACTACCAATTGTGTTATAGCGCCAGTATTTTTCATGACAAATTTTCGAACCCATATGTTACACTTTATCAAATTAATACAATTACGATTCTAGTAAAGAAACAATAATATATGTTTTAGTTAGTTATGACATCCTGAAGAAGAAAATGGTATTTTTCTAAACCGGTATATGTATTTAAACTCAATTAAGTGGTTAATAAAACAAAGATAATAAATAAATAAATAAAATACTATGTAATTTCATTTTAGAAATAACTAATGGTCTATAATAATATAGATACTATTTTAAAGGTACATTTTATTTAAAAATAGGTACTTTATTTACTAGGACATATACAAGGTAAGCTAACTTCCAGTGAAATATGTAGTTGAAAGATGGTCGGTTCGATCTTATACCCCACTGCTGAATTTTATTAACATGTTTTATTTATTTATAGATTTTTTGATTATGTTACACAATAATTATTCGGAGTTAAAATTTTATTCTTAATATTGAATAGATAACCATTTATATACCTACAGATAAATAATTAATAAATAAAAGTAATAATCTTAAAAAATAAGAATTTAACGAATAAAATTGAATTCAAATTATAAAATATATTCACACAATAAACTGGATCTTTTCGTGGGCCATGTGAAAGATTAAATTTTTATTATTTGTTCCCACACGCTTTACTTGCGTATTTAGAATCAAAGCGAGCTTATATATTTTGTTAACAGTTACAAAAAATGAATACATAAAAAAAACTTACAATACGAAATATTATTAGAATAAAAATAAAACCAGTAAAACGATATGGATAATAGAAAAAGAATTATAAGAATAATAATAAATAAACTATATTAACAGTAAAATAATCAATTAAAAGTTGTTAGAATTTTACATTTTTCGTAAAGATACTTACACTGGCATAGTAATACGTAATACTTCTAATCATCCGTTTTCTCAAAAATTATCAGATTTTCATTCTATGCGTAGTAGATAAGATATTGTTCTTTTATCTACAAATAACTTCAACATAGAATTAAATAAATTGCTATTAACAATGGTTATAATAATAAATTAATAGATAATTTGTTAAACAAGGAAAAGTTTATCAGATCATATGTTTAGATCATATTGAGTGGGAAGCAGTGGAAAAAATTGTGTTTTTAAATAATCTTACATCAAATTCAATTATAAAAAAACATCCCAAATTCTATACGACCAGATTTTTACATTTATAACAAATTAAAGAATTATATATTATATAACAAGGATAAGGACGATATTTAAAAAAATCGGGGGTCTACAAATTAATTTACAATGATTGCAATTATTTTTACATAGGTAAAACTTGTAGAAATTTTGATATTAGAATTAAGGAACATTTGAGATACCTAAATAACAATAACTATTCAGAATTTTCCATTCACCTTTTGGAAACAAACCATTCCTTTGATATTAATAAGGGTTTAAAAATTATACATACAAATACTAAGGGTTTACAATTAGATAAATTTTAAATTTAAAAAATAAGAAAAAGTGTTAATAGCATGTCTAATATTATAAATAACCAAATCCTCTTTGCAAATAGTCACCTTTTAAATTTGTTTTCATATTAGTTCTTACTTATTCACCATTTTATAGTTTTGTTTTTATCTATGCTTGTATTTTTAATTTAAGTACAAATTGTTTCCTGAAGATGATACCATAGGTATCGAAACCTGTAGAATAATTAATAAATAGTGGTTATCATTTTGTATAATTATTAACTAAAATATGAATTTGAAGCAAGGAAATGTGTTTTTTTTTAAATTTTCTTCTAATTTACGAGCAGAATTTTTTTTTTTGTTTCAACTGAAATTGATAGTATAATGTATACTGGACATTTGTTTATATATTGTTCATTTTTCTTTATCTCGAAGATACAGTGTTCACTTTATCAAATTTACAAATAACGATTTGTGATGTGATTTTGTGTTAATAAAACCATAAATCAATAATCATATTCCGTCACATCAGATGTTTCCGGAGTGGTTTTTGTTCGCAGTGACAATAGATTCAGGAGTGGGCTGCTCTGATCGCTATGAGAAAACTGAGAATGTCAACTCATTCATACATTCCCGTATCTTTTTCGTACGATCCATTTGTCCTTCATGTGCTGTAAGATAATAAAGGAGAGAAAAGGTAATAGTTTTCTGCAGAAAACCTCCAGGCGTCCTTTTAAATACACCCTGCTCCGAGAATAATTTAGCGGAACTCTTATGAAGGTTGTTTTGTAAAGAATGACCAAAAATTTACTACATGTTTACTTAATATGACGTGTTCGTCAAATTTCTTTCAAGGTCGAGAATTGTTTTAACACTTCCGTTTCGGAACGGGGCACAACATAACCCTAAAAATCTTATTATTAAAACTGTTTATAAAATATTGAAGATATTCAGCTGATATTTATTGTAATACTCATAAAAATCCCAAAGAATGTAACGAGTAAAAATATATAAGAATAATGTATGGTAAGTGTGGTAACTTTGGAATTACCACCAGATTCCCTTGGAGTTCTATCCTCTCTTTATACTCTTGAGTTGCTTGGGTTGAATTCTTGTAATAATAACTCAGTGTCCCATGGCAAAAATCATACTTTATTATAATATAAATAGTATTACTGTAGTTGACAATTATATAACTTAGATATAGACTAATAACTATTGCAAAGTGGCGATGGAAAAGAGACTCGTTCCCCCAGAGACGGCCTCTTATAAGCCTTGTCCCCCACCACTCATCTACATACTCTCCTGCTATACACACATACACACAAATCCAAAGTGACAGTTCTCACAGTAAGAAAGTAAAAAGTAGAGAAAATGATGTTTTTCCATAGACAATTGGGACGGGTGTTTCAATCGCATCTTACCTCTCTTTACTGTTGTCGGTGCGCACTACGTAATTATATGTAATATTCTAGAAGTTCTTATTTTAAAATTTAAAGTTATCTCTATTGTATTCAGTACTTACTGGTACTATTATTCCTATAGTTATTCTCCATAAATATATATTTTTTCTCTTGCTATCATACAATATTTATTATCCTCGCACTCCACTTTACACCTTATACTTTATTTTAATAATTAATTTCCGCATTAACCTTTTCACTTTTTTCCGATATATTGTGACCATTTCCTTGTTTGTTTGTAATTTGAATGAAAATGTTTATATTTATTTTTCTAGATTATGTGCTGTTAAAATTTCTTAATTTTGATTAAATAAATGTGAAGATTTTTATTTGCCATTTATACTTAATTTTACTTTGTTATGAACATAAAATATTAAAACTCTATCCCATTTGTACTTGTGTGTATTTAAAAATAATTACAATAATTTCATCTCACTTCTAGTGGTATGTATTTTGAAATAAATATTATAATATTGGACATTAAATTTCAGTTTATCAGTTTCTTATAAAATGATGACAAATTTAGTAGTATCTTGTTCGCATTGTATAAGAAATTTAATTAAAAATATTATAGAACATGCTTATGGTCACTTTGTACCTTGCTCCGGCCCTCCATCCTATTTTTGATCTTCCGGTACCCGAAGAATAATGAAGTTGTGTGAGTATAATATGGTTCGGAGTAAAAGGGCGTAGTGTAGATATGTAACCTGATTTTAAATGACTAGTTCATTTAATGGGTTCTAGGTTTTATAAATATTATCAAAAGGCAAGCAGGAGGTCATTAATAATATATTATTTTATGTATAGGTAACAAAATCTTCATATTATGTAAAATATTTTAAATATAAATACAAATATATTTTTAAATAGTAAACTTTTGGCTCACCTGCACAGATACTACACGAGTGCCAAACGACTTCCTGACGGTCATCTTTCCGAACGCCAACTGTCCGACAGCCAACTTCCTAAAAAACCAACTTCCCGACATGCCAACTTCCCGATAAGCCAACTTCTCGAAAGCCAAGTTCCCGACAGCCCAACATTCCTCAAACAATATTTAATAAATTCTGTGTAAACCGACAAAAGGCATCAATTAATTAAGTTGGAAAATTTAAAATCTAACTACATCATCCCGCTATTAAAATTATAATATCAAATCAACTGAATTTTATTCATTTTGTCAATTACATGACCATATTTGAGAGGTAAATATGTACATTCAATATTTAGAAATAATTGAAAGTCATATATAATTAAACCAAATTATCCGTACATAATTAAGTATGTTTGTTTTAAAATGTTACACTTTGTAACTACATATTATTACCGTGATTTTAGTTTTACCTGCAATTGCAGATTTAGTTAAGTAGTTTGAAATAAGATTATAAATTATTTGTTATACCAGACACAATATATCTAAGGGCCGGTAGTGTGATCGGTAGTAATTTTTTACTATGCACACTTTTTACTAACACCCGTGGTTAAAATCGTTTGCGAGTTATTTGTCTATGTACTATTGTCAGAGCATAGAATGAATGTCACTAAAATAGCGGTATATTGAATCATTAATTGTCGTATGCTGTGACATTCAAACTATCAATATTATCCATATTTAACTATCGATTCTCGTTTTTACTATCGGATATCGGTGAGAAAAATGAGTTTATTATATTTGTTACTTTCGAGAAGTAGATTTTTTTTACCAACGATCAAACAACCCGTTTAAGCAAAAAAATTTACAATAATATTTATTAAATTATATATACTAAAAATAAGTATTTGAAACAAAAAAATGATGATGGTTTAGTTTTGTTTTAGTTTAGTTTAGTACACTGATAGAAGAAAATGATATGCACTTATTGACATTTTCGTAAAAATATGCGAATACATTTATACGTATATTAATTACGTCCGGAATGTTGGGGTTTCAAGAAGTTCGTCTTTCATGAACGTGGCTTTCGGGAATTTGGCTAGTCGGGGAATTGGCATTCGGGCAGTTGGCTATCGGGAAGTTCCAGGATCATCAGGATGATAACTGGCCATACATCAAGTTTTAGTCCAAAATATATACTATTGTTAAATTTGATTACGTTTTGACTAAGTAGTTTTAAAAACCTGAATAATTTATGTTTCATTTCAGAGATTTTTGATTTGGTTATATAGTATGAACTTGGTCAACTAATTACTAACAACTAACAGCATGTATCTCCATTGTATGAAGTGATCTACCGCCTGTAATAACTATGACGACATTTCGAGCAAAATACGTACGGAAATCAAAATATGAAAGTAGAATTTTATTGCGTTAATTTTTCTTAAAAAATAGACAAAGATTACAGCAAGATACGCAGGATATAGCTACTAATGTTAAGAAGAAAAATGAAAAGTAGTCTCGGTATTCTGTGATAAAGTAATACGAAGACACGGCATGAATTATTGTCTCCTAAGGCTGCAGACGCGAGTAAATAATTATGTCGGTGACAAAAATACCATCTGGTTTTTTTTTGTTCAATTTTTCTGCTGTCAAAAAATGTATCCACTGGAAGCCGAAATCAAAAGAAAACGAAAGATTGGGTGGGAGAATTTTTCAGTGACTGATTGTCGGAATCAGCGGCTGTCAGCGAGACTTTTGAGCTTTATGCCGGTTAGGGTAGAAAAACTTTAACTTTTCACTTCACCCGCGGGGGGATGGTCCGTTCAAATTAAGACGGATTATGATCGGATTGACTTAGTTGACACTTTGTGGACATTCATGATATAAAAGTACTTCAGACCTTAGAATTTAGATACTTTATACGTCACGATGGCTCGTCACCATATTATAAATGTAAATAAATGTTTGATGTATATAAAATATTGCACTAATAATAATATGAATTTAATATCTTCTTCTTCATCGGTCCATCGTGACTGAGTATTGCGGTCTTCGTGGACTCACGGCCTTTTGATAATACATCTCTACTTTATACAGAATCCTGCAGATCTGAGAGATCTTGTTGCTATTTACAATGGATAGAGGATCTTCGTCTTCCCCTGGGGCCAACCACATCAAACTTTTACAGGCTTTTTTTCTCGCAAAATAACTAGAAAGTTGAATGTTACTAATACATATAACGATAAGATTAGATACAGATTAACGTTTTATGTCGTTCGTTGGATAAATTAAAGCTCAACAATATAAGATAAATCGTTCTATGAAGAAGGGCGAGGATAAAAAAAAGATATATTTATATGTCTAATGTAGAAGCCAGTAAAAAACAAAATAATGATAGAAAAATCTTCTTTGTACCTCAAGGGATTGAAGGCACAAAAAACAAATCAAAATGATACAAAATATGTCGAATTATATTACATGACTCGCACGTGTTTTGTATTAAAATTAAAGCAAAATAAGATTGTGTGGGAATCAGTATATATTTAGTTGGTTTATCACCTCGCGGCGACGCTGTGCACCTGTATTCACCAATATGTCGGCATCATATGATATTGTGAAATATACTCCCGTATCGTGTGACTACCATAATTATTAGAGTGCTGTTGTGAAAGATGCTCTTGTATCATCCTGGCGTATGACCACCACCATTAATTAAGTGTTATTGCGAAAGGTACTCCTGTATAATTCTAGTATGTGATCACCACCATTGTTGGAGTACTATTGTGAAAGGTACTCCTGTATAATACTGGCACGTGATCACCACCATTGTTGGAGTACTATTATGAAAGGTACTCCTGTATAATACTAGCACGTGATCACCACTGTTGTTGGAGTACTATTGCGAAAGGTACTCCTATATAATTCTGGTACGTGATCACCACCATTGTTGGAGTACTATTGTGAAAGGTACTCCTGTATAATACTGGCATGTGATCACCACCAGTGTTGGAGTACTATTGTGACAGGTACTCCTGTAACATTCTGACATATGACCATAGCTGTTATTTTGGAATGGCTATTCTGTTTGGTGACCAAATCTAAATCGTCTGAATTTATCTCTCTTTTATATTTTACATATTCCTCCATCTCTCAATGGTTGCGGTAATGTTTTGGATCTATTCTTTCTCATTACATTAAATATCAATCCAATTCACAAGTTGTTCTATAATATCAAAAGAACAATGTTAATAAT
Source organism: Eubasilissa splendida (assembly GCA_031772225.1). Classification (NCBI taxonomy): domain Eukaryota; kingdom Metazoa; phylum Arthropoda; class Insecta; order Trichoptera; family Phryganeidae; genus Eubasilissa; species Eubasilissa splendida. Next base: position 20,146,408 of record CM062848.1, on the reverse strand, counting down.
TTACGTAATGTTTTGCGGGTTTCTTAAAAATGACCTTTATGATAAAAAATTATAAATGTTATATATTAGTAATTTTTTGTAGGTTCACTACAGATTTTTATTCTACAACATACAACAAAAAATTATTCGGCTTTAATACTTATATTATACTATAAATTAATACATCTATTAAAACCAGGAGACTTTCTCACTTAGAAGAAGAACACACGAAAAAATATTTGTAAAAATTACACGTAAAAATTAGTATATAAATATAATATCTACAATAAATACTAAAATTAATTTCTGGATAGGTAATATTTTTTACTAAATCATTAATAAATTAGTATCAACGAAGATAGCATTTTCAAAAGGCATAGATAAATTTCATATTTCTATAATAAAAAATAAACCATTCACATGTGCAAAGGAGCATCTAAACCTGTGGATTATTACCACCATTATCCCTGTAGCTATTAGCAGTGACTAACGGTTGCCGTACAAATCGATTTAAGATAGACTCCGCCCCTGTGTGGGGTGACAACCCTCCGTGTCACCCCTTTAGCAACATCTCATACGGGTAAACATGGTAATAAGATGTTCAAAACTAAAAATGGATAAGTATTGAAATTTTGCCTTAGTGGTTTCCAAAGGTTTATAAAATAATATATTAATGTTAATATAATATAAAACTAGCAGTGAAGTCTTGAGGATTGGGATAAGAATAAAATAATAATTTCGAATTAAATCCAATTACAAATAGTTATCATTTTTGGGTGTATATACAATAAAACCAACCGGGAATAAAGTTTCTATCTTTAATCGTGAAATTTATAATAAAGTGTATAAATATTTTAAAAGTGTATTCAAAAGTTATTCATTGTTGAGGATTCATAAAAACAATTATATGACAAGAACTTCGACGAATTAGCCAATTTGTTTTGAAATTCAAACAATTCAGTTTTTAGTTAATACTTAGGTAGGAAAATGATAAAATTAGGTACTAGGTATAAAAAGAGGCTAGGGTTGATATTATATTACAATATTAAAAACGTTATCTATTAGTTTGGTTATGTTTAAATTTAAGCAATGGACTTTTCAGTCATAGGCGAGATCCATCGACAGTCAATCAATACTTTGGTAACGCAGAAAAATATTACCTACTTTGACTGCAAAAATGACAGGAATTTGTCATTATAGTTAACAGTTGATAATACCAGCAAGTGTCACAAATACATTATATGCTACGTATTATTTATATTAACGTACGATTTACACAGTCAACTACAAGTGATTATATCTTAATTGTGCGATCTACAAAAATTAGAAAGTGCATTTCAAAAAGCGAATAACCACATTAACGGTTTCGTCAGCAGTGGTGCCAGATAAAAAATATGTTTTTAATTATATTGTAGAATATTTTATAAATAAAAATGAAGATACTGGCCAACTGGTCAACAAAATAAGAACTGGTCAAAATAAGAAAATATATCAAATTAAAAAATATTGATTTTACAGGCGTATTCTGGTATAATGCGTAAAAAAATTACAGACTAAGAATATTGCTTTAAATAATTAAAAAAATAATATTTGATTCTCATTGTGACATATATGCTGTTTCATGGACATTAATTATCAAATTTAGTCCATTGATGGCTATAGTGTTGTGGTACTCGAAACGAGTCCACATATTAACATATATACAACTTTAAAAAAATTTCATAGATATGGAGATTGATTAATGGGTGAGAATGGTGAACGTTGTATTTACATAAAGTGATCACTTAAGTTAGCCGAAGACAGGTCGTAAGCCCTGTAATTACCTATATTTCCATATATTTCCATTAAATACAATAAAAAATAGCATCGTCTCTATGAAATATCTATTAAATATTTATATTTTTATTTATTATCTTTGTTTTATTAACCACTAAAATGAGTTTAAAAACATCTACCGGTTTCGAAAAATACTGACCGGTAGATGTATTTAAACTATATAAACTATATAAAAAATACCGGTAGATGTATTTGAACTCATTTTAGTGGTTAATAAAACAAAGATAATAAATAAAAATATGAATCTTAACCACAAAGATAACATTGCTGATTTTAAAAGTATATTAAATATTTGTTTAAAAAGATTATAGATACATATAGCCAAATTCTATGTAAAGGTGTCCAGCGGAAAATTTTCAAGTTTAATATTTAAAAAAAAACTACAATGTTATTCTCATATTTTATTTACACAAAATGGAGTTTAACGATGCAAATTTAACGTTTTATAAACAATATCGTCTAAATATCGTACATTTATCTCAAGACACTTGCAATCAGACTCTTAAATTTGCGAACACGCGAAAGCAAAGCGTTGGTTCAATGGCAGCAACTTCACGGCGGATATTTTCTTGTAGGGCCTGAATTGTTGTTGTAAACTCTCGACATAAGGTAACCCCACAATACTCAATTTAAGGTAAGTCGCACGATGTAAGGTCCGGTAACCGAGATGCCCAGGGTATGTCTCCGTACTTACTGATTAATTTATTGGGAAAAATTTCCCTCAGCTTCTCCATTAAAATTCTGGTGTGGAGTAGCCCCGTCTTGCTGAAATGGAGTTATGTTATTGAACCCGAGAAACAGTTGCGGAACCAACAACTCGTCGATCATTCGGCAATACACGTCAGCAGTGACCGTCTCTCGCTGGTTAAAAGTTTACAGACCAATTATCCCTCCGGCAGAAATTGCACACCACACTGTCGTTTTTGAACAATGTAAACATTTTCGATAGCGTTCCCTTGGGTTGTCGGGGTACCAGTATTTCAGATATGAAAATGTGCTTCGTCAGTAAACAATATGTATTCGTGCTATTCCAAAACGTTTCAGCATCGTTCTCGCCAAGGTTTCACGTAAATAGTAGTCATTTTCTTTGAGAAACTGCACGATTTGAAATTTGTATGGGTGAAACTGTAGTTTCGTCTTCAATATAACGTGCACTGTAGTTTTTTTATTCCAGTACAGGCTGCAATCTAGCTTATCGATTTACGCGGATTGCGCATAATTTCACGTCGAACTTGAGCTACATGTTTTAGCGTCGCTGCTGACGTTGATGGTCCCGAAGGAGTTTGATTAAACATTGTGTCTTCTTGTTTGAACTTTTGAACCCAACATCAGATAAGTTGCGCGCTCAGCCCATCACTTACTCGTCGAATATTAAAGTGAGTACAAAAAGCGCGACGCCCACGAACCAATGAATAAACGCACTTTAAATATTGCTCAACCGCGAACGCGCAGTGTGCTCCCGTCCATTAACTCATTACGACTGGCAATTCCGCAAATCACGTGCATCGAACAATACCTCTCCAATTTACCTCACTTTGATAGTTTACGAGAAATAACAATTTTATCCGCTGAACTCCCTATATTTTGATGTGTTAAATAATGTCAACTATTTTTTCAGTCTCTCGATTTGAATGTCACTTTAAGTGGGAACAATATAATGGAGAAATGTAAGCAAAGCATTATTGTCAAGCCTTAGGTATTTAAATTAATAAGAAGTAAAATTATAAACTAATCATTTCTGTGGATTGACAGTACTTTCCTCATGGGCGATCAGGTGGCAACCAGAAACGGATTCCGTTAAACGAATGTTAGTGAAAAGAGCCATTAAACCCCTTAGTGACGTCACGACTGATAAGATAAGGTCTAGGGGTAATTTAAACCACTTTTTGCTACAACAGCACTTGGAAATATCCAGGGGTGGGTAATGCCACGTTATTTAATCCTCACTTATATATGTATTTTACCGATATGTGAAAATACTGACAAAGATCAGTCCCTGTCTCAGACTAGAGGTTATTCACAAAACACGGAAAAAATATAATATATACTTTTGGAGATATTTGGGTATTAATAATAACAGCATTCTCATGAAAGCTTTTCCATGAGAGATTATTTTCTTCTGGGATTTCATGAAAATGACTTTTTTTTAGTCACTGTTTTTATCGAAAAAAAATTTTTTATCACTATATATTTAAAAAATTGTGAAATATTTTAGGGATAGAATTATTATACTTTACATATTAAAGATCATACAAAAGTTTTAAGTAATAGTGTAGAAAAACATCCTGAATTTTTTTTTCCTTGTGTGATATCGTCACTGTATTATCGGTGTGATTTTCATCTTAACATGTTTGTAGAACTTTGTGAATTATATTATATATACAAAATGACACACAAGATTGATTTCTAATGATCCAAGGTATAATTTGTTTATCAGTGCGATGTTTCTCATATCTATTGCTAAGGGTCATGAATGTTATCTTATTCTTCTGGCTTCACCATTTTTTCCGTATTTCTGCAGCATGCGATATATTATATTTGATCTATCCTTGTAGAGATTTGCTCTCTCGCTGTGTTGTTTTCGATGTTTCTATAGTTTCATCGCCTAGTTACGCTATATGTCAACACTACTTCAGTATTTATCTTTTGAACAAGATGGACAGTCTAACTTTGAACTAAAGCTCAACGTCTTACCGTCCATGGGATATGCAGAATACTGCACCATTATTTGGTAAAAGGTATTTTAGATAGAATGCTGCCAGTATACTCGAATAGGAGAATTAAACTATGTATATGTCGTTTTCATGCAATATAACTATTTCGCCTTTTTTCATTTTGGTTCAATCACTGCACCAACGCAACGAGCGGGGGAAGGGCGGGGGATAAGCCGATCGCTAGCCGCGTCGTTGGGAATTCAGTCACTATGAAGTGTGTCCTTACCAGTTGTTCGTGAAATTTTCCCTGGAAAATTGATATCGCGACGAGGTGACATAAACTGGTCTCCGCGTAGCCCTGACTTTTTTCTATGGGGCTACCTTAAATCAAAGGTATACAGTAACAATCCTCCCTCTTTGGACCAATTAAAATAAAATGTCCGTGAAGAAATTGCAGCGATCAAGGTGAATACGTGCCCAACAATCAGTTTATTTTGCCTCCCGTTTAGAAGAGTGCCAGCAAAATAACGGATCACATTTAGAAAACATAGTTTTAATGAAACAGATTCCAAGAAATAAATGCAAAATAATATTTTTTTTTATTAAACCATACATTACTTTCTTACACGATTTTTATTATGAACTTTGTACGTCTAAAATTGTTTAATGTATTAGTATAATGATTGAATAGACATTTTTACTAGTTGACTAGGACCATCGGTATTTTATATTTTACAGCCAACCAATTAAAATATAAAAACCATTAGTTGTACATAAAGTAATATTTTTTTAAATTTATTTTTAATATTTAATATTTTTTATTCGTATAAATATTTTATTCGACAATTTATCTTGTTTTTAAGAAAAAAAAATTGATTGTTACCAATTAAGATCGTGTAGTTATAAATATTACGAAACATGAAACGAAGAACTGGGTCCGTCTGTTTCTTGGGCGTAGTCGGTTGCCTCTCCAGGGCTGGATCCTTTGGGATTTGCAAGATTAATTCGAAGCAAAGAACCGGTTAGGGGATAATTTGTGTCGGGAGATAATTTAAAATTTCCACTTTTTATCCCCCTGTCCCGGCGGGCGATAAGAGCTGTCACGTCTTAAATGATTTTTAAAGTCATAAAGTTTTATAAAACACGCCCTGTATTATGATTTATTTAACGGCGTCGGTACATACTCTCGCTTAACGAGATCTGATGCTGTGAATGCTATCGTTTATATTCTAGGCTTGTCGGTAAAACATAAAAGAATTAAAATTCTTTATAAAATATCTAAAAAAAATGTTTCTTCCGAAATACAAAACGCAAGCATAAATAAAACTGTTCATATTAGAGTAGAATTAATTATCAAACCATTTCTTAATGTTTTCCTTGTTTTCCATGCTTCAATATTAAAAAGAAAGAACTGTAGGCGAGAGGGTGCAAACGTAGAATACCATTTTCTTTTATGGTGTAGAACATGGCTATTATTTAAAACACTAAACTAAAGTTATAGCACAACATATCGTGACCTTGAAACAACAAAGTATCATCTGAAATTTTGGTGAAAATAGACTTTCTTGTACCAAAATGTTGACAATAATTTCAAACGGATTTACAAACATGTCTGCTGATATGATTAGAGCACGATAGCTACAGTAAATATACACTAATTAAAATTGAAGATTATTTAACAATAGTTAATTTGTGTAAATAAATTATAAAAAATAAAATAAAAAATAGTAAAATAACGTGTACCGCAAAAAGGATCTTATTAAAATGATGAAATAAAATTAAATAATAAATACGTATTGATTAACGAAGTTTTGACGCTGCTCTTCAAAATTGGCTTTAAAACTTCTTCACGTGGAAAATCGAAAAACTGCCAGAACATTTTAAGTGTATCGTAAACTGTAAGGATAAATTAGTTTGTTAGCTCAGTTGATGTATTTTGTTTGTTGAATTTAAAAATATATACGTTACGAACTTCTGCATCAACCCAATAGTATAATAACTAATTTATTGTGATTCATCGTCATCATTTTCGTCTCGTTATTCTAGATCTTGATAGGACGCTTCCAACTTTCCCTATCTCGCACCGCTTTGGTACCTGTTGGCCAATCAAGTCCCTATCTGTCTTCATACAGTATCTGCTGCTGTTTAACCCAGCTTAGTTTGACGCGACCCACCACCGCCCTTCCGACCCTCCGCCCCTCCGCCCCTCCGCCCCTCCGCCCCTCCGCCCCTCCGCCCCTCCGCCCCTCCGCCCCTCCGCCCCTCCGCCCCTCCGCCCCTCCGCCCCTCCGCCCCTCCGCCCCTCCGCCCCTCCGCCCCTCCGCCCCTCCGCCCCTCCGCCCCTCCGCCCCTCCGCCCCTCCGCCCCTCCGCCCCCCGCCCCTCCGCCCCTCCGCCCCTACACCCCTCCATCCTAGCTGAACTATCACTGGCGAGAACACCGATAACGGTGAAAAGCCAAGAAGAAGAAGAATAAGAATATCTAATATTTCCAATAAGAAAACCGTAATTGAGTTATAATTTTTTCTCATCGCTAATAAAGCTGATTGATTTTTTTCATATTTTATCCTTGTGTTCTGAACCCGACTAACAAGAAAATTGTTATGCATTTTACTGTGAAATGAGAAAAAACGCGCAAATGAAAAATAATTTGCATAGCAAATTACCATCGTGGCAGTCTAGCGAAAAATGTTGAAGGGATGAAAATGAACAGAAGGCTGGAAACTATTATCAATTGGCTCCGCTTTCAATGAAGTTGATGAACATACAATTTCGTGACCATACATTACTTACCATATAAAAAAACATTTTCATCCATAAAAAATTAACATTATCTTTAGTTTATTGTGTTTATTTAAATTCATTAAAAATGAATCGTGATTGCTTATTTTTGTTCTCTTGTTTCAGTATATTTATTTTCATCATAATTAATCGTTTCTGTTCGAGTTTCCCTCTGGGATGCTTTTAATTATCTCTGTTAAAATATTTTGTAATTTTGTAAATGTACTACAGTGTATTTATTATGTACATTATGTAATAGAGATACGTACACGCAATACATGTCACATCGATATTCTCACTATTTCCAAAATAAGCAAAGCGCTTGTGCTATGTAAATAGGAAAGTTTCTTATTGCTAGTAAAGTAAGAGTGCCGAATATACGACATATTGTGCCGAATATACCTAATATGGTGTGGTGTGGTTCTAGATAAAAATATAATAAATAATGTATATCTACTTTACCTAATTGTATGATTGTATTTTTAGCCTTGAAATATCTTTTCACTTTTAATTTTTTTTAAGCCTGCATTTATTGGTGACTCAAATAAAATAAAATTTAAATGAAATTTTTAAACATAGAAATATAATAACAATGTTGCTAAAAGATAAGGTACATCTTGTAAATAAAAGTTATAGTATTATGAGAAGATATAGAATTTATGGAAATGAATGTGCTGATAAACTGGCCAAGGAGGCTACTCTTTTCGGAGTTTTCCCCTATCAATTCTATATCCCGATGTATGACAGACTTAATATGGTTAAAAAATGCACGAATTCTATCTGGACTGCACAATGGATGGATCCAAATAATCATAAGGGTAATTGTTTTAATGTAATTCTAGGATCTATTCCCCGCACCCCCTGGTTCTCAAAAAGGAAAGTCTTCAAAAGAACAGTATCAAATATCTCTAGAATGAGAATTGGGCATTGCCAGGTCGCCTCTCATTTGTTTAGATTGAATTTGATAGATTTACCAATGTGTGAGTGTGGTGCCGAGGAGGAAACCCTTGACCATGTCTTTTTTGCCTGTCCATTGCGGATCACGGGTTTTTTTAACAGTGGTCTCGTCAATAGTAATTTTCAGCTCCCGGTTAACTTGTGTCATCTTCTTTCCATTAACTCACCACGTTTAATCTATATAATAGCAAATTTTTTGAATGACAATGGTATTGACTTGTAATATAGTATTTCCTATTTTATAATATTACTGAAATTTTCTATAAAACAAAGTTTTTAACTTGATTAATGGTACAAATCACTCTTGAAGGGTAGATTTCCTATTTAAAAGAAGAAGAAGAAGAAGAAAATAAGATATAGCGATATAATATTCAATTACTTACATATATAATTCGGTACAGTTAAAAAAGTAATAAAATAAATATGAGTTAAATATATTAATTATAAAGATATACATATAAAATCAATTTTATCGAAAAATATTGTTGTTGCGCCACCGGGATTCGAACCTGGATCTCTTTCCTAACCGGGGAAGGTGCTTTATCCAACTAAGCTAGAGCGACATTATTTTTAGCGACAATTTTCGACCCTATATGTTACCTTTTTTGATATTAATACATTTAATCGTTCCATCATTTGACAGATGATTTGTAAAAATAAGGTAGATGGCTCTGTCAAATGATGGAACGATTAAATGTATTAATATCAAAAAAGGTAACATATAGGGTCGAAAATTGTCGCTAAAAATAATGTCAGATATGTAAAGTCTTTATAATTAATATATTTAATTAATTCATATTTAAAATATCACAGACCTATGTTCTGAATACTTACAACTTTACAATAAGAATGTATTCTCCTAAAAAAAAAAGTAATATTTTGTCAGAAAAATTTCAACGCTTATATAAAACTGTATAATTTTGAAAATTCCTCAGTACTGTAATCTATTCTATAAATCTCTTAATATATGTATGTTAACATTTCATATTGCAAGGTATTTATTTATTGTACACGTCCTATTCAGGCATTATCATTTATTTTAATATAATTGAAAATCACACCAGGAGCGCAATACAAAGATAAAAATGTAATTATATCTGCATGCTTTTCATTATCAAAGTTATTAAATATGATATTATACAAATTGTAAATAATATAAAATGAATAAAACAAAACAAAAAGTATACAAATATAGATGGAGTATCGTGGAAGGCTGAAAGAAGTGTCATAATAACGACAAGTATAACATAATAAACATTAGTTGCCAACACACTTGAGATTAGACAATCAGGAGAGCACTTTATCCATCACCTTTGAGTTACGACATAAAAAATTGTAACAATTTAATCCTATAAATGTCGACTACTTCCGCATATTCATTCCCCAAAGAATGCAATCTGGGGACAACGGAGTTAGCTAATAGATTTGTTCTAACATTATCTCTGTCATAGAACAATAAATTGTGTCTCGATGACTTCAATGGTGTGTGAAAATCAAGCAGACCAAAAATCTGAGGGCAGTCTATCATACCATTGATAATCTTATATAGAAATATAAGGTCGGTCACTATACGTCTCACTGACAATTTTAACATTTTCAGGCGGCTAAGGAGATAATCATAATTGATATTTTCACAGAGTATATTTAATTTATAAAATTAACTTAAAAAAAATCTTTGGATTCTTTCAGCCACCGTCAAGTTAACAATATAGTGAGGCGACCATATGACCGAATTATATTTTACCTGAGATCTGACTAGAGAAGTGTAGAGGACTTTATTAGTGTGTGGATCTGAAAAGTTTTTTACAGTACTTGAGACAAATCCCAACATTTTGAGACCTTTATTAGTCATCAAATCAATGTGGGGAATGAATGATAATTTACTGTCAAATATTACACCCAGATCATTGATCTACCTAACTGATACCAAGTCAACATCGCTGATAGAATACGAGAATTTCACAGGATATATTTTTTTGTAAAACCGATAGATTGGCACTTGGAGATATTGAGATGTAGGTGATTATTAGAACACCATTTAAATAGAAAATTTAAATTGCTTTGTAGTATCATAATATCAGATACACTATTCACCGATCTGAATATATTCAAGTTATCAGCAAAGATTAGAACTTGTACATTATCAAAAATTAATATCATTAATAAAAAGAACAAATAATGTAGGTCCAAGATGAGAACCCTGTGAAACTCAACTCAAAGCAATGAATTCATCAAATAATGAGGAGTTAATCTTTACCGAAAGTCTTCTATTGAAAAGATAGATACCAAACCACTACAATAAATTTCCATGAATACCCAACCTCTGGAGTTTATCTATCAAAATATAATGTAGTCTTTAGTGCTTTAGAGAAATCTGTAAAACTGGAATCTACCTAATATTTTTCCCAACTCATTGGTTATGTAGTTTTCATACAATAAAAATAATATTTGTATTTATTTATGTACAATTGTATTTTTTAAAATTTATCAACAATAATTATTTAAAGTGGTATAATATGTTACGCAATTCACGAAAAATGTCATAAAGTTAGGTGATTTTAAGTATTTAAGATTTGAAATGTAAAAGTAAATATTACTAGCAAAATTAGTCATTAAGAAAGACAAAAATGATTCTATTACAGTTCTCAGCGTAATAAACGAAGAAGAAACAATGAAAATATACAAGAAAGGGATAATCGTTTGATGCGGTTTAAGACTGAAGATGAGACGGAGGTAGATTGAAAGAAGCGATTGATAGACTGACGTTAAATCCTCCTCCCTATGTTGACCGAATTTTGCATACATCATTACTTCTTAAGACTTGCGCAAAACAAAATTACCCCCTCCTCGAATCCTTGGCTATGCTGGCCACGGGTCGCTAAATATATTAGATTTGCACTATTCTATGCAAACTAATAACGAAGACTATTTATTATACTGAACAGTGAAATTAGAAACCAAAATGAATATATTGTATAATATATAATATTGATAGGAACTCGCAATAAATCTACATCTATTGTTTGGCAGATATTATCACGTGACCTGCTAAATATTCTACACATCTTCCAAGATACCTTCAACACCCTTAAACCCTCGAGGGAGGTTTGAGGACACCTCTCAGCCAAGTACAATATCATTCAAATCCTGGTCTTAAGTACCTACCCTCTCCACAAGTGGATGATTTGTTAAAGGATAAAATAGCGAGAATACAGCAGAATATCTAATTATTGGAAGCGTTTTTTGTAAATATTAATTCAAAACGTATTCATACATGCTGAGGTCTTACAGAGAAAATGTTTACAAGAATATAATAAAAAATAAATCGATGATATCTGCATTACATTGCAGCAACTAAGCAGTAGAGAGAGAGAGAGAGAGTAAGCTGATAGTTAAATTTTTAATATATGTTGAAAATAAATATTAATAATAAAATTATAAATACAAATTAAATGTATTAATTAGAAAGATAAACATATAAAATCAATTTGTATTTAAAATATCATAAACCTATGTTCTGAATAATTACAACGTCACAATAAGAATGTGTTCTCCATAATAAAGTTATAAATGATCATTAAAGTCGCACCCCAAAAACTCATATCCGTAGATCCTTTTACCATCTTAAAATGATAATGATTGAAAAATAATTGAAAAAATGATCTGATATATATATTATCTTTAATTGAGTAAAAATATATTAATAAATGTACACCTTCTTTTCTTATAGAATTACACTTTCCAAATGAAATTGATTATATGAAATTATTTTATATCAATCAAATGCAAGAAAAGGCTTATTTTTATTTATTATCTTTATTTTATTAACCACTAAATTGAGTTTAAATACATCTACTGGTTTCGAAAAATACCATTTTCTTCTTCAGGATGTCATAACTAACCCCAAAACATATATTATTGTTTCTTTGCCAGATTCTATGTAAAAAAATAATAATTTTTTAGTACCTTACTCAAATCACCACTTAATACAAATTTACTCGAATAATTTTTTGGAAAAATTTAAGAATGGGACTCGTAGTTAAATTTAATTTGGTTGTTTATAATATTTTGATTAGTTTTACACGCTTTATTTATCTCCAACGATTCCAAATTATTTCATTTGTGACCAACACCGTTTATATGCAAAATTGACAATCCCAATTTTTTATCAAAACCATGACCATTTTCTATCAAATGATTAGAAAATTCTGAAAACCCACTATTGTTCAAACATCTCAAATGCTCCCTTACTCTTATATTAAAATTTCTACCCGTTTTACCAATATAAAATGCAGCACAATCCTTGCAACTAAGTTTATAGACATCAGAATCGTTAAATTTATCATCTTTGTCTTTAGAATTTATGAGTAAATTTCCTATACTATTATTTGTGTAAAAGTATAGAAAAGGCTTGTTTCGCAATATTTAAATATTTTTCTTCGTGTGTTTGCCTCAGTTAAGAAATCACCCCCTATTTACATAATTAAACAAGATTAAGGGGTTAATATAAATGGAATGAAACACGTTTTAAAAGATGTTTCTGCCATCTGGTACAATGCACGAACGGATAAAAGCTATCCTCATTAGAGAATATTTCTGAAAATTTTAACTGAGAGATGAGAAATAACACACTATCTATGGGTATTTATTTACTCGTATAATGCGCATTTTCAGCTAAAATCATCATAGATTGAAAATATATTTTAATTATGTAACATTATAAATATAGTATAATAATAATAATATTTGGACGCACTTTTATGTTCTTGTGAATGTATAAGTCGATGAGTCTGAACGTGTGTTTGTTTGCGGCTGTGTTATACTTGTATCTGAAAATATACTTGTACATTAAAAAATTCGAATGTATACTAATTAAAAATATTAAATTCATTATTTTGATATTTAGTTTCTGATAATAATTGGATTGAGAAAAATAATATATCAAAATTCGAAACCGTTATAACAAGAGAAAAAATTAGAACATTCGAAAAAAAATATTTCTTACTCTTTATTGTAAAGATTTATTCAGTGCTTTCAAACTATATGTTGAAAATAAATTATAAAAAATCGCTGAGATTATCATTTTGTAGTTTATAAGTTGAGTTTCGAAATTTTTAATAATATTCAGGAACAAGGTATGCTTTTTTATGTATTATTAGTGATAGGTATCTTTGATTAATTATGTTAAAGATTAAACCAGGAAAGAGATAATAATGAACTATTTAAAATGAGTTGATTAAATTATCTACGCAATCTTTCAAAAAATGTATTTTTTAATGTGAAATAAAAATATTTTTTAATTATCGGTTTTCATAGATTCAAACAATATTTACACATCGTAATATAAGCCAAATCCACCTGTACGTTCTTGGTCTGTGAATTAATTTTAAGCAAAATACAAAACACCAGGAATTCCATAAACATATTAGCGGTGCGACGGCGGCACGTGCTGTGAGTTTTGAATATTCGCGATCCATAGTTGATTATTAATATGACAAAGGCGAATCGCGGAGCCAATTTGAGACAATTTCGAGCTAACCCCAGAATAATTATCAGAAAGGATAACCAAACGTATCATGTTTGTACCCAAAGACTACATCTATATCTTAATTTAGAGCATGAGTCGGTAATCTTTTTTGTGTAAACAGAGGCATTTTTGAATAAAAACTATACTTACAATTCCTCGAAGAGCTGCATGTAGAACACGGTTGGAGAGCATTTAAATTATACGTCGTATTGTGTAAATGCAAGAAATTATGAGATTCATAAGTTAATTAAAAAAATATATTTTAATTAATTTGATTTTATTATCATCTTTATCGAATTTTATGAATTTCGGCAAGCTATAAAATGAACAATTAACTTATTACATATGTTAAACAAGTTGTTATATAAGATAGGTCAGTAAAACTAATACCAAAATAATAAATAAAATGTAAAAACATGTTCCCGTTAAATGTCGTAAGCGAGTTTCAAATTTTCTGTTAAACATGCCGTTATCTTAATTTTTAAACATGATGAAAAACTTGCAGCACTGTCCAGATGGTTAAAATTTCTGTTAAATTTTTTTTCTAAAAAAAATATAAATGCGTACACGGAATACGTGTCACATCAATTACTATGCTAAACACTTGTACTATGAAAATAGGACTAACTTGATAGCCTCCTGCAATGAGGCTCGAACCCCTGACCACTAGATCACTAGACGAGTATCGTAACTACTAAATCACAAGCACGTCTACATAAATATATTCATATCTATATAAAAATTGAAAAAGGTCCAAATGCACATCCCTTCAAGAATGTACATGTGTCTGGTTAACTAATCCATATGATAAACGAAATCTGATGTTGCCTTTTTTAGTTCGCGTATTGCTGACAAATTAATTATATCATATTGTATTGCAAGAGTTGCCTTCTGTCTTTCCATATCCATAATTCAATTGTACGTTTTTACATTCTGAATTCTACAAGGGATTATCCTTAAGGTCTTTTAATTACAGTAAAAATGTGTCCCTTATAATTTCACTAGAAGAGAAAAAAATAGAGTAATGAACTACAAAAAGGTTCAAAAACTTGCAGTTAAAATAAGACTGTGTATTGATATTATCTGTTTGAAAACTTTTAGATAAAGTATTTTTTAATTGGAATTAATTTTATGAAAAAAACGAAGGATAGCTGGATAATGTTCTTTTCGGAATGCGGGATACACTTACTTTAACAAAACAAACATATTTTGTTCTCGTTTTATGTATCAATATTTAGTGTTTTTGTTATCCAAGGTATCACTTAATTTTGACAAGAAAATTAATAATTGATCACAAAATTTTTTCATTATATGATATATTTTACAACAATCGCAATCATGTCGACTATTTTATAATAATTGCGATCACAAGTTTTACATGTATACTCTACTTAATTCAAATTAAACGCATAATTTAGAAAGATGTAGATACATATAAATTAAATTTATCGAAAATATATTTTAGCTTCCACCGGGGAAGTGCGATATCCAATTACACTACGTCAGCTTAGTAAATAGTCGACAAATTTTCGAACTTATATGTTGCAGTTATTTCAAATTGATACATCTTACGTTCCATTTATTCGAAAGCTATCTTCTTTTTATCGCGAATACCTACATTGAGAAATAATCTCTGGGAGATACCAGAGATTTTTCAATTTCATTTTATTAAATTTTTGAATATACTTTTAATACAACTTATATACATATATTTTAAAGAAAACACATTATTATTTGTGAAGTTGTATTTTTTTCAGAATATAGAAGATATACTTACATATAAATTGAGTTTATATGTATGTTTATCTTTCTAATTTATGCATTTAATTTGTATTAAAATATCACAGAACTATGTTCTGAAAAAATTACAACTTCACAAATAATAGTAAGTTCTCTTTAAAATACTCTACTTTGTTATATTGGACAAATTATATGCATTTACTACTTTTACTTTTATACCCCAGAAAAACAATGTACGCCATAATTTCAGACTATTTTTGAAAAACAAATGCACACATGTTGGCAATATTCACACCAACCTAATTATTCTTATAATTTATTATAACATCTGGTTTATTTATGTGTTCTTCCTCTTCCCCTGAAACGTATTCCTCACGTATTCCATTTACTTAGTATCGTAAACATACGCTTATGCTTTCAAACAACTATCATTAAATTCTGATCATGGCCGATTAAGGTTTTTTCATAATATATGAATTAATTTTAAATAATTATTTTGATAGACTAATATTTGTATATTACGAATTCGTAAATAAATGACAATAACTAAACAAAATTACAGCCCATTGTCAACCAGTTTAATGGTTACTATTATATTTTCTTGGTTTCTTATGTATCTTTTAATGTTGTATGTTTAAATATAAAGTCGTATATATAACGTAAAATAAATAATTTATTACATCCCATGTCATATTTATATTCAAATTCGACAGTTTTGAGGTCCTTCTGTCAAACATTAGAGATGTATTATATTTACTTATTCAACGCAGGCAGCAAATCTCATCAACAGTGCATCTTTGGAAAGACATCAGATTTTTGCTTGCCACACAGATGACTAAATTTCAAACTGATTGTGACAGTACATCTTACGTAGCGTAGCAATGTACTCATATACTATATATAGGGTTATCCAGCAAGCGTGATAGAACTTTTAAATTGAATTATTTTAAATTAAAAATAAACAAGTATGATATCAATGATTTTATTTTATTTGAAATATCATTCGTTGCCATTAATAATGGAATACAATTGCATCAAATGTGCACTATCTATTCTTTGGATCCAATTTGCACATAAATTTGGTAATATTTCACCAATAACACTAGTTATGTTGTTTTTTTAATTATTCAATTGTTATTTCTTTATCAGCATAAACAAGTAAATTTACATATTCCCACAGAAAATATTCTAACAGAGAGATATCACATGATCTAAGCGGCCAATTAATATGTTAATTTCTGGAAATTATTGAATCATTGAATGTTGTTTTCAATAAATCTATCGTCTCAGTTTTAATAACTTGTAAACGTTGTTCCAATGTAAAACGCTCTTTGATAAAATGGAAGATGATACTGAATAAAAATAATGATGACAGCTGTCAAAATATTAATAAACATGGCTACTATTCTTATTCGAAATTCTATCTCATTTATTGGATAACCCTGTACTATACTATAGGTACACCCACGATGCAATGCTCCACGGTAGTACGCGTTTATTCAATGAAGTGACTGCAAGTATAAAGAGTCAATGAAACCTCCTTAATTTTTCATATTATGCATAGACCTCAACAACATCAATCTCGATAATACCGGGTGCATCACCGGCTGCTCATTTCCCACTTTAGAATTCGAAGATGATGTTAATCTGTACTGTATATCAACGAGCGGGATTTTTCAAATCAATCTATCATAAGAAACGAGGTCTCTGATGATTTTTTAATAATCAGAAGAGCTTTAGTCATAATATCAGAGAGCCGCCAGTCGCATGTTGCCGACCCATGGTTTAGAGGAAAAACAATCTATGGAAATAAAACAGATAAATATCATATTTTAAATATGTAAAAAATTTCATGGACACAAAGAAGCATAACCTGTAATATAAGTATAGTTATAAAAATAATAGAACTCTTGGTTCATGTAATCGAAGGCTAACCTTTAGTAATAATATAAAATACTAAAATATTAAATGTTTATTAAAATTTTTAAAGTGTAAGCAAAGTACTAGGACAATAAATATTGAATAGTTAGTAATTTTAGGAAGCATTCGTACAATATTTTTGTATGGAATAGAATTTCCTCTGATCACACAAATTCATTTTATCCGTACATTACGCTTTGAACTTTGTAGGAAAAAAATGTAAAAAGTTAATGTTTTAATCTCTTAGGGTATTCTCGGTACTAATAATATCTGTTTATATTCAGACGTTCCGACATACCTCGAATACTATGCGGGTTTACAACAAGCCTCCCTTTAATTAATTTCGCACGAACATCAAACCCATACCTACCCCAGCTACACCCCTGGTGGGATTAAGAATTTATACACTTATTACGAATGTATACGTAGGGAATAGATTAACATGACATTATTTTATTCTCCCAGTTAAGCGTATTATTAAATGCGGCTGTATAATCATTTCAATCACGTAAAATGACAATTTTCACCCTTATTATAATGGTAATTCTCGTATCACACCGAGAAAAGTACTCCCTTCGGAGTTTATTAAAATTAAATTAACGTAGGTTAACTGATTGAAATGTGTGTGTGAGCTATTTTGAAAGAAAACCTTATTGGATTTTATATTTACTCAAGTACGATGCGTCGTAGATCGGCGTGTTTTGAAAATTTGTATTCTAAAGTTAAATTTTTTACGTTTATTTTTCACCTGGATATTCTTACTTATATTAATTTTTAATCACGGAATTGAATAAATCCGGCTGTTTGATGAAGCTATCAAATACATAAAAATGATAATTTGCGAACATTTCATTTTACAAAAATCATTTATATATAAAATATCACAAAGTTATTATAATAAATAAGTTTCGAACAAAAAAAGAGGGAAATAAATTAAGATTGTTGAATAATTCTGAATTTTTATTGCTAACACAATTCAAGCATAGGTGTTTTTAATTATGTTAGCAGGCAAATAATTTAATAAAAATTTGTAATATCATATTTATATTTATTCACAATATTTTAAAGTTTTTCTTCTTCTTCTTTTAAATAGGCAATCCACCTTTTAAGAGTGATTTGTGACATTAGTCAAGTTAAAAACTTTGTTTTATAGAAAAAATTTCAGTAATATAGAATAGGAAATACTATATTACAAGTCAATATCATTGTCGTTCAAAAAATTTGCTATTATATAGATTAAACGTGGCGAGTTAATGGAAAGAAGATGACAGAAGTTATCCGGGAGCTGAAAATTACTATTGACGAGACCACTGTTAAAAAAACCTGTGATCCGCAATGGACAGGCAAAAAAGACATGGTCAAGGGTTTCCGTCTCGGCACCACACTCACACATTGGGGCATCTATTAAGTTCAATCTGAACAAATGCCCAATTGTCATTCTTTCAGAGATATTTGATACTGTTCTTTTGGAGACTTTCCTTTCTGAGAACCAGGGATGCGGGAAATAGATCCTTGAATTACTTTAAGATGATTACCTTATGATTATTTGGATCCATCTATTGTGCAGTCCAAATAAATTCGTAGGTTTTTTACCATATTAAGTCTGTCATATGGAATTGATGGGGGAAAACTCCGGAAAGAGTAGCCTCCTTGGCCAGTTTATCAGCACATTTATTTCCATCAATTCCCTTATGTGCAGGAATCCAAACGAATGACTCTATCTAATCTGTTTATTGTTGCTATACAAATTATATAGACATATTCTGATGGAACATCTCATTGTCTAGCCATACTTTTATATTAGCAGAGAGGGATTCAAGAGCTGCTTCCGAGTCGGAGAATATAACAGCCTTATCGACATTCTGGAGTACGCAGATGTCCAAGGCCTCTTTAATCGTTATTTAATGTTATGGAAATTATATCATTTCATTTAAAAGTATAAGTACGCATATTCTTTAATCTTTTTTTTTAAATAGAGATGCATACACGGAATACATATCACATCAACATTCTTACTATTTTCAAACTAAGCTAAACGCTTGTACTATGAATATAGGACTAACTTGCTGGTCCCCTGAAATGAGGTGCGAACCTCCAACCGCTAGATCACTAGGCCAGCGTCTTAACCACTACACCAACAAGTTATATTTACATGAATAAATAAATAAAAAGTATATTAGTGTCTATGAATAGCATCTACTTTTAAAAAAGATATTTATAAAATATTTTAATAAACTGAAATAATTGAGTTATTACTCAAATTTAAGAAAATAATTTTTTATAAATATAAAAAATTTTCATTGAGAAAATATTGTACAAATTATAAAATACTTTTATCTAATATTTGCATATATCTACCAGATGTCTCCTAATTATTTGTGTTTTTTCAAAGCTAAAGATATTTTTAAAAAATTTTCGGTATTTTATGACGCTGATTATTTTAAAACTTTCAATAAAATGGATAAAAGCCCCAATTCAGGAACGAAAAAAAAATAACAAAAAATATTTTTTCTTTAAACCGAATCCAAAGACTTTCATATTAATCGAATAAACAAAAGCTTCCTTGCTGATTTAATATGTTTATCAATGCTTACTATGAGTATTTTGTGAAAAACCCATTCTGCAAATATTTGCGCGTAATCATGAGATGGTTGTGGCAGGAAGAGGGAGTATCCTCTGGGTGCGGTTTCTCAGACGTACTAATGAACGAGGCATGAGCGATTGGCCCTTTTCCATTCATTGCAAAAGTAAGAAAATGTACAATTTTACGCTTTTCCAACGTAAAGTTTCTAGGAGAATTGGTATTTGATTTCCGATCCTAATTTTATATCCCAAATTTATATGAAAATAATAATAATACTATACAAATTCAATAAAGCAACTAGAAAGATACACATAAAAAAACAGTGTATCAAAAAAATATTTAGTGCCTACTGGGATTCGAACCGGGACCCATTTCTATCCGGGAAAGCGTGTCCACCATTTCGCTATAGCAGTCGAATAAATTTTCGATACATTTTGAATTAATATTCTGTAATCTTTCGAATTAATACATCTATTATTGAATTTTTAAAAGCATTCAACTTTATATTGTAGTGAATCTTAAATAGCTGCTAGGATACGCCAGAATTAACGGTGAAATGGTGAACGCGCTTCCACGGATATGAAGAGGTCCAGTTTCGAATCCCGGTAGCAACTAAATATTTTTTCGATAGATACAGTTTTCCTGTATATATTTCTAGTTGATTTATTTAGTTTTATTAAAAATACCACAGAACTATGCTATGAAAATGTAACTTCACAACAATTGTGTGTTTAAAAAAAAAAAAAATACATTTTTACTTTTGAAATCTGAAATTGTGTACAAGGAATACAATTTATATCCATATTCGTACTTTTTAAGGAGCTAAGTGTTCATGATATAAAACAATGTGGACTAGTTTATTGTGCACTATATTGCTAGTCTCCTGTGATGAGGCCATTGTCTTACCGTCGGCCCAACATTATTATCTTTGTATACATTTACTATTTCTTTCAATCAATAAATATAATATAAAATAAAAACAAAATACTTGATCCAAATACGTCCAGCAAGAAATCTACCAAAAAAAACGTAAAATAAACATATTAAAAGTTGTATAAAAAATAATTAAATGTAAAGACTTATAAGAAAAATATTTTGGGTTGGTTTGTAGCATTTTTATTTTCCAAGACAAGAGTGTTTAGAATGAAAAAATTTCACGTACTTTGTCCATGTAGTTTTAATGCCTAAGTATTATTTTATTGAACACTTCTTTTATTTTGTAGAAAATTTGTGTAAATTGTTCGCTAACTAAAATGTAGTGTAATGTATAAAAAAATAATTCCTATAAATTCTTTTGCGACCGACGCGAGTCGTGCGATTACAGTGTATATAATAATACTATATTTATTTTAATTTTAATATATTATATAGAAGTATATATGTTCATCGATCAAAAAACAAAATAATTACGAATACGGAACACCTTTTATTTGAGTTTAACCGAGGCATTAATTTAATACTACTAATGCTGCTATGAATTGTTTCCGAGGAATGCTACCATCACTTCTGAGTGCCTTGCCATCAACTCCGTCGCCTTGAGGCCGCAATTAAAAAAAACGACCGAGATGACGTCATACTGTCTACATACTGCTAACATTACAAAATATGGTATTCAAGAGCTCGGTTGGGAAGTTTATCCACATCCGCCATATTTTCTGATCTTGCTTCATCAGATTTTCATATTTTCCGCTCTATTTCCAACAATCTTCGAGGAATCTCCTTAAATAATGACGCTATTCTTCAAATTGGCTTGACGACTTGTTTACCTCCAAACCATTGGACTTCTTCAGGCGCATAATCGATAAACTGCCAGAACGTGGGAGTCAATCGTTTAGTACAGTATAGTAAATACAAAGATTCTTATTAAAAAATATGTATTATTTATATTATACTGAAGAAGAAAAATATTATAAGCACATTTCTTTTGGCGTACTAATTTTATTTCTGTCTCAATAATAAGTTTGCATAGCCCACCTCGACACAGGAATATCCTAGTGAGGAGGCATTATTTTTAATAAATGTAAAAAAATATAGTATAAAATAAATATAGGTATACATATGTATATATGGATCAACTTACTTGTTACATTCATGTTGTATCATTCGCTTTTCCTATATATATATATGAAACATTTGTCTACAGTTAAAACTTGGATAAATACCTCTAATCGAGCATGCGTTCAGAGTATGGTCACCCCACACTGATAGAATTCCAAAGACAAAGTAGTGTGTGTTGTGATTGACAATATAATTCATGAGAAATTACTGAAGTTATTAGGTGACAAACATATTGCCAAATATGTAGATGTTGTGACGTTATGATGTATGTGTACATGTGTGAGAGCTCATCAAAAATGTCAGGTATAAAATATCGTACTGTGTGTGAGACTGGCCGCAGTATGGCAGCCAATGAGAAGCACGCTGTTAATTTTTCTGGCGAGCGGATCGAGACTAGTGTGGTTTAAGGCGAGAGCTGGGTAAGATGGGAAAGAAAAGGCGCAATATGGGAAAACGAGACTCATAAGAGCCACAATTGGCAAGGCCGGGCGTTCTTTGCGATATTCTTGGTGAAATGGCGGTGTGTTGTGCGGCCAAATTCTGGATGGCGGTCCGAGTTCCGGGAGCTAATCCATGCTGGCCACCGTCAGCTCTGATCTTTGGGGCCCCTGGTCTGCAAGACTCCCCAATATAGAAGGGGTGCTTAAAAAAAAAATTGTAGTGAAAGATGGAAAATGAGAACAAGAACGAATAATTGTGTGTCAAGAGAAGTATGCTATTGTTAAATTATAGATTCTAATAGTGAACAAATTTGTTATAATTGTGTAATCCAACCTTGAACGATGAACTTCATCCGGTATAAATAAGTAATTTGTAAGTGCCGATTGTAGCTAGCCGGTGACGTGAAGCTCAGAACCTGGCGTTCTATCCATATCATGGAAAGGATGCTTGGTCAGCCCGAGTTGAACGTGACATAATATTATATACTTTGAGCAATTATTTCTAAGATATTAATTGTGTGTGTGTGTGCGGTGGGACGAACGAGTGGGGGAGTGGGGGGGGGTATGAGACGGGCTGATAAGCGGGCGCACTTGCGAGCTCTTTTCTTCTGGACTCCGACGTGTGTTAATACTATAATTAAGTGTATATAATTGTGTAAATGTGTAAATACTCTGTAATCATTATTGTAATAAATACGTGTTAATTGACACATGACAACCGAGTATTATTGCACACCACAGAGTTACACAGATTACTGCAGCCGGTCAGATTAAGAACGACCGTAGTACAAAACATTGGCGTACTCAGCAGTACTGGCGCAATCTATTACATTAATGTGATGGACTTACCATTCTTGACTTCTCCTTGTAATTTTTTAGTTATTTCAACATAAATATTTACTATTAAGGTCTCTCTTTCAATAATAATTTTATGAAAATGTGGATTTTTATAGTTCATAAGTTATGCACTATATTAGTCTTTTTTTAAACTATTACTTAGATGTGACCTTTACATTAATATAAAACTAATAAACTGAATGTTATTTGTCATAAATTGCAACCATTAAATTCATTTTCCGCGTGCCACAAAATTGCCTTAATATAGAAAATTCTTGCATACACGAAATGTATTTTCATATAATCTTGAAACCAAAAATTACGGAGACAATATGAGTTGATTGAATTAATAGGTTATAAACCATTCAATTTACAGGACTTATTATCAATTTTAGACGTTTTTAAAACATTTTGTGTAAGTAAAAATAAATTATTTTAAATAATATATTGAATTACTTACATAATTTACAAAACATGTGTGTAAATATAATATATTATTTAAAAACGTACGTTTTCACTAAAGCAAAGTATTTTAAAAACGTCAAAAATTGATAAAATGTCCTGCAAATTGAATGGTTATATTTATATTAATTTTTTAAATGTTATTATTTTGTCTTAATCGTGATTTGTTTCCATAATCTTGGCATTAAGATTATAAGAATATATATATATATTTGGTGGTATAAAACTAAACATTCTAATAGTCGTGGTTTTTCTTATAATACTTGTATTGTCTTAATTATGGCAAATAACGTTCAGTTTATTAGTTTTAAATGAGTGTAAAGGCCCTATCTAAGTAACAGTTTAAAAAAAGTTTAATCTAGTGTATAACTTCTAATATAAATGAATATTAAAAACCCACATTTTCGTTAAAAACGCGAAAATTTGAATTATTATTGAGAGTGGCGTGGCGTCTTGACGATTTTTTAATCTCTTTGAGTATTGCCGAAGTACTATTATAAAGTTAATAATTTTTTAAAACAATTTAAAAGTACATATTCGAATAATTTTTTACGTTTATTGTGTTGTAGATTCCTATAAATATATCAATTTAGAAGTTCATCAAAATCAATTCGTCGGTCTGGTTCAATGCCATTGAAGTAATTTCAACTTAACCTCTAAACGACATGAAAATGCCCATTAAAATGACATTACTCTTATTACGTCGGCTGATGGGCTATTTGAATAGCTATTAAATCAACACTAGGCAAACATTTCTTCGTTTAATCAACTCGTTGCATTATTTTTACACTTCTGCCCGCTCGGTACTTGTGATCGTAAAATTGAAATGAAAACTTTAACGAGTAAGCATAATCTCACAAATAAAAATGATAACATTTAATTTATTAGTAAACACGACTAATAAAGATTCATTGTCAGAACCACTTCCGTATTTTTTGTAAACAAAATAAAAAAATAGTTAAAATCAATTGATAATTTAAATACAGAAATTTATAAAATGGGATCGTTTATTTTTAAGAAAGAAAATTGCTTTTTTGTTAAATAATAATGCAAAATAATTCTGAAATGTACGGGAAATGTAACAAACGGGCTTACAAGTTTAAAAAAATCTAAATGTATTATTATATAGTATTGTATTATATTATTTAAGCTCAAACACATCAATGTTAAAATGGATTAGGTAGATGATTAGATATATGAAAAATAAACAAAAATAGGCTCCTACTTAAGCCTCCTGAAGTCAAAATCAAAGTAATGTCAAATGAATTGCTAAAATATTAAACTAACTCACATTCTAGCGCGATTTACTTACCATATCAAATATTATACATAGGTATTACACAAAATATCGAATTCGTGGAATCATTTTGAATAGTGAAATCATGAGATCGCTTTTCTCTGTAGATTGTAAAGGTGAAATATACCGTTAGTTGATGTGTGATGTGAAAAGTACAGCGTTATCTGTGAATATGAAAAATGAAAATGATCAACCGATGGTATTGAAATTGATTGATGATTTATTTATTTATTTGTAGCTATATAATACAATGTTAAATATCAATGAGAAATTCTGTGTCGAGACGGGAATGATATGTGTTTTCGTATTATCCGAGATGCGCCCTGTAATACAGGAACAGATTGCCGGAAGTAAAAGGAGAACATAACCCAGGACCGTTAATAAGCAAAAGCTTCTATATGGTCCCACTCATTCGCCGCCAGGTTGGCATTTATTTAATGCTACTATGACAACTGTGCAACAACGTCCCGCACATAGTGACAGGGTTGTGCCGCACAGCTGTCATGGGTGAAATACATGAGGCAGTGGTTTGGCCAGTCTACTGTAGTGCAGTAGTAAACGATGTGATGATAGCCAACGTCCGTTGAACGGACAAGGGACAAGAAGAAAAAGGCAACTGCACACAGAATAACTGCACACATGACAGGTCCACGTATAAATAACTACACCTCATTCCACACAAAGTAATAGAATATTAGCTAGATTAATATAAATTATCTCACAATAAAATTAAGAAAAATTATCTGAGATGATTTAGGCATGTAAAATGTATGATCGAAAGAAGGATGGAGGAGTTGAATGCTTTAAAGATCGATGGCTATACCTGAGAAAATGTACGTAAGGTTAGAAAAATGTAGCGCTCTATTCTCTCTGCGTACTCCTACGGAGATACGGATTGATGGTAAGTTAGTTAACTGACTGAAATTATCGACTTTTATAAGGAGCATTGTGCGTGTGCAGGAGGGTTGTGCATTATGTACATTATGCACAACCCCAATATTATGTACATTATGCACAACCCCAATATTGATTGGGGCTGCGCATAATGGCGACAAAATAGATGCCGATTTTAACTCGTTAGTAACGATGAAAAAAGACATAAAGAAAAAAAGGAAAATAAGAGTTTATAATTGTTTTTGGCATTTTTTCTGATTTAATTATTGAATTTCTAGAGTTGATTCAGACGAGTTAAATTAAGTTCACTTTATTCAATTTGGACAACAATCACCGATGAAATTGGCGATTAAACGTTTGACCGTTACACTCGCAGTCACTCCGTCAGATGACCGTGCGATTGGCGCAAGTGATAAACACGTACTGAGCGTGTTGTACTATGGTGTGTAATGAACAGTGTGAGAGGTGCGATTGTTACTTCAAGACTTTGTTTTATTTGTCAGTTTTCGTTTATTGCTGCTTGGTGCTCCCTGGGATGTTTTATAAAAAAATTAATGGTACCGTAAACTTATATCGATAATGTAAAACCACAGACCATCAAATAAATAGACATGAACTAACGCAAATTCCTTGTCCCAAAGTTTTCATTATGGTGGCACTCACGTGATCTCTTTGGTGCCACTAACGCAATCAAAAAGCTCCGTGACTTTTTTTAAAATTATGACTCGATTGGAACGAAAATTTAAACGCTGACAATGTAATATACATTAATGTAAGAAATACGTCTTGTTTACACAAAGATTCCATTTTCGAAGAGTAAATACTTTTACTGTTGCATAAGTGTGTCGTAATCTATCGGATTTATGTTTCGTTGGATATGTGTGTAGAATGCACCTCGCACCGCAAATAATGTTTCAAACTCCTCTTCTATATGTACACTTAATATCATGTCTATTCATTTACTAGTCTGTGTGTAAAGCCAAGATACGAGAATGTAATTAAAAATGTAAATATATATGAGATAATTCAAAATAGTAGTTTATATTAATCTAATCATATTACTAGATACGAGAAGGTTACTAATTGAAGGGTACATCTAACAAGTACGTTATACTAAATAGGCAGACACTTTGTATACAAACTGATAACATTTCAACTAGTGGCTAATCCAATGTATCAAAGCGGACAACTAAGGAGAAGTCCTCTGGCGTGTAGTTAGGCATTCGGTTCCTTAATGTATTAGGATATCGATGTCAGAGTAAGGGCTGAAACTGAATCAAAATAGTTATTGAACAAGGATCCAATAAATGTTTTCATTTTCAGTTGGAGCATCTTGGCTAAGTCTTGGAAGATAATTGTTTTGGAATCCGAAGTATTTTGTCTCATTACAGATTGAATATTTATCATTACCATGTTAGACGATTTCGACTAACCTTATTAACATGATTAATAAATATTAAAATCTTAATCTGCAACTTTTGTGATATTAATATATTTTTATTCACCGTTATATTTAGTGGTAAGAAATTTGCGTAGTGACCATGTTCGAGCTTTACTTTTTCATCAATTTACTTCTACTCTCATAGCACAAGCTCAGAATAATAAGATGCACATCGTGTATGCATATCTATGTAAAGTTTTTATCAACATAATAACGTTAATGTTTATTCCCACGTTACAAATATTAAGGTTATAATGATTACTTATATCGTTTCTATCTTATATTCAAAGGATCTAATATTTATGTCTCGCACTTGTAAATACCATACAATTTCTTTAAAAAACTACATAATTAAACGAATCAACTGGAAAACTGCATCTTCACAATAATAATGTATTGTCCACAAAAATATATATATTTTTATTATTTCTGTTAATTTTTAACTTATTATTAAATCGGTTTTTGAACTAATTTAATCGGTAAAAATAAAAATTTGATAAAACGACAATATAATTTTTTAAATATGTTATACGTGTAGGGATTTTGTAATCTCGACTTTTTTCAATTGCCGGGACTCGAGAGTCAAAATTTTCAAAACTGTTTGATGAAATACTTCATAATGGTTTGTAGTTTTTTAAAATTAAATTAAGTTTACATGTATATTGATTATGTTCAACAATTCAATTAATTGTTAATAATGTTCTGAGTATAAAGTATTAAATAATGACTTTCTTTAAAAGATTGAGATCTTTTAACTCAAATAAACTGATGACTGCCAATATTTTGAATTCTATATGCACTTTGTTCTTTGCTTTGGTAATTCGAAAGATATTAGAGGCACAAAGGCAACAACATTTTTTAAGCTATTGACTAAGCTGTTATCGGGACTTCTACCTGGAACCTTTCTACTAGATTGCCCTTCCTTTTAAGCAACGCCAACTGCGTAGATTTATTTAATGCTCTAAATGAGTTAGATTTATTTTTGGATGGATTGTGATAATAAAATAATGAATAGAAATTTCTTTCGCGAGATTCTTAGGTCAATTATTTCAAATATTTCTAGCTTTGTACGAGTAATTTTAAATCAACACAAACACATTTTGTATCAACACAAACATTCAAATATTATTTTTAAGTTTTATATTTTTAAAATATGTTTTTATGCTTTCTTAATTAATGGGCATGCTGAGATATAATTATGTTATATAAATGTCGGATAATGTATTATAAACTTTTTAATTGAGCCTCTGTTTATGAGTAAATAGCCGTGGAAGTTATATCATATAATACATAACTACCTGTTTGGGAAGTATGTTTGATAGAAACAGAAAGGAAATGATATTGAAAGAAGGGTGACTGCTGAGAATAAAGCGAACGGCGTTTTGAATGGAATTATATCTAACGGAAACATGCCAACCGAGGCGAGGCAAGACTAGTAGTATACAAAGGAGTCCTGGTACCGACGCTGATTTATGGAAGTGGATCCTGGAGCTGGCAGAAGAAGAACGAAGGTAGACTGAATACAGTGGAAATGAGATCACTTAGGCGTATATATGACAAATCTATTTATGACAGAGTAAAGAATGAAGAAATAAGGAAAGAATGTAAAACTGATGTTAGTATAATGATTAAGATTAAAAAAGGATCACTTAGATGGTTTAGTCATTTAGAACGGATGAATGAGAAGAGAATGGTAAGAAAGATATTTGACGCGAGTGTTGATGGCACCAGAAATAGAGGATGTCCGCGGAATACTTGGCACGACCAGGTAAACCAGATACTGGAGGATGGTTATATTAGAAGCCTCAACAATCGGCGAACTTGTATGAGAAGATGTGTGAATGTGGATGAGGCGAGAATTGTATGTAAGTCTGTACATATATTTGATGATATTTCCAAGTCAAAAAGGTAAATGATTGTACGTAAACATGTTTTAAATCGTTTTTCGTATGTTTTACAATGATCGGTTGCTTAATTTAAAAGATTGAAAAAAAAAACAGTTTCTAAATTATTAAAAATATATAAAAGTACTAATTATATTTGCGTTTATCTTCATTGAATACCTCTAGGAGACATTTACCTTATGTCTAAATAACCAAATGTAGGGTAAACAACATTTCGTAAATAACTCGCATAGCGAAAATTTTTGGAAAGCTTTGTGAAGAGTTTGAATTCAGCATCGTTTATACTATATTTATTGAAACATCGTCGTAATATAACATTGAAGAGAACTCATTATATTATTATTTTTCAGGTTCTTTTGATGAGCAAAGTGCGAGATGTTGGCCCAAATTGTCATCTTTTGCGGCCTCTTAGCCTTAGCGAACACGGGAAACAATTTTGGTAAGTGAACGTAATAATTATTCCAGTTTTTCGTTCTAGAAATTCGATTCTTTTTTAAAATCGGTGATTTATAAAGACACATTGTCTTGTCGGTTTTTCACTTATAAACGAATGTAGCATTTAAGAAATATTGTTTGATTAAGGAAATCAAGCTTAATAAAAAGAATGTGGTAAAAAATATATACGTTTTTATATTATGACATTACATTATTATTACATGCATACATTACTGAAAAACGTGACAGCTTGTCTTTCAAAATAATACTGAAGTTCTTTTTATATCATTTCATTATTAATAAACGTATAAGTTGTTAGGTAATTTCTTCTTTCTGCCTCGGCTTCATGTTCAAGGGGGAGGCATCTAGCCTAACTGGTTCTTTTTTTTGACAAGTTAAATGGTTATGAAATGAAAGAATATTTTTATATAATAAAATTTATAATCTATATTTTAAGATACTTGCATGTCTTGAAAGTGGAAAATGAGCAATTTACTTTAATACTTATAAATAAGGCTATTCAAAAATAATTACAATAAAATTAACATTAAATATTTGTGTTCATCATGCCAGCATTAATTTCTCTGCCTAATTGTCTATGTTGACGTTTATCTGATGTAGATTATACAGGTCCCTCACGTAAGGGATTACCTCTTAGGATGGTCCTGGATTCTGGACGTGAAGGGTGGTCAGCTCCTTGTAGTGCCAGCGTAGGGTGACGGAGTTCAGGCTTGTAGTTGATGACAAGACGATGCCCAATTATCCAGGCAAACCGTGACTCTGGAAGCGATATTCTTATGCTATAGCGATAGTCTGTTCTTGCTACACCGATTATATTTATCAACTTTTTATAGATCCAGCGGGACCCTTTTTGATACTTTCACATTTACGATTAAACGCAGAGAACATCACAGTCTAAGCTTAAACTCGAGACGCACAGTTTAAATTTTCCCCGGAATTACAATCTATGAAGCGCTTACCTGATACTTTTAGAGACGACATTGATTCTATTTTCTAATTGAAAATAAAATCTCGTCTTTATGGAGCCAGTGCTCCCGGTTGAGGTTCTGTCCGGACTGCTCGCCTATGGTGATGCATCCTTTAAGGTGCATTTTTCTACGTGACTCTAGTCACGTTCGCCGCATTACCGCCGCTGTATTCGCCGCTGTACCCAAGCTGTGTCGGTCCACCTGCGTCTAACAATACCGAGTTTTTATTACCGTCCATCACTTACTTCGGCTAATTTTGGGTAATTTCGCATTCTAACAAAGTACATATAATTCTGTTTTTACTCTATGGATATGTTCTACAGAATACCATGTAAAAAATACATTATCTATAGGAAAATGGTAGATAAATTCCGCTGTATAAAAACATATTTTTGTTATTGAAACAACATTTTATTTTTATATTAAAGAATTTAAAATATAAGTTTAAAAAATTGTACTTAAATTTATTCTCTGTCGCTGTAAACGCACCCGTTTACGCATATTTGGTACAAAATTACTTTCATTTGAAATATTGAAGGGTAATGTATTTCGTACCAGATTCACTGGTTCACTAGTTTTAAACATAAATTCTGTTATGAATCGCTGTGACTTTGTTTTAGTGAGTTCCTTGTTTGATTCTTGGTAACGAGTCATGCAAGCGGTTAAATCTCATTGAAACTGTTCGACTCTTTCGACGTTGTGATCATTTGTGAGAAAATGATTTCGAACTTTATTGGCCAGTTGTAGGTCTTTTAGCTCCCGGTTCAACTAGTTTCCGTCTCTCATATCCCAGCTCGCGCACTCAGTAGTGTATGCACTGGGTTGGGGGAATTCTAAGAACGGATATTACCATTATACTTTGTTGACCTTGATGAATGAAAATATAGCTTGGTAAAATGTAATATTTATAAATATAATCAGTTTAAATAATCGTCGACCGTGTGTAAAAAGTGTAGTTATGAGGAAAAATCAATAGATATCAGGAATGGAATATATGGCGTACTATAATCTCTCCTTTATTTGTGTATGATAGTAATAACACGTGATGACCCTTCTCTCAGTTTGTTTGAATCATGTTTGAGCATCATGGTCCATTTGTCTATTTCTACAACACCAGCCGCTTGCTTCCACTGCTTCCAATCATGAACCTTGTGCAGTGCGACATGTAGCGAGGCTTTGATCCTTGGTTTGTTCATTTTGATGGAGATCAACATTGTTTTTGTCTCTGTTTCTGTCTGTTTTTATCGTCTTCCGATAGAGTGATTCTTTTCTTGGTAAAAGTTACAATTTTTATGTAGTTTTGCGTTACTTAATTTACATTTAAAATGTAAACGTAACATTAAATATACGTTTTAATAAAAATAAAATGAAAGGAAAACACCCATAAAACTAGGTTTAAAAGGCTACATTAATAAAGAGAAAATACAGTCGCTCAAACGTCCAATAAAGCAACGCCGTCTCTTTAAATGGAACATTTTCACTAATTATGTATCCTGGTCGCCTCGAAATTTATCCTTAGTACAGCCAGAAGTGTAATGTTTACCCTCGTTTCATTCGTCAGGCGGGAAAATGCCGGATATTTACGGGGAAGATATTCCAAGTTTACACGCAACCATTAAGGAGACTTTTAAATGCGTAGAGTCTCTCACAAACGATGGAAGTGTCTACGCGTTATGGGATTTTTACACAATTTCGGATGCTTTGAAGTGTTGAAAAATATAATAGGTAATTTAAGTTATTTTACTACTACGTCTTCGAAAATATTTGGTTGTGCAAGCAAATGCATCTATACAAAGAAATTATTTTAATGTTGTCTATGTATTCTAATATTCTATGTTTAAATATTTGTGTATTGTTTTTGATATTACACTCAATGGTATAATTGATTAAGGCATTTATATAAGTCATTCTGTTTTAATCTATATTTTTGTTTTGCTTAATTTGTTGTCAATTTATAAATATTTTTTTTTTCTGTTCTTAGCGATTAAATATATTGCAGGCTGATGTTGTATTTGAATAATTGAAAAATGAAACACATTTGTTAATTTGATTTTTGTTTATCGATTATTTGATTTATTACAATTATGTATAAAATATGACGTTAGCCAAGTGGCCGCTTTTGATAGCGGCACAAATTGCCATTATTATTTAGGTAAAATTTTTAAATAATTTAACACATTATTGAGACGTTAGATGCTTCATAATATATTGTAATTGATTGTTATTTACGGTTACCGTATATAAAATGACAAATATTAGCGAAACCAAAATGACGGCTGAACATAATCGGCCTGAAACATAATATTCACCCTGTACTTAACTGCATTGTATTTAGAATCTATTTTTGCGTACTTGCTGCGAATGTCGATATTCATGATCTAATAATATATATAAATATATAATAATTTATACATTTAATTAATAATTCAGTAATATTATATATTTTATATTAATTGTTCTGAATTTTGGGAATAAAATTACCAAAAATTACTTTATACAAAATATTTTATACCGATATTATATCGCGGTTATATATAACCGTAACGTAGCAATGACGTTTTCAAGCGATAAGTTATGGATATTAGATGATGTCAATTATATTTTTCAAATCTATCTCAATTATTGTGTTACATTTCTCTCTTTCTCATAGTCACAGAATTACTTCTATAAAAATATAAAATATTTTGTATAAAGTAATTTTTGGTAATTTTATTACCAAAATTCAGAACAATTAATATATAATATTACTAAATTATTAATTAAACTTATAAATTATTTTTCAATTTTTATATTTCGATTATACCAGTTTCCAATGTTCATATTTATATATAATTATTAATATTTTTTTGTTTTAAAGTAAATACGAATAATCGCAAATAATCCAGTTCTAAAATCGTTGATTACTATTAATTAACAAATACAAAAATTTCCACTTCATAAAAAAATATTTTGTTCTTTAAATTCAATTTCTTAAATTATTACTCATTCACATCAGACAAACTTAGATATCTGTGAAGAATGAAATTGGAATCGGAATTTCATTTCAAATAAATATGTTCCGATTATATATCTAACTAATATTTTAACAAACTTTATAAAGATTGAATTATCTTCTTAAGATTGTGTATTTTTAGATGATCCGATAGTACGTTTATAATTATATTTAATATACATTTCATCAAAGACGATACATCATAGGTTCTGTATTAATATAGAAAATAGACTTAAATTTTTTTTCCACTCTTACAAATATTCATGCGGCGCGTTCGTTTAACTTTTATGTCAATACTTTGAAAGTTATTACACGACAGAGTTAACATAATGTGAGCTGAAAAATGATGTACTTATTGTCGAAGTTCCTCGGACAGCTTCCATTGCAAGTTCCTTAACAGGATGCTGTTTGAAGTTTATCGAATGACGCCAAAGCTACGACTCTGCGAGCACCAGTTGGCCTTTCCTGGTGAGTTCATATATGACATATCATACCTACATTACGTTGGTTGTGTTTAAACTTATAATTCAGTTTCTCTGCCTTTTACGCCATGATTTAGTTTCTGAAAATATATTTTTTCTTTGGCATTGCTATTTACTGATTGTGCTTTGAATGCAGTAAGCTCGTATACATTTTCATAAAGTTTTGATATTAATTTATACAGATTTTTATGCTCGCACGCGGATTTTCATTAAATAATTCTTTTTACTTCTACAGTAATGAACATTTTTTAAACTTGTATAAATATGGAATATAAAAGTTAAAGATAAAAAATAATAAAAGAGTTTTGCCATCTTCAGAAAAAGTAACAAACCTACTGTTAGGTTTGTCACTCATGGAAAGTTAAAATAATTTAGGTATTTCTTATGAAAAAAGAGAATTTCAGGTCGAAAAGTAATATTCAGATGTCTGTCTTTTTCTTATATTCACATTTTATTTAACTTTGAGATAGCGTCAGTATGATATCTCGGAAATATAGCGTTTAAAAGATTGCATGTTAGTGAGGAGATGTCACGATTATAATTTGGCGGTATAAACTCACTATTATCACAGTTACATGGCAGGTTCTCTAAGTTATCGTAAAAGATAAGTTATGATATTGTAAATCAGTAACGTTAATTTAACGTTAATAATATTTTTTAGATTAGCTTCGAACTTGAAGATGAATTCTAAAAATAAAATAGTTTCAAAAATTGTATATACTCTCGTTATAAATCTTTACAGTTTTTTATCGCTTGGTTAGTTTTCTCAGAAAATAGAAATCTTTTTTGTTCCACAATAAACTGGTCGTAAAAATATAATACATATTTTACGGATATAAAAAAAACTATGAAAACGATACAGCATTTTTTCAAATGACTAAGCAAATGGCTTTAATCTCCGTTTGTCCAAAGTGTCCCTAATGACCGCCCAGCCCGGGATAAAGAATTGTTGTCGGGGTGACTCGCCCGAGAGGGTTGCAGAGGCCGCCGGGCTCGACTCAGGGCGGGGGCCAAATTCCTTCGGTGATTAATCTCCTGGAATTCGTATCGTACAAGTTGTATTGTGACCACATCAACTTGCATCTTCCGTCTGGAAGGCTGATCGTGTTCGCTTAACGATAGTGTGCCGTAAGTTTCTATTTTCTGGTGAGATACATTTTGAGAATTATTCTTGTATTAATTGAATTTATTTTTCTTTAAAGAAACCACCAGGATTTAATTTCATCATTTTTATATAGGTAACACTTGCAGAAACTAAATAGCAATAATTATTCTGAATTCTCCAATCATATTTTGGAAACAAACCATTCTTTTGATATTATCAAAGGTTTAGAAATTTTACATACAAATTCTAGGAGATTACAGTTAGAAAAACACAGAAAAAAAATGTTTATAGCAAATTACATGTTATAAATAACCAAATTCTTTTTGAAAATAGTCACCCTTTAAATTTGTTTTCACATTAGTTCATAATTAGTCACCCACCACTTATACTTTTATAGTTTTGTTTCAATCTATGCATATATTTTAAATTTTAGTATACATTGTTTCCTGAAAAAATTACCATAGGTATCGAAACACATTGATGTATCAGTAAATAGTAGTTTCAAACAAAGTGTTTTTTTTATCAATAATATAATTTATTATGAATGTAGGAGCAAAAATGGACGATTTGATTGTATGCTGTTTATTGTACGTCGATGATGCAGTACTAATGGCGAATAGTGAACAAGAACTAAAGAATCTGGTGAGTAGAATGTACGATGTATGCAAGGAAAACGCCTCATGATGAATGTTAACAAGTCGAAAGTGATGGTATTCGAGAAGGAGGAAAGCAAGACACCGTGCAAAATACTTGTAGGTAATGAATGTTTGGAACAAGTAGATGAGTTTGTGTATTTGGGAAGTATGTTTGATAGAAACGGAAAGGCTGAGAATGATATCGAAAGGAGGGTGACAGCAGGAAATAAAGAGAACGGTGCTTTGAATGGAATTATATCTAACGGGAATTTGTCAACCGAGGCAAGACTAGTGGTGCACAATGGAATCCTGATACCGACACTGATGTATGGAAGTGAGGCCTGGAGCTGGCAGAAAACAGAGTAGAGAATGAAGAAATAAGGAAAGAATGTAAAGCTGATGTTAGTATAGTGAGAAAGATTAAGAATATAATAAATATGGAACGGATGAATGAGGAGAGAATGGTAAGAAAGATATATGACGCAAATGTTGATGGCATCAGAAATAGAGGACGTCCGCGGAAGACTTGGCACGACCAGATAAACCAGTTAATGGAGGATGGTTCTGTTAGAAGTCTCAACAATCGGCGAGCTTGTATGAGAAGATGTATGAATATGGATGAGGCGAGAATTGTGTGTCAGGACAGAAGAGTGTGGCGCTCTATCCTCTCTGCCTATCCCCGCGGAGAAACGGCGTGATGGTAAGTAAGTAAATAAGTAAGCCACAAAGTAATTTTTGCAAATATTGAAAAGGCGTTTTTTTTTAACGTTTGCGATTTAGTACGTATCTACAATTGAAATATTTCAATATTTAATTAAATCATAAACCGCTGTGCAAACCAAAAGCTTGCAGTGGCGATATTGTGTTTTAATAAATTTTACTTTCTTTTTGATTATTGATAAAATTATAAATGATGCATTCGAATTTTAATGCAATTCGTGACGTAAAATTACACGTAATATAATTAATCAATGATTTGACAAAATCAATTGTTTAACAGTCAGTTGTGACATATGAAATGCGTCATCTGTATAAACCTTGGAAAATTTTTCATCCCTCGGAATAATTACAATGCTATAAATTTATATGACAATGGCATATTAAAAGTAACCACCCATAAGTTCCTAAAGTACTAAAGCGTGACGTTTATTAAGAATGAGTTTTAACAAATTGTAAAATTAAAATTTATAACAATTAATATAATTAATTGAAAATTAGATGATTGATAGATTTTTGTATTGAATATAAACATTGTATTGATTAATTTATTTAGTGTAAGTGGAAAAATATCCAAAAATGATAAGTGTACATTATAGATTCAGACACTTTCTGTATACTTTGTTCATAATTGAGTTTTTCTTCTTAATCCTACTATTTCGATTAAAATTATTTTCTTGTATAATATATGTATTAGGTGATAAAACAGAGTAAATCTAACTAGAAAACGGTACTAGGTAGCCCAAACATCGGTGCTTCAGAACAAGTTTAAGCCCAAATAGTCTGTAAGTTTAATGATCTTATCAACCATGTCCAACGTCCAGGACTTGGTAGGTATCTGGGAATATTCGGACTGACTACAAATGATGGGTTTGGCTTTAACATGACCTTTGTTTGGAAAGCTTGTTGGTTATTTCACAAAGTATTCCAATTAATTTATTTGCCTAATTACTCTTTATTAATTAGTTCTGAAAATTGAACAAGAATACACGAGCAGTTTTAAAAACCCAAATATGCTTACTTATGTACAGTATAACTAATAACTTAAATTACATAGATAATGTATCTGAACATGGGGTACGTAAAATAGTGTGTGTCAGCACAGAATGTGGTACACGAACCTCTCTGCCTATATATCAGATAGGTGTGGTATTATGAATAATGTTCACTTCAAGATGAGCGCGGGCACACAATTTTCTAACAGCGCTTACAAAAAAATACAACGTATACGCATATTTTAACAAGACACAAATTTTATTTAATTTTACTAGTACACATCTTGTATGTTAAATTTTATAATCTTTTGATTAATGTAAAAAAAAATATTTTCTAAAAATATTCTATATCTAATGTTTACTTTAATAGATTGCTAAAATGATCTAAAAATAAATATTAATACAGTTAATATGATACACTAGTTTGTATACAAAATGTATCGTGTCATATAAATTATATAAAGAATCATATAAAATTCTTTCTACATAACTTTTGGATAAATCACAATTTGGATTTTTAGCCATACCTGCACTGAAATCAAACATGGGGTTTGATTTTTTATTAAAACAAACCTGCCATGAGGTATAGTTCACTATAACCTTACCCTTATCTGCGAACGGAAATCAATCGTCAATGAGGTCATCTGCCCCCGGCGGAATGTGTTTGATGATAGTAATCGGCTGCTCCAGGGTGGTATTTATTAATAGGTAGAGTAATAGCCCCAGAAAATTCGATAACCTCAAAGCGAGGTTTATCCATCAATCAGGCGTTTATTCAAGATAGTTTCTGGGAGTTTCAATGTATAATTTAAATAATATTACCGATCAATATTATTTTACTCAAATGAGAAAGGTTGGAATTTGTGTGGGTAAATAATACACTAATTGTTGTTGTGATTAATAAGTGAATAATAAATAAAATCATAATATAATTAAAATACTAATTTAATGTATTAATTATAAATATATACAAATAAAATTAATTTTGTCAAAAAATATTGTTTTTGCGCTACCGGGATTGGAACCGAGATCTCTATTTCCAATCCGGGAAAGTACATTACCAATTGTGTTATAGCGCCAGTATTTTTCATGGTAAATTTTCGGACCTATATGTTACACTTATTCAAATTAATACATCTGTCGTTCCATTATTTGAAAGCCATCTACATTGTATATTTTTTTTTAGAAGAACTCATTCTTGTTGTGAAGTTGTAATTATTCAGAACATGATATTTTAAATATGAATTAAATATATTAATTATAAAGATATACATATAAAAAAATTATATGTATAGATGGAACGATTAAATGTATTAATATCAAAAAGGTAACATATAGGGTCGAAAATTGTCGCTAAAAATAATGTCGCTGTAGCTTAGTTGGATAAAGCACCTTCCCCGGTTAGGAAAGAGATCCAGGTTCGAATCCCGGTGGCGCAACAACAATATTTTTCGATAAAATTGATTTTATATGTATATCTTTATAATTAATATATTTAATTCATATTTACATTGTATATAATTAATACATTTAATTAGTATTTAAAACATCACAGACCTATGTTCTGAATAATTACAACTTCGCAAAAAGAATGTGTTCTCCTTAACATAATATAATTATTGTTGAATACAAAATAAATTACACAACAAATATTATTTTTGGTTCTATAGAATACTACATAGTTAGTTTTTATGATACAAGTAAGTAAGTAACTAACTAATTTACCATCACGCCGTTTCTCCGCGGGGATAGACAGAGAGGCTAGAGCGCCACACTATTCTGTCCTGAAACACAGTTCTCGCTTCATCCACATTCATACATCTTCTCATATAAGTTCGCCGATTATTGAGGTTTTTAGCATGACCATCCTCCAGTATCTTGTTTACCTGGTCGTGCCAAGTCTTCCGCAGACGTCCTCTATTTCTGATGCCATCAATACTTGCGTCATACATCTACCTTATTATTCTCTCCTCATTTATTCGTTCCATATGACCAAACCACCTTAGTGATTATTTCTTAATCTTACTCACTGATATATGTAACTAGCTGTTTTTAAGGTTAAGGGATGTTGGTTTATTTATTTGAATCAAATAGAAATCTATTTATTTATTTATTGACATTTTATCATGTATGATGAAATATATTTATTTAGAGACCTATTTATTTATGAACAAATTAGATAATTTTAAAACGCAATTTTCACTTGACCCTATTGTACTTCGGTACCCTATATAACAAAATTGCACTTTTATCTCTTTGAGATCAAATATTATAATGCAAGATAAATACAGCTTCTTAACGATTTATTTTTATCTAACTCTGCCACGAAAAATGACAGCAGGTCTCCGTACAAAACAAATACATTCTTGGAGAAATAGCATTATACATCCAATGAAGTACAATATTTATGCATAGTGGTCGTAATGTACTGAACGACGAAAGCTAAAAATAAATGCAAAACTTTTAAAAACAGTGCATAATAAAAATTATAATATTTTGATATTTTTCTTAACAGGAGCCAATTTTTAGAAATTTTCCGTTAATCGTTGATTACAGTTTAGATTCTGCACCGTGTATTTGAGTCTTTGTTTTGTTTTATTATTACTGTAACCAAATTTCTATCATTCCGTTTCCATGCATGAGACAAAAGAATGCCACAATCATTTGTACTATTATTGTCTAGATTTTCATCTCACGTATACTCGTAGATTGATGCAATTTGTGGCATACGTCTTCTAAGATGTAGTTTACCCGATCGTGTCATGTTTCATGGACGTCAACTATCCAACACCTACCTTATATATTTTATTTCTCTCTAGTATTTTAATATATAAATAAAACAGTGCATGTAAAATTAAAATAACAATTTTTCAACGCTTGTTGAGAGAAAACAAGTCGTACTTGGTCGGTCGCTAGTGTTACTCAAACCCCCGATATAATTAGTATAAGAGCCAATGTAATAGATATGTAATACACCTAAAGTCACAAAACAATCATTGTCATTATCGTACGACCGAAAATATCGACGCACGTATTCGAATATAGATGTAAATATCGATAGAATACATTTCTACACCACAAACACAAAAATTAAAACCCACACATTTTGTCATACATCTTTTGAAGTCATGCGAAATTCCTCTTTTCAAATGGTTTTATAATGGTGCTACAGGAAGCGGCAGCATAAAGTGAAATCGCTTATTTCTGAAGTGAACTTAGTTGGAATAAATCTTGAAAAATCAAATGATACCGAGAACTGAGAAGTTCCTTTGACAGCAACGACCTGGTTGCTCCATGAGAGTTGTTTATTTCACTCTTGGGGCCCCCGTGATTTTCTTTGTAAGCGTATAAATCCTTGAAGGTAAAGACCCTGTTATATAAATTTACTGTTTTTAAATGATCCATTGTTCTTTCGAGACATTTATTAAATTAAACTGTTAGATGAGTAAAAACACGAATGTTAAAAAATCTAACATGAAAAACATTTTCCTTTAATTTATTATATTCTTTAAATTATACAATATGTCTTTAAATCTAGTATCGAAATACTTGAAAATTTTTACTATAATTATTATGAATGAAGATCTGAAAATTTGCAAACATGTTTTTGTTTTATATTGTAAAAAATAAATTTTAATTAAAAGTATTATATAGTATGTATTTAACCGAGCCATTATTTTCATAATTACATTTAAAAAGGTTTAGTTTTTAATCAAAAGCACGATTTTTGGTCACAAAAAGCTATAAATATATTAATTAGAAATATATAAAATCATTTTTTTCGAAAAATATTGTTGTTGCACATATATTATAGATTAAATGTATTAATATCAAAAAGGTAACCTACAGATTCGAAAATTTGTCGCTAAAAATATCGTCGCTGTATAATGCACCTTCCCCGGTTTGTAAAGAGATCCAGGTTCGAATCCATGTGGCGAACAACAATATTTTTCGATAAAATTGATTATATATATATATATCTTTCTAATTAATATATTTAATTCATATTTAAAATATCACAGACCTGTGTTCTGAATAATTACAACTTCACAATAAGAATGTGTTCTAGTAATTGTTAATAGTGTTGATTCGAGTTTTTACTGCTCGACATACTTTTATTGACATATGTTTTTGTTGTAACAGAGGTAAATATAAAATGATAAACTTATTACAATTATATTGTTATTAAGTATAATACTCGTAGGTTATTGTGTGATATGCAGTAGGTATCCACCTCTAATATACACAGCATTGTCCTATTTCGTGCTGTTGTGGTGTTATTTAAATAAAAAGTATGTCGACAGAGATATAAAAAAAATAGAGACAATTAAAAAATGTAGTGAATGTGTTGCACGTCTAAAGTGAATTATTAGTGTATCGTATTGTGTTTAAGTTGGAATGTTGGACAGCGATGCTTTTAGCTGACCTCTACCCAATTGAATCATGTATTGACACTAAATATTTTAGGGAAAACTACATATTAATGTACTTCAATGCAAATTTTACTTACAAAATTAATGAATTAAATCGATTACATATTTTGAAATTCTAAAATTAGATGTTTTTCATTTTGTCATACTTTAAAATAACGTGATTTTGAAACAAACTCACCGATTAATCAAAAGAGCAACCTACTGCAGTCTGACTGTTGTGTAATTTCTCTCTAAAACCATTACATCGTTTGTGGAAATATTTTCGTTTAGTTTGCTTATTGAATAATATTTTTAAATATTCCTTTCATGCTTACATTACCTATATCGTAAACATACTTATAATTTTTTTAAATTATATAAACTAAGATTATTTATAACGATCGCATTGAAGTAGTAGTAATTTTTTATAATTTTTTTTTCAGAAATTATTTTAAAGTTCATCTGTTAATAAAAATGAAGACAAAAATTACAGTAAAAAAATTAATCATAAATGTACAGTAGAAAAGAGAATAAATGCCCTTAAGATGCGGCAGGACTCGAACCACGAGTTTTTTTTGAATAGTCAATTTAGTTTAAAGTTTTCGAATCTTTTTTTATAAAACTACTGCAATACATGCTTTTAGTAAATTTTATTGTGAAAGATCCATTCAATTTTAAAGCATTTCTTTAAAAAATATTTTCTAAATAGGTATATTGTAATTATCACCAAAAATATATAATGGTGGAACCATATTTAATCTTTTTTGCAATAGAATTATATTTGGTACACCAAATCTCAAAATATTGACATATAAAGATAATATATTTTGTTTATAAATTAATTGTAAAAGGATTAAATGGAAATTATTGTCTTTCACAATTTATTGTTTTCAAAAAAAGTGTGTCCTGCCACTTCTCAAGTAAAATGTATTATTTAAAAGAAATTGTAGGTAGATATAATCAAAATAAATAAATAATAGTAGTAAAGAGTTCGACTTAACAGATCTACGGAATTTAGCCATTTTCAGCTAACCACACGGTACCGATCGCGGTCGGCTACGAATTTCAAAAGACTAGTTTTTTTGTCACTTTACTACACCTAAAAGTTCCGTTACACAGGAATTCACTTTGCTCTTGCAAAAATGTTTCCACCATCTCATTTCCCTACCTTGGCCCCGAACACGGCATCGAAGCCTTCCATTTGCGAGTGCAGATATAAAACGGATCCGGAGGCTGTAAAGTTCGGGCGGGACCGACGACGCCGCAGCGGGCGGGAGAAGACGCGGACCCACTCGAAAGGGGGTATCAACGCCACGTAGCTTAACGTACAGCCTTCAGAGGAATATGGGTAATTTCTAAAAACCGATGCCACTGTCACCAGCACGATTCGATTATATCAGCCTGATGTGAAATGTTTTGAAGAGAAAACGGTTAATAATATTTTAAATATGAATTTAATATATTAATTAGAAAGATATACATATAAAATCAATTTTATCGAAAAATATTGTTGTTGCGCCACAGGGATTCGATCCTGGATCTCTTTCCTAACCGGGGAAGGTGCATTATACAACTATGCTACAGCATAGTTGGATTATCTTTCTAATTAATATATTTAATTCATATTTAAAATATCACAAACCTATGTTCTGAATAATTACAACTTCACAATAAGAATATGTTCTCCTAAAGGTTAATAATATGATATTTTTAAATGTAATACATGCATATTAATATTATAATGAGTCGGGTGAACTAAAAATAATATAATAATTTTACTGTAAAAAAAATATAGTTATATATTACAAAAATCTGTGTTGACTATGCTACCCATTGTTGCGCACCCATAAGATTCTTGTTAGTTCAGTTATGAAACACGTCAGGTGCCAATTACAATCTTTATTACAAGAATACTGCTATGATACAATAATATACATGTATTTACGGAGATGCGAGCGGCAGAAAAAGAGACCGCGCGGGAGCGCGCGTCACCTTTTAAGCCCTCTCTTCACATATACACATACATCCCCTACAGGCTGTTCATGCGCGATGACATACACACATCATCGTAATCCCAAAGACATCATAATCTGAAATATATGTTGATATTTCATAACATTGAT
The DNA here is from genome assembly GCA_031772225.1 of Eubasilissa splendida. Taxonomy (NCBI): domain Eukaryota; kingdom Metazoa; phylum Arthropoda; class Insecta; order Trichoptera; family Phryganeidae; genus Eubasilissa; species Eubasilissa splendida. Next base: position 20,102,213 of record CM062848.1, on the reverse strand, counting down.
TCCCAGGAGTACCTACACTAGATCAGGGGGCGTAATAAGGAAAACCACAACGTTAATTATAACATAATATATAATTATCATAAATATTGCATATAAAACCAAACTTATAATATACTTAAATACTTTATATATTTTTTTTGTTTTCATTATTTATGATTACATGTGTATCTATAATATGACTTAAAACTTTTTTAGAGTATTAAAAAAAAATTAAAAATAGAATCGCCAAAAAATCCCGAGAAATTCATCGCGATATATTTAAGACTTACGTTTGCTTATTTATATAAACTACTGCTTGAATTTCTTTATTACCGATATAAGTTTCGTTATTTCTTACGTTGGCAGCATTGTTAATTGTTGCCACATTAAATATTATAAGAATAAATGGAAATAACGTTTACCCTGATATCTAAACTGGTCAACGTCAAAATAATAAACGTGTTTAGTACAAAATAATGTATTTAAAATTATTTTTGTCTGTCAAAGTATAATAAACTTACAAAACTTTTAAGTCTTACAAGCATCTTTAGGCGCAGATATTATAAATACCTATACACTTACAATTTATTTATTATTTTTAAGGAAACAACAGTTTTATATTAATAATAAACACAAATTTAGTATAATAATAAACAATATATTATAATGTTATTCTAACGTTTTTCGTTTTATTTTTTGTACCAATTTTATAAATAATCTGTGATATCTGTATAAAATATATATATATATGCTACTAATGCATAATATATACATATCGACTCCTCTTACGTATTCAATTGTATTTTATTGAACATAATACACACAAAAAAAAAAAAACTGTCGTCTAAAAATGTATCGTGTATATGCGAAATTCTACTACAATTAAAAATGTCCTACTTATTAGTTAAAATACTTCACGTAGGTGAGGTAAATATTAAAATATTCGATACGTATAATTAATATTTTATAAATATTATATAACTAATTAGATAAAATATTATATGTACTTTTGAAAAATCAGAGAATATTACCAGTAAAACCGAGCCTATAAAGCTTTTAAAAAATGTAACAGGTCATAAAACTGTCGCTGTGCCTACTAAATATTTGACAAGCGGATTTGATAAAGCTTTTAAATTTAATTTATCATATGAATTTAAATTTTTGTATAAGGTCTATTTAAGGACAACTCTATCCGTTCCACGACGACCGCATAAACATGGGAATAATATTTTTTCGGTTAAAACCAGAATTATTTTGTGTTTTAAATTTTTTTTAAAAACGATATTTTTATTAAATTTGGCGGTAAGCTCAACGTTATTTAGGTGTAATTCTAAAGTAAATATCAATATTTCACAGCATGTTTATTATGAGATAAATTTTAATTGCATTTTGACAGTGGATTATGTCCCTTAATTCTCGATATTAAAATTTAGCAATATCCGGTGTAGACACTATTTGTAAAGGTGCTTTCTACGGTAAACGGCGCGCGGTGTGTTTAATTTTAACTAATACATAGGTGGATGGAACATTTACTTGGGTAGTCCCGCACAACTGCCGAATCTTTAGACCACCACCCACTACGACGAAGGTGCTCAGGGCTTACGCTAAACCAAAAACGCCAAAGTGGCAGGTATCGATAATATTCCATCAGAGTAACTAAAAAATGCGACATGAAATGAAAATCCCAATAAAAATACACATTATTAATAGGATCGATATAAATATTATTTAGTAAAAGATTATTATGTTTTTGATATAAAACTTGATTTTAAATAGTAGCCAAAGTCTCAAAGAATGTAAGTAAATATAATATATTCTTTAAAATAATTTACTTTCACTAACACAAAGTGTTCTAAAAACGTCAAAAATAATTAATATGTCCTGCAAATTGAATGAAATGTGTGAAATGAATTACGCTGGCTGGTAATTTTAGATTATATAGTATCAATCTGCTTCAAGAAAACCTTCCATTCAATATCAATACGTGGCTTAGAAATTAACGGAATAAACCGAGAAACCAGAGAAGTTGGATAATTTACATTCGTTCCTGCATGCTTTTTTCTTCTCTTGTTATATATCTGAAAAAACATTCTGACTTTCATTTTGTATTATTATTTTTGGGATTCACTCTCTGTTTATGCGCATTTGATTCCTTCAATTGGCAATCCCTGTTTTTTGTTATGGTATGCCTATTTTACGCAGTATCGGCGAAGTCGCCACTTGGCTACACGTACACTGTTAAAACTCCTTAGGAACGGGATCACTATCAAGAAACGCTCCAGGAAGTATATTGAGGGCTCGCGATAAATTTGTGGAGATCGACCAAAACCATACAACATCGGAGATCGTCAAGCATCAACGGAGCACCAGTCAGCAAGCTAGTATCCCAGGCTAGTGGTGATCTGTCATTTCTGAGTAAGACGGTCATATTATCAAGAGGAAACCCGAGATCAGAAAGAGTTATCGAAGGAAATAACTTGCACACTTTCTTTGTGTGCAAGCGCTAGGATCTTCTGTCTTGTGTTTTTGTCCATCTAGTACTTCTTCAATTTCTTTTAAATAATCGACCACCAGGTTGCTTATGGTCTCCCTCCACTTCTTTGGATGTGAGAATATTAAAATATCTTTAAACTAATAAATAGAGGATATAGTATATAAATGTAGGTTTTAAAATAAAAATAAATAAATAAAACACATTATGTTACCTCAAAAAACAAAACAGTTACATCAAAACGATATTGACATACCCGGTGACTCCATTTTTTTCAAATACATACATTTCTCACATTTTTACACAAATAAATAGTTGATGTTTTAAAAGTTAATGAGAATATGGTAGACAGTTTTTTCATTCGTTAAATAAGAATGTCAGCGTTCATATTACGTTAACATGACCAATTTTGACAACGAAATAAAGATACAAGCTTGATTAAACATAAAACTGAACAAAACTCATATTTTCATGCGAATTCCCTCGCACAAATATTGAAAATGATACGTCAACTTTGTCAACACATCTCTGCTTTGTAATTCGATGAGCTGACATATTATTACGTTGAATATGAAAATACACAAAGAGGAAATGTTAAGGGAAAAGAAATGAATAAACCGCAATGTAAATCCCGCGGAAGGAATAGCGAATTTGACGCACGAAATTTTTACGTCACGTAAAGAAGCTTAATGATATTTTGCTCGGTACCTACTGATGTGCTGAAACATTTACACGGAGCATAATACATTTAGTTTTTTTAATTTTAATAAAAGATCTCTATTGGTTTAAAAAAAAAACCTTCATACGGTAGGCTTTGAACTGGCACAATTTAAGCGGAAATAATAATAAGATATCTATATTTATATAATATACAGAGTATCCCAGAGACAGAGGTCCAAATGAAATCTACAGTTAGGGTACATCACTATAACCTATTGGTCGTCGTATATGGTTATCTGAAATTCAACGGTTTAGAAGTTATTCGAACTATTGTGATGTTCACGTAGAAAAGTTAAAATAACTTTTATTATTAGGAGAATCTCCTAATAATAAAGTTGTATCAATGTGTCAAGAATTGAATAAAAATGAATTGATAATTCTGGCGTCTGCTATCAGATTACTCAAAGGTATTTGAGATTCTGTAAAAATAAAATAGGTGGCTCTTTCAAATAATGGAACGATTAAATCAATTAATATCAAAAAGGTAATATATAGGTTCGAAAATTTGTCGCTAAAAATATTGTCGCTGTAGCATAGTTGGATAATGCACCTTCCCCAGTTAGGAAAGAGATCCAAGTTCGAATCCCGGTGGCGCAACAACAATATTTTTTGATAAAATTGATTTTATATGTATATCTTACTAATTAATATATTTAAAATAACTTTTATTTATTAGCCGTAAAAAAATAATTTTTCCTATCACAAATGTTTGAATAACTTCTAAAACGTTGAATTTCGGTTAACTCATCTGACACTCAATGAGTTGCTAGTGATATAACTGTTAGCTCCATTTAGACTACTGCCTCTAGAACACCCTGTATAATACATATTGTTGCATTTTTATGAAAACCAGATTTGAATATAATAAATGAACGATTTTAAAATTTCTGGCTGATAAATATTATTCATACATCTCTGAATTATATTTGAGCAGCAATATATTATCAAAGCGATGTATTTATTTAAAAAATATTTTTTTCATTTCTAAAATTTTTTCTTTATCTGGACATGAAAAAAGTTTACGTAATTTACTGTTTTTTCTAATATTCAAAGATATAACGTATTTTTATTAAATTTTCACAAAGATAAATCTTGTCAGATTTTCGAGAAGTAAAAAATACGTCATCAATTTTTAGAAGCCTACGAATATAATTTAAAAATTAAATAATATTCTTGTGTAAAATAATATTTAAAGGTAAATTGTAAAATTTGTTATGTAATTAATTTTTATATTTTTAGTTAAACATTTTATATATTATACCATTTCAGGCTCTTAATCGCATAGATAGGTTTTGCATAGATACGATTAACATTATTAAATATTTATTCTATGTTCACATTTTTTTTCCTTTAATTTAATGTTACCTTTAGTATTACTTTAAAATGTCGACTTTTATTGTTTTATAGCTATTTTATTTGAAATGGTTTCCTTGTTGTAAAGTCCTTATTAGAATGAAACAGAAAAAATGTTAAATCCTTAAATTGGCCCCTAACTGTTTAACCCCCCTGGTGATAATATGTTTGGAGCTTCCTAATCAAAAGTCCCTTGTTAGACCTTCTTTGAGTTTCGGTGTCGAGGAATTAGTAAAACTGGCCTTTTATAGAACACAGCCATATCTTTTTTTTTTTGTATTGGTATCGGATTAATTTGGTGAAGATTTTCTCAACGCTTTTCGTAAAATTTCCTTATTGATTTCTGTAGAAAGTGAAAGTAACACTACAATTTCGCATTATTACATATCATTAGTGGTTCCATTTTCTCAATATTTCTACAACACAAAATAATAAAAGTGCTAAATCCTTATAATAACTTCATTATAGAGCACAGTCATAAGTATACAGAGTCTTTGTGTATAAAACAAAGCAGTTACCACTATAGTTATCAATAAGGACATCTAGAGTTTCCATGGAAATGCCAAAAATAATAGAACCTCAGAGGAGAACAATTTAGCAATTCCTAGGATGTGCACCACATATTGGCAAAAAAGCTATATTTTTATATGTTTATTTATTAATATGAACACATACAGATTCATGACTTTAGACCTAACACCAATGAGTCAGCATCCTATGCATGAGTGTGTGTGTGTTAAATTTAATTGTACCGTATTATTTAAACATGGTAAATTATGTATTATTCTTCAGGTAGGTTATAAATTTCTCAAAATCAAATATTTCATAATATTTTGTTACTTACATTTTTTATTTTTTTATTTTATTTTCTTCTTTCTTATTCTAAATTTATAGTTGATAAACTAATTAATTATAATATGATTATTGATTAAAAATGTAAAATGTTTACCTCAGCTCAGGCGAAGCCCAGTGAGACAGATATTAAAATACGAAACGTGCCTACACCATATGATATGAAATAAACATAAACATATCTAATGCCCCGTGTTCACGAATGAGATTTTCGACTCGAGACGGATTTTACTCCCATGAGATTCTTTGGACACAACTCTCGGCATTCGTAGTCCCCGTATACATATCATGTCTCAAAGACTCACCGTCATGCAACTCGTATCACGCTCGTCATATGTTTAACGTCAAATTTCATTATCGTTTGTCAGTTAGGTGATTTTGAATCTCCCCAGTAACAGTTAAAACGAGATTAATGTTTGTAATTTAATGCCTCATTAATGTTGATGATAATAATTATATCTAACTTTCAGAACAGTTGTACGGTTCTATGGCTATTTAAAGTAATGTTTGTGTGCATGTATCAAATCTTGCTGTCGGATGAGTTTTTGTATCTTTCCACCAATCTAAAGCTGATCTTCAAGCTTAATACCAGATCAAAATCTCAACAGGTATACATGATTTGGGATTAATTCACAGTGTCTCCTTCTCGTGGATACGGACTTTAATAATGCGAAGTATTTTACTACATAAAGGTATTAATTATTAGTGAAAAAGTGCATACTCCTCTAGATAAATATAGTAAATTCGTTTTCATGATATCAAATATGAAGAACTAAACAATTGTATGGAATGTGTTTACGCTGATATTATTAGATGCAAATAAAACGAGTTTTCACCAGGTTTTAAATAATTATCGGATATAATTTAAAAAACGGAATAATAATAATCGTGTTTTTGAAATAACAACAATAGAATTGGAGGATGGCACACACACACTCGCATTTCAGCATTTTTTATATAAAATAAAACGTTCTGTTTCTGACACGAAGAGTACACTATACGATACGAACTCAAGATTTAGGTGACAATACTGACAACCTACCGACTCTACATAAAGGAGCACTCTTCTGAGTTGTGTAGGTATTTCACACAGCACAGCGATTGCTATTGATAGCACTACGTACAGATCCATAGCATTCATCAGAGTGCAGGCATCCATGACGTTCATGTTGAATACAGGCGAGCCGTGCACTCTTGATATTAATATTTACGTGCTAATATAATATATAATAAATAGTGAGAGATATCTGCTGGAAATATAATCGATTTAAAATTTATATATATTACATCATTTTTTTCTATCCCTTTCAAGCATATTGAAATAAACATAAACATATCTCGGGATTATAATCCAGGTTATTACAATTTAATATATTCATAAATACTTAACCTAAAAATAAAAATATGAAATCTTAATAAATAAAATGCAATCGATAACAATTTGTAATATTTTTTTAAAAATAAAATAAATAATATATTTTTTGAAATCTTGAAAAATCTTACGTACTTGTAAAAATCTCTTTTACCAATACCAGTTCTTTCTAAAAAAAGTAGATACCTATTGAAAGGTATTAAAAATAACTGATAATAGTATATTACTAGCGGTCCGTACCCGGCGTTACTCGGGATTTTGGAAGTGGGTTAGGGGGTGGGAAAGGGAGGTGAGATTATAGATAGATTTTACTCGAGGCAGTAACGATGTATGCAAAATTTATTCCACAGAGAGTATGAGATGTTCGAGAGAGTTGTATTGGGGTTGAACATATTTTTCACATTAATATCGAGAAAAGAGGTCAGGGAAGCCAGGGAAACAGGAAAGGGGGCTATGTTTTGCGCAGGGCAGTTTTATATGGAGGGATTTATAACAGACATCTAAATAGTTTTTCGAATTTGCATATTAGGTATATGTATATCATCATATACCTAATATCATCGCGTCGAAAAAAACATTTGTGATGTTTACGAAAGTGTATTGATGTTTGACAATGTCAGGGGTTGTTGAAAAATTTGAAAGTGAGACAATTACATTTTTACGTATTGAAGTTGAAAAGTATTTAACCAAATATATTTTAACAGATTACAGGCAGTTTAAATACTCGTAAGTAGTACAAAAACATTTTTTCAAATCTGCGGTATATGGATACATGTTACCTTACATTTTAAATAATGAAAACAAATCCGTGCGGCTTCGAACGTGCTGAGGCTTAATTGAATTAGAAGCGAATTCATTTCTACAACATCTTGTTATTGTTATTGGAATGAAAAGTGTGTAATGCACACCGAGTTTCAAAAAACAGTACCTTTCAAAAGGTCAGGGAGCAAAGCCAACTGCGAAAACCGAGCCTAATGGTAAAATGTAACCAATCTTCTGATCTAATGGAAAATCGGTATAACCTTCCGAATTTTATAAAAAGTTGTATCAAGATGGGAAAAGACTATACTATTTTAATGAAATTATATAATGTTAGATTAATTAATAAATAAAGTTCTTATATCGACGTTTTCATCTGTACTCCTAGTATTTTTACATGCGTACTTCTATAAATACAAATGTGTTTTGTTTGACAAAGTTTTAATTGATTTATTTAGTGTATCCATACATACATATATGTATATTTGTAGCTATCATACAAAGGAAATGGTCTAGAACGGTGTTTCTCAAACTATGGTGCATTTACCACTAGTGGTACATTACGTTATTTTTGGTGGTACACAAAAAATATTTTGAATAAATGTTATTTATTAAATGTGTTTCAAAGGATAATCTGGAACTCAGTTGGTCGTCCCTATTTCATCTTCATTACGATCGGTAATATAAATTATATTGTACCTAGTAATATCTCAGTCGGTAGTGTATTGAAAATGTTTTATTCTTCGATTATAAACACTCCATTTTTGATGTACTGATTTTGAATCGCGAAATATATTTTGATGTGGTTATATATGTTTTGATCCTTAATTATCTGGTACAAAATTTATAATGTTTGAGAAACAATGGTCTAAAATATCGTAGGACATCAAAAAACATAAACAGTAAATAATTTTTAAAACTGTCGGATACATTAATATGTAACTACATAGAAATGTAAGGAGCATAAATGTATTTATTTTTAATGTTTATATATATATTTTTAATAATAAATTAAGAAGTTACAGCAACATATATTATTTCAAGATCAAATGTAACTTTTAAACTAATTTGTTGCAACTGTAGATTTTTATTATCAAAAAGTTTAAAAAATATATTTTTACTGTTTTTTTTTTTGTAAATATCCCTTTACTATATGAAAAATATAAAGACTTTTCTACATATAAATAACATATGTGACATCAATCAATCATTTTACATAGCTACGTTTATTATTTTTGGTTTTCTGATAAATAATATTATCGTTCGATAACTTTTGACCTTTTAACCATTGAGTAATTATGTAATAGAATTGATTAAATTAAATATATTTTCGCAATCTTGGCTCCTGCGTCTGATTGGTCATGACCGCTGATGGTTCTCATTTATATTGATCAATAGAAAAAGATTCTCTGAGCGTGGTCTGAATTCAATTTCAGCCATTGTTTACAATCACTCATTAATATTCATAAATATTTAACAATTTAAATTTAATATTTCATCTAAATTATCGGCAGACTAATGAACATATTGTAACAGACTGATTGCAAACATATTTATTTTAAAAAATCTGTAGGTGAGATGGAAAGTTTTTAACTTTTTTTATTAGTTTTATATTTGAGAGAATTAATAATACAATAAAGAAGATGAAGAATTTCTAGTATATAGTGTGATCTTTAATCGGAAACCAACACGCGTAATATAATACGAGATTGTTTTTTTTATTTAAATAAATTATGTAGTATCATAAAATAAATTAGACGAATCAATTAGAAACATATATATAGATACATAAAAGTTATGTTTATCGAAAAAGTATTTGGCTACCACCGAGATACAAAACCGGAACTTTTCCTATTCGGGGAAATACGTTACCATTACGCTACGTTCACGAATTAAGTTTGCGACATATTTTAAATTACATAGGTAGGAATGTAGTCATTTATTTATTTATTTATGACACATCTACTATTGCATTTATAATTTTCATAGAACCATGTTCTTAAATTGCAACTTCACTTTAAAATGTATTTTCATTAACAATATATACATAAATTATTATAATTGAGATAATTGATACTAATTAAGTAACAAACTTTAAATAAAGTGATTGAAATCCAAAAATGTGCCATAATTGAAATAAAGAAATATTATCATGTAAAGTTATAAAATTAACTATCGATGATTACATTTTCATGTTATAATCGATATTTCCTGCGAATTTTGTTAATTGTCTAAAATTATATTTTCGTAACTTGACAGCATATTTATACTACTAACCGCCAAACCACAAATAACTAACTTACCATTACGTCAATTCTTCGTGGGGTAGGCAGAGGGGATAGGCCGCCACACTGTTCTTCTTCATACATACTCCACAAGTACACAAATTCATCTAATTGTTTTAAACATTTATTACGTACCTACTGGTAAAATACATTTTGCACGTTGTTTTACTTTCCTCCTTCGCGAACATTCGAATTGATTACATTCACCATTCCCAGCATACATCGTACGTATTACTTGTTTAGTATATTTTGTTCACTATTCGCCATTAACACTGCATCCAATAAACAGCATACAAACAAATCGGCAAAACTCAAATGGCATATTTATTGAAAAATAATTTAATGTAAACAATATTTTAATAAATGCTAAAAAAATTAACAGATAAATATTAAATTCCAATTTATTTTCCAGAAATATTATTATTTTATCTCTCTTTCTATCATTACATACGTTATTCGGTAAAAAATTGAATATTTGGTTACAATTTATCGTAGCTTGATCACTATAAATACACACTATGCTAAAAGTTTCTTACTACTATTTGGTATTTTACAGAAATATCGGTTCATAAATTAGTTCTTACCATGATTATTATTAATGCTTGATATACCATAAAAAATATAATAAATAAATGAATATAAAAATCTCCCCACAGCAAATCATTTTTAAAACTTGTGTGATTCGGATTAAATTAAACTCATTATATAATTACTAGCGATACGTGCCCGGTATTATTAGTTATAGCAGATTTAGTTATAATTTTAAATAGTGTCTTTATTTTGTACAGATTCTAAATTACATCGATGTGAGAAAAATTTGGTCCAGGCAAGGAGAGGGTGAGTATCCAGGGAAACAGGGTGGGGTTACTATATTTATTACAAGATCCTAGAGTGTTACTATTCAAATTTTAATGGCGTTCAATATGACTCATATTTATATCCGGATGTGGTGGAGTGGCCAAGTGAAGTACCTGTGTTTTGCACAGGGTCTTAAAGAGTAACTACGCAAAATTTGATTTACATCGGTCAAATAGTGCAGGATTGTATAGAAAAAAGACGGACATGCATTCAGTTTAATTTATGTAGAAATAATATATATTACTTGGATTTAAAAATATATATATATATATATGTTTGTAAATTATGTTCAATAAATAATTTTTAAAAATTACTACCACTAATTATTAATGTAGAGTTATAAAAAAGTAGTAGCCACTGCATTAAAAACAATTAATTTACTAACTGTACAACCGACTAGGGCGAAGAGCAGAAAAGAGCGTTGATTTTAAACACATTCTCATACGTGGGGGGCGAAGTATTTTTTGAAATGCAGAATATATTGGTGCGTATTCCATATTCAAATGAAAACAAAATCTTGGAATACTTAGGGAATAACAAAAACTTAATGCTTCTTCTCTACCATAATCTTGTACAAGGCAGACTTACACCTGCTAATGCTAGGTACATGTTTGTGTAGAAACATCGTAAAAATATGCGATCCGCATAAAGATGGGATAATTCCGCCGCCCCATGAATTTGGCGAAAGTTGCCACGTTATAATAACTTGTATCGGGCAAAATGAACGCTTAATCTTACAATACAACTACCCGCTCCCCTTGCCACCCCCTCCCCTCCCCACCCCCCCAAAACCTTCCGAGTGTTTTCGTAATTTTCAATTCCTCTGCGCCGTTGAGAAGGAATTTAATGACTTTAGATTACAAAACGTTTTTTTTCCAATTTAAAGCTACCTGAAAGACAATAAATATTACTAAAATTTTATTGAAAAAAATATGATTCAATCTTTATTCGTTAAATTATAAAGATAAGGCTATTTTTATAATAATTGAAAGATTTAAAAAAAAAATCTTTATTCTTTAACCAGAACGTCTAAACATACGTGCTTTTTGGGACGAGCAAAGGGGATAAAACGCCTACCCTAATACTACCACGACACGAGACAGTAGCACGCTACAAGTCTTTCAAAACATTAATTCTAATACATATTATAATAATATTCAGTCAGAGCGATGTAAATCTCATTATATTTTATTCTATTCATATTTATGATTTATTTTTAGCTTTAATGTATATATTAGATTTTTTTGATTTATTGTACTATTCGAATTGACGAGTATCTTGTTATTTTGTTACCAAAACCGTCGGTTTTTGAGTATTTTGATATATTAATCAACATTTTTACGTGCAGTCGTCCCATGTTTTGTTTGGTCACTATTGCACCCTCCACCTTGTACCAATCTGCCAAGTTTTTGTACATAAAATATTAAAATACCAATAACTTTCACTTTGGCTTCACATAATCTCCTTGTACCTTATTTATTTTTCGATCATTCATAGCTTTCCAACCAGTTCTCCTTAAAGGGTAGTAAATACCACCAAATATATAGACATGAACTAACGCTTGTCCCATCATTTTCATTTTGGTGTCTCCCATGTGATCACTTTGGTACCACTTACGCAATCAAATAGCTTCGCGACTCTTATTAAAAATATGACTCGCTTAGAAAGAAAATTTAAACGTTAACAATATAATATGCATTAATGTAAAAATACGTCTTGTTTACTCATAGATTTGATTTTCAAAGAGTAAATACAATCGAATCGAACACAGACCCATGTAGCCAATAAACGTTAGTTATTATTTGGGTGGTTCATGTCCTTAATAAATAATGTTCAGCAGGCATTCTCCCCTCCGCGTCTCTACCCTTCCAATGCACACATAATAATATATTCCTTCACTTGATTCTAGCATTAGTTATTTACACGTATGCAACATCCAGTTACCATTTCATGAATTATGCCAACATGCATGACCTCAACATCTCGGAAAACATACGAGCTAGGAGTTTACAATTAAGCAAAATAACTATGTGGCCAATATCTTAACATACTCGAGACTGTGTTAAATTTTTTATTTTGAATATCATTTCATTATTTTATTTTTCATTTCTGCGTTGTGTTTTTAATTTTGTTATTTTAATAATATAATAATTATTCCATTTTGTAATTTGTAAAAGTGTTCAGCGAAAAATTTTCAAGTTTAATATTAATTAAAAAAAAAACAACAATGTTATTCTCATATTTTATTTATACAAAATTAAGTTTAACGATGCTAATTTAACGTTTTATAAACAAAAGCGTCTAAATGCCGTCCATTTCTCTCAAGACACCCTTGCAATCGGACTCTTCAATTTGCGAACACGCAAGAGCAAAGCGTTGGTTATTGCCATTGGACAGCAACTTCACGGCGAATATTTTAAAAACTCGTCGATCATTCGGCAATACACGTCAGCAGTGACTGTCTTTCGCTGGTTAAAAAAATAAGGGCCATTTATCCCTCGGGCAGAAATTGTAAACCACACTGTCGTTTTTGAACAATGCAAACATTTTTGATGGCGTTCCCTTGGGTTGTCGGGGCACCAGTGTCTCATGTTCTGTTTATTAATATAGCCATCGATATGAAAATGTGCTTTGTCAGTAAACAATATGTTTCGAAGCATTCGTGCTGTTTCAAAACGTTCCAGCATCGTTTTCACTAAGTTTTTACGTTAAGAATAGTCATTTCCGTTGAGAAACTGCACGATTTGAAATTTATATGGGTGAAACTGTAGTTTCTTTTTCAAAATAATGTGCACTGTTGACTTTTTATTTCAGTACAGGCTGCAATCTTCCTTATCGATTTACGCGGATTGCGCATAATTTCACGTCGAATTTGATCCACATGTTCTGGCGTCGCTGTTGACGTTGATGGTCCCGGAGGAGTTTGGTTAACCATTTTTCCTTCTTGTTTGTTGAACCTAATACCAGATAAGTTGCGCGCTCGACCCATCACTTACTCGTTGAATATTAAAGTGAGTACAAAAAGCGCGACGCGCACGATCCAATGAATCGCCGAACTTTAAATATTGCTCAACCGCGAACGCGCGGTGCTCTCCCGACCAGTGACTCATTGCGATTGACAATCCCGCAAATCAGGCGCGTCGAACAATACTTCTCCTACTTACCTTACTATAATGATTTACGAGCAATTATAATTTTATCTTGAAATTTTTCCGTTGAATATTCTATATTTTAATTGAAATTTATTTTTAGGGAGAACACAAATTAAATGTATTAATTAGAAAAATATGCATATGAAATTAATTTATCGAAAAACCATTATTGAACGGGTTTTGAACCTGGATCTCTTCCTATCCAGGGAAATGTATTAAATGGCTTTCAAATAATGGAATGACAGATGTTCAAATTTGAAAGTGCAACATATAAATTCGAAAATTTGTCAACTCACTGTGTTGGTGTAGCATAATCGATTAATCAATTTTCCTGGATAGGAATATATCCAGGTTCGAATCCCGGTAGCAACAATAATATTTTTTCGATAAATTGATTTTATATGTATATCTTTCTAATTAATACATTTAATTTGCATTGCAATTAATTGTGTAATATTTTGTTAAGATATCACTATTAGTTATAACGGGGGAATATGTCTTCTTTAGAACAGTCAGTCTAGTTAAGGAGGCAGTGAATATCTCTTACATTTTGTACTTATATTTTTGTATCAGGAAGGCTAAATAAATAAATGTCGTGGATCACTACATATTTATTTTTACATAGAGATGTTTATCGGAACGTGCACATCAATATTCTTACTATTTTTAGCGGAGGAGGCTTGAATCACCGATCGCATGATGACAACCACTTATCCCTTACCATTTTTTACTTTCACGTTATTTTTTATTTTACATAAGAAAATGAGCGTGACAAATTCATATGTGCTGTTACCAATTATTATGCCTCACTTACGGAAACGCTGCATATTAATTAATATTTCATTTATTAACCTATTAGAAGCACACATTGTCAGTAAGTACAATATATCAATCATTATTCACTATGGTCCTTCGTGAGTGATCTTGAACTCCCGCCCTCTCGACTATGCTACTCCATTCAGCATCCTGCAAATCTTAGAGCTGTCACAATGGATGTGCCTGTTGCCTTTTCCACTCGATCAGTCCAACGGGTGGGGGATTCACCTCTTCCCCGTCGTTCTTCGACGTGGCCCACCATAACATCCAAACTATCTTTTATTCTCGCAAGACGCTCAAAAAATTGTAGGATTCGTCTCAGGCAACCACCCGACTTATTATACTACCCAATGTTTTCTAATAAGTCTAAAAAGCGGTTTCATTAAATTATTTATTTTAAATTTTAATTGTATTAAGGGATTTTAATAGTGTAAACATAATATAACTAATGACAAAGAAGACGTAAATTCTGAGCCGATAAGATTTAATGAACGAATTGCGCAATCTTCGGGTCTTGCGGCTTGAATTACGACGATTCCGGTCGTAAATCACCGCACGGGGGTAAAGGAAGGAATTAAGGGATCCTGGATATAAGGGATAAGGGTCGATGATGAGATAGAGGATCCAGTCGAAGGACCAGTGATCTCGGAGAACCAGGATTCGGAAGGACTGCTCGCCTTACCTTATGTATGATGCCTCCGTCACCCCTGGAGTCACTGCCGAGATCGCACAAACGACACAACAAACAACAAATATTACGTAATCAAACACAATATCACAAAATACAGTGCTGGTGCACTGGAGCTGACAAATCTACACCGCGAATACTACCGCGATGTCGCGATCGAACAAATATCGGTCACGTTGATATCTACTGACGTCAAGGTCAAATTTCACACTAAAGAGATAAGCATCAAGGAAAGATTATGGGTTTGAATTTGGACATGGACAAGTGTCAAAAACATGGGTCGCGGCCGATTCGCAAGACGAGCCAAAAATATGTTTTACGAATCCGAAACAACTTACATAATAAATATTTAACATATAATACTAATTATGAAAATCCACAGAAATGTTTAGGTACATAACATAACATAGCAGAATTTAAAAAAATGTATCTTTCAGGCAGGCTTCATAATACAAGGAATAAAATAAATTGGAATAAAATCACATTTTTTTGATAATTAAAATAGCTATTAATTAACTAAACTTTTATCAAGCATCTTAGAAAGACAGAAAAATCTACGTGTGAATCGAATAAACAAAGACTGTTTTTCAATTAATCTGATTTTTAAATTAGTATGTTACCTTACTTCTAACTTATATTCTAGCTTATGAAACTTTATGGCTACCTACCTCAGAATAGATAATGTGTATGTACCTTGTGAGGTAGGAAGTGGCCAATAGGTTTTCATGTAAATGAAATATATTATATTATTTGTACTAAGGATTTTTATATTGATGCAAGCTAAAGGTTATCCAGCGGAAATTTTTTAAATTTAATATTAAATAAAAAATACTATAATGTTATTCTCATATTTTATTTAAATAAAATGGAGTTTAACGATGCGGATTTTATATTTTATAAACAATATCGTCTAAATGCCGTCTATTTCTCTCAAGTAACTCTTGCAATCGGATTCTTAAATTTGCGAACATGCGAGAGCAAAGCGTTGGTTTAATGGCAGCAACTTCATGGTGGATATTTTTTTGTAGGGCCTGAATTGTTCAAGGATTGTTACTGTAAACTCTCGACTTAAGATATCCCCACAAAAAAAGTCACATGGTGTAAGGTCTGGTGACCGAGGTGCCCAGGGTATGTCTCCGTACTTGCTGATTAATTTATTGGGAAAAATTCTCCATAACTTCTCCATTGAAACTCTAGCTGTGTGTGGAGTAGCCCCATCTTGCTGAAATTATGTTCTGTTATTGAACCTAGGAAACAACTGCAGTTGCGGTACCAAAAACTGGTCGATCATTTGGCAATACACGTCAGCAGTGACTCGTTGGTTAAAAAAAGAAGGGCCAATTATCCCTCGGGCAGAAATTGCACACCATACAGTCATTTTTGGACAATGCAAACGTTTTTGATGGCATTTGCTTGGATTGTCGGGGCACCAGTATCTTATGTTTTATTTATTAACATAGCCATCGATATGAAAATATACTTTGTCAGTAAACAATATGTTTCCAAGTGTTCGTGCTGTTACAAAACGTTCCAGCATCGTTTTCGCTAAGGTTTCACATAAAGAATAGTAATATTTGTTGAAAAACTGCACGATTTGCAGTTTGTATGAGTGAAACTATAGTGCTCCCGACCAGTGACTCATTGCGACTGGTAAATCCACAAATCACGCGCGTCAAACAATACCCCTCCCACTTACCCCACCCTGATAGTTTACGAGCAATTACAATTTAATCTTGAAATTTTTCCGCTGAACACCCTATATAAAAGGAATGTTATAAAAATAAATACCGATTTATCGACACTGAAATGAAAAAAAATAGATTCATTTTTTAGTGTGTATTTTTTCTATGTGCTATATTAATTTGTTTTAATCAATATAAGTTAAAAAATTTTTAGCAAAAATGTCACAATTTGTTATCAAACTACGTTTTTAATATGATATATATTTTAGTACGTTTTTATTAGCCTACGAAATACGTATTATAATTGGTTCCGTAATATTACAATAGTCAACTATTTCATATTATTACCTACCAACTTTCTCTTAAATTTGCACTTTATTTATAGTTATTTATGATTTAAAGCAATTTTCTTGAATCCAAATTGAACATTATATTTAAAAAATCTACATTATACGCGATGTGCATATCCATTTATTTTCGGAAAAATGGAATGTATAACATTTAAGTAATACGATCCTTTCCTTCAAACAGATCTCTTCAGACAGTCTTCGACAAACAAGGATTCCGGATAAAAAGAAAAACTTATACATTATTGATTAACTTGTTATAATGTACGTGCCGGCTTATATTAGTTTGATTTCCCGTTTCCGACGGGGGCGTATTATTTACAGCGTGTGTTTGCTCGGCGCGGGCACAGGGCCCGATAAAGCGGTATAAATAAACACGCCAATAGGATTCGATGTTTGCTCATGGTGTTCCATTTACGAATAATCTTATGATAACGGATCAATTTCATATGAAATAAAGCCTCATCGGTGGCTTTTGTCGTGTCGTTTTTTATCCACTGAATACGTTCATCATATAGCTTGGAAAGCAGTCACGAGTTGATAGTACTCACTCGTCTAATTTAATGAAGAGATTTTCATTGTGACTATGTTCATTACAATAATAAACTTTGTATTTTACTACTTTTATTTTATCTTTTTACAAGACATGTAAAAATAAGAAATAGCTGAAATTCTACTTTGAAAGCTGAAGAAGAGAACTGATATATGAAAACATAGACCCACAATACAACTATCTTGTTTTATCCATATGCATCTATGGAGTAGAAACATAAACATTACTGAAATAAATAAACCTGGCCTAATGCATTAATTTTGTAAACAATTTAGAATTCGAGTTCACGATCTGCCTGAGACGCGTCCACTAATTTTTCGAACACATCACCAGAGAACAATAAGCTGGATTAGCTGATGAAGTATGGTCGTGTTAGAAGCCTCAACAATCGGCAAGTTTGTATGAGAAGATGCATGAATGTGGATGAGGCAAAAACTATGTATCCTCTCTGCCTACCTCCGCGGGTTAACGGTGAGATGGTAAGTTAGTTAGTTTAGTGACTGGAAAGGCGGAAGGTCAGAGAAGAAGAAGCTGATTTCCATTTCTATGAACCGATCAGATGCTACTAGCTAGATCTACTATTGGAAGGTCAATCCGAACTACGGGTTGCAGAGAAAAGAGGAGGAAAATTATCAAGGACATCAGCAGGCAAACATTTGGGGGTCACGCTTCTCAGTAAAAATAAAACAGACTAGAAAATAAGTTTTACCTTTTATTGTTAACCAGTTTCAGAACATCCGTTCCATCAAAACAATTATTACCATTACATCAGGACAATATTAAATTAATTCTTAAATTTTAGAATAAACAAATTTGGAATAAAATCTGTTTAACTTTTGATATGGACTCGCCAACGGATCTTGTCTAGTCTCACGAGTTTGCGCAATGTACTTAAAATCATTTGGAAGCTATTAGTCAGTGGTTTGGGTCAAGTGCGGAAGAAATGGAGAAAAGTCGGGAACAACTTTAAAATATAGATGGTCGTTAGATTCAATTGATTATTTATGATGTTTTCGTTCCATTTTATCGATTTCTTGATCTCTAACATCTTGGGCTGTGTAATTTGAAACCACCGTGGGTTTCCAATAAACCGGGCTAAAATACTAACTTGTTTTCGGTTTGGTTAATGAAAAACTGGTTAAAACTTAAAAAAAAAGATATTTTGCATCCATGTAAATGTTTATTATAAATAATCATGTTCATGATTGTTTAAAAATATGATTAAATTATGTATACCTAAGTTACATATATTTTGTTTGTTAATAATTTACATATGACTAACTAACTAACTTATCATCACGCCGTTTCCCTGCGGGGTATGAAGAGAGTATAGAGCGCCACACTCTTCTGTACTGTCATATAATTTTCGACTCATCCACATTCATACTTCTTTTCATACAAGCTCACCAATTATTGAGGCTTCTAATGGGATCATCCTCCAGTATCTGATTTACCTGGTCGTACCAAGTCTTCAGCGGACGTCCTCTATTCGTTATATATCTTTATTACTATTCTCTTCTCATTCATCCATTCCATGTGACCAAACCACCAATGTGATCCTTTCTTCATCTTGCTCATTGTACTAAGATCAGCTTTACATTATTTCCTTATTTCTTTATTCTTTACTCTGTAACAAATGGATTTTCCGTATATACGCCTAAGCGATCTCATTACCACCTCTTCTGCCATCTCCAAGCCTCACTTCCATACACCAGTGTTGCTACCAGGACTCCATTGTGCACTGCTAGTCTTACCTTGGTTGACAAATTTCCATTTAAAATAATTCCATTCAAGAAGTATTATATATTCTGAATCGCAAAAAAAAAATTGTAATATTGGTATTTAAAAATGTCGTAATAAAAAAATGTAAAATATAAACGAATACAATTTGAAAACATTTAGCAATATAGTAATACAAACATTTCACAATATAATATATGTTCCGTACAGGAAACAAGAACTGTATGCAGGGGTGGTTCGCCGGTTCGCTCTGGTAGCTCGGATGAAGATTGTCTGCAGCGTGGTGCAGCGGTCCAGGGGGGTCCAAAAATCTCGTCCAGTGTAGCAGCCAAGTCGTGTGGTAATTCCGGTTCCGTGTCCAAAGTCGATGCCAAGTCAGGAAGCCAGAAGATCCAGTGGTTCAAAGTAGTAGCAGGGTCGAAAAGATGAGATGAATAAAAAGTCGTAATTTGCTTATCCAGTCCAGTGGTGCGAGAGACGAGTGAGACGAGAGTGATCTTTGCAGCCACTGGACCATTATTTATTTCACATGTAAAAATAACACGAGCGCTACAGGCTCCAGGAGATCTCCTCCAATCAAAATGCCGGATCCGTCCCCCTGCCGCCCCGCTGCGGTCCAGCGCAGCCACCCCCTGGCGGCGAGATCTCGAAACTTGGTTCATTTTTCTCGCCGCACAGGTGGAGACGGCAGACTCCGAATTTCTCCGGCATTTCCTTTCTCCTCTTTACAATTTTACTTTTTCAGGCACCGCGAGTATTTTATCTTATAGTCTTTATTGCTCCTCGCGATGCCTGATAAGTCTTACCCGGGGCGATGGCCCGGGGAATTAATTATCGCACCTCAAACTTGGAAAACTCGTTTTCACTACCTAAATGATTTTTGAGGTGCGTAATATTATCGCCGGGCGATCGCCCTTTCCATTCTCTTTTTATTGATACATCACATATATAACAAATAATTTTCTAACTCTAATTATTAACGAAATTAAGTGTGGCATAGTCTGCGCGCCGGCGGGGGCGGAGTCTCGCAGCGGCCCGCTACCCCCTCCACTCGGCGGTCCGTTGACGCAGTGGCGGGGAGAATCCAGTGGCGCGGGGTGCCGGGCGGAATGTTTCTGTGACGCGGAAAAAATGGCCTCTTCTTATTCATTCATTTCTCGGGCCACTTTTTCTCGCGTCCGCAGTTCGCAATGCTGTGCGGAACAATATATTACACATACATAAGTATGAAACCATAAGTAAAATATGATACATTATATGTACATAAAAACATTATATGTTTATTTTTACTTTAAAAATACTAACACATCCATTGTTCAACTTTGAATTATCGTACAAAAATTATTTACTATGGAAAACACGCGATGACTTGTGGTTGATACCAATTGAATTGATATTAAAGAATTATATAGTTGATTCTAATCATTTAAAATCTTTGTTCAACCTCGATAATTTGTCAGCGACATCTTTCTCTTCTCTGACAACCATAACGGAAGACATGCTTGGAAGATATTTTCATATATATGGCATACATTGTTCCGGCGCGTGACATTGCCGAGATTTAAAAAAAATGCTTTTATAATTATTAGTTTAGTTATGTGCGTAATACATATTTCTAAAATATATGAATGTGTTTTATAAAATATGATAATACCTGAGTAAAACAAACCGGTTACAGTTTTTTTAAATGCACGGTTAAACGGTTAGTCGGTTTCGGTTCTAACCGGTTTGGAAGCCCTAAGATCACCTTTATTTACATAATAATTAATAAGTATTTAATACTGCTCTTATCACATAACTTAAGATTACATACATTGTCAACATTTTTATTATTTACACATTTTAAGAGACAATTTCAAAATTTAATGGCAATTCGAACAAAATACTAAAATAAATATAATTTACCCTATAGCTGTTCTTTGTGATATATCAAAAGATTACTTTGGAACCATGATAACATTGTTTTGTGTATGTTATGTTCAGGACGGTGTATACTATAGAAAGCTTTATACATTAATAATTTGGTCAATGAAATATTCCTAATCTTTTTCACCGTTATCAAGATTATATATATACTCGTATTATAAACAATGAAAATTAGTTTGGCGTTTATATTTTGAGCTCTTAAATTGTCTCCAAAACCAAATTCCTGCTAATTATGAGTGTTTTTAATTTCGATTAAAAGCCATTAAGTCATTTTTTAACCACTTTTTTGTATATTTTTTTAAGCGATTTTGATCATTTGTTTATTTCCTCCTAATCTCCAGAATCAAAAATAAGTATTGGTAATTTTTTTTATTTATTTTTGTTTTTAGAATAATGTTGATTATACGAGTACAAACAATTATTTTGCTAACTTTTTTTGTCATGGTTTTAATTATCTTTGCAGTAAAATCATATCCAGGACCTGCTGTCACACCTAACGATTTAATGATTTCTTCAATTGCAGTGTTGCTTATTGTTTTGAACACGGACAAACTCGTATTTATTTTACCCAGATATATATATACACACAATTTATTAAAAGTGATGAATAAACCATAAATACCTCATTTAGCTGTTACACGTATCTATTTATGCCATCGTACCCAGAGAAGCGAGCTAAAAATGAGTCCCATTTATCTGGAGCTTTTATTTTATTCAGTTATTATATCATTTCAACCATCTCTATGAATAATTGTAGTAGCATTTCGTGAGGTGAAAAAATGTTGTGAATTTTTAGAGTTTTGAATTGAGATAGCGGTAATTTTGTTTAATATTAATGTTCTTCTCGATACTATTACTTCTCTCGGGTCGACTGTCGCAGGACATTTCAATCCAACCCGAAATTCCCCGAAATGTTGACATGGTTCTTTGTGATGTTTGTCAAATTAATCCGAATGAGAGAACAAATTTCAAAACCTCAACAAATAACGATGTCGCCGAACCGTATACTTTTTTCCCGCAAAAATTCTCTGAATGTTACAGAAAATGGATGTAATGTTAGGAATTGAACAATGCCGCGGTCTAATTACGGACAACATCAATCATCCTTTTCCCTTATTCCCTTCACCCCGGCCCTTCACATCCCCACCATTTACCCTCAGAGAATCGAAAAGAATCCTATTGTAATTATTTTTAATTTCCTTAAGTTCTTTGTTCCTGGCGGGGCGGAAGGCGACGGTGCGCGGTATTTGCGCATTAAACCTTATCTGTTGAGCAAAGTGTTAAACAATTTATCAGCCTTTATTTCTGTCAACGATCAACAATTCAAACATAGTAGATCGTCAAAAGTACTTTAGAAGCGCAACAAAAAGAAATCACTTTTATGAAACGATACAAAAAAGTCTCGTAAATATTTCTGACATTTATTTTAAAATGTAATATTGATATACAATTCCAATCTAATATCTTTAAAATGTAAAAAATTTGTACCAAAAATCATCATAGTCGACTGTCCCGTGTGTCCGGGAAAGATTGTAGGCTGAAGAGTCCGATCCTGGATCCACAAGTTTTGGGGGATCATGGGCATGGGAAGACGGCGGCGGCGGTTGACTTTTGCGCCCCGTTTGCTCTTCTCTATGTTTCTTCCCTCTTCGGCCCGTCTTCTGCAGCTAGTTCCCGGGAATTGCTCTTAATTTTGGCCTTTTGAAGGGTTGTTTTTAGGCTGGATTGCCTATTTAAAAAAAAGGGTCGCTTTTAAGGAGTTTTTGAAGCGTTTTTTTTGGCCATGTGAGCATTTTCAAACTTCACGTTTCCAGAACTTTCAGTCTCGGGTTACCTTTACAGCTGACTGCAGGGTCTCTCCAGTCAGGTGCAAAACATCTATTCACCGTTGTGGCACTCACCATTGTAGCACTCACCGCTCTCACTTTGACGCATAATGTGATTGAAGTACTTAAAAAATATTTTGTTCACTGCTGTAGATAGAGTTTGCTGTAGTTGGATTTGTTGCAGGATTGAGGCGTTCGCGCGTCGTACTATGCACAGGATAAGTAACATCTTCTCCAGCAATACATTTTTTATGAGAACTATCACTTTTGTATATGTGGGTGTGTGTATGTAAGATGAGTGGTGAGGGTCATGGGATATAAGAGGCCGTCACTGGAGGAACGGGGCTCTTTCCCATCGTTCCTTCCCATTAGCAATAGCAATATCTGAGTTATATTATTGTACATTACTGTAAATATATTATTGTAATAAACTAGTGTTGTTACACGTATCATACTAAATTTCACTACAAGCAACTTGAGTGTACAAAGTAAGGAAATAACGCAAAGGGAATCTGGTGGTATTTCGAAGGACACCCCACTGGTGCAGTCAAATTGGAAAGTCACTACATTTTTAATGCATTTATTTTACGCTTTTCGCTATTGCGAATTGTCCAAGTCTCCATTGCATATAATCCTCCAGATTGGAAAGATAAGAGTATGAGCCAACATAATTTTAGTTTCTTGTCACTGTCTTTCCATATTGTCGTTGGTTGGTTCATCGAAATTTTAGCTAGTTGTACAGGTCTTCGAATTTCCTGCCCACTACCACCAGTGTTGGTAATCAGCGCGCCCAAATATAGTGCCTATTAAACTTCTTCACATCCTGTTATTTAGGAAGTTTATTTGATGCATTGTATTTTCGTTTTAGTCCGTTTTATCTAAACCAAACTGCTTGCTCGCAAATTCTAGTATTATTTCCAGTTCATTGTCTTCAGTGATTTTCTTTCCACCAATTATGAAACCTCCCTACCACTCTTCTAATACTAATATTCGTCATGAGAAAAGTATTAGAAGAAGAAGTATTCTGAGAAAGAGTACGCACCCTTGTCTTACTCCCTTCTTAATATGTGCCTTGTCACTTACACGGTATATATCATAAGTATCACAGATATCATATAAAAATAAATTCAAACATTTAAACACGACATAAATGTTAATATTATGTTCCATGCTGATTTTGTTTGGCGCCATTTTGGTTTGGCAGGCATTTATCAGTTAGTATTTGGTAGTCATAGAGAGTACTTGATTGCAATTTATTATAGAGCATCTAACGCCTCAACGACGTGGTGAAGTCATTAAAATATTTTATCTAAATAATAATGGCAATACTGTAACCATTAATGGTCATCGCTATCTTGGTGGCCGAATTGGGTCGATTGAGCTATCAACACATGTGGTTTCAACAGGACGATGCCACCTAACACACAACCTGAGCTACGCTTGAAATTTTGCGAGAAATTTTTCCGTCAAAAAGTGGTGATATCGACTGGCCTCCTCGATCCCCTGATTTGACGACTCTTGACTATTTTCTGTGGAAAGGTCTACGCCTATTAAATTCAAATAACAATTCCGATGTTACAGGACAATATTCGAAATGAAATTGCTGATATAACACGTGAAGTGTGCGAGAATGTTATGAAAAATATGGTTAAAAGAGCACGCATTTGTGCTGTTGCCAGAGGCGGCCACTTGGCTGATGTCATATTTCATACATAATTGTCATAAACCAAATAATCGATTAATAAAAACCATTTAATTTCCTAGTGATCAAAAAAAAACTTCGGCCGGGAACATAATATTTACCCAGTATATGATATTATTGTTAAATGGACAAGTACTGGTAAAAAGAACACCATGTTTGGTTAAATTTAAAGTCGCAGCGATGTTCTATTGTACTTTAGTCTAATGTGAAGTTTAATTTATATCATATTTATTTTTCATGTTTGATTACTCAATAATTTATTTATTCTCTTCAGTTTAAAGATATTTACTTCATCATTAAGTTGATGAAAGTAAATTGTTTAAATAATTACATATTTTTCCTTACTACATATTTCTGTTGAGAGGCCGATTACGTTTACGTATTAATTTATGGCATGCCTTGTTTTAAATGTGGGTGAATATACAAATAATTAAAAAAATTACACAATATTTCAAATAATTTACATAATGTCATGTAAATTATGCAAAAAAAAGAATTTTTGAAAACCTGAGTAATTAATAATTTAATGTATTAATTATAAATATATACATACTAAATCAATTTTATCGAAAAATTTTGTTATTGTATCCCTGTAGCGCAAAAACAATATTTTTCGATAAAATTGATTTTATATGTATATATTTATAATTAATACATTAAATTAGTATTTAAAACATCACAGACCTATGTTCTGAATAATTACAACTTCACAATAAGAATGTGTTATCCTTAATAATTAATAATTAACTGTAATTAATCATTTTGCATGTGTAAATTTAGATGATATGAATAATTTCAATCTAAAGTAGTTGACATTTCTTTGGCCCTAAGTTAAGTTCAGTCTTGAGATTTTGAATGCAGGATGTCCGTTTTCGGTCTTTTCATAGTTTATGTGTAGATGTCTGAAATTTTTTTTTCGCATTTTTTGTTCTCTTTTGACAATATGAGTTACTTCCTAAGTTACGATTTCATATTCTTGTGATTAATATAATAGAGACTTGATATTTATATAATATTTGGAAAACATTTCGCAAGTTTGTATAAAAATGAAATATGTATTTTTTTGGTCTTTTTTTATTTTAAAAATTTAAAAAAATAGAGACGCGTACACGGAATACATGTCACATCAATACTCTTACTATTTTCAAACTAACATAAACGCTTGTACCATAAAATGTGGTAACTTTAAATTGGCAATCATGTGAAATTACTGTGATAATTTACATTTAAAAAATGTACTCGTATATATTATGTTGATAGTCATCGATAAGTTTTATAAAAATGTATATTCCTCTATTTATAATTTTATATTCTTACATAATTCTGAGTATTTCTGCTAATTCTACAATTTTTTTACCCAATGTTACTCTGTACTCTGTAAGTTAACTTTCACGCTAATTTATTAATATAACGATATCGTCTGGGAAGCTAATCGTAACGCATTTAATAGGTTAAATAGTCATTTATATAAAGTTCGGGTACACATGTACTGCCTTGATACACCTCGTACATTACTGTTTGTAATTAATTCGTTAAATTTTATATTTCTAGTTGTTGCTTACGGCTTGTTACATATATACATACATACATATGTACCCAACTCTATTAAATGCTTCCAAGTTTCTTAAATAACTTCTAATTTTTTTAGTTTATTGAACGGTTTTAGATATAATTTAGTATCTAACGCCTTTTTAACGCTAATAAAACTGGAATACATTTATTTTTTTCACTTTAATTTTACGAAAAAGAGGAATAATATTTAGATGTATTCGAAGTACCCACCCAGTAAGGTAAATTTTTATAAGTATCTGAATTGTGTTTATTAGGTCTGTAGATTGTAATTATATAATATTTTAATCCCTCTTTGTAGGTCGTAATAATAAGGGAGGTTTTCATGAATATTGAGAAAGTTGGCAATGAGATACATAAATTAATTAAATGGAATAAAGGAGCAGCTGTTATTTTTATCAAATGAGCGTGAATATTATAAAGAACAGTGGTGACTATACAAGAAATATTTTAAAAATGGGAATTTACGAATGGTTAGAGTTCTATTATCTGTGGTGGAGTATATTAATCAAGTCGGTTATGATATCATAAAGACGGTATTGAGGCAGTACACTTCATTGCTCAATTAATATATATCTCAAAACCTCTTGTAAAACTCTCAGTCTCGTTTTGTCTTCAGAACTCTTCCCATTTATAAACTTTGCCATTAAATAATTTAGGAGAACACATTCTTATTGTGAAGTTGTAATTATTCAGAACATAGGTCTGTGATATTTTAAATATGAATTAACGATTAAATGTATTAATATCAAAAAGGTAACATATAGGTTCGAAAATTGTCGCTAAAAATGATGTCGCTGTAGCTTAGTTGGATAAAGCACCTTCCCCGGTTAGGAAAGAGATCCAGGTTCGAATCCCGGTGGCGCAACAACAATATTTTTTGATAAAATTGATTTTATATGTATATATTTATAATTAATATATTTAATTCATATTAAAGAATTTTATTAAGGAGAACACATTCTTATTGTGAAGTTGTAATTATTCAGAACACAGGTCTGTGATGTTTTAAATACTAATTTAATGTATTAATTCTAAATATATACATATAAAATCAATTTTGTCGAAAAAAAAAAATTTTATCTTAATATTAAACAATTGCTCCGTTAGTTTATATTTCTTAACGCACTTTTACGAGCCAGCGGTCCAGATATTATGTTAGTGAAGTGAATACGCCGATAAAGATGTAAATTTTTTATATTATTTATAAAATATATTGCTGTGAAAATTGTTATGCGACGGGTGATTAATTGAGTCAACGCGCATTGAAGGTAGTTTATTCGCTGGGACTGTAATGATTAAGGAATTTAGTCAGGACGTGACAGGAACAGTAATAAAGTGGCGCGAGGCCCACCCTTAATTGATTACTCAGAAGAATGGGGCGCGTGTTTTACATACGCTTAAATTATTTAAAGAGCTTGTTAAATAACGGGGTTCACAATGTAAACGTTAATGATAAATATGTATTAATCGTGTCGGCGGTAAGATACAGTTAGCATAAAAAATATACCCAATGTTTTAAAGGGTGGATTGTTTTTATAATTTATTACATTTAAATTTTATTAGTATTCCCTAGCGCGTTACATTATTTTTATGTTTTAGGTGGGTAATACGTTTAAACGGTTGTATAATATTAGATATTCGAATATATATTATTTGTAAAATTATTAAATCATTGGATATATATCATAGATTGGTATAGTCGGGTTTTTGTAGTGAAGAGATCGGAATTTCTAACTATGATAAAAAAGATTGGAAATTAGAATCCCACTAGCGGTTTATTTCAAAGAAAAACCTTCCGGATTATTATAAAATACTACTATGTAGAACTAATCATAATTTAAACTTTAAATGTATACAAAATGTATATCGATGTTGTATTTGAGTACTTATATTATAATGCATTGGAAATGAGATCACTTAGACGTATATGTGGCAAATCCATTTATGACAGAGTAAAGAATGAAGAAATAAGGAAAGAATGTAAAGCTGATCTTAGTAGAGAGTAAGATTAAGAAAGGATCATTTATGTGGTTTAGTCATATAGAACGGATGAATGAGGAAAGAATGGTAAGAAAGATATATGACGCAAGTGTTCATGACACCAGAAATAGATCCGCGGAAGACTCGGCACGACCAGGTAAAACAGATACTGGAAGATGGTCCTCTTAAAATACACTATAACGGGCGAGTTTATATGATAAGATGTATGAATGTGGATGAGGCGAGAATTGTGTGTCAGGACAAAAGAGTGTAGCGCTCTATCATCTTTGCCTATCCCTGTGGGGAAACGGCGTAATGGTAAGTAAGTATATTATAATATCAAAGTTTAAATATACTGTTTATAAATGTATATAATTATTAGATACTAGTATTAGACTTTCAGCATCATTGATATACAATCTTATACAAAATAAATTTAGATTTTTTGATAATTTTCTGAATCACAGATTAATACAATTATCTTACACCAAGAGTAAACACGCTCGGAGATCGCGCGACAGTGACGTCATGGGCACGTGACCATGCGACGCGGCAGCCGCAAATTTCAAGATGCACCCATGCGTTAAATTATATGAGTATCGCAGGCCTGCTCAGCTCAAAAGTTACACAAGCGAACTCTACAATGATTTGGAATGTTCTCCCTTTGGCACTTGCCGTACATGTATACCTATAATGTAACATAAAACAATAAATTTAACATTTTTAAACTATTAACCAAACTGATAAGTTTAAAAAATATCTTGAGTAATATTTGTTTCACTGTAGTCTGTATACTCAATTAAAGATTTCGGAAGTGTATTTGGATTAGATTTGATTGGATAATTGTTATTTACACAAAGAGGTGGTGAAGCGGGATGTAGGAAGGGTGATAGGAATTTGGTAAAGGACGGAATAACAAGGGCTCAAGGAACAACCAGGAAGCACGACTTACCTGAATTTTCTCTGCTATAGTCGCAACTCTCATGAACTTCAGGATACTTCTTCGCTGATTCGCACAAAGTACTGTGTATCACCCAAAATAGGAAATTGATCCTTTGACACACACCGCAAGAAACCGAATACACAATAATAATTCAAATCAGTATGACGAGCTTGTAGCAGGACATTCACACTTTTTGACAGTTCAAAGTCATAGAAAACACACAGAAAAGTCGTGCGCTGAATGTATAGACTAATGGTCGGGGGGTGAGGTCAGATAGAGTCACACACGCTCACGGCGACAGGTGATCCGGTCCTGTCATAAATACCGAACAATTGTATTTGACAAAAAATAAAATATTTCGGCCAACATGTAGAATAAGTAAATCATTGAAACTTCTCATTTTCAGTAGATTTCAGTAGATTTCCATAGAAATACTGTGTATGTATCATCAAAGGATTTCTCATATCATGGATTGATGTTACAAACCAATTATCAATGGTTCATGCACAACATGGCTTGATATTACGAATTACAAAATATGTTGAACAGGAATGCGCAATGTCTCCATGGCTATCCATGCCAATTAACTGGAATTGTATAAATGTAACAACGAAAATGAGCGATTAGATTGTTTATTGTATGCATATTGTTTGGGACATATATTTATTCTTGAACGACAATAATGTACTGTGCCTTCCACCTCCCCACCCTTCCTCACCTGCCATCGTGTCAGTCGATCGGCGACCCTGAACCGGTACGGTAACGTGTAAATTTCGCAGTATAACATTGGAGTGAGACGTGTGTCTAATCCAGTGCAATCTGAAGGACTCAGACCCCTGAACGGAGATTATGTTACAAAACCTATATTTACAGTCCACCTTGGAGATGCCAGAAGATAGGGATTGTGGTGAGTGCGAACCTCCTTCCGAATATCCTGTTTCTTCCGGCATCTATGCTTTTACGCAACACATGATGCAGTAATAATGACAAATAGTTAATAAGATTAACAGTAGAATTGATAAAGAATGTAAATATAAATACTGACCCTCACCATAGCTATTCTTGTTGGGTCGAACCACGCGAGTACCGGTCGCGACCAATGTGTACGGTGAGAGAACGAGAGAGTGTGTTGTGCCACGAATATTTAATAAAATCAATAAAGACTTATTAAACATTATTAATAATAATGGAGACTTCAGTGACCACCCTAAAGTATAAAGTGAAAGGACACATCTAATTTTTGTTTCCTTTGTTGTATTTTACTTAAAAAAATATATATATATATTGATAAAAACTCTTTAAATAAGGTAAATGACGGTCAATCATTGCCGTAAAATTGTTATGAAATTTGGTAAATAATAAAAAATTATTCGAGATGGAAGAAAGTAAAACAACGTGCGAATACTGGTTAGATTAGTTGACTCTTATAGTTCTTACCAGATTTCGACCTCTTTCTAAAAAATCGATCTGGTAAATATACCGGCTAAGTTCGTTACCCAGCCTGTTTTTAAA
Source organism: Eubasilissa splendida (assembly GCA_031772225.1). Lineage (NCBI taxonomy): Eukaryota > Metazoa > Arthropoda > Insecta > Trichoptera > Phryganeidae > Eubasilissa > Eubasilissa splendida. The sequence goes on along the minus strand of CM062848.1, from coordinate 20,071,105 downwards.
AATGCTGTTCGAGAACTTGTATTAAAAAAATGATATCAACTCCAAATACGAAATCCATCTAATTCTTGCAATTTTTTGATACCGAAAGGATTTTTTAAAATTATTAAAGTAAACATCATATGAATATTTTAATTATTTTCGATCTAAGCTGAGCGTTTTTGCTATAAAGAAAAAACTAACTTGATAGTCTTCCATCTCAATAAAATCATAAACCTATTTAAATTATAAAATATTTATCGACATTCGATAGTGCGAAATCGATTTATTATATATTACGTATTTTTAAAAGTTTTATCGTTATTAAAAAGAAAATATTTTTTTTTTAAAATCTATAATGTATCTTTAATGGTAAATAAAAAAATTGACGAATTTCAAGAATGCTGGTACACCATTCTGCTCCACAACGCCATGATAATAATGCGAAGGAGAAATATGATGTGTGAATGCGCGTCGGAGAGAAAGAGCAAGAAAAAAAGAGTGACAAGATGTGTGACGTGCGGGCGGCCAGTGAAAACCGCCGACAAATGGAAACGGGTGACAACCGCACTCAAAGTGTTTTTTCTATGAATGTATGAGAATTCATGGCTCTTGCAGATATATTATTGTGGCTCCCATGAGCATAAGTCCACTATAAAAAATAGATACATGTATGTATGCATCTATGAAAGAACTGAACGAATTGGAAGTATTAGGCGACAATGTCCGTTTTATTTGTAATATAAAATGATAGATGTATCAACTGGAAAGATTACAAAATTTGTCAAAAATATATTCGATTGCTATTATAGTGAAAATGGTAAATGCGCTTCCCCGAATAGGAAGAGGTCCAGGTTCGAATCCCGGTAGTAACTAAATGTTATATTTTTTCGGTTATTTTGTACATCTTTCGAGTTGATTAATTTAATTAGATTTTTCATTTTAAAAATTTCACTGGCTTATATACATATAAGATATACAATAGTAATATTGATAATTATCTATCAATGTGGGCTACTATTTAACAGTTTATTTTGTATTAATCTCTAGTCATGGTTATTGAGTATTTATTTGTGATTTAAAATAAAAATAAAATTCCTTATTTTTCTGTTTTTTATATGTATAGGCACGTCGTCAGTTCCTTTTTTCTCACCCCTCCTCATTTTATTTAATCACCTCTCTATCCCATTATGCCATTTTCTAGTTTGTATTTTGTTTAATGCAGTTAATAACCAATAGTGAAGCTGATCTGCAATGTCTGGTCACTAAAATGTCAGATATATATGTGACGTCATTTTTTTACACGTCCACCATCACATTACATCTAAATCAATAAATTATTATTTAAAAGTAATAGTGACATAAAACACTTAGATTCATTGAATATGAAAATCTTCACCTTGGAAATTATATTACAATAATTTTAAATCACCTGATGAGTTTGTTAGATCAAATATAGCAAAATTCGTATCAAATAAATGTGATCAACAAGATTAGCAATTGATAGCAATTGAAATTTAAAATGTGAGAAAAAAAACAAGACTAAAATACTTCAAATATTAACAATTCTCATCGAAATTTGTTTTAAAACCATTTAATTAAACGCGAGGTAATTTTGTTCATTCGGCAGTGATCCAAAGTCTTAGTCCAGATTTGATGTTCCGAGGCACCCGTAAATACTTGTATCTCATTACTTATCAAAACGTCAGGAAGGCTGGGTCATCTTCTTCCATTTGAACTCACATGGAATCCCTTGCATCCTCTTTTGTTATAAAACAAATTCAGTTGGGAAATTATGAAGCGAAGGAGACCAAATCGTATCCCCATCATGCTTTGTTCATGAGAAATCTTTCATGAATCAAAAGTATTGCCATCTACATTACCTCTCTGTTATCATGTAAGGAAAGGATGCGTCCTTCCGGCAATCATACAAATAAAATAGCAAACAAATCTTACAATATGGTGCAGGATAACACAGATGCCTAATATATTTGATTATTCTCACCCTTCCTTAATTCAATACGAAATCACAACTTTGTGATTTTTAGCATCGGGACAACATCCTCGTACTCGCCAAAACTGTCAAAAGAAAAAACCCTAGCGAGAATTTTTTTCTTACGCGGTGCAGTGTTGCCATTTGGTAAATGTCAACTCCCAATACATCTAGCGCGCGGTAGGTACCAAATATAACGTCACAATATATATGTATGGAAAGTGAATGATGAATGAAATTCTGATAAATATCAGCAAATCGAAAATGATGAAAGAGGGTTTAACAGAGATAATAGTATGACCAAATGTGATATATTTAAATAATGAATGCGTTTTTGTATTAGAGAAGTATGTTTATTAGGGACAGCGAAGTTGAGAATTATATCGAAGCAAGGGTAATTGCGGAAAATAAAGTGAACCATGTTCTGAATACGATTATAGGGGATAGGTGGTGTATGAATATGACGTGTGGTTGGTGTAGTTCGTTTATTGGTGTAACAGATATAGAAGGAAGAATACAAGAGATAATGGAGTAAGAAATATGAAAAGTAGAGAAGCGAGTGGTGTTCGGTGTCAGCCCCGCTGGCGCTGGAGCACTGTGGCGGGGAAGCGGAACGGAAGATGCGTCGTCAGTGAGCGATTGGGCCAGACAATGGCGGCAGCATTCTGCCGCCGGCTATTGAATGCAGGTATCGCTAGTATTGATGCCGGCTGGGACGACGGTGAATTTAAACCGCTGTCCCCTATAGTACTCCACCGCCAGAGACCTAGTCGAAGGTCGCGATAAGTCTGCGTGGTTTTGTTGGGTCTTGCTGCTACAACATGGACGGCTAAACAATTTGTACTGGCGCGGGATTTTGATATTCAGTGACTGAATGAATTAATTGATTGGTGAAGTAGATGAACAGAGCCAGACGGAGAAAGAAAATGGCTTGGAACCCCCTAGGTGCCTGCGGTACGAATGTTCAACCTGTCCCCGTCCGGTAAGTTATGAACGCAATGGTAAGTTGGTCTGCAGTGAATTTGAACCGCTGTCCCCTACATAACTATCGCTAATATAAATTTGTCACACTAAACTAGTGATATGTACTGGAGTTTATGGAAGCGAAGCTTGGGATTGGAAAAAAATCTTAATGCGATCGCTGATTAAATGAGGAATGAACAAATTAACATAGTTGACAAGATGAGGTAAGTAATCAACGAGCGCGATTTGCTGATTTGCCAGTCGTAATGAGTCACTGGTTGGGAGCGCATCGCGCGTTCACAGTTGAGCAATATTTAAAGTACGGTGATTTATTGGTTCATGCGCGTCGTGCTTTTTGTACTCATTTTAATATTCGATGAGTAAGTGATGGGCCGAGCACGCAACTTATTTGGCGTTGTGTGTGAAAGTCTAAATAAGAAAATACAATGGTTAACCAAACTCCTCCGGGACCATCAAAGTCAGTAGCGATGTCAGAACATGTGGTTCGACGTGAAATTGTGCGCAATCCGCGTAAATTGATAAGGAAGATTGTAGCCTGTACTGGAATAAAAAAATCAACAGTACACGTTATTTTGAAAAAAAAACTACAGTTTCAGCCATACAAACTGCAAATCGTGCAGTTTCGGGAACGCCATCAAAAGCGTTTGCATTATACAAAAACGATAGCGTAGTGGGCAATTTCCGCCCGCGGGATAATTGGCCTTTATTTTTTTAACCAACGAGAGACAGTCACTGCTGACAAGTTTTTGGTACTGCAACTGCAGTTGTTTCCCGAGTTCAACAACTGAATACAATTTCAGCAAAACGGGGCCATTTCATATACAGCTTGAGTTTCAATGGAGAAGCTGAGGGGAATTTTTCTCAATAAATTAATCAGCAAGTACGGAGACATACAGAGCCTACAAGAAAATATCCGCCGTGAAGTTGCTGCCATTGAAGCCTTTGCTCTCGCGTGTTCGCAAATTTAAGAGTCCGATTACTAGAGTGTTTTGAGAGAAACGGACGGCATTTAGACGATATTGTTTATAAATCGTAAAATTCGAATCTTTAATCCATTTTGTATAAATAAAATATGAGAATAACATTGTAGCTTTTATTTTTTATTTAATATTAAATTTGAATATCGTTTGAACAGGGACTATTTACGAAAGATTAAGCATGGTTAAGTAAACCAAATATTAGAGGACGGGCATGCATGAACAGTTGCTTGAAAGTGGGTGAGGCAAGAGTGGTACGCCAGGACAGAACAGTGTGGCATTCTATCTGAAACTACGTGATGGTAAGTTAGTTAGTTAATGATGTTATTCGATTATTCACATTTTTTCGAGCAATACTATTCTAGTACACATATAGACACTTTTAAAATCAATTCAATCAACTCAATTAAATGATGTATTTATGTTTTATTAGCGAAGTTTGCGATTCTTCAGAACATTGCATTCCTTGATAATTAAATCAATGTAAATAAATATGACTGAAAAAAACGTGATGAGTAAATTTGCAAATACAAATTAAATGTATTAATTAGAAAGATATACATATAAAATCAATTTTATCTAAAAATATTGTTGTTGCAGGAATTTGAATCTGGATCTCTTCCAATCCGAGGAACGTTCATTATCCGATTATGCTATACCAACAGAGTGGATTGACGACAAATTTTCAAACCTATATGTTACATTTTTCTTATTAATACATTTATCGTTACATTATTTGAAAGCCATCTACTGAGATCCTGGTTCGAATCCCGGTAGCAACAACAATATTTTTCGATAAATTTAATTTTATATGTATATCGTTATAATTAATACATTTAATTTGTATTTAAAATAGCAACTTCACAATAAGAATGTGTTTTTGTGTACATTTGTTTTTTATTAAAGAAATAAAGTTTTGCACTATACTTTTTTTCCCGTACCTTTGATATTATATTTTTAGGTTTAACTTTTAAACTTATTTTCATCAAAAACTAGTGTAAAATATTTTCTTGGTACCTAAATTTATTTTTCGATATAATACAGCCAATAAAAATATTAATTGACTGGAGTAATTAAAATTAAAGTATTTAATTTTCTTCTGCATTTTAAAATTTGTTTTATATTATAAACATTTTTTAATGGTGCGTGGATAAATATACGTTTAGGGTATTATTTTTTTGTAATTCGACCTTTGAGGTGTAGGATAAATTATAGCTTACACCCAATTTGAGTGAAGCCAGTATTAACACAGTATAAAGGTGACACCTATGATTTTATATACAAAATATTGAATATGTTAGCATTTCATGTGAAATGTGCGTTATTGAATATCTCGATTAATTCAAAATAAGCTTTCTAATAGAAAAACAAATAAAGTATCAGAATATAAAGTGTAGACATAATAAAGAACTATTGCTATCGCAAATTAATTCCATTCTATTAATAAAAGACGTACAGTAAAACGCCGGTAATTGGAGGACACTCGAGCCCGGATAATTGAAAAACACTATTAATCCATTTTATTAAGTTGAGCATATAAAAATACGCCTAAAACATTATCATTTAACTAGAAAAATTAAATATATTAATAATTACCTAAACAGTAAGTCCATGATTTTTTGTAACGTTACATTTTACCGTAATCAATATTATCTTAGTTTCCTTAGAATTCATGCAATGTTTTCGTAAGTGTACTCATATATTTTGTCATCATCGTTCTCTTCTTTAGAAATACACGGACCTGCCGTTAATGTTGGATCTCACACACTTTCGATTAATGTATCGTGTGTATTTTTTAATACGCGGGTCTATTTTGGTCTATATTTAACAATACAATAATATTTATCTACCGTAAATAAATCGGTAAAATGTAGCAAAACATAGATGATCGTACGGATAATTTAGCTCCAGATAATCGGCGATTTACTGCATTTATTTTTGCTACATTTATTATAATATTATATATTATTACTCGTATATTATCATCTTCGTAATCACAGTCCGACGACACTAAAAGAACCAATAGATAAATGCATCTAATATTCTTAGTATTTCCAAATAAATCTATCTGCTTATTATTGCTATAAAAATAGGACTAACTTGGTGGTCTCCCAAAACAAGGCTCGGACCCCGACCGCACACATAAACATGCACGTCATATACATTTATATAGTGTTAATTATGTTTTATTTTATCTGTTATTAAAAAATTATTATTCACATACATTTTTGTTTATCATGTGTATTTTATCGTATAAACATTTATGATAAGCACGAGACAGGTATATGTCTATTTGATCAAAAAGAAACTGCAACTATATTTTCACATACTTAAATTTTTTTTTCGGCCGCACTTACAAAGCACTTCAATGCGAACACAAAAGTCAGGAAACTTTTATCGAATACCTAGAAATATGAATGAAGGCCAGTTTAACCAAGAGAGTAGTTAGGTACACTTTTACTATTATAGAATTTTGTTGGTCCACCGAATGTTGAAAAGTTTTCAGAACTATTTAAAGGAACACATTGATAAATGGTTGATAATTTAGTTAATTTACTGCCGAAAGTTCTCAAGACATCACACATTTAATGGGCTCTGCATACCAGCCAGAGCTTTATAGCGCCGACATATTAAATAGGTAACGGATTTATGGTCGACCCTTACTACCCGGGTACTGCAGCCAGGCACTGTACAAACCAACAAATGGCGCTGTTTTATGACTGGAGTTCTAACAACCTCGGATGATCGTGACTTTTTTATTCTCTCGTGGCTAGATTTGGCTTTGTGAGTATGTTATTATTAATCGGATATTGGAGGTAGGTTCTGTTAAAAGAACACGCGTGTCTGAGGAGATGTAAGAAAGAGAACGAGTGGTGGTATGTCAACATAGTGGCGTTCTATCCTCTCTGCCTCTCCTTTCGGAGAAACTGTATATTATTAGTCGATTTTAAAAGGATATATAAAAATATGTCATTTTAAAGAATTTTAAAAAAGTAAATAAAAACATGTTATATGTCTTAGATATATGTATAATTCCTCCCAAGGATTGAAAATTCTTACATATTTTTTCCATATTAATGTCTAAAAAGGTACTAAATATCTCTAAAAATATTCTTATGTCACTCCCCACCCGCGAATCTCCTACAAAATGATTCGAAATTTTATAATACACCACACTCAATTTATAATGATTTTTTTCGGTTTATATTGTTTTAGCTAAGCAAAATAAGAAAAATAAATAAAAACCACTAACGCAGTAATAAAAGAGCTTTAATGTATTTAAAAATAGAGCAAAAAATATAATTGTTGCAATGAAAGTAACTTCAATAATATCGAGACACATTTTGTACATATTTCTCTATAAATTACGAAAGTTTTGTTATTGTGGCAATTTGTTAGGCAAGATGGTTAAGCGCGAAAGACAGAGAGCTGTGGAAAGCATTAAAATGGTAGACTTATAGATCGACAGAAGAATGAGATTATAAAGTGAACGATTCATGTGGAAGGTTGTTTGTTCAACAACTTGCTTGATATAATGTAACCATCACTTACAAAGAAATACCGCAAATTTGGTTTCAATATGCGATTCAATTGGGTAGAGACCAGTCAGAATCGACGCTGTCCAACTTAATCACAGGACAATATACTAATAATTCACTTAAGATATGCAATATTTTTACTACATTTTTATTGTATTTTTGTCGATTAACTTTTTAATTAAATGATTCCATGATAGTACGAAAAAAAACTGACTACTTTAACACAGACAAATATCTAGTAATGTAGCCAGGACAATGCTGTATATATCAGAGGTGGATTCCTACTGTATCCCACACAATAAACTACGAGTAGTATACTTTATATTTAAGCAATATAATTGCTACAAGTTTATCACGTTATATTATAATATTTTATATTCATATCTGTTATAATAAAATAAATGTACGTCAAGTCTGTCTATCTATCATATCTAAGGATATAATATTTAAATTATTAAGGAGAACGCATTTTTGCTGTGAATTTGCATTTTTTGGAACAAAGGTCTGTGGTATTTTAATATAAATTAAATTAATCAATTAGAAAGATATACAGAAAAAATATTTAGTTGCTACCGAGATAGATTTATAAATTTTTTCTGTATATCTTTTTAAATTGATTAATTTAATTTGTACATAATTATTTATTTAAAACTCCGACATGCGTCCTAGGTAGGTTACAAGCTTGCTACAATAACTCCTGGAGGGTTATAAAATGAAACAATTAAACACAGTATAACATTGTCACGTGAATAAATAATTAACATTTGTACGACTACACTATCATTGTTGACATCTGTTTTAACTAAATATGTAAATCGTACAAATTTAATAATTAAAATCCAATCAAAAGAATGGAGTAAATTTATTATTCTTCGTAAAATCCTCGGTGAAGAATTTCGATTCTTTCTTCTTAATTGGGCGTACATAAATCTTCAAAGCTTAAGAAAAAGCAGAGTCGAGAAATAATATAAAACAAAGGAGGAAATAAAGGAAAAGCCGAGACAGGAGCAGGCGAATGCAGCGAGTACGTTGCTCGTTGCTCGGGTGGGTGGTAACATTTGTTTGCGTACTTAAGCCTCGGTACCCATCCGGGATCCTGGGAAGGATATCTGAGCACCTAACAACATGTCGCCAGCATCTCCTGCACTGCAGTCATCCCCACTAAACTTAACGATCGTCTTCCGCGGGAAATTTCTGCAGACCGTACGCGAACCTAAAATGTTTAATGGCCGAATTATTTGCCGTAAAGCTGGCGGTGTTTTGATGATAATGCGTCGACGATGATAAACCGAGTCTCGGAGTGATGGGGTTTGTCGCAAAGCCGTTTAAACCGCGATGATTCTCATGAATATAGACGCTAACGACAATATTGCGCGCCATTGTAAGCGATCGGGAAGTGAGATGGGCTCTTAAGGGCTATCCCGGAATAAGATGAATGGATTTCTTCCTTGTCTTGCTATTGATCCTCCCACATTCATCTCTTATTGACAAAGTACGTCATTTTGTAAGAGAAAATAAGTATTAAATTAACGAGCTCTTTGTGAGCATGGCCAATAAGACATTCTATTAAAAAAGGTTACAGGTTTTCATCAAATTAAACCGAAAACTCACGTTTTTTCAATTACATCAGAATACAATAATTGTATCGACAAAATACTATTTTAATCAAGTGGTCAAATACAAAGTGGATTGTAATTTAATAGTTAAATAAAACAATGTGAATGTCATCAGATTAGTTATCGAAACCATACAATTATTACTTTATAAAAAATTACATGCGCTTTCTGGTGGCAAATAAGTTTCTTTTGTATGAACATTTTTGACATGCTGCAAAAGTATAGCAAATTATTTTGAAGCCTTCTACTGATCTTTATCATTCAGTTTGATAAATACCTATAATACGGTTTTCATCATTAACTTACCAATTCCATGATTTATTTTTGTGTTTTTAATTTAATATCTTGTTTTTTTATGTACCTAAACTAATACTTCTGTTATAAATATGAATTAAATATTTTAATTAGAAAGATATACATATAAAATCAATTTTATCGAAAAACATTATTATTATTCGAACCTGAATCTCTTTCCAAACCGGGGAAGGTGCATTATCTAACTATGATACAGCGACAAATTTTCGAACCTATATGTTACCTTTTTGATATTAATACATTTAATCGTTCCATTAATTGAAAGAGCTATGTTCTGAATAATTACAACTTCACAATATGAATGTGTTCTCTTAATAATACTTCTGTAACTAGGAAACTTGCTTAGATAAAGAGTACCCTAATATACGTAAATATATACAGTAACTATCCTCCCTCTCTGGACCAATTAAATGAAAATATCCAAAAAAAAATAGCGAATGAGGAGAGAATGGTAAGAAAGATATATGACGCAAGTTTTGACGGCACTAGAAATAGAGGACGTCTGCGAAAGACTTGGTACGACCAGGTAAACCAGATACTGTTAGAAGCCTCAACAATCGACGATCTTGTATGAGAAGATGTATGAATGTGCCTCTCTGCCCACCCCCGTGGGAAAACAGTGTGATGGTAACTTAGTAAGTTAGAAATGGTTGCGATCACAGAGAATATATGTCGTGCAGTTCTCAGAAATTTTGCCTCCCGTTTAGAAAAGTGCCAGCGAAATAACGAATCACATTTTCGAAAACATAATTTTTAAGAAATCAATTCCCAGAGACTGTACTTACACGCAAAATAAACATTTTTTTATTACAGAATTTTTATTATAAAAAAGATCTTTGGGACACTTCGTTTATATTATTCGGTTATTCCAAAAAATAGGAAAAACATAATTAATGAACAAATATATAGCTGCCTCATATTGGTCGTCAATTGGTGACATTCGAACTATCTACCTTACAAGCTGCCCCACTATTTGGAATCCAAATTAATCTTATTTTCCCGATTTCCTCCATGTGACCTATCTTAGAATGCCACACTTTTCTTTTCTGACATACCATTCTTGCCTCGCCCATTTTCATACGTTACGTATTCTACGTCATTCTCATGCACATTCATCGATTTGTGAAGCTCTTACTCCAATATCTGCCATCATGCCAGACCTCTTATGTGCTTAATTATTTATTTATATACATGTATATAATTCAGAATATTATGTGATTCATATAAAAATTACACTGGAAATATACATACGGAACAACCCACATCTAGAGTAATACAAAACTTTTTCACATAATTTTGAATTAAACTTTTGTAATAAATGTTTTATACTTATATGAAATCATTTTTGAAAAACTGTTAATTAGAATTAATAATTAAAATATATCAATTAGGACGTGGGAAACCTTTGCATAGCCGATGTTAGTAATTATTTACAAATATATATATATATATAATTACTCAAGATTCGTCCTAAAAGACCACTAAATTAGTTCTATTATGTTTAGTTTAAGGAAAATCATTTTTATGATATGTATTCCGTAAACGCATATCTTTTTTTTAAACTACCTGTTTAGTATTGCGTGAAAAAATTAATATTACCCTTTTCTCATTACTGTTTAGATTTCATATATGTGTATACATAGTTTATCTAAAGCATATTATTTTTAATGCTCTTGTCATGTTGTTAATGTTCTTAATAATTTATTTATTTATATGAATTTTATTGTAAAAGTAAACGTTTATCTAATTTAAATCGAGGTTAAATGTAGATAAACTGAATAGCAAGGTTTATGTACTTGTTTGAAGGGAAACACATTTTTGCTGTAAAGTTACATTTTCAGAACATAGTTCTGTGGTGTTTCAATACAAATTAAATTAATCAATTAGAAAAATATACAGTAAAAATTTATCAATAGAATCTATTTTTTTAAAATATCTAGTTGCTACCGTGATTAGAACCCGGACACCGTAGTAACTAAATATTTTTTCGATAGGTAGATTTTTTCTATATATCTTTCTTGATTAATTAATAATTTCATTTGTAATTTATTATAAAGAAAAAAGTGTAAGATGCATAATTACACAAGGTTTATAAAATAGGAGACTGACATTTTGACGTTCTGAGCTTGTAAACAGTGCATTTAATATGTTTTATTACGTCACTAGTTTTCATTATCAGATTACGAAATGTATGTATCAAAACAGTATGCACTTATTTATTGAAGAAGTTTCGTAGAACCTAAGTACAAATATAAATAAAGTATTGAGAATCCACGCGAGCTTAGAACCAATGCTTTTATGAGCTCCCGGCGTAAGCAAGTAAGCTTATTGTTCCATAACTGGGTAGTACCCCCGTGCGGCGTTTTTATTTCCAGCCAAGGAATAACAGAATCAAAGTAATTTGCTGTAACTCTATCTCGACCCATATAAAAAGGTCAACTACCAGCTGTCTCCCCGCAAAACGGACTTTTTGTGTCCATTTTTTACGAATCCTTTTACCCCAGACCCGCGCGGAGATCTTATTTCACGAAAACGTATATTTCTCCACTTTTTACTTTGAGATCTAGTGTTAAAATAACAAAAACCTTTGCTTTCATCTAAATAGAATTAATTCGAATGTGAAGATACTAGTTTTTATTTTAAATTGGTTTACACGACCCTTTTTTTTTTATTTTGACGTTTCTAAACATACAAGTAAAAACTAATACATATAGGTAAAAACCTATTAATACGAAAATGTAAGATCACCGTACAATAGCTTTATTCCGTAAAACCTTTATTACTTGCGATGGGGTTTATCTTTGGCTTCGATATTACTATACAAAATGTTAATATGAGTAGTTTCCAGTGATATTTCTAGAATATTGCATTATGAAAATATGCATTATCGTGCACCGCAGACGCGACGTCACTCCGACCGCCATTATACGCGGGCCGATTCCGCTCCGAGGCTTTAACTATATTTCGGACATGTCGTAAATCAAACCGAACCCAAATATACGTTGAATGTGACGGCAGTGGATAGAAATAGCGGGGCTAACGTAACAACTCACCTCCATTATACGAGCATTCTTGTATAAGTAAGATGGCGATACCTTTGTTTTATTTTATTCGCCTTATTCCACTTTTCTCGCCGGTTTCTACGCAAATGTACGCAGGGATTCCGGCACGGCGTTCCGCTTTCTAGCTTCATTCTCTCGAGGTCGGGAGCGGCGGAGCATAGTGGAAAAGTTGGACATAAACACAACAAAGAAAAATAGGATTGTCGAATACACGCTCCCGTAACATGATTGTTGCCTTACGTTTTCCTGGGCCTGATCCGCGGAAGGAGCGAGCAGATAGCGACGTTCCGCGAATGTCTTCACATTTTTGACATTGATTCGAAATCCTTTATATCCACATCGTGGCGGATGTTATTACATGTGACATCGTCTACCAAAATTATTTTTAAATGAATCTTGTACGCCTAAAAACCGTTGGTTATAAATCCATCTGTAAATATATCTGTAAAAAATATGAATTAAATATATTAATTGGAACGATATACATATAACATCAATTTTATCGAAAAATTCTGTGATATTTTAAATATGAATTTATATATATGATAAAATATATTACCGAGCTATTGAAATAGTGTAGTTCCTTAAAGTGTGAAATAAAATATAGGGAGATTTAGTAGAAAAATGAGTTTTGTTCGGTGGAATTTTAAAATAAACAAATATCTTTGCGATTTGATAACAACGAAAGTTAGAATATTTCAAAAAATGATTAGGTATTTTTTCGATATGTGCCACCATATCTTGGACTCCAGATTTGGGAGGCGTATTCGGCATTATGAAAAGAACAGTATTTTCATAGTGGTAATATTATTGAATTGTTTAGATGAAACTTAACATTTTATTAGGAGAACACATTCTTATTGTGAAATTGTACAGTGAATAATTACAATTTCACAATAAGTATGTGTTCTCCTAAAAATATATGTGTGTTCAGTATATTTTAGTACATCTGTAATATTTAAAAATTGTTTCAGAAAAGGTTTCCAAATTTACTATCAATATTTTCGAATCCAAGTACACGTATTGTGTTGTCTACTATCCGTCTTGTTATAAAAAGTGACACACATTTTGGGTGCTCTTTTAAAATTTTATGTTTAATTGTGGTTTATTTGAAGTCTCTCAAGATATTAATTTCGGACAACTCTTCAATAATCTAGACCTCTGTTATTTATACCCGAGAACATCGCAGTTTTAGTAACGCCTTAAAAAATAAAAGATGTACATATATTCTTTAATGGTGAAAATTATTTCAAAACAATTTATTGAATAAGATTATCAAAAATATAATATTGTTGGGCCCATTTCTCCCAAGTATTCTCGTCTTTATTATATATACACATATCCATATGATTGTATATTTTTAAATAATTTGTAAGGAGTGGAAGCTTGTAATTTATTACTACTTAGCACGGACATTATTTTAATATACTGTTGGCCTTCTTTCGATACTAATTCATCCTTTTTGCGTTTTTCACAGAAACACGGATTTTGTTATTAATTTAAATAAAAAGATATATACTCCGTCAGTTTTCTTTAAATAAAAACTTAGATTAAAGATTTAGACTACCTTAAAACTAATAAATATCACAATATTTAAAAATGATTAAGACAATATTTGACCACAGGTAAGTCTATGATTTTTAATATCATTTTTTTCGTTTGCAAAAAACTTCCTGATGATAGACAATTAGATTATATATATATACATTTGTTTGTTAGATGATTGGTAGTTGTTTGTATATTATGTATTAGTTGGTTTTTAAAATATCAAAAACCAATTAGGTTATAAATTCTAAAATTTGTTAGGCTGTGGTTAAGTCTTAAATTTTAAGTGCTTCAAAATGCTATGAACTTATTGATATGAACACCCAAATTAATTACATATTTTTTATTCACATACCATAGAGCTTCACTACTATTACAATGTAAGCTTTGTATCCAAAATGCAATAATTTATTACTAAATAATATTTTTGTCAGTTTTACAACTATCATTTTTATTAGCTTTTTGTAAAATAAATAAAATTATAATATGGTTTATTGACATTGTAACATTAAAAATAATTACGTCACAAATATAAATAGTTAATACTTCAACCATTTATTTGGCTCGAGTTTCGGTGGGATTATTAATGGGCTACAAATCCTTAATTCTCGCAGTATTTTTCCTTTCTGTAATCAGTGAAATACAAAATTTTGCTTGCTCAACATTACACTACAATGTGCCTTAAATCGTTAATCAAATTACTTAAGACACTTTGGTTGTACTTTCGGATAAAAACACAAGGCGAAAACATAAATTCTTTCGGGTTTACTAACTCTAGAAATTAATGGACTGTTGCGACCATTAACTAAAGGCTTAAGCCCTTACCAAAGTTTGCAGCCTATAATCTGGGATTACGCATTTCATCAGTGATTATCTAAAAAAAAAACCTAAGGCTTTTTGCAAAAGTTTTACGAAAATAGAAAAAAAAGTGCCTGAAAAAATATTTAGACCTTGTTTTTCACCAAAGTTACACGGTTAATACATCCCTTCGCTGGCTATAAGAGTAATACAAATAGGGACATACATATCCACATTTATATTAATGTCATCATAGGATTGGTAGAGTTAGGTGTGAGCGGAAGAAGTACCCACCTAAAGAGATTTTGCTTGGAACAGAAATAATCTTATTAAATATACATTGGTATGCATATAATATTTTCTAAAGTTTATTTCAAAACAACTATGTTTATTAATTATCGTATAGATTTTATACTGAACTACGTAGATATATTTATATTTTACAATAATATATGAACCTAATGGATTATTACGATTGATTTGGCTTCTTGAAACTGTAATTCATTACGTTTTAGTTATTTCCGTATCGTTTGTATATTAGTGCACCAACGTATGATTACGCTAACCATTATTATATTAATATAACCCCTTATTGTATCATCCCGACAGAAGCGATCAAATTGTGGGAAAAAGTAGCCAATACATTAAATTTTTAATGACAAATTTGTATTTTTTTTAATTAATAATGAGATATATGAAATGCAACAATTGAAACATATTGGCGAAAAATAGAGACAAAATTATAATTAATAGTAATAATTATTAATTAACAGACCTCAGAAGTGATTAAGCTAAGTTAATCGAATAATATCACAGACTAGTAAATGAAAAGACATGAAGTGTGTGTATAGGAGAGGGGTATATAAACATTATTTGTGGGGCGAGGGGTATTCTACACACATATATCCAACGAAACATAAATCTGATAGATTATGACACTCTTATGCAACAGTAAAAGTATTTATGCTTCGAAAATTAAATCTTTGTGTAAACAAGACGTATTTTTAACATTAACGCATATTATATTGTCAACGTTTAAATTTTCGTTCTAATCGAGTCATATATTTAAAAAAAGTCGCGGAGTTCTTTGGTTGCGTGAATGGCACCAAAGTGATAACGTGGGTACCACCAAAATGAAAACTTTGGGACAAGGAATTTGCGTTAGTTCATGTCTGTTTATTTGGTGGTGTGTGACTAATATTATTTATTTTACGGTTTTTTTGAAAAACCCGTTTATAATTTGAATTAATATTCATACACTACATATATTGATACATCATATGCAATCTGGAATTTATCAACTCAAGAAATGAGCGTGCGAAGCAAAGGTATGAAGGATAATTAGTATGGCCAAGTGTGCGATGTCGAAGCTGACCAAAATTTTTACCAATACTTTTACATTCCATCTTAAAGAATTCTGACGTGTTATCTACAGCTCTGTATGGATTCAAAACGTGGACCTTAAGAAGAAAAGTAAGAAACATGCTTCGTGACGTGGTGTTGGAGAGACAGAAATAGCCTGAAGAAATTGGTCCCTCGTGGGATCACTGGGAATATATGTACAAGGACTGAGGGTGAGAGGTCAATCTCCAACAATACATTGCATTAAACATGATCCATGATTGCGAAGAGGTAAGCAGTTTGCGCTACTAAAGCAGACTAGAAGACCACGATACTCAGATATAGCATATCGATTGAGAGGAAAAGAGACAGGCAATTAATTAAAAATATTACAAACTAAAAGCTAAAGTTAAAGATGCTTTTCAGAATCCGCTTAGGTTTATAAATAAACAATATAAGTGTAATTTTCCCTAGTTTTAAATTAAAGTACTTTTATTTTTAATATTTGCAAATTAAACTTTGTGGTTTATGTTCATCTATATTAAAAAGTACTTTTTGTTTATCAATTATTTAAAAATTATAAAAGATTTATTTTTGCAAGACAACATAAGAACAAACAAAACTATATATGTATTTACTTAATTATCTGTGTATCCTTATAATACAAAAGGTAAACGAAAAAATACATTTTTATTTTTCTTTTCAAAAAAAATCTATCGCGGGTAGGCGACTGTTGCGGGTGGTATTCGTTTTAAACTCTTGCATATTTTTGATATTGTAAAACGTTCCGCTAAGGCATTTTCATCTTTCATCTCGCCTGCGCCCTGCATCTAGAGATTCAAGTGTAAAAAATGTACAAAGACTTTAAATTAAATACACGCCTAGTGAAAAATTCACGGCAATTTCAAAATAACTTACTTATACTTACCATCACGCCGTTTCCTCGCAAGAGTAGGCAGAGAGGATAGAGCGCCACACTCCTCTATCCTGACACATAATTCTCGCCTCATCCACATTCATACATCTTCTCATATAAACTCGCCGATTGTTGAGGTTTCTAACAGACCCATCTTCCACTATCTGGTTTAACTGGTCATGCCAAGTCTTCCCCTCACGTCCTCTATTTCTGGTGCCATCAACACTTGCGTCATATATCTTTCTTACTATTTTCTTCTCGTGTATCCGTTCCATACGACCAACCACGTAAGTGATCCTTCCTTAATCTTACTCACTATACTAACATCAGATTTACATTATTTTCTTATTTCCTCATTCTTTACTCTGTCATAAATAAATTTGCCAGATATACGCCTATGTGATCTCATTTTCACTGCATTCAGTCTACTTTTGTTCCTATTCTTCCAGCTCCAGACTTCACTTCCATACATCAGTGTCGGTACCAGGACTCAATTGTCACCGCTAGTTTTACCTCGGATGACAAATTCCCGTTAGATATAATTCCATTCAAAGCGCCATTCACTTTATTCCCTGCAGTCACTCTCTTTTCTATATCATTTTCAGCCTTTCAGTTTCTATCAAACATACTTCCCAAATACACAAACTTATCTACTTGTTCCAAACATTCATTACCTACAAGTATTTTGCACACTGTCTTGCTTTCCTTCGACTTTCGACTAGTTAACATTCATAATAAGATCGCTTTCCTTGCACACATCGTACATTCTGCTCACTAGACTTTAGTTCTTGTTTATTATTCGTCATTAGTACTGCATCGCCGGCGTACAATAAACAGCATACAATCAAATAGCTCATTTTCGCTCCTACATTCATACATTCCAGTTCTTTCACACAATTATACATATACAAATTGAACAGCTATGGAGACATTACACAACCCTGCCTGACACCCTTTGTAATGTCAACTTAAACTTTTGTAACTTAAAATCAATAAAATAAATTCCCTATTCCAATACGTTTACATTATTTTCATAAAAACTTTATTTCATATATTTTGTACCATACACATATTTATTATTAATAATATTTATGTTGATAATAACCAAAATAAATAAGTAATATCAAACCTAAATAATTATGATAAAAATTATAAATTAAGAACAAACTACAATTATACTTATGGCTTTAATTTTGTTAAGATTTTTTTAAATACTTGTAACGTATAATAATATGAAAATTAAATATAATCATAATTAAACAGATCACTTCTAGACTAGAAATAAGACTACAATACGGCAGCTTTCATTTCTAGAATACATAATAAATATGTATGTAGAAAAGAACAGTGATAACTTTCGACAAAAAATATTTAAAAAATTATATAATTGTTTTTATAAAAAATTGTTATTTATGATTCCTTGTGTATGTATATGTATATGTATTATTTACCTTTAACGGAAAAAATCTCAGAAATGCTTTTACAAAATTTACATTTGTTAAGATATTATATTAATATTTAACCCATCACCGTTTTGTATATTGTAATAATATTACAAAATAAATTATGAATGTGTTTATCTTGAATTAAGTAATTAAGAGTGAATAATGAAATAAATTGAAGATGGTCCTATCTATGTATCTACATATACAATTAAAATATATCATATTTTTATATGCACATCTACGAGTAGGTACGAGACTCGTTGTGGAATAGTATAGATTTCATCTGCGCACAGACATCTGGAATTAACATTTAACTAAATATGGGTATCTATATTTTACATAAGTATTGTAGCAGATATAGCGGTAATAGACGAATCATTTAACGAAAACTATTGTGACATGTATTCACGAAATTAAACAGCATGAGATAAATTTTGTATGAGATTATTCTCAATATCGTGTATATGCGCAAAGATTTTGATCTGGAAATGTTCTTCGATATCAGTTTGTCAAACTTGTGTCGATTTGACAGAAAGACTCGACGTGTGCACATAAAGTCATCTAGAAACATAGTTACCTACGACAGTTTTAAAGTTAGACAAACACAAGGTATTACATTACAAATATTCATTCCATATTAACTGCTGCTGGTGAGATTTAAAGAACATCAATGATCAGTGGACTATTATTTGACGTACAATAAGCGTGAAGTGACGGCGAATCTCTGAAACATGGCGGACTACGATAACCGGCAGTTGTTTCCAAAGTATCTGATGGGAGCATAATCTCTTTCAGAGATTGTGATCTAGAAAATCAACACAGGTCATTAAATTATCGATTAAATTGAAAAATTAATTAATTTTCTATCTTAAAGCTAATCATAACTAAATTAGTATTTCACAGTTCAAATTTTGAAATTAAAATTTAGGTACTTACATATAGTTTTGCATTAAATAATTTGAATAAAAATGTATGCAGATGAAATAAAAAGTAAAGAATTTATGTAGTCAAAGGAATGATGAATGATATACGAAACAACACATTGGGGCAATCTGTTTATACTTAATTCGCCGTCTGGACCATGGATCATCAGAAATGTTTATAGTCAAAGCAATAACGCTTTTTTACCAAAACGGCCGCAAAATGAAATGTCTCTTTCCCACAAGAGTTGCGTCCATAATGTACGTAATGGCGACCCATGTGGAAGCGGGAAATTTTTATTTTAGTGGCAGATGCGCATGCGCACAGCTCCCACGGTATTGTGTGTATTTTATGAACAAAGCAAAACATTAACATAAACTTTTCTGCGGGCAATCACAATATTTCACACCGTCTGTAAAATAATGTCATAACTCCGAAAAATAATAAAACATTCTATTTAAGTAGCTTACATGAAGGCTCGTTTTCACTTCGATTGCGAATATATTACAATAACTCAATAATTAAGCGTTAATTGTGTATCGGTTAATGAATTGGTTTAGCGGTTGATGAAGTAGACAAGTTAAATATGAAATTTATTTAATTTTATTATAATTTATAAAAAAATTTAATGAATTTCATTGACAATATAATTTTACTGTTATTCATCCATCATTTAATTTTAAAAATAACATTTTTTTTTGATAGTGTAGACATTTTTTTTGTTGATAATGTCTGCGAAGGATTTTGCTATATGTTGTTGGGATATTGATTGATTGACCATACTGCATAAGTACAATTGCGGGTTTCTTGAAAATGTGTTCCAATCTCAAATTAGTTAAATAACAGATTGCCCAGGGCTAAATGACGTGCAATATAATCCAATAAATGCAATTTCCAATGCATGCAGTATTCAAAAAGATATATTTTTTTATTTACATATATGTATGATGCATATATATATATATATAATTGTGGTTGCACTATGCCTGTCTCACTAGAAAAATCTGTGTTGAGATGGGCATAGTTTACAAGCAATTGTACAAAGAAGTATTAGACCGAATTAATAGTTATTTCTTATACATATACGAGGCGTGTTTTTTAGTACCGGATTTTTTTTTTTTAAAGAAACAACTTCATTTTTACAACACTTTACTTTCTTTGGACGCTACACACCTTAAACCACTTTTTAACATAGTCGCTATCATTATTAAGGCACTTCTCATAACGGGGCACCAATTTTTGTATACTTTCATCATAGAATTAACTCTAAGTGACAGGTTAGAGAAGGAGATTATCCGGGGCACCTGAAGACAGCTATAAGAACGATCTAAAACCGGGACTAGTGGATATGTCTTACGAGCCGAGTTTCATCTGATTGAATGGGCTACATACATATATGTAGCGCCTAATTCCAAACCCCCCTAAAACGGATTACAAATAATTTGAGTTAAATATGCAGTTTTGTGGATTTTTTTATCAGCTATATGCAGATAACATTGTTTCCCGCTAAAGCCACTTAAATCCTTTGACATTGCATGTTCAAAATCAGGGTTAATTCCAAAATACACAAAAGCAGACAGAGTACATGTTGCTATTCCTCCTAAAATGAAACAAATTGTTAATGATCACGTGATATAAAATTTAGTATGGTTGCTAGAACGATATATACAGAAAAAAAAATACAGAGTTGTCTCTTTAAAAAATGCTGACGTAAAAACATACATTTTGTATATTTGCTTTCAAAATATACGTTTTCATCCATAACTCAAAAACACATAAAGTCGTTTTAGAGGGTTTTGGAATTAGGCGCTACATATGTCAAAACTAATATGAATGAGGAAAGAAGAAAAATAATATACGATATACTGTTGCATAACCGCTGGCACAGGCGAACTCGACAATACTTTTTGTTTATCCGTTAAATAATTATCATCATAATAAAAATATTCTCGATAAGTGGATGTTGTTTTGGTAAAGAATTTAATCAATGAATCTTGCACAATGCTACTGACAAAAATGACAAACAGAATATGCAGCATTGAATTTATTTAGATTAATGGAACATACTCTGCAGTCACAATGTAACAAAGATGGTGAAATATTTTTGATTCGCGTGTGCCCGACACTTCCGTTTTGGAGTTTTAACGGTTTATCGATATCTTGACAAATGAAATTGGTCGCATCTACATATTGGTATCCTTAACGGAATCAGTTTCTCAATTGTTCAAATTGGACTTAATATATGTGATTTAGTATCTCCTTTGTATCCTTTGAAAAATGGGTATATCCTACAACTGTGAGCCACGTAACGATTTCTCCATTTCCGTTGAGTATATCAGATTATCGTCTTTTCATATTATTCCTCTCCATGATTCCTTTGATCCGTTAACGGTGTTCGTGCGATTTAACCCTTTTTTGTGCGACACCTATTGTAGGATACAATCGGATCGGATCAAATGTCTCTTATTTTCTGAATATAAAAGTTATATTATAGTTATATAGGTCATTTTATTTATTATATGTATTTTTAGCACATTATTCAGAATTTCGTATTTCAATCATTTTATATATGACAAGATAGTATGGTGAAGTACGACGAGCGTTTTTTAAGTAAGTACCGAATTTTTTTTAAAGAAACAACTTAATTTTTAAAACACTTTACTTTCTTTGGACACCTTAAACCACTTTTTAACATAATTAAGACACTTATCATAACGGGGCACCAATTTTTGTATACCTTCATAGAACGGCGTCGCCTGGGATGAACACCATATTTGTATTTCGTCTTTGAGTTCATCATATGATCAGATGAAGGAAAATATGGAAGTCACTTGACGCCAAATCAGGACAAAACAGAACACGCTTGGCGATAAATGTCAGCTGGTTTCGTGTTTCGTGCATTCAAGAAACGAATCATAGACCGTATCTCACCGTTGGCGGACTGATCTATTGTCTTGAACATTTCAACCACTCATTTCAAGATGGCCACATTATGTGAATGTTTTTAACGTTGCATGTGGTGAATCAACAGATCAAGGAAAGCATTGCGCACGCGTAACATTACATTTATGATTCCATTTCTTGCTGTGTTGGATTTTAAAAATTAGTGCATATTTACTGGGGTAAGTATCGATACTTGATATTATAAATATTGTAGGGCGCGGTTCTTTTTGGCACCTATCTAAAACGTTGGCCCTAATGTACCGCATTGGATGCATTGAAGTAGTTACGCCACTGTCATATATAATAAATCTAATCTTTATTCTCTCCACTAACTGGGCATACAATGAAAAGTATTTGTTTATAAAAAAGTGGTTTAATAAATTTTTTTTTAAATGAATAATAAATCCAAAAAATTTACTTTAACCAAAAAAAGTATTATTTTTCTGCATAACTATGGTCGCTACAATGTCATTTATAAGCTCCTTTTTAATTGATTTTTATGACGATATTTGGCAGTTTACTTAAAAGTTTTATTCGATATCTGAAGGATGTGAATTTTGAAATACGACAGAGTTTTACTGGGGGTGCCATCTGTCGGTCGCAAATCGTAAGCAAAATATGAGGGAACTGAAAAATACTCGGGGTGTGCCAAAGCCATTTTGTTGCAAATTTTAATTGAATCATTTGTCGAATAATATTAAATAAATTATTACAAAGTTAGTCACTATTGTGCTCATCGATATGAATCGTATTGTCTTTTGTTAACTCGTTTACCCGACTCTAGCTTCGAAGTCAACTTGCTCATTTATCTTAATATTTACTGAAGATAAAAACAAAAAAATGACAGTTCTTCTAAAGACCATACTTTGCATTGCGCTCCGATTTCAAGCGCTCGGTTATTTAAGACAAAGAAAATCACTTCACATATTATAATTTAAGAATATACCACATATTTCCATTCGCTTGGGCGTTAAGATTTAACAGTTGTCTATTTTTTATATATATTTTGATTGGAAACTTAAATTTTTTTTTAAATAAAATGTTTATTTTTACATTGTACATACACTGGTCGAAATTTTTGATTTTAGATCTTTTGATTTTACTATCTAAAATTTCAATGTCAAGTATTAAAAATAATAAAAGTAATATATTGACAATAAACCAAACATGACTAAAACTTTGGATACATAAAGTATTGTGTAGGTATATTAAATTGTAATTAAATTAAATTTCATACTTACATTTTTTTTTTTAATTTTATTTTATTTGTAACTATATAATACAATGTAAAAATCTGTTTGGACTGTGCCCGTCTCACTAGAAAAATTCTGTGTCGAGACGGGTATAGTTTAAAAGCAATTGTACAATTAATTAGAATTACAAGTAGTAGATAGAATTACATTTATTATTATATCATTTATTACGTCGTTCCTTTACAAAACTAAAAGTTTAGAATAAAAATAATCCACGCTCTCCACGACGATCGAATATAAGTTTTATGCTAACAATTTCGTTGCTAGAAATATATTAATTCTTATTTATTTTTTTGACAAAATTTAATTCTTTAGGTTATATAAAGGTGTCCAGCGGAAAATTTTCAAGTTTAATAAAAAAAAATTACAGTGTTATTTTCATATTTTATTTATACAAAATGGAGTTTAACGATGCTAATTTAACGTTTTATAAATAATATCGTCTAAATGCCGTCCATTTCTCTCAAGATCAACTTTTAAATTTGCGAACGCGTGAGAGCAAAGCGTTAGTTCAATGGCAGTAACTTCACGGTGGATATTTTCTTCTAGGGCCTGAATTGTTCAAAGATTGTTGCTGTAAACTCTCGACTTAAGGTATCCCTATAAAAAAATCGCACGGTGTAAGGTTCCGTGACCGAGATGCCCAGGGTATGTCTCCATACTGGCTTATTAATTTATTAGGAAAAATTCCCCTCAGCTTTTCCATTGAAACTCTAGCTGTGTGTGGAGTAGCCCAGCTGCAGTTGCAAAACCAAAAACTTGTTGATCATTCGGCAATGCACGTCAGCAGTGACTGTCTCTCGCTGGTTAAAAAAATAAGGGCCAATTATCTCTCGGGCAGAAATTGTACACCACACTGTCGTTTTTGGACAATGCAAACGTTTTTGATGACGTTCCCTTGGGTTGTCGGGGTACCAGTATCTCATGTTCTGTTTATTAACATAGCCATCGATATGAAAATGTGCTTCGGCAGTAAAAAAAATGTTTCCAAGCGTTCGTGATGTTCCAAAACTTTCCAAGATCGTTCTTGCTAAGGTTTTACGTAAAGAATAATCACTTTCGTTGAGAAACTGCACGATTTGCAGTTTGTATGGGTGAAACTGTAGTTTATTTTTCGAAATAACGTGCAGTGTTGATTTTTTTATTCAAGTACAGACTGCAATCTTCCTTATCGATTGACGTTGATTGCGCATAATTTCACGTCGAACTTGAGTCACATGTTCTGACGTCGATGGTCCCGGAGGAGTCTGGTTAATCATTGTCCCTTCTTGTCTGAACTTTTGAACCCAACACCAGATAAGATGCGTGCTCGGCCCATCACTTACTCGTCGAATATTAATGTGAGTACAAAAAGCGCGACGCGCTCGAACCAATGAATCACCGCACTTTAAATATTGCTCAACCGCGAATGCGCGGTGCGCTCCCGACCAGTGACTCATTGCAACTGGCAAATCCGCAAATCACGCGCGTCGAACTATAACCCTCCCACTTACCTCACCCTGATGGTTTAAGAGCAATTACAATTTAATCTTGAAATTTTTCCGCTGAACACCCTATATTTATAAAATTTGTATTGTCTCTTTGTACTAAAAAAGTATGTATGTACGAGTAGGTAGTATTCAAAACAAAACATTCGAATTGTTTTCGACATCGCGATACACTGTAAGATTAATTATCAGATTTTTTATTTTCTTTTAATATTGTAGTATTGAAGATTCGTAATTGCGGCTCATGATGACGTCAGTGTGTATCCCCGATTTGCTACTGCCTACTGCGCACTACTGCGCAGCCCAGTTAGCGCATCGACGCGATTAGTGTGCCACGGTCGCGGACCGCTGTCGTTCGATATAATTCTGCTTGTTTAACTGCTTATTGTAATTACATAACGAAGTATTCCGTTTATATATCTGATTTAATTGCTACGCCCAACCCTTGTTACACTGCTAAAATACCATTGACAAACTTTATAATTTTTCAAATATTATTTTTGTGACGCCAAATACTTTTCACTCGAACTATATTGAACTCTGGAAAATTATTTAACACTGGCTGGAGAACTCTTCCAAGAAGACGCGACAATAATTAAACGATTTAATAAATCTAAATATTTTTTCAATCTTTTCAGTTAAACGTGAATGGCAACATAATTATACATTTTTGTACCTATTTGGGAAAATTAATAAATTACGAGTATCCAATAGGTGCTTACTTAGTACTTACTTATCTAGTTGTCACTTTGACAGCTTGATGTATTTCAAAATTAGAATATCTGCGCGGTAGATCTGCTCATTTCTTGCTCTATTTAGACATTATACGTAAATAATATACGTATATTGGATAAAATATTCAGATGAAAATGTACTTAATACTTGTTAGTTTAATATAAAATAAAAAGTTTAATATTTCCTAATAAGTAATGAAATGTTTTAATTTTATAAATATGACTGAGACACAGATCGTATATCTCACCACATTTCCAATGAAATAAATGTTGTATATTGTATATATTTGAAACTGTACACGCTATAACTGACTTCAGAAATATACCCAAAACCTTTAACACGGATTTATATAGTAAAGGATAAGGGAGCACTACCCGTACAGGTGTTCTAATATGCTAATGTAATTAAAATTCATAAATATGTACCCTTTTTAGCATATAATACTTGTACAAATACGTAACAAAATTTCAACGCTACGTAAATAAAAATTAGGTACGCCATATCGTTAGACAAAGAAATAACGATAAATAGTAATTCATTTGAAAAAATAAACGTTTTGATCGAAGTGGCGTGTGTTCGAAACACGTCGCTGGAAGAGTGGAAGGAAGAATAAAGAGCATATCAACTGAACACAATAACGTCTCGTATGATTCCAGAAGTCATAAATGTTCAGATTCAAATATTCCCAAGACACGTGTCTTTTAGATCATAATCTTTATTGCCGAGCTGCGTAAGTAAATTTTCTGGAACACACATTATGTTCTTTATTGTTGTCGTATCACTTTTCTGTACGAAATAAAGTTATATTATCCTTTTTAGTATAAAGGATGGAGTGAATTATGGTAATGATGTGAGGCTTATATGTCAGAAATGAAGTAAATGTGTACCTGATATTATGTTTCTGTTAGCCATTACTAGATTACGTTTTCTTTGCTTCATGCAGAAACGTTATGTTCAACATTATTCGGTTTAATATCCGAGAAAATGTATTACCTACGTTTCCGTAAAACAAATCCGTACTCAAGAATTAGTTTATATTTTATAATACATCGTAAAGTAGCTCTTTATAAAATAGAGACATGACATAATTGTCATTTCAAATAAGATTGATTTAAATTTAGTATTAGTTTTTTTTCGATAGGAGTATGATAGCACGTAATAAATTATATGATGCATTGAATGAAGTAATTACTAATGAAAACTTGTTAACTGGGGCAGAACTTGTGAAGCGTTATATGGTCTTAATACCAACATTGACATACGAAACTGCCGAAATTGCCGTCAAACTGCTTGGATTTAGACTATTATCGTTTAATTTTATCAACTCCAGGATTCAGTTTTTTAGTAGATAAATAACATGTTTCTTAGGTTTTTACGGTTGTTTAGAATATTCTGTATACAGTTTTCTGAGCTAGTCTGCCGTGTATACCTGATCTTACTGGTCATCGTTTCGGACCCCATTGCAGGGTTCGTAGATTATCCCAGAAAACTACACAAAAAATAATTAACATCTTATATAAGTACCTACTCGTATAGTGAAAAGTATATATGAAGTCATATGGAACGAATAAATGAAGAGTGGCTGTTAAGAAAAAACATATGTTGATGACACCAGGAAAAAAAAAAGAGATCGATCTCGAAAGATTTGTCATAATTTGGAAACCAGTATATTAGATAATGGAAAATGATCATATTAGATGTATCAATGGATGAGAAGATGGTATATGAATGTCAACGAGGTGTGAATTATGTTTCAGGACAGAAAAGTGTGGAACTCTATCCTCTCTGTCTAATTCCAGGTAATTACGTATATGTACACAAACTTTTTGACTAAAGATGGTTTTGAGATGCATTGAAGTTTTCCGTAAGATGCGTCATGAGACCCTTTGCAATAGATAGAATTTCTATCAAAACTAAAAACGCCTACATTCACTACTGTTGTCCTATGGTGTATATATAAAAAAACCTGAATGCAAACTATTAATTTTAATTTTTAGTTTGCTGGTAATGTTTTAATAATGTATTCTAATTACAGAGATACAAATATAAAATCAGTTGGCTCTATTAAATTATTTAATACTGGACAGTCGTGTTAATATGGTTTTATATAGAAAATGTTTTTTTATAACTAGCGGCGAAGCCACACAGAAACGCGTAGACGGCATTGAAAAAATATTACATAAGTAAAGAACAAAAGAAAAATAAGATTAACAAGAAGATATTACTCGTATATATGTAAATAAAGAAGTACAGTCGTGATACGTGATACGATGAGGACATTTGCCTATTTGCTTCGATTGTATCAAACGAATGATTGATAGTAGGTACTCATAAGTGCACGGATAGTAAAGCTGATAATATGGCGAACGCGGATAGCTTAACAAATGTTTTTTTTTTATTGTACTTAGTTCCTTTTCTATTTACTTAACATTTTATTACCTACTAACTTCTGATCATCAATTCAGAACATCAATTTGTTTTTCTCTTTTTATATTCGACAAATCCTACAAAAAAAAATCGTAAAAACTTTTATATCAAAATGTTTTCTTTATATTCAATATTATTCATATTCATAGAATTTTTGTCTTTAAACTATTTATTACTAATTTTATTTAGACGTGCTTATTTGTTTTAATGGTAAGATGCTCGCCTCATTGTCGAATAATCGCTAAGTCTCGTTTCCTGGCTAGACCACCAAGTTCATAAAAGGTTTTGTTAAAAAAATACACTTAAAAAATCTTCCTTATATTTCCACTGCGTATACAATATAGAATATGTTATGATATTTAATAATGCTATAATCGTAATTATAAATAAATACGAACAAAATAAAATCATATCCAAATAATATAATTAAGTATCAAGGAATATTATAGCTCAAGAGCGAATATGTAAAAAGAAGCAAAGGATATAATCATATTATTTATGTTAGCATAGAATAACGAGACACTTAAACCTTTCCCTACCTACAAAGTTATGTTAATTAAGTACACAGTATATATGCAAAATAAAATATCTTTTAAGAGGATTGAATTATTATTATTTAAATATGAATTAAATATATTAATTAGAAAGATATACATATAAAATCAATTTTGTCGAAAACTATTGTTGTTGCGCCACCGGAATTCGAATCTGGATCTCTCTCCTAACCGGGGAAGGTGCATTATCGAACTATGCTACAGCGATAATAATTAATATATTTAATTCATATTTAAAATATCACAGGCCTATGTTCTGAATAATTACAACTTCACAATAAGAATGGGTTCTCCTAATATTATTATTTTATTTAAATAATTGTATTTTCTACTGTCCTATGCTTTGTGTATTTATTTATATAACCACTAATTAATTAATATTATTTTATTAGAAAAACACAT
Source organism: Eubasilissa splendida (assembly GCA_031772225.1). Taxonomy (NCBI): domain Eukaryota; kingdom Metazoa; phylum Arthropoda; class Insecta; order Trichoptera; family Phryganeidae; genus Eubasilissa; species Eubasilissa splendida. Next base: position 20,041,876 of record CM062848.1, on the reverse strand, counting down.
TCTTATTGTGAAGTTGTAATTATTCAGAACATATAAGGTAGATGGCTCTTTCAAATAATGGAACGATTAAATATATTAATATCAAAAAGGTAACATATAGGTTCGAAAATTTGTCGCTAAAAATATTGTCGCTGTAGCATAGTTGGATAATGCACCTTCTCCGGTTTGGAAAGAGATCTAGGTTCGAATCCCGGTGGCGCAATAACAATATTTTTCGATAAAATTGATTTTATATGTATATCTTTCTAATTAATATATTTAAAATGTTATTTTAATTGTCTTTTTTATTCTTTGTGTCGTATTTTACATGTAGATATTTAATTGTTATAAAAAAATGTTATTGTATTAAATTAATATTAATTTTTAATATTATTATTTCTTTTTTAGTTTTATACTTCAGTATGTTACATTATTAAAGCAATAATTAAAAATAATAAGCAACGTTGATGCAGATTTTGTCAGTAAAGTAAAAACACTTTGTTCAGTGCCCTACTTACTATACTAATATTTTAATGTTTTATAGCAGATAGTGTTTTTCTAGTAAAGTTAATAAAAATATCAGTGCAAAAATAAAAATAGTAAAATAAGATACAGTTAAATAACATACAAAATACAAATAAAAGTTAAAGTTAATATGTACTGTTCGAAACATTGGGTATGGGCTTGCGAATCGCACCTGCCTTCCATCTAGCTGGATTTTTTATAATTATTATTATTATAAGGAATCTTTTTCATCCTTCACGCTCAATAATTTCCTTCATTCAATTCATCTTCATTGAAACAACCGAGAAAAGACCAATTTAATGACAAGCGGAACAGTGGATTACGCCACAAAGCTCAACATCCTAAAGCACTGAAAACTTGATTTGCCGTCTGATCAAGCACGAAAGCTCCCGAAGAAAACGAAAAAAAGCTTTGGTTTTGTGAGAATAGATAGAATTTTTTTTAAATTTTACAACCTGACTTGCGGCCTAAGCGTAGGTACACACAGGGAAAACAAAGTTTTATGAAAAATCGTAGAAATTTTATTAAAATTAGATTTTTAATCAACTCTACATTGAAATAATTTCTGGCAATGGTCTCCTCACTGTGATATGCGCATTTTGAACTTAGCATTTTTAAAATATTTTCACAATTTTTGTGTGGAGATTGTTAACCAAAATACAATTTTTGAATTCCCAAAATAATGAATTAGTTTCTACATACGATTGTTTAACACTACTACCTTTAATATACATACTAACTTCTCACATAGCCTCACATAGCCATATCACAATTTACCGCAAATTCCAGACTCCAGCATCAACATTCATACTTACTAACGCGTAAACGAGCTTGGAATTTTTAGAAGATGTACGAGATAAGAGTGGTATGTCAGAATAAAATAGTGTGGCGTTCTATCTTCTTTGATTACTTCTGCAAAGGAGTGGTATGATGGTAAGTCAAGTTCAGTTAAGTTATTTTACATTTACAACGCATTATTCATTATTAATTGTGAAGTTGCTACATTTCAGAACATAGTTCTGTGGTATTTTAATACAAATTAAATGTAAGTATACCTATATCAATTAGAAATATATAATCAATTTGTAGAAAATATATTTTGGTGGCCACCAGGATTCAAACCAGAAACTTTTCCTATTCGGAGAAATGCGCTAAGCATTAAACCATGTCAACCTAGTAAGTTAACGACAAATTTTCGAACCTAAATATGTGGTACAGTTCTTTTTTTCTAATTGATACATCTATTATTTAATTTATAAGCAATCCACTAGTGCCCTCTGTAACTAAATAAATAATTAATTCTCCGTATAATAGTTCATGTAACTTCAAATAAATATGACAGAGAAATCTTCTACAGAAATTTTCCTTTGAACGCATATCTGATATTTCTGTATACTCAAAGTAAAAAATAGTCAACTTTTATAACAATACATTCCGGCTCACTTAGAATAACAACAGACCGAGTGTTTACGATCAACCAGTTTTGTATTGTATATCAACCTAAAATGAATTCTGTTACCGTATCATGATAAACATTTATCGTTTAGTATATTCTGCTATCTAATTTTCATGATGATTTTAAACTATTCTATATTAAACAAACTGAACAAATTACATACAAATCTTATTAAAGTATACTCATATCTGCTATGGGCACACAATTTTATTAGAATATAACATTAAACTATGTTCATTTAAACCTGAATTAATATTTATTTAAATAATTATTCTATTGTGTATGTAAACCATTTATTAAATACACACAATGAAATGCTTTTATACTCTATATTGAGTTCATAAACGACACCAAACTATATTATTAAATACTTACTTGTTATAGCTGCTCCCTTACAATTGTATTCTGTACTGACAATTGTAAACCTCAAATACATCAACACATAGTGTGTTATCGCACACATTAAGATTTTATTAAATGAATCCGAAGTTAAAAAATAAATTAAATGTATGAATTAGAAAGATATACACATACAATCAATTTTATCGAAAAATATTGTTGTTGCTACCGGGATTCGAACCTGGATCTCTTCCAATCCGGGGAACGTGCATTAACCGATAATGCATTGATGAAAAATTTTCGAACCTATATGTTATACTTTTCAATTTGATACGTCTATCGTTCCATTATTTCAAAGCTATCTTCTTTATTTTTACAGAATATCAAATACCTTTAAGTAATCCGATAGGAGACGCGTGAATTAACAGTGAATTTTTATTAAATTTTAGACACATTTATACAACTTATATATTATTAAGTAGAACACATTTAGATTGTGAAGTTGTAATTATTCAGAACATATGTCTGTGATATTTTGAATATAAATTAAATGTATTAATTAGAAAGATATATATAAAAAATCAATTTTATCAAAAAATATTATTGTTGCTATCGGGAATCGAACCTGTATCTACTATGCCATAAATCCTCTCGTACATTATTTATATAAATTTCTTATAGTAATACGTATCGTACGGACGATGTTTTTTTGACTTGCGCAACATATTTCTTCACTTCTATCAGCCTCCTAATGTCGTACCATGATATTCAGCTACAACATTTCCAGAGAACGTTGCAAGAACCTGATCAAAATCGGTTCAGCTGTTTTCAAGTTTTATATACATAAATGTAAAAGATAACCGACAGGTGTTGCCTATTATATATGCAAAGATATTAATATGTTACTTTTCGTTGTAAATATTTTTTGTGTAGATACTTTTTTCGTGTTAAAAAATGTGCATTCACGGTAGAAAATTTTGTTAGAATTATTTTCTGGCGCATCTATGCTAGTGTGTCGATATTGAATATAATAGTGTCTCACACAATAATACTTACACGTATTTATCATCACAATTGATTTTTTTAAATTCAAATTATAAAGTTATTAACAAAATTATTCCAGTACTTGACAGATCTTAAGAAATAACACTTGACAGTATCTTAAGAAATAACCATCAAGATCACCTTCATAATCAGAAAGTTGCGGGAAAATTACTTTAATTTATTTACTGGAAAGATTTTTAGAATCTGTCTGGTGGTTAACTCTTTCAGATTCAAATTGATTTTACTGAATATAAAACATATTTATTTCTTGATTACGTTTCCTGATATTTTTAGAAAATTTTCTGTATAAAAAACAAATAGGACCTGTCTAATTATAACTAAATCTGAATCTTGGGCAACGCTGGACATTTATAGAGACATTAGTAAAGCTTTCGATAAAGTTGTACACTCTAAACTCCTTGATAAACTCCTTCCAATCGGTATTCATGAAGACCTATTTAGATGGTTTTCCTCTTACATTTCCAACAGGAGCCAATCAGTAGTAGTTAGAGGCTAGAAATCTGACTGGATACGCATCACTTCAGGTGAGCCTTAGGGATCACTTTTATAACACTTCTTTACAATATTAGTATTAACAACATCTCTAACTATTTTTTTTTATATATTCACACACTATTTATTATATGCGGATGATTTTCTGAAGAAAATTTTCACTCTAGTTAGTAATTTCGATGATTGTCATAAACTACAAAGTGATTTTAATGACCTCGATTACTAAATATAACCTACAAATAAACACTAGCAAGTGCTTCATGATACAGTTTACAAGAAATTAAAGAAATGTTAATTTCGCTTATCCTCTTGACAATCAATTTTCGATCAAGAAAACTGAATTGAAAAAAAAAGATCTTGAAATTATTTTGGATTCCAAAATATTCTTCGACAAACACATTAACCATGTTACCTCCAGAGCAACTAAAATGTTAGGAAATATGAATTAAATATATTAATTAGAAAGATATACATATAAAAACAATTTTATTGAAAAATATTGTTGTTGCGCCACCGGGATTCGAACCTGGATCTCTTTCCAAACCGGATAAATTGCACTATCTAACTATGCTACAGCGACGATATTTTTAGCGACATATTTTCGAACCTATTATATATGTTACGTTTTTGATATTAATACATTTAATCGTTCCATTATTTGAAAGAGCCATCTACTTTATTTTTACGGAATCTCAAATACCTTTGAGTAATCTGATAGCAGACGCCAGAATTATCAATGAATTTTTATTAAATTTGTGAAAGAGATCCAGGTTCGAATCCCGGTGGCGCAACAACAATATTTTTCGATGAAATTGATTTTGTATGTATATCTTTCTAATTAATATATTTAATTCATATTAAAAATATCACAGATCTATGTTCTGAATAATTACTTCACAATAAGAATGTGTTCTCCTAATAAAATGTTAAGTTTCATCCTTCGGATATCTAAACAATTCAATAATATTACCACTATGAAAGTACTGTTCTTTTCATAATGCCGAATACGCCTCCCAAATCTGGAGTCCAAGATATGGTGGCACATATCGAAAAAATACCTAATCACTTTTTGAAATATTTTAGCTTTCGTTGTTATCAAATCGCAACGGGCAATGCGAAGATATTTGTTTATTTTAAAATTTCACCGAACAAAACTTACTTTTCTACTAAGTCTTCCTATATTTTATTTCACACTTTAAGGAATTAGACTATTTCAATACCGCAGTAATATAGTATTCAAATCTAATGTGTAGTGATTTACCTAGATTAAGTGGGATATTGCTATAATTTTATTATATTATTAATGTAAAAAATTATGTGTACTAAAAAAATAAATAATAATAATTACATAATATAAAATGTCAGATAGACCAACATGCCTCTGTATACTCGTATACCTCTCATATCTTATTAATATTATCTCACAGATTTTATTTCTAATCCCATCTTCTCTCCCCTTGTTTTTCTCTTTCATATCTTTTTTTTCAAAATCTTTTTGATCTTTAAAATTTTTTTCCTATCTCGAAATATTTATCTCGTATTTTTTTCAATCGTCTCTTACACTGTGTTTCCGTTGTAGGTATTCTAGAGAAAACGTGTAATTATCTTAATTTTTTGGTTGCATTTTTATCGTTTATTTAGCTGTACGTTTTGATAATAAAATATAATTCTAGGTGGTACCTCTAACGTCTTAAAATAAAATACTGTATAGGATTGATTATGTCACAGTTTTTTTTATGTCATGTGACAGTTTTTAAATTTGTATAGATACAAATTATAAGAAATAATATTTTATAAAAAATTGTAAGTGCGTAATAGAGAAAAAAAATTGCCGGCCGTAGTGCAAAATAAAGATACGTTTCTTTGTCTAATACGACGATTCTAATGGAACGAAAAAAATACTATTTTGTCAGACATAGTTCAGTACTCGTAAGTAAGGAAATTCATATTTTATTTTTGAAGTATTTACTAAGTTTACTTAGTTACACAGTAAAAGATAATTTAATATCATCATCTTCTTTCGTAAGGTATATGCAACATGAAAATAATAGAAACTACACATAAATGGCAATCAGCAATGGTATGTATGTATTGATTGATTCGATTTGACCATAAATAATAGTATTGTTAAAATAAAAATGAAATGAGAAATTAGAAGTAGTGCACAATGCGCGAGTACAAAACCGGGTGTACTTAAGCCGGCACAATGCACAATCGAAAAACGTTCGGGTGTGTTCGAGAAAAATCCGCCCCGGAAGTGAGTTTGAGGGCTTATCGGCCGTGTAAGGGGCATAAACCATTCATACTGTCAAAGTTGCCTCCTTTTTCATCCCCCGGTTGGTTTTCGTCCCCGCGGCCATTTCCCGCGCAGAAAATTTGCGGATAACGGCCCGTCCATACATCGGGTTCGACACAAAGCGCGTTAGCCGCGCCCAATGGCGCGTTCATAATGCGGCTGCGGAGCGGGCCAGATTCTTTGGCCGGATCTTCTTTTCAATTTCTTTGCATGGACTGCGAATTTTCTAGTCGGTAAAAGCACAAACGGCGCTCGGGCCTGTATTATTTGTTTATGGCGGCGTCGGTTTAGATACGCTCTCCGTCGGTGGTTATTCAAACGTTCGAGTATTTTAAGGTTCACACGCTACTATTCCAAACACTGATATTATTTCTACAAATACATATTTCTTAAATACATTCAGGCGCATTTAGTAGTCATAATAGGAATAATTATTTGGATTGCGTAATACAACGACGCTCACCCGAGACAATAACGAATTTAAATCCCATCAGAGGTGATTTATATTAGTAGTACGTCTAAATATCTTACCATCACACCATTTCCCCGCAGGTAGACAAGTTTCTGTCTTGATACACTCGCCCCATCCACATTCACACATCCTTTCTTGCAAGCTCGTCGATTGTTGAGACTCCCAGTCCAGGAACAGAAGACTGGGCGTTAGTCTGTTACAAAACAAATATAATCGTGCGTATCTCCGTTGGCCTATACCGTGTATGGCGTGACTCATACATCATTGTGTTTCATTCAAGTACCTGTATGGGAGAGTGTATTTGATAGTTAGACCTTTAAAAGTTGTCTTGTACCCACTGGTTTCTTTACTTCCGTACATAACACTTTGTTTGTTATATACCTGTAAATTAAGATCTCTGTTCGTTTTGCAATCTCTTACACTACCTTTTGTTTTTCTTCTTTCTTTTGTGTTTATTAATTGTAGATTTCGCGTTTCCGTAGCACTGTCTGTGGAACGGATAAAAGAAGTTGAACTTCTACAACGGTTCCGAGAAAGGGTAAGTCCCCCCTTGTAGCGCCTCTCTAATTAAGTATGTTACAACGTCCACTATTTCCATGTCACCAACACTTGCGCCATGTATCTAGAGATTTTTGAAATTTAATTTAGAATACATTTTTATAAATAGATATGCAGTAAGTACCAACATTTATGTTACTTAATTTGAAGCATTGTTTAATATCCATCATCTGAAAGGCGAAGAAAAAAATGACCGTTTTATTAAATATAACTTTTTATTTTATCTTATTATACTATCTTTACTGCTGTCATGAAATCAGTATCAAGGAATATAAAGCATAATAATTGAGTTTGAAGACGAATTGTACGAACGTCGAGCCGACTCACCAGTGTTAGTTTTAATTCGACCCGGAGTCCGGCTCCACCGCGCGCCGCCCGTTCTCCGGGACAGGGGCGGTTCGAGAACTGCTTAAAAATATTGTTTAATAATAATAGTTACGCCGGCAAGATGGCACAATACGCGTTCCTTCCGCTCGACAAACGATTATATCCGTTCCACTTCACCGCCCGCCCCCCGCGCCGCCTACACGGCCATTTATCAAGTCATAACTTTGCGACGTGTCATTAGCAGACAGACTTTAAAATTTTCATAGAGAATCCGTGATATATAGGGCATATTCCAAATTGTCCGGGATTTCTGCGACGGAGGGGAGCCGGGGCCACCCCGACCCTCGTGGAGTGTCATTACAGCCACTGGCGGCAGCGCCGCGTGCCTTTAATACCCCGACAGGGGCTGCCCACTACGCCCGGCATACTAAGTGCCGAGAATTAATTGGCCCATCCACACAAACTGTCAAATCGCACTTATTGGACTGTCACACGTTCTGGGAGTGTTTTAATTTTTATATTCTCTCTTATCACGCTAGGTCGCACGGCCAGCCTCGCCACGGTGGCGGTGGCAGCGGTGCCCGACACTTGTTTTCCAAATAACCTAATATTGCTTTCATTAGCATCGCGCTAATTTACAAGATTTTTATTTTTATTATTTAAAACATGATTCTGATTAGGAAAGAATGAAACACGCTAAACGCCTTCGAAATGTGGAGTTGGAGTCGCACACTGTGTATATCATAGATTACGAAACGTATGAATGTCTCCGTTCTTCAGGAACTACGTACTATAAAAGGCTCCCACAACATGCCGGAAAATAATTCTGTTATACTTTGGACATGACGCTAGAAAAGGTGAAGATAGCCGGGCGAAATTGGTGATCACGGAGAACGTTCAAGAACAGAGGGCGAGAGGTCGATTTCCAATAAGATGGACAGATTGTACGAAACGTGACCAAAGCCTAGCTACACCTCGCAATAAACAAGGCCCAAGATACTGTAGAGTTGAGGCAAAAATAAACAAAGATTTAAAACATTTAGTTTCCGCTCTATTAAAGAATATCTTGTCGATAAATCATTAAACTATTTAATAAATAAATAATAGTAGTCATCATTTATATAAAATTTAATACAGATAAAAAATTTAAAACGAATTCATACTCAGTGCTAAAATAAAATTTATACAAATATATATTTCTCTCATCCATGAATGCTGCCGCGTATACAAAAAATAATGATAAAGAAATTTCGCCATTCTTACAGATTGCTACTTAGTGTGCAAGAATTGCCAACATTCCTTGTCACTTTGCCAGTACGGGACAATGCCATTTTCTTGAATGGTTGCACTCGCACAATATGGTGGAGCTGTCATCATTAGGAACGTTATGAATAGGCTCTTTCAGAGAAATGTGAACATCGAAGAAATATCGAACTAAAAATTGAAACATCGAAGAAATATTGTACAAAAATTGAAGATTAAGCGATTTCAAATATATTTCATGCCATTGAGCAATCGCTCGATTATCAATGATCGATATATAATGATAAATAAATATCTTTATTGTTATTTTGCTTTACAGAACAATATACAGTATACATATAAACAGAACATAAACAGAAAAATGTTATTAAGGAGAACACATTCTTATTGTGAAGTTGTAATTATTCATAACGTAGGTCTGTGATGTTTTTGAATACTAATTTAATGTATTAATTATAAATATATACATATAAAATCAATTTTGTCGAAAAATATTGTTTTTGCGCTACCGGGATACGAAACTGGATTTCTATTTCCAATCAACAATATTGATTTAATTGAAATTGAATCAGAATTGATTTTATATGTATATATTTATAATTAATACATTAAATTAGTATTTAGAAAAATGTTACAACTTAGGTAAGAATAAATGAGCGACATTAAAAATATGGTCATTAAACCTCTGAAAAATTCTCATCACATATTATTACCCATAAATATACCCTGATAAAGCGGTCGGTATGAATCAATGGGGTAGGCATATAGTCTGAACGTTTCATGTTGTTTTAAATGATTTTTAATGATCTCTAAAGTAAAACTGTATGTATGTACATATGTGTAGCATTACTTGAGAGATCGGTGCGCTGTCGACCAGATTATTATCAATCTTGTGTATTAACAAAAAAATCACCAATATTGCGTCTCGTGTTGAGACTTTTTAATCTAATCTATTGTTTATCATTTATATGCTAATTCCTATTAAATAATTGAATACCTTTTTAAAATTTGACGCAATCCTTTTAATAAAATTATTTATTTAGTTTCTGTATTATATTAATTGATATTCATACTAGTGAAAGGTAAAGAGCATTATCGTTCAAGCCAAGTGAGCCACTCGCCGCGACACGTTTGAGCCTCTTCTGTTATTAAGCACTGTCAAACCGTGCACAAAAACACTCTCGCACTGGATTCCAAACCTTTGGTGAACATGATTTATATTGTTCTATAAATAAGTGAATAATTTTAAGTACTTAAATGTTGATTTTATACCTTTTGATTAAGTGCCTTTTGAGGCAGGAAAAATGTAAAAATTGCTAAACTCTAATGATTAAAAAGTTAAATCTATTTGTTTATATTATTACACAATAACTCGTTACGTATTTCAGACACAAGTATCGTTTCATCCCTATAAATGAAATTTTTCTGATTCGAAAAATATAAATGTATATAGCTTAATAAATAAAAATAATCTTCTGTGTACAGTTTTTTGAGGTAATTTGCCGTGTACATATGATCCTATTGCAGGCCTGCTGATGGACCCTGCTATTGGATCTGAAACGTAGACCATAAAGGTCAGATATACACGGCAGATTAATCCACAAAATTGTACACAGAAAATTCTGAACGGCCGTGTATACCCTTAAGAACATATCAAAATAAAATTAAAATAAAAAAACAGTATGTTGCCGAGAAATCAAAGATAATATCTGAAAATAATGGTTTACAGATATCTTTATTTATAAATAACTATTTAAAAAATAGTATTTAAACTTAATGTTAAGAATATATAAATAATAAAGTAAAGGTATCAACAATTTTAATCAATGCATTAAAAATTAATACAAAAATATTTGTGTACATACTTATATGACCATTTTACATCACAGTATATTAGGGGAATAGCGAGAAGATAGCGCACTTGGTTAGCATATGGAGTATCAGGATCGATACTCGGTGCGATAATTGGTGAGGTTTAGGAAGCTACTGGTATCTGGAATCGGTACAGGTGAAAATATAAAACCGAATATAAATGAAAGTTTTCGCTATAAAAAATGTTACCGGGGTGATGAGAAATGAAAGGAAGTATGGGGGATGAGTGGATAAGTAGATGGGTTAATTAGAAATTCTTCGATATGAATGGACCAGGTGTGAAGACTTACAGCCTACGGAAGGTCAGCTAGATTTACCCAATGATGACGCTGGTACTTTTCTCCTGAAGGTTACATCACAAATTTACTGTTAGGTATGGGTAAAAATTTGGTAATTATTCACGATCACAATATTATAATATACGCGCGTGCGCCTGTCATCCGTCTTTATTTCATTGACATTACATTCACGTTGCACAATATCATAATATACGCGCGTGGGTATGTTTATCCGTCCCTATCCCACATACATTACATTCACGTTGCACAATATTATAATATACGCGCGTGCGCCTGTCATCCGTCTTTATTTCATTGACATTACATTCACGTTGCACAATATTATAATATACGCGCGTGCGCCTGTCATCCGTCTTTATTTCATAGACATTACATTCACGTTGCACAATATTATAATATACACGCGTGCGTCTGTCATCCGTCCTTATTCCATAGACATTACATTTACGTTGCACAATGGCACTAATACTCCGATGAGTACACTTCCAAAATGATAAGAAGGCCGAAAATCCACTTTAATCTCGACGTTTTCCAAAAGCCTGATAGAAACCTAGACTGGAATTGAGAATAAGCGAGAAGGAAAAAAGGTGACAACAATCAATTATATTACATGCATGTGTGAATACGCAACAAAAATAATTTTAAACACTAATAAATTCGCGCATGGTATTGTGTGTCCACCGTAACTATTGTGAAAATTGAATAATAAAAACGTTGCAAAATTTTCTGATGCGCTATTTATAACGCAGTTTTCATAACAAACTTTTAATGGAGTTCCCGCTAAATAAACAAAATTATGTTTAAATACATATGTAGCAGAAATGATTTTTTATTTAATATTGTCGCTTAAATTCAAAAATTTATCAAACGGAATCGATTATGATATCTCTTCTAAATTTCATATTTTCAATTTGTTACCATTTTTATTTTATGAATTATTACCAAAAATTATAAACTTTTATTACTAACATAATATTGTAATATATACAAACTTTAATCATTTCAAACAGAAAAACAAAACCATATTAATAACTATGGTGCTGTAAGCATTTATAAATAATTAATATGTGTATAAATAAAAATGATTATATTACTGTAATTTTTAAAAATAACAAATTAATATTTCATAGTTTATAACATGATTAAAATGAATAAAATTGCTTCATTCATTTTGTTAAAATTATTTCAAAAATATTCATTAACTTTTGCCTATTTTACATTATGAACAATACCATAACATAGATATGTTTACTTATTATTTTATACAACTATAATATGGTATATTGCTTCTAGTTGTAATTAAAAAACCTCTCTTATTTAAAAGTTAAAGGACCTCTGCACTCAGACTCACGAACGCTTAAGTTGTGTCATTAAGGAGGCTTGTATGTCATTGTTTTCGTCCGGGCCCACTCTCCACACTTCCCCACCGAGACTCCACCCTTGGGGCAACCAGGGCGGGGGTTCAACAGGTTTTTCCGTACCCTGCCCGCCTAATCCACCATCGTGGGCGGGTGTGTGAGGAGGCTGTAAACATATCGGATTAGTGTCAGACTTCTAAATTATGAAGATAATATTTCGGTTGTTAAGGAAGTTGAATCAATACAACAAGATACGTGTATGTGTGAGGTCTGAGCGCTGAGTTGCAGCGTATAATACTATGTCATTATTTTGACTAATGTGAAGTGAAAAAAAAAAGCTGGAATCATTGGTTTAGATAACTGTACAATGTACGTCACTGTGCTCCGTAGCATTACTAGTAGTAGTAGTACTTGCCTAATTTTAATAAGTTAAGCTCCTGTGTTTAACTAGATAACGAACTAAAGTCTAGTTAGTATAAATACAAGTAAATATAATACTTAATTATATATATAGACTTAAACCACGCATACATTGATCAAGATTATCGACAAACATTTGAAATACAAATTTCTTAGAATTCACTCCCACACGTGACGTCATCAAATGAAACTTGGTCGGTTGTTGGATAAAATCATTTCAAACACTTATATACTGCACAGCCATTTTTTATTGTATGTTTTTAAACTTTATGACTTTGAAAAAATCTTTTATATTATTTTAGATCAAACAATTATAAGTAATAAAAATATATGTGCAAAATCAATTATAAAATATTGAAATATAACTGTATTAATTATAAAGATGTAAATATAAAATCAATTTTATCGAAAAATATTGTCGTTGCGCTACCGGGATTCGAACTTAGATCTCTTTTCCAATCCGGGGAAGGTGCATTACTAACTATGCTACAGAGATAGTATTTTTGACGACAAATTTTCGAACCTATATGTTACAATTTTTCAAATTAATACATTTATCGTTACATTATTTGAAAGTCACGTGCATTGTTTTTACGAAATCTCAAATACCTTTGAGTAAACCGATAACAGACGCCAGAATTAACAAATTATTTTTATTAAATTTTGGACACATTGATACAACTTATATATTATTAAGGAAAACATATTCTTATTGTGAAGTTGTATTTATTTAGAACATAGTTCTGTGATGTTTTAAATACTAATTAAATTTTTATCGAAAAATATTATTCTTAAATGAAAATAGTTTTTGTTGAGAATTAACTAACTTATCTGCAGTAAATTATCTTTATTAATATTTTTTTAATTAAACTTTTTTAATAGTGTATAATTATAAATGACTTTGAATATATTTCGATACGAACTCTGATCTAGTGAAGTAGGCATGGATAAATGAAAAACAATCATGTAATAATGAATGCATTAAATAATGAAATATAATGAAGGAAGGAGTTAACCAATTTCCGTTCAAATCAATGCCTTTGCGGTCATTGAATTAGTCTATGAATACCAAAATTTATATCTGCTGAAAACCTCTTTACTGATTTTTATAAGTAACGAACAATAAAATAAGAAGTACCTGTATATTAAATAAATACTTTTACTGGACCCGAAATACAAAGATGATTTTTTTTAAATATCATAGTAATTAGACCTCATAGGTCATAATATTCAACCTCAAAAGTAAAAGAGAAATATCGATGTCAAATAGTGCACTTTACTAAGTCCCAATTGTCGCACAGGAGGCACTGAACATTCTTGGAGGAACTTCTCCGAGGGTGGGTACCAGCATACGTGTGTAACAACCCTCTTGGCCGAAGTTAGGTATGTACCTACTATGAATAATGTATATCAGTGTTAGGAGCTGGGTTTACAAGTCTGGCAACCCGCCCAGAAAAGGTTGACTTATTAAAAGCCATATGAGAGAAATCTAAGGGCAATTTATTTCAATGGATGCGTCGAAAACAATGTGAGTATGCTATTTTTACACTACCATTATAAGAAAATAATGATTCACACAAACATATTTGTTAGAATTCGTGAAAAACATTGAATTTTTTATTAATATGTATTAAATTGAAATAGATTTACTTTTTAATAATTTTTTCTATCACCCATCTTTTGTGAATATTCCGCTGGATGTTTGATCGTGTTGAAGAAAGTATTTTATTTAAAATAAATCATTAAATAAAATTAAATTTATTATAATTTTATTAAACAGTTTTAAATAAATTTACCTACAATGATTAAGTTGATCTTAAAGTAAGATTTTATATAATTCAATAATTTTATGATGCACTATCCACAGTAGTGTACATTTTAGTATTTTAAATATTTACTTATAAATCAAATATTCTTAAAAATGTATCTATTGCTTTTTGCTTTAGAGTTTGACAGAACAGATAAAGCATAATTTTTTCTGGTCTATACAGAAATCTTTCAATTATTTTATCCCAACCCTTTCATGTACAAGGTTTAAAATGTACATCCTTATATTTTTTGGTTGTGTTGGATTAAGTAGTCGCTCATGTCTTTCGCTGTCATCCAGATTCGTTATATTTAATGAAAGAATTATCAAACGTTGAAATTGAAGAAAATTAATAAAATAAGTTAGTTTCTGGCTAAGTGGATGACAGCTTATTTACGGACCGAATGGATAATATTTCATTTCTTTTCAAGACACGTACATAGAACATTACAAATCGATGTCCAAAATTTCTGTTTTACAGATGTGGCTTGATATTTCAGGCCCAACATTCAAAATGTGTCAACAGCTGTCACTTTTGCTAAGATAAACGTGATAAGTAATGTTGTTAAAGGTCCAAAACTCACAACTTGAAACTTGAGAAGTAGTAGAAGTAGTTTTAGGGCAAATTAACTTATTGACGTCCTTCACAGAGATATTTTTCTCTTTTTCAATAAATACGTTACATTTGTCGGTAAAGGTAGCAAATATACTAGAAAAATATAGTTGGGGAATTAAACAATTCTAAAAAATGCACCACGTAATATATTAATGAGTGAAATATTAAAAAAAAAAAACTATTTGTGGAAGATTTCTCGGTATAATTCATTTTAGTGAAAGATCTTCTTCCGGCCGGCACGCCAGTAGGCTGTAGTCTGCCACTGAAAAGCGCGCACAAAAGCGGAGAGAATCCCAGAGCGCAATTATACAGTAATGCCTTTGTCCCGATTGCGGAAAATAAAATTACTTTTGAATTGTGACGAAACCAAATTACGAGTGTTTTAAACGCTCTTTGCGACCGCGGGTCCGTAATTGATACGAGAGCCGCCAGCCGATTGCTCGCTTTGATCCCTACTGCCTCCAACCTACCCTACAGCCCCCATCCATGCCGTTTTGCCCTCCAAACGTCAAAATTAATTCGATTACTTGCCGCTAGGGCCAGCGATAACCATCAGCCCACAATGGACGCTTTTAATTTTGAATTTCGCTCCCTTGTTCCCACCGAATCTTAGCGTTAATTTTAATGTTGTGATTTCTGTGGGATCCTTGGCGCGAAAATGTCCCGAAACTTCAGCAAAACCTTAATTTCGCTACACATTCTTTCAAATATTCTCTTAAATTTTAAATACTTTTATAAAATCACTTCTATTACTGTTGTAGTTCTATAGCTTAATCGATAATTTTTTCGAAATTAACTGAATTTGAATAAATAATATTGTTAATCAAATCAAATCATAAAACAAAATATAAAAGCTTTTTCAAAGAATCCTTTCGTTTTAGCCGATAATACTTCTTATCTAGACTTAATCTATACTGAGATCGTTTTATTAATTACATAGAAAATATTATAAGTGTAAACATACCACTATAGGCATGTATTCAAAACTCATATTATCCAAAAACATGTTTTAATATAATATTTGCTATAAACCATGACAGCCTTCAAGCAATCATTATTAAATAAATATTTCAAAATTGAAAAAAATCTCATGATTTACCTACAGATCGTAAATCAAATAGATGGATGGTAAAAATATATAAATAATTATGTTATAAATACGATAGTTTTGATGCCGAACGAATATTTTGTTATGTTAAAATTTGTTCCATTCGCATATTATTTTATTAGACTTTATTGACATCCATGTTTTTGTTGTAACAGAAGTGAATACATTAAAATATAACATTATAAACATAAGATACAATTATATTGTAATTAAGTATATACTCGTAGTTTATTGCGTGGGATGGAATAGACTCCACCTCTAATATATACAGCATTGTCCTGGCTACTTAGCTAGTCTGTCGTCAGTGTTAAAGTAGCTAGTTTTTTTTTGAGCTGTTGTGGTGTTATTTAATTCAAGAAATAATAAAGAATAAAAATAAAAATAGAGAGAAAAAAAATGTAGTGAGAGTGTTGTAGAACTAGTGAATTATTAGTGTAGGCACTGTAGTGATGCTTCTGATTAATCTCTACCTAATTGGATCATATAACGATTTCTAATTGGTCCTGAGTGTGTTGTATAGTTTCGGAGCTAAGAACATTTAGAATTTTTGATAAAATGTCGGCGAACTGGCGTGTAGATGATCGTTGTTTGTCTTGTGTTGTGTCCATAATTTATTGTTTGGGGTGAGTTGTTGTTAATTGATTTCATGCAAATTTGGATAAAGTGAGCTTATATTCTAGATAATTCTTGATACTTCTTCTTCTTCGTTTTACTTTCAGTGATAGTAGTAGTGTCGTGGACCCCTCGGCTGGATACTGAAGATAAGAACGTGGATATAATATTGTAATTTTATTCAATTTAGTCCACGTTAGACGATAATACTTACACATAGAGCCGATGCGTGGACTCTCACTTTCAATATCATCCATAAATTGAATGTTTCATGGAGCAATGAAAAATACAATGCTAGGAATATCTTCGAGAAACTGAGATAGATTTACAAATTGTCTAGAAAACAGATTAAGTAAAAGGTAAAAAAGTTCAATCGAGTAGTTACTAACTGCAAAATAATTTGAAAATGGTTATTTGAAAATAAATAAAATTTACCGACATTGTTTGGTGACCTTTTTCTTTCCCCCACAATAATGTAACATCACTAACACGGTCAACATACAAATTGGTACTATTTTACCCATCTCGTTACAGGGGTGAAACAGTCCCGATAGTTACATCCCTTATTCTTCTCCAACAGTGGAAACCTTACACGATTGGAAATCTTTATATAACATTATGTAGACCACAGACGCGGAAACGGCGACGGCAGTTTATTCACGCTTTTTTAAATATATATATTTTCACTAACAGGCCTCAGTTGCTATATATTTAAAATATTACGTGTAAATGAACAGTTTAGATTAAAGAAATTCATTCAGGCTAAATTGACTTTAGAAAAATGTTATCTACGTCGTTATAAAATCGGTTAACAGGTATGGAAGATGCACTTCAGATAATCTTAATTACGTTGGTCCACTTACTACTAAAAATCATTCATATGAAAAGTAATTTGTAATATTTCCGAGAAACACTCGCATATTAATTATTCTTCCAGCTTCCGTCAAATACGTCGGAAATAATTTATAATCTTTGGCATTGACTTCATTAAATATTATATTATTGGCTATTTAAGACCGGAAAATATTTTTCTATGCCGTCGCAGTTATCCGAAATGTCCCCTTAGCCCCATTTTGTAAATGGACGGAGGGATGGAGTCGCCCCCGTTCGGCTCTGATTTTATACAAAGAAAACTTTTCAGACCCTTACACATACTGTTTTGGAAAATAATACCCTCATGTTTGTAGATTTCATTTGAATTACTTAAGTATTGAGTAATCGAATATTTCTTACCTAGGTGTATTTTACATACTTAATGTTTTATAATAATAAATATTACCTCCGATAAACTCAGTAAACACGAATTATAAACATAGTTTTTTTATTAATTATTAGAGAGAACTCACTGTGAAGTTCCAGTTTTTCAGAACATAGTTCTGTGGTATTTTAAAACAAATTAAATACATTCAGAAATGCTTAAATATATCCAAGAACACACATTTACTGGATTTTTACCTACAAAAGAATAATAAATATCTCATAGAGAAGAAGCTATTTTTAAATATATTAAATGGAAAATATACATAAATATATGATGGGTGAGAATGTAGAATGTTATATTTATATAAAGTGATCACTTAAGCCAACCGAAGACAGGTCGTAAGCCATGTCATTATCCATACTTTCATATATTCTCCATAAAAAATAGATTCGTCACTATGAGATATCTATTATTTCTTTAAAAATATTTAATTTGTATTATAAGTTTTTTATTATTATATATAAATAGAATTCCGCGTGCGTCCTTTTTCATTTCTCGTAAATTTACGGACTATCGGTAGACTGGAGGAAAATTAAAAAATAGTTTCTTAAGATAAATAATAAATGGCCATATACTTAGTATTTATAAAGATATAAAAAAAATACTTAACATTTATATTACATAAATTTTTTTAAATTTGAAATTTAATATATTAAGAACGCCTCAGATGAGAAAACGCTAAATATTTAAATAATAATAAAAAATAATTTGTTTAAACTACTGCTTATTGATTTATTTATTTTTAAACAAAGATTTTTTTCTTATTATTTATATAATATGTTGCCACAAAGTAATTTTTCAAATATTGAAAAAGCTAAAATTTAATTAAATATAATGTTTAAATTCTAGATTAAATGAAAAAGTTATTTATTCGAGAAAGTTAGTATAAATAATACAGTATAAATATAAATCTTATTAAATATTTACTATCAATTCCTTGTTGAAAATTTAACGAAAAATTCATTTTACTTCTAAATATTGTTAATAGTTGTGAATTTATTTATTAAGGAGAACACATTCTTATTGTGAAATTGTAATTATATTTTTATTATTTATCTTTGTTTAAATAACCACTATTTAAAACTAATATGAAAGATAACTTTGCTTATTTTAAAAGTGAAATTGTAATTATTCAAAACATAGATCTGTGATATTTCAAATACAAATGAAATGTATTTATTAGAAAGATATACATATAAAATAATTTTTTTCGAAAAATATTAATGTTGGTACCGTGATTCAAACCTGGATCTCTTCCAATCCGGGGAACGTGCATTATACGATAGATGTATTAAATTGAAAGTGTAACATATAGATTTAAAAATTTGTTGTCAATCCACAATCTGTCAATGTTGGTACAGCATAATCATATAATGCATGTTCCCCGAATTAGAAGAGATCCAGGTTCGAATCCCGGCAGCAGAAACAATATTTTTCGATAAAATTGATTTTATATGTATATATTTCTAATTAATACATTTAATTTGTGAATTTATTTAATTTAGAATACTTTCGGATGTCTTCAATGTATTGAATGATCCAACATCTCAATTTTTTCTTTTCGTGATTTAACTGAAAATGTGCATCTTTCGTATAAATACGTAAAGTCTAGAAAAATTACAAATATACTATGTTAAGTTAATTTTTGGACAGATTAATCTTTAAATGTATTAATTATAAAGATATACACATAAAATCAATTCTATCAAAAAATATTGTTATTGCGCTACCGCGATTCAAACCTGTATCACTTTTCCAATCTGGGGAAGGTGCATTACCAACTATGCTACAGTGGCAATATTTTTGACGATAAATTTTCGAACCTATATGTTACACTTTTTCAAATTAATACATATATCGCTCCATTATTTGAAAGAATGTGTTCTCCTTAATAAGATTAATCTTTATTATTTCATGACTATTAAAATCGAACTTCTTTCAAATATATTGCAAAAGGCAAAATATTTAATAGAGAATTAAGAAAGAATGCAGCAAAATAAAATAGTCCATCAACGTAGAATAATAGATTCAACCACGTTGCACGTGTCACGTTCTGCTCATTTTTAGTATGTACCTAATCCAACAGTCTTATTGCTCAGGTACGTGTAGGTTGGCATATTAAAATTACGCTGCTTACATTACATGATCGTGCAGACAAAACCTTCCGAGGGGTCCAAGTTGCCCGCGGGGCGGGTGATATTTGAGAAGATAATGCGAGAACCGAATTATACGAAGCCGGAGAGTAATTCCATCAATATGCGACGCACATACAATATACCATGCGACTATACGAGGACCATGAGGGATTCATAATTAATTTCATAGCAGAAATATAACATTAATATTTTTTAAATACATCGATAATTCATGAGAGAGGTTATTTTAAATAGTTTTTAATGTTCTAAAAAAATTAGTCATCGCTTATATAAGCAATTTTCCCTGCAATTTAATGTTAAAAATTATCAATAAAAAGCTGCAGACTTATAATACATATTAAATTTTCACTCACCCAAGACATCTCTCATTAGTCCACATTAAAAACTACATTAAAAACATTATGTATTTTATTATATAAAAAAATATTCATAAGCTAGCTACAAATTTTCAGTCACGTGATGTATTTATTATTTCAAACCTAGCTTATATAAATTTATATATTTATTATTCGTGAATTCCGTGATTTATGAAGGTGTGAGTCTAATAGAAATTGATATTTTACTATCATTAGTAATATAATGTTCATACAACTAATTATTAAGGAGAACACATTCTTATTGTGAAGTTGTAATTATTTAGAATTTAGGTCTGTGATGTTTTAAATACTAATTATAAAGATATACATATAAAATCAATTTTATCGATAAATATTGTTGTTGCGCTACCAGGATATCTTTTCCATTCCGGGGAAGTTGTATTACCAACTATGCTACAGCGACAGTATTTTTGACGACAAGTTACACAATCTAATATTAATGCATCTATTGTTTCATTATTTGAAAGCCGTCCATACTATTTTTAAATACCTTTGAGTAAACCGACAGCAGACGCCAGAATTAACAATTCATTTTTATTAAATTTTGGACTCATTGATATAACGTATATATTATTAAAAACAGTCTTATTGTGAAGTTGTAATTATTCAGAACATAGGTCTGCGATGTTTTTAATACTAATTAAATGTATTAATTGTAAAGATATACATATAAAATCAATTTCATCAAAAAATATTGTTGTTGCGCTACCGGGATTCGAACCTGGATCATATAGGTTCGAAAATTTGTCGTCAAAAATAATTTCGCTGTAGCATAGTTGATAATGCACCTTCCCCGTATTGGAAAAGAGATCCAGAATCGAATCCCGGTAGCGCAACAACAATGTTTTTCGATAAAATTGATTTTTCGTGTATATCTTTATAATTAATACATTTAATTAGTATTTGAATAACCAATTAATTTATAAATTGTACGTTGAATTATAAGTAATAGAAATATTTATTTTTACTCTTCAAATTGATTTGAAATATACATTCTAATAGAAAATGTTATAGCGTTCATTATAGTATATAAATAGCCACAATTTTTTCCCTGGTGTAAGTAAATTATTAAATCGTTTGAGGAAAATTGTCCCAGTCCTTTAGATTTTGTTTATATACATGTGCACACATTTCAACAAAAATACAAATATTTTTTGAATTTGTTTAAAAAAATAAACTTTTCAGTCGGGGCTTTATTTTTGAAAACTAATTTTCTTGTCAATTTGGTCTCTCATCCCCGCAGACTATTTACGACACAACAAAACATGTTCTTTACACGCGAAAGAGAAAACGAGAACTATGTTATTCACGTAACAGCTTTTTTACGAAGTTTAAAAAATCCTTTCTATTTTGAGGTAAATTTCGTTCCCATCCCCTATTATCTCGTGGCGTCCCGAGTCTTTGCAGAAGGTGTTGCTAACCCGGTTTAAGGCTGATATTGTCTTGTGCCATGGCTGATTCCGCTACATTTCCTCTAGGCCTGATCATCGACAAACTGAAATGACATTTTGAAAATTTTGAAAAGTTAATCGAAAATAACTCACGAGTAACACACCTTATTTATAGAGCTTGGTTCAAATTAAAATTAAACTGTTCACATATATTCACGAAACCCATTTAATGTGTTTATTTGGCCAGCGTTAAGACTAGTATTAAGACTCGTCTAGTGATCATGTGGTCGGGGGATCGAGTCATGGCCCTGGAGACCACCAATTTAATACTATTTTCATAGCACAAACGTTTAGCTTAGTTTGAAAATAGTGACATGTATTTACCTTTTTTTTATATGCCTACTTACCGAATTGATGGCACTATATAAAAGAAGAATAAAACTTTGAAAACAACAATTTATGTTTACTTTATTTGTCTTATTAATCTGAAGAATAATTTGAACATTTTATTATGTAATGCCCCAGTTAGTTAATATATATATTTAAAATGAAACATCATATTTAATTTTAAAAAAGAATAGATATACTAATAGTGTATAGAAGTAGTTAGTTATTTTATATCACCCTAATTTGTATTAATAGCTTTATCGGTGTTCATCAAAATCAGAAGGGAATGATTATAGTAATTGGTTTTTGCTGACATTTAGATCCATGATTATTATTTTTTTAAATAGATAGCTTTACACGGAATATATATCACAAATATGGCAATAAATCAACAAGTTGGCTTATATATATGCACAATTTAATATAATTGAGCAATACAAAATGTTAGACTTTTGTAAAGGGTTGCATTATTTCAAGAAATGATAGAAATTCAACAATGTCTTTAAGTTTTAAATATTATTTTTTGTTATTTGTGTTACTCGTGGTTTTAAAATTGCGCCTTTTATTTAATGTGTTATCAGCTGTTTTTAAAGTGACATGATATTTTGAGATTTTTCTAAATTTAAAATTTGTTAACATTTTTTTTCCATAATATTAGATTATTAAGTTTCATTATGATATTTAGTATATTGCTTATGCAAAGAAAAACTTAGTTTGATGGAATCATAAAAACTATAATTATAATGTTTTGTTTTGTTACAAAGTTATACATTGAATTGAAAATAAATATGCTTGTTAACTTACTTTGTTTTGGGTTGAAAGACCCTCCACCGAGGCTAGACACGTCATATAATTTGGGACGTATAAATATTACATTTTAGTAATCAGTTATTCATGTGCCTACATTAGATGGGCTTTAAATATTTGAAGGAATTAAAATAGTTTGAGGGTCTCTAGTCTGGCATCAGAATATTATGCGGGATGAACACACATGTATGTAGGTAATTGAATAACTTTCTAGAACGGAGGAAGGGATAATACACTGCCGCGAGGGGTGAGGGAGGGGTAGGGTTGTTCCAAGAAAAGGAATCAACTGCTTATAATGGAAAACTATTCAGTTATTATTTTAAATAAAAAGAGATTAATGTAGTATTTTAAGATCCTCATCCTATTAATGTTATTCGTTTTTCCGATATATGTTAATTATTATTTATTTTATAGATAACAATAAAAGCACAGTAATGTAAATTATAATATTTTTTGCATTTGACGCAGTAACTTCTACAATAATTCAATTGGGTATATAGGTGGTTTATACAAAGTTTGTTATTTAAAAAAATATAAAATAATAATGTGTTTTCAACCATAAACATCAATAAAATGTATAATTTATTATATTTTCGGGTTACAAAGGTACAAATTATAATATCAAGCTATTTTTGTTAATAAATTATTATTATTTATAAATATTTTAAGTGATATTTTAAAACATTAAACTTTTTTCCTGGTTCCCGATTATCCGTCCACACTTTTGTTTCCTTTTCTGTGATCTTAAAACTATTTCCATTCTATAAACATCATTCTTTCTCGACTCAATTTGCCTTCTTGATGTTGAGTCCATGGGAAATATACCAACCGTTTAGTGAAAATCTTATCGCTTATCTTGTACACAGATACCCTATCTCTATTTTCCCAAAGAACGGGTACGGAGGACAGAAAATTTGAAGGAAATATATTTATAAACGTAATGGTCCGAGACACATCTGCGTCACGCCTATAATAAAAACTATCCTCAGTGTAACAAGAGAGGAAATGTCCCATCTCGGGCCCTTTTACCCTTTACCCCTCCGTTAGGCCTATCCTGACGGGATCAAATTACAACAGTGTCGGGGCACTGAATTGAAAGGTAATATTTGAAATAAAATCACACAAGTACTTTCGATCCATAATAACGTGTAATGTTTTCAATTCCTAATTTAATTTAATCCACTTTATGAAATGTTCAGATATTCATTGGGATATTGGTCTTCTTAGTAGATGGAAGACCAGAAGTATATATAATACTTAAGTATATATAATACCTAATAATATAAGTTTTATAATACTTCTGATAAAAACGAATTAATATATTAGTATATAAAATAATATTAAGAATGGTGAAAGATATCAATTCACTTAAATATCTTAAAGTTTTATACATGGCTATGGTTCATAGCAATTTATAATACAACTCAACAATACTTCAAACTTGTATACCCGTTGAACACAAGAATTGTGATTTTATAATGAGCACTCTTAATTTAACTTGTCATGTAAAGGAACTTTAAGTAATTTATTATTTTTATTAAAAATAGTAAATGGGATGGTGGACGCCCTTAATTTAACTGATTGTATACCAAGTTTCTAGGCGGAGTACCAGATCGTCGGCGCTGTTCTATGTAAATGCATCTTAAACATTTTTTTATAGGAATGCACCACGCAAAGACTTCACTGGCTTGGGAAGGGTTTTTATCTTATAGATATATTCCGATGATCAATGTTTAAATATAAGAGTGATGTTTTTGATACTGTTCTGAGTCAAAGGTATAATTAATTTTGGGACTCAGCCATTCTGTGTTTAACCTAAATTTTTATTGTTTCTGTGTTAAACCTAAATTTTTATTGTTTCTGTGTTAAACCTAAATTTTTATTGTTTCTGTGTTAAACCTTAATTTTTATTGGTTTTTTTTTGTGGCACATGAAAAATAAATAATTTTGTATAAGGGTGTGAATTCAATATAAATAAAAATAAAACATTAAGAATAACTCCGCTTTAGAACAAAAATTTAACTTATGTAAAATAATTAGTATATAATTTTCATTACACCAGTTAGATACAGTTTTATACATTGTTGTTAGAATTGAGATTATTGACGTTATGTAATATTTATAAACCATTATTAGACTACTTTAATTTTTTCTAAATTTTAAATACGAAGCAATAAAGCCTTGTCTTCGCATAATATGATTTATTGGGGTATATTTTCTCCTGAAAGCCAAATCTGATAAAACTTATCATCCTTTTTACAAGGGACTTCAATTTCTCTTAAACATTTTATTTTCCCTTATTTCTTGTGTTTGTTTCTTTGTCCAACCCTATCATCCCTTCCTAACACTTTTGGGTGACATTGTTTACCGCTCCTTGCAAGGGTCCCGCGCACCCCGACCACTACAAACCACCCGAGACGTGTATCCTTTTCGGAACTTTATTTTGTTGCTAATTGAACGTTAACCGGTCACCTTGGGCTTTCACTTCACCGTTGTATTATTGTTAAAAATCAAATGTGTTATTTTAAAAATATTTTTTAACAATAAATGTAATGATAATTAGATAATAAAATTTTATGGTTTTCTGGAACAAGGATTGAGCCCTTTTGGTCATGTGAGTATTTTAGAAAATAAACTAGTCTAATAGTTTTAAATTACAGTACTATTCATTAATTTATTATGTTTATTTTTATGTACTATTTCTTAGTTTGTATGATACTCTTATTTGTTTAATTCCGAAGAAACTTCACTAGTATTATTTTGATATATCATGTATTATGTTAATAAAATAAAAATTAATCGATGATAATATATTTCAATTAAATATAAAATATGTCTCCAAATAATCAAGCAGGTCTTGTTTTTATATTTTAAGGAATACAATTTTCAAAGTACATATACTAGAAGAAAACGAGGTTCATGGTATTTTCATTATATGAATTATATCACAATGAATATTTACGCAATATTTTCGAAAGTCTGTAATTACGAAAGTACTTAACAAGCAATACCTTTCATTACGCCAATTTATTTACTTGAAAAGAAGCCATGATCGGCTTAAAAGGTTTCTATTTAGAGAGCCCCTTGGCTTCGATCCTCGTTATAAGTTGTCGGTGCCGACCAATCAAAAGGAAAAAAACTATTGTTTGTTGCGCTAATTTATTTTTGGAGAAAAAATAACATTTTTTGCCTCGAGTGCGTTAATAAATATTTTACGGCAAAATTCCGGGTTTTATAATTTTGCATATAACATATCTGCGAGGCTTTGTAATGATAATATTTTGGTTGAAAAAATATTTTTTATTTAAAATATTCTTTCTATATTGTACCAAACGATTTAATTTTAACACATTTTTGGGACAAGTTCTGAGATTCTTGCGCTATGAAAATATGATTGATTTTAGTTATAACTTCCAAGTGCAGAAATCTATTTCTCGACTTTTAGATTAGCAGGCAAGTTTGAACCCATTTAACACAGAGCCTAAAATATTTATATTCAATTTTATAAAAGTGGAGATATTTTAAAGAATTTTATTTTAAGAGAGAGATTTAACTAAAGATTTAATTAAAGATATGAAATTCCTTTTATAAAATTACAAATTTTTAATTCCGTTTGAATAATAATAATAATATAAAGATTTATTGAATTTCACACTGTGAAGTGCATTTTAAGGTGTGGAATTTTAAATGTGGGTATATTCTAAAATAATTCAATTATGATATTTAAAAAAATAATTTAGTAATGATAACTAAAACTTCCAGCGTTTGTGTGCTCTGCAAAATGAGGATATTTTATTTTTTACAAATATAACTATACCTTTATTAGACATTTTTATTTATTAATCGTTTAATGTCATATATCAACTAGAGACTGAACAATCAAATTTTGATAGAAATATCTCATGTGAATACTTAAAAATAATACACAGTTATCAGCATATTCGAATTCTTTTATCGTCGTATTTGATTGAAGTTTTCGCTGAAAATTTGAATAAATTTTCTTATGTAAGCATTATCTTCATCTATAATATACATTTTATCGTTTGATATTATGAATTTTAGATCAATTCAATCTGAATATGAACGACTTATCATATGTAAATTTCCAAGTAACTTGTTGCTATCTACTTCTCAACATATTCTTTGTAAGCATTTTTTTCTCTTGTATAACTATACTACATCATCGAAGGATGATATTTACCGAGCTTTTTCGCATTTTAAGTTACGACGTAACAAAACCCCTGTAGAAGGGACGGTCTTGTTTGTTCACTCCAAAGCTCAACCCTTAAATATAATCTTGGGGTGTTTCAATAGCATGCAGATTAATATGTAAATATTACAATAGTTAATGTCATTGTACGGTTTTTGATAATAAATCTAAATCTTATAAAAGATAACTAGATACTTACTACGAAAAAAATAGTAAAAATAAAAATAGTCTTAGTAAATTACACGACTACCGTTCACCAGAATATACATGAGAAAAGTATTTTATTAGAAATTTGAATACACGATAATTAATAATCAAACAATTTTATTTCACCTTTGTTAAACTGCAAACTATTAAATTTGTAATTGAATATATATGTATTGTTTATTACACATTACTTATACTAACTGCTGTTATATTAAATCGAGAACGAACCGAACACCAACTGATTAGACAAAGTGGTCATTTAAAGAATAGAAGGCAGTATAATATGGAAAACTGCAAGTAGTATTATGTATATAGTACGTTTTGGGTTATATTCATATCTTCTTCTTCTTTCGTGTTTTATCCGTTCAACAAACCAATGGAATAGTTATTGTATTATATATTGAGTTGAAAAAAAGTGGCTGCATAATATTTACCTTTTATTTCCTATGCGTTTAAGAATATCGGTTTATATTCGATGAATTGAATTTTCTACCCCATATGTAGTAATTAGTGGACATATTATAATATTTACTATATCGTATTCAGCGTTTCCATTGTCATTAAAGAGTTCTAATATGCATTCCGTCTATTATATATGATTATTAAACATAATTATTATTGTATTATTCCTTTGAACAAAACTTTTAAATAAAATGTATTCGATTTCCATAATATGTACATGTATATGCAGGAAAGAACAACATTTTGGGAAATTTATTTGCGAAACATATACTATAATTGTAATATAGGGTATTATTGCAGTACATGCAATATATTTTAAAATACTAAATTTTAATGCCAGTCCGTCCACAAACGATATAACTTTCAATTTATCTGAGTAAAACATATTTTTTATATTTTATATGAATAGAATATATATGTGTCGTAATTTTGATATAATTTTTCATAAACTTATTAATATTTTCTTAATGGATATATTTTATTTTGTTTGTCACAACATATATATTATATAATATGCTGGCTTTTGTATTAATTTTTATGATTTTATTATATATACACACATACACATACACACACACATATATATATATACATTTCAGTGAATGTGTATTACCAGTGAAAATAAATTTTCACTAGTAAAAATATAATTTCATTAACTCAGCCAAGCAATTGAATTATAATTTCATTGCTCAATATCAGTGAAAGTATATATGTTTACAGATGATTGTATGTTTGTGTCATTGATGTCACACATAGACAAAGCATATTCTTAGAAAGGTAAAACCGATGATAATAGAGTACTAGAGGCATAGCCATATGACGCATAGGCAAAATATATATTGTATTACGATAGTACGAGTAGCTAACTACCGCCGCTCTTATTTTAATGTAATATTTTTCGATAAATTAAAAAATCGTCAATATTTATCTGATCGCTTGACTGGTAATGCATCTCCCTATAACTGTGTTTTGAAAACTATAGTTAAACAAGTAGCATTCATAGCTGTCAGCTGGAGACCGCTATGTTAACAAAAATAAATAATTTTATGATAATACTTTTAAAATTAGCAATATTAACTTTGTGGTTAAAATTCATATTTTTATTTATTATCTTTGTTTTATTAACCACTTAATTGAGTTAATCAATTAAGTGGTTAATAAAACAAAGATAATAAATAAAAATATAATTTTATGATACCTTATTGAAGGTAATGCCAAATATGAACACCACCCAAATGAACATACATATATGAATATAGGATTTATACCATCCATGCTGTTTTTTCTTTTTCAATAATTCCTTAATCTTAGCTCGAATGTTTTTAGTATTAAGAAGATTGTCTAGGCTCGTATCATTTCCGTAATTAAGCATCACTTTCTGACTCAATTCAATCGCCTGCGAATATTTCTCATTCTAGCCAGGGTTCCTACGAGTCTTCTCGGAATATGATTTAACTTTAGAGACTGCTGAAAACGGTAAAATTGATTTGTCTGAAAAATATAAATACAACTCTTATCGAAAATAAGCACTATTTTGATAGCTAAATGACAAAATAAGTCGAATTGAATACTTTTTTTCATATTTTAATCGACATAAACACGTATTGTAAGCGAAAACAAACGTTTTGCAACTGTTGAATTGACAGTTGAGAGCATGCAGTAATGAGAAAAAATGCTACTCTTGTCTCACTGGTATGATTGCGATTGATATTCGATGATATCAGTGATTGTGATCACAGTTTCATTACTAATACGAGTGCGCCGCACGATATCATAATACACGAAATAAATAAAAAAAACATAATTTGGAGCTTATATTATTCAAATTTCCTTTCCGTAAAAAATACATTCTAGCGTATATAATTATAGTGTATATAATTTAACATCATCACAAAAAAAAAAAAACATTTTTAAAATGTGAGATTATTTTTCGGATCAAATTCAGCAATTACGTAAAACGTTTTGGTAGAATCTACTAGATGGCGCTTATCACTTCATTTTTTTATGAGTATTTTTGTTTCATATGCACACGTGCCGAATAACGGTTCACAACTAAATATAAATAATTAATCACGAATCAAGATTTTTCCCGATATTCAATCACTGATAGTGAATGTGACTCAAATATATCAGTGATTGACTCACGGAACGTGATTTTGAACTCGTCACTAATATTTTGGCTAATATAAATATATATCTTCCAGTGAAAATATATTCGGATATGATTTCACTAAAACATCAGTGAATATATATTTTCACTGGTAATACACATTCACTGTAACATATATATATATATATTTAGATTTTGTATAATATTAAATCAATAAATAATTAGCCCAGGTTTATTTATATTGAATTTATGTATTATTTATCATTTGTTTGTTCTCCAAATATTTAAAAATACACCAGGTAGGTAAGGGTTAAGTAAATTTTATTTTCGCTTGAAAACTACCCAAAGTAGAGTTCTGGCTATCTGAGAGTTGTGTAAGTAATAGAATGCCCAGGATAGTAATCACGAGCATCCATTGTGTATTCCCTAGAGAGGAAATCTTTCTTATAGTAACGATGTCAAAAGGAGATATGAATATTTCTCGATAAAAAGGGTTCTACTCTGTTTGTTATCTTAGCGCTTGTATCACTGAAGGGATATAGGATACTTTGAGTGTAAATAGAGCCATGACAGGAATACAGATGTTGTTCAGGTTAACTTAGATATATTTAAGGCCTGTCTCTCGCTGAGGAACTATCTGTCTACATGGAAAATAATACAAAGAACGTGATCCAATTACACTTCACTAAAAAATAAATATTTATGATGTTTTTATAAATATATAAGAACACAAGTACATGGATATAATACTTATTTGTACATTATCATGTATTATACGTTCCTAATATTATACAATATTTTTTTTAAATATAGCATTACTAAATAATCACAAAGTATTATTATCATTTGAATTCTTGTTACTTTAGTAAAAAAATCTTTGTTCACTTTTACTTGGAAGGCCTATTTTTATGAATATAAAAAAATATCTATATACCTACTTAGGTACGCAATAAATGCAAGAACTCATCATTATAGAAACTCGTTAAAGGTAAGTTGACATTTATTTCAGACACTAATCGCCGCTAGGGCGGCAAGACCCTTAAAACAGCGGGAATAGAATAGTATGTTACATTATTATTTAAATTATTTCAGAAATATGTCTAATTAGATGTTTGTTTGCGTTGATTAGTTAAAATAAGTTGTACTCACAGACCACCAAATAAATAGACGTGAACTAAGGTAAATTCTTTGCCCCAGTATTTTCATTTTGGTGGCACCCACGTGTTCACTTTGGTGTCACTCACGCAATCAAAGAGCTCCGGCACTTTTAAAAAAATATAACTCGATAGAACGTAAACTTAACCGCTGACAATGTAATATGCATTAATGTAAAAAATACGTTTTATTTACACAAATATTTAATTTTCGAAGTTTAAATAGTTTTATTGTTGTATAATGGATTTATGTTTCGTTAGATACATGTGTGTATAATGCCCCTCGTCCCGCAAATAATGTTCCAAACCACTCTCTTGTATATACACTTCATATCATATCTATGCATTTACTGTCTGTGGTTGTACCCAATGATCAGGGTGTACGCAAAAAAATATTTTGTGCAATCAATCTTAAGTAAATAATAATGCTATTTGTATGTAACAACAATCAAGGAAAGTCGCATACTTCGGTCACATTCTCCGCAATGAAAAATATGATCTTTTACAACTCATTATACAGGGGAAGATAGAAGGCAGCAGAGGTGTAGGTAAAAAGTGATTGTCCTGGTTGTGAAATCTCAGAAGGGAGATCGATGTCCAAAATGTTAGTGATCTTATTCAGGATAAATCAACATGGTCGCCAACGTTCGACAGAAGAAGTCTTGTTAAAAATTGTGTACGCGCTTTCTTTTTCTGTGTGCGCTATGATGCCAAATTGTGTGCGCGCGCCAGCCGCACATCTTAGATGGAATATAAAAAGAAGAGACGCCAGTTCCATATATATGTTATATTTAAAGTTTTCACGGGTAAAAAATAACGAATTATGCCGCGTCAAAAGAGTTCTGAGAAAAACTTTTACACTCCCGACATTTCTAAAAATTAACATTACTCATTCTCATGGCCAGAACTGACGAGTTAACTCTACTGTTCGAAGCAAGAGTCAAAATGAAAGTGAGTTAATATTGACTTACTATTTTTATTATTCCGTTATGTAACATCATTCGTATCTGGGATTGAGTCTCCTCGTGCGCTTCCAGAAGCGCTGCTACATATACCAAAAATTGTATGGAAAATAAGTGAGATTGACAAAATATACTTATACTTATCAATGTTTAAATATAAATAAACAAAAATAAGTATAAGGCCCTTGAGCAACACTGCTATACTTGTAAAGTACCCGTCTGAACTCTACCAGCTGGAATAATATCATTTTACCGACCTTTAGATACCACGGAACCTTACCATAACGCAGCTAGGCATTTAGGGACCATGCCAGGCCACCAAAGAACACCAACGAGATTAAAAATAATTTATTGTTTTAGAAAAGTCTTTGATACATAAACATTATAAATTAATAAAATTGTTTAAATTAGAAAACATTAAAAAGCGTAATAAAAAACTATTTTATTTATGATGTTGACTGAATGCAATGGAAATGAGATCCCTTAGGCGTATA
This sequence comes from Eubasilissa splendida, assembly GCA_031772225.1. Classification (NCBI taxonomy): domain Eukaryota; kingdom Metazoa; phylum Arthropoda; class Insecta; order Trichoptera; family Phryganeidae; genus Eubasilissa; species Eubasilissa splendida. The sequence goes on along the minus strand of CM062848.1, from coordinate 20,009,034 downwards.
TGTAGCAAATCCATTTATGGCAGAGTGAAGAATGACGAAATAAAGAGAGAATGTAAAACTAATCATAGCATAGTGAGTAAGATTAAGAAAAAGATCACTTAGGTGGTTTGATCATATGGAACGCATGACTAAGATGGTAAGAAAGATATATTTCGATAGTGTTGATAACACCAGAAATAGAGGACGTCTGCGAAAGACTTGGCACGACCAGGTAAACCAGATACTGGAAGATGGTCCTGTTAGAAGCCTCAATAATCGACGAGCTTGTATGATAACATGAATGAATGTAATGAGGCGAGAATTGTGTGTCAAGACAGAATATTGTGGCACATTATCCTCTCTGCTACCCCCTCGGCGAAACAGCGTGACGGTAAGTTAGTTAGTAATCAGTATTTTATGTTTAAGGAAAGAGCGTACTTATAATTGATTCATATACATATAAGAAAACAATTTTCCCAGGAGTATAGAACATGTTTTAAAACTATATTAATATGTATGGAAAAGAAGACGACTAATGTTTGTAATTGAATAACTTTTATTTTAATTACATAGACAAAAATTACTGACCTTTTTATATTATCACTTTAAATAATAAATTTATTTTGGGTTATTCTGCCGTGACTCGTTTTTTATCGTACCTGACATTATGGGCCACATAAAATAAAAACTGATCAACGCCAGAATAACTTCGAAATTCTATACACCATCTCTGGTGGTCGTAAAAATATACCAGTGTATTTAAATTTTCAAACTCAAAATTATATCATTTATTTAATTATTTCTTCTTTGTTATTTATCTATTTGGTAACTGATTTCCTGTTTAATACAAATTGTAATGTAGTTATTTTTGACTTGTTGCTACTTATTGAATTAATGTAAAATAAGTATTAACAAATTATTTTTTTCAATAGCTTTAAAACTGAAAGAAAATATAAGAAAATGTTCTGTGTTCAGTAATGCTGTATTTTGTACTTAAATATCCGAACCAAAAACTTTGCCACTGTTAAATAAACTTAACACCTGTGATATTAAAAATGTCCTCATCATATTCCATAATTTGTATAAACACTGTTTGTAGCGTCTTATTTTCCTTACAAAAGAAAACTCCAAATATAGAAGAAAAAATAATGAAACTACGTTACCGTAATAAAAAGAATGTTTTTCTTGGAATATTATAATGGTTCCTCTTTAACGAGCGTCTCGTTTGCCTCAATTTATAAATATAAGAAGCAAATATTTACAATGAAACCAAGATGATTCCCTTCAATTGATGTACATGAAAAGAATTTCGATATTATAATAATGCAGGTATTGTAAAGCTTTTATCGTATTATATTTTACTAAGCTAAAAAGTTTTCATTCTGGCGAGATGAAATAATTAGGCTTACTTCACCTAGAGGGTGTTACGATTTTCAGCGACAAACAAAAAATAAAATTATAATAACTAAAAATGATATGATTATTTCTCCAGAAGCTTGTGTTAATATATTCGAAACAACTAATAATATAGAGCATCAAATTTATTATTTCAGCTTTAGGATCAGTACACTTTATAATATTCTATATATTAAGATTGCAATCATTTCATGCAAGAATGTATGTTATTTCAATACAAATTATTTCAAGTATCAATTTAAAAGGCATGGCGGAAAATTCAATTTATCGAAAAATATTTTTGTTGCTACCGGGATTCGAACCTGGATCCTTTCCTATCCAGGGAAACGCGTTAATCGATTACACAACACTAACAGAATGCAGTTTAATTTGCTGCAGTTCTTTAAAATTAAATCTATTAAAACAGCATATAACTATGTTGTTAAAAATTGCAACATCACATTAATAATGTATGCTCTTTAAAATGTTATTTCAAGTATCACCTGCGCTCAATATAAAACCAACATATTGTTCACTTAAATTTTAATAAATAAATTATATCATAATAAAATATAAATAAATATTGAATTAAATAAAATACAAAATATAATGAACGGAACTGTGTACACTTCTCGAAAAAATAGTCGTGTTAAACATAAATGTTCAGGTATGTTTTTAGTGCAAAGTTTTAATAAAAATTTAGAAAAATTACATTTTTCTAAAACACTTTATGACCCATGTCCACTGAATAGATTTTAGACTGGGATTATGCTCCGATGAGATACTTTGGAAACAACTCTCAAAGAAAATCGTGTATACAACAAGTTTCAGAAATTCACTGTCTCGCTTCTCACCTCGCGCTTGTTGTACGTCACCCGTCCATTGACCATTGATATTTCGTTCGTCAATTGAGCAAATTTGAATCTCCCCAGCAGCAGTTAAAATGAAATAAATATTTGTAATTACAAGCATTTTTTAGGAATAGCTTGGGTACATGCATCATGTCTCGCTGTAATCTGAGTTCATCTCCAGGTTAAAATATTAACACGCGTACACGGTACTGAGATTTAACTCAAATAACTTTCTGAAAGTTGCGTAACCCCATTGGAAATCAAATATTCTGACGATGGAGTTTTTTTTTTGTGTATCTTTCTAAATATTTAATTTAATATGTTTATTTTTTGTCATAAACTGCGGAGTTTAAATATTCTCTTAAATAGTTATAATAAAATTAATCATATTTTACTCTTTTATTACAGGAGTTACACACCAGCCTGAGTTCGGAGAACCCCTATCAAACTTGACGGTTCCTGTGGGAAGAGACGCCATCTTCAGGTGTCTGGTAGTCCATCTTGGAGGATACAGGGTAATAAGATAAAAATTTTCTTTAATACTCAATACTCAAAAATTTTAGTTCTGTTTAGTAAATCACAAAAGTTTATGAATTGAGTTTTATGGTTAAAAATCTGATATAACATAAGCTTTACGATACCGTCAATATGATTCGGAATAAAATTGTAATGTTTAAAAAGTGGCGTATAAGTAGTAGGGGATATATATTGATTTTACATATATTTTTATTTGGAATGGTCCCACCATTGCACGAACCAGGCATCTCCATGTTATGTTATCCTTCTCTATTATATTTCTATGTAAATTCATGTTGTTATCTCGGTCTCCAGTTTCTCTTCATACTTCTTCCAGAAGAAGTATCGTTCCACGGAGCGTCTGTTATTTGGCATCGAGAGAATCAATTTTGACAACTTTCTTTCCGCTGTCTAAAGAACGCGTCCATGCCAACTTATTCAAGTTTTTTTACGTGATTCCATACAATAATGTAAATGAAAACAAGAGCTTCTCTTTTATATTTATTCTTTATTTTCTATATAATCTTATAAGTAGATCGTTTTATTCCTTACACGATAGCCTATCACTATTAAATGGCGATAATGTAGGTATAATATATTATATTTGAATCACATGTATTATAAAAAATACTGCTCTTTCCATATTATTTTCTGTAAGACATTATTATGATTCAGTTACTAATATTCGAAATGAACGCTTTGTTTTCAATGAAAGTAAATACTTATTTAATCCTTTGAAAAATAATTGGAAAAACTAACTCTGTGGTTAAAATTAATTATTTTTATTTTTTAACTTTGTTTTATTAACCACCTATTGAGTTTAAATACATCTACCGGTTTCGAAAAATATCATTTTCTTCTTCAGGATATCAATATTAATCAAAAACATATGTTATTGTTTCTTTAACAAAATCTATTTAAAAAAAAACCCAATAATTATTTAAAAAATTAATTTAGTGTTTTTCTTATTATTTATATAATATGTTACCACAGAGTAATTTTTCAATTATTGGAGAACTTATTCAATCGGTGATTGGTAACACTAAATATTATTTTAATACCAGGTGTGATGTTTCTAGGTGGGCTGGGTGAAGGCCGATACAAAGGCTATACAAGCCATCCACGACCACGTGATTACCCACAATCCACGCGTTTCCGTGTCACACAGTGACCACTCTACGTGGTACCTTCACATCAGGAATGTTCAGGAGGAGGACCGCGGTCAGTACATGTGTCAGATCAACACCGATCCAATGAAGAGTCAGGTAAGATCAAAGCCAAAGTTAAATAGAAAAAAATGAAAGATCACATTTATTTCTGCATTATATTACATATATTTAGAAACTCTTAATTTGAGAACCCATACACTTTTTTATTTTACAATTTTCTCAACCATGCTGGAGGCTTTAGAAAATAATGAACATATCGCCAAAATTAATTTGACATTTAAATTGTAAATAAATTTGTTATATATTACGGTATCTATATTTAGCTATATTTATTCAAATCAACCGATGGTTTTTCATTTATCCAAAGATATAATGATTTAAAGTGTATCTTTTATTTATTCATAAATAAATATAATCATAAAATGGCTTTACAATATATTTTAATGGCAAATATTTGTTTTCCAAAAATTATGTTTATCTTAAATTTTCCCAAATTGAGATCATAATTTGTATCATTGAAAATCCCCCAAATGCTTTAAGCCTAGGTATTAAAATTATGGTTGAAGTTACAAGCTCCTGTATAAAATGAAAGAAAAGCTGACAAATGAAGCAGATAATGGTGGGCACATTTAAGTGACAATTAATACAAAACAACTTTTTTTTTTAACCATGTTTTAAATGTTTTAATACAAAGTTAATACTTTAAATATAAAAAATATTATTTTTTATTATAATCATACTCGAATGGACTACCTGTGTTCTACTCCAAATCAGAATAAAAAAATAATTGTAAATTTCATACAATAAGGTAGAACATAAATATACATTATTGAACATCACGCATAAACATAAATATCTATACCTATGCGTTCCGAATTCATAAACACATTTTTGGCGCGTCTTTTAATATGAGCCGCGACTAATGTTATTGACACAATCAGCGTCCAAATTCCAACCCATAACCCATCATACTGCTTGCCTACCAGTGTGAATTGTAACCTTGACACCACCAGATGTTAACTTGATCAATATTGTTTGGTTGATCTCGACATCGCAATACCATACACGGTGTAGATATTTACCTCCAGTGCACCAGCACTGTTTTGTGTGATTTGTGATCACAGTATTATTTGTATGTGCGTGCCGTGCGTACTGTGATCACGAACGTGGTAAAAGTGACATCGACGTCTTTAGTCGGGAGCGAAAATCGTCACCATCCTCATACCAAACCATTGTGTGATTTCGGCGGCGACCAGGAGACTGCGGAGGCGTCATACTCAAGGTAAAGTCAGCATTCCTTCTAAATCTCGGTTCCCCGAAATCGCTGGTCCTTCGAATAATCCCCATCCACTCATCGACCACTTTCTGTATCCGTCTCCAGATTCCTTCCCCATCTTGCGGTAATACCGCCTTACAACCGGAATTATCGTAATCCATTCCGCGAGAAGTGCGAATCGGAGATCGCACAGTATATTTATACGTGATTCTCTTTTTATTAAAAATCTTCACAATATTAAAATAATTTAAAATAGACAAGTAAAAAAAAAATAAAACAAAATATATGAAAACTTATCACATACAGTATCTGTATTATAATATCCCACAAACCGACAAAAAGTGCAATGTTTATAACAATAGAGGCAATAATTAATTCTACGGTATTTTTGATACAAATTAAATTAATCAACTAGAAAGATATACAGAAAAAATATATTCGATAAGAAAATGTCTAGTTTTGAATTCCGGTAGCAACTACAATATTTTTTCGATGAATATGTATATCCTGTATACGTTTCTAGTTGATTAATTTAATTTGTATTAATTATTAAGTGGCTTTCTTTTAAAACATTAAGCAAAAAAATACCTTTAAGGTTTGCATAATTTACTCATTATTTTAAAAATTCCTAATAATATTTTATGTGTTCTGTAATTCAAATCGAAAATAAGTACAATATTAAAATGAAAGGTGTGTTGAGTCTGCAAGCGCGCGTCCATTATATATGCGAGAGAAAAGATACCTGGTTAATAATTAAAGGCACATTTCTTCGAAGAGCCCATCTTGAATTATATATGTTCAGGGACAGAAATTTTACTCAAACGTCTTTTTTAATACAAGCTTTTTCATAATAACCCTACTTTTCTGCTTTAAAAATCTTGCGTTTTCCTCTTTTTGAAGTGAAGCGCGGAGTTATAAAAAGTCGACAACGGATTGTGAGAGACTCGCGAGAGTTGGTTTTGTCTGAGACAAAGTGCATAAAAATAATATTTGTCGCCTCCTGAGATAAATGCATTGCTTTATTTTGATTTAGTTATGGTAAATGTTCACGTGTCTTTCTGAAAAGAAAATTTTTTGTAAATATATATTTATAATTTTTTTTTAACATCTTAATAGTCTAGTACAGTCTTCTGACCACTCAGTCATGTCCTGTGCATATTTTTATCATGCTCCATATCTATTGACAAGACAGAATAATGTTATATTTTCAAATATCTGAATATGTTACTCAAATGTCTTCAGATGCTTCAATGTTTATTTAAAAAAATATATTATAAATATAAAACATTCATTTTCCACATAGTCGTCTTCAGTAATTAGTCCTCCAAATTATATTTATAGCAAACAAGCTAACTTTCCCTCGCTAGTAACTGATAAAACATTGCATTCATCAACTTAGAATGCAACTAACTAGCCCAAGGCTTAAGCAAGCAACGGTAGCCGGGTCAGTAACGAGATGTAAGAGTAGGTAGTAGAAATTCCATACATTTCGACAGAAATTCATCCCCCCCCGCAAGTTACCCCGCTAACGTCCTTTATCACCGCAAATGCAGCCCCTGTTCACCAGACTTGACCCCGAGCAATTGTTTGCCTAAGCTGTGTTCATATTATTACGAATCTCCGTTCAAATATTTTGTAAGTACTTAATTTTCAACAATTTTGAATACTGTAACCTGTTTTGAAATTTATCACAGAAAAATCCACTATAAGGTACCGGTTTGATTAAATTAATTAGATCTCTGATTCCGAGATTTACAGAAAATTACACATGTTTTACATTCACAATATTATTAATGATCACAATAAATGCTTTGTGTAAAACTAGACAACAGCAATATATGGATAAATATCACAAGCTACACATGATTTGGATATCATTTTGAACGTGGCTTGCACAGTTTGCACTGTTCGTTTAATTAAAACAATTTGTATCTAAAACCCGCTGGATTGATGAAAATCATAAAATTTTACGGAAATAAGTGGCAGCGTATACTAACGGACAGAGAAAAGTGGAAACTACTTGGGAAATCTTCATCCTGATGTGCATAGAAAAGAGCTGATGTGTATCTGAAATAAATATCCAGTTTCTTTAATGTGCCATTTAATATATTATTTTAGGGTCCTAATACATAATCACAAAATGTGAAAATTACTCTTACGATAATTTGACTAAACATTCTCTATTAACGTTAAGAATGATTTTTTTTTAAATTTAAACAAAATCATAGGTATATCACCTTACACAATAATACAAACCTATTCCAGTTGTTCCACTGCGTGAATTTAACTGTAAACCTCTAAATATTTAGATAGTATCATAGTATAAATTTTAATGAATTTGTCAAAATCTAAACTTGTCTCAAGCAAATTGTCCGAGTCTCTAAGGGATGTAATGTTTAATTGATAAAACAAGATGCCCCAGGAGCGTCAGACGGTAACATGTAGATTGGTATAAGGGAGGGGAGGATGTTCCCAATTCAGGGTTTGGTTAATGAAGTCGGGCACAGTGATAACATTGGTAATATTCTCGGGACATGGGATTTAATGGGGTCCATTCGGACGTCCTGAAAACCAGATAACCGTTCGACATCGGTGAACTCTCAAATTAATGCAGTAAAATAATGTAAGCCGAACATATTAAACTATGTTAGTATGCCCAAGGTTAAGTGGGAGGATCTGGGCGCGCGATGCCTCCTGTCTTATGTCCTGATCCAACCTTTCCAATATTTTTTTTATGAATGTATTCCAAATACTTGTCGAGCTGAAGTATTAGATCAATCAGTTTATTTTGGGTTATTAATTTTAATTATTATATAGGTTCGAAAATTCAAAAATAATGTTGCTGTAGTATAGTTGTAGATTCCCCGGTTTTGGAAAGGGATCCAGGTTTGAATCCCGGTGGCGCAACAACAATATTTTTCGATAAAAATGATTTTTTGTGTATATCTTTCTAATTAATATAATTAATTAGTATTTAAAATATCACAGACCTATGTTATGAATAATTACAACTTCACAATAAGAATGTGTTCTTCTAATAATTTAATAATTGTTATTCTATTTTTAAAGTCATCATTAATTTGTAAAATCAATACCAAAAACCATAAATAAAATAATTTAATATTTCTACATAATTATTGTATTCACTGTGACTGTATCGTTTTGGTCCGCTGATTTATTTTTCCAATAATACTAGCCAAATACAGCCACAGCAAAAATAACTTTAATATTATTACACTCAAGGTTTCATAAATAGGTTAATTAGATTTCACAAATAAAATCGTGTTTGGGTTATTCGACAGTCCAGTTTTTCGTTTCGGCCCACATTTCAGTGATGAGCTACGACGAAAATTGAATAACCCGAAAGAAATGAAATATGTTCGTAAAAAAATTTAGTAGCAAGTCATTTCATAAGATTGTAATAGTTTTTAAAATTTTCAACTATTCTCCAGCATGGAAGCGCTTACTTTATCTGCACAGCGATGAGCAATAAATATGAAATTAATTAACTGAATTAATCAAATTTATTTAAAAACAATTGTAAGGCAATCATTACTTATAAATTTCTATATTTTATTTGGATAAAATCATAATAAGCATTAACTTGACATGGCATTCATAAATAATTTTACGAACCAAACAACGAACAATTTAGAAAAAACGTTTAATAAATTCAGAAGATGCAGCAAACATGTTTATAAATGGATCTGAAATACACATGTATCTATAAATAAAGTTGAAAAATTACTTTGAATTTTACATTATATTATTTATTCCAGAGTAATTTCATAATTTGTGATAAAGAGTAATTTCTTAATTTCTGAATAGTATTTTTAAATTATCTGACCAGCGTAGTAGGATTAGTTCAAAATATTGAATTTGGGTGGGTACATCAAATTATGTTTTAAGTTAATCTTGAGCGCTGCATTAGAACTTAGTTGAAGTAAATACTTTTTTCCCCAGTTTTATTACTTTTTCAAAATAACTTTAACAATCTCTCTGAATTTAAAAAAAGTTATAAATTGTATTGAAAATAATGTATACATAGGTACGTAGATAAAAATTTACGCGACAGAATCATGGAAAACCTGCGGAAAATTTGATTAATTTCAATTCTCACTGTATTATTAGTTTTGTCACAATAATTAAGAAATACATTTTTCTATTTTGTTTACAGTTGGGGTACTTGGAAGTGGTCGTCCCCCCGGACTTCATCCCCGAAGAGACATCGGGGGATGTCATGGTGCCCGAGGGCGGCACCGTGAAGCTCACCTGCCGGGCGCGCGGCTCCCCTCCTCCGCACGTGCAGTGGCGGCGGGAGGACGGTCAGGAGATCACCGTCAGGGAGACCAGCGGAGTCAAGTCGAGAGGTAAGGACTATTATCTTCCATTTATTACTTGCACACGGCGTGATCATGGTTGTGCAAACGCGATTACGTCGTGATTATCATGTGACATACACAACACATAAAAAAATATGGTTTATATTATAATTAAAAATATAGTCATTAAACCTTTTAAAAATACTCATCACATGTGTTTACACGCCTTGTTACTTCGATTGGCACCGCTGGATTTTCTTGTTTATAATAATGTACATATGTGTGTGTGAATATTGCCGCCCTTTTTCGGAAAGCTAAGAAGACGGTAACCTACAGGCGTCATTCTTATTACATACCGTGCTTCGATCAGTCCAGCGGTTTAAATAAATCACCAGTGCGCGCTTCGGTAGGTAGAAATCTAAAGAAAATAACCCAGCTAAAAGAACGAACATCTAACCAGAAAGAGGGCAAAATTAAAAAGGTTAGTGCAGTTCATATATCATATGTGTGCTTAGTGTTAATTGGATATCATACAACTTAAACAACATGTGTTCACTATAATGAGACTACCCACCGCAGGCTATAGATACAGCAGTGGGTGTGAATATTACATTGACCATAAAATACAATCTATATACGTACAAAATGAGATGTTACAGCGTACACCTGAACAAATTAAAATACAAAATGAGTGAAAGCAAAGTAATACATTAAAACATAATTACATTCACGAACATATAAAATATTATTATTAATAAATATTTAGCACAACCATGGTTTCAAGAAAAAATATTTGTACATATATACATTTTCTACTTCATGTGCCTTCTCTTATTGAAGGTAATGACTGAGGGGCGGTTGTAAAGGTGATCATTAGTAACTTTTTACTATAGTAAAAAAAGCTACTAAAGTAAAAAAAATTGCGTAAACGGGTTGTTTGATTATTATTAATAAAATATTTACTTCTCGAAAGTATATCCCGTAGTAAACTCATTTTACTCTGCGATATCCGATAGTTAAATATAGCGGACTTTTCACAGCTGTTCCAAAAGTTATCTGACACATTGATACTTTGAATGTTTCAGTATACGACAATTAATAATTCAATATCTCGCTATTTTAGTGATGAGAGTTCGTCCGATGATGATCTCGTTGTTTAATATACATTATTACACATAATACGAAAAAATGTCACCATAAACGTGACAGATATCGAACGTCTAGGCGAAAAAATCCATAGATAATGCATAAAATAAAGCATATTTCATGATTATTTGTCGCGCCTATAAACATCTTCATCTATGCTTTGACAATAGTAAATTTGACGTTCGAACAACCCGAAAACTATTTTAACCACGGGCGTTAGTAAAAAGTTACTGAAGTAAAAAATTACAATAGTAAAAAGTTACACGATCACACAACAATACGCTAATTTATTTTGGGTAAGGTTACTAGAATTTTGAACACAACCACTTTCTGAGGTTATGCAGCCAAGGTAATCTCTTACTTCTTATCTTCGGCTCTGCTGCCTTCCATCTATCCATAGATAATGAGTTGTAATACATCATATTTTTTATTGCGGATAATGTGACTGAAGTATGCAACTTTTCTTCAATTTAGAGTTGTTATTAGTTCTCATAACGTCTGAATACCTACCTCTTGGTAATGGTAATGGCGGTGGTTTTTCTTTGTATTCCGCATCGCAATGCTTCAGCTATATCGTTGTTTCAACCCCGCATGTGGTTTTCTAATCCCGAGCCGCGCAGGTGTCACTCATGACACACACGCACTACTGCCCATCATCAGGAAAGTTGAGAAACTTTCTAGGGTCTAAATTCGTAGTGTTTGATGAGACCAAAGTCATCTCGAGAAGGATGTGGTATTTATGTCACGCACTACAATCTTGGTAAGGCGAAACTAATAATTTCTATCTGGAATATAAGATACGGCACCTTGTTTTGCAAAGCATTGATAATTTGTGTGTAGAAGAGCGAAGGTCCGATCTCTCCCGTTTCGCTTGACCTTATACATACATACTATTATATCTGAGAAACCATTATGCAAAAAAATAGCTTATTTAAAAATTATACCCGTTGTTGAAATAGTGTAAATAATAAATACATTAATACGTAATACATATTTTCATGATTCTTCAGCCGTGAAGGATTTATTTTTATGGCAGCCAACGTTTCCGGTCACGGTTCAATATCTGTAATCAAGGTTATTCTATTATATGCCTACTATATACGCCTATTGTTAGATTAAGTCATTTATTTGTGTATATATTTTTAGCTATGTATTTTCTTTTTCGTGTGCCTTATTTCTTCAATAGATGTGTAGCGTAATTTTTTTTCCTCAGTCTTGAAAATATTAGCAAACCATTGCCTCGAGTTCTTTATTTACGACGATTCCTTTCTTCCAGAGTTCCAATTTCCATAAATATTTTCTTACATTTAGACATGTAAGGTCTGATACTTCTCTGGATTACATGTTCGAAATATTTAAGTTTTCGACTTTTTATTGTTATAATTTCTTTTTGTTCATTCTAACCATTATAACTTCATTTGTTACTTTACCCATTCAGTTGATTTCGAGCATTCTTCTGTGGATCTACATCTTAAATGCTTTAAGTCACCTTACCATTTCTTTAATTAATGTAAATACTTATATTACATAAAAAATAATTATCTGCGGTTTAGATTATGACGGCAGACTCTTTATAAATTTTATTATACAGTCGAATTATTATTATCGAGAGTTTGCAATATTTTATGCTATTATTAGATAAAAATAGGATTCTGTGGAACAGGATTATTATTTAAAAGCTTCGATTTAAATATTATCGCTTTGTCATAAGTTTCTTCAATTCTTCGTTTTTTCGTAACCGTCCGCAATTTCTCAGAAGGTAACATAGACAAGACTTCAACAAGAACAAAAACATCTATTGTAGGCGTTATCGAATTCAGAATAGGGTTGAGAACATGAAGCGATCCACAAACTAATGGTGCACAAGAATCGTGGAACGATGTGGGCGGATACATCCCTAGTGTATTACCCAAATTGAAGGAGATCTGAGAAGGAATTACTAACTTGTTACGGAGGAAACTTTATGAATAAGGTGAAAATAAACAATGTTTCGGGGAATGTACTTTGAATTTTTGTTGTTTTTTAAGTTTTATAAAGTGTTTGGGTATGAAATAGTTTTTCGAAACCTGATACCTTATTTTATTCCTGTATAGTCTAATATGATATACGTTTTACTTTATCCGGAAAACAGGTAATTTATATCAGACAAACAAAACATTTTAAAACAATATTTAGTATTATTTTGAAAGCCATTTTATTATGATGTGAAGTGCATTATATATTTGGCTTGTTTTGTAAACAGCTCAAATTTTTCATTTTAAAAAAAATTTAGATCACCCATTATCCAATAAGTTAAATTTCCATTGCACAAGAGCCATGGTTGTATTTAAAATAGTACTATGGGAGCTAAATGTCAGTGTTCTGACTCCAGATCAGAAAATTGAAGTGTGAGAGTACGGTTGCTCCAAGGTCAACCGCTATCTTCTTGCTCACTTCGGAATATATGTGGACATGTAAGTGTAACAGGCGGGAATTGCGGCATTATGGATTGAAACAACTTGAATTTATTGAAGCTAATTTATTACAATGCTTAAAGTTATGCGCGCGAGCTATAATTCGAAGATTGGAAAGGGCATAAAAAGCGGCCGCTGCGGAGGACGTCGGTTGGCGAAATGAGTAGCTTGGTCCCCACGAAGAGCTGGCTGACACGTGTACCTGATGCACATTTATGGTTGATAGTAACTGGTAGCAGGGTACTACTGTATTGACGGCCGAATTCAACTGCATTTTGCTGCGTATGGCTGATGAGAGTGGATGCGATAATAATACGGTTGATGAAACATGTTCATATATTAATTTTTTTTTTTAAATTATGACAGATTTTTCATAATATTTTTTTAATCAAATTATTTAAAATAATTAATTTATCATATTAAAATCTGTAAACTTTGATCTTTAGATTCTAGAGAATGAAGCGTTATCTGCTGTATAATCATAACTGCCACGTCTAAATTAATCAATGTAAAATTAGTTAAATTACTCAATTATAAATTGGCTCCAGTGCAATTGAAGGGCATTAGAGTTATATAATAACATTGATTCAGTTCTTTCAAAAGCTAATTACGTCAGGATTTAAAGGGTTGTGCAAGTCGCAATTGCGAAGCGTCTCATTTTCCATAAGGTCCCCGAATCATTGAGAAAAAAGAAGATAAACTAGGGGCGACATACAAAGCGAAAATAAAAATGGAAATAAATTTTAAAATAGACCTACAAACACTGTTTTAGTCCAAAAATACTTACAGATCCGATTGTGCTCATTAGCGTCGGATATTCACAACTTCGTGTACACTCGGTTTTTGTCGTGTCGGCTCAGGAGCTCTAGAATCCAGACATGTTAATATCGATAGTTGAATCTAAAACATTATCTCTTTATCTGTGCTGCTATTCGTAGTTCACGTTATGCTGTGATATTACCATTTTGGGGGCACATTGTCACAAGACAACAGGTCCCCAATATGTCTAGTGAGATCAGCCCCTACAGCATAAATCAGCCTTTGCACCCCACCGTTTATGAAGATCGTCAATTTTACTGTATATAACTATAAATAGCGGCGTAAGATTGTATTTCGAAAGGAATATATCTATACATTATATATTTTCATTTGTTGTTTAACATTTTTGTATTTTAATTGAACGCATTGATTTTTATTTTTTATATGCTTTATTATTTATACATTATATAAATGAGCGCTTGGAGATATATGTAACAAGTTAGTAATGAATAATGAAGAGTTTAAGATAATTAGAGTTTTACTACTATTTTCTAGTGTAGCTAATATACCTTGGTAGTATAGTGGCGTGGAACGGAACCCCGCCTATTACGAGAGGGACGGGAGTTCCGATCCCCGCCAGGGAGTTTATTATTTTATTTATTTAAATAAATTTAAGAATATTTTTTTCAAACCAGAAAAGCATATTCTATCCAGGGGTTAGACGATATATAGCGTGTTTTTTTTTCAAACTTTAGTTGTTTGTATTATATATTAATCTTCGTTCATTTTTTTGTATCTGTATTATAGACATGTATGTAAATGTAATATGTCGAATATACATAATATTATTGCTTTATTTTATTTCACAAGCATTAAAAATCTTTTTTTATCTTATGTTTTAAAATAATTTATTATCCTTCTTATGCCTACGTGTTGAAAGTAGTCCTAAGAGTATCTTTGCAAAACTTGAAGTGGATGTCTTTCAATATAATGCATATTTATATCGGTGGTAAGGGTAGGAGGTTGCCTATGCTTTGCGTGGGGTTTTAAAGAGTAACTATGGAATAGAACTTTAGCTTTAAATCAGAGGAGGATAAACAGATGGACATTTAATTTTAAATATATATTTATAGATTTCCCAGTTTCTAAGCATGAAATCTTTTTTTTTGATATGAAAGTAATGATAGATTGTTTAATTTATGCATTTATTTCCTGTGTTCAATTTAATTTTTTTAAATTAATAAAAACAAAAATTTAATAAATAACTTTTCATTATTTACTAGATATCATCATATATTGTTTATTTATTAATTTTAGAGAAAAAAAATTAAAAATGAGAAATAAATATTTTTAACATGACCAGTGAAGTTTCTTGCATGCTAAAATAGTAAAAATATCAAACAAACTAATAAAGTAAAAAAATAGTAGTAACAAAAAATATTTTAATACTTCATAAAGTGGAAAGGGCGGGTTAGGTTAGCTGTCACTTGCCGATCAGCGGGAGGAAGTTAATTGAAACCTGAAAGTTGCCACGCTATGTGCACTATCCAATTACCCGATTATTGAAAATAGTCTATCTGTAAATACCTACCGTAAATCATGATAGTGCCTAACTAACCAATTGCTGGTAGTATTTTCGAAAATTGCGCGACTCGCTTCCAATTAGCGTATACAAAAAGTAAAAGCACTCCATATTGAAAACAGATTTAAGAATTAGAATAACAAAACAAAAAAGTGAGCCAATTATAATAAATTAATAAATATCTATCATTGAAACTTTTATGACTGATAGTGTGATTTAATTTTAGACGGAAATATCTTGAATAAACTTTTTTAAACAAATATTTGCTTTGAAAATATAATGTGTAGGAAAACTGTAGATATTAAGAATTTGTGAATATATTAATCGTTAGTGGAAGTAGAAGACGCGTGTTCAAATCAGACATTACTAATATGTAGCCATCACCATTATTATCATATAGTAATTTTGAGTTGCCCATTTTCTCAGTAAAGTGTTTCTGACAGCATATTATGACGTTTATTTTTAACAACATATTTTCGCTTCGCTTAAATGAAATTTTAATATCGATTTTAACGATTATTTAATCTTGCAAATATATTTTTGTGTCTATAAAGATTTTAATCTTTTCGATAGTACTATCAATTTATTAATGTTGGCAAACTACGCTGATTTGGTAATGCACAGCGTATGGAAAATCAGGAACCAGAAAATATAGTTTTGTCTGGTAACTCAAAGGGACGTATGATAAGTGATCGAAACTGAATTGGCAGGATGATGTTGCGGACATCACAAACACGGAGGAACAATTGGCGAGCAGCCACATTCATTTCAGTGCCGATAAATCGGCGTTTACTTTTATGACAACATTCCTTTTATAGCTTGCATCAATATAAAAATCCTTAGTACAAGTATTATAATACATTTCATTTACATGCAAGCCTATTGGCCACTTCCTACCTCGTTAGGTACATATAAAGTAGCTTTTATGAGGTAGGTAGCCATAAGGTTCCATAAGCTAGAAGTAAGTAAGGTAACAAATTAAATAAAATAGTAAAAAAACAGAAAAATTAAAATCAAAAGGAGACAATTAGAGATAATAAGTAAATTGAATAAAGTACATTTTTTTGATACAGACTAAAGACATGTAAGAATTAAAAGAAAATAAATAAGTAAGGAGCAAACAAAACATATTAAGTACGAGATAGGATGTAAGGATAAAAAGAATTACGTAAAATGAGTAGCTTTGATTATTTAAGGAACTCTTTTAGCTGACTTCTTCCAATTTTGAAAAGCAATTCCTTTATAAGCACACAAAATTGAGGATACAATACCATTACCACCTCTTGTGGTAGTTTATTGTATATCCGAAGTTCTATAAAACATAGATGTCTTTGACCAAATGAGGTTTTCATTAACGGAACAGTTAGATTTTTTTTAGTTTTTGTCCGAGTACACTTAGAATGTGTGATAAGGCGCAGGGTTCTGTTTTCATGTATATCTTTGGACAGGAAACGGTGCCTGCAGCCCGTAACTGAACTCAAATTGTCAGGATTATGATGATGATGATAAAAAATATTCCACATTTATGAGCTCTTCCAAAATGCACCATGGTCCATTATACAGTGTGTAACAGACTTAGTTCACAAAATTTTATGGGTGGGTTTATGGGTCGAAAATATTCAAGGAATATATACCTAATCTCAACCATGTCAGAGATATAAGCATTTAAAAAAAGCGATTATTTCGATTAATTGAAATATTTGATGGGTCCTTTATTATATGTTGAATACAATACATTAAGGTTCATTAAATTTCAAGCGGACAGATTAATTAACATTATATTATTTACGGTCTGAAGTAAAGATATAGATTAAAAATGGGTAAATTTCGCAAATATTTATTTCAAACAATAATATTTTCTGTAACGGTGCAGAATTTGCACATATTCTTTAAACATTTTCGACTCATAATTTAGTCAGGTATCTATCCATAAACTATTGTGGAATAGGTATGTTACTGTCCTGTATAATATAAATTATTGTGTTATTTTCAATAATTTATTTATATTAGTTTTTAAAAAGGACCACTCTTTGTATAAACCATTTTGATTTCGACAAATCAAAGTTGTTCATACAAAGTGTGTTATTTTTAAAAATTAATAATTATGTTCAACCGCAAGGTTAGCGCTTTAAAAAACCAAAACAATTTATTTGTTGCATAATAATCAATATCACAGAGTGTTTACGCGCTTTTATACTTCGATAGGTAGGCCTGATATAAAATTTTGAATATGTGTGTTCTTTTTGTGTGGATTTAAAAACAGAAAACAAGAGCAAAGCTGCTTCTGAAAGAGAGTTTTGCGATTCGGACGGACTTTTACGGCGGCGATAATAAAAACACTTTGTGTTATATATTTTCGGATTATCGGTTGTGAGAAGGTTTTCGGTGGCTGACCAGCAGATTTAAGGACCATCAGACTACAAGGAGAGCGACGTCGGCGTCAACCAGCACAGGTTCACAAAGGTTTGTGTAATTTGAATTTACATAGATTGAATTACTGTATTCATCATTACCAATAGAAAACCCAGAACTAGCTATCGAAGTATTTACGGCAACACAGAGTAAGGAAAAAAAAGTGTAATAATCGATACCACAGGATAAGGAAAATAGTGTAACAGTATACGGATACAAAAGTAATTATCGATATCAAAGAATAAGAAAAAATGTATGTGAAAGTCTTCTACATGTGCTGTCTTCTATCGAAGTTTAGCGACAAATTTACAGTGTGTAGATTTATTCTGTCCAAAATTTATCGTGAAACACTACCATTTTGAACATTGAGCCACTTTCTGAGGTTACACAGCTAAGGATATTTCTTTTTTCACACCTCTATGCTACCTTATATCGTCCACATCATATTTCTTATTACCGAGAATGTGTTCGAAGTATGTAGCTTTCTTTCGTTTAATTGTAGTTATTAGTACATCTTGGTAATATGGTTAACCCAAGAACACCTAGCGTACGGTGACACAGCCATATCTCAAATGTCTCAAGGCTTTTATTTTAATTTTATTTTATATGTATGAAATTTTTGCATATAATTTTAATTGTACTCTGCTCGGTTCTCTGGAACGATCTGTGTTTTAAAAAATTCTGTAAATATTATCAAATATTTAATTTATTTAAATCGATATTGTGATTATTCTGCGTATTTTTTAAATAGTTCTTTGGGAGTCAGTTTTTATTTTTAATTATTTGTTATCGATTTCTTTCGTATTTTTTTAACATTAGCATGGATTCAAATCTTTTTTAAATAAGCTCTGAAATGTAATATAATTTAGATTAATTAACGCTGTCTTAGTTTATCCACAGGTTTAAGGTATTTTTTACTGTTGGGAGTATTTATGTGTTAACTCACTCTTAGCAATGATAACTTAATGAATCAAACCTAAATAAAATTTAATCTCTTAACATATGTGTGTCCGTAGCCCGAAACCTAATTACAAACATCACAAGTTACGCAATAGCTCAGTATCGATATAACGTTCAGTTAATATCATGTAATTCCCACTGGACAAAACCTCGTTGTATTAACTTTTGAATATGACCTCCCATGGGATATGACGCGGTTATATCATGTTGCAGTTTAAATTGTGCAGCGCCATTACGGATGGAAGCTGAGGTTTCATGGACAGATTTACTTCCCGCAGAAATGG
Organism: Eubasilissa splendida; assembly: GCA_031772225.1. Classification (NCBI taxonomy): domain Eukaryota; kingdom Metazoa; phylum Arthropoda; class Insecta; order Trichoptera; family Phryganeidae; genus Eubasilissa; species Eubasilissa splendida. The sequence continues at coordinate 19,989,930 of CM062848.1, read as the reverse complement.
GATTTATTTGATATTCAAAGCAAATAGCACAATGAAATTTAGGGGAAGTGGTAGCTTTTACGCTTTAAAGCACTTAAAAAGTCGTGTTTTGTTTGTTATAATATTTTGTAGTGAAAAATCGTTATCTTTAAATATTGAACTATTGAACTTATAAATATATTATATATATTGGAAAATATGTGTTTTTTTCATTTTTTCAATTTTTATTTTATTTTCGTTTTTATACGTCCTGATGAAGCTTGAGATAAGCGAAACCGGTTGACGTATAATCAATTTCGTGGTTTCGTACAAAGTTATTGTATTTTATTTAATCTTTGTATTTAAAAAAAAATATTTATTTTAATTTTTACCAATTACACAGTAATCAATTAGAGAAGAATCTGAATAGAAATTTTTTAATCTTAATAAAAATTAATAGAAAACTAACTGTATGGCTGTATAATCTTTAATCAAGTCCATCATTGAGTTACGCTTGGACTAGCTCTTTGCTTCCCTTTTTCTCCGTGAGGTCATGGAAATGTAATACCTATTTTTATGAAAACGGTTAAGGCGGACATTTGTTTAGTGGCTGTAAGGTCCACTCTCCCTGCAGTACCACGATGAGCTGGAGGTTCCTGCAAACTACCGCGTTACTCGTTGTTATTTTATTTTCGTATCTTCTTTGGCCATCTTTATCCTTCGATACCATACTGATCTTTCACTGTCTGAATCTTCCCACTGGTCTAGGTTAGTGTGGAATGTTTTCGTGTCTATTTAACTAACGTCCTTAATGCGTAGACGCTGACTGCATTGAGATATCTTGGCTTAGCATGGCTCACAATACAAACTTACCTTATCCAGCCACAGTAATCGATTCTCTTTGAAAAAAGTTACCTTTGATGACATCTGAGTGCGGGCTAGGTTTTGTCTCACCATAATATAGCCAGGATATATTACAAATATGAAAGTGACAGGTATTGACTGTTTTCCCTTAGTCCATATACGTTGGTCAGGTCTTCCTGCCATATACAGTGTGCTGAATATGCAAGCCTGCTAGACAGATTTACATAACAATGGTTAGTTATATCGATGCTTCAAAAATCTCTCTGCCTTGAAGTCTGTTAAATCGCAAAACTATAGATCACCTCAAGTAATTTACCAATTCTATAAAAGATCTGATATTTGCTAAAGGTACAATCTTTGTAGCGCATTCTGAACGAGATCTTCAACTGATCGGTTGTCTTGGGATTGTGATCTTTTTTCATAAAAATAAACCAGACCAGGTTCTAGATAAGTTTGCATGCAATGTAATGAGTTGTAAGTATGCAAAGATTAATGGTAAAATACTGGATATCTGCTCTAAATTTTGATATCTAGGATCAACAGTATAAAAGATTCGCCTATAGATCAGGAAATTAACTGCCATACCGGTAAAGCGGTTTAGCTCAGATCACCGCTGCCGCTGGATTAAATTATTATGTCAGTGTTTGCTCCAACCCAATATTCCCAGTAGAACAGGTGTGGTGGTAAAGTCACTTTGAGAAAATGGGGAATTGATGGATACAATATTGCAAGGATAGGCTTATTATTTGGCACATCTTGTTGTTCTTAAAAACCTGAATACTTTGCAATAAACACTTAGATTGACTAATTTTACAACAATCTTCAGATTTTAGGTTTCCAATGTGACATTGAGATTTATAAAGGTAAAATTATTTTTACTCTTAAGAGCCATAAACCTAACTCACTTCTTCAACATATATTTCATATGATGAACTTGAGATGAAATTCACTTAAAAAAGTATTATAAATTTAATTTCCACCGCCTGAAATAGTGCCAGAATATAATGATAGTAATAATAATAATAATGCATTTATTCCAATGTAATCGTTTTTTTTAATTTTATGAAGACATATTATATAATACATTTAGTTACTAAATATTATTTATATTATGAAAAGAAAATCAAAAAAAAAAAATTAAAAAAAAGTTCATACATATATAAACAAAATACAGGTACTACATTTCAGTTACGGCCATTATTGTATCTATAGAAATTCTGTAGTCATTGCCATTCTTTGGTCAGGGAACCAGCTTTCCATGAGAGCGCCGCTTGTACTAGAGACTTGGTGCTGAGCTCCAGCCGCAGCTTTACGCCAGCAACTCTATGTTTCTGATGCAAAACGAATCCATGTATACGGCCTTCGGCAAACATTGTAAATGCTCTGCAATAACGCGCCAATCCGAATATTATTCTTTAAGAGTTGTTGTACTATTTAATTTTTCATATCTTAGTATTTCGCACGAATTAATAGCAGTTTGCTATTAATTTTTTTATCTGAAGGCCTTATTTCATTCAACCGACGTTATAGTTTCGCTATGTAGTCCTCTCTGTTTTAATAAATAATACAAAAATCTATTATTCTTAGAATGAAAGCGCACAGCATTCATGAAACTCTTGATATTAGCCGAAGATATATATCACTTATAAAATAGAAGAAATTAAATTACTTTTATTCACCCTATTCACAAATTGATTGATGTCTTCTTATAACATTCTTAACCTTTACCATACCATGATATAAAATACCCGAACGTAGCTATGCTGTCAACTCGTGTTACCGTAAATAACAGTTAGAAAAAATGTTTTAATTAGCTTAAATGGCACGAATTTACTCTAAATATTGAGCATTCAAATTTGAAAAAATGATTAATAACATAATTTAGAGCATTCATTAAGTCCTATACAATATATCCTTTCTTCTTATCTCTCTTCATTTAATTAGTGAGAAAGACACAATTATACTTGAATGTTTGTTGTTCTTTTCACTGTGAAAATAGTGTGTGATCTCAGTCTTTCTTATCACAAATTGTATTTTTACCAACGTTAATTTTATAACGGATTGAATGTAAAAATAATTGTTTTTGTACGATTCCCTTTTCATAATTAGTTTTTTACTAGTTATTCCTAAGCGCTAATATTTTCTTTAAGATTATCTAAAATATGAATTTTATGTTGCATGTATTTACCGAAATATTACTGGTTTAATTATGATGGTAGACCTGTGTTACTGCATGGTTTGGGAAGGGTTAATTTGTATAAAATATGTATATATTTTGCAAACTCTATATGTCTTTGCAAGTATAAAATATTATTTTTAAAGAGAACACATTCCTATTGTGAAGTTGTAATTATTCGGAACAGACGTTCTGTGATATTTTAAATACAAATTTAATGTATTAATTAGAAAGATATACATATAAAATAAATTTTATCGAAAAATATTGTTGTTGCTACCGGGATTTGAACCTGGATCTCTTCAAATCCAAGTTTATATTATACCAACACAGTGCGGTGCATTGATGACAAATTTTTTAACTTATATGATACACTTATGTTATGTTAGATGTATCAATTTGTAATAATTAATACATACATTCATATATTTTATTTGTATTTAAAATATTATTATTATAGATTGTTAGATTTATAAATTGTTATATAAAAAGACAATCTTTATGTATTAATTCTGTTTTAATTCATTAAAAACGTTCCGGCTTATTAGTAATATCATGAAAATAAATATTAAGATAACTCAATTCAATTCCCGCAGAAACTTTACTCTCTCTGTTAGTACTGCGGCGAACTAACTCATACCTCCATTATTCAAGGCCTGATTACATTCCTAATGTACTTCCTCACATACTATTCACCGAAAGACGTTCAGTCCTCCAGGTATGTTAGCTATATTATTATATATAGTTTGTTTCTGGTGTTATACATGTGTATTTATATATCGTAGGGTGAATGTTTAATTACGTAAATACAGAAGGTTGCTTTGTTTAGGAAGTAAATATTGTATAATATTTTTTAAACAGTTGGAAAGATTTAAATTCTAGTGACTAACACAAATAAAAATAACCTTCCTGAGAAATTAACTTGAATTATATTTAAATTCGCATGGCCAGCATCCGACAAACATGCCCGCCAGGATCGGGAACAATTTTCTGTATTTTTTTTATCTTATTTTATTTTCTTTACAGACAATTTGGGTCTTTTTAAGAATAAATATTACATATTCCTCCTAAAAACACGCTTTTCAACGTTCTGTGGATGACGTGAACGCCATTCTAATACGGAATAGGTCTGTTTTCTCGTATAATATTTGTAAATACTCCAAAACTTATGTACGGCTTTATCAAGTCCTCGAGTAATACGTATAAGGCAACATAAATTATAAAATAAATATGTGTAGGTGTTTTTGTGTGATTTAATGGAGGCTAAATTAAGAGTATACATTTATTTTCACGTTATTTTAAGATCCCTCGATGAAATGACACTACTGAATATTTCAAAGTTGTGTGTAGAATACCGAAACTGTCACAGTACTTGGTCGGCGCACACGGAACTTAATAAATTATTACTGCTGATAAGAGTAAACAGAATGAGCGTATTGCGTCAGTACCTTTATTGTAACAGCTCAACTGCTGTGTGTGAGAATTAAATGATCTTAAAACGTTTAGGCTGTCATTAAAAAAAAATCAGTGGTTGAGTGTTAAAGTCAGTAGAAATAAATACAAATTAAATATATTAATTACAAATGTATACATATAAAACCAATTTTATCGAAAAATATTTTCATTGCTACCGGGATTCGAACCTGGATCGCTTCGTATCCGGGGAAATTGCATTAACCGATTATGCTACAACAATAAATTTGTATTAAAAAAATATCACAGACCTATGTTTTGGATAATTACAACTTAATAGAAATAAATTATTATTAATAGTAATAACCTACATGCATACATATTATTGTAAGGTGCCTCGTTACACAATAATATTGTTACTGAATCAAATATTCGTTGAGGAATTAATCCAATTTATAAATGGGCAAAACTGTTTAATCGCCATCTACAGAAATGAATAATAAACAAACATAAGATGTTACTAATATTTCACTCCGAATTAATGAACGGTGGAAAAGTATCAAAATACTTACTTACTATCACGCCGTTTCCCGAGGGGATAAGCAGATAGTATATAGCGCCACACTCTTCTGTCCTGACACATAATTCTCACCTCATCTACATTCATACATCTTTTCATACAAGCTCGCTGGTTATTGTGGCTTCTACCACCATTTTACAGAATTTGGTTCACCTGGTCTTGCCAAGTCTTCCGCGGACGTCCTCTATTTCTAGTGCCATCAACACTTGCGTCATATATATTTCTTTCCATTCTCTCCTCATTCATCCTTTACATATGACTAAACTACCTAAATAATCCTCTCTTAATCTTACTCACTATACTAAGGTCAGCTTTACATTATTTTCTTATTTTTTTATTATTTAATCTGTCATTAATATATCTGCCATATATACGCCTAAGTGATCTCACTTCCGCTGCATTCAGCCTACTTTCGTTTCTCTTCTGGCAGCCCCAGGCCTCAATTCCATACATTAGTGTCGGTACCAGGACTCCATTGTGAATCGCTAGTCTTGCCTCGGTTGACAAGTTTCCATTAGCTATAATTCCATTCAAAGCGCCGTTCACTTTGTCCCCTGTAGTCACCCAAAGTATTAACATACACATAAGTGTATTAAGGTAAATAAACGATTTGTAAAACAGATAGTTTTAAGGAATATAAAATATATTGGAACATTACGGCACATCCTTTGAGTACATTACTATTGATATTGAAGTATACTCAGTAATATAAAAGCAACTCGGTACTGAATCGCTAAAAGCATTAGCCTTGCACCATATTTGTTACGAGTGGTATCTGCTTTGTAATAGGTTCAGCGGAAGGGTAGTAAAATCCCGTGTTTCCAATGCGTTCCGGAACATTTTATTTCCTCTTTTGTTTTCATTTATTCAAATTTAAGCGGGAAAAGACAAGAATGGGAGGGATGTTATTGTGTTCTCCTCTTTCGGGAAACCAGCACGCAGGTGCCAGCCCCGCAATATAATTGTTAGATAAATAATCATTCTAATGTAATATTGACAGCGTACCCGCGAGAATACGAGCTTTAACTCTTTAGATGTGCTTAATCATTTTACAATAAATTTTTAAATACATGTATAATTTCTCAATGTTATATCTATATCTATGATAATGCACGTGAATAAATAATATTTGCATGAGTTTTTAAATATATATAAACTTGCACAAGGGATTATTTCCGCATTAGGAAGGGGTCTATGCCATCCACGGGGTAGTAGTTGTAGGAGAAAGGTCTTTGAAGGAAAATGCTTTATTCGAGTGTTAAAACGACCCAGGTTGTATAATAAAAATAAACCTAAAAGTCGGCGTCACGTTTTAAATTGACCGTGTAACAATCTAATAAGGAAACTTGAAGCATTAGAGATGTGGATCTATAAAATAATACTTCAAATAATCTGGATGAATAGAATTTTGAATGAAGATGTTATATTTTATATGAATAAATAAAAATATGTAATACAAATTAAATTAATCAACTAGAAAGATATGCAGAAAAACTCTATCTATCGATAAAAAATTTAGATTCTATCGGGACATTTTTTCGACAGATACATTTTTTCTGTATTTATTTCTAGTTGATTAATTTAATTTGTATTAAATACTACAGAAATATGTTCTAAAAATGCAACATCACAACAAAAAATTGTTTTCTTTAATGATGAAAAATATGTATTTAAAACAATAAAAATTCGTAAACTTGAATATCTTGGACATGTAATGAGACGTCCAGAGAAGTGTCATATCTTCGTAATATGGATAGAGGTAGTATTGGTGCACTCATCCAAACATATTGATTCAAACCTTTAATAATTGTTGTCACAAATTTTATCATAATAATTTATTTGAAAGTCCACTTTGCAATTATTTTTTACACTTGTAATACTAATTTATTTGTACAATTGCTTATAAACTATGCCCGTCTCAACACAGAATTTCTCTAGTAAGACGGGCGCAGTCCAACCATATTTTACTTATGCATTATATAGTTTCCAATAAAATAAATAAATAAATCTTGCATCTCACAATGCAGGCAAAGATTATTGGAAATCGGGGCTCTGGAAGAATGGGACCATCACTGCTGGAGAACCTGAGATAATGGTATTTTAGAGTTTTTCTGAGCCGCAGTAAACAAAGTGGTGATTATTATTGGCCATTATATAACCGAGGAGAACCAGATAACAAGGGATATTATTACTATTATTAGACAAATACAAATAAGTTCGCTGTATTTATACTATCGAATATTGTCTATACGTTTAATTTAAACATTACTTGACAATTATATGTTTCATTAAGGTTCCTTTATCCCTTTATATGTTTTGAAATTCACCTTTATGGCTAAAAAGATCAGATATACACGGCAGATTAGCCCAGACAACTATACACAGAAGATTCTGAATGACCGTGAAAACATTTTTTACATAATTTTTGTATATGTTTTTATATGATTTAAAATATGTATAATGTTTATCATTGATTTAGAATTATGAATTTGTATTGTACCTATATAATTTATATTTGCATTTTTTAAATTAACATTTAGTAACGTTTTATCCTATTATAATTTAATACTGTTAAAAATAATAGAATAATCTATTATTTTATTCTGTAATGATATGTATTATTTATATATTAATGTTTGCCTGTGTCTTTCATTTCACTCGCAACTCAAAATTTAGAAGGTGTAAATAAATCAAACAAAAAATTTTTTTTCCTGCTTTTCAGTAACGAATTACCGAAATTTAATCCATTTTATTTTTAATAGTAATAATGTTGGAATAAAGTGTAAGTAAGCCGAAGACAACATTTATATGTTAGACACACAAGTCGTGAACTTTAAATTGATAGTACCAAGATTAAATTATATATTACTACGGCATACAATAAATTTCGTTAGGAGTCTTTGTTTCTAGATTATTCAACATGTTGCTCACCGAGATTGCTAAACTACAATAGATAACATTTTTACTATTAAAAAACATTCGATTTTTTTAAAAATAGTTCTTACATTAAATTCTATTGAATTATTTCTACTAACTAATTCAAATGTATTAATTTAATTGTATTAAAATAATTGTACGCTTGTTATACTAAGATTGAAATATAAAGTTTAATGAAGTTGTAAATAAAGACCCTCGCTGATTTCAGGCGAAATAGTTTAATTGTAGAAAATAAATATTTAAAGAATAAACGTTACTGCACGACACAAAAATAAAATTGTTAAAAACTGGAAGATTCCACTTAAAATAATAAATACAGATTAAATTAATCAACTAGAAAGATATATATAAAAAAAACTATTTATTAAAAAATATTATAGTTGCTACTAGTATTCAAACCTGGACCTTTTCCTATCCGTTATTTAGTTTTGCCACATCAACTGAGTAGGTTGACGACAATTTTTTTAATTTATATGCTGTAGCTCTTTCAAATGAATACATCTGTTATTTCATTTTTAAAAAGCCATCACCTTTATATTTCGACAAATCTCAAATACCTATGAGTACTGTACGATAGAAGATGCCATGAATTTTTATTCAATTTTGATACAACTTGCATATTTTTAAGAAGAACACGTTAATATTGTGAAGTTACAGTTTTTCAGAACATAGTTCTATGGTATTTTAATACAAATCAAATTAATCAACTAGAAAGATAAGAAAAGATCCAGGTTCGAATTCCAGTAGCCACTAAAATATTTTTTTTTCTGTATATCTTTCTAGTTTATTCATTTATTTGTATTAAAATACCGCAAAACTATGTTCTGAAAACCTGCAACTTCACATTAATAACGTGTTTTCTTTAAAATAATGAAGGTTGTTTTAAATACAATTTACATTAATTAATTAAATAAATAATAATCTTTCAGAACATGATTTTAAATAATATTTTTAATTGTTTGAGCCAAACAATTACAAATAAACAAATTTTCGAAAATGACCATGAGTTAAAAGCCATCTAATATTTCATAAGCTTTCTAGATCTTAAGGAAGTTTCCAATTCAGCAAACTTACTTAATATCTCCTCAACACGAGAAAGAGCCTTGTCTAGAGCTGGCTTCACATTGACGCTTGCCTCGCCAAGATTGAACTATCGGAAAGTCGTGAATCACTAAATGAATTGATGTGATTTCTCAGTTCCTGGTTTGAGAAATTCAAACTTGGAGAAGGTTTACTATCTGGTGGGCTAACTAAGTTAAGGGTAAATCGAATATAAAAGCCTGTTGGACCATGAAGGAGATCGTGCGATAGAGGCATTGATTCAAATGAGAATGTTTAATGGCATCTTATAATTTTTCATATTTATATATTAATTAAAATTTATTTTTAACAAGCGGCCAAAATAAATTATTAAATACTCAAATATATATATATATAACTAGAATTATTGACGTATGATTTTCCATGGAGTAATGAAGAATAATAATTTATTAGGAGAACACATTCTTATTGTGAAGTTGTAATTATTCAGAACATAGGTCTGTGATATTTTAAATATGAATTAAATGTATTAATTAGAAAGATATACATATAAAATCAATTTTATGAAAAATATTGTTGTTGCGCCACCGGGATTCTAAACTGGATCTCTTTCCAAACCGAGGAAGGTGCGATGATATTTTTAATATATAGGTAACTTATAGGTTCGAAAATTTGTTGCTAAAAATATCGTCACTATAGCATAGTTGGATAATACCTATGTTCTGAATAATTACAACTTCATTATAAGAATGGCGTCTGCTAACGGATTACTCAAAGGTATTTGAGATTCCGTAAAAATAAGGTAGATGGCTTTTTAAAATAATGGACCGATTAAATCTATTAATATCAAAAAGGTAACATATAGGTTCGAAAATTTGTCGCTAAAAATATCGTCGCTGTAGCTAGTTGGATAATGAACCTTCCCCGGTTTCGAAAGAGATCCAGGTTTGAATCCCGGTGGCGCAACAACAATATTTTTCGATAAAATTGATTTCATATGTATATATTTCTAATTAATATATTTAATTCATATTTAAGAATAATTTAATAATAAATCCAATTACATCCATTTTATATTAATTTATTTTTTAGTTATTTTACTCATACTTAGGTTAATTGTTACCAGGGGCGTGTACTACATACAAGTTGAACATTGCTAGGTATTTTGGAAAACAAATATAAATTAATTATTGCATACGTTATGAACGAACGATTGATACGTTTTTAGTTGTTAAGTTCTGAGGCCTCTCGTAGCCGCCTTGTGGAGCGCTTTGGTTAATCTTCATTTGTTGCTACTACATTTATTGGCTACTAAATAAGTAAATTGTGGGATCATATAAATGATGGTTCCAACTTTTTGACTTTAGGTAAAAGTCTACGTTGGCTTGACGAAAGTTTATAACACAATGTATAGCATATAGCAGTGGTAACGAACCTTTTTACATGCGCGTGCCAAAAATCCCCAAATAATATATATCGACTGACTGACGTGCTGAGTAGTTTTTAAAAATGTATTTGTTTAAATAATTTCAATTATCAATTATGCTATAATTAGTTTTTTTTTAATTAACAGCGTCATCATTTAACAGTGTGGTCCGATAAGATAGAATGAGTTCATTTACCCTTATAAGCAATTTTTAATAAGGGAAAAATAAAATAAAAGAGTTTTCCAAATTTTATTTAAAAAATACACTACGTTATTAGTATTAATGAGGTTTTTGTTGTTGTACATTTGATGCCAAATACTTTATATCCGGTTAATATGTTGTCACTTTTAGTAAAATGCATGCCCAACTGGATTCATCGGTCCATCTTCTTCTCGTACTACATTTTATTAAATTAATTTCGGTAAATAATGACGCAAAAGCATTCGCGGAAGGGAAAATTGATAATATTACCGTGGCTAGTAGTCGCGAGATTTTTAAACAGCTAAATATTTCTGAAATAGTGTTTCAAGTTCTTATTATTTCTTCTTCTGCATTTTTTTAGTATATTCGATAATCGATCATTTTCAATTATTTCTAATTCATTTCTCAAATTGACTAATTTTTGTTTCCTGATCGAACTTGATTGGTGTTCAATTAATTTCATTTCTGTTAATTATTGCGTGCCAGTTAAATTGATGATGATAAATGATCTTTGGCACGCGTGCCCAAGGTTCGCTACCCCTGGCATATAGTACAATATCATTGGTAACAATACAATATTAGTTTACGTCTACTGCACGCCGCTAATTGTCATCGATATAATATATACTCGTAATAATACATTTTTGTTCATTATAATACATATTTTATTATGAAACTGAGAAAGAAAACTGCGCGGTAACACGTTGTCCCTAAGATGATCCGAGTATTGCTATTGAACGAAAAATGTTTACTTTAATTAATTTTGTTGATTGGTGATTTTTCAATTGTCAGTCTGCTGAAAACTTCTCTTACTAATCCATACAACAGCCACTTTGTGGATGTCACGGAACTCTCCCTGAGACAACAAAAATAACAGTTAAAATATACATAAATTCTGGATTCTTGCAAAGATCGCTGCATCAACAATGTTACTTCTATTATTATACTGTGTGTCTCAAAAGTATTTTTCATTTTGGTTCATTCGCTGCAAAAAAGCAACGAGCGGGAGCGGGGCTGGGAGTGTGTCGATTGCTAGCCGCTTCCTTGGGAATTCAGTCGCTATGGAGCGTGTCCTTACCAGTTGTTCATGAAATGTTCCCTATAAAATTGATATCCCGACAATGTGACATAAACCCGACTTGACACCGATAGACTTTTTCATATGGGGCTACCTAAAATCCGAGGTATACAGTAACAATCCTCCCTATCTGGATAAATTAAAAGAAAATATCCGAGAAGAAATGGCAGCAATTTCGGAGAATACGTGACGAGATACGTGACGTTCTTAGAAATTTTGTCTCCCATATAGAAGAGTGCCAGCGAAATAACGGATCACATTAAGAAATAAATTCCCAATATAACAAAATAAACATTTTTTTATTAAGCCCATCCATTATTTTATTACAGAATTTTTATTATGAAAAGTACTTTTGGGACACCGTAGATACAAACGTGTAATCCATTCGAAAATATATATGTTTACCTCCCGGGACTAGGACTAAACTCTCGACTACTTAGCCATAAGGCGTGTGTCTTACCACTAGATTTGACTAGTACTTTTTAACTAGTAATAAAAAAAATACACCATAAATAAAATTATAATTAATACAAATTTAACGTATCAATTACAAATATATATAGATAAAATCAATTATCCCCTTATTCCAGATTTATTTTTATTAACTCTTATGAATGTACTTGTTTCCGATAAACTGCTCACCGAAAAAATAACTATTTTATTAATACAATTTTAAATACGTTTATTCTCGATGTATTATATAATTAGGAAACTAAATAATTTTACAGATGTCTAAATAAAATAAAACAAAGTTAGATAAATAAGTTTTTAATTAATATAAATTAAATGTATCAATGAAAAAGATATACAGATAAAATAAATTTATCGAAAATATATTTTTTTTGCTACCGAAATTCGAACCTGGATCCTTTCCTATCCGGGGAAATGGATTAATCGATTACACTACACCAACATTGTAAGTTGACGGCAAATATTCGAATTTATATGTTACAGTTTCAAATTGATACATTTGTCGTTCCATTATCTTTTATATTTTTATAGAATCTCAAACACCTTTAAATAAAATCCGATTGGAGACGCCAGAATTAATTAATAATACATTTTTATTACATTTTTGGAAACATTAATATGATTTATATATTTTTAATTAAAACACATTCTTATTGTGAAGTTGCAATATCACAGACTTCCGAAATATTGCAATTTCACAATAATAATGTGTTCTCCTTAAAAAATGTATATATATAGTTACTGAGGCTTATTTCATTTCTAGGATTAATTTCTGAAAATCCTTCATATACCCACCCGTATACTCTTATTATGAATGATACTTAAGATTTATATGATGAGATTTGTCAATATTGGGGATTGAATTTACCCGAATCACGATGTAGCCATATCTCAAGTCCTGATTGGTATAGGGTGAATAAACACTGAATCACCTTGAAAACAATATCTACTAGTTTATAATGAAGTTAAGCCGGTTCGAGGTCTACGAAACTTTTGAATATTTCCAAGAATATGTTATGCTTTAAAATGATTTTAGTAACTTTTTTCTCTGGCGACACACAATCTCAAAGATTTTAAAAAAATAGGTCTAATTTATTCTGATATGTGAGAAATTTTATTATAATAAACCTTAGTGCATTTAAAGACGAGTCATCATTAAAAAAAACAAAAAGTTTATTGTCCATATAGTACTACTTTGTAAAACTAAAAACATAATTTATATTGCTTTTATTTACTTTAATAGGAATTATTTATCCCGAGAATCATCTCAGGAATATTTTAAACACACATAAGTATAAATTATAATTATATTAATTTTACTCGAGTCATTTTCAATCAATTAAATACAATTTTATTTATGATTTATTAAAAAAATTAACCTTCGCCATAACTGAATGTGAGAAAACTATGTGCTTTAATAGGTTTCATTTTAAATAGGACCTTTTGAATTATTTTTAATATAAACTTTTTATACAAAGTTAAAAAATAAAAATAATAAAATGATTTTCAAAACATTTTTTCGTATATATCTATTCTGTGCAGATATTTTAACAATGTTTTTATCTTCGTTTGTAAATACAACTGTAATTACACTTATGAAAAATCTTTAGTATTATGGAACATAAATCCACAAAATATTTACTTAAAAAAATAGTTTTTATGGTTATCTGTAAAAATTCTCCAACCAATAGGAATAAATTCCAAACCATCGTCATTTTATATATTCAGTCATTATCGATCTATTTCTGGATGAAGGCCTCCCCGTTACTCTTCACTCTCCTCGGTCCTTCGCCATTTTTGGCGTGTCACATTCCCTGCTCAGATAATTTTGTCTGTCCATTGACATTTTGGGCGTCCTCAGGTTGTTTTTTCGTCTGGTGGATACGATTCAATAATATTATTTGTATATCAACTGTCTGAATATCTTGAAATATGATCCACCCATTACCAGTTACGCTATTTAGCAGCAACAATTACATTATTCACCTTGCGTTCTCTAATCTATAGGTTTCTTTTTCTGTATCTTCTAGTGTTTCTCAACATATTTCCTTTCAAACCACGCTGTGTCATCTGAAGCTTCGGAATTAGTTCATAGTCCAGGATTCAAAGTCCAAGATTCAATATATATATATAATACTACAATTATGTTTTTTTTCTGTATGGTATCATTCCACGCAGGAGAACATTGTGTCTACCTCATTAATAATAGAAAATTGATACTGTTGAACAATATGCATGCATTAGTGAATTCCTAATTACGAGTGGTAAATTATTTCCTAGCGATATTCTTTCTTATTTATCATTATGAAATAATTATTACCCACTTACATAAAATATTGTAATTAAATTAAATAACCTACAGTACAGCAGCATTGTAATGTTTAAATGTTAAAATTTTTGATTATAGACTTGTTTGTTTTGAAAACAATGTGTTTTCAGAACAAAAAGATCATGTATTCACATTTCAACGAAATTTGATACTTCATTTCAATGAAATGCATCATTTTTTAGCTTTTGTGATAAACAAAAAATATAAGAGTTTTATATATTATATTAATTATGAGAGTAAAAAAATTATTTGACAACAACAAAACTATGATTATACGGTGTATACTATCAATTTGCGAAATGTATTGGGGTGTTAATAGATGTTGTAAAATGAAAGTGAATAAGTCTTTTACTTAAGTTTAATTTTAACAAGTACCTTTAAATTATTTAGGAATTGTTTGTGTCTGTACCACTGAAGTACGAGTATGCCTGACAAATGATCTCAGCATGCTTACCGCATATAAATTCAAATAGGTTATACGAGTGTCTGTCTTTATTTTTCGTTCGGGCACATCTGTTGAATTCTTTAGTGTATTGAATAAGCCGATGGTGTAATTTTTTCTAAACGACCTACTTTAATTAACCATCTCTCATGAATATTATTCAAGGCATTAGTTAACCTTGGAGTGCTGTTATTTGTACCATAATATATATAAATAATCTCCCGTGCATAATTTAATGATAATAAATTAGACACTAAACGTGATACAATAGATCGTTCTAAATAGATGTAAAGTTTAAGCTCTCACTTAAGCGTAAGAAAATACGTTGCGTGATAATCTAACCAAATAATTTAGGAAATTAAAGAACTTGGAATTTTGGGAACGGTTTACCGCCCCAGATATCCTGAGAAAGGTGAAAGCAAGGAGTTGCAGTGGGCGGGATATGTAGCACAAGCAGAGCACACACAAAGATCTCATATACAAGCCAACATAATCGAAACCGATAGGAAAATCAAGACGCAGATCGGCGAATGAGGTGAAGACAGATCTGCAAGAAGTAGGCAGATACCCGGCGGTCTGGACCACAAAGGCGATGTCAAAGAATGTGACTGCGGTCATGGGCTTTTGAATCCCATAAGATCGTTAAAGAAGAAGAATAAATTAGATATCATTTAAAAGCAAACGAAATGGAATACGAAACGGAAATCAGGAAAATAATATTATTTTCAAATTTATATAAAATGATTGGTAGATACAATACATGGGAAGTAGCTACCTACCAAGTTATTTTATAACTAGGAGTTACGAGGTCGGATTTTTTTCTATTATATCATTATGAACGTTTTAATCTTTTTTTTGCTTTTCTTTTCATAACATAAACATTATTTTGTTACTTAAATGTATTCTATTATATGCATTATCTTTATGGCGATCAAGCTGATTATTATTCATTTTAGGGGTTAGGTTAGATTAGGTTAGCCCGTCCTACAATGTGATCAATGAAATGTGTAAAAATAAATTAATCAAATGAAAATATTATTTATAATATAATTGATATTTTCATAACTTTGCATTGATTGATTTTGATTTATATTTAAAATAACTCATTGAAGACCACATTCTGTGTAAATTGACGTATGTTTCTCAGAAGATGATTTTTTTTTATGAATTCGCTGATATTCGGACTTTCACGTGATCTGGATATCTTGATCATATCACTTTAATCAATGTGGAAAGGTCTTCAAATATTGATTTTCCATATTTAGAACGTCCACGATTCATTGCAGTGATAAAACGTAAAATTAAATGTTGGAGGTATCAAAACTGAGCTATGTTTTATTCCATGAAAACATTAATTTTTCTTCTTTAATGGTAATACAGCCCATATCAAGTTTTGGTCTCCACATGCTCCGGTTCTCTGCGACTGTTCTCCAATTCCAAATCTAAAGCAGCTCTACCGCACTTTTTTTTACGCCCAGCGGAGTTAAGTTTTTTTCACATTTATTTTACCACCTGGGTGTCTATTATGGTTTTTTGGGAAGGTTAATTTGAGTATCGCCAGTGTGAATCTGTGAGAATGTAAGCAATGTCTGGGGCTCGAATGTTAGTTTGCAACGGTCGTGACTCTAGAAAGAGTGTGCGTGTGTGCCAGATAAATCAGAAGGATCGGATTAAATGTGAGTCTGGGGCCCTATTTCTTCCAGCGCACACTATGTTCAGATCATCGCGGAGTGTGAGGAGTATGTGTGATGGTAGACTAGATCAGGCAATGAGAAGATAAATAACATACGGTTAACACGAGATTTATTCCATACTGTTATACAAAGTTATGGGCATGAAGTCTGATTTAGAGCTTGTGGTCGGAAAGATGGCACATAGGCGAGTAACGCTCGCGCGTCGATCTTTACAATAGTTGCCGCTTGATGTTATTGTAGCATGTCGCCTGACGTCAGTACCAGGAGTGCTGATGGCTGTTGAGAGCTTGGTTTAACATCTAGGTAACTGTGAGGCGTGTTTATCGATTCTTTTTGGGATCTACG
This sequence comes from Eubasilissa splendida, assembly GCA_031772225.1. Taxonomy (NCBI): domain Eukaryota; kingdom Metazoa; phylum Arthropoda; class Insecta; order Trichoptera; family Phryganeidae; genus Eubasilissa; species Eubasilissa splendida. The sequence continues at coordinate 19,972,974 of CM062848.1, read as the reverse complement.
CTTCCTGCATCCTCTAGACGTGACCTGCTTATGTAAGTTAATGTAGTTTTATGTGGATTGAGAGTCTGGGGTTCTAATAAATGTTGTAAAACTCGTCTATCCCACGCAAATCTATAAATACTAAAAGTTCTCCCAATTTAACGGAGATTGTCCACGCTTCACATCCGTAAGTCAATACAGTTCAGATGTCAGTGTTGACTTAGTTTTCCAGTGGACATCCGCGCAAGAATGTTCTATTTTCTTTAGAAATCCTCTTCGTAAGTTCAATTTAAAAACATTTATATTTGGTAATCTTAAAATATTCGTCATAGATATAAATTCGGAACCTAAAGATCACATATCATAGATCAAAGGAAAATGAATCGTCATTCCGATGAAATGTATTAGTTTTTTTTTAAATTTTCCTACGAAGACAGCGTTAGACATTAATTAAAAATAATGTATTAATGCATGGATTTCATAGAAATGAGTGTAATCGATACGTGCGAAGAATCACATCAATATGAAGAATATTAATAATATTTTACATTATTTTAAAAAAGAAAATATATAAATAATTAAACAATCGCGTCACACGGTACGTGTATAATTAGTTAAATATAATGATTGCTAATTGTGTGACTTTTCACAGATACTACTCTGCGCCGCAACCACGTAACAAGCCGTGATTATTGATGAGAATTAATGATTAGGTAAGTGTGGTGAGGAATGTTCAATAATTTAGTTTAAATGGATCCTACATAAGCGATTACAACGACATATGTCATTAGAAATTAATACACCCAATGTCAAACCATCGCCTTAAGTACATAGTAATATCGTGAAGGTACATATATCGGCAATAATTTGTACCTCATCGTATGTGGAAACTGGTTGGAATATAATCTATTTATATCGATCATTAGTTAATTATGCATCTATTCCATTGAGAATATTAATAACATCTCTAAAAACACATGCAATAACAAAATATACATATTTTTAACCTTTGGGGAATAAGAGTATGCGATTGTGGTTGTGTGGGTGTGTTGATGATTGTGGATTAGAAAGATCTGCTATTGTATGTAAGTAACTGCTAGGTGCCCCAATAATTGATCCAATACTCACGTGTTCGATGTGTGATTAATCGCGGAGATGTGTGTATGTGTGTGGCGAGAGCAGGTTTTGAAACAAGAGACTACTTACAGTTTACGCTTGTTTATTGAGCACATTTGACAGAAATGTGGATGAAGTATAACTTACAATAAAGATTCGCGTAAGTAGTTAACGGAAACTTTTCTCGGAACTTGTCGTCCGCAAGGAGGCATGTTATTCGCACCCGGGCGAGTTTTTGCGTCTGTTAGGAGCGCTGGTTTCACGCACCTGTAAATGTGAGGTGCGTTCAGAGGTCATCGGCGATAATGATGTCTATGGAGGCGATAAACCTCCCATTTGACAGCCCGTAACGTACGAACGCGTCACGTAAATATTCAGTATACCAGCCCGTGACGTAGGTACACGTCATCTCTTTCTTGCGGATATTACGATATAATATGTATTTGTAACATAATACCAGCAGAGACATCTCTGTACCGACAGTGTATGTAAACTACAAAACAAAATGTAGTTGATGATGAAAAGCAAACAGAATTATGGTTTATTCAAACTCCGGCATAAATGAGGTTACCGACAATATCGATCGAGTATTGTTTCACGATTTAAGTACATACATCCAATACGTGGTATTTTTTCTCGCGCGCGCAGATTTTTCTAATAAAACTCAGTTTTTTATGTTCATTTCTCATTTCGTTAAACACAGTTTTTTGTAAAAACCCGGACTTTTTTAATAATTCAGACAATATTTACTCTCAATTGTTTTCTTCTTCATCGTTCTCTTTTCCCGTTTACTTAGGGTTGCTTGGACAAGCGCTAGAATGCTATGTCCTAAACTGACTGTCTTCTGACTGATGTTTGACCACTAGATTGCTTGTGGTCTTCCTTGTTGTCTTCCGCTGGTTTTTATTTTTATCGGAGTTTTAACAATATGGTCATTTGGCCTCCTCATTACATGACCATACCATCTCAGCCTGTCTTCTCTCACCTGCTCTATAATTGGTACAACTTTTAAACTTTCTTTGATGTACTCGTTCCGAATTCTATTCAGTCGTTGGTGTTAAATTTTTTTCGTGGGCCTGTTTTGCGTATTTAAAATATAAACTAGTATAATAAAATATTTTCTTTATTTTTTAAAGCTAATATTCTTTACTTTCTGGATAACTCTCTGTTGTCGAAAGGATCTCAGGATAGGAATGAATAGGTACTCACCACCAATCCGGATTCTGCTGTCTCCTCCAAAGATGTGGACTGTATATTTTTCACTCACTATTTCGTCAAGGTTCCGACACAGTATAGACGCGAAGTTTCGAAATTTGTATTACAGTATAACACGTTGTAACCTTATTGGTTCTAAGTCCGAGACTTAGCCGGGTGTTGAAGGGACGGGGTGGGGGGGGAGGCACAGTGCATTGTTTTCATTCAATAATTAAAATATTTATACACAAATAAATGTATGTCCCAAACACCCTCATTTATTAAAAGTCAAGGATCTCTTCAAACTGCATAATGTATCAAGAGAAATGTAACATTGGGTATTTTAATTTATTTTGTAATATACTACAGATATATAGGTAGGTAGGTTTACATTAAAAAAAACCGTTTTAATATAAAAGTTTTTAAAATATGATTATTTATTAAAAACATGAAAATGTAGAATTGCTGACTTATTGTTCTGATTTACTTCAGTGTCATGTTACCAACACCATATTCAATTTGTATTATTTGTGGTTTCACAATTGTTGATGCAATCATACTGTATGGTCAATCATACTCATGCATAAATAAATTCAAAATAAAATCATATATAAGTACCTACTCAAAATTAAAAATATGGCTGTCACATTTGCAGATTTTCCGCGTAGTTTTATCTGAATAAATATTGTTTTATTAATTTTTTTTTTAAATCATTAAAAAAATGTAAAAATTAAGTAAATAAATATCCACAGTTCCATACGAGTATACAAATAGAATAACTGGTGACCATCAGAACTGGTACTATGGTGTTCTCAGCAGAAACACCGGTCTGATTCTAATTGGAAATATCATTTTGAAATAAAGTTTCGTTTTCGTGATAAATTTTACCGGAGAAGCCGAAAAGAGGAGAGAGCTGAAAAACATTTTATTTTAAATCTATGGTCACTTCCCGGAGTTGTCCGCAATTCATATTAAGTTTTTATTTAAAATAAGAATTTAGACGAAAGAAGGATACTATCGTTTTGCGCAGACCCAAATAACGGTGCATGCAAAATTTGATTCAGGCAGAGGCAGGGTGAATTGTCTGGGGGACTATATTTTTCCCAGTAACCTCGATTGCAAGTGAACAAAATTTGCATGGTTTAATATATTACGCATATATTATATATAGGGTGAAGTGACCGGGGGGAGGAGGGAGGGTGCCCATGTTTTGCGCAGGGTCCTAAAGAATGAGATTGCATTATTTAGTTTAGATTTATGAAATGGTATAGAATAATATAGGAAACGTACATTAAGATTTATATAAATAAGTATAGATTGAACCCCGAAACGTTGTTAAAAAAAAACTGTATAATTTTAAGGAGAACACATGAAGTTGCAATTTTTAATACAAATTAAATGTATTAATTAGAAAGATATACATATCAAATCAACTTATCGAAAAAATATGACAGTTGAACGACAGATGAATCAATGTATAATTTTGAAAATTTGTCGTCAACTTACTGTATTGGTGTAACATAATTGGTTAACGCATTTCCTAGGATAGGAAGAGATCCAGGTTCAAATCCTGGTAGCAACAACAATAATCTTTCGGTAAATTGATTTTATATTAATATCTTTCTAATAATACATTTAATTCGTATATTTTTGTTTACAAATACATAATATCTAAAACTCGTAAATCCCGTAAACGTCCATAGGATGGTTTCCGTGAAAAATAATAATATTCATTTATAAATATCTGTTGACAGAATAACAGTATTATAACATAGTGGTATTCCGATATTTAAATTTCTGATATTAGAAAGAGACATTGATTTCTATTGGAAAAACGTACCTCGAGAACAAAGAGGTCATTTAATGTAATGTAATGTAAAAACACATAGGAATATACGAGGGGAAGTAAAAAATAAGGTTCCTACATTTTTTTCAGGTATAAGGTATTTTTTATTGCAATAAATAAGTAAACCATCTGAAAGCTTGTACTTTATTCTATTTTTCTACATAGTCTCCTGATTTTTCTATGCATTTTTCCTGACGAGTTATCCACTTCTGAAAACCCGCTTCGAAGAATTCCGCCGCTAGGCCGCCGATGAACTTGGTGACCGCTTCTTTCACCTCTTCATCTGTATTGAAGCGTTGTCCACCCAAGTGTTGCTTCAATTTCGGAAACAAGTGGAAGTCGCTGGGAGCAAGATCAGGGCTGTAGGGGGCATGGTCAAGCAATTTCCAGCCGAATTTGTCCAGTAGGGCGGTGGTCTGTCGAGAGACATGCGGGCGAGCGTTGTCGTGGTGCAGCCAAACGCCCTTGGTCAGCCTTCCTCTCCGGCGATTTTGGATGGCTCTTTTGAGTTTTGTCAATGTCTCGCAGTACCTGTCCGAATTGATGGTGGTTCCTTTAGGCATAAACTCGGTCAGCAAGACGCCTTTTCGGTCCCAAAACACCGTAGCCATCACTTTCCCTGCGGAAAGCGTCTGCTTAAACTTTTTCGGCCTAGGCGATTCAGGATGGCGCCATTGTTTGGACTGTTCTTTTGTTTCTGGAGTGACGTAGTGACACCACGTTTCATCTCCCGTAATAATGGAGTCCAAGAATTCTTCGGTATTCTCGGCGCATTCTCGAAGAAACCCCTCGGCACACTTGACACGATTGTCTTTGTGGGTTTCTGAAAGCATGTGTGGGACCCACCGCGCGCACACCTTGCGATAACCAAGTTTATCGGTCAAAATGTTGTCGATGGTTTTTTCACAAACCTCAGGAACCTGGACAGCAAGCTCCCGAAGCGTTACTCTCCGATCTTCGAGGAGAATGCGCTCAATCTTCGCCACGACTTCGTCCGACACCGATGGCCTCCCACTCCTTTGCTCGTCGTGGACGTCTGTGCGTCCTTCGGAGAACTCCCTGCACCATTTGCGGACGTGTTGGACGCTGATGCAAGCTGTGCCATAAACTTCTTCCAACTGTCGATGAATTTCAACAGGTTTAAGCTTCTTCGCGTTTAAAAATCGAATCACCGAACGGATTTCACACCTGGCGGTAACGGCGATGGCGGGTTCCATAGCGGATGGCTGTCAGACCTTTACTGAGCGTCGCAGCGTTTGCTCCCGGTAGTGGGGATGTAGTTAAGGGACCAACAATCAAGGCGGTGTTGCCGGATTTCGCCTAGCATCTCGCGTGGCGAGTGTACAGCGTAAGGAACCTTATTTTTTACTTGGCCCTCGTAATATATAAATTAGATTTTTAGAGCTACATACATGTATAATAAATTGTCAAGTTATAATTTTGAAGATTTGAGGAAAAAAATTTTTTATAATTTTTATATTTTAAAATACCTTTTATTTGAAATTGTATATATTTTAAAATCATTTAAAATATCATTATATGTTCATTACGCAAAAGATTTTTCAAGATACATATCTTTATATATTGTTGCGTAAAAGCATAGATGCCGGAAGAAACAGGATATTTGGAAGGAGGTTTGCACTCACCACAATCCAATTCTTCTGACACCTCCAAGATGAACTGTAAACTTATATTTATCACTATCTTCGTTCAGGGGTCCTAGTCTCAACGACGACGTCTCAATTTAATACTCTACTCCGATTCATTAATTACCGTACCGGTTCAAGGTCGCCGTTTGACTAGCGGCGGCGTGCCGGGTGAGGAGTGGAGAGGAGGGGAGAGGAAGGCACAGTACACTAGTTTCGTTCAAGAATAAATATATGTCCCAAACATATATTTATTCTTGAACGTATATTATAAAGCTGATGGTTTGGTTATATGGAACGGATGAATGAGGAGAGAATGGTAAGGAAGATATATGACGCAAGTGTTGATTGCACCAGAAATAGAGAACGTCCGCGGAAGACTTGACACGACCAGGAAAACCAGATAATGGAGGATGGTCGAGCTTGTGTGATAAGATGTATGAATGTAGATGAGGCAAGAACAGTGTGTCTGGACAGAAGAGTGTGACATTCTATTCTATATTTTATTTGTACGGAAACTCATTTTTCTTATGCGCATTATAGTCCGTCATATTTTTCTCGGTCAGTTGTCATAAGTTTTAAAAATAATTTTATTATTAGCGTATTTTTGTTACAGTGCCAACATTCCAAGGAGAGATCTTGAAATTATCGAAAATCACCAGGTCCGAGATGGGAGCCTATCTCTGCATCGCCAGCAATGGGGTTCCTCCTTCGGTCAGCAAGAGGATCAGGGTCAACGTTCATTGTAAGTTAAATCAATATTTTCATTCGCTTGCGTACTGTAAGTAACTTATATTTAGAATAATTTGTAAAAATTATCGTTGAATTGACGATCTAAACAGTAGTAATTCTGACATTGAACTTGCCACAATATTTCAAACGTAGCCTAATCAAATAAAATTCATGTTAGTTAGTTGTCGTGTTATGCAAAGAATTAATTGTAACAATGTCAGAAAAATATGTGACAACAACAAATACTTCGTACATGTTACCATGGTGACATACATTTTATTCAGTACTCACAAATGTCAAACGTTAGAAAATAAAATATGCCCTATCACATTCATATAAATCAGTAAAAGTAGGTAAAGAACTTCATATTAAATCAGTACCCACACGATTTCCGCCTAAAAATTCGAATTATATAAATCATACATAACTATTACCTACCTACAAAAAATTTAATGCTTAACGACAGTTGTTCATGAAATAAAATTTTAAAAATTTAAATTTAAAATAAAAACTCATAATACATACGCACGCATGTGTATATCGATGAGAGTACTAATTGTGCTCACTGATTTTATAAGGTTATATTTTTATTTTTAAAAATGTAGATACCTTAATGTTTATATCGTTAAAATAAATTTCATATAACTTTTGTGGCTTATTTTGTATTATGCAAAGGTGTCCAGCGGAATAATTTCAAGATTAAATTGTAATTGCTCGTAAACCATCAGGGTGAGATGAGTGATTTACGAATTTGCCAGTTGCAATGAGTTACTAGTCGGGAGCGCACCGCGTGTTCGCGGTTGAGCAATATTTAAAGTGCGGTGATTCATTGATTCGTGCGCGTCGCACTTTTTGTACTCACTTTAATATTCGACGAGTAAATGATGGGCCGAGCACGCAATTTATCTGGTGTAGGGTTCAAAAGTTCAGACAAGAAGGGACGATGGTTAACCAAACTCCTCCGGGACCATCAACGTCAGCAGCGACACCAAAACATGTGACTCAAGTTCGACGTGAAAATATGCGCAATCCGCATAAATCGATAAGGAAGATTGCAGCCTGTACTGGAATAAAAAAATCAACAGTGCATGTTAGTTTGATACAGAAATTACAATTTCACCCATGCAAACTGCAAATCGTGCAGTTTCTCAACAAAAATGACTGTTATTTACGTGAAACCTTAGCAAGAATGATGCTGGAACGTTTTGGAACAACACGAACGATTGGAAACAAATTGTTTACTGACGAAGTACATTTTCATATCGATGGCTATAAACAAAACATGAGATACTGGTGCTTCGCCAACCCAAGAAAACGTCATCAAAAATGTTTGTATTGTCCAAAAACAACAGTATGGTGTGCAATTTCTGCCCGAGGGATAATTGACCCTTATTTTTTTAACCAGCGAGAGACAGTCACTGCTGACGAGTATTGATCGACGAGTTTTTGGTACCGCAATTGCAGTTATTTCCCGAGTTCAACAACAGAACACAATTTCAGAAAGACGAGGCCACTCCACACACAGCTTGAGTTTCAATGGAGAAGCTGAGGGGAATTTTTCCCAATAAATTAATCAGCAAGTATGGAGACATACCCTGGGCACCTTGGTCACCGGACCTTACACCGTGCAACTTTTTTTTGTGGGGATATCTAAAGTCGAGAGTTTACAGTAACAATCCTCGAACAATTCAGGCCCTACAAGAAAATACGCTTTGCTCTCGCGTGTTCGCAAATTTAAGAGCCCGATTGCAAGAGTGTCTTGAGAGAAATGGACGGCATTTAGATGACATTGTTTATAAAACGTAAAATCTGCGTCGTTAAAATATGAGAATATCATTTAAATTTTTTATTTATTTAATAAACTTGACAATTTTTCGCTGGACATCTTCATGATACAGGGTTATCCAGTAAACGTGATAAAACTTTACAATGCAAATTAACTTAAAAACCAAGAATGATATCAATGATTGTTTTAATTTTAAAGATTGCCATTAATATGCCATTAACAATGGAATATAACTTCATTAAACATGCATTCTTCGGATGCAGTTTTCAGCCATTCCTTCACTGGTGCAATTTCACCAATAACACGAGTCATGTTGTATTTTAATTATTCAATTATTATTGGTTAACACAAGCCGGATCATGTAGATCTTTACGCCAAATACGCCATGTTGTGCCATATGATAAACCTAAATATTGTAAACGTCGAGGAATCGATAACTTTGGATCAACCATTATATTTTCATTTACAGCGGCAATATTGGCTTCACTCCGGGAATTTCTTTGTCTTACCAATATCCTCACATCACGTAAAGAATAATTGTTTTAAACCTTTTCATAATTCGATGAATAGTTTGCTCAGATTCATGATTATATCTATTATAAAATTCACGAAGTGCTCGAGTCGAAGACTGATTTTGATAAGTTTTAATAATTTGTAAACATTGTTCCAATGTGAAACGCTCCATTGTAAAATGCCTGAATAATAATAACTATAACAGCTGTCAACATATTAATAAACATGGCTACTAATATTTGAAGTTCTATCACACTTATTGGATAACCCTTGTAAAGTTGGCACATAAAAGTTATATAATAATATTCCTTTTAAAAATATATCTTTTTTTGAACAGCAATAATAAATGACTTACTTATACATTATAAAAATCCTTCAAACAGGCTTTGAAAACTATTTAAATTCAGCGTAGTACTAAAAATGTAAAAAGGAAATGTTAACTTGTATTAAACTCGACAGTGTGTAACAATGTGTTTTAAAAATGTTTTATTTTTACATACAATAGTCTCGTGTTCTGTAACCATATTTTAATGATCAACTAGTAAGTGCATATTCGAACACAATGTACATGCAATATATATGTAAGTGAAGGCAAACAGGTCATCTTCAATCAATGAGGTAATATCATGTATTATAACTGCAATTTGACATCTCGTGTTATGCTTCGTGGGATCATAACAGTAGGGGCTAATCATAGGAAAATATGTATCTTTTTATTTCTTTCGAAACCAAATCTATTAAACAACTATTTTCTGATCAATTTATTATTTTTAATGACGAAAATATTTAAATCACCTCTTTGTAAAGATTGATGTAGTAGGTAAATATGTAGATATTTTCCATGTTAGAATTTCAAGTTCAATAAATCATTGGTACCTTCAAACGTACATACTCGGAAGAATAAAGTTTTGTGTAATTTTAATTATATTTTTGTAGCAGAAATTTGTTAAAATAACTGAATGTAAATTTTATTCATGAAGTTCTTTGAAAACACATTTCAAGGAGTAATATTGTTAATTGCATGTAATTACTAGAAGATCAGCAAATACATTTTGTAGTTTCATTTTACAGTAACTTGCGACGTAAATTGACACTGGTGTGAACTGTCAATGTCATGTAGACTAGACGAATGTTCTTTCTTCTGACGACTTCTTGTAAATATCTAATGAGTTCTTTTAACTCTTAACAAATTAAACAGTAATAAAAATCACAATTCTCTTAAGATAATTAAATACATGCGTCGTTTACTTCTAAGCCCCACTATAATTAAAAAATGTATATTTGAATTCAGTTTTACTAGGAAAAAAATTTAACTTGCAATTGGTTCAAATACTATACCGCAAATAATAATTTACGCAATTGAACAAATAATAACAAGTTTAAGTTTCGTATCAAAATACTTTATAATTGAGTTCTTAACCTCCAAACGGCTCAATAATGAAATTGACTATTAGTTTTAGTCGTATTCCACTGACTTGTACCAAAGAAGATCACATAATGTGAGCGACAAACACCTAAAATACGCGTGTTGAGTTTCAAACACCTCTATAAATTGTATAAAGTGGCAATAAATTTTGTAATTGATTGCAGTATTGATACATACATATACCGTATCTTCAAAATATCTATTGAAGCATTTAGATGAATATTCTATTTTTAAACGTTTTTTGTGATATCTGGGTTTTGTTAAAAATTCGTTATAGAGAGGTTTGTAATTAAACGACTCACGTATTCAATGAATCTATTGTTAAAATTTTTGACATTTTGTACGATTTAATATAATTTTGTTATTGTACCTGATTCTTGAACGAGTTAACTCAAATGACCTGCGGTTGACATTTATTGTGTCGAAATAAGCCATCAAAACTACAATTTCTTTTTTTATCCATTTAGTCCATCCAGTAATCCAAGTACCGAACCAGCTTGTGGGGGCGCCTCTAGGCACTGACGTCACTCTGGAGTGTTACGTGGAGTCTTCACCCAAATCAATTAACTATTGGGTGAAGGATAGTACAGGTAAATATTCAAAGATTTCTTTATTTACATAAAATAATATAGGCTGATGATTATTATTTATAGATATAAGGTCTTTTAGAAAATGAAAACGCATTACATATATCAGACACATGTTTTTACTAGTTCTAAATAATATTCATAAATTAAGTTAAATAAATAATATTCTCCCTGGCGGAGAACGTAACCACGATCTTCCGCATGACAGGCTGGGATACTAACCACTAAACTGCCGACTGATAAAATTAAGGGGTGAATATGGACGATTACTAATATCTTAAGCTATTTATTAATGAGCTCTTTAATAACTAAGCTTGTTACAAAGTTCAACCAGGTGTAACTATTTTTTAAATTAAATATATATGAAATTGGCTTGCAGGCCTGGATCCATCCGTTACCTTTATTAGTTATCGTGGCTTCCGACGACCGGACATCCTCTCCATATCCCGCTTGCGACATCGTCCCACATAAGCCACAGAGTTCTTCCATCCCGGGTCCAGGAAAATTAAATTATTTATGCAGAAGAGATGAATACAATACAAATTAGGATGTATGCACTAGTAATTATGACGATTTCTCTTACCCATTATGATATATAAAATGTACGAGTTTAACTCGTTCGACAGAGGCCAAACGCGAAGCTTGTCTACAAGTAAATGAATTCTCTCTGCGGAGCACGCCGGTAGACATATCCTCAACCGCAGCCGACCGCGCATGCGCGAGAGTGTTGCTTTAATTTAATTTTTTTTTTCCAACCGAATTTTATTAAAATTATTTTATTTTTTATTTTTCTGAGAAACAAACAGTACAGTAATACTAATTAATATAAAATATGGAATATAAAAATAGTTCCAGTACGTAGTACCAAAAATAGTAAGTTTCTTCGGAATTAAACAAGGAAGAGTATAATATAATCAAAGAAATAGTACATAATGAACTAAAGAATAGTACATTTTAACAAATTGATAAACAAAAAACGTTTTACACTAAAAAAAAATATAATAAACTAAAAAATAGTACATATTAAAAAAAATGATTAACAAAGGAGTGTTTTTACACTGAACATATAAAGTGGAAAGGGCAGGGAGGGGAGGGAAATAGGATAATATTAAGTACTAAAAGTTCTGGGGACGTATTTTATAACGTTACAAGATATAGAGCTCGCTTAGCATGTGAGAGGCAGCGGGATCGTTACTTGGCGCCTCCAATATCATTTTGAATTCAAATAGGTTTTGACGGCGCCGAGTATTCAACCTAAGGCTTCCGAAAAACAGTCCGAAAAAAAACGGTTTTCGGTTTTATTTCGTATCAAATACCGGTTAACCGGTTTTAAGCGACCTCGGAAAATGAATATATTTTTATTTTATAATATAAAATAAATATATAAATATTTGTTTAAAATTATAGAAAAAAAATCTAATTTCATTGCTTATAAATATAGTATTAATGGTAAAATAACCAGAAATAGATAATAAAATGCACGAAAAAAAGTATGTATTATATTTGAAAATATACTATCATACGTTAACTATTACATAATAGACAAAACAAATTTATTGACAAGAGAAATACAAATAATGGATTATCATTTTATACATATCCAAAATTTGGAGGAAATATATTCAAACATATTTGAAAGGGTACTTGACCGCCGTACAATATTGCTTATTTTTATATTTACCTCAACCAGCTGACTACTTATCAGGTATTGGCCGATCCTTTCACAAAAAATGATGACCTGAAGAAACCCTTTTTGGAACGGTTTTTCTCAGAAACGGCAGTCTTATCGCTGTCGCTTCGTTAAGGAATTTATTCATAGATTTTGTGCGTTATTTATAATTTTTGAGAAAAAATTAATATTCTTTAATTAACTTAAAAATAAGCGTAAAAAACAGTTAACCGAGTCAAAAAAGCCGATTTTCGGGTTTTCTTTAAAATGACCGAAAAACCAGTTAATTGGTTTCGGTTTTAACCGGTTTGGAAGCCCTAATAAAACCCTGTATTGTACCATAAAATAAAGTATAAGTGAATGTATAAAAAAATGTTGCGAAATTTTTTAACGTGCTATTTCTAAAATAGTATTCATTATTGTATATTATTGTTCTAAACATTTATCAGGATACCCGTACAATATATTATATTTATTTTATATCGTAAACCAAGGAATTTCTTCCACAAATTTCGTATTTGTGAAGTACCAGGTTGAAAATTTCTACATTTATTACAAAAAAAGCTGATATAACTTGTAGAAATAAATAATCATTAATTTAAACAAATACTTAACTAACTTTGTGTTAACCACATTAATTATTTTAACGCGACCAGTTTTGCTACCACTGTATTTACGTCAGGATAGAGGTGAACTAACTATTTCATAACGTATTATATGGATTAGTTAGTGTACATCTGTTCTGACGAATACAAAACCAGTCGATGTCAATGTAATCAACGTCGTTAATACAAAGCTACTTATTTGTTTCAATTAATCATAATGTATTATATAATCATAAAGTTGAAGCTACAAAGATTAAAAATATATCACACTTAAATAATTGTTGATGCTATTAGCTACCAGAAAAATAAATATTAATTACGGGGTTTAAAATTTCTAACGATGATAGATCTTTATCAGAAAAACGTACGTCAGTTGAATAATTATTCACTTTTACTGAGTTAGTTCCATTTATTTTTAATCACTTGACGTTTCAGTTCAAAAATGTAACAGTTTGCGACATACGTCGGATATGTCATCCTATTTTTCAAGATTTAATAGTGATTTAAACATCCAAAAAAAAATTTCACGGTGATTATCACCATTCTATTCTTAAGATATCCTTTTAATAGCTGTAAATCGTATTGGATTTGAAACGAAAGTAAACTAGCACGTTCAATTAAAAATGATTTATTATCATCATTATCTATATTTTTAATATACGGTGTTTCCGATTTAAGCAATAGATAAATGTACACTTTCACTAGCCAGAGCGGGCGTAAATTAGTTTTTCCCGATATCTTTTTACTGATTGTCTTTATATTGGTTTTTCCCACCGGCAGTCCCAATATGACACACAAATAAGTACACGTAACAAATAATTTTTATAACCTATTTTGTTCCAATTACAATGAAAAATGGTTATATTTGCTTTTTTTGCCAATCTAATCACACAATTTTGTAAATTTTACCTATTACGATGTTTTAAAAGTAGTTATTATTAATATAAATTTAAAAAAATGTATTGTATAAGTTCATAGGGTTTTTTTCCAAGTCAAAAGGCAAGTGTACTTTGGAAAGCATTTTTTGACATATAATCGTATGTGTGTTAATATTATTTTAATGCCAGAGTATAGTTATATCGAATTTGTCTTAAATTTTTCCATTTGTAGAAAGTGTGTGTTAATTGTTTGCTAAAGAAAATGGAGGGTAAAGTACAAAAAAAACCTAACATTTCCAAGTTTGAGTTAAACTCTACTAGAACCATAAAGGCTATTAGAACCATTTACTATGAATTTAGTCATCTACCATAAATAACTTACGAGGTATTTAACTATTAAATTTAAATTTATTAACAACAAGCCCGTCGCCTTGATGTCTCTACTTAAGAAAAACGGCCGGGAAGACAGCATCAAGTATTTTTTCGCATGATAATGCCCGTCCGCATACTGCTAACATTACAAAAGGTATCCAAGAACTCGTTCGGGAGATTGTTCCACATCCGCTCTAGTTTTTTGATATTTCTCCAATAGATATATTTTTATCTTTTCCGCTCACTATCCAACAATCTCCGAGGAATCTACCGTGATAACGATGCTGATGTTATTAAGGTAGATTCTTCAAAATCGGCTTTACAACTTCTTAACATCCTAACCATTAAATTTATTTAAGTATGGGATAGAAATATGGCCAGAATGTTGGGAGTCAATCATAAGCAATGCAGGAGAATATATTAATAATTTTAGTTAATGTATTTTGTATTAACCAGATAATAGCTTCAAAGATGCGCATTTAGAAAAGGTGAACGAGCCCTCGTGAGATGAATTAGGTTTAAATATTTGCAATCAATAGTTCAAAGATAATATTTCACAAAGGGCGATTGTATATTATTTCAAAAAGTGCGTCAATTTAACATTAAATTTTAATTACACAAAGGTTCAAGCCATTTGTTATAATTACTGTGGGTCCACACCGAGCAAACCAGGTGCACATAATTTACAGTGAATTCAATTAACATTTGCAATAACAAAGCACTTTGTGTGTTTCTGTGTAAATTATAGCGCGAAGTAATTATTTTAAGACGTCAGCGGTACACGGTTTGTGGTCGACAGGATGTAAGTGAAACTTAGCAAATAAGCTCTAATGCATGTAAACGTTCAGCCCGTTGGCCGCCGTCGCCTCGGGGAATCGACGGTCAACATTTGTAATGTGAGAGCCTCGTTGCGGGTTATATAGCTACATCATAACCATTAATGTTTTCAAATCCAGGATGAGCCATCCATTTACAATAAATCCGTAAATAAATACATATAATATTTTTAATTAAATTTAATTATTAAGGAGAACACACTCTTATTATTGTGAACTTATTCAACTTCACAAAAAGAATTTGTTCTCCTTAATAATATATAAGTTATATCAATGTGTCCAAAATTAAATAAAAATGAATTATTAATTCTGACGTCAGCTATCAGTTTACTCAAAGGTATTTGAGATTCTGTAAAAACAATGTAGATGGCTTTCAAATAATGGAACGATAGATGTATTCGTTTGCAAAAGTGTAACATATGGGTTCGAAAATTTGTCGTTAAAAATACTGTCGCTGTAGTAATACACCTTCCCCGAATTGGAAAAGAGATTCAGGTTTGAATCCCGGTAGCGCTACAAAAATATTTTTGGATAAAATTGATTTATAATTAATAGATTTAATTAGTATTTAAATTAAATTATTAGTAATTTTATATAAAAATATGAACAAATTAAAGTCAGGTGTATTTTAAAAATGTAATGGACAAATGTATCGTAAAAAACTAAGTTGCTACCAAGACATTGCCGGTAGATTGCTTTATACAACTGCGTTAAAATACGCCTGACTTTAAGGGACATATTTATTTTGGTTTAATTTTCAAGGGATGATAGGTACTCAATATAAATCCATTTCGGCACTGACTGCTAGAATAAGGTAGATTTAAAGTATCACAATGGAGTTACGAAGTCTTTTAAATATTTTGAAGCAAGATAGCAAGATATGGTTGAGGAAATGTGGTCTAAAAAAATTAAATTTTTATGGTTGAGGAAAAACACCCAAAAATTAGCTATGTACTTTGTACTTAGAAATAATGTGAAAGACGTTGTACACGAAATCAATACATTTTAATATCTGCTGAAAATACTGTCAACTTTATTAACAAGGCCGGGGGGCAGAGGGGGAGTGAAGAGGCACTCCCTTCCGGGAAACGAGATGGCACAAAAGAAAAACAAGTAAGAGACTCACCCTCCACGCACCAATGCCGGCGGATCGGCAATCAATTGGGAACAATGAGGGCAAATCTCGTTTTGGCAGCTGTGCAGTATCGCCCTGTCAATATACGGGGCGCTATCGAACAGTTGCATTGTAGCATTAAAAAAATGCCAACCAGGCGGCGAATGAGTAGGACCGAGATAGAAACAATGAGCTTATAGTATCGGTACTGGGTAAGCGGTGGGTCCGCCCTCATTTTCAACTTTATTTTATCCACGGATTAGGTCACAATATTGAATCCGCACGTTCTAAAAAAACATTTTTTAAAAAGATTATGAACATAAAAACTAATAAATAAAATGAGATACTCCTCATAGTTGAAACATTAATTATTTTATATAAATAAAATTACTTCAATCATGTGTTTCAATTCTGTAGTAAATGTCTTAATTAAATATAACCAATGTTATGAAAATATAAGTACAATATTACTTAGGGTCGCCCAAAACGAACTTCCTTAATAAGCGTTTATTAAATCTAACAATAGAATTATAATATACAATCGAAACACCCTCTTATGATTTTTTGACAACCTGTATGAAATTCTAAGAAGAAATATGGCTTTTGTTTTACAATAATATATTCCTATCTCTTTTCGGTACCGAAACTCTTCAAGCGAGGCCGTTATTTGCATAAGAGATTTATCTGCCACATAACCCCTCAGTTCTCGAGTGATCATATTCACTTCTAGTGAGGAGAATTAGATAAAGCTGTCCTTCGTGTTTTCGGAGAATCACAGATTTGTCGGAGATATAATTATTAAGTTCTTAACTTTACGTCTCTCGTAGGCGTTTCCATTGAAATTCCAAAACTAAAGTTGTACGTACATTCTGCCTCGTGCTAGGTTAGAAGTTTGATTGACAGAATTAGCAAAGCGTCGTAAAATTTATCACTCGTTAGTTATTACACAGTTACATTAACAAAAATTACATTAAATTACCGTGAAAAATTAAGTTGAGGCATTTTAGAATGTCACATTTACGTAATGTCAAAAAATGAATATCTTTTGAGACATTTATTTCAATTCTTTCATTGGTTCAAAAGAGACACCGCATTGGTCCGAATATAACGCGACCGTTACAATTTTACCACATTATTGAGAAAAACATTTTTTACATATTTTTTTGAGAAACAAAAATAAAACAATATGTAACAAATATTATATATAAATTTTAATATTGTGAATGTATTATATACAATACCTATGGTATATTACAAGAAAAATACTTATAATAATAAAAAAAGGGTGCCAATACCATAAAAACGAAGTTTTCTTAGTAATACTGATATTTAAGTTTCGAGCCATTTAATATTCGGGCCGATACGGCATACAAGACTATCATTGAAATTTCATTTATAAACTAATAATTAAACAAAAGTCTTACCATAGTATCTAATATTATAATTTAATAATCTACGCACTCATAAATATCAAACTCATCATTCAATATTGAAAAGATAAAGATTCTGCTATATTTAGGGGCCGGTTGTGTGATCAGTAGTAAATTGTTACTATGCACACTTTTTACTAACACCCGTGGTTAAAATCGTTTGCAGATTGTTTGAACGTCAAATTGACTATTGTTAAAGCATAGATGAGATGTCTATAAGCGCGACAAATAATCATGAAACATGCTTTATTTTATGCTTCATCTATGAATTTTTCACCTCGGCGTTCGAAATTTGTCACTTTGGTGGTGAATTTTTAAAAATTATGTACTAATGTATATTAAACATCGAGATCATCATCGAACGAACTCTCTTCGCGGGATATTGAATGATTAATTGCCGTATACTGCAACGTTCAAAGTACCAATGTGTCAGATGACTTTTGGAACAGATGTGAAGAGTCCGCCATATTTAACTATCGATTCTCGTTTTTATTATCGAACATCGAAGAGCAAAATGAGTTTACTACAGGATGTACTTTCGAAAAGTAAATATTTTTTTACCAATGATAATACAACCCGTTTTCGCAAAAAATTTTTTCTTAGTAACTTTTTTTACTAAAGTAAAAAGTTACTACTGATCACACAACCGGCTATTAATCAATGTATTTAAAAAGCCAAAGATCATACAAGATTTTTTAAGCCATCGTTCCAAAGATTTACAGCAAAAATTTTAAATCAGTTCTATATTTGTTTTATAACTAATATCAATTTAATAAAAAAAATATTGATATCATTTCAAAATTATTATTATTTCATAAATTGTAACGTAAACCGTGACATATTGTGGAATACAGATATCGTCCTAGTCTGGCAGCAACTAGTCAATAATCTGTCTTGTATTGCAAATTAATGTATAAATATTTTTTAAATAATCTTTCATTAAACTAATAAATTCAATATTTTTGAAACTTGAAAGATAAAAAACAAACAAATTACTATCCTAAAAAGAAACATCTGAAATGCAAATGCGACGTAAAATAAAATCAAAATTATCAGTGATAATCGAAATAATTTTTAACATTAATAGAAGCAGTAAGACGGCACTAAAACAATAAAAAAAACCTACGCAAGTCGTTTGTACTTACGAGTTTCTAAGACATTTAATCGATAATATATAAAATGAAAAAATAAATTATTCAGTCAGTGCACTATATAACTGTTTCAATTTACGTTACAGAGTTAGCGTCCGTGACTGAAACAGATAAAATTCTGTAGCGAAATAGAAACTTAAAGCTAACTTGATTATAATTAGATATTTCGTCTTATATTATGATAATTTAAACAATGGTAATACTTTAAAGATTCGAAACTCTCACAAGGAACAATTGCTTAAGAAACTATTAAGAGGTTGACGAGTGCATATACCTAGGTGCTCTCATTCAAAAATATGGAAGATGTAAAGTAGACATCCGAAGATGTATTGGAATGGAATAGCAAAATCAGCGCTGACCATTCTGACAAAGATATGGAGAAATCGTTCTGTCCTAAAAATAACCAGCAGATAAGATAAAACATTAAAAAGATCCTTGTGATACTACGATATTGATTTTCGGAAATATAATTATTTCAAAAGTAAATAAAAAAATAAGCATTTTTAAATCGATAAACATTTAATATAACTGTATTATAACAAACATAATATTCTCAAAACTTGTCCCGACGATGTAGATTTTTATTTGAAAAAATATTTTCAATAACGCCCTTATGTCAGATTTATGGAATTTATTCAGTAACGAATACATATATTGGGTTTGAATGAGTTTGTTGCATTATTATAAAATTTAAAATTATTTTATTAACATGAACAAATTTATAAACTAATAAAAAATATTTTTAAGGATAACACATTCTTATTGTGAAGTTGCAATTTTTCAAAACATAGCTGAAGAAATCCGATGGTTTGGAAATGAAAAAGTCATCAAGTTATTTTTAAAGAGCAGCGTCGTTATTATAGGAGATTCCTCGAAGATCGTTAAATAGAGAGCGGAAATGATTAAAATCTGATGGAGCAAGATTAGGAGAATAAGGTGAATGTGGAATAACCTCCCAACCAAGCTCTTGAATAGCCGCTTTTGTAATGTTAGCAGTATGCGGAGAATATTATTATGCTGAAAAATCACTTGTACCATCGTCCCGTCGTTTTTTCTTTTATTACTGTCTTAAGACGATAGAGTTGTTAGCATCAAACCTCAGATATGATAATTATGATTATATCACTATAAGGAAAACTCCCTACATATTTCTAAGATTTGGAAACATCTTATCACTTACAAATCTGAAAATAATATATTACGCGTTTGTACAGTCACATTTGCAATACGGTATTATTGGATGGGGAGGAGCATATAAAACTTCAATGTCACAATTAGAAATCACTCAAAAAATGATAATAAAAATTATTCTAAAAAATAAAAAAACACTATCCAAGTATACAACTCTTCACAGATTTCAAAGTACCAAAAATAATAGACATATACAAAAAAATTCTATAATCCAAATTTTCAAAATTAAAAATCAATTAAATTTTAGAAGCGAATTCCGATCTACAAGATTTAGAGACCAAATTGATATTCCAAAACTATAATATACAGCAACCCAAAATCACTATGTTTATCAAGGCATCAAATTTTTTAATAATCTTCCCATCACAAATAAAAAAATTACAGACTACTATAAATTTGTAACTGAAGTAAAAAAATATGTACACAGACTATAAGTACTGAAATATAAACTCTCGTATATACTCCTTCTCTATGCACGAATCTTACTCTCATATAAATAATATATATATATATATATATTTCCTACTGATTATTCTAAAAATGTATTATATTTTCTTATATTAAAATAAAACAAAAGAAATTACTTGGAAGCGATTCAGAATAGATGATGGCTTCTTTGTCCCACCAATTGAATAACATTACCTGGATATTGGAAATGTTTTTTTTGTACTTTATTTTTTCGATTGGCACTCCTTAGCCAATAATTAATATTCACTTTCTTCAAATTGAAAAATTCAAGACGTCTTCAATTAAATAATACTACGGCATTAAAATGACTTTTACATATGTCAATAAAATTCTTTTCAAAGGATACATGCCTTGGAAGTTACCAACGCTACTAACTTATGCATCAAAATAGAATATTCTATCCCGGAAATTAATATACCATTATTGTAGCATCAAGTTGTCGGCAATATGTATACTGCGTATGTCTTATACTTACGAGCTAATACCTACTAAATTAAGGCAGAGTTATCATAACAATCTACATACACAATCCCAAAATAACATGTTCAATTTGTGCAGCAAAGCAAATGTTAAACATAAACAAACATTTGAATAAATCACTCTGGTTTTATAGTCGCATTTATCACCGTAACACAAGAACCACGAGTAATAAAGTAAAGTAAACTCTACAAAATTTAGCCTAAAATTATTACATTACATGTTAGTCTCCATTCTAAACCAACTCTTGAAAACCTTAAATTGCCACTCAAGAATAACAGAACATTGAAACCAACTTTTTGGAACTATTTACAAAATAACTGGAGTAGGCTAGACCAGAGAATGGCAACGCCTACAGAATAGCTACAAATACAATAATGGCCGTGACTAAAGTATTTATATATATATAGTATTTATGTTTTGTTTATATATACGTGTGAACTTTTTATTTATTTCTATTTTCCTTGGTTTTCTTTTCATAACATAAATAATATTTCGTAATTTTAATGAATTATCTTTATGGCGAATCGAGTCTTCATAAAAAAAACCGATCACGCTGGAATAAACGCATTATTATTATTATATAGCCTAACATAACATTTACATAAAAAAAAAACATTATTTTCAAAGTTAATAAAGGAATGGCATATATGGTTTTAGAAAATGTGAGTAATTCTTTATTCAATAATATGTATATACTAATTAAATGTATTAATTAGAAAGATATATATATATATGAAATCAATTTTATCGAAAAATATTGCTGTTGCGTTACCAAGGTTCGAACCCCGATTGGAAAAGAGATCTAGGTTCAAATCCCGGTAGCGCAACAGCAACATTTTTCGATAAAATTTATTTTATTTATGTATATATCTTTCTAATTTTTAACATTTAATTAACATTTAATTAGTATTTAAAATATCACAGACCGTCTGTTCTGAATAATTATGTACATCTACACAATAAGAATGTATTCACCTTAATAATAATATGTGTCATTTTTTGTTATAATATTTTTTAAATTCTGTTAACATAAATGGGTGAGAACGATGTCGCAGTTTATTAATTAATGACCTACCCCTGGCTACTCTGTGTCCAGGGTTAAGTCATCACCAGTGTCCATTTTATAATTTATGTATAGGATTTATATTTTGTTATAATATATATAATAAAAGGATTCTAGGGTTGGGAGGTGCTATTGTTTTTCTCAAGCCCTAAAGAGTAACGAAGTTTGTAAAATTTTATCTAGACAGGAAAGTGGTGAGGTGTGAGGGTAAGGGGGGTAGGGTTACTATGTTTTCATCAGGGGTTTAGAATGCAATTGAGCAAAATTTGAAACGGATGGCAAAAAATACAGTATGCATTTATTCATGTATTGGAAGCGGTGCTAGATTCATCTTTATGGATATGTTACAGCGCGAAATCGAAAAACATGCCTAACTATAAGTATTGAGCTATATGTGCGTTTTATACTTTTTCAATTAAAATGTATACATTTAAATAACCCCCGGCGATGGCCTCTGTGTTGTTGTCGTTGTTATCGATTTAAATTCGATTAGATGAACAGTGACTGGAGAACAGTGAGGCCATTAAATAAGTAGCGAGAGGCGAACAGTGAGTAGTGTTTTAATATTTGAATACCATTACGAGGGTAAATATTTCAGTACAGGAATGGCGCGGAAATAGCGCGAGAAGAGCCTCACCATTCGTGTGACGAATACCGTTGTTCTTGTTTATTCCACAAATACTTTAATATTAGATTTTCATTATAATCTAAAATACGTACTGAAGTAAAAAGCAATGTTACTCGATTGACTAAAATTAAATATTACTCTCTCGGGTGGCACTGAAATCCGAGAATATATTATAAAAGGGAGGACAGATTAATTACATCAAATCAGTAGTTTCAGTTTAGTTATGTTTATCGCATTTCTAGAAATAATTTAAGGACTTATTGGATAAAGGTGTTGACAATTTTGAATGAAAAATTAATTAAGAGTTTATTTAAAGTAGGACATATTTCAATAACACGTTTTTAATTCATTTCAAAGAAAACATTAAACAATAGTGTAAATATATCAACCTCTGCATGTTTTTCTTGTTCGATTTTTTTGAAATGTTAATAAAATACAACGTTAATGTGAGAGTATATAAAAAAATTACGAAATTTTCTAATGCAGTATTTATAATACAATGTATGTGATACGTTTAAAATTTTGATGAATAAACAGATTAAAAATATTATAGATTAAATAATATTATTTTTTTGATTTAAAATAATCATTTATTGAGGTGCATGATAAATGACGTAAAAGTATTGCCATTGTCAAAGAAACAAACAAATTTCTAAACATACAATATATTAAATTTGAATAGTATTTACATAAAAGAATCACGCCTGTACACGTGAATTTATCATAATTTACGTATTATATGCCAGACATCCCTTCCACTCAGTTCTATTGTAACAAGTTTCATGTACGCTAAACACCATGTGACTTTATCATGAAAATATTCTCGGAGGTAACTGCTTTCTTGTGACATGTGATTTAACGCAAGAAAATAAACTAAATTTAATAAGTGCATTTTTCACGTGATGCAGAAATAGCAAGATCTGTTTAGTGTGAGCCAGATTATACAATTATTAACACAACATAGAGACAACACGCAACAAGAATAATAAACAGAAAAAAATCTATATATGGCATAAATATATATGTTATAGTTACCGCTGAGACTCAAATTTTAAACATTTTATTGCAGTAAAATGCGTTACTAATTATAACAATAAAAATGTATTTTCATTAAAACATAAAACCATTTTACCCTGACTTCTGTGGTGTTGGAGACACATATGGCTCACACCGTGGATGGCGGTCTTCGTTCAAACATCAAGGACAGATGTTCAACTTGCGAGAAAAGAAGATAGCTTGGAGAAGCTTCTTGTGATAGACCACGTCGAAAGACAGAGAGGAAGAGGAAGAGGAAGATTTCATCCGCCTCCCCAATAGACCGTCCAAGTGGAAAAGGCAATAGATACTTCTATGATGCCCTAAGATATGTAGGATATCGAGAAAAGTGAAGGAGCATAGTCAAAAAGGCGGAAGGTCATGGAGATCACGATCTTCGGTCGTGGGGACTCAACATGGATGTGGTATAATTATAATTTGTCGGTTTTACATAATGAAGCTTCCTACTCTCTAAAGTTTGTCATTAAAAATTGTCATCCTACTTAGTTACTTTGTTGTATTCAAAAAATCTTTATGTATAATCAAATAGTAAAATCAGTTACATCGAAATACTTCATAAATTATATTAACTACAATAACTTTTTTCAACAACCCATTTTTAATACTATATTATAACTATTGTTTTAATTATCTGTATGAATTCATTTGTGATATGTGTCGATGGTTTCAGCTTGATTGCAAAAATGCAATGTTTTTGTTGACATAAAAACAAAAAATGTAATATAAAATCCAATTTACTTTTCTGTTTTCCATTTGATTTCGATACGCAAAAATTGCTTTGTCCAACAAAGGCATGCTATATTACAGAAATAATAAACTGATTTGTTATATCTAATAATATAACATGAGAAGCATGTTCATTTTAATAGCTTTCACAGAAGCTGATTGTTTTTTCGATTAATTCACGTAAAAAACATATAGAACAATGTATTTTAATTAAATAGATTTATTATACAATTTTACACGTGTTTGCGGAACAGCAGATGTTAAATATGTATTATAATTTATGCAAAAATCTATTTCACTGACGAAACAAAGTAACAACGAAATTTATTTAAATGTGGTGACATATTATATAATACAGTGAAGAGACTTAAAAACAGGTGGCGCGAATTTGATATTTTATCTTAGAGACTAGACTTGTATTATTCATACTGGGCCAAATAGATTGAAATGAGTTATAAAATAGACAATGCAGTCCAAAAAAGTCAAAAGAATGTATATATATATATATATTATTTTGTTGTTTTATACAAAATATTTAATGTGTTCAGCGTAGCTGACAACACCGGAAACATAAAAAATAATTAGTGTTACAATATTGAATTATTGTAAAATAAATAAAATATTAAAATATTTTGTAATAGAACTGCTGATTTTTTTATTTTTGGTACTTTAACAATTTTTGTCATAAAACAAATTAGATGAATCACTTTTAAAGGTAAACGACAATTTTATTTCTCGACGAATTATGAACTGATGTATTATTCCTAGTATTATGTTGATACAATTATATTTAAAATTAAAATAATTAATTATTTTATTGTGTAAAATAAGAAAGCGTTGGAGATTGGCTATATTTTTCTCGGAATTCTTGGGCGCAATTGATCAAAATTTGGAATGGATGGCATTCGATATAACACACATTTATATCGTGGAGAGAGGCAAGCTTGGCCAGGGGGAAGGGTATTTTTTTTTTTGGTAACCCGCCGCTTACCTAGGATCGATTTGTGAACAAAAGCTCACATTCACCGCTATATTGGCATTTTTGGCGGCAATGCAACAGGGCATGGCTGTCAACTAAAGACCATTCACTATCCGTATAGTGCAGTTATAAACATGAATTCAATAAAATAATATAAATATAGATACAAGAATAGAGGCACTGGGAGAGACAGCAAATGGCGATTCCCATGTTCCTCACACATACCTTAAAGGAAAAAAAAAGACAATACACAAAAACAAAAAAGGTTCCTTCCGGCAAAGGGAAGCTAAGACCGACAGATATTAAACCTAAGATATATGTATTTTTAGCAAGAAAGAGAAGGATGTATGCCACTCATACTTTTTTTAAACACCTGACCGTCTCAAAATCTCCCAGCGAGACACCCACAAACTCACAAACTCCCAGAAAAGTCAAAAGTTCCTTTCGTTATTCAGTAGGTCATCGTTCCGAGCCAGACGCTGACATGCCACATCTACATCCAATCCCGCGAGCATATCTTTACTAGCGTCCCTCCATAATCTCACACACCCAAAGTATATCCTCCGGCGTCCCACGTATCACGGGTCCTCGCAGAGTCCCAGGTCAAATAGTTTGGCCCAAAACTCGCCATGGCCTGAGACTATCTGTGCCGTATAATGATCAAATGCTGGAAAACACTTCCGGTCTTTCTTTTTGACAGCCACACGAGGGAAGAAGGAATGAGCCCATCTTCTGTCGTGACCGTGTCCCATCTATTTTGCCATTTTTCTAACGTAATATTCCTTTGTTTAATACTCAACTTCTAATGTTGTGTGTCTCAAGGCATGAGGGTGTTGCCAAAGTAGTCCACCTCTAGGCCCCTCCTCTACGAGCGACGGTCATTCGTCTCCAATAGCTAGCAATCAGAAGGTATCACCCTCGCTAGAACCAGAAGGGCCTCACCAGATGCAGTCCAGTAAGCTCTCGTAAGCGCCAGTGGGGGTACTTTCTGACCCCTGTTTAAGGCTGGCGCGATAACCCTAGTACGCAGCCTATGCGCCCATATCTCGGTGGTCACGTATGTTGACTTGTTAACAAGGTGCATTGTGCCGTCGCTTATCCTCTTCATAGATGAACATAAGTCCGCTGCCCGAACAGACATTCCCTTGACATGAGAAAGGAAAGAACCCAAAACATCAAACTTAGATATCGTATAACCCTTTCAAATTTCACATTCATGCTATTCATGCTATTCATGTACGCAATCGGGTTACGCTCCCTGCTTAAATTTCTCTTTATTATCAAGGTCACTGTCTTTTATGAAGCCAGATTTATTTATGACACACCATTCCATAATCATTTCGATCGACCTGTTACTCATGTCTTCTAACACGTTTCGACTCCATCTGGACACATGCAACAAGGCATCGTCAGAGTAAGCCACTATAATGCACACCGCCGGCAACAGCAGCAAGAGTAAATCACAAAAGAGAATATTCTACTGGGTCGGTCTAAGGAAAGATCCCTTTAAACAACCTATATCGATCGCTCTGGTGCTTGACAAACCACCATAGCTGATCATCGTAGCCCTGACACTAACTTTTGCTTATATCAAAAGGATACCTAAAGAACCACTCGACTTTCAGCTTGGCGAAGAGTATCATCTACCAGGCATTATAGAAGGCCCTTGACAGGTCCAAAAAAATTCTACCACTGCCACTATCGGCCGTAAAACGGCCACAATAACCGTTAACCTGCCCGCATAGTCTAGTAGCAAGTAATCAGCGATACTGGAATTGTACATATAGTATTCTTATGTATCAATTATGAATTATATATATATATTTATATCTAAAATCATGTATACATACATAATTATTGAATAAACATAAACATTACAAACCAAAACTATATTTTCCAGTGCGATACAAAATGACAGATGATCAATATACTTGTCAGTCGTAAAAAATCGTTCAATTTCGCTAATGTATGTTTTTCTTAATCGTAATAAAGACACTGTATACTTCATTTCAAATTGAATTTATATTTACGTATTGTTTTTGAATATATAAAAGATAAAGCATTTTATCGCTACTTTGGCAAATATGTCGAATTTTTTGTTACTGTAAATGACACTAACAGCAACAATAGCAACAGTGATGGAGTATGCGACGTAGAGCAATAATATAATAGAATATTGGCGAAAAAAGGTGCCGTGGCCAGGCAGAGGGGAGAGGAATGTAAATGAAACTGCGCACTCTTTGGATCGGTTAAAGGATGTAGGATTGTATAGGTAATAGACAGACAGACAGACAGACGTTCAGTTTCAATGAGACGTTTTTTATTAATAATTGATTAATTATGAAGATATTATTAATAAATCTAGCACAAATATGTCCAAATATTTTAAAACCCAAATTACACACATTATTAAAGATATTGTGAAAACATTTTACATATTAAATATTTATAAAAAATATTTTTTTCATAACCTATTAATAGTTTTTAATCAAAAGCACGAAATAATTTATGCCAATTTACTTAAATGCTCAATATATTTAAATTTATTTATTAACTGCAACATACATTGGACTAATCAAAAGAGTGAATGCGGGAAAACTTCCATAAATCCTCAGCATAGGAAGCTCTGAAATATGTTTTTATTATTTACTATACCGGCGGCATATTTAGAATTTTATACGTCAAAATCATTGTGAGTTATGACAATATTCTCATAATCAATTCTCTTCAGTGAGACCGCTAAAATACCCATAACCTATCCATCTCGTAAAAATATTTACTGCCATGCCGACGGAATATATGTATTGGTCAAATTCACATTCAATTAACAAACTAAGGCAATCAATTAGTATGTAATGTATTACTAATACCACAAAAATACTTGCAGTATTCTGATTATGCATTTGGTTTGACAGTGTCCCTCTCAAAGTACCTACGAATATATCTTTGACTATAATTTCTGAATATATATTGTGGAATGTTGAACAGATAATTATTTTTTATTGTTTGTTTGGATTGCTAAAAACCAAATTTTTCCATAACTTATTCAGTTATTTGACTACAAATATCACCGGGTTAATAAAGGGCGATCAACTGCGACAAATTTTTAATTCAACCAAAAATTATTTAATTGAAATTTTCATTAGATAACTCTAAACATATAGTTATTTAGGTCTTAGATAATGTTGTAATTAAATTATTACTCAACAAATTATATCATTTAGTTATATGCACAAATATGTGAAATGGTTAAACAAATATTTATTATTCGGATTTGTGAATACTTAAATCGAAAAATATTTAACGCGGCAGCCACAGAATATTGTACAGTACCAGTACAAGCAAGTCATAATAAATATGTTTCTTTAATGATATTTAATTTTTTCCGAAGACTTATTATCTATATGTTACAGACAAAATGTAAACTTCTAAAATATTTACATTAACTAGTCAATGTATGCACCAACGATGAGTTTTAGTTACAGTACACACATAATAATTTATGAACACTCTAATTAGTTGTATGCATTCACTGTTCGGTGTCTGTCAAAGTATTCACAATGTTCACCTAACGTACGGTACACTGAGGTTGCCATATTTAAAAAAATGCAATGTGGTTACTTATTTTTGGGAAAAATCTAACATAGAAACCAATATTATTTTCTGTGAATATATATAAAATATATTTTCTAATAAAAATATGCCTACGAATAGAATAATGTTATCGTTTTTAATATGTATAATTGTTAGTTAGTTTAACATTTAGTTCGTTTTTAACACGTGTAATTGTTAGTTAGTTTAACGTTAAGTTTGTTTTTAACACGTGTTATTGTTAGTTGTCAAACACGCTTGTCCATTTCACGTCGGCGAGTTCATACACTCACTAGTTAAATCATAAATTGTCTAGTGAAAGCATACACGAAATGCAGCAATGTAAGATGTAACTAAAACTCATAGTTAGTGCATGCATTGACTAGTTAATGATGATTAATACATTATTGAAATTTAACACTTTAACTGTAACATATATACTAGAAAATTAATCAAATACTACAACTCGTTATAAATTTATTTAATGAATGCCTCTGATAATGATAAATTATAATATTGTGTCATAATAATTAATAATAGTGATTAATTTAATTATTATTTTAACCATAATAGATTTGATAACTGATTTTTCGTGTTCAGGTGACCAATCACTGTTACACCAGAAATTAAACGTCTAAGAATTTCAGATATCAATCATAGTTTAGCGTCTTATACCTTAATCTTAATTTATAGTTAATGTATGGAAAGAGTCCCTGAGGGCTGGAAGTATTATTACATAGAAAAATCATTTTTATAAATCTTATAATAGATCAAATCACTAATAACAGCACGATGAATTTGGCTTTTTCATTTTGCTTACTTACTTACTTACTTACCATCACGCCGTTTCCTCGCGGGGGTAGGCAGAGAGGATAGAGCGCCATATTCCTTTGTCCTGACACACAATTCATGCCTCATCTACATTCATACATCTTCTCATATAAGCTTGCCGATTGTTGAGGCTTCTAACATAATCACCTGGTCGTGCCAAGTCTTCCGCGGACTTCCTCTATTTCTAATGCCATCAACACTTGCATCATATATCTTTCTCACCATTAAATTTATGTATGATACGTGTGATGCTACATATTCTCTATACTTTAATCGAAATGAAACCATGGACACTTTCTGAAACAGTACTAAAACTACTAATATACCTATAGATCTAAATACGATTTCTAAAAGTAAGCTAAATTCATAGGGTCACCAATGACAATGTGATTATTCTAACGCGTAAGGAAAAATTAACCCTTTATTTACCGAATTTTGAAAAAATCAAAGTAGCTACTGCATTATTTTATTGAGATAAGTGCACATATTTTGAAAAAGGATATAAAGAAAAATATGATTTGAGTAGGTATTGTACTGTGAAGTGATGTCAGAATTAATTGATAGTTTTCGTTTATATGAGGTTTATATTCATTGGAAGTCCCGCCAGTAAGAGCTTAACAATAAAACTTCTGAAATTGCAATACTTTAGCCATAATATCAGGAGAAATCTTGAAATATATCAGATCCTGCATCACATCACTAAAACAAAATTGATAACAAAAGAGGAAGTTGGTTTGGGAAGTCCACACACCAACTATTTTGAGCTACATATTCAGGTAGGTTCTGTAACCGGACAAGCACTTCAAGAAGAAGAAGTGACATGGTGAAGATTATCGGTGGACCAATGAGAGTGGCAGAGTCATGACGGGGTCTTTATGCGACAGTAAATTGACGATGGTTTATGACGATGCCGTGTCACATGTGCGTAGTCAGTTTAAATAGTAATAAAAAGTCGCGCAACGTAATTTGTTGCGTTATGGTAATTTTAAATCTATACCAAAGATAAACTACCTTCCATACGAACTAAAAGTACCAACATTATTTAATGGACGAAAGTTCAGCGATATTTCCGACTGCTCCAAGCTGCTACAATAATTCTTCGAATAAGTACTTAATAGAAGTTCATGGCAATACACTATTTTATTGCTGCTGATTGGCTACTACTAGCTACCACGTTAATTGTTCTGCACCGTATGCATCGATCAGTAAATGACTTTATGAAGCATTCACACATTTTAAATATTAATATGAAATGTTTCAAAAGGCAATTGCGTGAGCTACTCGCACTGATTTACAAATACTGCCATTATACCTGACCGTTTTTTTCGTGGCTTATTAATTTAATTTTGTTTTATGATGTTATATTTAGATTGAACAATGTTTAATACCTGTATGAGTGTAAAAAGTATTAGATAATAATGTTCAGTTAAATAATACGCTTGTGTAGATTTTGTCACTGTAGGTACTATTTTAGGTACACATGTCCACCCCTTAGAATAACAAGGTTCCAACTAATATTTTGGACTAATTTGAGTTATTGCATGAAATGGGTTCGAAATGCATTATTTTTTATTTCTTCCATACACACCAACTCTATTTAACGGATATTAAAGGAAACAGCAAGAGCTGAAAGTTTCAATTGCATCAGTTATTTATAGATCATTATTGTTAATTTATAATATTTTATTTTATTTTTAATTTCCCTCATCTCATAGTGGTTATTGGTAATATTTAATATAAGTCAAAATCTTAAAACTAATCATATTTGTATACTCAAAACAAAATATACGTGAATATATGTTAAAATTCAATCAACACTTTTGAGCTCATTATCTCAAAACAGTGTCAGTATCAGATAGAACTTTGCTATTCTGAGATGTCGATGTGTAGATAAGATGACTCGATGGCCAGAAATGTTTGGCAGAAACTTTTATTTTTTTATGCATCCCTGTTTTAATCATTATATTATCCCACAGTGAACGTTAAATTTACCTAAGTAATTATTATTTTCTTACAATATTGTCTATTGAAGTGTAACTCAATAGATTTTTTATTTCATGTATAAATTATCCCAATCAAGTTAGAGTGAAGATAAGAGAGTCAAGATATGTTAGGTAATTCATAAACTTTTAAAATTTCAGGTGAGCTGATAATCCCTTCGGAAAAGTACGAGATGGAAGTTCACCAAAAGAGCATGTTTGAAGCGAGGATGTCCATGTCCGTGAAGAGAATTGGACTGGACGATGTCGGCAGTTACACTTGCGTTGCAAAAAATTCATTGGGAGATGTTGAAAGCAAAATAAGGCTTTACGGTAAGATACTCGTATTATTTCAAACTATACAAAAAAATATTAAAATTTTAATCAAACATAAATCATTTTTAATACCTACCAATCTTTTAATGAGTGATTTAAAAAATCACGTTCACAAACAATTAGTTATTCAATCATTTAGTAAAATAATAAACGCTTACAAGAAAAACAAAAAAATCATAAAATCATCTTATTTTCAGAGATCCCCGGCCCAAACAGAAGCCGTCCGCCGGATGGTGGGTCTTCAGGCAGGCGTTCCGAAGAGGAGGACGATTACCACGAAGAAGACCAGGATGGAGTCGAAGGAAAGGCGGATGATGGAGACCAGAGGAACAGGGTATCCGAGAGGCCTAACAAGTGGACTGGGGGGGCTCAAGGGAACTCGGTCGTGGGAGCGAGGGAGCACCACTCCAAGGGCAAGGACGATGGCCCATTGCTGCTGACTCCTTCAGGAAGGGGCGAGGCCTCCAGCACTGCGAGTGAATCTGTAATTTACTGCAGTAATTTAGTTACACAAAAAACGTTCACAGTGATTTCCCTTCTGTGCTTGTTAATAATACTTGTAATCTAGATTCTAAAATGTTAAATAAAACAAAAGCTGTTTTGGTGTGTCCCGAGCATTGAAATATAAATTATTGTACATTTTTCATAAAATTTAAGTAAAATTAATTACAGAATATCTGTAAAATACCGTCAAATTTGGTGGCTAAATAAATTAAGTATTTTCATGCTTTAAATAAAAAGTACGTTGAATAATGGTGTTTACATCACGTCTTGAATAAACACCGCTATGTTGGTATTATTTATAGGACTGATTATTTTATTTCACTTGGAGTAGTGAATGCGCATTTATTTATGTTCATATTAACATTAAATACGAGTATGTAACTTGTGTATTTAATAATCCAATGAACGTTGTTGAATTTTAAAATTTTCCCTTTGTACAGATATGTTAAATAATAAGTATCTATCTAAATAAATGTTGGGTATCCGAACCGTAACACTATAGTTTGTAAGGTTACTGAAATTGAATAAAAACGTGTTAATTTGTATCCTCTTGACATAATTGGCTTTTATCGAGGAATACATTATTTTTGTAGAGAACCTACATTACAAATAATGCTTTATGGCTGTTATCATAAATTAATTAATCGATTTTAATGAAATCTTTATAAAAAAAATAGAAACAGGTGAATTAATAATATTATGCTTAAGTCAATATCACGTAAAAAATTAATCTGTGATTAATTCGTATATTTATTAAGCATTGTATATCATTATATTATTAATTCATATCTCTATTAGGTTTTGTAATTATGCAACGATTATACAATATATATTTATTATTTCATTTTTCAACAGTGTTCATTTTGTAGACTTGAACGTTAGATTTTTTTTTTGTAACTTAAATATATTACAATAAACGGTACAATAGTCATTCCTGTTTGAATAATCTATCATAATAATATCTATAACTAATATTATTGTGCAAACATATTTTTTTTAAATAAAAAATATTTTTTCTACGCTTGTTCGTACCAGTATTTTAATTCCAATAATTCTATTCTAAATGTAATATTTTATATTTCTAAAATATTTTATTAATTTAATAAGCTTGCATTTTTTTCATGCATTTTTTGTCATTAATACATAAATCAGATTAAATATTTTAATTAAATTCATATACAAAAATACAATGATTATATGCAATCAATAGGGTGACATCTATATGACAATACACATTATAAATATTAATTTAGTTTTATAGTTATTTTATTGAGTAAAGTTTATAAAAACATGTTCTCACTTCTATGTAATACAAATTTGTAGAAAAATATACCTATACCTACTTAACAGGTAGTTTTTAAATTTCAACCTAAAAAATTATTAATTCTTATCATAGCTGGAGAATTATTATCTATATGATTAATTAATAAAATTTGCAAAAATACATATTAATATTGATTGCATAAAATGTAAGCTTTTGAAAATATTTGTAAAAACTTAATTATTATGTTTTTTTCAAAAGTTTATTAAATTAACCTATAAGAAAACATATACCTATATCAAAAAGTATTCTTAATCTAAGAAAATATTTAATGGTACTTGATATAATGCAATGTCTTTTTAAAAGATCTGCTGTATAAATGATAGATTATTAAAATTTGTAAATTATGTATTTCAGAATAATATTTATATCCTTACAATATACTATGTATGTATATTTATGTATTAATTATATTCAAATAAAACCGCTTAAGTGTATATTAATCGATTTATTTCATCAGTATAAATCCTTATTAAATGGTCTAAAATACAATAATAATAATAATGTGTTTATTCCAGCGTGATTAGTTTTGTTTTATGGAGACCCGATTTGCCATAAGGATAATATATATAATAGAATACGTAATAAGTAACAACATAATATTTATGTTATGAAAAGTAAAGCAAAAAAAAACAAAGTAGTTCGCACATATAAAATATAAATAGTACATTTCAGTCATGATTATTATTGTATCTATAGCTATTCTGTAGTCGTTGTCATTGGCTAGGGAGCCAGCTTTCTACGAGAGCGTCGCTTGCACTAGAGAGTTGGTGCTAAGCTTCAGCTGCAGCTTAACGTTAGCTACTCAGTGTATCAGAAGCGTATTGAATCCATGTACATGGCCTTCGTCAAACATTGTAGATGCGCTACAATAAAGTGCCAACCCGAACAATATTGTTATTGTACTTAATTCGGATATGATTGTACGTCACTTGCTTGTATTTCGATGTGGATGTGACGTATTATGAAGTGGTAATGGAACAGTATGAGTTTTATCTGAATACACGGGCTCATGACATACAGACTTATACATACCTGATGGAGGAAAGTAGATGGTGAAAAGTATATTTTCTTAAATAAAACGTTCGAATACTTTTATTTACGTGTCGTATAAAGCGAGCCACGAGCGATATCTTTGCGATAAGTAAGCCAACACGTGTGTAACACGGATTTAGACGATGGACACGGAAAACAAAACGTGATTATGTTGCGAGATGTTTAATTATTTTGATTGATATAAAAATATTTATTTTTTTCTGCACCATGCATTAAACTAATTTAGTCACTCATGATTCTGATAATTTTACTACATAGAAACTGTAATTTAATTTAGTAATTCAAATATAGTTCTATTGTAAATTGAAAACAAGAACAGTATCTAGGTGTGTACCTATATAGTTTTTATCATAGTATCTTCTCATACTAAAGTAAATTCTTATATTTTAAAATTTTGCGTTGTAAATTGAAAGCGAAAAAATAACAAAATATCTGAAACTTTTAATTTAAAAGCTATAAATTCCTTCAATATTTTAAAAATAAACAAAATAATTTAATAATATTAACTATTGATAGTTAAAATATATATGTTATTTTCTATGTTTATTTGCGTTTTATACCACAATGAAAAAATAATTATAAAATGTATTAAGATAAATAAATGAAATCTTTAAAAAACGACATATACCTTAAAATATGGTAAAAAATATTGTGTTAAAATCTGAAGAATTTTGCGCATGGTTTCAATTCAATTTTATATTTTCGTTTTATAACGAACGGTAATTATGCGACTTGTTAATTTTTAATATATGTTTAATCATTATCATTAGTCGATGCCACAAAATTGATGGAGTCTTCATAAAATAAGTACAATTCCGTCTTATTTTGGTATCTTGGCTGTGATCAGGCGCATGCTTCTGTCTACTTATATGACCTCAGATAATATCCACAAAAATAATATACCAATGACTTATTGTCTTAATACAATATTATATACACTCTAAAAATCTGTAGGGGCTCCCAAATCAATAAAAATACAATTTTAGTCTGGGTTCATCTATTTATATTAGATGAAGGAAGTTAGAAATCAAGTGACCATAGTTGACAATTATTGTTGGATCAGCCATTATTATTACCCTAAAAACAAAATACACGTATAATAAAATCTCACCAAAACTTTGCAAAAAATAAATATTTTAGACACTAAATATGTTAAAAATTGATAGTATGCAAAATAATTAAATAATGTAATCGGAAATATATTTATGTATGTATATAACAAAATTTGGAATAAATGTTAATTAGAAAAAAAAATTGATCCTGTCTTTAAATAATCAACACTATTTAGGAATTTGATGTTATTTCTAAATTATAAAAAAATATTTATTTGAAGAATCGTTAAAAATAATATCGGTAAAAATATATAACACTGAAAGAGGAAAAATATTTTTCAAAATTTCAAGAAAACTATTTTTCGTCTTTCAAATATTTTTGATCTTTTGCGAATAATATATTTCCTCTTTGCTTATTTCACTTAACTAGTATCAAAGTTGTTACTGGGTGGGTACCTTCTAACAATATGGCAAATGGTCGTCACATACGAGAATTACAATATGAGAGTTTTCGATATTCCATATCAATTATTTCCACCGGACCGAAACAGTGCGGTGCGAGGTATTTATTTTGACAGTAACCAAAAATCTTTTGGTTTGAAATATAATATTTTTATATGCTTTTTTAAAATACAAATATGTTATTATATGTAAACCACCGAAAGTCTTTTTGTGTTAAAAATATGGATAATATATATGTTTGTTCAATTTTTTTTTCTGTTTATTTTATATAAGATATTTCGGGTGACCTTAATGTGGATCTACTGTTAACAATGATTTTTTTTACATTTTCACATATGTTAATGAGCCCTGTTTTTTTATGCATGTAGATAATATTGATAACAAATTTTCGACAGGCACACGTTTGTTCATGAACATCAAAAAAATCTCTTTCAGTAACAGTCGGCTAAGGTAGAGATTTAGTAAGAACGAAAATATTCGAGTGTGTCATAAACGTAATATGAAATAGATAGTAGATTGAGAAATGGTTTGAAAAATGTCGTTTTTAGGATTCGATAATATTGTACATTGCATATCGTGACTAGAATTCGCGTCGCCATGGTAATAATCCTTTGAAATTACTTGTGGCAGGTGAAAACCGTCACTTTTATCATCATTTTTCAGCAAAGCTGAATACACCCAGCAAGTACCAGGGCATGAAATGAAACTCCCATCGGTAGTAAACACACATAGTACCGATGGCATGCAATAATACCATCGTGGCTAACAGAGATAGGGAATCACGAACTTCAGTCTTCCTATCGCCACCTTCCAGTCAACAGTTCCAGAACCGGCTCCGATAATAATTCCTGCGGTAACTTCATTGTATGGGTTAACTTCTGCTTTTGTAAAATGTATTTACTATTAACTCAGTGAAAATAGTGTTTTTTTTACTATAAACTGAAGCCTGCCACACTCAAATATACACAATACGTTCCACGACTTTCAAACGAGCACGAGAATGGTGGATGAAATATTGGTACATCCACTACTCTCATTACATCACTTAAAACATAACCTTTAAAAACCATCTGGTACAACTTCAACACACGAACACTATTTCATGACCTCTCAAATGCCTATATACTCTTCCATCTGAACAAACTAACCCTTTAAAATCATAATATATTTACGGCTGAAACGTATAAAATGTAGAATTTATATTTAATTATTTATAATATATATAGCAATATATATAATAAGTTTACTTATAAATATAAATCAATTAAAAAGTTTTTATTAATGACGTGTATGCTTGAATGACATGTGTACTTAATTTTCTATTTATTTCAACCTGATGCACTATATTGGCCATCTCGGTAATTAAAATATAGTGATTTCATAGCCAGAAATTTTATAACATTTCTTACATTCACCGTCACCCTATTTTTTACAGACACCCTGATCCGAAGTTTCTAGAATATAAATGTTTAAGTCTCCCAGCGTGGTTTCCCGAGACAAACGGCTAACAAGCCACCCTGTGGTGGAGCCTCCGGGGGTCGATTTACAACCCCCTATTTATATAATACATGAATCCCTGTTTATAAAACACAAGTCAAGCCCTGTGCTGCGCAAGAACCAAGGGAGAGAATAATGACTCTTGACATTTCACGGCGTGCATGTCCAACTTTGGAGATAAACGCAACGATTTAAGTAAATCATATGTCAGAAAAAATTATACTTAATTTAATACATATAATAAGGTATTTTCTAGAATTTTGATCATTTTACATATATAACGTGCTTACATAATATTATTATATTGTAATATCCTTTGCACCGGCTGAATTCCGGCTGCGTTAATTTGCGATATCTGTTAATATCCCAAATTAACGCAGCCGTTGAGGTCCTTTTTCTGTGCGGAATTGGGTAATACAAGAATAACCCGATGATGTGACGATAGTATTTTATTATACTAAGCCCACAGTTATGAATACAATACAAGAAATGCGTTTCGAGCCACAACTGCGATGCGAGAGCGCGCGCCCGAGTGCCCGGGTGCCCGGCGATCTTTTATCCCTTTCATTCGCATCATCTTACCAACATACGCGCGTCACGCATTCACTACATCCAGATACATTACAATTATATACAAATATTAAAACCGTTGACGTATTAAAATGGCTGCAGGTAACGAAAATTAGAATTAGAAAATATATAGGTATAGATATC
Source organism: Eubasilissa splendida (assembly GCA_031772225.1). Taxonomy (NCBI): domain Eukaryota; kingdom Metazoa; phylum Arthropoda; class Insecta; order Trichoptera; family Phryganeidae; genus Eubasilissa; species Eubasilissa splendida. The sequence continues at coordinate 19,934,160 of CM062848.1, read as the reverse complement.
TTCTACGAAATTGTACTATTAAGTTGCTAGCTATCCATTCGTATAAATCCAGCAGATGGAACTGATTTCTTTTTATGTCATGATGAATTTAGTTAAACAAAAATAAAATTAAAACTTCTTCAAAGACAACTATGTTCTGAAATTGCAACTTCTTAATAAAAATGTGTTTTCATTAAAAATAATATATAAATTGTATCAAAATTTGATAAAATGGATTGATTTAGTTTTGGCGTCTCCTAGCGTGCATTCTCAAAGGTATTTGAGATTCATCACAAAAAAATGGAATAATAGATGTATCAGTTATAAAAATATACATAGCTTTGTCGTAAATGTAATTGATTGCTGTAGTAAAATGGTAACACGTTTCCTCAGATATGAAGAGGTCCAGGTTCGAGTCCCCGTAGCAGCCAAATATTTTTTCGATAAACAGATTTTTTTTTGTATATCTTTCTAATTGATTAATATAATTTGAATCAAAAAATACCACAGAACTATGTTCATAAATTGCAACTTCACAATAAAAAATGTGTTTTCATTAAAAATAATATATATCTACTTTCAGCTGTATATGAGTAGGTATATAATATCGGTATTCCAAAACCAGCTTAAAATAATGGCATTGCACCGATATCAGAGTATAGTTATGCGATAAAAAATATTGCTTCAAACCTATACGAAATTACACAAAATTTACTGTCGTACTTGCTCATTATCTCGTCTAAATTGTTTTCATGGTTGGGCCCTGTGTATTGATTAATATAACAGTTTAATCAGTATCCTGAGCAGGAGCCAGTGTACTAGTTAATAATAATTACTGTGTATTGTATTAGCGCATTGGCTACATGATACGAGGTTGGTTCGAAATATACATATATCGAACCATCTCGCCTAGCGCAGACCCGCAACCAGCGAGGGGTACCGCTCTTCCAGGAAATTTCCCCCCATAAAATCCACCAGATGGTAAAAAAACCTTTGGCTCATTCACTTGATGTGCATCTTGGATGCTTATGGTCATATGGACTCACAAATGATAATATCCGTGAACAGTATGAAAGCAATCAAAATAAATGCTGTCACATCAATACTCTTACTATTTTCAAACTAAGCTAAACGCTTGTACTATGATAATAGGACTAACTTGCTGGTGTATTGAAACGAGGCGCAAACCCCCCGACCACTAGATCACTAAGCCTACACCAACAAGATACTTATCACTACATCATATCATTGATCACACATGAGATGAAATTCTTCAAACAGATAAAAATGTTACCAATCCAGTAAAGGTAGACTAGAATGATAGAGATTAACCAAATGAAATGTCAAAGGATCCAAAAAGATGCAAAAAATAATACAAGGATACAGAAGGACGATATATATATATATATTGTGACATTACGTAGATACTGTTCCTTGTATTTTTAGTACGTGACAGACTCAACGTATGGCATCACCAATGTTTGCGCCTGCGCAGTGAGTCAGTTCCGTTACTTTTGACTGACGAGCGATATGTGAGTGACTGCTCTGTTTCTTGTGTTCAAAATGTAAAATGTGGCCCTGTATAAAGGGCAAATATAATTAAAATATAAATACTGCACACTCTGTGTGATGCGTGCGTTGCTAATTTGCATTGTGATTTTCTTAGGTTCTTGAAACGTGAAGTTTCCTTTTTTGCACATGGCGTTCTTCTATGGAAGGCATATTATGACATGATATTCTTTTATGGAGGGCATACTTGGCATAAATTTAAGATGTCCCTCAACTCGCCCACTCGAACGTAAAACTAAGTATGGTGTCACAGGATCTTCGTAAACTCGGGAAAGTAAAATTATGTTATCCTGCGAAATGCAGACAAATAAAATTAAGGACAGACGACGTCTGCATCAGTAAAATTTGAAGAGTGATTTTTACCTTAACCTAGAAATATTTTTCTTTACTTGAATCTTATCGGCTGCACGTAATTATTATCGATACGCAGCATCTATTTTAGATGTTTCAATAATATAAACACCAAAAACTGATATTAATTGTGACATTCCTATATAAATTATTTGCATTTTAAATGTTTGTTATATTTAATTATTTACAGTTATTGATGAATAATTTAAATTGTAAAGCCATTATTATATTTATATGCTTTGCTCATTTAATGCAAGCATAGAATAAGTTTAAATATAGAAATTAAAAATATCTTTATTTTATGGTGCAGTGTACATAATGATATTAGCTTGCATATGAAATTTGCATTGACATATTTCATCTTGATAGTGCAACTTTAATTGATTCACCTTTGTTAGTTTATTGTCATCTATTGTGAAGAATTAATAAAATAATATAATATTTTACATCAGCTATTTTGCATTTTACATTGTTATATTTAGGATTTTTTATAAGATCTGTTTATTCATTAAAGAAGCTACACTGTTTAACAACTACTTGAGATTTATAAATATTGTTTCTTTTCTTTATTTCCACAAGTGATGATGATTTTTTTTTTTGACAAAGGTAAGTAAGTTTCCGATGAAGGTGACCCACTAATCTCACGCTTCCGGCTGCAGCTGCTGGTAGTGAAATGAGACCCCCCATCTCACCACCCATAATATATATTAATAACACATAAATAATAAAAATAAATGTGAGAAAGATAATAAAAAAAACATTTGCTAAGAGATTTTGCAATACACACTTTTAAGACGATTGCACATCACGCCTCGCGCGCTTCAGTCGTGACATGCACGTGGCACTGACCTGTACTGAATGAAGAGCAGATGTGGATGATTCGAATGACTTCCGTGGCGTATTTTCACTTCACGGAGGAGTTTTACTCATGTAACAATTTTATGTAAGTGCCTGCAAAAATGTTTTACTAAAAAAATTTACAACAACTTAATGTTCAACTTCGCTATTAGAATAAGTATAAAAATATGGTGAATTAAATAAATTAAGATGAATAATTACATAGCATTCTTGACTTATTCATAAAAGGTCAAGTAAAATACCACCAGACAGAATTAATGCGCGGGGAGATTCGCTTAAGGCTAACCCATCGTTACAATATACTAAATCGGACGTTGTGTCTGTATCGTTGCCATGGCGTTACTGAAAACATAACTACACAACTGATTTTTTCTTTTGACGTCGATATAAAAACGGGAATACTTTGTAGCAAAACTACTGATTTACAGAAATATGAAAGTCAGATTTTTATCATAAACGTAATATTAAAAAACTTACCAACAAATAATTTAAATAATAATTTCAGAAATCAATCTAAAATCTTACATTTTAAACTTTTAAATACCATGAACGCGTTAATACGCTAAACATTGTATGTTACTCCAAGCCATAAGAGTATCAACGCGCACTTTTGGACCTTGCAAACTTGAAAAGATTAATGTCATATTTTTAAATCATTTTGCCGTCCGTGGACGACAGGTCCCAGCTTTTGATAGATAAGTCGAAACCATGAAAGCCTAGTACTACACTATGTGGTGTCTTCCATTTCAAATAGAGTTGGCAGTTAAAAAGTGAATAGTTGGCGGAATGAGTGAACTGAAGTATTTTCTTTTGTATCGTCAACAATCTAATATTGGACAGAAGAATTTATCATAATCCTTAATCTCCTTAGAAAATATTTTCGTAAAACAATTAAAAATCAAACAAAAACTTCATAATTTCAATAAGCAAAAAACAAAGGATCGAGATAATGGGGGTGTTCTAATTACTCTTTTATAAAATAATAGATTATACGCGTCATTTCCTTCAAATTCGTTGAGTGATTTTGTCCGGAAATAACTGGAATCGATCCGGAGGATAGCAGTCGACATCCCTCGGGGCGATAGTGTGGATAATAGCTCTAAGTGAATTAAATATAATGGACCTTAAAGATTAATGGAGTTTTAATTATCGTCCTTCCTTCGGGGCAATCGATAAGATCACTCGATCGTTTAATCCAAATAGATTGCCTACAAAGAAAGGATAAGTAGATTATTAATTCAAAACTTTCGTTTTCATATCCAAAGAGAGCCTATTATTTAGCTGGAAGGTATGTTCATTTTTTAACTTCATCACTTACCGGGGCCTTTTCATTACCTGAAAATAATTAAAAGCTTGGATACCTACTGCATAACCCGAGGCGAAATATCTGAAAATTTTCAGAGTAATAAATGATTAATGTTTAACTTTACGAAGAATGTAAATCAAGCTTGAATTTTTCTTCTCTTGTACATCTGCCTACCCATTTGGAATATTATTAGGAATTAATATTATGATGGTATGCACCGTTACATAAATTAATTTTTTTTTAAAAAATCGTACTCAAAGAAATATATTTTTAACATAATTTCTAAAAGAACACCAAATTTCATCAGAAGTGTAATAATACACAAAGAAAAAAATAAAATAATGTAAGCATGTCCTTTCACAATCAAAATTAAAAATAAATACAAAATGTGAAGTAAAGCAATCTATTCGTCAGCATTGAGTTGAGACATGAAAAATTGTAATAATGTACCGAGTACTAGAATTATTAATAGACAAGACAAGAAGAGAATTTTATTAGCGCCTAATATCTACAGTGATAGTAGGATTATCCGTTGTATAGAAATCCATATCAAATTGGTTAAACGTTGTTTAAATATTTTCTTTAGTATATATCTAATTACTAATTAAAGCTGTCTAACTTTTCTGCTGGATTTCCGACTAATATATAATTTTATTTCTCACAACTGGTGAATTTGCTGTTTCTTTCTAGTTTTTATCTATAATACGTATAATCTTTGATATAAATAGTTTACATACTATTTTTCTAAGTTTTAAGCATCCCAAGATATAATATAAGATACAGATTTCATCAGTAACCCTAAGTCAACCAGAGCTTATTGAAAAGCATAAGTGCCGAAAAAGCAGCAATAATAGTCGATAAATATAAATTAATAAATATTTTTTTCACATGTACTCGTATTTATTTTCTCTCGCAAAAATAAGTAGGCTAGCGTGGTATATGAATATATATATATATATATATATTACGCAGTGCTCAAGTGGCTCGTTGATTAGAGCGTTTAACATCACAAGGGCTTTTTTCAACCCTTGCCGTTGAGACCGCCATTTTGCTCTTGTAATGCAAATTGATTGGTATTGTTGTTAATCGTGATTGATGTAGTGCTCGGTCAGGGTAATTATTTCGCCGGTAGAGGGCGCTAAAGTGATGAGCCGATCGCAGATACGAACTCTTTACATGATGGATGAACTCGTCTAATGGATTTTGAAAAAATTATGACCGCTCATGATTCCCAAGCACTTAGTCCGAACCGTTTAATGTCAATATAATTTAAGTACCCACATGCGTATCAGGAATAAATCAAATATAATTCTACGGAATATAATTTTAAAATTAACGCAATATTCAATACACCATAATAATTATAATTACGAATTATCTTATTGTGATCAAAAAAATATCACTTAGATCAAATTTCGAGGATATTGACGTGGTATCTTTAAAAAAAAGCAAATAATTGATAAAAAATATAATTTATTCTGATATAGATAAACAAAGTTGATAAAAAGTTCAGTAACATGATATGTGGCATATATTATTATTTCTATTCGTTAATTATTCAGAAAAATTAGAATATTGCAACATGTTAGGTATTGTGACATGTGACCTTGTAAAATATTTTACTTGAATAAATAAAAAGAGAAAATGGGAGAAAAGTAATAATATTCGTCGGTGTCGTTAAAACAAATATGAATATAAATATCCAATTAAACTCATAACATCAGCATGCACTATGTTGTATACGAAACATAATTATATTTATAGGTAATAATCAACACGGATTCATGTGCGCCCGGTCGCCAGCATAATTGACTATTTCCCGGCTTCCGACAAAGTGAACCTCGCACGTTCCGCAGGGAAACTCCAGGATTCGGCCCTCACCTTGCAATCTCCACAGACGGGTGGGTGGGCACATATTTAATATAAAGCGAAATAAACCAACTACAATTCAGACTAAAAGATTATTCATTTCTTTCACCATACAGTATGCGTTTCGATTTCAGTACGATTTTCTTGTTATAATATGTCTAACATTTGATCAATGGACACTTGGATCGATTCGATTATTTAATGGATATATATCGTTATATCGTTATTTATATAAGTATACAGAATGTATCAGACCTAGTCCACAATATTATATAGATGGATGAATTCTGTATCAATGGAAAATATTATTATACTAATTTGTGTTAACCTTTAAGTCTACAAATCGTCTTCGAAATAAACATTTGTAAAATTGACCCATTTTTATTCTATATTTTTGCTTTAAGCCTTAAATAACAAAAAATAGCCTGGCCACTAGAAATTCAATGATTTTTATTTTTTATACTTATGTATATTCAAATTATATATTTAACAATATATAATTTGTAACCAATTAAATATTTCAATTATTGGAAGTAATTGAATAACTACTTTTTATAATGCATATATCTCTAACACTGTTGACATTAGGCACATGCAGCTTGAACATTATCAACTCATATTTTGTATCTACCCCTAAAATATTCTGCACAATATGTGTTACACCTATAAATATCATAAATGTTGGACATAGTTTGCGTTCCTAGCACTGATCGTGCTTCATCTTCAAAGTATTTTGTGACTTGTTAAAAAGCTGTCGTAGCATCCTAATAATATATCATATATGATTTTAAAGCACTAATCCTGCGTGCCTGTACCACCAATAATAACTATCATACAAGGTGTCCCAAAAATCATTTTCTTAATAAAAATTCTGTAATCGAATAATAGACGGGTTTAAAAAAATGTTTATTTTGCATTTATGTATTGGACACGTGGGTATTTATTTTTTAAAAATTATGTTTTCTAAATGTAATCCGTTATTTCGCCGGCACTCTTCTAAGCGGGAGACAAAATTATTGAAAACTGCTCGGCACATATTCTCCGTAATCGCTGCCATTTCTTCTCGGATTTTTTATTTTAATTGGTCCAGAGTGGGAAGATTGTTACTGAATTTCTTTGTTTTAAGATAGCACCATAGAAAAAAGTCCATTGCTGTCAAGTCGGGGTTACGTGGAGGCCAGTTTATGTCACCTCGTCGGGATGTCAATTTACCAGGGAAAATTTCACGAAAAACTGGTTAGGACACGCTCCATAGTGACTGAATTCCCAAGGACGCGGCTAGCGATCGGTAAACCCCCCGCCCCTCTTCCGCTCGTTGCATTGGTGCAGCGAATGAACCAAAATGAAAAAGACTTTTTGGACACACTGTATGTTTACGCGCCTTGTTACTTCGATTGGCACTACTGGGTTTCCTGGTTTACAATAATATACGTATGTGTGTGTGTGTATGAGTATTGCCATCCTTTTTTCGGAAAGCTAAGAATATGGTAACCGACAGGCGTCATTCTTATTACATCCCGTGCTTCGACCAGTCCAGCGGTCCAAATAAACCACCAGTGCGCGCTTCGGTCGGTCGAAATCTAAAAGATACAACCCAGCTAAAGGATCAACAACATCGGACCAGAAAAACAGCAAAATTAAAATGGTTAGTGCAGCTCATATATGATACGTGTACTTATTGTTAATCGGAAACCTGGGAACCAGCTATTGAATGCATTTACATAAACACGGTATAATACAAAGGTATTCTAAACACGTTACTTACTCACGGAGACTGAAATTTAAAACGACAGATATAACTAGCAAATGTCGCCTTGATGATATCATTTGTATTACACGACACCCGGCGCCTTATTTTGTAATTGAACCAGAAGCAATAAATAGTCTGAAGGAGAAATATTTCTTTCATTTCAAAAATCCTTGCGACTTATTAAGACAAATCATTATCAAAGATAAAATATATCTCTACAATTTAACAGTGTGATAAATAGTGGCCAGAGGACAAGTATTTCCCTAATGTATATCAAATGGCGATTCAGATCAGATCCAAAAAGGGATCAAACACTAATTCCTTTTATTATTAAGGACAACACATTCTTATTGTGAAGTTGTAATTATTCAGAACATAGGTCTGTGATGTTTTAAATACTAATTTAATGTATTAATAATAAATATATACATATAAAATCAATTTTGTCGAAAAATATTGTTTTTGCGTTACCGGGATTTGAACCTGGATCTCTATTTTCAATCCGGGGAAGTACACTACCAATTGTGTTATAGCACTAGTATTTTTCATGACAAATTTTCGAACCTATATGTTACCATCTACATTGTTTTTACGGAATCTCAAATACCTTTGAGTAAACCGACTGCAGACGCCATAGTTATTAATTCATTTTTATTAAATTAATTCATTTTTATTAAATTTTGGTATCCGGAAAGTTCACCGACCGGAAAGTTCACCGAGCGGTGGTAAATTTGTAGAACGAAAAATTCATTCAATTATTAAAAACCTTGAATTGCCAGTTAACGTATTTAATTTCATAGTTTGTCATTTTATCCGTCAAATACATACGATTTTTTTAAATATATTTCAGTGAACTTTCTGATCGACGAATTGCGGGTCGGTGAATTTTTCACTCAACAAATTTACCACCGTTCGGTGAACGTTCCGGTCGGTGAACTTTCCGGTCGGTGATCTTTCCGGTCGGTGAGCTTTCCGGTCGGTGAACTTTCATCGGTGAACTTTCCTAGAACCATTTTTGTAAGTGTTTATTTTGAGTACTTATATGTTTATTTTACGGAAGCAATCATAATATGATGATGATGACTTCATATACTGTAGGCAACAGAATTTTTAACCAAACTTTAATTAAAATATTTGACATCTTGTTTGCGGCGGACACAGTGGTGTACATCAAAGTAACATGAACAGTAATAACACAGGACACGTGTTTTGTCCCGGTCCGAAGCCGTGACGAGGACGCGGCGCGCGCCGGCTGCATATTGGTTATTATCAAAGTGCGGAAATTAAAACGAACTGTCTGACACGGCCTTTTGTTGTCCGCCCCAGTATGGGCTGCTCGCTGGTTACGCGCACTGCCCGCGTCACGTGCACACAAAGTGAATACTCACAGTAGAAGGAATACAAGCTTTGTCCGACCTTTCTTCGATGAATGAATTTAATCATTACTCGGCGATAGATGCGCATGTCATGCCGCTCTTTCGTTCAGAAGTTACTACAGTACTAAAAAAATAGCTCTTTCTGACATTTTTTCGATAATTTTTTTCCGATAGTTGGGCATACGAGACGATGTCGCTCAGATTACTTTATTATTACCACCACTATATAAAAAAAAACTTTATCTATGTAACGTTTCTTCGATAAATTTACTTATTACTTGACAATAGATGTATACATATATTACGTAGCTCATAAAGTTTATCATTTTAATATAAAACTTATTTCTTAAGATTTCTGGCCTGTTCTATCATATATTATTATCAAAATGTATTCATCGCAGTGTGTAAATAAAAAAGAATGCAATGATGCCAAATGTTTATCCATAAAAAATAAAAATAGTATAAAGTATCTGGGTGTCATAGTAGACAGACAATTAAAATGGAACCAACAAGTACAAAATCTGGTCACCAGAGTAAGAAAACTTATTTACATATTCATTAGATTGAGAAATATCCTATCATCTAGTATGATTAAAACAATTTATTACTCTTTTGCCCAATCTATTTTACAATACGGTATAATCAGCTGGAGAGGGGGGGGTATCTTCAAGACTAATCTCTTACCTGTAGATGGGTCAGAGGCAGGTTGTGAAAGTCACCCTTCGAAAACCATCAATTTTTTAATAAAATTTCAAAAAACTCTTTAAATAAAATTTTCAAAAAGAACGCATTCCTACAAATTCACAAAGACAATTTCAATTCAACAATTTCCACAAAAATAAGTAACCGACCAAGATCGCGTGGGTACTTATAAATCCCCAAATTTAAAACTAATGCTTCTCATCGCCATTATGCTTATCAAGGTATAAAATCAAACCAGAAAAAATTATAAAGCTTTCAAATCGCAAATCAAACAAATATTAGAAAACTCCAGCAGCAATTACAAATTCCAATTGATAATGTTTATGTATATCTATTTAATAATTTAATTCTATAATTATATCTTACTTCTATACCTTCCTATAAATTATTTTAAAACTAAAATACTCCCCAATTCAAACACGAGAATTGATTTCTCTATTGAGTTGGGTAATTTTGTGTAAAAAAAAATTAAAATTAATTATATCATTTATATACAATATATGTATAATAAAATAAATTTAAAAAAAATATATATCTCCGACCTCTGTGCTGGTGATGTCTTGAATGGCCATGAAAACCTGAGTAAATTTTCAAAGAAGAACTACTACTACAATAGAGCTCCGTTATATCGCGCCCCGATTTATAGCGAATTCGGATATAACGCTATGAGTCGTAATATACCATTTTAAATAATTGTTTGTGTATATTTTCAAATCGGAATTATGGCTAGAAACCCCAAGAAGAAATGTAACGAATCACAAACTCGGAAACATTCGATCTAGCAAGCAACACTATTATTTTTTGTGTTTTCATTTCTACTATATATAACACAGATTTATTTTCGGAATTATATAGATCAAAATTGATTTATTTGTCAAAAGATAAATAAATTACTTTGTTTTGTAAAAAACGGGTCAAAAAGAAAAAAAATATAAGGTGTTTTAGGAAGTTGGGTTAACATTGGGTCAGTGAACACCGATTTTCTTGAACCCCGCGACCTACTAGCGCGACCCCATTTTTTTCGCAATGACATTTTTTGGACCCCAATGACCGCGTTATATCGGCAGTTTACTGTATTCAAGTTCATGCAAGTTCATTTATGTGTTAATCCAATTTTTACAACTATATGTCCAACCACGTGTTATACAAATCCAGCGGTCATTTCATTGAACGAAAAAACTTCGGAAAAATAAAGACAACGTTACTAAGTATGTCAATATATGAACCAGATGTCTTAATAATTCTTTTTTTTTCAAAGTAAGTGTTATAAGTTTAGGAAAATAAAACTACTCATTATCACAGGAATTAGGTAAAATTAAAATTTCATAATTAATTAAAAAATCAATGTTGTCAATACAATAAAATTCTTTGTAAATTCGTGGATATAATATCTTAATGCTTTCATGATAACAATAATTCATAATAATACATGTAGATTTTTTCATTGATATGTTGATCATATTAGAACAAAATTGATAAAGCTTTGAATCACCTTACTTCTAACCTCAGTCATGTCAGTCAGTCTTGAAAAGTTAAGAAAAATAGTATATGTTTTAACTTTAAAAGTAATCGTTATAAACAAAATGACACTTAAAACAGATATAAATTAAATAAAATTATCTACCGCAAAAGATTTTTTTTTTCAATTCCATTTTACGAATTTCTGAGAATAGATATAAAAATGTATCTTCAGAACAAAAGATACACATGTACATATAATTCGTATATTTTATAGGAAATTTACATTTTCACTTCAAATTTTCCTACCCACGAGAACTTTAGTACATACAAATAATACACACAAGTAATCCCGGTAGCGCGAAAACAATATTTTTCGACAAAATTTATTTTATATGTATATATTTATAATTAATACATTAAATTAGTATTTAAAACATCACAGACCTATGTTCTGAATAATTACAACTTCACAACAAGAATGTGTTCTCCTTAATAATACACACAAAGACTTTAGAACATTTTATATAATATTTTCATTCTTTATTCTAGAGAATCCAATACAAAATATACACCCTCAGCTCCTTTCAAAAGTCTATTTCAGAAACATTATCGATGTATACTCTTCATGTTTAGAAATTTTCCCGTAATATTTTTACATTCAATACTTAATGCTTAATTTTGTCATCAATCCTCTCTGTAAACAAACCATCAAACGTCACAAACGACGTTAAATACCCTTTTGATCGTTAAATGGCTAAACTCTATTAAAGGAAGTAGACATGTGTTGTGTTTAGCCGATAAATATTTTATCATGAATTAATTCTCATCATAAAATGTCATCGATTAGGAACTGTTATAATAATGTATATTACTATAACAAGATTACTAACTAATATTACTAAAAGTCACGATAAAACGAAGTAGACACGAACACTTAACTTAATGACTAGTATTTAGTGTTATCGCAATAATTATTTATCAATTACTAATTAATAGTATGTACAAATATTTCAAAAAAAACATCAGGATTATAAAGTTTAATACAAATAAAAGAATCAACAAGAAAAATCTATTTAATATACAAATATAAAGTTAAATATGAGTACTATAAAGTTTATTGCTTTTTAAAAATGGTGTAATTATAATGATCAATTAGATATATTACAAAATATAAGTTCAAAATGTATTCGATTACTATAGCGAATCGGCGAATGCGCTTTCCCAGATAGGAAGAGGTCCAGGTTCGAATCCCGGTAGCAATTAAATATTTTTTCGATAGATAATTTTTTTTTGTGTATAATTCTAGTTAATTAATTAATTTGTATTAAAATACCACAAAACTATGTTCTGAAAATGCAGCTTCACAACAAAAATATTCTGAAGTTTATTTGATCAACATTCTAAATTTTTCATACAATATTATAGTGATCATAGCAAAGACTATTTGTTTCTGCAACCTGAGTTTTTACTAAAATTTTTATTAGAAGTGCATACATATTTGTTTATTAAATTAAGTGATGAAAAATAATTGAAATAAAACTTTTGTGCAAGGTACGGTTGTATTGATAAACATGTAAAAATGCCCTAAAAGATTATCTATGCTATTTTAGTAGAGAAAATAACGTGTCGCATAATGTTACTCGCCGTCTAGAACGACCCTCGATGCTATTGCAAAGTTGAGACACTTGTTCAATATTGATGTTCCAATACTGTCTACCCAGGTCCTTAATGACTTTTTTGACAGGTTTAGTGTTAAAATCTTTTGTTTATCCAGTCACTTTACTTTTAAGCCGAACAGACGTGCTAAATCAAAATACGTGTGCTTTCATGTACCTAAGTAATCGAGATTTATAAACTTCTAATCAGCAATACATTCTATTAAAAATTTTCGAACTTGCGTACTTATAATCGTACCAATAATATTCGTTTCGATAAACCTTGTACTCGATACACAATATTAATATAACTATGCTTTGTCTACTACCAATAATAAATACTCCAACAACATTGATTCCGATGTCGAGAAAAAATCTCTAAAATAGAATAATACGACTCACTGCATTATGTGGTTCAGATTCACCTGATCTTATACAGTTTAAAATGATTCCAAAATTTGTTTCAGATTCAAAGAAAACATTGCTTCTGTTATTGTCCTGAATGCGCCTCACAGTTACCTGGTTGTTAAACCAGACTATCAACAGCCGTAAACACTCCTGGTACCAACGTCAGGCGACATGCCACAATAATATCAAGCGGCAATTATCGGAAAGACCGACGCGTGAGCGTCACTCTCCTACCTGACCACAAGCCTTAGATCAGCCTTCAGTAGCTGTGAGGGTGGACCCACCGCTTACCCAGGGCCGCAAAAACTTCTATATGTTCCTACTCATTCGTCGTTTGCTTGGTATTTTTTAAATGCTAATAGGTAGCTATGCAACTTCGTATCGTACATAGTGTCAAGACGGAGCCGAACAGCTGTAATCTCACAACCCTCACAGTCCCCGAACTCTTCTTTATTCATGATTAAACAAATAGTTATAAGAAAAGTATACCAGTGTAAGTAAACATTAAGCATATCAATGTAAAAAATAAGTTCAAGGTAATTAAGAAATCTAAAAGTTGTTACATTGTATATAAAAATATAGTATAAAATCAAAATCAAAATAAGCATGTGTGCTACTTAAGTTAGGAAACCGAGGGGAAAAAACAACACGCCCCTGAAGAAGGAAAAAAAGTACAGAAACAAAATTAAAACGAACTGACCAGTTATCCGAGTACCATTTCCGGTAGATAACAGTCCAGTAACAAACCAAAGAGTCCAGAAATAATTCGAAAGTATTTGTTACTGAAAATAACTACTAATACAACAGGTAGCTTCAGTAACTACTCGCACGTAACTTTGTAAAGCAGTGAATAAATCTAGTGTCAACCGTAAATAGTTAATCTTCTTATAACCTGTTCTAGTCCACCATAATACATATGCTTCACAATCTGCGATCACCCGAACATAGTGAAGAACGGGGAGATATAAGGCCTCAGTTTCCACGCTTACAACCTTCTGATCAATACACATACACCGCGACATAATCCACATTTTATTTCTCTACAACGCAATTAAAACACCTAAACCTGATGACCCCATATCTGGCGACACAAATAATACTCATTTGATCGTGGTTAAACATACAAAAAACTAACCATCTATACTTTTTTAGTTGAATAAATCGATCGCCAAATTTATCGAACCTCGATGATACATCCTGTAACTCAAAAAAATCTAATCAATTTATGAATATTTATTTTCTCTCTTTTACAACATTAAAATTTTTGTGTGTGATAAGTCGTCATCTTGCGTTGGGATTAATAATTATCAATATTTGCCTTTACTCATTGTTTTGCTCATCCTTTCATGCCTTTACTCATCATTACCAAACTTAATATATTAGTACTAATTCTGAAATTATTATGAAAATTACATTGGATATTCATATTTTATATTGAAGAAGTTATGGACCTTTGGATGTTAGATTTCAAAAAAATGAAACATTGAAATGCTGATTAAAATTAACATGGATCGTATATGTAATAATAAGGTGATTTAAATTTATGTTGGTGTACCTAGATAATGATTACAAGTATTTCATTTTCTTGATATTTTATTTGACGTTAAATATATGACATTGGATATTAAAAAGTGTTTATGGCATTACATTTGTGATGTTCAATAATATAGGAAATGATTTAGTTTAGAAAAAGCTACGCTTAGAGAAGAACAGCAAAAATAACGAGCTAAATAAAGTAACAACATTAAATAGACTGCCTAGGGATAATTTTTGATATGTTCCCTACCACATCGACCATCCATGTATATTTTTGGCGCTAATAATTATACATGTTATAATAAAAAGCATTAATTAATTTATTTGTTATATCTGGAAGTAGGTTTCCAAAATAACTGGAATTAAAAATAAAATAAACACATCAAATGAGAAGAAAAATTACCATGATTACAAATTACAATTAAATCAATAAAGTTTCCACATTTAGCACATATGTATTGTGAATTTTTTCAAATATTTTTTTTATTAGGAAACATAATATAAGATATAGTTTATCATAGTTTTACACTGAACATATACATTAAGTATCATTTGAGAAATTCATAGAACCTCGTGTTGACAGGATGAGTGCAATAACCGCACTAAAAAGGACAAGAAACTTAACCGTACGTTAACGTATTGTTTACAGTCAAATAATAAATTATTACGCCAGTAAAACTTGTGGATACTCATTACGAAACTCGTAATACGTATATGATGATGGATAAATTATTACATACTTTTGCGGGTTAACTGCAGAATTAACTATTTTTTTAACCACTATTTATAACACAGTTTCAAAGTTTAAATATTATATTTAAACTTCACATACAACGCCATAAAACCGATTGTGAACACTGAAATATTAGTAATTAAATATATTTAAAAATATGTTATTTATTTAATGACTCGTGTCCAAGAAAAAGATTTCTCTCGGAGATTTCGACACGAGTTCGCGTATGTACAGAGTTCAGCGTAAAATGATTTATGAATCATCAACCCATATGTTTAATGCGATGATTAGAATGACGTATCCAGTATATACACATTTGATCACTAATTCTCAGAGATCATCGCGGATACAAGCACATAGTCATTAGAATGTATATTTTTTCCCTAAGGAAGATGGGGACTTATGTTACTTCATAAATGTGTAAACAAATTTCCAAAAATATAATTAATATAATCTTTATTTTCAATGAAATCATATTTTTATTTATGAAGTTGCAATTATTCGAAACGTATGCATTGAAAATAATTTCAGCAAATTAGATATTTCATATTCAAAGATACAAATAACCTATCTATCATCTGAAAAAATATATCTATTTATCACGGGAATTCGATTCCAAATAATATCAAAATATGTTGAGTAGCTTGTTAGTGTAGTGGTTAAGACGCTGGCGTACTTATCTAGTGGTCGGCATTTTCATAGTGGGTATAAACGTTTAGCTTAGTTTGAAAATAAGAATATTTATGTAACATTTTTTTTTTGTTTTTATTGTTATTGTGTTTAGTTTGTAGAACTCCATGTTTATTTTTAATTAAATTTATAAAGTAAAATTAAAATAAATATTATTATTGAGTTCTGCTAGTTTGCGTAAGAATTATTATATGTTACAGCTGTTTCAGCGGTCAAAGCCATTTTCAAACAGCAGTGCTTACGCAAACTAGCCTTCGAACCAAACGCAAACTCAATAATTTATGTGACATGTATTCCGTGTATGCATATCTATTTAAACATTTTTTTATTTGGAATTAGAAATAATTGTATATTTTTAAAAACATTTTATAGTATTCACAACAATATATATTTTTAAGTAACGTACTGCCTCTTTATAAGGACATTTCAGATTCAGAGAGAAAGATTGTTTAGATTATGAAATAAGTAAAATAAAATTAGTGTGTATAATGATTATATATATTATATATTGGTTAAAGTATATATACATGTGGTGATAGTCAGGAAATGAAGTAGAAAACAAAAGTATCAGTATTCCTGTATACGTCCTACCAAAAACTCAAAAAATAAACAATAAAAAAAAAGAAGATAACCTATAGATTTTTTTATTCGTATCTTTCTATTCTTCTTCGTCGTAGCGTCGTGGTATCCTGAAATATCTGGAACTTGGTGTGCAATACGTCTCCATCCCTACCAGGCTTGGTTAATTGATTGCAGCGTTCAAATATGATACTATTAACGCCTTTATTTGGTTTATCCATTTTGCAAAAAACAGTCCTCTCAAAGAAAAAAATCTTTTTTATCAAATTCTTTATAATCTACTAATTTAGTGATGACAACATATTTCAGTATTTAAAAAGCTTTGCTAATGATTAATTTTTTTGATGTATTAGAATTGTAAAGGCAAACGAGTGCGCAATTGGTGGGGAGGAGAAGGGAGCGAGCCACCACGGGGCAGCCTTGCCGCAGCGCACGTGGGGAACGCATCGGCAAGCCGCGAACCGCCGCGCGCGACTGCATCGTGCTTCATTATCGACAGGGGGCTTCCCGCCGTACCGTTGATGCATCAGCGGTCCTGCACACTGCGATCGGAAACAATACTTACCCCTAACGGAAAGGAAGTAATTGTTTTTATGCTCCGATTGGAAAACCAGCATTTTCATGACTGTTATACACTGCGTACGAGGTTAATGCTGCAATTTAACATGTGGATATATCAATACGGTTGACCAATTCAACGTGATTCGCATGAGAATATTAATGCGGTCTTAGCTCTATTATCCAATGGAAGCGGTCTTATTGCCTCATAGATAAAAAAAATCCAGTATCAATTACTTTCGTGGTGGATGTTGCGTTAAATTATTTATTAATTATATAATTAGATTAAATTATAATTGCTCGTAAACCATCAGAGTGAGGTAAGTGGGAAGGATATTGTTCGACGCGCGTAATTTGCGGATTTGCCAGTCGCAATGAGTCACTGGTCGGGAGTGCACCGCGTGTTTGCGGTTGAGCAATATTTAAAGTGCGGTTATTCATTTGTTCGTGGCGTCACGCTTTTTGTACTAATTTTAATATTGGACGAGTAAGTGATGAGCCGAGCACGCAACTAAACTGGTGTTGAGTTCAAAAGTTTAGACAAGAAGGAACAAAGGTTAACCAAACTCCTCCAGGACCATCAACGTCAGCAGCGATGCTAGAACAATTCGCATAAATCAATCAGAAAAATTTCAGCCTATACTGGAATAAAAAATCAATAGTCCACATTATTTTGAAAAAGAAACTATAACAAATCGTGCAGTTTCTAAACGAAAATGACTATTTTTTACATGTAACCTTAGCAAGAACGATGCTGAAACGTTTTGAAACAGCACGAATTCTTAGAAATATATTGTTTACTGACGAAGCACATTTTCATAATTAAAGGTTAATAAACAGAACATGAGATACTGGTGTCCGCTAAAAAACGCTTGCATTGTCCAAAAACGACAGTGTGGTGTGAAATTCCTGTCCGAGAGATAATAGGCCCCTATTTTTTTTAACCAGCGAGAGACAGTCACTGCTGACGTGTATTGCCGAATGATCGACGAGTTACTGGTACCGCAACTGCAGCTGTTTCCCGAATTCAATAACAGAACACAATTTCAGCAGAACGGGGCCACTCCACACACAGCTTGAGTTTCAATGGAGAATCTGAGGGGAATTTTTCCCAATAAATTAATCAGAAAGTATGGAGACATACCCTGGGCACTTTGACCTTACACCTTGCGATTTTTTTTTGTGGGGATATCTTAAGTCGAGAGTTTACAGTAACAATCCTCGAACAATTCAAGATACAATACAAGAAAATATCTGCCGTGAAGTTGCTGCCATTGAACCAACACTTTGCTCTCGCGTGTTCGCAAATTTAAAAGTCCGGTTGCAAGAGTGTCTTGATAAAAATGGACGGCATTTAAACAATATTGTTTTATAAAACGTAAAATCCGCACCGTTAAACTCCATTTTTTATAAATAAAATACGAGAATAACATTGCAGTTTTTTTTTATTTAATATTAAACTTGAAAATTTTCCGCTGGACACCCTTTACAATAAATTTCTCTTCATATAACATTGCTTAATAATTAATTTCATCATCTAATTTTAAATGTCCAAACACAGACATGAAAGCACTTTCAATAATATGTCGTATTAAAAGAGTAGAAATAAATTTAATAACATTAAAGTTGTATATTCAGAACATAGTTCTGTCGTATTTAATAGAAATTAAACAAATTAATTAAATCCAGGTAGCAATTTAATATTTTTTCACATATAGCATACAAACATATTTAGAAACTCCATAGTCTGACTGCGATCCACTGTTTACAGTTCAGTCCGCCAGTGTGCCACGGTGACTTCTCTCACTGTGGACTTCACGTGCCACGCCACTGTCCAGTCCTGCGAGCCCCAGCTGCCTGGCGGGTATTATCATTCGCAGCTCGTGCAAGCCTGAAAGTATCTCGACGAAATTAAAAACATCGACGGAAGTTGGGACAGGCCCACGCACAAGTGTTATGCAGGTCAGTGACAGGTTCAACAGTAAAAAACATTTTTGATAGAAGCTTTGATTGTACCATTCGTCCTTCCAAAATATTAATCTCATCCGAATTCGCGCATTTATAATATATTTTAGTCGCAGAAGATTAAACGAGTTTTGTTTCCCTCGCGAGGTAGCCTAGATATAAAGTCAGTACTTAGTAAAACTTTCCCAGATCACACTAACCAGAGTCTAAATATCAAATAAATTTACAGATCAGGTTTTTGTGAAAATGACCTTTATTGTAGCGACCTGGCTGACTTTAATAAATATTTTTGAAATATTATAATAGTATGCTGCAATAAAGTTTTTATAATATTACATATACTAACGTATCATAGTGTCATGAAATATAAATTATCGTTTTATGTCATGACGAAATTTGATTAATTACTATCTATAAATGTGTCTATCTACACATAATCAATGTTTTATTATTATTAAAAAATAGTAGGTTATGTATACACACGTGATTTTTACACATTTATTACAGCTTTTAAAACATATTAAGTACGAAAGTTCGTATCATAAAGAATGTGCCAATTTGAACAATTATTTATAAAATAAATATCAGATATCTTATAGAGACGATGCTATTTTTATTATATTTAATGGAAGATATATAGAAATATGATGCGATTACAGGGCTTACGACCTGTCCTTGGCTGGTTTAAGTGATCACTTTATATACATATATATAACATTCACCAATTCTCACCCCTCGATCTCCATATTTATCAAATTTGTTACATTAATTGTATATATGTTAGTACGTGTACCACTACACCATCGCCATGCATGTCATCGATATCTAATTATTTATAATTTAAATTTTGTACGAATATTCATTTCTTACAATGTGAGTAATAATTATTGATTTTGTTGTTCCCTGAACCCATCCACTTACAATTAACCCGTTCAGGGATATCCGAATTATTTAGTCATTTATAAAATTCTTCTTACTCGATATTCTTGTTACAATACCTAAATTATAAAAGAAAAACTGAATATAATAATATTTTAGATGGTGTTAGGTTACTTCTTTCTTCTGCCTCGGCTTCATGTTCAGAGGGGAGGCATCTAGCCTAACTGGTTATTTTTTTTAAATATTGACAAGTCAAATGGTTATGAAATGAAAGAATATTTTTCTTATAAGGAAATTTATAATCTATATTTTAAGATACTTGCATGTGTTGAAAGTGCAAAATGAGCAATTTACTTTAATACTTATAAATAAGGCTATTCAAAAATAATTACAATAAAATGAACATTAAATATTTGTGTTCATCATGACAGCATTAATTTCTCTACCAAATTGCCTATGTTGGGATTACCTCTTAAGATGGTCCTGGATCCTGGACGTGAAGTGTGGTCACCTCCTTGTGATGCCAGCGTAGAGTGACGGAGTTCAGGCTTGTAGTTGATGACAAGACGATGCCCAATTATTCAGGCAAACCGGGACACTGGACGCGATATTCTTATGCTATAGCGACAGTCTGTTCTCGCTACACCAATTATATTTATCAACTTTATATAGATCCAGCGGGACCCTTTTTGATACTTTCACATTTACGATTAAACGCAGAGAACATCACAGTCTAAGCTTAAACTCGAAGCGCACAGTTTAAATTTTCCCCGAAATTACAATTCCATGAAGCGCTTACTTGATACTTTTAGAGACGATATTGATTTTATTTTCTAATTGAAAATAACATCCCGTCTTAGACGGAGCCACTTCTTACGGCGGAGAATATCAGAAGACTGATCGCCTATGGTGATGCATCTTTCAAGGCGCATTTTCCTACATGACTCTTGTCACGTTCGCTGGATTACCGCCGCTGTATTCGTCGCTGTACTCATGCTGTGTCGGTCCACCTGCGTCTAACAATACCGAGTTTTTATTACCGTCCGTCCCTTACTTTGGCTAAGTGCTTTTGTATCCTTGAACAAAATATTGTTTTGGGTAATTTTGCATTCTAACATCGGGTAAATATTGTTTTAATACAAATGAAATGAAATACAGAAAATATATACAGAAAAATAAAAAAACATTTGTGTGCTACCGGGATTCAAACCTGAAACTCTTCCTATCCGGGAAAGCACTTTCTCCACTTTCGCTATAGCACTCAAATATATTTTCGACAAATTTTGAATTTAAATTCGGTAATATTTTAAATTGATACATCTAATATTCCAATTTTAAAAGAAATCAATTTTATATTACTGTGAATCTCTATTTTTTTTGTTTTTTATAAAATTAAAATTGTCATAAATGAAACTTATTTTTACAATGATAATTATCATGACTGAAGTTTATCTTTGTTTGTAATCAATTTAATATAAATTAGTAAATATATATTTTCAAATTAGTAAAATTAACTTTGTGGTTAAAATCCATATATTTATTTATTAACTTTGTTTTATTAACCACTTATTGAATTAAAATACATCTACTGGTTTCGAAAAATATCATTTTCTTCTTCAGGATGTCAATAACTAATCAAAAACATATGTTATTGTTTCTTTGACAAAATCAACTTTTTAAAAACAATAATTATTTAAAAAATAAATTTAGTACCAAACTCTAATTATTACTTGATGATAAAAAATTATTAGAATAATTTTTAGGAAAAAAAATTATAATGGGACTTAGTAATTTTAAATTTAGTTGGTTGTTTCTAAACGATTAACTTAGCCCAAATCAGTCATCATAATCCCGTTACAAAATCATTGTTGGCCAGTGTAATTAATTATATACGTATGTGGGTAATTCATTAAATATATTTTTTCAGCTACCTAACTACGTTTTTCTATAAAACTGACAAAGAAAAAAAATGTTTCTGTCTATAAAACAAGAATGGTTTAAAGAGGATCTAATATCACACAGAAATGTAACACTATCACACATTCGACATACAAGATAAAACTATTAAATTTACTACTTTCATAACCATCCGTAAGTAGCCAGCCATTTTATAACATTATCTGGGGACACAAAGGAACCCCGAGACTAGACCTACCAGGAGGACAGAAGACGGTGTCCGCTGACGGCGTAATCAGATATTTGCCGGACCATTTAACCCGCGCGGCTCGGTCCGGTCGGGCGGGCCCGCCAGCGTCTGCCCGGGGACAAGTACTGTGAATTACGGCCGGGATGTTACTCCTTGCGTTTCTGATATTCTGGTAGCCAACCGGGTTTGCGGTTCTATTAAAAATAATAAAAAAACTCTAATTAACGCTGTCAAACTTAATCTAAATTTACTTAATAATTAAATTTGACCGAACTTCTTCATTCCGGAATAAGAAAAATCATTTTAATTCTTAGTACTTTATTGTTTCGAGGTAAAAATGGAGGGTGACAAAAATGTTTGCAGAATAATAAATAAGTAACGTTTAAAATATTTCATACGTGGATTGAGAATTAGAGGGCCTGCAAGATGTTTTAATAAAAAATATTTTTTGGATTCTAAGCGGGCAGTAGACCAATTTTAATCGAGCCAAAAAGATCACACCAAATTTATAATATGTGAAGATACTATTTATGTTTACATACATCACACATTAAAAAAAAAGCAATTCAATATTTTTTATGTAAGTTTTAAACTTTTTGAATGTTATGTTATAACTATTATAGATAGATACTTTTTTTGGCTATCATAAATAAATATAACTGGAGTTTTATTTTATTTTTAAAAATAAAATGTACCTTGAAATACATGAACATGACTTGTGAAGAGTTTCAGGCGCGCGCAGGTAAAACATCACACCTTGAATTGACAAAGGAATATATCGCTTAGTGACAAGAAAAATATACGCGTGATTTTGTGACGGGAGTCAGCCGAAAAAAATAATGTTAAGAAAATAAAAAAATTACTTTGGACGGGCACTGATGTTGTTCACATTATTATTGTGATAAACGTCACTACTTTGTATAATAAAAATAACGGTTAAAGGTTTTTCTATCTTACTCAAATAGGTAAATGTTGGTCACTGAATCTGGTATTTTCAATATACATCACATGCACAATGCATCAGCATATCTGCGATTCGCATTTAATTCTGTTGTCGAAGATAACAAATAAAACTTAAGAACTTTTCTAGGAGGTGGGGGATTTAATTAAATATTTTAACGATAGAGCATGCAGCTCTTCTCTCTTCTAGCCGTGCCATCAAAATGGTCCTTTTGTTTGCATTCTCTATTCTATTTCTAAGGGGTAGGTAATTCGTTATAACATGATAGGAGTATTATTAATAATGAAGAAATACGGCATTTCTGCGAACATTATATTGGATAATAATATTTTCCGAGAAAT
Source organism: Eubasilissa splendida (assembly GCA_031772225.1). NCBI lineage: Eukaryota > Metazoa > Arthropoda > Insecta > Trichoptera > Phryganeidae > Eubasilissa > Eubasilissa splendida. The sequence goes on along the minus strand of CM062848.1, from coordinate 19,910,488 downwards.
ATCATGAATGTAAATCGTGTTTATTTTAAATTATAAATAAGTCATACTAACACAATTTAAGAAAAAATATTGCCCATGTACGAGTATACTGTTAGAACTTTTTTTTTCTTTTCCTTGCTGTATATACACAATAATTTTGATAGGTTTAAAATATGTGTATTAGTAAACATAAAATTTTTAAATACCTATTCTATACAATAACTAAGAATAAAAATTTCTTTGTATCGTTAGAAAAAATGTTTTCAGTAAAACGTGAACTTAAGTCAAAAAATGTAGTCTTTATGTGCGTAAATTCACGCTTGATAATCTTTCTAACAAAAATGTATCCAAATCTTCGGAATAAATAATCTCGTGACGTAAACAATTTTTATTTGAAGTTCTTTTCAAATTGATCGCATTTCAATATTCGACTAAAACGTTTTAACGGCAAAAAATGAAAGGAAGGCTTTAGGAACAAAATCTACCGACCGTCAAAAATAAATAAACGAAATTTCGTCGAATTTTTGAATAAGAATTAAAAATCACGCTAACGACGACTATTTGTCACGCTTACAATAAATTTCCGTGGATCCTTTCTCGTTTTTACAATGTGATGATTTCCAAACAAATACTTTAAAATACATTTTAAATAAAAAATTACATCCAAATCAATTTCAATTCACTGAGAGCTTTATTTTCAAAGCAACAAGGCAATCATTAAAAATATTGGGGTGGAAACGGAAAAAGGATGGTTGGATGAAAGACGTAAATAATATTCATCATTCCTATTTTTGCTTTTGCCATACAGAGCAAACCGCAAAGACAAAATTACACGGTAAGAAGTTCTTTGGGAAGGCTGGTTATTTTACCCCATGCAAGTGGTTTTTTAAGGAGATGGAAAATTCTAAGTTGAATATATCACGTGATTACGGGAAGCCTATCTGAGGAGAGGGAGCGTGCTAGAACCCGGCACGTGCAAATGAAAGAAATTCAGTAATCGTATACAATTGAAGTGGTTTTATCGTAAAATTGACGTACCATTTTTACAACACTAAAAAAAATCTCTCGGAATAAGGTAATATCTTATTAAATTATTTATAAAAAATCTTTTATGTACACCGAAAGAAAAAAGCTCACCCCTTGTTATTCTATTCTGACTATAATATATGTAGTATAAATTATTTCTATTATATTATGACTCTATCATCAAAATCAATTAATTTTTTTTTAAATATAATTATAATCTAATTGTTAGACAAAGTGGTAAATTAGTTTTTAAATTATATAATCCAAACTAATATTGCGCTTCTCCATTTATTATCTATGACTTATTGGACTGTAGTGATAGTGTCATTATGACTTTAAAGTGCATGGTTAAACTTCCAGGTCTGTGAAGTGCGAGTAGAGCAAAAACGAATGTGTTTTTAATATCTCTATGTTAAGATTACTTGAATTTTTTCTCTTTTATATATTCAATAACAGTACGTATATGTATATATATTCAATGTAAAAAGAAGTGTATATTGTCTTTATTATGAGTAAGAAAAAACATACGTTGGCAAGTATATTGATTTAAAGTATATAGACATCCGCGAGGCCTAGAAGCAAGCAGTTGGTGATAGCCAACAGTCCACTCTCCACTATGAGCTTAGGCTTCTCACCTCGCCCCGCTCACCCGGAATGGAGCGTGGACGGAGCGAGGCGAAGCGAGATGGCACGAGACGACCCGTATCGACACGAGAATAGGCGATGTAAGCCGAAAGCTGCAATACATTTTCGTGCTCGGCTCGCCGTGCCTCGGCAAGAGTGAACTGCTGGCATAACTAAAGTGACGATTGACATCCGGAACCCCGCGCCCCGCGCACTACGCCCGCTACACCACTCCAAACGTCCACATACAAATCATATCAAGTTCTTCGAGAAAAAATTTTTTAATGTTGCGTATGGTAAATACTCTTATATTGTAATTATTTTATCCAATACATAAATATATCACGGAAAAACACCTAAAATGTGAATTCTATATTTAGTATATTTACAGAGATATTCACATAATTAGAGGCAATGTCAACTCAGTTTACATCACCGAAGAGGAAAGGTTAAACCACTTAAGTAATTAATACACCAACCGGTTTTAGAAAATACATTTTCCTTCTTCAGGATGTCAAATTAACTAACCAAAAATATATATATCATGTGTTTATAATATTAAAAAAAATATAAGAATTAATTTGACATCCTGAAGAAGATAACTGTATTTACTGAAATCGTTTCGTGGTTTGAAAAAACAAAGTTAAATAACCTAAAAATGACTTTTAACGACAAAGTTGGTTTTGCTAATATTAAAAATACAAAAAATTGTAGCTAAATATTAGCAGCCTTATTTTGGAGTGCATCTATGTAAGCTAGAAGTTTAATGATTGAAAATTTCCGTTCCGGCTCGAAGAAACCTGAAAAAAATAGTTTGAAAATAGCAAGTTATTATACATTTAGAAGAAACCTCTTTTCTACGCGCCACAACAAGAAAGGTGAGTCTTCGACTTGCGAAAGCTGCCGTTGTTAATAGTTTGATAGAAAAAATTGTTTTAATAATATTTAGTTTACGATCAATTAAATTTAAATAATTTTTCAATGTATGTACGTACATTTATGTAATCTTCAGTATACGCCTTCATAATGATGTTATTTAGTCAAATATATTTTTGAATAAACCAATCATTTTTCAAAACATTAGAATTAATAACTTTTGTAGTGATCCGGATTAATGATTTTAGAGAAAAGGTTTTAAACTTAATAAATCGGCAAGTATTTCTAAGATCTTATAAAATTATATAATTACAAAACTTTAATTAATTTTGAGTACTTATTATAAAGTTTTTCTAAGAAGTTTTGGAAAATAATTAATAAATTAAAGTCAATATAAACTTGACGTATTTGTGGTCTAATGGTTATAATACTCGCCAAGTGGTCTAGTGGTTGGGGTTCGAGCCTCGTTCCTGGGGTCCATCAAGTTAGTCCTATTTTCATATCACAATCGTTTAGCTTACTTTGAAAACAGCAATAATATTGATGTGACACGTATTCTGAGTACGCATCTTTATTTTGATATTTTATGAAATTGAATGATTATAAAAAATTAATGAATGAAGAAATTTAAATACATGCTAGTTTGAACTTGTATCGCCAATATTCTATATGACAGAAATTTACAGAATTAGTTTATGATAAAATCTTATATATATATATATATATATATAAATGAATGTTTGTTTGTTTGTCCAGTATGCGTTCCTATATCGTTCATCCGATTGCAATGAAACTTTGGTGACACGTTGTGCACGCGCCCGCAAAGGTTTCTGAATTAGTACAAGCATTTTACAATGTGTGGCACGCGAGTCGTTTCAACAAATGTGTGTATTTCATATAGTTTAGTGACAGTTCGCGTGTGTTCGGTGTGAATTGTATGCGCCTTAGATACGTCATGTTTACTGAGATGTCAAAAACAACAATCCAAAATAAACAATTTGCATCCAGTTGTGGATTGGTTAAACAAGCTATTTGTGATCTGTGATAGGTTCTTACCGAGATACTGGCCAATCACTGGGATGGCTTGGACGGAAGTTGTTTTTGACTTCATATTTACGTTTGATATGCACCTTGGTTACGTCAAACAATAGTGGGGTATTATGAACAATTATCAAGTGAATTTATAATAGTCGTCATAAAACATTACTTTCGTTGTCAAATCATTTATGCTACCCTGCAGTTTCCGGTGTGACTCGCATTTGCAATGACTATCAACAAAGCACAAGGACAATAGCTATATGTTAGTGGACTAAATTTGGAAAATTCATGCTTCTCACATAGACAGCTGTATGTGGCCTGCTCACACATTGGAAAACCTTTTGATTTATTCGTATACGCACAAGACAGAAAAACAAAAAAATATTATGTATCCAAAAGCACTTCAATAATCAGAATTAAAATACAAACGTTTTCTTTCTTTGAGTGGCATTGCAACGCATATGCCGGGTACTCGCTAGTTTCTAATAAATATCCAAACAAAACGTTATTATACTTAGTGAGTGCAGTAAAATACCTTCAGAATTAATCTACCTTTGTTAGGTTTTTGGTGTGGATAACATTTTGAACCATATTTATGTAACCATCATCAGACCTGATATGTAGTTGTAGTTGTAAAAACGAACGTTAGCAATCATGCTGTTTATCATTATTTTATTTTATTAAGGAGAACACATTCTTATTGTGAAGTTGTAATTATTCAGAACATAAGTCTGTGATATTTTTAATACTTAATAAATGTATTAATTAGAAAGATATAGATATAAAATCAATTTTATCGAAAAATATTGTTGCTATCGGAATTCGAACCTGGATCTCTTTCCAATCCAGGGAGGGTGCATTATCCAACTATGCTACAGTGACAGTATTTTTGACGACAAATTTTCGAACCTATATGTTACACTTTTTCAAATTAATACAATTAGGGAAATTAATGCAGCGAGCATTGAAAACTTTTGAATTTTAATTAATGTGAAGTAAACAACATTGTGTTTTAGTTAATTAATTCATTATTTTTTCGAAAAGAGGTTTAGAAAAATATATTCTGAATAATTACAACTTCACAATAAGAATGTGTTTTCCTTAATAATATATAGTTGTATCAATGTGTCCAATATTTAATAAAAATGAATTGCTTATTCTGGCGTCTGCTAACGGTTTACTCAAAGGTATTTGATATTCCGTAAAAAAAAGTAGATGGCTTTAAAATAATGGAACGATAAATGTATTAATTTGAAAAAGTGTAACATATAGGTTCAAAAATTTGTCATCAAAAATACTGTCGCTGTAGCATAGTTGGATATAGCACCTTCCCCGTATTGGAAAGAAATCTATTTTATTGTTTTCTTCATTACTTATTTACAATATTTGTATGAATTATGACTATGGTTTGAAATAAAAATGGTATATTACATTGCAGCACAACTTTTACGATGCTAAATATAGTAAATCAATCGTGATTTTTCAGGTATTCAATTTGGAGCTATAATTCGTACAGAGATTTATTTTTAAATTGCTAATTAGTATTAATACCAGTAATATCATAAAACGAAATTGCTGACAAAGATAACTAATTTTTAATTTTTAATTATCTTATTTATAAATAACCCAATATCTTTTTATGTATCACATGAATGAATACATATTATTGGAGAAAAATGTAAATTTCTTTTGAAGTGTGAATTAAAGATTCTTCTAAATTAGTAAACAAAAAAGTTAATTTATATTGGTAAATATTTAAAAATTAATATGAATAAAAGGAAGATAGATAATAATTGAATATTTGCATGATTTTAGAAAATTGCAGCACTTCTCTCATGACTGCTTTCAGATCTGCAGGATACCGAATAAAGTGAAAAAGCGTAGTCAAGAGGGCGGGAGTTCATGGAGATCACAATCATCAGTCATGAGGGACCGATATAAATGACATAATTAGAATCTTCATTCTTTAGAAATGTCATTATATTTGTAAAGATAGTTTTTTAAAGTTAAAATGTTAAACTATTATTCTTAAAGTTTCAAGACATTAGTTATTTAAAAGTGTTTGTGGTGTTTAATTTTTTTTTTTTGACAATTTTTTTTTTTATATTTCAAATGAACATAGAATAATATTATTTTTAATTGTTAAATTTGTTTTATTAACCTCTTAATAAATCAAAATACATCTACTGGTTTTGAAAAATATCATTTTCTCCTTCAAGATGTCATTAACTAATTATTTTTAATACTAATAAGTGCTTCTTTAACAGAATCTACTTTTAAAAATCAATAATTAATTAACTTAAATTATTACTTTAGACATAATTACTAGAATAATTTTTAAGAATTTTAAAAAAAAATTTATTAAGTGGTTAAGTTACATTTAAAATAATAGATTTTAACCACAAATTTTAATAATATAACTAATTTATTAGTTTACTGTGTGGGATGGAGTAGGTATTCTACCTCTGATATAAATCAATGTCCTGAATACTTTTCTAGATAACCGTCTGTGTTATAGAAGTCATTATTTTCCGTGCTGTTGTGATGTTATTTAAAAAAATTAAAAATAAAGAGTCAGATTCGATAGAGATATAGAATAATAAATAGAGACAACGATAATGATATTGAAGAAGATCCAGTTCAAAAAATGTAATACTTAAACGACGTTCTAGGCAGAGTTTTAAATGCTGGTATAAAATTTATTATTACCTACTTACCTCTTGTAGGCGTCAGACTGCTGACAAATATGTAGGTGTAACCGAATAACGTTTCGGGAAGACGCTCAGAAAATTGTATAAGTCTAGGCGCTCTCGCAAATTCTGACCGAAATCCCAAATAAATATGGACAGTAATAAGCTTAGTACCGATCCCAAATCGACGCTACCCAATTAGTCGACGTTTAAGTGCTCTTCATGCAAATGTAGTTATCACTTTAACAACTTTAACTGTGGCGGGATCTGCGAGAACTATTACCGCAAACTTCACTAAATAGGTGCTCAGCTCGAATGAAAATGATCCTCGACCGATGCAAACTTACTCAACGTCTTTGACGAGGTGCTCGCTAATATAAATTAAATAACAACATGAAAAATTACGAATTACAATCGGAGTTGACGGGAAAAGGTTGTCAAATATTTTAATTGAAAAGGAAAATTTCGATTTTAGATATTATTACGCAAAAGTTCGTAAGTCAAGTAAAAGATGACATAGTTATATTTTTATAATTAAACTAAAAAAATTACAGAATCTGATGACAGTATTAATTAAGTAGTAATTTTATGTATAAAATAACATAACGTTTTTAATTACGTGCTTATTGATCTAGTCACTCGACTTATGATCTAGTGGTCGGGGTTTCAGAGACCAGAAAGTTAAACGTATTTTCATGGCATAAACCATGGTATAGTTTTAAAATAGTAAAATTATTGGTATGACCCGTATTCCAAGCATGCATCTTTTTTTTTAGATAATAAAACAATTGAAAACGGAAATATTATCCACAAAATATGTTATCGAACCTCAATAATAATAAAAATCGTAGCCGAAATTAAATGCTGTAAGAAAACATGTGACTTGTAAATTATTTTTAAATACATTTTGACTCATTTGACCCACTTATACAAAAATTTCTTAAATAAAAATCCAGGTACACAAACAAATTAATGTTGGTAGTAAGATTTTAAAATTTTAAACACAAAAATCTATACAAACAATCATATAAAGTATGTATTGATATTTTATAATATAAACCTTACAATATATACATATATATATAATAAAAAAAACATTCTAGTCTTAATTATGAAATAACGATAAGAATTAAAATAACACAAAGTAAACAAAAAATCCTCTAAACGCTTTCTAAATGAACGGAAATCACATCTATTGTCAAATCACTGCACTCTTTGAAACAAAACAATAAATCAAAATCTCTTAGAACCTTTTTATTATTCAGCGCCCTCTTTCATCCCCTAGAACAAAGACCGCCTATTCTTTCGTCGTAATCAACGGTCATTAGTAGGGAAGCGGTGAAAATGCTCCCTTCATCCCCCTCTAACTGAGATATCTTCGCGAATTATAATACTGCTTGCCATGGCAAAGTCATTATAGAAAATGCGTTCCCATATAGGTACGAGCAGAATAAGATTCCGACCAAGTTACCCCGATTTACGTCCTTTGATCTAAATAATAACGAGGATTTAAAGATCCAGATGAAAATTTAGATTCTATATGTAATATACGGTTATGTAGGAGGCCGGATAGCCTTTAAGAGTGTAAATTGAAGGATCAAAAAGATATTATAAAGCGTAAAACGGGGTGCTAATAAAGCATGCGCTCTAAAATAACAATAAATGATAATAATTTAAAACATAATCCCTTTAACATTCAGTAAACAATTTTAATAACCAATCACAATAAATGGATTATTATAAAATATATATAAATTATAATCATATTTAATTTAATGTGGATTTGTCAATTCAATTTATGTTAATATTATCATTGTTGTTTACTCAGTTCATTGAACAGAATAAACGATTGACTTTTAATAAAAGGTCAGCTAGATTTCTGTCTGATGCACAAATGATTTAAATTACTGTTTTATGATTTTTTTACTTTATATATATACATATATATATATTTAAATTAAAATAACATAAAATGGGGTGAATATTTTTTAACCATAAAAATGTACATCATTTTTTGAATCACAAAAATGAGTGTACGCCTAATTTAAAAAGATCGTAGATTATTGATTTTAAATATATATTTTAAACCTTTATTTTTATTTCTTTTTAATTTCCAACCACAACAAAGCTGTCTTGGAACCCTCGTGAAATGGTGGTAAAAACAAAATCAAATAGTATAAACTAAAAGATTTTAACTCACATTACTTTGGTCCTTTTTATTCATTTTTACCTACCAATTTTCCCAACTATATCATACGGTCACCCAGGTTTACACTATTTGTACGCAGAGTAAAATAATTTAAATAATAATAATTTATAAAAGCTTTTATTACACTACCCGCTTTTAAAAGAGGAACCTTATATCAGTATAATGGATGAGCTAATGCTATAAAATATATTTTTTTAATCTCGCTCCTCATAATACATACATTTTGTAAAATATTATAATGAATTATATTATGATGAACAAGTGAAACATGAGATGAATTCAATAACTTTTTGTATTCGTTGGATTTAATATATTAATCAAAGACCTTGGGGTATATAAAAACATTCATTCATTCAATTTCCATATAGAAAATAAAGTTAGTCAAGTATTAAAAAAGTAAGGTTTTATTTATCATATGATTAAAGCATTAAAAATGTAGGAACACATAAACTTCTGTTCTATATACAACTTGAATCCGCTGTTCCAGAATGGTCTCTCATATTCAATTTAAAAAAAATATAGACTTAATAGAGAATGTTTCAAAAAATTGTACTACGTCTGTTAATGCATACGAATTTATTTAAGTTACTCCAATTACGAAGTCATTCCAAAGTCTCAAAATCGTTAGTTTAAGCAATAGGCGTATAATTTGTGATACGACGCAATATGATATTGCTTCATGAGATTTCATTATCCAACCTAGATAATCAAAAATTACTGTGTTCGATCAGAATTTGAGTTGCGACCTGTTTCACCAGATGTAACGATTTTTTAAATTTATTTACGCCTACTGACTAAAATGAATAAATAATCTAATAGGATATACATGTAAGTGTTTTAATACATAACTCAATACCTTTTCTTCTCGGATGTTTCAAGGTCAAACGGTTTGTTTAACCAATTGTTCCGATGAACAGAATAAATTGTAATTTAAACATTACTTTTTACTGATTGCTTTTATTTATTTGATGTGTATGTTTCATATGTGTGCCATAATATTTAATTCTGTTGTACATGCTAAATATTATATGTTTAATTTGTCTTCATAATTTTTAAAATTCATAATTATTTCTCATAACTTCAAAGAAACCTGCGATTTCACATAGGTATATTCCAAGATTTTAAAATATCTAATTCTTGAATACTTACACCTACTATTTAATATGTGCCTATTGCCTAATATGTGTATTGTGTAGAATATAATAAATACATATTATTTCTTTCATTGTACATTTAACATCTTTCAAATTGGATGTACGTCATAGAATAAAACCATTACCAAAATAAATTTTAATCATATGTTAAAATTTCAATAGTTCTTTACGATCCTTGCTGAATATTGATTTCTGCTGTAAATCAAAACCATTACGGATTGAAATAGTTATCAGTAAAAGTGGAGTCACCACTCCTTTAATTATATTTTCTCCTCTCAAGATGTTTTATAGTAAAAATTTAATGAAAAATAATTTTGATTGAAACAGACACATTGAGTATTAACATATGTTGAGCCGAACACATTGTACTTTTAACGTATACGACTAGGACTAAATTTTAGAAACGATTAATTTGTTTAAGCAAAATATTTAAAAAAAAAAAAAACATTTAGCCAATCAGAAATCAGAACACATTACTCATAGATTGGGTTGCGAGAAATGCGGATCACTCTGTAGAACAATTCTAAAACCAATTTCAAGTTTGAAACACCCGCAGAATAAATAAATTCATAAGCCTTCTAAAATATTCGGCAATCACTCTTGTCGAGCATGTCGGGGTACAGATCGCGGGACCTCTGGAATTGTCACAGCTAATTGTTATGTGTAGGTCTGAGCCCTCTGGCTTCATCTGACCCCGAGAATATAAATTATTAGAAACATACAGACCCCAACCGTCCCCGCCGCAATCAGGACTATTCATGGTCCTGAACAGTGCTGGACCGCAATTTGCATAGGTTTATCAGCTAGCTAAGCTATGGGATTGAATTTCCAGTGTAATTTTGAGGTATAATATTTACCTCTAAGATAATTTTACCAATATTTCACTACAATTTTGTATTTATATTTATATTTTATTTTTAAAACATACATTTTAATTGGACTTGTAATATAAGATCGATCGACATTTTCTCGAGCTCGTCGTTATGTAATTATTTACGATGGATTCCAAAAAAAACATTTATTTTTACAGTTTAACAGAATGATTATTCAGTGTTTTCAAAATATCGCTCCACACACACATACGACACATACGCAACGTCGTAGTTCTAATTTTTTCAGCAGATTTTTTTTTTGTGTTGGGCAAAATCTATAAATCGGACAGATACGTCACGAGGAAGTATGAGAGTCACGTAAGGTGAATAAAACTGAAGGTTCATTAATAGGAAGTCAATGGCATGCAGCGCTGCTACTGCGTGGACCGGAGCATTGTCCTAGTGAAAGATGACACCTTTACGTCATCTGCTTTTCTTCTGACAACAATAACAGAGGGCGTTCGCGACAGAACCGGCGTCAGACAAACCGAATATTGGAGAACGGCCCTGTTAGAAACTCCGGCAACTGATGAGCGTACTATAAAACAAGTATGAAAGTAGACGAGACTAGAATGGTATGCCAGGATAGAAGATTGTGGTGTTTTATCTTCTTTGTCTGCTCTTAAGTGAAATGGTGTGATGGCTATGTTTTTAGATTAAATGAAAACTGATAAATGATATGATTAGTGCAAATATATCAATGTGTCCAAAATTTTATAAAAATGAATTGATAATTCTGGCGTCTGCTATCAGATTACTCAAAGGATTGAGATTCTGTAAAAATAAGGTAGATGGCTCTTTCAAATAATGGAACTATTAAATGTATTAATATCAAAAAGGTAACATATAGATTAGAAAATTTGCCGCTGTAGCATAGTTGGATAATGCACCTTCCCCGGTTAGGAAAGAGATCCAGGTTCGAATCCCGGTGGCGCAACAACAATATTTTTTGATTAAATTGATTTTATGTGTATATCTTTCTGATTAATATATTTAATTCATATTTTTAATATATTTGTTGTTAAAAATACAATAATACCATGATTCATAAATATCTTATGGGTATGTAATAATATTTTTGAACTTAGAACATAAAAATAAAAATAAATTAATAAATAGATTTTTAAGTGAAATAAATGCCAACATTCTTTTAGTATTTAATAGGAATCATTGACCTCAACAAAAGAAAGACAGTTGTCTAGAAATCTAAGTAGAAAAATAAATTTGACGTACACATGTATTTACAAAAAAACATTTTATATCAGTAGGTACAATTAAATTAAATCAATACAACCCTTTTTACTCAAAGAAACTAATAAATTATATTATCAAGTGATCTAAGTGTACTTACTTGATTGAAACCAGCTCAAATTGACCAATGTATCTGTAGATCTAGGTCCGGTAAACCGAAGACTCGACAAGAATTTGCGATCAAACGACATGCCATCGAATTAATGGTCACTGCTTACCAGGATGCCATTCAACTCACGATTCTGTATCGAATTTCTCTCTGTACAGAATTGAGCAAATCGATGGACCGCGTTTGTTCAACTTAGCGATAGTGAGTTGAATCTTCTACACTCGTACTAATCGCACTTTAAGTTGATAAAGATATGCTCGAACATCATACAAATTATAAACCTAATTATGAAGATTTAATTAATGGAATACGATATAAATTTGTAAACAGACATAAAATAATTATAATTAAATAACATTGTTACTATGAGAATTGATATATTAACATATGTAATGCATGGTTACCACTATGGGGTATGATTGGATCGCCGCGCCGTATGATAAGAATATTAGTGATATTGAATGGGTGATGTACAGGGTGCATATTATTTTCCAAGCCGATTATATTTGATCACCATTTTGGTTTAAAAAATATATTTTAGTTCATATTTGGTAATCGTAGAGAAGAGTTGATTACAATTTACTACAAAGTATTTAATACTTCAATAACGTGTTTAAATTATTAAAACATTTGATAAAATAATAATGGCAATGCTGTCACCATTAATGGTGATTGCTATCGTCACATGTTGGAAAAATTATTGGTAGTCGAATTCGATCAATTGGGCCTGTGGTGTGGTTTCAACAGGACGGTACTACCCCACACATAGCCCGAACTACGCTTGTTAAATGAGCACGCATTTGTACCGTTGCTAGAAGCGGTCATTTGACCGATGTCATATTTCATACATAATTGTGATAAATGATAACCAAATCGATAATCGATAACCAATTTAAAAAATGGTGTTTTATTGCCTTGATATATTGTCTATATATTTTGCAGGTGATGTTTTAAATGACGAGATGTGCTTACTGTAAATGTAGTCGATGCCTCAATATTCAAAGACCATTCTCGTGTCTGTTTGATAGTCACGGGGTATAAAGTCAGAACAGGTTATGAAAACGGAAACTACTTGTATTTTAGATAAGCTGATATCGATTTACAATAAAATTTTAAAATTAGTTCATTTTTACTAATATGATGTACGATTTTTTTGTCGGAAATAATTATAAATTTTTTTACACGGGTCAATTTTTTTCCCAATCACGCAGAATTATTGAAACTGCTGCATTAATGAAACAAATAAACTTGTAAATTTAAAATTTTAGCTAGAACTCAAACCTGATATGACCAAAATCTGTGAAACCAAAAAATGTGTGATATAAATATCGTCGTATATCCGTTATATAGAAACATTACTTAAGGTTTTTCTTATTCACTTCTTAACCCGCCTTAGGTCGCACGGCGGGGCAGTGCTCACCCAAACAGTTTGTGTTAAACATATTAACTTGAGGTTTCATCTACTTTCCAAGAAATATGTATTTTTCAATATTACGGGCTCAAACACGTGTTTGCTATTTTTGTTTACATTTAGTTTTGCGTATTAGTTGTGTTATACCAAGATTCGAGAAAGGACGTCCTTCACATGGGCTTGAACTGATCTACAATTTTTATTTTTCGGTCATTTCTTCTTATTATTTACTTTTTTGTTGTAATAATATTTTTTTATTGAATTTTTTTGATGTGTAATGTAAAAAACATTTTTGATTTTTTTTTTTGATCTCTTAAATAAAAATGACGAACCGTCATTTACAAATACAACTACACCAGAGATAAAAAAAAAACATCTAAATAAATATTCGATTTTCTAGCTTACAAACGTAAAGAACTGAGAGGCGACTATTCGCTCAGTCGCGACCGATGACGTAAGTAAAAACGAGCGGCCAAAGTCGGGTTAAAGAGCATTACTTGTGTTCACTGGCATTCCAGTTCACTGCAGATTTCTACATTCCTGGTTCACCACATCGTACATCGAGTAGGAATGTGGTTTACCGCGTTTGACAAGTGGTCATGTCGAACTGTTTGCGTCAGCGGGTTTCAAAACTGCTTCTTAATTAACTATGTGATATTAGTTTGGGTAGGAGCAGCAAGAACAGTATTATGGTAGAGTCGGCTAAAAGAGTTCAAAATGCAATTCTTACGTGTATAAATGGTCGACTTTTTAAATATCCATCGGATCCCCTTTCTTTAGAGTACAATGTTCTAGATGTAAAGCAAATTTATATGTTGAAACTTGTTTAATATTTCCATTTATACAATAATACTCACCCAGCGATGACTCATGGTCACAACATAAGACAACGAATAAACAACTGTACACCAGTTCCGAATGCATCACCGACACACTATCAACATTTCTAGATGTTTTTATATCCTAAACTGTACAATTCACTTAACACCAACTGGAAATCGTTCTCTTATAACGGACTCAATATATGATCCAATAGGGTAGGTCAGTCGGAAGGAACATCGTCCTACTTAAACTCAACACAATACATTATTAATTCATTATAGATTTGCAACGCATTCATATATAAATTTTATAACTCTTACTGTATTATTGTACACAATCAACAATAGTACCGACCTTCAAATTACCTTAAAATTAAATTCAAATACCTGGGTGCAAAACTGTGGCGTATCTACAAAAATTGGGCCCCAATGGCGAATAGAAAATGGGCTCCCTAAATAAGTATTGTATATCTATTAGCAATGCGTGGTTTATTTAAAAAAACTTTAGTACAAAACTAGTATCTTATAATATTCGCACTTTGCAATATATGCACTTGCAATTTAGAAAATATTTGCTCCACTTTAAGGCGATGGTCTGGTCCCTAACCTGACATACTACTGGGGTAGTGCTACTGCGCACATCGATAAAGTTTTCACATGTTTTTGTAATATACCTACGTGAGAAACGATTTTTTGAATACCATTTCTTGCCGTGAATTACAATTAACGCTGGGAAGGATATTGATGCTCGCAAAAATATTAAAGCCAAATGGATTGTAAGGCGAAAACTTTTTGGGCCTCAAAGTACTGCATTGGCATAGTTACGCCACTGGTGCAAAACGTAAGCTCTTATCAGCTACATAATCTCGCCGTGCCGACCAGATTTGATAACAATAATGTGCGCGGGTAGCCGATTCACTTCTCTCTCAGCTGGCTTCTCGATCAGTTCTCTAGCAGACGTTTTACGTTTTCACTGCATATATTTTATCTGTAATAATTGTCTATCAATTAACAATACATGTGTATCAATTGTAGAAATTAGTATTTATTGACCTACCTCCTCTAGCCATATTCACGTATATATCCACACACAAAACTTAATTTTAATGTATGGCAAAAAATAAAATTGTAATGAATATATATGTAATAAAGAAGAAATAAAAAAAAATAATAAACACACTCCGTGATATTAGTCAAAAGAACAGACAAGTGCTGATGTACTTTAGGGACACTAGGTGTTCGCATATATAACCTTCTAATCCACATTCTGACAAATACTCTTTCATAAACTTCACCCTTTTTCTCATTTACTCATTTAACAAAATGATTTAAACGTTTTAACAAAATGACATCTCGACAGCACGAAAAAAAATCTGGCTACTCTAACACAGACGGCAGTCTAGCAAAGTTGCCAGGACAAGGCTGTATCTATCAGAGATGGATACCAACTGTATCCCACTCAATAAATTAATAAACTTAATATCAATGTAATTGTATTATATTATTAACTTAATAGCAGTTGTTTTCATATATTATTTATATACGAGTATATATATTGTGACGTCGTATTTCATTCGTACTCCGGCTCGCTCAGTGTATAGCATGAGGTGCGTGGTTCTAATGCAAATAATTCACCATGTCGCCTCCCATTCACATCAGCTACCATTCTCAGGTAAAATAATAAAATTAGTTTCAAAATGTATAACATCATAATTTAATGGCTTTGCACAGATATTAAAACATATGAATTCACAAGGTAGAATATAGTAATAAATTATGTCACTGAATGTGATTACAAATAAAAATTGACTGGAAAAATTCCTTAACAAAATAATAGAGTTCTTATCAACGTGTCAATATCAAAGTTAGCAAGTTATCATTTAAAATGAATGGTGAGATAAAACACTATGATACACTAGATATTAAGATCTTCACCTCAGAAATTATATTACAACAATTTAAACACCTGATGAGTTTGTCAGGTAAAATATAGCAAAAATCATGTCACATAAATGTGATCACAAATAAAGATTGATTGACTATTCTTTCTTTAACAAAATAATGGACTTTCATCAAAACGTCTTTAACAAAACTAGCAATTTCGCGTTTGAAATTAAATGGTGAGAATAAATACTACGTTATATTAGATATTAAAAATTCACATCGAAATTTACTTTACAACAATTTGACCACCAGATGTTTTAGTTCTTCATGAGCAATCCACCATCTTCGTTCAGTCTTGAGGTTCCGAGGCACCTGTAAAATACTTGCGTCTCCTTACTTGTCAAAACGTCAAGAAGGCTGGGTCGTCAACTTCTTTTTGAAGTCACAAAGAATCCTTGAGTCGTCTTTTGTTGTAAAATAAGTCGAATTAAGAATAAAAAAAGCAGAGGAGACCAAATCGTATCCCCGCACGGCTTTTTTTCGTGAGTAATCCTTCACGAAGAAATAGTATTGTCATCTACATAACATCTCTTATCCGTCATGTGAGGAAGAGATGCTTCACATCCTGCAAACATACAAGTTAAATAGCAAACAAAAAATCTCACTTACATGGTGCAGAAAAACACAGATCCCTAATATATTTAATCATTCTCACCCTTCCTTAATTCAATATGAAATCACACTTTCGTGATTATAGTATCGGGAGTAACTCCTTCGCGCTCGCAAGTAGTCGAAAAAATAATATACCACAGATAAATTTTCCTTACACGGTGCAGTGTTGCCATTTGGTAAAATGTTAATTCCCATCACATCTCGTGCGCGTAGGTACCAGATATAACGTTTTAATATATGTAAATCAATAGTAGTGTTAATAATACTACGTAATACTTTAATAGATTTGAAAAGAGCATAAAATAAGAAAAGAATATGCAAGCAAGATATTTGTGATTAATACATGATTAATTACACTGCTAGAATACAAAACTAATCACAGCTATTTGTCAGTGAGAATAGCTTGGATTACTATAAATATCCTTTAGCTTATTTAATAGGCTCCCAACTCCCAAGTGAACGGTAACGAGCCAATGGGAGAGGATTATTGCAATGATTTACTGCACCGGATATGGAGGTGCATCTGGTGGCCATTTAATAACTGTCATTATTGAAACAGGAAACGTGGGGAAATTAATAGTACGCGTAAATTATTGATTTAAGGATTATCCTTTAAAGGAGTCTTCATTGTAATCTACCTAACTAAGTTGTTGCATTCGGGAAGACGGAACAAAACAATGGTAATAGTTAAATTATTAAAACTCGTTGCATAACAGTACGTGTATATTTTTTAAATATGAATATTTATAATGTCATTACAACTTATAATATATTTTTTTAAATAATAACCTGACAACAAAATGCATGTGAGATAATGTTGTGAACTTTTTGAAGTGAGAAATAAATAAATAAACAAATTTTCTCTTCTCTCTCTTCTTTCCAAATATATATTTATATTTTGAGTTTTCTGGACTATTTTGCCATGCATATCTAATTTCTCCGGCCTACGTTCCGACGATCTCATTGCAGACCTGAGGTCACTGATGCGGCACGTTAGTATTGGTGTTTTATTAATTATTGGCTTGCTATACCGTGTCAAAAGTAGGATCCGCGAAGATACACGGCAGAATAGTTCAACAGTTATTAATTTATCATACAGCTAATTATAGCAACATTTACGCCATTCTGGAAAACACAGTTAATCATTATATTATTAGTGAGTACCTTAAAGGATACTTTTTTTTGTTTATGCAAATAATTTATTTTTTATAATATAATTACTATTCAGATAATTGTGTATTAATTATAAATAATTAGAAACTTTAACCTCAAAAATTATCAGACGATCAGTCTGTTAACCTTGCACAAGCTACACGGTGAACATTTTGATTTGGTAAACATTTGTCAGTTCGCATTTGGTAGTTGTAAATATTAGTTCATTACAATTTATTATGGAACATCTAATGCCTAAATAACGTGTTAAAGTCATTAAAATATTTTATCTAAATAATAATGGCAATGCTGTAACCATTAATGGTGATCGCTATCGTCATATGTTGGAAAACTTCTCGTTTTCCAAATTGTGTTGATTGGGCCTGCAAAACATGTGATTTCAACAGGACGCTGCCATCTCATACACCGCCCGAAATTGCATGAACTTTTGAAAGAAATTTTTTCAAATGTCAAAATGTGGTGATATCGACTGACCTCCTCGATCACCTGATTTGATAACTCCCAACTATTTTCTGTTAGGGTACTTGAAAAAAAGGTTAATAAGCCATTAGGACAATATTCAAAATAAGACGCTAAGTGTGCGAGAATGTTATCAAAAATATGGTTAAAAAAGCACGCATCCTCCATATATAATTGTAACCAAATAATCGATAAATAAAAACCAAATTAAAAAAATGTATTTCATTTCCTAGTGATTCAAAAACAACATCGGCCTGGAACATAATATTCATCCAGTATTTACTAAAACTATCTCAAACCGTTTGAAAATTATACTGGACGAGAACAAGGGAAGGTGTCAGCACTATGCACCATATGTATCGGATTCATCAACTCTTTTTCTTAATCATGCTCAATGCTGAGTATTGTTGTCCCCTAAAATATTTGTTAAATGTAGACTGTGAAAGGCATTCGATTCTATAAATAAAGTCTCGATTATAGGTGCCCATAGTAAAACAGCAAAGCTTAACGATATGTAAACATAATCAGTAATATATACACAGTATCCGTTAATCTTCACAAGCCATCTTGTAAACTTCCTATTAAGAAACATATCCGGTAAGGTGATACAGTCTCACGTAAATCGTTTACGGCTACTCTTGAACATCTATTCAGGCGGCTAGACCGGGAGGAGAAAGGCATTTGCATAAATGGCGAGTATTTAAGCCATCTACATTTTACAGATGATATTGTGATCTTCTCTAACGATCCAGACGACCTTCAAAATGAGTTATGTAGGAGCTATGAGAAGTCAGAAGATAAATTTATTACAGGCTAAACTAATTATGAAGCTTTATTGACTCGATAGTAATTCATATTATAATGGAACCAAGCTTGAATTAGTCGATAATTGTGTCTACCTAGAAAAACAAACTTCTATAGGTATTGTTCGAAATTGAAAATGAAACAAATTATTAGCAGAATAAACCGGGTTGAAGAAATGAATATAAAGTGAATATATAGGAGAGGGGTTTGGAACATTATTTGCGGAGCGAGGGGCATTCTGCATACATGTACCACCAAAATAAAAATTTTAGGACAAGGAATTTGCGTTAGTTCATTTCTATTTATTTGGTGGTCTGTGGAAGTTTGAATATGATTTTCAAAAGCGACCTTCCACTGGGTCTAAATTTAAAAGTGTTCAATCAAAGCATACTCTCAATTTTCACGTATGGCTTCAAAACATCGTTTTAATAAAAGGAGGTCCATCAACTTAACGCAAAGCAATGAGGCATTAAAAGATTGGACATCACACGCTGAGACAGGAAAAGAAACGTGTGAATAAGAGAACAGACACCAAGAAAATGAAATAGCGATGGGCAGGCCATATTACTCGCAAGACGGGAAATTATTGGACGATTATCAGTCATCCAATAATATCCAAGAGAAAACATGAGGCTATTCCACTGTACTGACGAAATCATCGAATTTATAAAATAAAAATTCTTATGCGGAAATGCGTGGCAGCTAGGAATTCTGTATTCTCGACTTTTTTCAATTCCCGGGAATCGAGACCATGAATTTAATTTAATTAAATGAAATTATTTTCAAATAAATATTCGAATATAGAGTAGCTGTTAGGCATATTATCTATATTAAATCAAATAAAAATGTTTGACAAAATAATTATTACAATTTTAAAAAACATACAAAAAAAAAACAATTGATAAAGAAACTCATCGGAATACCGTATATATTTATTTGGTCAAAATCAATGACAAACTGAAGTCCCTTAATAACCATTTTTAAAGAATTTTCTCTCATCACAATTTTATTCCATCAAAAGATACGATTGATACTACATTTTAAAGGAAACAATCCACTATTTGAATAAAGCGACAAAACCATTTCCTTCAGATTTTTTTTATAATAGTTAATATCTGAGAACTAATTTCTATAACTGACCATATATTTTGTATTGTTAGACAAGAATTGGAAACTTACATTTTTTTTAAAATACGCATGCACCGCTCGCCGGTGGATCACTACCTGGCCTACCTTCCGTATGACAATAGTCAGATGGGACTTACTTATCTTTTTTAAAAACATACTCCCGGTAGCAACAACAATATTTTTTCGAAAAAATAATTTTATATGTATATCTTTCTAAAGTTTACATTTAATTTGATTTAAAAATAATATCGAGACAGAAAATAACCGTGGACTTACGGAATTGTATTTTCGGGGTGTCTCGACACAGAATCTCTAGTGGGAGCGAATGACGATAAAGAAAGGTAGATGACACTTAGGAAAGCCTTCAGACAGCAGTAGATAGAACTGGTGCATTTTAATTATTAACACGATTTTTGATCGGTTATAGTATATTCTTCAGACAATATTCGCCCCCTTCATATACAAATAATAATGCATGCAGTGTTAGGAATTCCGTGTTACAATGACACATTGCAGCACGTTCAGCAATCTCTCCGCAGCGACATCCGTCACCGGAGGAAAGCGCGCCAAACTTGTCTCTTTTTCCGCCTTCGGGGAAATCGACGGGGCGAAGTTTCATCACCAGCCGCCAGAGCGCCGTGTACCGCTTGCGGGACCTGCCGCACTCCGCGCCCCGCACCAGACCGCTCGCAGCGCGAGCACCGCGCGCCCGCACCCGCGCCCGCACCAGCGCCCGCACCGGCACTCGCGCCCCGCGCCCACCCGCCGCGCGGGACAGACCGAGCCGGGTTCTGGATGAGCCGAACCAAGTTTTGCGAATAATTCTTTCGGAAGCGCCGGCGGGGCCGACGCTGAAATGTCTCCTGAATTTATTGCGGCCGGCGCTCCCGCAGCGGTTTATTTTCAAAATGTCCGGAAAACTTGTACACTATTCAATTGTACTTTTTCGTATTTAATATTCAGCGACAGTTTGCACGACTCGTTCTTTTTTGTTGAAAAATATCTGGTTTTCATACCGAGACAGCATTATTAAAGTATGTAATTTCACTGTATTGTAATTATAATTAGTACAAATGTCACACTCAACAACGTTTTATTAATTACTAACTAGTAAATTACCCGTTGCTATGTAACTGTAAATATTTTAACATTAAAAATTACATTATCTTTAAAATAATAAATTTTATTTCTTAATTACTTTACTTGACGAATTACCAAAAGCGCACATGAAATTATCCATCACATCAATATTCTTAATATTTTCAAACTAAGCTAAACGCTTGTACCATGGAAACTGGAGATCACTAGGCGGGTGTCTTAACCATAATAATACCATAAGCACGTCGCAAATACTTATTTTTTTGGTAATAATTCGGATTGATACAGTGGCACACGACACATATTTCTGGATTTTAATTATTATTAGATATTTGGAGTTAACCCACAAGTGCGTGGGTCAACTTAAATTATTATAAACAAGATTTTTAAAATTACTTCTCCTGAATATACAATTTCCTTAAGTCCAGCCATCCATCCATCTGTGTCGCATACCCATATAAAACAAACATAAAGTGATACCTATATAAAAGAAACAAAGTGATAAAATCATTTGGTTTATCTTCTCTCCTGATAATTTATATTTTATGAGTTATGATAGTGTTATTTTAGGAATGCGATATAATAATAGCTTAAATACAAATTAAATGTATTAATTAGAAAGATATACATATAAAATCAACCTGGATCTCTTCGTGTATTAATATCACATGATCTAAATAATTACAACTTCACAATAAGAATGTGTTCTCTATAATAATAATAGTTATTCGTATTGCATGGCAACATAAAACAAACTAAATCTACTGCCAATTATATCGTTGTAAGTTATCGCGTCGGATAAATCAAAGTATCTCGTTGATTTTTTAAATAAATAAATTTAAAAAATGATGTTAATTAAGGACATAAAAATTATTTATTTCTGTTATTGCTACTGTAATTATTGTTAATTTATCGTTATTTATGGAAAATTCGAAGAATTGAACTAAATATATGATTTTTAAGTACACTTAGTTAATAACTTTTGTTTGTACATTTAAAATAGGTTAGATATGTAATGAATAAGGAATATGTATATTAATAGCACTTACAAAACTACAAGCATTTAGGAGTAAGCTTAATGTGTCTACCATTTAGGTGCATATTTTATGAAGTGATGGGTCTAACTGGACTTCAAAACTTTCAATATAACTATGAGTACTAATTGTACATTATCATATCTAAAATGAAAATCGTCTGCTATACAAACTAGTGCAGACAGAATAGCTAAAATATGTCTACCAATTATTACCTACCTTTCTAAACACACCCTTCTAACTAAATGTTGTGCGTTCTCTACGTGATACCTACTCACTTCTTGATATGATTCACACTTTGACCGGTATAAATTAAATTTTGTGTCTGTACTCTTTAGAGCCATGCGCAAAATGTAATTCTCTCCTTGTTACCCCAGACAATCCTTTCAATATAAATGTCCTATAAATTACATATCACTATGTTGCACTTTAAGATCCTAAGGAAAATATAGTCATCCTACCCACCCTATGCTTAGACGAAACATTGCGTACATCGTCACTCTTAATATTAACCCTTCATCTAGCCACCCCACCTTTTCCCACCAAAATAGATGTGTATTATACTAAAAGCCATCCGTCATAAATTTTGCCAACTCTTTAGGATCCTGAAAAAAATACAGGTGCCCACCCTCTCTTTCTGGCCACCCCACTCTTTCCTCTAATATAAATGTGTATTATATTGAATGTTATCCAAATTTTGTTCAGTGGCACTCTAACATCTTGAGTAAAATATAGTCAACCCACCCCAATTCCCCAAATATCTCATCCTCTACCTACTTGGACTAAATTTTGAATAGACTGTTATTATTTAGAGCCTACTCAAAATAACAGGACCCCACTCTCTTATCCTTACAAACCTCAAATTACAACTATGATCTGCTGAATCGCGCGCAACTCCGGATAGGGACCACCAGTATATAATAAAGAAATGAATTTGAACTGTAAATCCGGATCAATACGATCTAAATGAACAAATTGCGCGATCACCGAATCAGGAATACGAAAATTCCTGTCCTAAATCGGAATCACCGCAAGGTATGGGAGGGAAGTAGGGAAACCATGGTACAGAATGAGATTGGTGAGGGGATAGGGGTTCTAGTCGAAGTATCAGTGATCTCGGGAACCTGAATTCGGAAGGACTGCTCGCCTTTCCTTGTATATGACGTTTCCGTAATCCCCTCAGTCGCCGCCGAGATCACACAAATGGCACGCGGATGAGCCGATCTCGATGTCACAAGTTCACCCACGGCACACGAATAACTAACAACACATGATCAAAACACAATATCACAAAATACAATTCTGGTGCACTGGATCTGAAAAGTTCACACCGAAAATGCTATCGCGATGTCGAGATCGAACAAACATCGCTCAAGTTGACGTCTACTAATAACATCATAATAAAAATGGTTATCTCAAAATATAAATGAATCCACTTTAACTTTCAAGACCGTTAGTTAGGCACAGCAGTAAAAATAGTACCAATATATGCAATCATGTGCACGATGTTTGTTTTCATTAAATTCGACCAATATTGTAGGAGAAATGAACGCTGGGTAGCAAGATTCCCCACCATGGAAGCAAGAGAAGCCAGTACTTAAGCTGTAATTTCTCTCGACTTGTCCGTATAATCTCCATTGGATTTTACAACACATTTTTTCATATTAAAAGGCGTACTTTTAAGTCCATTTGGCGCTTGTATTGTTTTAATTAATCTAGCTTCTGGGAAACGTTTTTATATACAATCATAGCCATTTGGAAGTCAACGTTACAAGGATTTTCTGCTTATTATGGTTAAATTAAACTTTTAATCGTGCATTTAAAAACTGACTTCGGGATAAGAAAACTTATTTGGATGGTAACGGTTATTAAAGAGAAAATTATATATTTATTCGACGTAAATAAGTAATTTTATTTATTAAACGTATAAAAGAAATGTATCGATAGGATAATGAAAATCAAAAGGCTGCTGTGAACTGTGAGTAGGTAAATGAAGATTTAAAAATCATTTTAATTAAAATCCAAGGACATCGCAATCCGCAATGAGATATGGCGTTTACAAAAGAGGTATAAATATCTGTAAATGTTTGTTAACTATGAAACCATCTTCTCTTTTAATAAACCGTTTTAGATACTTTATACTTTTACAAGATAAGATTATTTTAATTACGATTGTACAGGATATTAAACACTTTTTACTAAATAATCGAATGTATACTTTTAAAATAAGTTAACAATTTATATGGGCCCACTTTAATATATGATGACCAAATTATGTATTCTTGAGGAGAAAATGGGATCAAGAATCCGAAATTAGCTATCTCAGGGGATTAGCAAGCAGGTGTAATATTATGCCAAGATCAGAGATGGAGCTCCTATTCTGCGTATAGAAAGATCTCAATGAAGGTAGCTTGGATACGTCTCGCAAATGCCAGAAGAAAGACAACCAAGGAAAGGTGGCCGGTGAGTCGCTCCAGACTAAGCTGGGATAAACAGATACAAAGACTACTTGTGTCTCAATTGGTCACCGAGTACTGAATAATGAAAATGAAATGAATAATGATGATTTGATATATACCATGTATCCTATTTAATATGTGTTGTACTTAGCATAAGGTAGATTTTTTAATTAATTATTTTTTATAAATAGATTTTTTAAAACAACAAAATAACGTGACATTTATGATTTCAGTTAGTTAATTTGACATCCAAATGAAGAAAATTTTATTTTCCGAAACCGGTTGATGTATGAAAATAATTCATTAAGTTTGATTTTAGACTCGTGGATGCCCCGTGATGTGTATGTGATCGGGTGAATCAAACTCCGGAACATATAATGTGGCATTGCGTGATAATGGGGGATGCTCGTGATTGCATGATTGGAGGCTTAACTGGATTCAATGGACGGCCGTCTGTAAACGCGGACCTGACAGTAATGCGAGGTATCTCAAGCTGTATAGGACTTCATCTAAACGTGGACTACGAGATGGGGTATATTAGGCAGATGATGACAAGATCGTGTCAGCATGAACGCGGACACTTCACTTTTCATAAGTCAAATTCTTAAAACAAACAAAATCGTGCGTAACTCCGTTGGCCTGTACTTGTACCGTGTGCGGTGTGGTGTGGTGTAATGTGGTATGGGGTGACTCATGCATCATTGTGTTTCGTCCGAGTCCCTTCATGGGAGAGTGTACTTGATAGTTGGCCCTTTAATGGCTGTCTTGTAACTATTGGTCTCTTTACATCCGTACATGTTGTTATTTGCCTGTATTTCAAAATAAATAAAGATAGCACTTAAAAGGGCACAGGAAGGTTTAAATTTAAATCTCTGTTCGTTTTCGCAATCTCTTACATTAGCTTAAGGGTGGGTCCCCCCCTTCTAGCGCCCCTTTATTAAGTGGTTAAAAACAATAAATAATCTAAATTAAAACGAATATAAGCCACAAGGTTCAATTTGCAAATATTACCGACTTTTTGGCATTTTAACATCTAAAACCATTTTTTTGATCAGAATAAGAAGTAATTAATGAGAATAATTTAAAGTTTCCAAGCACCCACTTGATACTCATATACTCACTGTAAGCTGAAATGTCTCGAGAGGATGATTGGCATCTCAAGATAAAGCTTCATTGGTTGAACACATAGTTAATTTACTTTAATTGTGAAGGATCATTATACAATTACTAAAGTATGACTATTTATTTACAAATATAAACCAATTACTAATTTAACAATTTTTTAGAGATATTTATTAAAATATAATATACTCGTTAATGTATCAGTTTCTGGTGAAATAGGAAAATACCTGTATTTTTATAGTTTCTAAAACATATTATTAGGTTTTATATAATAAAATAAAACATTTTTTAGGGGTTTCAGAATGCAATAAAAAATCAAATCAATCAAATGAATAGTAAAAAAAATCGATTTCACGGCTCTATGAGAGTCTTCACCTGATTTACAACTCGGCATCAGGTATCGCTTCCAGATCTTTTCTCGCGTTAGTTAAGAATATATGAAAAAGTTTATTCACAAGATTGTTTTAAAACGAAATAAATATTTGCAATTCTGTACAGCAAATAAAATGGTTTTAATAAAGATAATTAGACACGATGATAAAATATTATTAATAGAATCGGCGTTAACTTTGTGGAGTTTCATCATAATGGATGGATATAAATGAAACAATGTCATTACTCTACTTGTGTTTATTAGCACTACTCGAGTTTCAAAATGCAAAATTGAGTCATCGATTTTTATATTCTAGACATAATATTTGAAAAATTAGAGAAAAATACTATATACTGGCTTAATATCCATTAAAATAACAACATTTCTCCCTTCTAATATTAGACCTGCGTATTACACAAACAACAACGTAGGCGCATTACTTCTCAATTCAAATTCAAAAGTAGATAACTTAGATAAAAGCGGGGTATACGAAATTTTATGCGGAGATTGCAATAGTAAATATAGAGGACAAAACTCTAGAAACCTCAACATAAGGTTAAAAGAGCATCGTTGTTATCTAACTAGTGACAACTTTTCAAAATTCGCAAACCACATCATGTATATTAATCATTCCTTTTATTCATGTACAATTAAACTTCTCCATCCCGTTACGCGTAAATGAACAATTTTGAGAGTTTAGAAATAAAAAATATTTGAATTACAGTATTAATCTGTTGAACAATATTATATTTTCTAAATCATCCTAACTCCTCTCTTCTCAATATTTCCGTTACAACCACCCCTCCACCGTACACCAGTAACTCCGCCCCCTCCCCCTCCATCTATCAGCATCTTGAATGTCTACCACCTAAGCCTTGTCTCCTACATTTATGTGTGGTCAGTTTAATACTTCACCTGTCGATTAGAGTTACTGTTTCTCTCGAAACTCGAGTAGTGCTAATAAACTCAAGTAGAGTAATAACATTATTTAATTTATATCCATCCAATAGTTATATGAAAATCCTTCGCATCTAACTTGCCACCGGTGTACATTAATTAGTTCGGGGTGTGTGTCCATTAATAAGTCCACCGTGTAGTGTACAGAGGCCTGTGCTAACTCTTATTAAAGTCTGTTGTTCTTTAACTAATTAATTTTTCAATAGTTGAACCCGTGTATATGAACCTAAGTTTTAAACTCGAGCGAGAAGAGATCATCCTCGTGAGATATTGAACAGTCGGCGATATTGTAGTCCTTCCTGAAGCGATGCTGCACAGAACATCGATCCATTTATACTTAAGTTCTTAGTTTAATACTACGGCACTTCTGAGATAAAAATAAATATAGTTCAAATGGATGTGGACTAACTGTATTCAGAATATGGAAATATATTAAAAATATTTTTGAAATACCATGTACCTTGTTGTTCTTTAACTTAGAGTCTGAGATGGTGGGACATCTAAAAGCAGTACAAAGCTTATTCCTAAATCGGCTAAAAAAATGGCTGAACTTTTTCATAGATTTAAAGAAGAGTGTAGGTGTATGGAATTTTAATTAACAAAAATACAAAAAGTCATGTTTGTCGATTGAGCTAGACCGCCACCCACAACTGTTACACAGAGCAGTTTGAAAATCGCGAATGACTTCAATTATCTCGGGTCCTATATAACTGATCTATAGATGTGAATCTGAAGTAAAAACAACATACTTCTATAGAGTGGAGGCATAGATATTAAGTGCAAGTGAGCGTAGTATACTTGACGCTGTTGAAATGTGGTGCAGGAAGCAAATGGCAAGAATGTCAAATTTTTGAAACAATTACGGATTCAAGATATATAGATTATCCACTATCCGTTTAATACGTATCCTCCATCGAATACATTGCCCGCATAAATTATGATAACCCGGAAAAGCTGGAGGTGATTGGTGAGAAAGATGAAGATCCTACTCGATGGATCGACCGAGTCAAAGACGCTATTGACTATAGTATTGGAAAGGCTATCCGAACTACCAACTGCGGATAAAGGTGGAAAGGAAGACGGGGCGAGAATCGTCATGGATATCAACAGGTTACAACTCTGAGGAATCACGATCCTCGGTATTATAATCCTCAGATAAGGGAACTAACAGGAGAAGAAGTTGTTGAATAAGGACGGATTTTTTTTGGTTATCATTACTAACCTAACTGTTTCGATTAACTTTGTGGTGCGAAAATCATTACTTAACATGGCGGTGTTATAATAAGTCATTTATTATTTAAATAATTAACATAATTTTTTTTTTTATTAAATTATTGTTTTAAAAGCATTCTAGTTCGTAAATGGACAGATATTTATTTCATATTACATTTTTTTCATAGACAGCAGAATCCATAACCTAGCGATCTCATATATGAATAATTCACAGAAATGTATATCTAATAAATGTATATCGAATGTATATTAAATGACGTCAAACATCGACATGATTGTAAAATTATGTTTCATTTACTATAAAAAATCAGTTGCGGTTAAATAATGCTCGATAAAATATATAAAATACTGTTTAAGATGGAATATAGCAATATAATATTGAATTTATATTATTCTCGAACCTCACAAGGGATCAAATATTAGATACGATATTTACGATCGGATATATCGATGTATGCGTTCATACCACGTAATTTCACGGAAAAATAGAGAAGAAACAATTTATCTGTAGCAAAAATGGACGATGGGTTATCAAAAATATGAGGGTCGTAAAATATTGGTAGTGTATTATATTTAAAAAATATATTTTAATAATAATAATGTCATCAATTTAAAAAAAAAAAAACTGTAGAAAAAAGATTTATTTAATTATTATTATATTAAAAAACGATGAATAAAAGAAATAAAAATAATAGATCTTTAGAAATAAAGCTCTAGTAAAAAATATACTCTAATATTTTGAACATAATAAGTAATAATACGCTATATTAATATAATGAAACGATAAATACTGTTACGAGGCGCGTTCATGGCCTCGACTCGAGTCACTAGTTTGATTTGTGAAGGAAGCCAAAAAATAATTAAATTACGTTTCTTTGAATCAAAATCTCTTTG
This sequence comes from Eubasilissa splendida, assembly GCA_031772225.1. Lineage (NCBI taxonomy): Eukaryota > Metazoa > Arthropoda > Insecta > Trichoptera > Phryganeidae > Eubasilissa > Eubasilissa splendida. Next base: position 19,881,138 of record CM062848.1, on the reverse strand, counting down.
GATTTCTGTATCGTTGATATAACATTACCATTGCGTGAGGCCTACCTAGACTGCCGTCGTCTATAGTCTCTATATTAATATTTTATACTTGAGCTGATTTGAAAGATGCAGATGCTATATTTAAATAATGTTACAGTGATAAATGACGATGATATTTTTATTAAATTTTATTGTTTGCCTTTTCACGTCCCAAATAAAAGATTATATATTTTAATAAAATGATACGGAAAAGTTCAAAGAATATTTAAATAATAAAATACACTAATTTAAGTTAGTACATTAAGTAGATAGAAATATATTGTAGAAATGCACATATTAGGAAGAATAAAACTACATGCAACAGTTATACATTTGAGTAAAGGAGTTTCTTGAAGTATCCATCAAAAAAGAGGTGCAGTTTTGATGCAGTCGTGTAGTCTTTTAGAAGCCCGACAATTACATGTCAAAACGCGACCGCTCGTGTCAGCAATACGAAGCTAAAAACCAATAAAGATACATATTAATGGGATCGGTAAATAAATATCTAGTAAGAAATGCACCGATGACACTGCTTCGGTTACAATATTCAAGATGTTCTCATTAAAAATATATCTGACATCAGCATGCCATTTTTTATGGAAATGTTATCTATATTTTAGTGATATCGTCCGGCACGTGCAATCAGTCATCCGCGATAGCTCGTCGTTATCTATATCGTAGTGAGTATATATTATTCGAAATGTCAGATTATCATTGAAATCACGTGATATCGATGTATTATCATTATATTGAACGTCCCAGTTATCATCACGTATCACATAGTTAAACATTTTTTTTTCAGTGTCGTGTAGTGGTTTCGTTCATCCACGTGATCAAATTGTTTTTGTTAGTGATTGTGCAACTGAAATAATTAATTATCTTTGTGATATGAACCTCTCAAGATTTTTGAACATCGATAATAAGAAAATAATAGGCGCGTGTATTTGGATCACATACTGATGTTATGTGTGTTGTTATTGTTGTTTGATTCGGAAAATCTTGAAGCATTTTTAAACAGACGAGAATGGATGTATTAATATTATTATTTTAGTATTTGAATCATGTACTAGACGAGTATTAAGTGAAAATGGTGCCCGTGTCCAAAGAAAAGACTTTAGTTCCTCCCGATGGTGGATGGGGATGGATGGTGGTATTAGGAACTGCATTGACAAATGTAAGAGAGTAATGTTATTTTATTTCAAGTTTTTATAATGCTAAAATTTATGTTTCTTAAATAAATGTTAGATATTTATTTTTTACGTAAATATTGCTGGAAAAAAAAAGGTTTTTTATAGAAATAGATGAGAATAAAATTGTTGATTTACTCACTTTCAAGACAAGCCGTTAGAAAAAAACTAATTTATAGAGTTTTATTAAAATACTATTGAAGTTCATTATAATATATGTAGCAATTTGAGTTGTTCAATCGATATTTAAATAATTCATTGAAATACCTATAATTAATTTTTATTTATAGCGATTTATTTTAGTTTATGGATTTTTAATCTGGTACAAGAGAAGATGTTCCAAAGAGAAAACTATCCAATTTCTTCAGTCAATCACAAAAATTTATGATGTTTTAATTTTAATTTTATTTCAACCATTAAGTCTTTTAATATAAATATATAAATATTTTCCGAACTATAAATATGAGATTAGTCAAAAAGTATACAAATATCCACATCAACGATGCACCACGTTCAAAATTATTGTGACAAATTCGTTTTCTGCTTTTGTTTAAAGTAATTGATTCAAATAGAGTGCGTTACCGTTTTGTGATCTCTCCTTTCCATAATTATGTAATTGTATTATAGTGTTAGATTTTGTTTTAAAAAGAACGGTATCAAATATATTCAGAATATTAAACTACGACAACTTACCATATATTCATTTAAAAATCAACAAAGTCATATTATGAAAAGTTTTCCATGAATTGTAAAACGTTCTCTCTTGAGACCAGTGTAAAACAATCTAATTTTCAAAAATTGCCATTAAAATTATTTTTTAAATAATTACAATTTATGTTGTAGCCAAGATGGGAATGTTTTATGGAAATTTTTCTCTAAGATGTACTCACACAGGGATAGCTTAAGTCGACGCAATGAAGCAAAAAAATAATAAATATTCATGGTACTGATAAAAATAATAGTAAAAAGAAATTATAACATGGTTTTTCAAATCGCCTGTATGCAAGGTATTTTAAAACTATCAGAAAATTACAAAAATGTCATACAAATGTAATGGTTTATTACTCGAATTAAAAAAATTATTAATGTTCTAGGTTAATTATGTCTACGTTCAAGCTAAGATATGTTCACGAAACATTAAAATTATTTTACAGAAAGTATTTAATATATTTTTCACGTCTTGATTGTTAGTACACAATGAGAATGTTTATTTTATAAACAATTTTATTTATACTCAGTTCAGTAGGTCGTTGCTAGCAAATAAATATCGCTGTTTGCAATTTATTGCTTTGTTTGATTTCTTTATTATACATTAAATTATGACTAGCAACACCTTATTATTATTTATTGCTTTATTTGTTTTCATTTTAATATCAATAATCATTTATTTTAATTGAGTCTATTTATTGAATCCTTTAATAGTATAAACACTTGCTATTATCAAACTTATCTCTAAAATAACTAATTATGCTGAACAGCAAAAATTAGATGCAGTACGTACATCTAAAACAGGATTTTTTTTATATATTCGATAATAAATTTATGTATTTGATAATTAATTAAATAATGAGTGTAATACTTAATAATTTGTGACACTACCAATCAATTAATTACAAATTAATTATTTTTTCCTTTCTCTCTAGACATTCAACCAGTCCTTGCTGTCGCTATTCGGTCTTCTTTTCGGAGACAAACTTAAAGATATGGGACAGGGTACTGTTGGAGCAGCCTGGGTTGCCAATACAATGCTCCTGGTCTACAATTTTTCCGGGCTGGTGACGGGACCAGCCCTGAAAAACTTCTCAGCCAGGAGGGTAACGGTGGTCGGATGCCTCTTGGCCGGTAGTGGGATGATAGCAGCAAGCTTCTCAACTTCTGTCTGGCATCTTATTATGACTTATAGTGTTTTTACTGGTAAGATGTATTTTTCTTTTCAACAATATGTATTTGTTCACATTATTATAAAGGTGTTCCGTTCCAACAAGAACACAATATTTAAAAAAAAAAGTATAATTTGTTCGATGAATGCTGATATTTTATTTTAATATAAAATACACATATTACAATTGTGAAATACAATATTCAACAAATATCTCAGATCTCAGTGATCAGATCTTGTCTCCATTGCACAAGATGACACGGTCTGGAAATTTTTCTTGCAGCATCTCAATTATTTCGCGATTATAGATTGCAGCTAGGGATTGTGTCGAGATAACCCGGGAATCCGATGGTTTCTTGTTGTCTCGATTCCCGGAAAATATCACGAGACTCGAAACTCCTTAATTCTTCTTGATATTATTTATCTTCAACAAGTTGAGTTAATCCTACTGTCTATTGACATACAGCAGGTAGTGATTCAGTGGCGAGCGGTGCTTGTATAAGTATTATATATTTCTAAAAAGAAATTTGTTTATGTTTCATTGTAAAATGTGATCATTTATCTTTAGGTTCAAGTCAAGTCAATGAATTTATTTGAATACTTGTTAGATAATTTTTTATTTCTTCCTCGGCTTCATGCTTAGGGGGGAGGCATCTAGCCTAACTGGTTCTTTTTTTAAATATTGACAAGTTAAATGTTTATGAAATGAAAGAATATTTTTATATAAGAAAATTTATAATCTATATTTTAAGATACTTGCATGTGTTAAAAGTATAAAATGTGCAATTTACTTTAATACTTATAAATAAGACTATTCAAAAATAATTACAATAAAATTAACATTAAATATTTGTGTTCATCATGCTAGCATTAATTTCTCTACCAAATTGTCTATGTTGACGATTGTCTGATGTAGATTATTCAGATCCCTCACGTAAGGGATTACCTCTTAGAATGGTCCTGGATCCTAGACGTGAAGTGTGGTCAGCTCCTTGTGGTGCCAGCGTAGGGTGACGGAGTTCAGGCTTGTAGTTAATGACAAGACGATGCCCAATTATCCAGGCAAACTGGGACTCTGGACGCGATATTCTTATGCTATAGCGACAGTCTGTTCTCGCTACACCAATTATATTTATCAACTTTTTATAGATCCAGCGGGACCCTTTTTGATACTTTCACATCAACGATTAAACGCAGAGAACATCACAGTCTAAGCTTAACTCGAGGTGCACAGTTTACATTTTCCCCGGAATCACAATCTGTGAAGCGCTTGCTTGATATTTCAGAGACGATATAGATTTCATTTTCTAATTGAAAATAAAATCTCGTCTTTATGGAGCCAGTTCTTCCGGCGGAGAACTTGAGAAGACTGCTCGCCTATGGTGATGCATCCCTTAAGGTGCATTTGCCTACGTTACTTTAGTCACGTTCGCCGCATTTATTTATTGCTGTACCCACGCTGCGTTGGTAACCTGCGTCTAACAATACCGAGTTTTTATTACCGTTCGTCCCTTACTTCGGCTAAGTGTTTTTGTATCCTTGAACAAAATATTGTTTTGGGTAATTTCGCATTCTAACAAACTTTAATAGGGGACTTCAGTTGACTCTGGCAAAATACATAAGTACGTTGTTGTCTTCCGATGTTTTTTAATTAATTAGTATTCTAATACAAATTAAATTACTGATAGATTTAATTTGTATTAAAATATCACAGAACTATGTTTTGAAAAACTGCAACTTCACAATAATAATGTATTCTCCATAATAATCTGTATTTTTTTGTATGTTTTTTATTTTATTTTTTAAATTGTTTGTGTTTTGTAATTTCTATATATGAATTTGTTTTTGTACTCAATATGTACGTAAACCTAATTTCATTTTAAGAAACTACTACTATATTAAGAAATAATAAATATTTAATCAAAACAAATAAAAATTTGTTTATAAAATTAATATTAACGTATGTTTTTTTACATAGATAATATCCTTAATAGTTACTGTATATCATAAATATGAATATTGATTAAAATATATTTTCTTTTAATTTAAATTAAATTCATGATTTCGATTCCCGGGAATACCCGGGATTGAGAATTTTGACTCCGATTCCCGTGAATTGAAAAAACCCGGGAATACAGAATCCCTAATTGCAGCGTCCTGTTAGAACCACATGTCTTCTAGAACCGTCCAATTGAGGATTAAAACAATTGAAGATTTCAAAATTTTGTTATCGTTTTACGATAGTGTATCATTTAGGGTCAGTGCATTACCAGCCATATTTTCAAAGAAGTACGGCCCTATCATGACTCCTCCAGTCCAAAATCCGCAACAAAATGTAGCTCGCGGTGCATGCGATGGCTTCTAAAGAATCACTTGGAGATTATCTGTGCCCCAAGTGTGACAGTTTTATTTGTTCTTACCCATTCAGTTGAAAGTGTGGCTTATCGCTAAATATGATTTTCTTCGAAAAGTAGTTGCCCACTTCTTGGTTTTCCAACATCCAATTAACAAATGTTTATTTACAAAGCGTTTCACGACTACTAATCGCGATTTAGATAACATAACGTCTATAGAAATGTAAATAACATAACATCTGTAGAAATGTAGATAGCATGACATTTGTAGAAATGTAGATAACATGACATTTGTAGAAATGTAGATAACATGACATTTGCAGAAATGTAGATAACATGACATCTGTAGAAATGTAGTTAACATGACATCTGTAGAAATGTAGATAACATGATATTTGTAGAAATATAAATAACATGACATTTGTAGAAATATAAATAACATGACATTTGTAGAAATGTAGATAACATGACATCTGTAGAAATGTAAATAACATGACATCTGTAGAAATTTAAATAACATGACATCTATAAAATATTCAGCGCCGCCTAAACTACAAAACGAAAATGGCACGCAATTAAAATTTTGTGCTTTTGTCGGGATACCTATTACCTATGTTTTAAGTCATCATCTAAGTACTAACATACATTTATATACTATATAAAATGGCTAATTATGAATAGTTTACGTATCTCGCGTAAAGACTACTACATTATATACACGAGATACGCATTTTAAAAAACGTACACATAAACAAACAAATTTTATTTAAAAAAAAATTAAATTAAATCAATTCAAAAGATAAACATGAAAATAAGATAGATCACTCTATATAGATATGTATATAAATATCGATAAAATATAGTTCACCTAGACTTGAATCCGGAACTTTATATTGCGTTCATTATTTATTGTATTATTCTAGATATCCAACATAAATGTAATATATATATATCAAAGACAGATGATAATCTATCGGTTATTATAGCGTTATTGGTAAAACGGTGTACCGGCAATTGAATGTTTCGAGTCTGAGTTCAAACAGTAACAAAAAAAATCCGATATACGATGGTATATAAAATGATGATCAGTTTTTGGGTGTCTGGCATGAAGATTGATTATATTTTCAGGTTTGGGAATAGGATTAATCCAACCATCCACATTCGTGGCAGTGAATTCCTACTTCAGGGCCCGGCGAGGCAGGGCCGTGGGAGCTTCCATGGCCGGAACTGGTCTGGGGCAGATGCTGATGCCGCAGCTGGTCCGGTATCTCTTAGACTCCTACGGGTTTCGTGGTACAGCTCTAATTCTCGGTGCCCTTGCGTTTAATGGGGTGATTTTAAAATTACTTTTTATTCTGTTTTTTTTAAATTTTATATTATTTAATTGTATATATAAATATTCATATTATTATACAAGTATACATTACATTATTAATTTGATGACAAACATACAAAGATTATAATTGTTACACTTATAAAATATGGACATCAAATATCATACAAGTATGCGTATTCAATTTGACAACCAAACAATATACATACAATGAGTTCAAATTGTACATTGATTTTAATTATTATATTCTACATTTAAAAATAACAGTGAAACTATGAAGAAATTTAAACGCAAAGATAAATTATATAATCTAACTAGCAAAACGATTCGGTATGAACAAATCTACAAAATGAAGTTTATTACAATTATTTCTATTGAATTAGTACAAACCTTTGCAACTATTTCAATTAAATACGTTCAAATAGTTACAAATATTTGTAACTATTTTAATGTATTTCAAAATACACTGAAAAAGTTATAAACTAACGCATCAGCGAAGTAAATTTGACGGTTCATAAATATTGCCATACATTAAGGAATAGTGTAGCTATTACTCAATACCAAACGCTTTTAAAAACTCCAGTGGAAAAAATATTAATACATATTATTATTATTTATATGTTAAATACATTGAGTACGTTATTTGATAAATAAATTAATCCCCCAAATTAGGATAATCTTGAAAGGCAATGTGTTTAAATAACCATACAAATAAAACACGTATAAAAATACATATTTGAATGAAATTATATTTATCTTCCGTTTGGTACCGTCATGTTTGTTAAAAAAACGGCCTGTGTGAAAAGATTGTAATTCTGCTGTGTTTAAATTATCACAGATACTTATAAAATATCTTTATAGATATACAAAAAATAATCTTCTGAAAAATTTTTTTTTTTATCGGTTGTTTAAATTTTAAATTTTATCTATATAACTCAATCGTAAAATTACCGCTAAATATTTCAAACATCAATTTAATTTGTCTGAATGTTACCTTAAAACTAAAGAACTGCTGAACCGATTTTGATGCGGTTTTCTTCAACCTATTTTTTAAAACAATTTTTAGCTATGCATCCAAAATTTAAAAAATATTGGGTCATCCCATAAATAATGCGGTTTTTTAATACTTCTTTTATTTTTCAAAATTAAGATGCAGAAAGATTTTTTACAATGCTCTTCCATCTTTTTGGTAAACTTGCAAGGCCCATCTTCCAAAATTCACTTGTCTGTGACGAAAAATACTCCTCCAACAGCAGTTCTGATCTCGTCTACAGAATTCATATTTTTTCCATCCAAATGATTTTGAAGACTGCGGAATAAATAAAAATGGGATGGGACAATGTCTGGCAAATATGGCGGGTGGGGAATCGTTTCTAAAAAACGTTCATTCTTGAGACGTGACAACAAAAAAGCACACATTCACTTACTGTACGCGATTAGTTTGTAAGTAACCCATTAATCCAATTTGTTGACTTTTCCGATGGCACGCAGGTGTCGATGAATGGTTGAATGACCAAATGTTTATTTCTCTACAAGTTCCTCTACAGTTACGACGGGATTTAGTTCCATCAAGGTTTGCAGGAAGTCCTCATCGAACTCTACGAGGTTCGTTTTCTAGGCTGTAGTTTACGGCTCGGAATTTCTAGAACCACTGTTGACACTGGCTTATGCTTATTATCCGATCCCCATATACTGAATTAATATTGCGTTGTTACCTTGCCGTATATACTCCTTTGTCACTTCCATTATAACTTTGAAAAAATAACTGTTAAAATCAAACTGCACTCTTCAAAACTTGCACTAAGAACAAGGTTTGTAGCAGGTATATATTTAGGTTATTTAACTAAACTTTTAGTTCATGTAATTTTAAAAAACGCATTATTTATGAGATGACCTAATATATGGCATAAATTGCAATGCGTGAATTCGATACGGTTGCTAGATTTTAAGATGTGTATATATCGAAATAATAATAGATATTTAGGGGTTTCGTTCGATAACAAGTTCTCGAGTTCCCAAATCGATAGATCGACGATAGAGGCCGAGAAAATCTCATTTTTGCATATGAAATTAAATAAACACACGTAAAAAATATCTTTCGATAAAATAGTAATTTTATAATATAATTATAATAATCGGTTACACTTGTATCTATTTGATTATCGCTGAGAACAATCTATTTTCCGCAACTTCCAGCATCCAAATAATCTGGAAAGTAATTATTGACATCTTGATAAAACAGATCGGCTGCAAAGTGAACAACTTATTCGGTTTTAACACCGTTAACTTTTTCCTGTATCGGTCGATCTGGGAAGTTTTGGCACACCGATACAAATTTTGTTGCCAAAAATCCACATAACAGATCTAGAGACCGTCGGATAGCTAAATTTGTATGTTTCTGTGAGAAGTTGGAAGATAAAAATATATGATTTATTTAATGCAATTTCATTGAATATTATTTAATATTATTCTACATTAGCATTACTTATAACACTATTATTTAGTTTGCGTTATGGTAATCTTCACTTCATCTGATATACACATCGTATATTATTTACTGAAATATACAATACCCATATCTAATAATTATGAATTACTTTTTATCTTATTAGACTTACGGTAGACGCTTCCGTATTACTAGGTGGTAAGGTAGTTAGTTTTTAATAAAAAAAAATCACCTTTCTCTTATATTTACTGATATTATTGTATTTCTGCAATTGATGATAAAGTTCTTTCCTTTTATCATTTTCTATACAGTGTAAAATTCATTTATATTAATAATTATACAAAATACTTTAAACCACTATTTAAATCGTGGGTCTATAAATTAATTTGCAATGATTGCAATTATTTTTATAAAGGTAAAACTTGTAGAAATTTTTATATCAGAATTAAGGAGCATTTGAGATGCCAAAATAACAATAACTATTCAGAATTTTCCAATCACCTTTTGGAAACAAACCATTTCTTTGATATTAATAAGGGTTTAGAAATTTTACATACAAATACTAGAGGTTTACAGTTAGATAAATTTGAAAATTTAGAAATAAGAAAAAGTGTTTATTGCAATTTTAATATTATAAATAACCAAATCCTCTTTGCAAATAGTCACCTTTTAAATTTGTTTTCATATTAGTTCTTACTTATTCTCAATTTTATACTTTTGTTTTTATCTATGCTTGTATTTTTTAATTTCAGTATACATTGTTTCCTGAAGAAGATACCATAGGTATCGAAACATGTAGAATAATTAATGAATAGTGGTTTAAACAAAGTATTTTGTATAATTATTATTATAAAATGAGGCCACAAAGTAAATTTGCAAATATTGAAGAAATAAAATAAATTTATTATTATTCAAGTCTTAATGAGCTATTGTATCAATTTAATAAGTCAAATTATTGTCTAACACTGTATCTAGTATATTTTTAATTCAGAAAAAATATGTAATTGGTCCAATTTTTGTTACACTTTCATTATGATTTTTTTACATCGATTAACTGTTTACTTTCCAAATAAAATAAAATAAAATAAAATAAAATAAAATAAAATAAAATAAAATATTAATAAAATATAACAATATTATGAAGTAAGATTATACATATTTATTACATCTACCATAAAGTTGTAAAGTACGAATGTCTTTATAAATTCACTCCTTTCATTCTAGTCCCTGTCATTTTTTTCTTATTCTTTTATTGAATAGGCAATTCACCCTTCGAAAGTGATTTGTGCCATTAATCAAGTTAAAACTTTATTTTATAGAAAAAAGTACAATTATATTATAGTATAGGAAATATTATATTAAAAGTCAATACCATTGTCGTTCAAAAAAATTGCGAATATATAGATTAAATGTGGCGAGTTAAAGTAAAGAAGATGACACAAGTTAACCGGGAGTTGAAAATTACTATTGACGAGATTACTGTAAAAAAACCTGTGATCAATGGACAGGTAAAAAAGACATGGTCAAGGGTTTCCTCCTCGGTATCGCACTAACACATTGAGGAATCTATTAAGTTCAATCTAAACTAATGTGAGACTACCTGGCAATGCCCAATTCTCATTCTAGATATATCTGATATTGTTCTTTTGGAGACATAGTCCCTGTAATTACATACTTTAAATTAATAAACATATCGCATTTAATATTGTTTTTATATTATAATTTTACAATAAACTTGAACAGTATAATATTCCAGAAAAATGAATGCGTCAATTAGAATTAAATTATTACACTAATCTAAAAAAGTTTTTAAATAATAATATTTTAAAATATATAACCGAGTTTGCATTGAAAATACATTTAAATTAATGAAATGGAAAAGAATAATGTGGGTATCTGTATTGAAAGAGACATTAAGACAGAGGATAAAAAATTACTTTATATTTTCGATTTACAGTTCGGCTAAATATTGCTACGTAAAATGTACATAATTGTAAAAAGTACTTGCATTCTCTTTAAGTATTCCTTGAATATGTTCCATTAAATATCAAACAAATATTGAAGGTGAGCGTCATTTTACAGTATTTATTTTTAACGAGAGAAAATATGTACGTGTCCTGAACATGCATCGAATCTTGCTGTGAAAATTAATTAGAATGGAGAGACAAAAAACGTTAAATATATAATATATTTTCCATTTAAATAGTATTGCTCTTTGTCAACATGAATATGAGAATATGTAAAAAAAATAGATAGAATAAATATTATTATTATTATTATTATTATACACAATCTAAGATGCTTGTCAAAGTATGTTGAAGGTATAGGTAGACAGTTTATAGATCGTTAAAGTTTTCAAGTGGGTAAGGATATAACAACTTATGCAAATTCAAAATTTTAGCTTTGTGTAATACTTGGAAGCGCCTCGTGGCAATTTGATTTCTATCATTTTAATTTACAATAAATTATACCCAATTGGTTTCAAAGGAATTGTTAACTTTTAATTTTAATGAATATTAAGGAGCCGTGTTTCCTTTCATAGTTCTTGACAAATTCCTTGCGCGTGTGAATGTAGCGGTCTTGACAGGCCTATTGTTAATCGTTTAATTACTATTTAGGTGTTAAATTAATAAGTCTGCAAAACCCCATTCAGCATAGTATTTTTGTTAACAGACGTTAAAAATGACTAGAGAATAAAATTTTGTGACTTTGTTTTCTTTAAAATTATTTCACTGTAACATTCGATAAAGAAAATTGATCAAGAAAGGAAAAATACTTTCTTAAGAAAATTTTACGGAAATGTCCAAACATATGTCGAAATTCGCAGCACAAAATATTAAAACATCTGAAATGATTGTCACTTTAACAAAACGTTTCGTTTGATCGACGTAAAACATGCCAAAATACAAAGCGTATCTGGGTTAAAACGTCCAGAATGCAAAAACCCTGGTCGTATTTTGTTTAAAAATAATTCCATTCAAACACAATTGTCACCAACTGAATTGCTAATAAATCAGCGCGGCCGTCGATTCGCACTAAAATAAGTAAAATAAATCAGTCACGTCCGCGGGGCGCCGCTGCTGCCGGGGGCTGCGGGGCCGCGGGGCTGCGGGGAGCTGCGGAGGGCTGCGGGGGGCGTTAATTTACGCAAAAATATGCAACAGCCACTTGCTGAAATTGAATCTGTAAAATTGCCCCCTTTTCCACCCTACGCCCCTTCAATTCTACAGATGTCCTCTCGCTCGCTCTCGCGCACGCTCGCCACTCTGTGTCCCTCTCGTTCGGGTACCAGACTGTTTAATTAACGAAAGAGTGGCGGCCGGTTATAATACGGTTCAGATTTATAAATAATTTCAACTTTTCTTTTTATCAAAGGGCGATAATAATTATTATTGTGTTTTTTCTCGGCGACGGAACTTGTAGCGCCGTTAAACAACTTTTTGTGTTCGCTGGAAAAGTTTGTTTCAGAATAATTGTGGAAGTTGGCAAAAGTGTAATGGCGAATTTAAGTGATAATTATATCGTTATGAGTCATTTATTTACGTTATCTCAATTTAAAAAATTAATTGATATAATATAAACGTTAGAAAAAAAGGGATCTATTCAATAATTACGGTCGCAATAGACAGTCTCCAAAAAAAAAATTGTCGCGCTGCATTGATTTAGTGATAATAAGAGCCCACATATCGACTTAGAAATAAAGGGTTCGATCCACGTAATGAAAGTTAGTTCTATTTTTCATATAATTAAGCACTTATCTGTTAAATAATAATTAAAATCTTAACATTATCTGTTTCCGTATACGCATCTCAAGTAAATTTTTAATAAAAATATATATTTATGTAATTTTTTTTAAAGATTTTATAATATTGTGCATTTGAGCAATACTTTCAATATTTCAATAAAAATATAAAAACACATGAATACTATTTGAAATGATCATTTGCAATAATTTGCTAGTATTTCCTAGCAACTAAGCCATTTTTAATCTAGTCACTTTTTTAATATTATGGACAGTGTTTTGGCTATGATGTGTTGTCGAGCAATCAGTCTACGGCCGCCTGTGACAATAAAGGGTGATGATTTAAAAACCTCTTATCCAAGACAGCCATAACATGATATTTTATTATATTTTTATAACATGATATTTTAGTTAAGTTGAAAAATAGTAGTAGGTAATCAAAATATGGAATATTTTACATCATCAAATCTATATTTTTGAAAACGGTCTGATTTTTCCAATATAATTATTTAACAGAACTATATAGGATGTAACAGACCTAGTCCACAATATTTTAGGGGTGGATACCTGACTAAATTACGAGTCGAGAATGTTTAATGAATATGTGCTTATTCTGAACCGTTACGGAAAATATTATTGTACGAAATTTATACAAAATCATTTTAAGCTTTATGTAATCTACGTACTTGGAAATAAATATTTGCGAAATTTGTCCATTATTAATTTACATATTTGCTTCAGGCCCTAAAATAGAAATACGAAAAATAGTCTTGCCGCTTGAAATTTGATGATCTTAATTTTTTTTTATTCAATGTGTAATTTGGAATCAATGAAATATTTCCATTAATCGAAATATTCGCATAATTACGATAAGTATTGTGGACTAAGTCTGTTACAAATAAACAAATAATAACTGCACCAATGTGATTTTTTTTATTATCATGAAAATTCAAGTATTTTGAAAAACGTCATAATATTTTTAACAATAGTTAAATAATTATTGATAAACAAATACACGTTAAAAATATTTAATATAATATAAATTGCAATAATATAGGTATTAATATATTTTATTTATTAAATTATTATTTTTTACACTCGTAGAGTAGGTATATGTAGAATATAATGAATTATATTACAATTTTTAAGGAGTATTTATGTATTTTTATTTATTTGTTTGACATAAATTTTTTATACATCAGAAGTAAACATACAATAATATATAATACACTTATTAATTTACTGTGTGGGATGCAAGAGGTATCCACCCCTGATATATAAAGCATTGTCCTGGCCACTTTGATAGACTACCGTCTGCGTTAAAGTAAAGAGTTTTTTCCGTGTTATTTATAATTAAAATTAAACAGAAAGAGTGAGATTCGACAGAGAAATATATAAAATAAATAGGAACAATAAAAAAGTGTAGTGATTGTGTTCTAAATCTAAAGTGAACCATTAGTGTATTGTATTGTGATTACGCTAGAATGTTGAACAACGATGATTCTGACTGATCTCTACCCCATTGAACATGTATTGAGTCCATATGTGCATCATTTTGTTGTAAGTGAACGATTTCCAGTTAGTGTTAAGTGTGTTGTACAGTTTCGGAGCTAAAAAAAAAATAGAAACGTAGAAATAATATCGTTGTTGCTCTCGGAACCGGTATATAGATGCTTATACATATTTATTTTTATGGACATTGGTAAAGAACATCTTTAAATATAAATGTTTCTTTATTTATAGTTACATATATAATATAATTACATTTATTATTTTTACATAATATAATTGTGTGAAGTACATTTCACACATAAGATCAAATTAACAAGAAATATGCAGAGGCAAGGAATTTTTGCTTTCATGTGAATAGCCCACCCGACACATTACTCGACTAAATTATATTTACATATTTGATTATTAAGCTCTACGTATAATTATACAAAATATAATTACATATAAATAATATCGTAACCATTGAAAAACCAAACCACTGATTATATTTCAGTAAATTGTTGTGCATCAATCACTTAACACTCAATTTTATCATCACACTCTCATTGTTTCTACGGGGCTCCATTTAATACGGGCGGTATTATTTACTGAGTAGATCTCAAAGGGGTTCGCCTTCCCCCGCTTGCTTTCCCCACACCCGTCCCCGGTTACCTGGCAATATTTTCGCTAATGAAAAATAATTTACCTCCATTCTGACAAGCCCCCGGTTCGGACTAAGCAGTGGCAGATTTGTATGAACGGTTTTAATTCCCCTGGGATGGTTGCCGATATGAGAGTGGCAGGGTCGAAATGAGTAACTGTGTGTTCATAATTGTATGCGGTACGGCATGGCAAGCAAATTCGCTGACGATCCAATAACTTGAGAATAATGAATGTGCTATGCTTTACTATTTTCTATTATACTTGTACGTGAAATGAGTGGGATGCGGATATCTAAAATTTGTCAAAACTGACTTAATCATTGTATTTATTTCACAATGTATGAAACAATAAGGAAACTAAAATTTTCATGAAACCAAATCAGTTTTGAAACTGATTTTTTCATTGTATTTATCAGAGCTTACAATAAAACAATACTAAACTAATGATCACTTATGGTTACATAACCTAACCTAACCTAACCTAACCTAACCCAAATATATGATAATAAATTAGCAGAGACTGAGCGCAAAATATTTAAAAACATATATACATTACACTGAAAAATAGACCTTACAAAATAAAAATGAATCATAAACTCGAAAATTTAATTGAGTAAAAAATAATTGTAAGATTCTGTAGGTCCCAAAGACTGCGATGGGATGGCCATGTTGAAAGAATGCCAGATGACAGGACATCAAAGATCATGACCAAACGGATACTTCAGTGAAAGTGACCCAGAGGCAGACCAAGAAAGAAATAATAATAATGGATAATTTGTATAGCGCCATTTTCGTAAAAACTTTCACCTCAATGGCGCTTTACACATAAATGGGCTGACTGTGTGAAGGAAGACGGAAGCGAGATGGGAACTGGAGAAGTGTGATAACTATCACTTTTGAATGTGTGGGTATATGGGTGTGTGAGATGAGTGGTGGGGTCAGGGTATATAAGGGGCCGTCACTGAGGAACGAGTCTCTTATTCCATCGTTCATTCGTACAAATAGTAAATAAATATCTTAGTTCTATGGTTGTACATTATGTAAAATAGTTGTTACAATAAACTTCAATTGTCACATATATCACGGAGTTTTACTACAAGCACTACACTAAGAGGAAAGAACACCCAAAGGGAATCTGTGATAGTATTTCCCAAGGTACTACACCAGCGTAGTTGATAGTCACATTACTACACTGGTGAAGACAGATTGGAAAGTTACTACAATGGCGCAACCGAAATTGGAATAATTATTTTGAACTTCTTGGTACATACATCAAGAAGTAAAGAAAAGATATATATTTAAGGACCAGGAAGGTAGCGATGGATAGCAGCGGTGTAGATCATCAGATGAAAGACGTGAAGTCCAGGACTGGGTAGTCGAACTCTGGATGAGGCAAAATTCCACCCAGAGGTGTAGTGCCGTAGAAGAAGAAGAAGAAGAGCAATTCTAAAATATTTCATTAGAATAGTTAAAATTAGTTAAGAGAAAAATATGAACCACCTCTCAAACTCTAATAGTTCTCAATATTTGAATAAATTCATATATAATTACGTAATATAATATTTAAAATAGTCAATAATATTATACTGACTTTAAAATATGTAATAGTGATCTCATCACATTTTCTTCGGCAAATGAAATCCTCAGGCCATCCCTGGAAGGAAGGGTATTTGAAACGATCCTGTCGGAGTGACCCAACCCAACGGAGCGCAGTTAATCCCGGACAAATGAACGGATTTCCAGTAAACAATTTTACGGATATATTGCCATTTTCATTATTTTAGTTTTATGATTTATATAAGGGAAATCTTTATTTATTCAAAAGTTTGTTTGCGGGCTGACTGTGTTCAAATGACTGCAAAAATAATCCGCTCGTATGCAACTGGACCGAACTCAGTCATTGCAAGTTAAGCTGTGAGTTATTTCGGATTTGATTCTCAAATATAATATTTAATGCTTATGAAGCGCTATAAAATTAATTTAGACTTATTTGACGTCAGTACCCCTCGGATTCAATTTGTAAATGACAAACAACTGGCATTTTGTGTTTTTAAATAATTAGAGAATATATTAACGTAATTTTACATTTAAGGTCACATTTGACTTAATTATTATTTTTGTACCTATTTAGCGTATATTTTTTCCAAAAAATTATGTATGAAAAAGTTTATGAAATTTTACAAAAAGATAGTTATTAAATTTGACTCCGGAATTTTTTATTTCATAACCACTACAGGAGATAAATTTAGGAACTTTTTAGACAATATTGTTATTAGACAGATATATCAGGAATATCTTTGATTTCATGTTGGATTAGACAAAAATATATTGCGCAAATTATGTTAATCTATGATACCGTGTATATCGATAATTGTGCAGAATTTCATGTCGGTTAATTTGTCCACCTTTCAAAACTTAAAATATTATGAAGCCGTGCTGAAGATACAAATTTAGTTAAATTATGTTTGAGTAAAAGCCTAGCTGCTTAAGATAATTTAATTCCCTAATAATCTGACAACGATGGGGATGTATTAAATATTTAATTTGAAGATGTATATTTGAAATTTATTTTTAAGAAACTAAAATTAATTACTTGAAATATGTTTTTAACACTTTTTATGAGCGTTTGAAATTTCAAAATTTACTTTTTACTCGGAGTCCTATAAAATCCATTGGATAGATTTATTGGAGAATCCATTAGAGAACTGCGACACGACATATAGCTACTCTAATTACTGTTTTATTAAATCTTCGAATGCACCTAAAATAAAAATAGTAAAACATATTTCAAATAATCTAATGTATCGCACAAGTGAAACTAGCATTATCTAGTTACATAACATTGCAAAATATTAAAGAACTCTAGAACAATTGGAAAAAATCATTTTTTTAAATATTTATAATTTAAAACTGATTACTCTTATTTTTTCACAAATTTAATTGCTTATTATTACGAGCTGGTTATTCATAATAATTAATAATAATTTACTCAATTTAAAATTGCTTAAATTATTATATGAATGTTTGATTTTTAATTAAGAATAAACAAATTCATCAAAGATTTTCTAAATGTTCTTATTTTTAAATAATTTATTTTTTACTTTTAAAATTGGTCTATTAAGGTACAATAATTAATATCAAAAATATATAAATCGTAATCGCTTTTTCCTGTAGATTTATTCTGATGCTTATTTATTCTCAGATCATCGGAGCTGCGCTGTTTCAACCCGTAAAATGGCACATGATATCCGATACTAAATTACCCAATGAAAAAACGAAGCTTCTTCCTACCAAGGAAATGTTTCAAAGAAGCAAGATTGAAAGGGATCCAAAATTGGCCAGGAGAAGAGCTTCGCTGGTTCAGCCTTTGACTTTCTTTGAAGATATATCCATGTCCTTGCCATGCAGTCTGGATAACCTGACGGAAAGAGAAAAAAGGAAATTTGTGAGGTCACACTCTTATTGTGTCACGACTACTGCGGAAATTCTAGGTGAGATATGTTTTACAAATTAGTATCTACTACAAAACTACCCATTCTTACCAAGATAAATTTGATAATAAAACCAATTTAAAATCCAACGCCAAAAATGTGTAACATTTAAAACATTCACTCTTTTGAAATAAGAAAACTAAAAATATATTAATAGGATAGATTAATAAAATTACTGAGAAATTAAATAATACATAGAGCTAATATATTCATAACTATTGCTAGGACCGAGTAAGCACATTTTTAATAGAATAATTTCTTCTTTCTTTTCAAATTCAGCTTCACATAGTTGAATCACTCAAATATTGCTAATAGTTGCTGGTACGTAATTGTATTTTATTATGCGACAAAATTTTAGACTTTTGGATTCCTTAGTTTGCTGAGAAAGGTATAAATTGGTAAAAAAAACAACGCAGGTAGAAGAATAAACGATATTACGTAGATCGGAGATATTGTCAAACGCTGTAGCATTTTACAACTAAGGGTAGGAGAGACAACAATAGATCTTATCTCTGATTTTTTCTGACTATTTGAAAAGGGTAAAAACTATAATATCTCGTAAAAATTCTCACAACATTCTTTCAGAATGATTCATGGGACAGCCTCTGAAATTTAGACTAAAGTTATTCAGCATCTCACTGCATCACTCGTTTATCCTTCTCACCACCGATATAAGTTCAACAGTGTAACCTACTCAAATCTGTGGGATTTTAGACGTAATGGGATGTGATACAAAAGTGATTAAAGTAATTTGTCTAAATAGAACTCATTCATTTCGCTCGAAAAAAAAAACGAAACAATCTCGATCGCATTTCCAAATAAATCATAAATTATATTCATAAAAAGATCCAACTTAGAAAATATATTAAAAAATAACAAATATTTCATATTTTTTCCAGAAAATAAGAAAGAATTCCCTGCTGTTTTTATAAAGAAACCAAAAAGTATTTGGACTAAAATAAAAAGAGTAATGGATTTGGATCTGCTTTTAGATTTCACATTCATCAATATAATCTTCTCTTGCGGTCTGGGATTCACTTCTAATCAGATCTTCAATATGCTTTTTCCCTTCTTTTTACAGGTAAAGATTATTCAATCTTTTATTACACGCATTACGAAAATAACGAAAAATAGACGGCATACGTTAATCACTAAATAAATATATTTTTCAGATTCAATAATATTAAAACACATATATCTGATGATATATTAGACAGTAACATTCCGATATTTCTATACAATGCAAATTATGTTTATCTGCTTTATTATAATACATAATTCTAACTAATACAAATTAAATGCATCAATTAGAAAGATATACATACAGATAAACTCGATTTACCCAAAATATTTTAGTTGACATCGGGATTTGAACCAGGGATAGAACAGGGATAGAAAGAGATTTTTAATTGATGCATTTAATTTGTATCAAATATCACAGAATTATGTTCTGAAAAAAGTTACAACTTTACAAATAATAATGTGTTCACTTTAAAATATAAATACTAAAATAACTACGTTTAATTTTTTTTCAAACAGAGTGGTTAAATTATGAATTGATGCCGTTGAAATCTTTCATCAATACTATCTTCGGAAGCCAATATTATAAGAGTACATTTTAACATTGAATTTAATAAAATAAAAATTTCAGTTATGAATATAACTGCTAGAGAGTTCATTGATTAGTATAATTTCGGAAAACGTTAACCTTTTCAATTATAATGTCAAACTAAATACAAAATATGATATTTGTAGTATTAACTTTGTGGTTAGACATAATTAAAAATTATATTTATATTTAACTTTGTTTAAAGCACTGTATTGTTTTTGCGTCAACCGGTTTTGATACTAACGTATCTTCGTCAGGACTGGCGTACAGCTGAACTATTCCATAAAATTTAAACGACATTCATGACTAGGTATAAGCGGAGTCTTAGTAAGTGTGGGGAGGTTATTGACCCGTTTCGATACTAATGCCCCTGACGATGATGCATTACTATCGAAACCGGTTGACGTAAAAACTACACAGTGGTTTAAACAAAGTTAAATATAAATACAATTTTACAAAATATTACATAAATTTTCATAATTGTAAAATTGATTTCTAATATTTAAAGCTCTTAATATACAAACATTACATTCAATGCCCCAATTTCCCGAAGTGTAAAGATTTTTACACCTCGTAAGTCGGTTCTGGTTCTGGCCGAAATAATGTTAAATTTGGAATTATTAATTAAAACAAATGCTCTTAACGAAACAGATTTGAAATCGCGTGAATTAATACGCACCAAGCTAACAAATGGCAGGCTATACCGCAATATAGTGGTTTTATTTTACGCTACCAATATTTCGTAAGCTATGTTTTATCATTAAAATATTGTATTTAAAAAAATATCTTCTTCAAATAATTTTTTGGAATAAAATTTGTTGATTTTTCTACACGTGAAAAATAAATTGTTAATAATTTTATTGTACGTATACAAAAAACTAAATCATGATAATTATCAAAAATCAAATTAATAATGACTGGTTACAAATTAACGAGTGAAACAAATAACCTTTCTGTATTAGACATTGTATAATGGCCCGTATCCACGGATGAGATTTATCTCTGAGATCCGACTATAATTCGTATTTTAAATATTCCATGAGACACCCAGATACTTATAAAACACCGCACCTTGTCATATAAGGAAAAATCAACTGACAGAAAGAGAACCTCGCGGCTCAATAACCTTAGACAATAGCAGCTGTAACCTAACATAATCGCAAATATGCGTTAACGATAGCACATTAAAAAGAACAGTCATATATAAATATTTAACCTTATTTATATTAGAGCATATATATATTTACATCCGTATGCACTATATTAAGAAGAATAAATATAGATATAAAAGCGATTCACGAGCATATTAAAATCAATAATAAATATATTTGAAATCAACATATCTAACGTGGATAATCATTTCACATCAAAACATGTACGACATATGTTAGCACGTTTTCATAATTTCGAGAAAATTAAACAAAACTACAACACTTTAATAACCGGCATTATTACTTTTTTAGAATTTTTTCATCTTAGTTAAAATTACGATGCATTTACGCTAATATTGTAATAATTTGAACCTAAATATGTATTTTATTATGATATAAATAAAATTTTCAGGTTATGAGTTACATCGTGTTATGCCGAGTTTTTCTCACCCTAATATTTTATATAATATTGTTAGTTAACAAAGCATACTATGAAAATGAAACATACATTTTTAAATATATAAAATAATTCCGAATCCAATGATATACGAGTACATAACATAAATTTGATAAAATAACGTGTAATAGCGGATTTAGAAATTCAGTGACATTATTACTTAATAATATTTACTAAACATAAGAATAATACCGTATAATTCGGTATGTGATAAAATGTGATTCATTATATTAATTATAAATACTTACAATATGTTACTTAGCAATATTTAAAATATACACCTATGAAAAGTTGAAAAAAAATGGGTCAAACACTTTCATCTTATTCTTATAAATTAGTTAAAATAAATCCTTTGTAAAAATGATAATCCCAATCAGTGAATTACAGTAATCGTTGTTAATCCATTGTTTGTCTGTCAAGTAAATAAAAATCTCAGCTCAACAGCTTGTCTTCCCTTGAAATATGCTAAATAAATATAAATTAAAGCATGGTTATTAATTACCATAGCTACTTCATATCATCAATGAGCATTTATGATATTTAAAATAATTTATTATTATTTTAATTGTTTACTCATTTTGTGTATGTATTGAATACTGGACTAGGCTGAAAAATAAAAAAAACAATTTTAATTAGGATTTTTTTTTCTATGTGCAATTGTTTAATAATATTTAATATTCGTAATTATTACAGCAACAAATTGGTTTGGACCGCCAGCAGACAGCCATGTGCATGTCGGCCATGGCAGCAACTGATATTGTGGGCAGGTTAACACTCCCTATTATCACGGACACGTACAAGATCTCCAGTAGAATCTCCTTCCTCTTTGGTTGCATCACACTAATACTAGCACGTCAAGGTGAGTTTTCATTGTAATACATATGGTAATAATTTTATTTTCTCCGAATACCTACTAATAAAATCAAAACGTATGTCAACCATATAAGCTGTAATAAAATTTAATAACTATTTATATTTTTTTAAATGGCATTATACTAAAAATAAATCGCGAGAAAAATTATTATACAGGTATATATTTTTAAACCAATTAAATTAACTAATTAGTAAGATATAATGAAAAAGACCATCTATCATAGTATGCATTGTTTTAATAATGGAAATAGTAAACGTGTCATTTAAAAAAGGATACATATACTTGCTATGTCTAAAACTCACCGTAACCTTACACGGTTAACGCTGTGTAATAGTAACGCATTCTTCCGGTAAGAGAACATTTCTAGTTTCGTATCCCGGTGGTAACCAAATATTTTTTCGACACATACATTTTATCTGTAAAACTTCCAATTGATTTATTTATAGTTTGTTTAAAATATCAAATAACTATGTTCTAAAATTGTAATTTCACTATAAAATATCATGTTATAATATATTTTTTCATTATTACTATTAAAAAATATATTATGATAATTTTTATGCATTAATAACTATTTAACAAAAATATGAAAACAAAACGATTACTGAAATAGCAGTTATTGTAGAGATTATTTTTCAAAAAAATAAATGATATATTAATTATTTTCAGTCCTATGTCTACAGTATCAATACACAACCGTCCTCATGGCGTCAAGTCTTTGTGGTTTCTTCCGTTCAACCATAGTTGTCAACCAGAATCTGGTGGTTTCCGAATATTGCAAGGAAGACGAGTCCAAGCTTCCAGCGGCCCTGGGACTGAACATGGTAATGAAGGGAATTTCCATTATTTCCATTGGCCAGCTTCTAGGCTGGGTACGAGATTATAGCGGAAGCTATTACATGTGCATCTATGCTCAGAATTCTCTCTTAGCCCTCATAATCATAATGTGGTGTCCCGAACTGCTCTATAAACATTTTAAAAGGGAGAAAATGTGAGAATAATTTACAAATGTTCAATATAAAATAGTTTTTAATGTATGTTTTAATAATGAAGTTACATAATTAAACAAATTATATTTAATAAAATGTGCGTAAACGTTGATCATCAGAATAATGTGCGTGTCTTTATTAATTGACTACTTTCTGCTATCTGTTGAAAAATTTATAATAAACTATCTACTCCAAGTAATAATGACGCCTCCAGAATGTCTGCTTTTTCTTAGATTCTCTTTTACGACGATGACTAGTTGGGCGCCTACGTCATACTTAGATCTGGAAAATTCTTCATTTAAAATATTAGTTAACATCAGCGAGGTGTATGGAAAAGCAGAATATTAACGTTTAATCCCCGACCCTTTCACAAAAAAGGTATAACAAGATGATTAATCATAGTTTAATTATCTTTTGAGGATAGCTCTCACGAAAGTTGAGTGCTTTTTATGTACGATTGAGTTTTATATAGAACTGGGCGCTGTTCGCCGCACCGAAGTGATTTTCTTATTTGTATTACACGAATACTGTAATTGATATTAAATTGACTCATTAAAAGTTTCTAGAATCCTGTCAAGTGACATGAAGTCCGTTTTGGTACATGCATGAAAGTTTGTTCGCGCATCAGTATGCAGCGGTTGGTTATGCGGCTTTGCGTACAAAATACAATACCTATATCACGAATGACGGTTCATTTCGTACTCTGATAACTTTACGCGAGTTGAAACAAAAGTTTATTTCATCTACGAATACCTTTACAACTACTAGACCTGTGTTATTCAGAATATATTAGGTAAAAGCCCATCAGAACACACAAAATGTATTTTGAAATTAACACATAAGAGTTGATATTTATTTATTTATTTACACCCTATCCCGAATCGTTTTGAGAGTCAAATTACTCTCGTTTCGATTCGGCAATATTACTTTTTTTTGTATTACGTTCAGTTATTCACATCTTAATACCATCATAGGGTGGCTCCGATATCATCATACCAGAGCCATGCCTGTTCAATTTGACATGAGACTCGTTATCAGATTAAATTCAGAAGGCAGCCAAAGAGAAGCTATAAAAATCATGCACCCCCTTGAGTAGGGGTGGGGGGGGGATAGACGTCACAGAAATTTATCCTGTCCAGGTCGCAAGAGGTGCGAGGGAGAGCCGGTAGAATGCTCCATTAGGTCTCTCTAGCCACCGCTCTTCCCGGCATCGTCCATACCAGTAACCCCCAGCAGGAGACCCACATCCTAATAAATCCCGGAAATGTCAGAGATTCCTTTAATTTCTTAATAGGTCATCATTTAGGGGTATCCGATGACATATTCTTTCTAATGCCGCAATAATTATAGGCGTTTAATAGGCATCTATGTTCTATCATCGAAATAAAATATTATTGAATACATGAAAAATAGATTGTATACTAAAAGGTGATCCAAATCGAATGCAGGATTTAAACTCCACTCCATATTTTTTTGTTTTATGGTTGATGATAACTCTGATTTTTGAATGAATTCATGAAGAAGACTCTCAATTTAGTCAAAAAATCATCTTCAGCGGTGAGGCGCATTTTCAATTCAACGGTGTCGTAAACAAACAAAATTGTCGTATTTGGGGCTCGGAAAATTCTTGCGTGATTCATGAGAAGCAAATGCACCATAAACGAGTCACTGTATGGATTTTGGCCAGGCAGCGTGATATGTCCACTTCTTTGGAACTGAGAGGTGATCGTTACCATAACATGATATCGGAGTTTTATTAGCACCAACGGGACGACATAGACTTTTAACAAGTGTGATTCCAACAGGACGGCGCCACCTAACATACAATTCGAGCGACAGTTGATTTACTGCAACAACGATTTCCTGGTCGCGTAATTTCACGTAATGCCGACATTAGTTGGCCAGCAAGATTGTCACGGTGCCTTCTGGCCTTAGAGGATAGGAAGCCAGAGGTGCCGTCACCGATTTAGCTCAGTCGCTTACTATCTCGGATAGGTGGAAATGGTTTCAAGAACAAATACTGAAGTGACGCATAAAACTATTTATTATAAGGAACATAACAAATCCTGACATTGAAAATAAGTCTTTGAAATCTGTTTTCCTGTTGTTAAACTTTCCTCTCAGTGAGGACACGCAATATTACCGATATAGCACATATTGATTTATATCTAGCTTGCCAAGAGGTGAAGTCGCAACAAATGTCAGGCGGCCGTGGGGGTTGTCGCAGCCTCGGTCCTGGGCCACCGCGCTCCCGAAGAATTGATCTCTTCCTCCAGGAGATTACCTTGACGCCATCTCGTCACTGTGGAGTCCGTCAAGCCCATACGTCTGTCATCGTTCGCTCTCCGCTGGTTGCAACGAAGTCTTCTCTAATCCCGCGGATGGATCAAACTCATTTTCAATCTCTAATCCACCGCGGGAACTTCACCTTTAGTCTCCACTATCTCCCGCCGCCACTTCCCTCCACTTGCCAGAATCCCGTGTTCCCCCTCTCCTCGGCCGTCCATCGCCGCCAATCGCCGCATTGTGCTGTACGTCGGTGCGCAGATTCAAACAACAAGAAGATCTTGTGATTTAACACTTATTTTTAATTTATATTAAATCCAAGGTCTAGGCCAGCAATCCACGAGCAGTTGACGACCTCAAAAATAAAATCCAACGTCGATGAAATTGATCAGCGATTGTTCAAAATTATAATCGAAAATTTTGTGAAAAGAACCAAAATTGGCAGCCAAAAACGAGATCGTCATTTATCGGACTTTATTTTTCAAATTTAATCGGAGAGTGTGCACTTTAATACTCAATAAAAATTCAATCTTAAAATCAATAAAAACATCATTTTATTTCCAATTTAAATCCGGCTTTCAATTTGGGTGATCCTTTAGATTATCTATACTAAAAAAGGAATATCAGCGAAAGCCATTTATATATATGCTGTCAAGTGATAAAGTGCCTGACAATTATATAATTAATACATTTAAAAAATGCATGTATTTGGCTTAAATTCTAAAGAATGTTATTATCGCACTAATGATGAGAATGATACAAATAATAATTTTTTTATTTGGAGTAGATTTTTAGTACAGGTAAATAAATTCAAATATTTTTTGTGTAATGTCAGTTTAGAAATATATGCAGGTATTCATGGCCATTCAGAATCTTCTATGAAGAGTTTTATAGTATATTCTGCCGTATGTATCCGTTGATAGATCCATCAATGGTATTCAATATTTCGGACAGAGAGATCGGATACACTGGGCAGAATATCCCAGAAAACTCTTCACAAAAACTTGTGTAGATTTTTTAACGCCATTGGAAATAGGGCATTTTTAAATATTAAAACAGATTCAAATATTTATTGAATTAGCTTTTAAATCCTCTATTTATCTATGATCCGATGTAGCTAATGATTTAAATTAAAAATATAGAAAAACTTTCTAAATGTATGACCCATTCATTTAGATTTTGGCGACCACAAAAAGGTACCCTCAAGGTCTTAGTCTTCATAAGCATTCGAATTTCCTTACTTTTTAAGTTACTAAGAAACAAGCTGTTTAAGTTACTAAGAATCTGAATACAGATTGACAGACATGTAAATTTACGAAAAAATATGATTTGATAAAAATATATAAAATATTCAGCGGAAAAATTTCAAGATTAAATTGTAATTGTTCGTAAATCATTAGGGTAAGGTAAGTGGGAGGAGTGTTGTTCGTCGCGCATGATTTGCGGATTTTCCAATCGCAATGAGTCACTGGTTGGGAGCACACCGCGCGATCGCGGTTGAGCAAAATTTACAGTGAGGTTATTCATTGGTTCATGCGCGTCGCGCATTTTGTACTCACTTTAATATTCGACGAGTGATGGGCCGAGCACGCAACTTATCTGGTGTTGGGTTTAAAAGTTCAGACAAGAAGGGACAATGGTTAACTAAACTCCTCCAGGACCAACAACATCAGCATCGATGCCAGTACATGTGGCTCAAGTTCAACGTGAAATTATGCGCAATCCGCGTAAATCGATAAGGAAGATTTCAGCCTGTACTGGGATAAAAAAATCAACAGTGCACGTTATTTTGAAAAAGAAACTACAGTTTCACCCATACAAACTGCAAATCGTACAGTTTCTCAACGAAAATGACTATTCTTTACGTAAAACCTTAGCGAGAACGATGCTGGAACGTTTTGGAATAGCACAAACGCTTGGAAACATATAGTATACTGACGAGTCACATTTTCATATCGATGGCTATGTCAATAAACAGAACATGAGATACTGGTGCCTCGATAATCCAAGGAAACACCATCAAAAATATTGCATTGTTCAAAAACGACAGTGTGGTGTTCAATTTCTGCCTTAGAGATAATTGGCCATTGTTTTTTTAACCAGCGATAGACAGTCACTAGTGATGTGTATTGCCAAATGATCGACGAGTTTTTGATACCGCAACTACAGCTGTTTCTCGGGTTCAACAACAGAATACAATTTCAGTAAGACACAGCTAGAGTTTCAATGAAGAAGCTGAGGGGAATTTTTCCCAATAAATTAATCAGCCAGTACGGATACATTACACCGTACGACTTTTTTTATAGGGATACCTTAAGTTGAGAGTTTACAGCAACTATCCTCGAACAATTCAGGCCCTAGAAGAAAATATCCCCCGTGAAGTTGCTGCTATTGAACCAACGCTTTGCTCTCACGTCTTCGCAAATTTAAGAGTCCGATTGCATGAGTGTCTTGAGAGAAATGGACGGCATTTAGACGATATTATTTATAAAACGTAAAATCCACATCGATAAACTCCATTTTTTATAAATAAAATATGAGAATAACATTGAATAAGAATTGTACAAGATATAGAATTGCGGTTCCATAATATAATATAATTCATATAAAATTAGCGATTAGCAGAATTGTTAAAGGATTCTGCAAAGCTTTAAAAATTCGTATGATTTTTTTGTTTGAATTTTTCTCATAAAACACATAAAACAGCTACCGTAACACAATCCTTGACTATCCTCACTCAGTTAAATTAAATTTTGAATTTACTATAGAGATTCAAGAAACAGCTATTATGTAATAAAGACGGCCCATGGCTTAGGGCAACTTTAAAATTTTCTCTGCTATCACAAGGATATATGTGATCAAATATAAGTCTTAAATAAAATAAATAATTTCAGGGATTCAATATTTTATACATAAAATTATAATTTGAAAATTTTCTCACAAATAACTCTGTAAATTGTGCACATGGACATAGATTCAACACGAGGACGTCTACCGAGTGAAGTAAGTATTTTACGGAATTTATTAATATATTACTTGCCGAAAAAGATATCGCTAGTGTTATAAGTGTACTTTGGTGGATGCAAGGATCACTTCTGTAGGTTCACAAGACTTTTATTATAGATTTTACTCCTGCTACCACAAAATGCTCCTAACTATCGTATACCTCGGACGCCGACCTACTTCGTTCTGCCGCCTAATTCTCAAGCTCCCCGCTGCAGCGGGCGGCGCTGCGCGCGCGCGACACCACCACGACACCAGCGTACCAGCCTCACACCTAGTTACTCCTTTAGTATGCCCTTAGAACCTTTCATCTCATCAGGTATCACATGCATATATTATATATAGACAGCCGTACCTATAACCTAAAATATGTACAAGATTTGTTAAATATCACGAGGTTAGAAAGTTATGTATTTATATGGTAGACAATATATTTAATAATTGTGTAACTAGTTTCAGGTACTCACCACGGTATACCTCCCCTTGATTGCTTTTGTTTGCTAACATATTCATCAAGTTGCGTATGTAAAACTAAATTGACAAGCGGCCCCGTGTCATGTGAAGACCACTCAATGAATTCGCATCGTTATACGAAATTGCTCAAATTCCTGTTATTCTGAAAGTAAACATTTTTGAAAAATATCTCTGAAATATTTTATGGAAAAATGTTTTTAAACTATTCTACATATATGTGAAAATATTTTTTTTTTATAAACAAATATTATATTAAATATTTTTTAACTTTTTATAACTGCTATTTGTCTCATTAATTTCTTATCCTTCGAGACATAGAATGCTTTATTATCTTAAAGTTATATTTTCTCAAGACTGAACCTTAATTTTATATTTTAATTAAAGAGAACACATTTTTATTGTAAAGTTGTAATTATTCATAACATAGGTATCTGATGTTTTAAATACTAATTAAATGTATTAATTTTAAATATATACATATAAAATCAATTTTATCGAAAAATATTATTGTTGCACTACCGGGATTCGAATCTGGATCTCTTTTGGTGCATTACCAACTATGCTACAGTGACAGTATTTTTGACGATAAATTTTCGAACTTATATGTCACACTTACTCATTATTTGAGATTCCGTAAAAATAAAGTAAATGGCTTTCAAATAATGGAACGATAGATGTATTAATTTGAAAAAGTGTAACATATAGGTTCGAAAATTTGTCGTCAAAAATATTGTCGCTGTAGCATGGTTGGTAATGCAGCTTACCCGGATTGGAAAAGAGATAAAGAAATCCAGGTTTGAATGTCGGTAGCGCAACAACAATATTTTTCTATAAAATTGATTTTATATGTATATCTTTATAATTAATACATTTATTTAGTATTTATATTTTATATTCAAAATAAAGATCTACTTTACACATTTGTTTATTAGAAATGTATTTGTTTTCTTATAAACTTTGTTAGCTATATAAACTAACATTTAAATTTAGTTCTTCTCAACTTTCGACGCATCATAACTTAAAACGATCCCAGTTATCTGATGAATACATTGCTGTAGTGTTAAGGTATCATAATATAGTTAAGTTTTCTCAACGTTGAGTATTTTGTGATCAATGAATAAGTATATGTTGTTGACTCATTAATCATGTGCGATAATACATTTTACATTTTTCTACATAAAATTTGAAAAACTATTTTTGATTTATGAAACATTATGCACAATGCACAGTTGGGGATGTATATATAAAAATATGTCATTTTATTTTTGAACGCCGTTATTAATTAGTTCGAATGTTTTTTTAATTTATTTCATATTATAATCAAGTAATATTTAGGGTAGGTATCTAACTATTTTGTAAATTTTCACGAAATAATTGAAATCATAATAATGTTGAATAATATTTAAAGCACCATTTTCGTAAAAAAAATTCACCTCAAGGTACACATAAATAGTTTATAGTCGTACATTATCTTTGTATTTAAAATAAAAATTGTTATTTGAACTTATAGAAATGATTTTTTGAAAAGGTGCGTTTTTAGTTTCTTCTTAAATAAAGTCTGATGCACTGTTGACATTTTTGACCGAGGGCGAAGAGTTCCACGCTTTTGGGCCCGCAACTGCAAAAGCTCGTATACTAAACTTAGACTTCTGGCAACGGTTGGTCGGTTCCTTCCTGCGGCTGAAGTAGAGGCTGACCTGAGAGTTTGTCGTCTACTATTGAAATTGTCTGGGATACAAATCTCTTGAAGGTATAAATGCGCCATGTTAAGTGTCTCCTTGTACATCAACCATCACAATTAAAATTCAACTCTTTCAGGGTACTGGAGCCAATAAAGGTCAAACTAAAGGGATGTAATATGAGAATATAGAAACTCCGTATATTATCTATATTGCCGTATTTAGAATGGAGTATAATCTATTTAGCTGAAACATTAGCAGGCCAACATAAATGCTGTTACAGTCGACACGTAACACGACAAATGCATTTATTAATAAACGGAAGATGTCTCGGATACTTTTATTCTGTTTTAGTTGATAAAAGCGTAGACTGTCAGTTTTTCTGATTTGTGTATTCATGAAAAGATCTGAATCAATGTGCACGCGTAATAACTTTAATGCAAATTTAGCAATCACAGCCATTGATTACTGTACTAAGTGTTGCTGTACATAGTAGCTCTAAAAATGAAATGTGATTAAAATTCTCTTATGTTTGCTTTTTCAAATATTTCATTATATTTTATCTTATTAATATGATAAAATAAAACTATTTATATTTCTATGAGTCGGTCAGTAACGCATTACAAACAATTACTGAAATATTGTTAATACAAAGTAAGAACAAGACTGGACAAGTGAGGTGAAAACCAAGGGAAAATACGTTTTATGTTCAGAAAACGAATGTTAAATTAACATACAATATTATAGAAACTAATATTTTGTGACTATAATATAAACATATCTCATATTTTTATCCGCTTCCCACAATCTTGTATTTGTTCATAAAAAAATACTAATAACTTTACAAAAGATGGTGTCTCCTGGGGAGGATAATTTAAAAAATCTCTAAAACGTTTTGTTTTGACAAATCTCCGGTTCAAATCACCTCGGAATTTATATTTTTTTAAATAATATTTTATCAACCCCCATTAAAATGTGACAGTAGCTCTGGTACTCTGGCCTCATTTCCCTACCCATCCCTGTCATTCACCCCGGCGGCTTTATATCCCGCCCAGGCCCGGAGTGGCGCCGTCACTCACCCGCCCGGTCACTCCGATATATTGACACGGGGTTATTTTTAACACGGTCAATTATTCGCTGTGCTACGCTAAGGGACGAAGTATATTTTGGATTGATGAATCAGAAAATAAATTAGTTTTTCTATTTTTACCAAAAAAAAACAATATTTGTACGATATTTTTCTACAATCTTTTAAAGTTGTAACCTTATGCTACTACTCAATCATGTTTTTGAGAATATTGTAAAATAAACAATTTTACTATAAATTTAGTTTACAATTTAAGGATATAAAAAATGACATATATAATATAAATATTTCATATTAAAACAATAGATTAATCCTCTAAAAATTGTCATTTGATATAATTGAACATGATATATTAATTCTCTAAAAATGTGATATTCCCAATTATAATTATTACAGTGAGTGTCAGATCCGGAGAATGGGCTCGATATTAATTAGTGCCCTTTCCTTTATATGGTAAATTATAAGAAAGGACACACTCTAGGTTGCTATGGGACCTTGATAAGCCACTTACTTAAGCCTGTGTTTAGGACCTTTTTTGGCATGTTTACTTTTATTGAAGTGCAGGTAAAATTGAGCATTTAAAATAAGCGATAACTGAAAATTTGGACACAAATTAGACTTATTCAGGTTATTTATTAGGTGTGATCGTTTGCTCTCAGTTTCGTGTTATGTAAATTTTGTTTGCCCGTATAGATTTTTGTTGATTTCCAAGAGATCCAATATTAAGCAAATGTTAAGTATTTGAAGAGATTGATATCTGAACATTTGTACTCTTTTTTGAGTTTTCTGAAATTAAAGTATAAATAGGACTAATTTGATCACTAAATCACTAAGCCAGCGTCTTAACTACTACACCAACAAGCTACTCATTAAATAATCATAAATCAACTATCTAATCTGAATAATCACTATATCTACTTGCGTAATGCTATCTAATGCAAAAGGTAGATTGTAAAAACTAACTTATTAAAATCAACAATCATGGTCAATAAGTCGAAAAAGGCATCATATGGATAAAAAACCGGACACCATAAAAAGAAGAAACATTTACGAATGAGATTTGTACTCTCTCTAACTTTTCTTAAGCATTTCTAAATAAACTAGACTTATATTCAACACTATCGCAGATCAGCAGAAGATAAAGAATAATAAATTATAATTTACTTTAGATTGATTTTAAATGCACAATGACGGAGTTTTTATAGTTATAGAATTAGATTTAACGCAGCACGCCTTTATATCTTCTTTCCAATTCCTTAAAGTCGGATACTCATGGAGGCCAAATGTTCGAACATTCACTTAAATGTTCGAACAATGATGAAACTAAATAAATTCGGAAAAGTATGTGTCCGAAGATTATTACTAAAATGTTGAAATAATATTACCGATACATCAGTACCATATATTAACATACTAAACTTGATCGAATATAATATTTATATATAGGTATTATTAAAATAGTACAGTATTTGAAAAATATATATGTACAAATATCAGTTCATAATATGTATTCACACAAAAATGTGATAATTATGTGAAGTTGTAACATTTAGAATCAAATTTTGATTAATCTACCTTCAGAACAAAAAGATCACATGTCCAAATATATGTTCATAAGATGTACTCACACAAAGATATGATAATTATGTGAAGTTGTAACATTTAGAATCAAATTTTGATTAATCTACCTTCAGAACAAAAAGATCACATGTCCAAATATATGTTCATAAGATGTACTCACACAAAGATATGATAATTATGTGAAGTTGTAACATTTAGAATCAAATTTTGATTAATCTACCTTCAGAACAAAAATATCACATGTCCACCTAAATCGTGCATCAAAGAAAATTGACACTTAACTCCGTGTAATTTATCAGTTTTCTTCCACATCTACCTACAAAGAAACAAGTGTTAGATACACAGCTAAGCTTTTATTTATATGCGATTTGATGCGACGCGATTGATAATACAAATCTGTAGGGATTTAATAGTACGAAAACTCCTGTTGACGTCACAGCCAACTGTCAGCGGCAAACTCCCGATGGCATCTCTATATGACAGTATCGAAATTAACTTGATACGAGTCGTGATCACATCCCGTTCCATCTTCTCGTCCGTCCATCCCCCAATCTACCCCAATCGAAATGACATTCTCCACAGATTTCAGTAATTAAACTCAACAATACGCGAGCCCAGTTGACTTGACGTGCATCATAATAATGTAGTTTTAAGATTATTTCATTTTTGACATAATTTTAATAAAAAATCCAAACGAAATATTAAAACATATTTATTAATAATCTAATCAGCTAATTTCGATTTGAATTATGTATAATGATAAAATTTAGTGTTAATTGTTTATAAATATATAATATAATGTTCTATATTCATATTTATATTTAGGTGAATATACTGGTTATTAAAATAAATATCACCTAGAATTATTAATCCAACCTTTCACTTCTTTCTTCCGCCTCTCTCATACACACGATTACGCCCATCGCAATTTTCCAGCCCATCGAATACTCGTGTTTTTTCGATTATGATTAAACACGGAATAAACTGGACACATCTCATTGTTGACATATTCAGTTACATTATTTTATTTTAACGTGATTCTTATGTATTATATTATGTACATCATGGTATAGTTGTGAAGAATATTATGCACCAACCCACAGCTTTTCTTTGTAATGAGTTCCAAAGGTCCGATTGGGAGGCTGACAAATCGATTTAACGAAGCTATCGGGTAAGCCAAGCGTTCCTCGCATTCTCCTTCACTCTAGTCTTTCAAATTTCCCAATACCTACTAATTTCCATATCACATCTTACAACTCATTTCCTTTTAATATATTTCTTACTATAAAATAAAGTAAAATCAATAGGATAAAAATAATTTCTTCTTAAAAAATGTTCGTAAAAGAATAATTATTTTTTAATATAAAAATTATACGTACTCATCTAGTATGCATGTATACTATATAATATTTAAAATAAATAAATGGCATAATCTTTTCAAAATATTTTTTAAACAAGAACATTTTGAATATTTAAATATTATATGGGGTCGACCGAGGCGTGAAAAATTATAGTAATTAATTTATAAGCTGAATATTTATTATGAATTCGTAAGTAGTATATGTTTATCCATAAAAATAACTATTGAAAATGAAAACAAACTCAATTTTTATTCTTCCAGGAACAATAACACAAAAGTGAGAAATATTCGATTAGCCCCGATTTGTGGGGCGAAACGGATTATTAAAAACCTTTGATAAAATTTTAATTTTTAATAAATATTTGGAATCAATCTTGCATTTTTTAAATTCTGATCAATTGATATTATTTGGAATACAAGTGACAGTTCGAGTCCTCTTTGCGGTCGTTTTTACAGGCGATGGACGAAGTTATTTTAGTGTCAATAACCTCAGTGTTTGTTGTAGAAGGTGGTTGTGAACTAGTAGAAGGCTTAGTATGTATATGAGTTTTTGTTGAAAACTGAAATTGAGGCACTTATGATCATCGTTATTTGTTTATCATCTCCAACAAACTTCTAATACGATTGCATTGGGGTCGATATATTCCTGTCTTTTCAGAATTTTTGTAGCGTTTTCCATTGTAGCTGAATGTACTTCCAAACATATTTATCTGGGTGTAAACATTGCCATGCTATCGTTGTTTTAAATGGCTTAAATAATGACACATTAAGCGTTTCGAAGACAAAGTAACTCTATTTGGAGGCTTGTTTGTGTAAGGCAAATTGTAAACTTTTGCAGCTCGACGTGTAGTCATTTCTTTACATTGGACCTTTCTCATCTTTTGTTGACACCATGATCCTTGATTGCTATTTTTATTTTATTTACGACCCATGTGTGAATAAATAATTATCATGTTTCGTATTACAGTGACAATGAATAAAAAGTTAAAAAAACATTTAATCTCATATATGTACATCGCTACTGATATTAACATTCGAAATTCTATAACAACCTTTTTGTTATATATGTGAGATTACAGGTTACACCTTAGATCCATGCCAAAATTGTAACACACTCGGTCGTTCTCTAATTGGCGAGCATCTGTGCTAAATGATGAGTTGAAACAATTAAATGTTTATAGCGTAGGATACGGGGGAGAGAGATAAATTAATGTGAAGAAGCTGCAAGTTTGTTTCTGTCGCGATGTTTTAAATATGGGCTATTCCTTTATTTTGATCCGATTCGCATTTTTAACCGAATCACCTCGGTTTACTTTAATATTTACACCTTTATTCAAAATCATTTTCGGCAGTTTAATGTACTTCATTCATATTTTTTCCTGGATTGAAAGTATTATGTTTGAATTTTGATGAATACTTATTCATTAACAACAGAAAAAGTAGTTGAAAATTCTTCATTGCTAAAATATACATACGTGTGGATGACTAAGTTGTCTGTTAAATTATTATTATTATAATACTTTATAAAGCCAGAAGTTAAATGTGTAATGTATAAAAAGTGTAAATGAAATATTTAATACTTTTTATTAACTCAGCAGGTTAACATTAATATGAATAATTTTTCCGCCATTTCCACGATTCCGCGCCATGACAGCGGTTCACACATATCTGCCGGAAGTGCAGGGCCGTGTTGGCGGATGTGAGCACAAACAGACAAACACTGTAGAAACATCCCCTTTCTTGCACCGAGAACGGGGCAAGTCGTTAAAAGTTTTCGCCAGAAGCATTACGCATAAAGAAAAATGTTATTTTGTATTTCATTGTTTTTTTAGCAGTAGATACAATGATATTACATTAAAATATAAGTAAATTGAATCAAACAATTGAATTATTTCACAGTACAAAAAAAAACAAGATGAAGACTTTTGTTACGTGTCAGTTAGTTTTGACCTCTTTATCTTAAAAATTTAAAACATTGATCCATCTTCACCATACTTCAGTTCATCTACCGACCTGAACCTGTAATTACACATCAATATTACATAAACACATCAGTCAAACCAAAATTACGAGTAAAATCCACCTGCGGACCAAACAGGTCCAAGAAGGAAATTTCATGACAAACCCGTGTATTCGAAGCAGAGGCTTCAGATGGTGATGTTCATTTGGACAGAAGTATACAGAATACAAGGTGATGGAAGAATCACAGAGGTACAGGTCAATAATTGTGCTAAAAGCCAGAAAGGACCGTTTTGGCGTCTGGTACATATACTTATAATTGAAATAGTAAGGAAGTGGAAAAGACTTCGAAAAAGATTACACAGACGGTCAATCAAATAATTATATCTATATAACTAGGTTGTATGTTTAAACTATAGAGAAACTATCTGCAAGTTAAATATAACATGCATATTTAAAAAAAATTATAATATTCTTTGAAGAATCAGGTTTTGTCTTCCTAATTAAATTTTTCAATAACATGTGCATACAGGTTGAAAAAAATAATATAGGTATAAAATAATCAAATACTAATTGTACCGATTTAAATATAATAAGTTTGTGTTAATTTTATGAAATAAAATCGATTTATTCGAGATCTTTAATTGTCCATGTCTACGAATGAGACTTTTCACTCGAAATCTCTGAGATATCTCAACTTTCATAATCTCAAAGATTCACCTCATTTCACTCAACGAAAGTTAAATGACAAAAAATAATGTCGTTTATTCATTTAAATTTTAATTACAGAGAACACGTTTTTGTTGTGAAGTTGCGTTTTCAGAATATAATTCTGTGGTATTTTAATTCAAAGTAAATTAATCAACTAGAAAGATATACAGAAAAATAGAAACTAAATATTTTATCGATAGATCATTTTTTTTCTATATATCATTCCAGTTGATTAATTTAATATGTATTAATTTTACACTCCCGCTTACGTACATTTTTTTCAGAATCCATTATTTCATCTAAATACACACTCCCATTTTCGCTCGATTGCACTCTCTCATAAAAACAAAGCTTAACTTAATTTTCTCTGACCCTTTCTCCTTAAAAATATTTACTCACGCCTAAATTTAAGCTTATATAACCTATTCAAAATTTCCGAATTATCGCTTACTCCAATTAATAGATTAATTTCTACATTAAATAGATAAAAACCTTGTCTTATTTATAATGGAATATTCTATATACGATCATAAAGATAGTCACATATTTATACAACCACTATCCTAATTAGATATTTACAACTAATCACAGGTATTTACAATCAGGATGTTAACTTATATACATAGAAGATAGAGACCTGAAAGTGTAGCCTTCATCTTCACACTTGCACGCAGAATAATATATGTTTAATTTCCTCTTTACACGCGCTTCAATGTGTCAATATGTTCAATATGGTACTGTTAGTGTCTCTTCTAGGTTATGTAGATGGTTTTCTTGAAGAAACCTAAGCCCAAGTCTCTACACGGTAACTCGTGTCATTGTCAAGGCTTTGCCCCAAAAAGTTACATACTTGTTCACGAGAGATGTAAATCAGTATAGTCGCTTGCAAACTAGCATGAGAAAGAAGTTACAGAGTTGTTAACTCACTATATATTACAAATTAAATGAATCAACTAGAAAGATATACAGGAAAAAATATCTATCGAAAAAATATTTAGTGTCTACCGGGAAACGAACCTGGACCTTTTCGATCGAATACATTTTCGACAAATTTTGAACTTATCATCTGTAATATTTCCAAATGATCAGCTATTATTCCATTATAAAAAGCAATCAACTTTATATTACGGTTAATCTCAAATTTCTTTGAGTAAAACCCGATAGGAGATGCCAGAATTAAATGAGTTAATCCATTTTATTAAATTTGGATAAACTTTAAACCAACTTATATATTTTCGATAGATTGATTTTTTTCTATACACCTTTACAGTTGATTAATTTAATATGTATTAAAATACCACAAAACTATGTTCTGAAAATGCAACTTAACAACAAAATGTGTGCTCTTTAAAAAATATATATTTATATTTCATATATGGAACCTCGGTTCTCGATCGTATAGTATTTGAACAAGGGGTTGGGGATATCCAGGTATAGGAAAAGTGGAAGAGATTTGGTACAAGAACAAGACAGTAAGGGAACCAGGGGGCTCAAAAGACCAATCAGACACCAAGAAAAAATACGCCACACTTGAGAGTTGCTCCTTTATGTATCTGAATTTCTTCATCGTGATAGCGCGAAGTGACATACAAGTACCATGCATAATAGCAAGATGATGAAGACACTAATTGGTACGCACGATAGCAAGAAACCGATTACACACAATAGTCAGTCTGATAAGCTCGATGGCAGGACGTCAATTTTACGGGCTAACAATTCGTTTGAACTCAAACTCTGATCATCTCCGATGGTCAAACGTTAACTCTCAACTCAAAACTTCAACTTGTCCAGAACCATAGATAAACCATATAAAAATTCATGCTTTAGTATAAGGAAGAGGGTAGTAGAAAGTAATAGTTAGGAACCATTATATCTACGAATGTCACGTGCACATGCGCGCGGCGACCGGTAATCCATGAAAATGTCATCAAGATCGAACGTATAATTTGAGAAAAAATGTTTCGATCTTGCCTTTGAACAACCAACCAGGTGGAAGACCACAACACTGACCTTACCATAGGAGTACTCCCAAACCTTCAAATAGAACAGCAACAAAAGAGGAGAAAGAAAGAACGTTCCTATTCACTAATCAAGGAAATGTGTAGAAATGGGGATAGTTATGAAGTTTTGTGGAAAAATTACTTTTACAAAGCTACAACAAACATCATCGTAAACAATTTCAATAATATGCATAATTTTAAAACTAAATTTAAAAATGTATTTTATTGGTATATTATAAAAGATATTTTTATATTTTACTACTTCTATTTATTTTAAACCTTGTAACATGTTAAAAACCTTCACGTGACAAATATACAATAAATATGGACCAATACAGTCTTTGTGCACAATTATTAAAGTGATCTAATTATCTGATTCATTCGAGGAACATAACTTTTAACAAGGCTTGCAGCGCGGTAGTAGGACAATATGAATGCGGTAATAGAATAGGAACTCTTAAGTAAGCCATGCCACAACCAAACTTTATTAATTACCCAGAAAATGTAATATGAGTTAAGCAAAAGGCTTTGTCCAAATTTCGTTTCGCCTCAGCGTGCTGAAGCTGCGTTAGAGGGGTTGTTTTCTTATATCATTGGTATGTATTTATTAAAATGAATAGGACTAGAAATTCTTCTATACCATGATACGTTATAATATGATGTAACGGAAATAGCTGTTCTATCATATAATTAATTTAATTAATTATTAGCGTCTTAGTTATTCTCGTAATTTTGTTCATCATGGTCAATCCATATCAATTGTATGAAAACCCTATATTCAAATATTTTATTTGACGTAAAATAATTCTCAATCTATTATATTTACAAACTACTTGAATTGGCTCGATTTTTTATCAAAGTGGACATAATCGTTTTTTTTTTCATGTACGCATATAAACCTATGTTTTATGAGCGAAAAGGTCTCGTCTCTGATTTTCATAGTGAAAAACAAACGATGACGCCCTGAAATAAATTTCGAAAAAGTCTTATCTCACCGAGATTTCCTTTCAAGTGTCGAGTTTTTTTGAGTTCGTCATTATTTCTGAAAAGTCTTATGCCGTTCCTTCATTGGCAATGAAATTAACAACGAAACTTTTATCCTGTCGAAAATTAAAAGTTGTTGTGCAAACATACCTGCTATCGAAACATTTCCATGCTACTCCTCAAAAGTGCCAATCAATCCCTTAAAAATTGACGACATACAAAAGTTGAAACAATGCATACCGGGGGATTTCGAAAACTTATACGAAGGCATTTTGCAGTGGCCGATAAATGCAGCATTTCTGTCAGACGTTGAAGAAGATTTGTAGTAAAAAATATATTAATTTTGGGGGTATTTTTTCCTATTTGTAGCAATTGTATGAAATGTAAAAGATACCTAAGATACCTAATAAAAAGGTTGTTTTCAATAATAAACGTCCTTTAATAGTGCCATTTTATTATTAAAACCATCTTCAAGTCCTCAGAAAACTGTAATAACCGTTTTTCCTAACACACTTTAAGGAAGCTAGTTTTGTATGTTATGATGAAATACAAAAAATCCCTCTTAATTCATGTCACTTGGTATATATCATTTATATGTACAAATATGGAAAAATTGATTTCTAGTCGCAGAGGAGCGAAAAATAAAGATTTACTCATTATAAATTTATATTTAAAAAATGAAACACGATAACTAATTAATTAACACAATTAAATTTAAAGTAGAAAAAATGTAATAATATGATTTATTATACGCTCACCTTAAATATAATTTCTAATCTCTTACTAGGTTAATTTTAAATAATTGAAAAATTATGTATAAAAATTTTCTTTACGGAAATAATTTACTATTTTTATGTTATTTAACATTGTTTTTTTAACCACTTAATTGACAAAGTTAAGTAAACTAAAAATGAATTTTAACCACAAAGATTATTATGATAAAAAATAAATTACTAGTTTTCAGTAAGGTCATTTTATTGATACGTTCTTCTAAAAATAACAAAATAATCATGTACCTAAAACAAAATATAATAATAATACTTTGAATTTTTTATTTTTTTATTGAACCCTTTGCCAAACTATCGCTTTGACGTGGTGAATCGTATAATCCAGAAATAATATGAATAACAAAAGAACGAGTACTCATCTTATCAACCAATCTTGATTTTGAAAGTGAAACAACCAGAGCTAGATAATTTAAGTTTATCGCAAACAAAATTTTTTATCTTGCATCGATTTATTTCAATATAAGTAAAAAAACTAGTATATTTACTGAGAAACTGAACTACTTAATGCAAAATATTATATTTGTAGTGAGACTAATATAAAATAAATATCAAACAACGATATAGCTATATTTTATAACTTATTATAACAGATAATAATACTTGTACATACGTCTAGTGATAAAACATTATAAATCAAACCTAATTGCCCGTCACAGAATTTCTCTAATGAGACGGGCACAGTCCAAACAGATTTTTACATTGTATTATATAGTTACAAATAAAAATAAATAAATTGAAACGATATCAATGATTGTTTGTGCTAAAATAACTTTTATATTATAAATATACAGTTTCTGAAAATAATAATATCTTAATCAATTCTAAATGGCTATGAAGTTGAATAACATCTTAATAAATAACATTAAATATGTATGTATGTAGGTAAGTAACTTAGTATGAATGCATATTTGAAGATGCGTGTAAAGTATACCTATATATTGACTCAATTAATATTACCACAACAATATAAATATATTTATTAATTATTAAGGAGAACACACAATTCTCGTGAAGTTGCAGTTTTTCAAAACACGGTTCTGTGATATTTTAACACAAATTAAATGTATAAATAAGAAAATATAAAGCAGATTACTTTAAAAAAATGGAATAACAGATGTATCAATTTGAAAATGTAAGATATAAGTTCGAAAATTTGTCGTTAACTTACAATGTAGAAGTGGTGTAATAGGTCAGTGTGATTCCCCGGATAGAAAGAGTTCCTGGTTCGAGCACGAGTGGCAACAGCAATTTTTTTTTTTGCAAATTGGTTTCATCTGTATATCTTTCTTATTGATATATTTAATTTGTATTCAAATATGTTTGCTTCCAAAACATCGATTAATTATCAATAAGCTTAAGAATATTAAAATAAAGTCACCATCTTTATATTAATATTCTTAAGCTTATTGCAAATACATGCAAATAAAATTATGTAGCTGTTGTCTCGTCTGATTAAAAATGCCCTTACAAGGCGAAACGCTTCTCAA
The DNA here is from genome assembly GCA_031772225.1 of Eubasilissa splendida. NCBI lineage: Eukaryota > Metazoa > Arthropoda > Insecta > Trichoptera > Phryganeidae > Eubasilissa > Eubasilissa splendida. The sequence goes on along the minus strand of CM062848.1, from coordinate 19,838,056 downwards.
GTAAATTAAAAGAGTAGAATCAAAAAACAAGTGTTTTATTTTCACATATATGAAATATAATTAAATTAGAATTATTAATCAATTGGAAAGATATACAGAAAAAATCTATCTATCGAAAAAATATTTGGTTACCGTCGGAATGTGATCCTGAAACGTTCCGGGTCGGGTAACCAATTCCAAAATGTTCCGAAAAAATTGAGACCCCAGTGTTGTCTAAATATTTCTCCCATATATACATTTTTTCTACATGTCTTTCTAACTGATTCGTCTCATTTGCTTTGATAAATATTAAAAATCATCTTTTGAAAATACGATATTTTATTTATTAATTATTTATTTATTTCTTCTAAGACTCGTGACTGGAAATTTAACAAACAAAATATTATTTTAGATATGAAAGAAAATGAGTTCGTAATATAATATACGTGTATTCAACGTGAATTACAATATGTTGAGCCTCACTTATGCAATGTTAAAAAAAATCTTCGTGCAAGTTATTTGAAACCGCGATCTCCTCTCAACTTTGAATCGACAGCCATTCCGGCAAGATACCACATCCCTTACTTATCGAAATACAGAAAGGGGTGAATGCACTGAAAAATTAAATTCGTGACCAAAATGAAGGATTCTAATTGGGTGTAGCTGTTTAAGAGTTTAATAAAACACATTTTGAATTGAAATTATAAATTGACATGGCAATTACTTTGTAGTACAGCATGATTTGTTTTTCTATTAGGTAAACTTTGTACTACTTTGTAATTAATAATATGGAAATTGCTGGAAAAGTTGGAATAAAAGAAAATTGATTGGAAAAAAATACAATTTTAAAGCATCACCTTATCTAATACTGCACCATTATTTTCCATATTCCTAATAATAAAAGACAAAACCCTACTTCCATGTCTTGTTCCTCTACCTGAATAGGTTGGCACCAAACTGTATTTAACTTAGTTATAATTTGCACCTGATAATGAGAGGGACTGCACTCATCGAAACTATAGTAGTGACAAAATTACAATTCAACGTACATCTATTTGTCTAGTTTATTAAAAAATAAAATGTATATATATATATAAAAAAATATTTTTACTCTAAAAACTTTGTATTTTATATATATATCGTATATAAATTACCCCCAAATTATATATATATAAATACATATTCATTATTTCACTGCTTTCTGTTCTCTATGATTTCTTTACTTTCCTACCTATATTTATTTTATTTTCTGTATCCACCAATGGTCAAGATCTCTGTGTTTTATTCCAGAAATGTTGTTCATTTTTGGTTGTATAAAGATACGCATTTGTGAAAAAATATTACACACTGAAGTGACGTCGGTCTCTAGAATGAGAATTTGGCATTGCCAGATAGCTTCACATTTATTCAGATTGAACTTAATAGATTCCCTAATGTGTGAGTGTGATGCCGAGTTTTTTTATTACAGTAATCTTGTCAATAGTAATTTTCAACTCCCGATTAACTTGTGTCATCTTCTTTCCCTTAACTCGCCACATTTAATTTATATAATCGCAAATTTTTTGAACGACAATGATATTGACTTGTAATATAATATTTTCTATTCTATAATATTATTGTACTTTTTTCTAAAAAATAAAGTTTTAACTTGATTAATGGCACAAATCACTCTTGAAGGGTGGATTACCTATTTAAAAGAAGAAGCATAAGAAGAAGTGACGTCGGCATTGTGATAGATTTATAATTTTTTATTGGGCGTTATTTTGAAACATGTTGGTGAATTAAGCATAAATCAGTTAGAGAAATATGAAGAAAAAATATATAGAACACTCGAACCCGGAATATTATTTTGCCAGAAGAATGAGTTACTAATTACACTACGTTTACCCATTACATTTCAAATGGATTGGAAGTTCTATCGTCATCCAGCATGTATTACTCAAAAGATTTTAAGATTTATTATTGCAAATAAAAAACGACAGCTTGTATTAAGAAGTAATAGATGTCTCATTAAAATACAAGAAATACGTATATTGTCTAAAATTTGACATCAAATTCATATAAATATATATAAATAGGTCATTTATTCTCCTGGCAAGTAAATTTTTCTGCGGTAACTACAGTATATTATTTTTCGATTGATTTTTTTGTGTATCTTTCTAAGTGATTCATTTATATGTTTTTAAAAAAATTACATCGCAGGAGCATGATAATATCACAGGGAAATTAAAAACAGTAATGCCTAGCGGGAAAGTAGGACACGGGGCGGGCGGCGAAAGACACATTTTGTTATTCAATTTGGAAGTTTTCAATAGCATTCTGCGAACGTGACCGGGCCATGATTTATGCGCCGGACGCCGACACTGCGTCAGGTGCCGGTTATCTCGGCGGGATAAAACAATACGCTACCATTTAAAATGCTCCACAAAACAATGTGATAATTATGCTTTTTTAAGTGAGCATTATCAACACGGAATGGAGCGGAGTGATTTACGCGAGTGTGCCGGTGGACTAATATTTATCGCGATTCCGGCACAAAATTGTACATTTTGTAAATGTACAAATTAGCTGCTTCAGTTGTACAATTGAACAACTGCACATTTTCGATCATCTATGAATGTAATAATATGTAAACTTAATGTGACTGCTTTATAGCGATGCAATGGTAAGAAAACGAGACAAATGAGTGTCCAGTCTCCGAGATTAAGTCTATTTTAGCCATGAACCAAAATATTCAACATATGTTAGAATTGTACATCGTTATGGAGTTTTTGGTGTTTTAAAAATAATAATAATCGTATTTGACATTAAATAAAAGAAAGGGGCAGGCCTGGGGTTTGAAACCGCACCCACTAAATCCGCATTTTAGACTTCTTGGCCGTGGGTGATAATATAAATCGCGTCTGTATTATCGTATTAATACTAAATAAAAACTTCTTTAAATTTGATAGAAATGCTACTTTGGAGATTTCTCTTTCTGATACTGTACAACACAATGATTAATACAAATTAAATGTATGAATTAGAAAGATAGACAGATATAATCTATTGAAGGCTGTAACTTATTTTGACTTCTTTAATTTTACTAAATAAGCTATTTTAATAAGTTCACAGATAAAATAATGTTTAAAGAATTATTCAATAAATGACAAAAGTCCTAAAAACTATACTCTTAATTAAATGACATATTAAGTTTACGCACTTTCTTATTCCTTTGATTGAAACCCCTGTTTTATTTTGTTGTTGGTATGATTGAGATATATACTGTGAATATCGCCGCTTTCTGCGACCAAGGAATCGCTGTCAAACGACGGTCGGAGCTACAATTGCACTCGGTACTCTGACGGATAAGAACCTATTAATCTGCTTCGGTATTTAATTGTTCCGGCCAATCTCAACAATATGTGGAGATCGAGTCGGCGCATCCAGTCCCAAGGTTGGAGCACATAGAAGAACAATACAACCCATGACCAGTAGAGAAACAGCATCCGTAATACCAGGTTAGTGGTGACTTTTTCTACCTGCATTGACTTTCATATTATCGATAGGAAACCCGGGAATAACAAGCTGTCAAAAGAATTCACTGGATCATACTATACGTGAGATAAAATTAAATGATAATGTACCAATGCAACAATGTCATGCGAGTATAAACCGTAATGTTGTGTGTAATTGCAAATGCTATCTTTGATGATATAAGTTCTATGTTCGTAATACCTTTGAACTAGTGCACTGCCGAAATAACAATTTTGTACACATTGTTCTACCAACGGGAGATTACATTCTCATACTGCACTTCAATGAGCTTCAAATAATATTATTCGTGATATGTGCTTCTACTATCATTATCCAATTTCAATGGATTCAAGTCATTCTATGCATCATTAGCATTGATAAAGGGATTCAGCTTGTTTCATCCGGAACTGTAATGGTTATAATCTCGCTATAAATAGATTTCTAAACATTAATTATTTATTTACCACAAATTTCATCGGTAACATCTACTGGTTATTTTCTAAGCAATGATCAACATAACGATTATTGAAATTCTTATAACGTAAACTTAGGTATCTAACTCAATAATTAAAATAAATATTATGATGTAACATAACTGATAATACATAAAAAGAGTAGTTATCCAAAAATTTAAAAAAAAAATAAAGCTTGCGGTATACACAGAAGATTTGAAACGAGTATTATGCAATCCGAAAAATCAAGAAATATGTAGTTTCTTGTAAATCAAGAATATAAAAGTACAAAAGATTGCCAATTACACAATTTAAAAGATGAAACAACACAATATGAACATATCAAACAAATTATTTATCTGAATGATTTATACGATTGATTATGGTTATAGAAATATAAAAACCATAAAAAATAATATAAGCTTTATAAAAAAAAATATCCAAATAGGTAATTCGAATTGCATCTTACATCAATAGTATCAAATAGTGACTTTAAGCGGTGTGACAAATAAAATACTTAAATTGTAATATTTTACATATAAAATCTGTATATTTGCCAAACAAACGATTTTATTAATTTTAATGAAATATCTAAAGTTTACGTGAAATTAAAACAGTCAAATCAATGTTCTAAAACGTCAACATCGTAAAGCACGTTTTGCGAGGTGCAACAGAAAGGGAGGAATGGAGCATGTAAGCTTCGCAGCTACATCTGGTTTATTTAATCAAAGCAATTATATTTGATTGCCACACCGTGTGTTGATGTCTACATATTTGTAATTACTTCGGTTAAATCAATAAACACATAGTTATTGCACATATCAGAGTACTCGTACGTGTAGATACCTACATATGGGCATATTAGATGTGACGTCTTCCACGCATATTCGTTTTCTGACGCGAAGTTATTGTTTAAAATTCGTTGTCGACACCATTGTATGTTTCATAATCTCTTTTTAACAAATTAGCAAAATAAAAAAATGTTTTTACATATTTATCAGTAGTGCAAAACAACAAGTATATGTTTTCAAATTTTAGCAGCCGTTCAGAATCATACTGTTTGTCTGTTTGACACGGTATTGCAAACCTTGACGATGGCCCCTGTAACCTTTAATATCAGTCAGAGAGGTCAAAGATGCACGACTCCGAAAGTTCTGTACGTTTAAAGACAACAAGCTATGAAAAATGTAAAGTATTTTTTTTGATTAGTAGTGTTTCTGGATTTTTAATCGATTATCTTTCTATTATCACTACAAATTAAGCATCTAAGATGTCGATTAATTCATCATTGTGCCATCGAGTTAAAATTCTTTTATGTCTCATCCAGATGATTAGTTACCGAAATATACAAACTGGTTATTGGTGTAGCTGTAAGACGCTCGTTTAATAATTGAGTTATCGGGAATTTGATCCACGTCTCGGGAAAAGAAAATATAAATGTCATGTGTTCAATACATCATGAATTTCATTTGATTTTCAGTTTCAGTTAATTTAGAACGTTTTCGCACTTCTAGAGCCACAGATTAAAGTAATAAATTCACCCTTAAAATGTCATCAAATATATAAGAAAAAAATAATTTATAATTATACAAAATACTTTGTTAAAACCACTATTTATTAATTATTCTGCATTTTTCTATACCTATGGTGTCATCATCTTCAGGAAACAGTGTATACTGAAATTAAAAATACAAGCATAGATAAAAACAAAACTATAAAATGGCGAATAAGTAAGAACTAATATGAAAACAAATTTAAAACTTGCAGAAATGTTGATATTAGATGCCTAAATAACAATAACTATTCAGAATTCTCCAATCACCTTTTGGAAACAAACCATTTCTTTGATATTAATAAGAGTTTAGAAATTATACATACAAATACTAGGGGTTTAAAGTAAGATAAATTTGAAATTTTAGAAATAAGAAAAAGTATCAATAGCAAGCTTAATATTATAAATAACCAAATCCTTTTTGTAAGTAGTCACTTTTTAAATTTGTTTTCACATTAGTTCTTACTTATTTACCATTTTGTAGTTTTGTTTTTATCTATGTTTGTATTTATAATTTCAGTATACATTGTTTCCTGAAGATGATACCATAGGTATCGAAACATGTAGAATAATTAATAAATAGTGGTTTAAACAAAGTATTTTGTATAATTATTAATAGAAAATGAGACCACAAAGTAAATTTTAAAAATATTGAAGAAAAAAATATTTGTTTTATATACAAGTTATTTTTTAATTGTAACACTAATACTCTCATTGTGCGGTAATGTAATGTAAGTGCACAAATTTTGTGAATGTTTTATGTAAATATTTTTTTATAAAATATAAAAATGTTTTTTTAAATCATTAATGTAATGTAAGAAATAATAAACTTAACTAAATAATGCAAAAAACGCTGTTGGCTTTCATGTTATAAAATTGAGTATTTGACAAAGAGTTGTGTGAAACTTATTTTAGTTTTGCGTTTCAATACATTTTTTTATATTCTAATAAAATATGGAAACTTTATCTTTACTACGTTCATTTCGAATTTTTTCAAAATTAACTAATGAGTAGCTTTATTATTATTGAATATAAAATATACAATTTTGATTTAGCAACTTAGGAAACAAATTTTATAAATTCATTAAACGCTATATATGTAATTGAGAATAATATTGAGTGTTTCAACTAGAGGTGGCCGATGTTAAATTATTGTAATTTCTATAGCGGTATTTTTGGTAGTTGATATTTTTGATAATGTGCCATTATGATAAGGAGCGCTATACGGTTCAGAAATAATTCCTTAATTGTGAAAGCATAATACAAAAGTAATGGATCAATACGGACGATACTGACAGAAGATTGCGCACAAATTTCGGTCGCCATTTAGCACCTGCTAAATATTTAAAAGACTTCGCGATGTTTTAAAACTTTGTCAAAAAAAAAGTTACATTAATTAGGACAGATGTTATCAGCATTCCATCTACCAGCCCACGTCCATCAACTGTAGGATGAAGGCTTTTCTAATGCCCATCTCACTTGTCTATCCTCTGTCTTCCGCATTCAGATGATTCATGTTTTATTTTTGTTATCGTCCATCGAACGAGCTGGAGACACCCACCGGTTACCATTATAGATAATTTCGAATTTAATGTATAATCTGGTTCAATTCCATTCATCATAATGCTCTAAAAATCTGTTATATCACTGGCCAAAATAATGTTTCGGCAATCTGTTTTGGGGACGTCAACTTCCTTTATGTTGGTTAATAAATAAATTTCTTACAACCCACAATACATCTGTCATAGGCTTAGTAAATATGTCAGCACATTTTGTTTACGGTGCGGGCCGCTCATTTCGAAACACGGCAAATTTATTTCATTTATTTGCAAACGTTCTTATTTTAAAATTCATTAAATAATTTAGACATTCTTAGTTAGTGTCAACACGCAAAATTGAAATAAATTATTATATTTTTTTGAAGACAATTTAGGAGGAGAAATAGAGGGGATGGCTGAGTAGATTTGTATAGCATGAAATAATATAAGGTACGCATATTTGTGCTTTAAAGTAAAAGTACCGTAAAATTTTAAATAAATTATAGAATATTTGTTTCAAATTATGGAGTAGAATATATTATTTTTTTATTTCTTTTTACCTTAGAAATAAATTATTTTCAGTAAAAAATTCCAAATTTGTTTCACGTATGTCCATATATTATGCATCAACGTACATATTTCAACACATCAACATACACCTAGATGAGAAGTAAACGTTTTAAACAGCTTTGGGAGCAAATGAAAGTTCGTGAGTGATGGATGAATGTTCATATTGGTTTATGTAAAAACTGGTGTGACGTAAAAATACCCAATGTATTACGTAGTTACACATTTATAAACACGAAGCTTTTTTTAATAGAATCAAATTAATTTTAAAAAGTTATGCTTTTAAAGATACAATATTATAAAAGAAATATGCAATATTTCAAAAAGTCTGAAGTGAAAGTGAATAATCATTATATGTTACCTACTTTTACAGAATTTATTTTATTGGTCTTTATCCCAAACAATAAAAAAAAAAGATTTATAATACATTAATTTGTTATTTAATATAGGGTGTCTAGCGGAAAAATTTCAAGATTAAATTTTAATGACTCGTAAACTATCAGGGTGAGGTAAGTGGGAGGGGTTTTGTTCGACGCGCGTGCTTTGCGGGATTGCCAGTTGCAATGAGTCACTGGTTTGGGAGCGCACTGTGCATTCGCGGTTGATCAATATTTAAAGTGCAGTGATTCATCGGTTTGTGCGGGTTGCGTTTTTTGTACTCACTTTAATATTTAACAAGTGACGGGCCAACCAAACTCCTCCGGGACCATCAACGTCAGCACCGCGTAAATCGATAAGGAAGATTACAGCCTGTACTGGAATAATAAAACCAACAGTGTACGTTATTTTGAAAAAGAAACTACAGTTTCACTCATACAAGTTGCAAATCGTGCAGTTTTTCAACGAAAATGACTGTTCTTTACATAAAACCTTAGCGAAAACGATGCTGGAACGTTTTGGAACAGCACGAGCGCTTGGAAATATATTATTTACAGATGAAGCACATTTTCATATCGATGGCTGTGTTAATAAATAGAACATGAGATACTGGTGCCCCGATAACCTAAGCGTCCAACTAGCGAGAGACAGCCACTGCTGACATGTATTGGCAAATAATCGACTAGTTTTTGGTACCGCAACTACAGCTGTTTCCTGGGTTCAACAACAGAATACAATTTCAACAAGACGGGGCCATCCACACATAGTCAGAGTTTCAATAGAGATGCTGATGGGAATTTTTCCCAATAGATTAATCAGCAAGTTCGGAGACATACCCTGGGCACCTCGGTCATCGGACCTTACATCGTATGACTTTTTTTTGTGGGTATACCTTAAGTCAAGAGTTTACAGAAACAATCTTTGAATAATTTAGACCCTACAATAAAATATCTGCCGTGAAGTTGCTGCCATTTAACCAATACTTCGCTCTAGCGTGTTCGCAAATTTAAGAGTTCGATTGCAAAAGTGTCTTGAGAGAAATGAACAGAATTTAGACGATATTGTTTATAAAATGTTAAATAAGCATCATAATCCTCAATTTTTTAAAAATAAAATTTGAGAATAACATTGTAGTTTTTTTATTTATTTAATATTAAACTTGAAAATGCTTTGCTGAACACCCTTATGTCATGTCAGTATTTTGAATACCGGCCTTGTTGGACTGAGGTAAGCATTTTACACTTTTGTTGAATGCAAATTGTTTTAAAAAACATTCAAATTAAAACAAAAAAGTGTTATTTTTTCAGTAGGTATATTTAAAAAATTTGCAAAAAAACTATGCAAGGAAAATAAACGGTTAATATCTTACAAAATTTAACTCAACACTGACAATTTGATAATAGACAATAATTTATAAAGTATTTTTATAAAATTACGACACTTGTTTAGATTTTCTTAGAAATTTTTTATTTAATTTACGTAGTGTGGAAAATTATAATAATTTGCCGTTAATTTTCTCATTTCCGTAATTTAACTATGTCCTTATCCAGAAAACAATCAGCTGCCAAAATTTGACTCCTAAGACAATATTGAAGAGTGAAGACTTCACGAAATATATTTGTCAACTTATCTTCGTCTTTGTTGGTGAGTAAGGATTTGAACTAAACCTGGGTTGTGTTTTAGTTCCCAAGTTGAAACGTGATTTAGGAGTATTTGTTTAAGTCCAACGAAAGCTTTGTGGCGAACTTAAGCACGATCTGTAATGTATTCTGATATAAATTGTATACATTCGTGTCTAGATATGCTTAGGTTTGATCAATTAGATCGCAGCTTGAATATTTAAGGAATATATCAATTTAAAAATGTTCATAATTAACTTTGTGGAAGTCAATTGTAATTATATTTAAAAAAATAACTTTTAGTAATGCAGTAAGCATTGTAAAAGTTTTAATTTTAATTAAAGTGTAGTGTAAAATAAACAACGTTGTGTTTTATTTTATTAACTCATTATTTTTTTAAAAGAGGTTTAGAAAAATAAGTGTCGCGATTTATTAAAAATAATTTATGATAAATACTAATTAAATGTATTAATTAGAAAGATATACATATAAAATCAATTTTATCAAAAAATATTGCTGTTTCTACACTTAATTAGTATTTAAAATATCACAGACCTATGTTCTAAATAATTACATCTTCACAATAAGAATGTGTTTTACTTAATAATATAATTTATGTCGTAAACAGTAATTCATCAATAATAACTATTGTCATTTATGAAATCGTAGTACTAATATATTTTAAATGAAAAATGCCGTATTTATCTCATTTATTTATATGTATTAGAATAACAAAATGCATCCCGTATGTAAGTATATCAAACAATAAATAAACATATAAACAAAATGATAAAAATATATTTTTTAAATATATTCTATTATATTTTTGATATTTTGCTCATCTTTTGAACTGCCAAATAAACCCGTTTTATTTTTAAGCCCTTATGCTATAATGGACGTTAATTATTTGAAACTGATACTAGTATCTTTAAAAAAGAATCATACAAGAGGTCAAAATTATTTTAGCTTATTTCAGAATTGTGTCCGATAAATTGAGTATTTTCAACAAATTGATTTATGATAGTACTCCTTTTTATTTGAACTGTAACCTTCATATGGCTTATCATATTATATATATGCATAATATTTATATATGATGATGTTATGAATTTACGTCATGTGAATCTAATAATTTGAATTAATAATAATTATTCAATATCATGATGTCATTGGATTTTTTAAGCTGTGACAGTAGCTGGAGTGCGGGTCATTCTCGCAGCGCCGGACGCGCTCTGGTCGCCATCAGGCTCTGAGCTGTCATATTATTCCGATATTGACGAGGTCGTTTCTTAAGGGCGCGCTTTAAAAAATAATTAATATTTTTGTGTTGTTTTCTAAAATGTGAGTTTTATTATTCATTTATACACTATATTTGACTTTTTTCAAAACTATTACTTAGATAGGACCTTTATACTAATGTAAAACTAATAAACATAATGTTGTTTCCTATTCTTAAGATAATACAAGCATTATAAGAAAGACCGCAACCATTAAATTTATTTTCTGCGTGCTACAAAATTGCCTTAATATAGAAAATTCTTGCATATACAAAATATAGTGTCTTATAAGATAAGATTACGGAGACAAATCTCCATTGAACTAAATTAGCAAAATGTTAAAAATTAATTAGTGAGTTATAAAGCATTGCAATTTGCAGTACATATTATCAATTTTCGATGATTTTAAAATACTTTGTGTTAGTGAAAACAAATTATTTTAAATAATTTATTATATTTACTTAGATGTTTTGAGGCATCAGCTACTATTTAAAATCATGTTTTATATCAAAAACATTTTAATTTCTTGTTAAATAATTTTTATATCGATCCTATTAATACGTGTTTTTATTGTTTTTAATCGGCGATTTTAAAAAGAAAACAATAAAAATACTTTTGGGATACCTCGTATTCATATAAAATTAATGTAATATATAATAAATTTTAACATTTTTTTATTTCTAAATTCTTTGAAAATACACATTCATCAAATGATATGAGTTATTCTAAAATTATTTTAAACATTAAGTAATAAAGTATGATATCTTTTGCGTAAAAATATGAAATGAAAAGTAAAATGTCAAATTTATATTCACCCCCAGGTTATTTTGACCTTTACATAAATTACGCCAACAAAATATTATAATTAAAATCAGACTGTCGCAAAATAAAATATTAAATATTACTAAAGGAAACGTTGTTGTACGAAACGGAATGATTTTTATATGCGAATCGGGAGTAAACTCATTTACATGCGTTCAGCGTCATCGACCGTAAAAAAATCACTTATTCTTGCGTGTAACAGGAACAATGTTTCGGTGTGATTGAATCAATTCCGAACTCTGAACAAATTTATTATTTGAATCATCCAATCATCTCGAATATACATTCTTGTTGTAAATAGATTCTTGATGCTAGTTCCGGTATATAAAGCACAATTTTAATTTTAAAATTTTACAGTATGTTTACTTAATTAGTTGGCTATCGAATTGAGCTATTCAGGTCATTGCCATTTAGAAGGATACAAATTTAATGTTTATAAAAATAATTTTAATTAATCTCATAACTAGTGAACTCAGCATTGAGCTAGACTGTATAATTGTAAATAAGTGGATATGATGATAAATAAATAATGAATACGTTTGTGTATGATATCGAAAGGTGGGTGACTGCGGGAAATAAAGTGAATTATACTCTGAATGCAATTGTCGACACTAGAAATTTGTCATTCAAAGCAAAACTAGCGGTACATAGTGGAGTTCCAGTGCCAACATTAATGTATGCAAGTGAAGTGCCTAGAATCGGCAAGAAAGGAACGAAAATAGGCTGAATGTGGTGGAAATGCGAGCGCGCATATGTGTAAATTCTATGTACAATAGAGTAAGAAATGAACTAATTAGGCGCAAATGTAGAGCTGCTTGTAGCGTAGTCGACAGAATAAAGAAAGAGTCATTGAGGTGGTTTGGTCATGTCGAACGTATGGGCAAGAAAAGAGTGATTAGGCGAGTGTTAAAGGCATCAGGAACAGAGGGCGCTCATGGAAGATCTGACATGACCAGATAAACCAAGTACTCGAGGACGGCTCAGAGTGGACAAGGCAGAGATAGGCAGAGAAGATAGAAAGCCACACTTTTCTGTCCTGACATACAATTCTCACCTCATCCACATTCATACATCGGTCATCGCCATGCAAGATTGTCGATTATTGAGGCATCTAACAGGACCATCTTCCAGTATATATATATTTATATATATTCTGGATATTTCAGAACGGTGATTTAAAGTTATAATTAATTTGTTATGTTTGAGCAAATCATCTGTTAATTTTACTTTCTTCTCTAAAAATAGTAAGTAACATTTTAATTACTTCAGGATTCACAATGACATGTTTTTCCATAGTATAGCGATAATCATTTAATTAATTTCAAAATTGCCACTGTATAAAAATTAACTATGGGCATTATAGGTATGACCATTTAATTAAAATTTAATTTTAAAAGTTTGGAGAGTATGATGTTAGAAGGGAAAATTGGATAAGATATTGTAGGAATCTTGAGAAAATTTAGTTACTTCAATAGAAATGGTGAGAAAATCATGTCAACTGTGGAACAAGATAACGAATAAAAAGGAATACTTCATAATACATAAAGTAGCATAAGTTATTGGTATTACAATAATTGGTTCTCCGGGAGTGTCCTCAAACTGTCCTCTAAAACTACGAAACACATGTTTCTCCTACTAAATTTTTTTGTAAAACAATATATAAAATGATCATAAATACGTTCCCTACTAAAACTTATAGACCTATTTAGATCACGTGTCGCGAGAGTTAGTGGAAGGAGCTGGGGTGTAGTGGGTGAAACTACCCCCTAATGGAGTTTCCATGCTTACAGGCTCCGGATAAGGACAAACGTTCCACGCCGGCCAAGTGATGTGCCTTAAAGTTTGTAAAAGGGGGACAAAGGAGGCTTTACATTGACATTGTCAATTGATTACCACTTGATTATGCCAATAATGTTATTACAAGTATAATATGAATGAACTTAAATATTATTTACAATTCCCATATATTTTTTAATTATTTTTCAACTCTTTATTAAAATATTCAAAGATCCAGAGATAAATCAATATAATACGGCTGTTTATGCACGAATATACTTTATCACAATAGATCGCCGAGTCTTTCTTTATGGTTACTTGGGTACCTTGTATTATCCACTAATTCTTTGCACTTATCTCATATAAGATTCAACAGTTGTACTCGCCTTATGGTTACAAATTAGTTACTCAAAAAAAATTGTACTAACTTTCGGTATCAATGAAGGATTAAACATAATTATTACAGCAGCATTCCTCTTGTAACCTACTTACTACCGGTATATTTAATTAAACTATATGATAAAAGATAATGGTAAAATATTATATCACTTTTATGATGATAAACAAGTTTCCTATGACTACTTTCCTAGAGGGTAATTAATTACAAATCTTATTACTGTTCAATTTTGTAGAAAAAGAAAATTTCATTCAACGTTATATTGAAAAATTTAATATAGAAATAAAAATCGGATATATTATTAATCATGCCTATTTATTTTTTTCGAACATTAAATTTTGAACTACAACCATAAACCTGACGATATTGTTAAAAGTACTTCTGAACTAAAAAAACACGTCAAATACAAGATTAAATGGATGTACTTTGTTATTAAGTAGAACACATTCTTATTGTAAGTTGTAATTATTCAGAACATAGGTCTGTAATGTTTTAAAAAACTAATTAAATGTATACATATAAAATCAATTTAATCGAAAAATATTGTTGTTGTTCTACCGGGATTCGAATCTGAATTTCTTTTTCAATCCGAGGAATGTGCATTACTGACTATACTACAGCGACAGTATTTTTGACGACAAATTTTCGTACCTATATGTTACACTTTTTCAAATTAATACATCTATCGTTCAATTATCATTATTATTATATCAAATACTTTACTCGTCTGATAGATAGCAAGCAGTTACGTTTTACAGTACATACTGCGTTAGATGTAACTCAGCCATACATGCTATTTTTTTTTTAAATAGAGATGGGTACACGGAATACATGTCACTTCAATATTCTTGCTATTTTCAAACTAAGATAAACGCTTGTACTATGAAAATAGGACTAACTTGCTGGTGTCCTGGAACGAGGCGCGAACTCCCGATCACTAAATCACTAGGCAAACGCCTTGACCACTTCACCAACAAGTTACTCAAAAAATCGACTTTTTGTTAGTAAATACAGTTTTCTTTTTATTTGTTACCTGCGTTTTTAAAAGTATTATAGGGGCTATGGTTATTGATTGTTATTGAGTGACTCATGAAGATCTTAATTGACTGATCGATATGTATGAATCAGAAAATTTTGTGTATGAATTTATTATTTCATAAGCTATGTAATCCAAACATAAGTAACAAGAGTATTTAGATATATTTTCATTATAATGAATATGCGTGATAGGGTTTAGCTAAATATTATGAAGATTACAAAATGGGCTTCTAGAAATATTACTATTTATTTGAGTATCAAGTCATAAGATACATTGTATCGTACCCTTGAAGTGAAAGTTTTTACAAAAATGGCACTATACAAATTATACAATATTATTATAATCATAATGTGTTCATATAAATATGCTTTGAATAGGCTGAATTGAGATAGAATAAGACTATCACAGGACACAGATACAAGAACAGTTATGGGAATAAAAAAAATATAAATTATAAGTAGACGTGCAGAAAAGAGTTGTTTTAGTTTTTTTTTTTCTGTATACGTGCTTACAATAAAATATCTCAATTCAAACAAACATGTGCGTAACTTTCAAACTGCGTAGACATACGATATTTTTCTGACTGTTTTTGGCATGTAAAATACAAGTCTTCCTTGTCTATTACAATATTGCTTACATTAACTGGGATCAGTTCTTTTAGATTTATAGTGATCGGGACACGGTTCCGAACTTCTCTGCCAGAGAAGCTGAACGCACTCGACAGAGCATTACTTAATCACCACTGGAGGCCGTCAACCACAGACAATAGGTAATCAAAAAATATGAATAATCAAAAAACTAAAATATATTTTTGTTTTCATGCTTAAAAGTGGTCAGTTTATGATTATTATTTTTATTCTACTTCTTATTTGTATTTTTGCCAATGCCCAATCACCAGGACGATCTATTTTTAAAATCCTATTAGGCTCTTATGCACTTTAACCATTTACTTGCGCCAACGACTACGTATTGTCTTGATATAATATATAAATAATAGATTTCATTACAAAATTTTAATTACCTCGAAATATCAAACTTGCATTTTAGATAACATTAATTTAACAATTACGGTATTTATAAATATAGTTTTACAAATGGTACTACTCTTTACATTGGAAAAACTGGGCATAATTTTAATATAAAAGTCAAAGCCACCTGAAACGTTTAAAAAACACAGTTTCTCATAATTTTTGAGTCATTTACTCGAAAAAGAAACAGTTGATCACTTCTTTGACGTCAAATATTTTAAATTGCTTAATTTATTCACTTATGCGAATTTTTAATTGTGAATATTTTAATAGAAAAAATTAATAATAAACTAAAGTATTTCAATATTAGTATAAGTAGTTCACAAATCCTTTTATGCTTTGATTCAGCTAACTGCTAAATGTAAAGCTTCCCTGACTCTGCGTAATTAAATTAATTAATTTGAAAAATATAAGAGTAGTACAATAAATAATTTATCTTTAAAAGTCTTTTCTGGACAGTATAATAAAAAATGTATATCGAAATTAATACAATAGAATAGAATATTGTCTTCAAAAGAATGACCATCTTCTTGTTTTATTTTAATATTTATATAAACTTAGGTCTCACTTTAATATTTGTACAGCCATTTTGTTAACATTCTTGATTGTTATTCACAAAGTGTCCTCGCATATTCATTGAGCAGATGTATAAAACACGAAAAATGAATTAAAAAAGTCGCTGCGATTTATGAAAAAAGGGACGGCTTATCTTTGGCAGAACTTTTTCGATTATCATAAATTTATTGTAGGTACACCGGACACTTTGATATAACTTCAGAAATAAAATTCTATTGCTACAAATATTTTATGTTTTGTCAATAATAATTGTCCAAAGCCCAAAATCAAAAAGAATAATTCTAAATATGCTCGCGTATACAAATACATCTGTACTGTGAAATTGAGTTAGTTTTGCAAGTTAAACGTGTATTATCAAGTTCAATACGATTATTGTCATAGTTCATTTGAATAACATATTATACGTGAATAATTCTCATAAAACTTTGGCTTATTGATACGTATTTCACCATAATTTTATGAAACTCACTGTCTAAGTACTTCATCGCAGGGAAGACAGAAAAGATAAAACGCCCTTTTGATTTAGTTTTGGTTTATTTACTTTCTTACATCTCATATACATTCTCTTGATACAATTGATTTTTGACAATATTATTTTGTTTTATGTATGTAATATAAGTATTACGTAATGTTACGTAATAGTAATAACCAAATAAATTTGATACCCAAAGTAGGAATCATGTAAAAAATATGAAAAAACTTTGATAAATTAATGTTATTAAATACTGAAATACTTCTTCATGAAACTGAAGTTTCGCGAATTTTGTTTTACTATTCACCTGGAAACCATTATATTTGGCCATTATACAATGACCATTATATTTTTTAAATACTATCAAAAAATATTTCATCAACATAGAAGTACACTTACCTAACTGAAAAAATTAATCTTGTTATTTGATAGCTAGAAGTTGGTCTATTTCTACTATATATAGAGGTTCTGTCTTAATAAAGTATCTAAGAATCTGAATTATGTAATAAAAGAAAAATATCATTTATACCTCATTTCATAACTTTTCCTTGATAATTCTTGATTAATTTAGATTTACATTTCAAACATTTCATTGTTCATCACATTCCATGTAAACTGACGCACGACTCTTAAAAGCTGCACTTGTGTATTATGTTATCCAAACATCACCTGGTTTTGAATTCTTGATCGTGATGCAACTTGGAGCTGGCCATTTGCAGAAATGGTGGAAGGAATTCGGAAGAGCGACAAGAATAGTGAACAGAGGGCGGCTGAAAGAACACCCAGAACTATAAAACACGACCCACCTATGAAATACTCTTTTCCGAATCTGGATCTTCTTCCACTGGAGCCAAAACACTGGCTCTAAAACACGTACTCCGATGGTCCGCACGAAGCACTTTTGGACATACACTTCAGTGGTAGCGCAAAGTGTCAAACAAGAGGCATACACAATAACACGATGTACAGCATTAATCGGTTCGCACGCTGGCAAGAAACCGATTATACACAAACAGTACAATATCAGCTCCACACAACACTTCAAGCCAACAAATCATTCCCACACGGCAAGACGAATTTGGTGGCAGTCAACGCTCCCAACACAACTAAAATACCATAGAGAGCACACCAGCACACCACATAAAATATAGTGTTCCGATTATATGGGGAAGGGGGTAGTAGATAAGAAGGTAACGTACAAGAACCACCGATGTACATATATCATATTTACATGCCCGCGCACAGCGACTGTCGATCCATAAATAAATTATAAAGATCGAGCAATATTCGTGAGATGAAAAGAGAAGCCGCAATTCAGATGTCTTAGGAATTGTCTAGAAAAACGTATGCTGAGAACCATATATATATTTTTCTCGGACAATCCCTTCTTAACTACGCGATCTTAGGTTGGGTTGGAGTTGGGAAAACTGCTCTTAACCAATTAGTAATTACACAAAAATCCATTCTTAGAATCATGTACAGAAAACCATATAGATTTCCATCTGACTTGCTGTTTGAGGAATGCCACCTTCTTGATATTCGACAGCTCTATGTAAAAATACAGAACCATTATTTTGATTCCAACAATGAGCTTCATCAATATCCATCACATATATATGCTACGAGAGCAAAAAAATATTTTTTCACCATGGAGCCTAAAATGAGAATGGGCTTTTATCAAACCTCCCATATGTTTCTGGCCCAAAGCCTACAACATTTTGCTGAATAGTATGAAACAATTCTTCATGTTAAAACTCAAATACTATCTCAGGACCTGGGTAATGGGTATTGGTGTGTTGGCTAATAGAAAACTGAAATTCATGGAAATGATAACATGAAAAGAACATAATTTCTTTGTATAAATTTTCTGTATTGCGTTCCAATCGTGGAATAGCGAGAATATCTTAATTATGTTATTAAAATTATTTTATATCCCTGTTTACTTCATTTTTAATACTGCAGCAGCAGCTCTTTCAAATTGAGTCTGCTGATGTAGCGCCACAAAAATGTTTTATTAATTATTTTTCACAATCAGTGATTAATTTATGTTCTAAAGATAGAGTTACTCACACAAACCAACTTAAAGAAACCGATTATTGTATTATCTCTGACCGAGACTGTAAATATTTGTTGTCAGAGGTAACTGTATATAGCTGCTCCACAAACTGATGCAGGTTTTAATATGGTCTCCACGATAAAAGGTTTAGGGAACTTTGTTGGTTCAGAATACCGCAAGATCCATGCATCATGCAATATGTGACAATCTTGTACAGTCTAGGATTAACGTCATGAATTCTAGTGTAGTAAATTTATTTTTAGCCCGCAGTAGCACCAAGCTTTTGAAATGCAAAAATACCACTTATAGTTAGACTCTGATTATCAGCAAGATTCGATGCGTACGCACAAACGTCACCAAGAGCTTTAGATACATAAACTATTTATTTTGAAAAGTTAGACAAACGTAAAACATTAAATTACTAACATTTATTTTATTTTAACTGCTGCTGGGGGAGTTTCAAATTAACCCAAATCGAAATGGAGAAATATACATATATAGAGATATAGAGTGGCTGGTCTGAAAGGCTGGTCTGGGGTGGATGAGTACCAAATATATTTTTGTTTTTCAGCCAATATTCTTATATTCCCGCACACCGCTTCTCGGCGATCGAATCATAGCATATTGACATGAAGTAGAATAAAAAAACATACATCTTTACAGCTTTTTGAATTGTCACCACATTGAAACAAGACAGCGGATCAGCCCAATCAACGAGCTCAACTGATATCTACTAGTAGTGAGCTCAAAATCACCAACAGCGAGTCAATCACTGATATCTTTGAGTCACATTCACCATCAGTTATTGAATATTTGGGAATGTTGCGATATGTGATTTATTTTTTTATATTATTTATATTTGGTTTTGAAATTTGATTTAGCACATGTGAATATGAGAAAGAAAAAAATCAATGTTATAATTCGTGATCAGCGCCAGCTAGTAGATTCTGTTAAAACGTTTTACGCATTTGACCAGAAAAACAAAATGACATCTTTAAAGGGTTTTCATTCTCTTTGTAATGATATTAAATTAGGTATATATTATTTATGCAAATAAAGTTTGAATAATATATAAATAAATACGCTCAAGATTATGTTTTTTTATTTATTTCATGTATTGTGATATCGTGCGGCGCATGCTCATTAGTAATGAAACTGTGATCACCGGCACAGTTTTCAATCACTGATATTATCGAATACTAATTAGAATCACACCAGTGATTCAAGAGTAGCATTTTTTTTCATCACTTATATCTACCAGATTAATTTTTTTTAAAACTTTTAATGAAATCAAATAAGAATATCAAGAGTTATCGTGTATATATCTGTATGGTTAAACTACACCAACTCAAAAACAGATTAACGTTCAAACTACTTAAGATAATCTATATAAACTTTAGCCGAAGCAATTATATCATATGGAATACTGTATTGGAGAGTAATACACAAAAAAACATACGTTGAGAAAATATTTAACATGAGACTTCTAAAAATAATTGTTCCCGATGAAATTAGAGCCCAAAGCTGTTAAAATGCAAAATTACCCAAAACAATATTTTGTTCAAGACTACAAAAGCACTTAGCCAAAGTAAGGGACGGACGGTCATAAAAACTCGGTATTGCTAGATGCAGGTGGACCGACACGGCTTGGGTGCAGCGGCGAATACAATGGCGGTAATCCAGCAAACATGACTAGAGTCACGTAGGCAAATGCGCCTTGAGGGATGCATCGCCATAGGCGACCAGTCCCCTGATATTCTACGCCATGAGAAGTGGCTCCGCCTGAGTCCCCTGATATTCTCCGCCGTGAGAAGTGGCTCCGTAGACGCCTTAGAAGGCGAGATTTTATTTTCAATCAGAAAATAAAATCTATATCGTCTCTAAAAGTATCAAGCAAGCGCTTTATACATTGTAATTCCAGGGAAAGTGTAAACTGTGCACCTCGAGTTTAAGCTTAGACTGTGATGTTCTCTGCGTTTAATCGTAAATGAGAAAGTATCAAAAAGTTGATGAATATAATTGGTGTAGCAAGAACAGACTGTCGCTATAGCATCAAAATATCGCGTCCAGAGTCCCGGTTTGCCTGGATAATTGGGCATCATCTCGTCATCGTCTTACAAGCCTGAACTCCGTCACCCTACGCTGGCACCACAAGGAGCTGACTACACTTTACGTCCAAGATCAAAGACCATCCTACGAGGTAATCCCTTACGTGAGGGACCTGAATAATCAACATCAGACAAGCGTCAATATAGACAATTTGACAGAGAAATTAATGCTGGCATGATGAACACAAATATTTAATATTTATAAGTATTAAAGTAAATTGCTCATTTTCCACTTTCAACACATGCAAGTAATTAAAATACAGATTACAAATTTTCTTACATAAAAATATTATTTTATTTCATAACCTTTTGACTTGTCAATATTTAAAAAATAATAATTACGCTAGATGCCTCCCCCCTGAACATGAAGCCGAGCCAAAAGAAGATATTACCTAATAAAGCACAAACGATGACTATATCTTATTTAAATACTTCGAAGTTATTCCTGTCGAAGAGTTATATTACTTCAAAAAAATAATGAAGCAATATGAAGACGAAAAGATAATTGTAAAACACAGCCACATAAGACCGTCAGATCACAAATAGGCAACTCAAAGTGCCAATAGCCAACAATTTCTGCGGAGAACAACAAAAATGACCATTCCACGGCTCTTCAACAAACTGCCGGATTCTATCAAGATCATCACCCAAATCGGCAAAGAGATCAAAGGGCCTACAGAAATTCTTAATAAATAATACTACCTTTGGAATATAGGAACAAACAGTTAAAAATTACCTTTATTACCTGTTTTAATTATCACTTTTATAATTAACGTTTATAATGATTATTTGTTATAATTAATATATCTATTATTATCTATGATGTACTAATGTAAAAATTTATTAAGAAACGTGCCGACAAGCTATAACAGCTTGGCACGATCTAGAATAATAAAACATTGTAAAAAAAAAATGTTTGATTTAAAGTTTTTACGAGCACTCATGTAAATTGGGAACTAGCGTTTCTTAAAGGACAGATCGCGTTTTTGGAAATAGTTTCCTCAAGAAAACGTCTACTAAAAACCACTTATATCATGATCTTATCGATCTTATCTGGTTTCACTCAAATACGATGTATAAACAATACGCGTTTTTCGTAAACGGTTTCTTCGAGGAACCAACAAGACCGACATTTCGGCATGGTAAATTTACCTCAAAATTTACATTACCTTAAACCATATACCGGTGGTATCGGTCATGATCGAAAAAAGTCTATGGTAAATTTCCAGAAAGTTGTATCACGAGCCATTCTGTAATAAGTAAGTAGAATTTTTATCGAAATCTACCTTATATTCGTTTAAATATAGTGTTCTTCTACGTAAACTTTTTCAGAACGCCATTCCATACATTACATCAAAATAAAAGGAGAACCTGACACGATACACTTTTCACATCAAAACGTACCGCGCGTTATTCTCCGGTCAGACATTAAATGGCGCGAACACAGACCATAAACGAAACAGAAACTGACCATCTTGAGTTCAACAGCAGTAAGCACCCACACCTTGGGGGCAGACGTGGTTAACTAGCGGACCTCATTTCAAGTACGAATAACATGTTTTGTTTTATTGCCAATAACAAGAGAAACATAAAAAAAGTTTGTTACCATTTTAATACCCGGCAATAAACGAACTTTCTTCTTGTTGAAAAAAGTGTATCATTTAAAGACAATTAGACTTCCTTCTTAGACTTTTTTCACCACTAATTTACATGAAAGATCCAGAGAAGTACCATCCACGTATATTACACTTGGCTCATAATATGTAAATAATTATTATACCGCGATCAGTTTTTCCGAAAAAATACAATAAATCATTTACTATTCAGTGAATTTACAATTATTGCTAATTAGGATTAACACATATTCTGCAATGGTGGGTCAGATTTGACACGGGTGTTTATAAAAATATGAATTACGCTATAAATATTCGTTTAATACTGTTTTCCTTCTAGCTAATCTTTTATTAAATATTTTCAAATAATTTTAGATACAGATAAAAGTTATCGGACGAGATTCAAATAAGTTATTGATAAAAATGTGAAAAAACGCTCAATAACTGACCTAAGAGAGTCAGATTGAATCTCAGCGCTTACGCCGAAACATATATTGTCAACATTTTGAGCGGGTAGACAAAGGATACCAGGTATGCATCCATGTATTTGTTTTGACTTATTTTCGTCTGGCGGCCCCTAGACAATGCCAGTAATATAATTATTTGAGGGGCGTTGCGCCTACCTGTAAGTTTTATGACACAACCTGCTCGGGATCCAACGAGAAGATCCCATGCTCAGTGGATGTTTGTATTTTAGCTGTGTAGGGCATCTGTTGATACGTAAGAATATGTACATTA
The DNA here is from genome assembly GCA_031772225.1 of Eubasilissa splendida. Classification (NCBI taxonomy): domain Eukaryota; kingdom Metazoa; phylum Arthropoda; class Insecta; order Trichoptera; family Phryganeidae; genus Eubasilissa; species Eubasilissa splendida. The sequence continues at coordinate 19,814,553 of CM062848.1, read as the reverse complement.
TTCGTAATATTTTTTAATTTTTATCTTTAATTTTTTAGCAGAAACATTACGGCACATCATGCAATTTCATTAAATCATATTTAAAATGAAATATCTATAAAAAATCTCCCACAAAACGGTTGAAAAACCGAAAATTTGAGAGGTGTCTAAAATGACCCACCACCGCCGGACGTGTTTTATTTTGACCCACCAGGCTGTAAGTGTTAATCAAGAATAATTCATATGTTAAAAGATTATTAAGAAAAATAGCTATAAAGCCATTAATTATAGACGCCTAGCTAAATTATGAATACCCAAAAACTAACACACTAATCACATGCGACCTGGTGAGTGAATCAACAAGATGAATCTCCTTCTTTGGAAGAAATCAAGGAGTGTGTTCACATACGAGATTTTTAAGAGACTTTCGACTCGAAAAAATCTCCGACATACAAATTTTGCTCTCATGAGATTTTTTAGATATAACTCGCAGCTTTCGTATTCCTATTATATACACCATGTTTCAGAAATTCGCCGTCTTGCGCCTTACTTCACGCTTGTCATATATGTCAAACGTCAAATGTCATTATCATTTGTCAGATGAGTGATTTTAAATCTCCCTAGCAGCAGTTAAAATTTAATATTGATTTGTACGCCTTATATTAATTTTAATGTTTAATAATTTGCGCTTACTTGTCAAAATAGATTGTTGTACAAGATATCTCGTGGTTTTAGGTGACATTTATTTCTGTCAATCTCAAGCTAATCTCTGAGTTATATCTCCAAATCAAAATCTTAAAATATGTAGGTACATGATATTGAGTTGTATCTCAACTAAAGCTTTGAGATTATCTCATCGTGTCTCTTGCCGTGGACACGGACCTTAAAGAAGACTTTAAACTTGACGAGCTTTTTTTATTTAGTAGTTTATTTATTTACTTTAATAGTAACGTACTTATTTACTTTATTAGTAAAAATATATAAACTTCAGGTTATATAAAAGCAAAGTTTTCTAAAACACTTTAGAAATGTTTTGCGCATTGCGTATTTTATTCAAATTCTTTAAAAAATGACACGGTAAAAATACACTTTTCAACTGAAAACAGAAGAATAAATAATTTTGTTGTATACTGATTTGAAGATATTGAAATGAAATTCTCGATTGTTATATTTTTTGAGGTCGTTTGATAAAAGCGAAATATTTGATTAGTTTATTGATGTTCAATATGCATTTTCTATTAGCGACCAAACAGCAATGAAAATTGATAATAATTTAACTGTTATGAGTTTAAAAGGCAAACTGAGTTGATCCACATCAAAGCTTTGATGTAGCGATGAAACTCACAATAATAAAATTATCGTATTCATAAGTCATTGAATATTTACATTTGGTAACAGTGATGTATTTTTGGAACTAATGAGAGAAATTGAGGGCATGAAATTCTATCGCTTTCCAGGGAATTGTTTCATGCTTCAGCGTTAAATACCCGTGGAGGTACACATTTATTTAGATTATTATAATTTTCGATAGATATAAATCAAATTGAAATTTACTTGTATTTTCCTCGTGATTATATCGTTCCAATCAATTATTACAATTTTGTAATCACGTTTTAATAGCCGGGTTTAGTACATCCCTGTGCACTTCTTTCACGGGATATTAACGATATTAAATGTTGTACTGCGTATTTTTTTTAAGATTACGCCTCCTGTGAGAGATTATATATTTTTTAATGTTTTAATTATGAATGTTAATGTTTCGACATCCTGCATACCTCGCGTTGGCTTCTTACTAGTTTGACCTCATTTTATCAGTGTCTAATTGTGTTAAAATTCAGCAACATTGGAATTTATGAGAAGTTCTCCTATCCTGTATTATTATTTGAATAAAATGCATATCTAATATTTGTTGGTGGATGTTTAGATATTTGATGCGAAAATTTATTCATGAATTAAATTAGATTACTGGCGTACAATTCTAAACACAAAGATGACAAATTTATCAATTCTGGTGTTCACAAACTTAGTTACAAATATTGTTCTGCTATCTATATTGGAAAAACTTGGTCGAAATTTTAACGCAAATGTATTAAAGATGTTAAAATAATAATGATTTTTCATAATATTTCAATCAATGATCATCATACAAACAATATTGGTCTTAAATTGAGTAATTTATAATCGTTAGTAATAGGTAGAGTATGTAAAATTATCCAATATATAAATTTTATTAAATATTAAATTAAAAACTTTTTGACACATGATTTTAGTTCGTTTTTTTATTAACCTGATGAAGGAAAATGTATTTTCCGAAACCGGTTGGTGAATATAATATCATAATAGTTTATTAACTTTGTTTAATTTTGTTATTAATGCTTCAAATGAACCACGACGTGTTTGCGTTAAATATTAAAAACAGATTCATAAATATTCGAATACTTAACGTTCGATAATAGAAACTAAATAAATATTAAAACACATTCTTATTGTGAAGTTGTAATTATTCAGTACAGATGGTCTGTTATTTTAAATATGAATTAAATATATTTATTAGAAAGATATACATATAAAATCAATTTTATCGAAAAATAATGTTGTTGCGCCACCGGAATTCGAACCTGGATCTCTTTCCTAACCGAGGAAGGTGCATTATCTAACTATGCTACAGCGACAAATTTTCGAACCTATATGTTAACTTTTTGATAAGAGAAAGATTGTGATATTTTAAATATGAATTAAATATATTAATTAGAAAGATATACATACAAAATCAATTTTATCGAAAAATATTGTTGTTGCGCCACCGGGATTCGAACCTGGATCTCTTAAGATAGATGGCTCTTTCAAACAATGGAACGAATCAATATATTAATGTCAAAAAGGTAACACATATAGGTTCGAAAATTTGTCGCTAAAAATATTGTCGCTGTAGCATAGTTAGATAATGCACCTTCCCCGGTTAAGAAAGAGATCAAGGTACGAATCCCGGTGGCGAAATAACAATATTTTTCGATAAAATTGATTTTATATGTATATCTTTCTAATTTATATATTTAATTCATATTTACTAAATAAATAAACTAAAGTAGAGCCACTTTTATGAAAAATATTTTTTTCGTGGGTATTTATAATAATATAAATCTTTATATATATTCTAAGATTTTGTCTTAAACATCGTTCATGAATTTTATTCAAATTCCAATTTTATACTATTTATAAGGTAGGTAACTGATGTGTCTGAATACTGGCATGTCACAGTGACATCTATTGACGTATCGTGTTCTTTTAACGGATGTTAGATACTTTAAATATTTTCAAATCCAATTTTAGTTTTGATTGATGATTGATTTTTCTTGATTGAATTAAAGAAACTCAATGTATAAATTCATTGATTTTAATATTATTCAGGAAAACACATTCTTATTATGCAGTTATAATTATTCAGAACATAGGTCTGTGATATTTTCAATATAAATTAAATGTATTAATTAAAAAGATATACATATAAGAACAATTTTATCAAAAAATATTGTTGCTGCTATATTTAATTAGTATTTAAAATATCACAGACCTGTGTTCTGAATAATTACAACTTCACAATAAGGATGTGTTCTCCTTTATAATATATAAGTTGTATCAATGTGTTCAAAATTTAATAACAATGTCTCCTATCGGTTTACTCAAAGGCATTTATTTGAGATTCCGTAAAAATAATGTAGACGGCTTTCAAATAATGGAACGATAGATGTATTCATTTGAAAAGGTGTAACATATATGTTGGAAAATTTGTCGTCAATCCACTATGTTAGTATAGTATAATCGGATAAAACACGTTCCCCGGATCGAAAGAGATCCAGGTTCGAATCCCGGTAGCAACAACAATATTTTTCGATAAAATTGATTTTATATGAATATCTTTATAATTAAAATATTTAATTAGTGTTTAAAAGTTATTGTGACTGTGATTGTGACGTTGAGTTTGTGAACTTGAATTTAACTGTTGGAGGTTTACTTATTAGCGTACCAGTCATTGCGCGAATAATTACAAATAATTAGTTATCAATCATCGTTACAATAACTTTTTAAATTAAAATTTAATTTAACTCTAATTAATACATTTAATTTGTATTTGATTTTAATATGTATTAAAAACGTGGTTTCTACATTAAAAAAATGTAGATATTGATACATACAAAAGAAAAATGTTTATTTATTTATTTATTTTGACATATTTTGTTTTGTTAATTTTTTATTTTATTTATTTATTTAGTCAATTATAATGTATAAGTATTGTACAGCTAAAAAAAATACAGCGTGTTACATATATTTTACACAGATTTTTAAATGCATTGCCCAATTAGGCAAGCTTGTTTTAGGGTAAATTAGCAAACAAATTATATTTCACTAAATCAAATAACTCATTGAATACGAGGCAAAATTCAATTAAATATAAAATAAAACATACAAGGCTAGTAAACGTGAAAATATATAAAACGAGAGAATACAAATAAAAATGTGCAATACAATATAATAAAATGAGAGCACATACGAGGTAAAGGAAAATATGTATAATTTGAGTTATAATGCAGTCAGTATAATACACAAAATGCAGTTATAATATGTATTTCATAATATACAACAGTTCACTCTCTACAACTACTACTTTTTTTTGTAGCATAAATAGTACATATGAAAATACTAGACGTGGTCTGTTCTAAAGCAATTACCTGTACAGTTTTTAAAAGTTGTAATTGTTTAAAGATAAGTAAGTATAATGTTAAGTGTCTCATAAAAAGTTATGTGAAAAAAGTACAATCTGAAGTTATAAAATATTATTGAATAAAAGTTATAAAATTATTATTGTCTGTAATATACAATAGTTGGAGACAAAAATGTGTAGGTTAGCACAAATGACAAATTAGATTCATTTTACTTCTACCCAAGCAACCACTTTGTTATTTTTGGTTTGAAGTCGTTAATCACTTTAAACCCTTTAAAGGTCTAGTGGAAATTTGTTAAATATTCGTGGAGCACAAAATAAGAAAGTTCGTTGAGCGAATTTTGTATTCTATTTTGGCATTGAAAAGTATCCTAAGGCTTTGCTCTTAAATTCCTTTGGATCAGATTGTGAAAGTAAAGTTTTTTTTTAAATAGTTTTAATATTGCTCTGGTAAACAGTTATCTTATATCCAAAACTTGGAAGATTAAGTAATACATTTAATAATTTTAAAATATTCAGATTTACAATTGAAATTTTACTTTGTATTGTTAAATAATTATTGGCTACCTCTAAAATAAAATTTAGATTAAGGGTTTTATAAAATATTAGACTGTTTCTCACAATCAAGTGAAATGTTTTTAATAATGCTTTTATTCAAATAACCTTTCACATTATAATTGGAAAAGCCACGAGTCTAAACCGACAAACTTAACCATTTGGTCGAGACATGCGGGTTGGCAAAGGAACATTTAACTTGGAATCCAAGAGGGTTAATTCTAAGGTATAATCGGTCTTTTAATCAGATAGGTACTAGGGAGGTAATATGTCTCCGTACCCTTACTCCAATTTCTTAATCCAATCGGCAGGGACATGGTGATGTTATTTCTGGATTATCAATCGGTATTTGACTTTTCTGCTTGATCAAGATGTTTATTTATTATAAAAATTAAACGTAAGTTTATCGATAACACCATAAATCTTAACATAAAATAGCTAGAAAAATTAAACATATTTATAAAAATATTAATAATGGGAAACTATTAAATTATTGCCGTTTGCGGCGACGAAAAGTAATTTTTTCAAATTTAAAAACGGTAAAATATTAATTTGGTATTCATTTCATGTAGGTACAAAACTCAAAAGCCTATATACAGTGCTTAAAAATGATTGCTTTTTGAACTGTTCAGTTGCTGCTAAAACATAATGTTTGAATTTTAAGTACCCGTATAGTAAGTAGTAAAGAGAGAAAATATTACCATTCATTTTGTAAAAAAAAAAATAGTTATCGATGGAAGCCTGGGTATCGTGTGCCATGTAGAGTAATTATCCATTTAAAGTATTTTAAAAAACTATTCGATTGCCAAATAAAATATATAAATGCATGTAGTTTATATTTGTAAATTGTATTTAAGCAAACGATGGATGCAAATTACTTTTAATTTTAATTTATTTAATATTTCTTCGTAGGATTATATCCAAACCTCGAAATTAAGCACAAAAATTAAAATAAAAACTTCAAATCTTTAATCTGGAGTATTTGAGTATGTATATATGAAATTGAAAGGAGGACCATATACCAACAAACAAAAAATATCTGGTAGTATTTCAGACGTGGACTTGAAAGCGAATAAAAAAAATCCAACATTTTATTGTTAAATAATTTATTAATAACCGAATTTCATTTATTAGTTCAATGAACGTATATACGTAACATTATATTAATAAATACTAATTAAAAATATTAGTTAGAAATATATTAATAATGTATATAAATTGTATCAAAGTGTTCAAAATTTAATAAAAATATCTCCTATCGGTTTACTCAAAGGTATTTGAGATTTCGTAAAAATAAAGTAGATGGCTTAATTTATTAATAATTATTTATAAATGTATTAATTTGATAGGTTCAAAAATTTGTCGTCAAAAATAATGTCGCTGTAGCATAGTTGGATAATGCACCTTTTCCGATTTGGAAAAAGATTCAGGTTCGAATCCCGATGGCGCAATAACAATATGTTTCGATAAAATTGATTTTATATCTATATCTTTCTAATTAATACATTTAAAAGTATCACAGACCTATGTTCTGAATAATTACAACTTCATAATAAGAATGTGTTCTCCTAATATTATATTAATACCTTATATATTAACAACCAGCAAAAATATTGGTAATAACTTCTTATTATTTGAGTAATTACAATCGATCAATTGGTTGTGAAACGTGGTGCCTACCCCAAATCGAAGAAAACAAATTACCAGTTTTTGAGCGTAAAATATTTAAAAAAATTTATGGACCTGAAAATTAAACATAAAAAATAAAAATGAATCATGAGCTCGAAAACTTAATTGAGCAAATACAAATTTGTAAGATTCTGTAGGTACTAAAGTCTGCGATGAGCTGGTCATGTTTAAAGAATGCCAAATAACAGGACACCAAAGATCATGACTAAGTTGATACCCCAGTAGAAGCAACCAAGAGGCACGCAAAGTAGAGGTGGGCTGTGTGAGGACTGGAAGAGTCTGGGAACTTGACAAGAATGGCCAGGGATAGGAGTCGGTGAAGGCACTTGTAGAGGTGGCCAAATCCCACCCTGGAATGTAGTGCCGTGGAAGAAGAAGAATAACTATCGACAAAACATTTTTTTATTTTAATATATTATATGTATGTATAGAATTCCATTTATATAACTCTAATAAATAATCTTTATTTTTGCTTTTACATATGTTTTTACTTTATTTTTCAAAATTAGTATTCAAATATAGTGAGTCACATTTTCTTACTCTATATTACTTAACGAACATTGACGTGGTACGATTTTCAAAACGATCGGTTGTTCAGAGTGTTGTTGTTGATATAAAAGTGTAATGTCACACGATGCAAAGAGGCAAGAAGTGGCGTAAAGAATGCAAACAGGAAACGCTTTGAGGTTGGCGCGGAGCTGATAAGGGCATTTAACACCCTTCTCGGTGAGCGCCGCTGCGTCGCGCCGGCAGCTTTTCGTATTCTTTTCCAATAAGTATCGAATAAAATCGACGAAAAGAGCTTATGAAGTTTCATTACAAAGTGACAGACGCTAGCAGCTGGTGAACGTTAATTATCGGATTTTTATTTACCATATCTCTTCTTGAAGTATTATGCACGTGTAATAATTAAATATAACGAGTAATATTTTTTAATTTATTTATAATTTAAGTATTTTTTGCATTTGAAAACTCAATTAGATAACTGTAGTTGAGTTTTTAATTTACTCTTGATACGAAAATTAATTTTACATCTTTTAAAACTAACCTTAGTATCGACGTACTTACCGCATGTGACTTGCTTTTCTAGGTTCGAGATGCTTATAGCACATTTGGTCTGAACCTTTTAAATACACATATCATTGTTACCAATTGTCAAGAAAGGCAAGTCCAAATGAACTAAAAAATATAATTTTAATAGCAAGAGAGCGGTGGGTAGCTTGTTGGTGTAGAGGTTAAGACGCTGGAATAGTGATCTAGTGTGATCGGGGATTCGCTCCTCGTTCCAAAACACCAGCAAGTTAGTCCTATTTTAATAGTACAAGCGTTTAGCTTAATTTGAAAATAGTAAATATTGATATGACATGTATTCCATGTACGCATCTCTATTAAATAAATAAATAATAAAAATTGTAAATTAAAATTATTATAGAAAAGGTAACATGATTAATGAGACTGGTATGAACTCAAATGTTATTACAATTGCTAAATGGCAAGTTTATATTTAACTCAATGTAAAAAAAAAATCTCAGAATTCAGAGACAATAAACCCTTATACAAATCTTAGTTTGTGTAGAAAAACTTATATACTAAAATGAGAGTGATATAGTAATTGAATTAAAATAATGAACCATGTGTTCCAGCGCATGGAATATTCATTATTATAGGATGTGCTCAGCAAAAACTATGCTCTACCAAACAACTGAGTACATATACAGTCTATGATTATATATACAAATGTATAACAAGACGGTACATTGGCAAATAACTAGATAGCCCCTCATGTTTTCTGAAGTTACATCTACATGTAATGCGCAATGTCCTCTAGAAATTACAATAAGGTTACCCTGCTCGCACTTGAATTCGACAATAAAAACGATTTTTTAATTTATTGGGCGCTGATAAAACTAGGCATGTACACTTCAGATTACGGACATATAATCGGAGAATATAACCAGAGCAATTGATTATAAAATAAAACCGACATTGGATACGCAATAAACTAAGGCTGCACTAGGTTTTCAGCCGTGAACTTGTGACATTAATTTAGACTACTGAAATAGGGTTTGCCTTAATTTACAGATGCATCAAGAAGAAGTAAAATACTTTTAAAGGCACGTACCTGGTGATAGTCCAGGAGTAACGGCCCAAGGCCTGCCGGCGTCGTGGTGTATGACACTGCGAATCGAGTGGGTATGGTCCAGATCGCACACAATAGTGCAATCGTCCATTCCTGTAAACTTTAGAAGTGCAGGATGAATGGCAGAGGAACCATTTAATGCAGATTTAGTTATCCGAACGCGAATCGGCGACAAGGATGGCAGTTTCAGAGTGAATATTTGCAAAGTCGTCCGTGGAACGAAATGCATTTTGTACTATGTATAGTTGTACCATCCGTCTCATAATCTAGAAGGTATCATTAACACTATTGAAATAATACTTGCAATAAACAAATTGCGGGAATTCCTGAGATCTGTAGTGTGCTCATGACATGTCTTCGAACATTATTCTAAGCAAATTGTGACACGAGAGCCCAAATGAATAATCGTCTCGGACCCAATTAATATAACACGCACTTGTTTAGATTTATTTCACTTGATTCATGTTATGACGGACGTTGCTCAATTCCGGGGGACGAACCCGGAAATTAGTATCGCACGGTCATTAATTACTTCCTGAACTCGGCAAGTATCATCGGTTTCGTCACACTCTTTTTGTTTGAGGTCTCGGTTGTCTGCTTCGGCTTCCGCACGCCTAATTAGTCGCTACTAGGGGTTGTAGATTAAAACGAAGATCGCCGAAACGCTAGATATATCAGTCAATAAGCTGATAATAAACACGGAAAATCCTCCATTATTATGTGAATTATGCAAAGGCCGCATTTAAATCTGAAATGACACGGTTGTTGACACGAAAAAGGCGCGAACGGAGATGGCGCCATTATGGGTGGTTCAATCACACGCCCGCACCTATTCAACGATAATCTACTCAAAAATGGAAGGGCCCATAGACGTGTGTACAAGATTTCATAATACTCTTTATTCTCATCTGTCAATTTTAGGTTTTAGTAAAATTATCTTTAAAAATTGATAAATTTTTCATTAAAAAATCATCCAGTTTTTATAGCTTTAAATCGACTTCTTTTTTCATTTTTACCCGTTTAATTTATTTTTAATAAGACTATGACTTTTTTTAAAGACTAACGGATATAATTAGTTGTCAGGTTAGGTTAGGTTAGGTTAGGTTATATATATATAATTAATATATATTTTATTAATTAGTTAATATATATTTTTAAAAGTGTCAAGTAACTATGTATAGTTTATCCTAACAAGCATTTCTATCTTTTGCTTCTTTCACGTTCGCGATTTAAGGCGTTTTGCAATACTAACTTCAAGAAGTTATTTTCTTCACTAAACTAGATTTTTTTAAATATCACATCAATTAAATACTTTGTTTAACATTTATCAAACGTAAAAGAAAAAAAACGTTAAATTTTCGCTTTCTATTGTCCGAATAACTTTTCAAAATTATTAGTAAAAACTAAATGATCTGATATCATGCGCCTGTATAACCAGACCAAAGATGTATGAAGACGTACTTAACCCGACATATTAGCGGGGCACTACTATACATGAGTTATGTTTTCAAGTGTTTTCGTAATACACGTGTAAAACAATTTTGTAAATTTTATAATTTAATTTATTGCTGTGGATTACTATTAACGCTAGAAAAGATATGGATACTCGCAAAAATATCAATGTATCAAAATGTCAAATAGTTTGTAGGGCCAGTTTTGTAGACATTTTGACACTTATCTAACGTGGGTCCCATTGCACTGCATTGGCATAGTTATGCCGCTGATCATATCATCACGATTATACGCGCCTGTACACAAATACTGTAAAGCAGTTAGTATACAAATATTATTTAAATTCATTGTTTAATTATAGTACGATAATTGATTATATCATTCATTCGACGTACCGATTAAAGTGTATCTTATTAAGAATCAACAACTCGTTAAATGCATTAATATAAAATGACATTCCTATCTTTTGAAAGATGATGTTAAACTTAAAGTAGGTAATGTACAGATATTTCATCTTACCTATTTTCATATTGAGATAAAAATGATGAGACACTTTCAGATTTTCAAAATATTTCGTAAATTCTGCAAGTCTTTAAAGAATATATCAGAAATAATGATGCCAAATGTTCTGAACATGACATAAGCAACCGACATGACTAGAGGCAATATATTTTTGTACGTTCCCATACATAACATTACCATCTATTTTCATACAGATCATAAAATATGTAACTAAAAATAAAACATATTAATAGTTTGTTATATATCAAATCATCCATTCATTAAATATGTAGATTGGCTCTTATAAAAAAATTAGTTTATTTTCTATAAATAATACCTGTTTAATTACATCTTACTGTATTTTTACTAAGCACCTGTTTGTACTGTATACATTATAAATTTACATATACATTTTCTTATAAATCCATAAATTTTATTTTATCGTGTCTTCAGCTGAATCGGTTGTGTTTATATTTAAGAAGGGGAAAATTGTATATTATATTGTAAATATAGTTTGTAATAAAATACTTATTAATAAAAAGAAAAAATAACTACAAAATATTTACAAAAATGTGTTTTAAAAAACTTTAAACAAGCAGGTATAATAATAACCTAAACTTATTTCTCAAATATTTATTTAAATCCATTAATATTTCAATTAAAATCTATGTGAATTGGAAAACACTCTGCTGATATTGTAACACATATTTTAAAATTAACGAAAAAACTTTAAAAGAATAAGCAAATATCTTTAAAAAAACGATTTAAAAAAATATTTTAAATTAAATGACTTCTCTAATAGATATTTACTGTTTAAACGTTCAGAGTTGAAGTTGAATATCTAAGGATTTCAACCCCTGAACCTCACTCGTATACCCTTAGGTATTGTCCGTGGTTTGACATTACAGTTAGTTGACCATACGACCCTTGGGTGACGTCATTAATTTACTACAACCCAAATGAGCCGATTCACGGAAACACAATTGTGACCACTTGCTACATTGGTTTAAATGGCGAATGAGAATGCATTTTCTGAGTCAGCTGCAATTGGTTATTAATTAATTAGTAATTAGCATAAGCGTTTAGTTTACCTGAAAGTATTATATAGATATATTATGTAACACTTTTCACAATTCGCGCAAGTAAATAATATTATAACTTACAAATTAGATGTGAAAGTATAAATACAGGAAGAGTCGAAAATTACTGATTATTTTTTTTATCATTAACATTTCACATAGCATGGATTTATTTAAACATATATATGGCATATATTAAATATAATATCTAGTAAATGTTTCCCATTTTTGTTTCCACAAACGTGAAGTTTTTTAAAAATCCTCACAAATAAATCAGGATTCGTGAGATCAGAGGAACGCGCTGGTCAATGAAAATCAGAACTTATGGAAATTATATTTTCTTCGAAAGCTTGCCTTACCAACTGAATGGGCAGTTAAATGAATCTTACCGAAGAAAAAAAAAGTGAAAAAATCAGAACGAATTTTTAAAATATTTATAAATGATAAATAAAAAAATACAAAATGTTATTACATTTTTAAATAGTAAGGTGTATTTTGACCTACTTGTATAAAATGCAAAAAAATATAATTTGAATTAGATTCCATAGGAACCAATAAATACACAGTTACTTTAAATTCGATACCTACCTACATATTATAAACTAATAAATTTATGTAAAACAGAACCGTATTATTTATAAGTTTGGATTAAAAATGGAACGCGTACATAATTTGTACTTACATACCAGGATAGAATAAAAACTTGAATTTATAGTAATAAACTTTGATGGTTATTGAATCAATTTTGCATGGCTGTATTTAAGAATTGTTAGTTATACATGTTGTGACGTTATAAATTAGGGTCACGTTCGAAATTGCCCCGTCATTTATTTTATTGTCAAGCAACACGAAATTCACAAATATTTACCCTTATGTTGGTATTGCAATCTGTTTCCTAAGTTATAAAAACGGCCGCGGTTTATAGTTCGTTTTGTATAGTTGTTGAATAGCCACGACCAGCGATACTTAGATGTAGCTGTGTGCGATCCACTATACCAGAGGGTAAATATTTTATGTTATTCAATCATTAGTGCATAATTTACTATAATTTGTTAATCTAATCGCATGGTAGGTAATCTTTACAGGAAACAAGATGTTTCCCTTTGATTTTGCCTTTGGATTTCAACTCTGGTTTCGACCATTGGTTTCTTCGACCTTGATTTAGTCGCCTCACATTTTCCTGACATGAAGTGATCTTCAACAAATTCCGCTTACGAATCCGATCGCGCCATCACCTGCATGAAGGACGTCGAACTCGCGCCCATCCCGACGAGATGAAAATTTGTCAAGTAGATTGTATTTATTTTGTTCATGTTACATTTCTGATTTGAAGCTATTTTTACAATGATTAACATCTTTTTATTTATCACCTCCGGGTGTTATTTATAATTTTTTTCCAGTTTAAGATGAAGGCAGAATGTGACAAAATAAGGTGGGTATGAGTTGTTGAGGTAAAGAACCCGCGGATCTTATGCTCGTCACTGACTAACCGGTGAATGGGAGGAACGCAAGTCTCCACCCAGGCAATGTTCGGTAATTCTTTATTGTCTTCGAAGTAGTTCTACATACTTTGCGCTGTCCACTAAACTATCAATAACTGGTACAGGGATCAGGCGGCAGACTTCTTCAACGAGCAGTTTGTCAAGCTCATCTCTCGCTCTCAAAAATACTTGGAATTGAACAAGGATTGTATTGATAATTAATTTAAGATATATTTTCATCGTAATTAGAACAAATACTAATTTAATGTATTAATTATAAATATATACATGTAAAATCAATTTTGTCGAAAAATATTGTTTTTGCGCTACCGGGATTCGAACCTGGATCTCTATTTCCATCACATTATTTAAAACATCACAGACCTAAGTTCTGAATAATTACAACTTCACAATATGAATGTGTTCTCCTTAGTAATTAGAACATTTTTGAGCAACAATAAATGGTAAATCGAAATCGTAAAAAAATATTTGGTTTTATTGGAGACGTTTTTAATATGTTCATTATACATATTATTTACATGAAATGAATAAAATATTTATTATTAAGAAATAACTGTTCCAATCTGCCAAAAGATTTTTGAAATAATTAACGTTCGAAACGAGTCATTGAAAAAATTACGGTCACAACTAATTGGCAATTACGTATGTGTGTCGAAAATATTACATTTCTAACTGTGAATGATAAAAATTAAATATTATTTTCCGGGATATTTATGCTTTAGTGAAATTTAAATGCTTTGATGTGCGTCTTAATTTGAATTTTCACTTAATATAGATGGGTCTGTACTAGTTTAGTCTAAAAAAATAAATTATTTATTGACGAAGATGTTCATGTAATGTCATAAAAGTGAATTAAGAATAAATTATATTTAAACCATTTATTATCATGTTTTAATGTATTTTTACCAAATATTAAACAACAAATTTATGTCTGGAACTAGTAGATGAGTTTATTTGGGAAGTATATTTGATAGAAACGACAAGGTTGAAAAATACAGCAACAGTAGAGTGACTGTAGGGAATACAGTGAACGCGCTTTGAATGCAATAATATCCAATGGGAACTTGTCAACTGAGGTAAGCCACACACCGTACACAATGGAATCCTGGTACCGACACTGGTGTATGAAAGTGAGGCCTTGAGCTGGCAGAAGAAGAACGAGAGTAGACTGAATGCAGTTTAAATGAGATCACTTAGGCGTATATGTGACAAATTCATTTATCACAGAGTAAAGAATGAAGAAATTAAGACAAAATATAAAGCTAATCTTTGTATTGTGAATAGGATTTAAAAAGGATCGTTTGGGTGGTTCGGTCAAATGAAACAAATAAATGGTGAGAGAATAGTAAGAAAGATATATTATGCACGTGTTGAAGGCACCAGAAATTAGAGGACGTCTGCGGAAGACTTGACACAACCAGATAAACCAGATATTGGAGGATTGTCAATGAGCCTGATTTGAATATGGGTGAGGCGAGAATTGTGTGTCAGGACAGATGAGTGTGGCGCTCTATTCATTCTGCCTACCCCCGCGGAG
Organism: Eubasilissa splendida; assembly: GCA_031772225.1. Taxonomy (NCBI): domain Eukaryota; kingdom Metazoa; phylum Arthropoda; class Insecta; order Trichoptera; family Phryganeidae; genus Eubasilissa; species Eubasilissa splendida. Next base: position 19,799,399 of record CM062848.1, on the reverse strand, counting down.
AAAAGGCGTGATGGTAAGTAAGTTATCAAACACTAGTTGTGGCTCAAATGTTGAGGGCAAATATTTATTTAATATAAAAAATGTATTATTTATTTTTAAGGAAAACACTATTTTTTGTGAACTTGCAATTTTAGAGCATTGTTCTGTGGTATTTATAATACAAATTAAATGAATCAACTATAATAGAAATACATACCGTAACCAAATATTTTTTCGATAAATACTTTTTTTTTGTATTGACACACATGTTACAACAAAACATGAATGTCAGTACAGAAATAATGTAGTTATCAACAAAAAAAAATTTTGGTTGCGGTATTTATCCCATTTGTTATTTTACAGTACGATAGCAAACACTATTTATTTTTAATATGTACCTATACTAGTTTTTGTCATAAATTAAATAAATATGAATTAAATATATTAATTATAAAGATATACATATAAAATCAATTTTATCGAAAAATATTGTTGTTGCGCACACCGGGATTCGAACCTGGATCTCTTTCCTAACCGGGGAAGGTGCTTTATCCAACTAAGCTACAGCGACATTATTTTTAGCGACAATTTTCGACCCTGTATGTTACCTTTTTGATATTAATACATTTAATCGTTCCATCATTTGACAGAGCCATCTACCTTATTTTTACAGAATCTCAAATACCTTTGAGTAAACTGATAGCAGACGCCAGAATTATCAATTCATTTTTATTAAATTTTGGACACATTGATACAACTTTATTATTTAGGAGAACACATTCAGTTTACTCAAAGGTATTTGAGATTCGGTAAAAATAAGGTAGATGGCTCTGTCAAATGATGGAACGATTAAATGTATTAATATCAAAAAGGTAACATATAGGGTCGAAAATTGTCGCTAAAAATAATGTCGCTGTAGCTTAGTTGGATAAAGCACCTTCCCCGGTTAGGAAAGAGATCCAGGTTCGAATCCCGGTGACGCAATAACAATATTTTTCGATAAAATTGATTTTATATGTATATCTTTATAATTAATATATTTAATTCATATTTAAAATATCACAGACCTATGTTCTGAATAATTACAACTTCACAATAAGAATGTGTTTTCCTAAAAAATAAATAAAATAAATCCTAACATAAAAAAAAGAAATGAAAACATGTATCAATGCTACGAATTGCCTGGTCGACATTATTTCTTAAAATATTTTATCTCCTCTATGAAAATTACTTAAAAATACGATTTAAGGTTTAATTGAAGTTTTCTGATATTGATTTTTTATTATATATCAAATTAATTCCTGTCGGATGTGACCCACGGCTACCATATTTCAAACTGAGTCTAGGGTAAACTTAGATAATATTAACGCTTTAAATACTAATTTAATGTGTTAATTATAAATATATAAATATAAAATCAATTTTGTCGAAAAATATTGTTTTTGTGCTACCGGAATACGAACCTGGATCTCTATTTCCAATCCGGGAAAGTACACTACCAATTGTGTTATAGCGCCAGTATTTTTCATGACAAATTTTCGAACCTATATGTTACACTTTTTCAAATTAATACATCTGTCGTTCCATTATTTGAAAGCCATCTACATTTTTTTTTCGCAAAATTGATTTTATATGTATATATTTATAATTAATAAATTAAATTAGTATTTAAAACAGCACAGACCCATGTTCTGAATAATTACAACTTCACAATAAGAATGTTTTCTCCTTAATAATATTAACGTTGATAATAAAATCTATCTATGAAGAAGTTCCTGTGATCTCTATGAATATTTACCAATTTAGGATAAAAAACATTGCAGATGGTATGTTTGTGTTTGTTCATACAAGGATATTGATTTACATGAACCTACCACATAAAGGTTTTTAATTATCCAAAGTTCTCCATCGCAAAAAGTTTGTTATTCAACGTATTATATTAACGTAAACTTTCCTAAGTATTAATACATTTGTATATTATAATATTATATATATTTGAAATATTACTAATATAAGCGTTGTTTAATGTATATAAGTACATAGAAAAGTTTTTGTTAAAAAAAAATAGCATTATATTATATTTGTCCAGTGGAAATTTTTCGATTTTGAAATTGAAATAAACACAAAAAAATAAGTTTATTATATTTATTTTAGTTTTAACAGGTAATAAAGATCTGCGGAGTTTACTTTTTATGTCGTCTAAATGATGTCCACTTTTTGCAAAGCACTCCTTTCACCAAACCTTCACGTTAACAAATACGCGAGAAAAAAATGATAAGTTTATGGCGGCGATTTCACGCCGGATGTTTTATTGTAAGGCCTGTATTATTCGTGGATAATAATCCTATAATAACTATACCCTTTGATTTTAGGTATCCTCAAAAGAAAAAAATCTGGCAACCGAAGTGGCCAGGGTATGTACTTGGTTATTAATTTTTTTGGGAAAATTGCCCATTGGCTTTTTCATCAGATCCTAGCAGTGTGTGGAGTTACTGCGTCTTGTTGAAACTGCGTTCTGTTGTTGTATTAATCATACGGCAATAAACCTCAGAAGTGTTGGTCTCTGGTTAAAAAAATAATATCCGATTAACCCTTGTGCAGAAATTGCGCACCAAACTATCATTTTTGGACAATATAAACATTTTTGATGGCATTTTCTAGGATTGTCGTGACTCCAGTGACGCGTGTTTTATTAATTTACGTAGCCATCAATATGGAAATGGGCTTCATAACTAAACAAGCCTTCTTTGTTCTTGTTCTCTTAAAGCATAATCGCCGTCATTCAGATTTTGTACCATTTGCAGTTTGTAAAGATGAAACTTGAGTTTTTTTTAAAAATCACATGTACAGTTGACTTTTTAATGCCTGTGGTGGTTGCAATCTTCCTTATCGACTTTCTTGGATTCCTAAAGATATCTTGTCGCACCTGAGTCACACGTTCCAGCGTTGCTGCTGATGATGATGGTCAACGCCACGTGGCTACTCCGGCTGACAAATACGCAAGAACCACACAACAACCGCTACCCCTTCCGCGACCCCCGCCCCGCTAGTATTCGAGTAGCGGAAATTCAAATTTGAAAAATTTCCACTGGACACCCGATCCCACCATATGATCCCGGACACCGTGGTCCAATATTTCAAAATTTATCTTATTTCTTACGAATTTTATTATATTTATGAATATTAAGGATCTATAGCCCGAGTTAATAACGTTTCTTAATAAAATACGTATTACATTAAAAAATATTCATTACAAAACTTTACAACGTGTTTAGTCTCGGAAATGATTTCGCGAGTCAATGGAACCGCAGTGTATTTTCTAACTTAAGTCGTGTTTTAGATTTACTGTACGTAAATAAGTAGGCACATAAGTTGTCTTCGCGATATTTATAGTTCTCGTGATGTTGTAGACTAAATGAAAAACATTACGTACTCGAGCTTAAAGTACTGAATGTGTACAAATGTTCAACATGGCACAAAACGCTGACTATGTCAAGCCGACATTAGGCGGGCACTACACTAGCATCGATAGTTAATTTCGGGACATAAACAGCGGAGTGGTTTGGAATTCCTCCGTGATTAATAGCATGAATTTGTTAATGTAGGGGCGCCCCCTCGCGATTAAGGGGGAGAAGGAGTGTGGTGCGCTAATGCCAACCCTTCGCATGCCACAGGGTATCAACCGAGGATAGATAATTCGGAAAATTCAAACTACAGAACGCAATTTGCCACCGGATTTAGTGCACAATAAAATTCATATATGTCGTAGCCTTGATTCACACTTGGATATAACGATAAGTATCTTGGTTTGATTTTATGGATATTCGGGGTACCTACGTTTCACAAACAATGTCGCAGCAACTGAACTACGAACTTCAAAATGATTTTTATGCCAAATGATTAGATAGAAGAGACGTAGAAAACTTTTTAAGAGTTAACTGAAATAAGAAATTCCCGGTCAATGAGAATGAGAAAATATAAAAGTTGACAAATTATTCTATAATAATTCTTTGTTCATCTATTATGGCTTCCCTTACAAAAATAATTCATTATTCCGCGTTTTTTTTACTAAAATGTGGGTTATTATTATTAATTTATATCAGATGTTACACAATAGGTTTGACTTTTTTGAAAACTATTACTTAGATAGGATCTTTACGTTATTGTAATACTAATAAGCTGAATGTTATTTGCCATAATTAAGAAAATACAAGTATTATAAGAAAGACAAGATTGAATCCAAGATTACGGAAACAAATATTCATTGAACCAAATTAACAAAATTTTAAAAATAAATAGAGTTATAAACCATTCAATTTGTAGTACATATAATCAATTTTCGATGTTTTTAAAACACTTTGTGTTAGTGAAAACAAATTATTAAAAAAATATATATATATTTACTTGCATGCTTTAAGGCTTCAGCTATTTAAAATCAAGTTTTATATCAAAAACACAATAATTTCTTACTAAATATTATGTATATTGATCCTTTTAAATACGTGTTTTTAAGTGTTTTTTTAAAATTTAAAATCACCAATTAAAAACAAATTCGCTAAAAGCGAACTCTGTGAAAACATTAGCGACTAATACGAATTATTTTGTATAAAGTGAAGATCTTATACATGCATATATAGTATGAAGACAGCTGATATGGTCCTAGCGCTTGATACACTTCGAGGTGTATTAGCAATGAATAGTAAGAAATAAACAGTGGGCAGTGAGTATTGAAAAATGAATAGTGACTAGTGAACTGTAAGTAGAGTAGCGGTTGTAAAATATTAATTTTTTTACGCTCACGGGTCCTTTTATAAAACTAAATAATGATTTAAAAATTTAAAATTTTTCTATTGTATATTTCTTTTTACTTTACAAATAATTCTATCTCCGTCCACATTCGTGTATCTTCTCATACAATTTCGTAAATTATTATCTAATGCCAAACATCCAATATTGAGTTGTATTGATCATATCAATACACACAGACGTCTTCTATTTAGAAAATAACATTTTCTTTACCATTCGCACCATTCTAATTCGTACATCATTCTTCAATCCGCAGCATACATATTTGCCAAGAAAACGCTTGAAAGAATTTATTTATTTATTTCGACTGTATCCTAAAAAAGAAAGAATCTTTGAGAAAAATAAGAAAATAAAAGCAAATAATGTTTTTAGTGTTAATAAAATTTATTAAGCATATATACCTACTACTACCTACAAATACACAACGTGCATTGATAATTATAAAATGTATAGATTAGATGCTGTTTTAGCAGTATATCGAGGTTAGTCTGGAATCTATACCCAAAGTGAAGACTTGTACACCATTTCATCTGTGAAGAAGTTAAATTCTTTGACACCCTTCCTTTAATGTAGAAGATGAATTATACAATCATAAATCAACTTCAATTAAATATTTAAATTATATATAATATATGTCTACCAGATGTAAAAATTAAGTAATTAACTTATTATATCTATGTACCTATTGTTCCTCTTTTTAAATACACAAACTCAATTCTCTATTAAAAAGAGTTTATTTTAATATGAGTATGTCTATCATTAATAGAATTTGTAATATTTTATACTATAATAATAATTTTATAGTTTATATGTGTACAATATTAAAAATATACTTATCAATGTATTTTTCTCATATTATAATATATTTACTATAGATTAAAATATGTTTACTATAAACTAAAATAACTCTTAGAATAATTTTTTATTAAATCTTGCACAAGCACTTTCTTAAGAAATATCTAATTTTGCATTATTCCAGCGTGAAAGAACATTATTGCATAAAGTCTTTATTTCATCAGAGCAAAAGCGAAGCTCTGAACGAACGCTGCATAATTCTATCGACAAAGTGTAGAATATTAAGTGCACTATGTAGTGAGAAATGAAATTGGATCAAAATTAACACCTTGCAGTTTACGAGACTGGAAAATATTACGGCTTATAAATATTTCCGCAAACAAAAGTTCTTTATTTTCTATTTCAAGCCTATTTCTTGTAAGTTCAAAATGCATGGTTTCGATTTTCATCAATAATATACATATCTTATTATCCATAATATAATATTTCTGATTGTACAAAATTTATCGAACATAATATGAATCAAATTACTACTCTATATCACTAAAATTCAAATATATTTTTAAAATAATGTATAATTGCTTAAATTTGTTCATAAAATATATATAAGAATTTAATAACTAATAATTCATTTACTTTTTTTCAACCACATTTTTAAAAATTGAATCTAAAAACATAAGAACAATTTGATATATGGCTTTAGCTAGTTTTTTTGTCATCCTATTGACGGTAATGGTATTTTTATTTTAAGGTATTTAAAGTAAATGAATTATTAATTATTATAATGAATAACCACAACGTGTTTAATGATGTTCAAAATATAATCATTTTCTTTATTTTTATTATTTTTCGCTGGGTCAAAAAATAAATATAGATAACATTTTTAGCAGATCATTTATTGCATGTAGATTGATAGATTTCTTTATACTTTATGTAAATAAATATGTCATACTATAAGATTTACTTTGGATTAAGGTTTTTAATATGATCTGTGAAATATCATTGTTATAAGTAATTTTTATGTTGTCAAATATATCATAAAACTAACAACCTACGAACAAATTACTTATGTATTTACAAATAACAGATAATATAATAAATAGCTGGTAAAATGAAATACAATATATAACCAGAGGAATTTTTTCCGTAGTTTTTAAAGACGTTAGATGAAAACGCATTATTGTTAAAAAATGTATCAAATTTTTACTGTAAATATTTAAACAGAGGATTTTAAATTCCAAAACTTACATGATTTTTGCATTTCTTTTAGAATGCACATTCCTTTATCCTTTACGGTCCATTTAGCAATTATTATATTTCTTTAGTCTGTCGAATACAGCGTCTGCAAATAGTGTGTAAGTTTATGCACAAAATAAAAACACAAAGAAATGCACTCATGCGTGACATCTCCCCTAAACATCTTATGAATGCGACTTCCATTAAAAATTATGTTTATATTTAATACAGGGGCGAATTTGAAAATAAACAATGATTAATTTTTCTATATTTTATATGAATATCAGAAGTTAAAATATCAATAATTTATTCTTTAGCAATATTTTTAATATATAGTTTTTTAAATAACGATTTATATTCTTTAAATGTATTATATTCATTGGAATATTTTATAGTATTGTTGTCTCTACTATAAACATTAACATTTATTGTATAAATTCTGAATATTTTAAAACACAAAAAACGCTTATTATATTCTACTTCAATAAAAGTGACCATTTAAAATAAAATATAGGTACGATTTTCGCACCCTTATTGCGAATGTGAGAGGAAATCTTCCTACGATGTATATTTTTGATTTGGTGATCTTTCATAGACCTTCTCGATATCGTAAAATTTACAACACCATGAAAACATGAACAGAATACAAATGGCCAGCATCTAGGAAGCAATGTCGGGCTTCAGTATGGAAAATAGGCAATGATTGACGCATCATTTATCAAGAAGGCTTACTCTAGCGCCACATCGCTTACAGAGGCCTGCGACAAGAAAGGGTGACAAAAAAGAATCTCACCCCACGCTCTATTTAATACACTATCACACGGTTAACATAGTAAGTAGTATTTTTAAACACAGTAGCTAAATAAAACAGTCTTAACTTATGTAAAGTACGTGTCTAGAGTGTTAGAAAAATATATTATGATGTATTTATTGAAGAATTTATTAATCATATTAATTCAATTATAAGTTAACACATGATTTAAGTAAAAATATTATTAATATAAATATATAATGCTCAAAGCTATAAAAATTGTTTAAGACTTTTTAAATGTTATAGGCTGTTCCGTATCCATGAAACATATTCTTAGCCAGCGTGAATATCGGCCGCGAATAATTTTATTGACACATATTCCGCATCCAAATTCCCTTCATCCAAACATTTTCTCATGATAGTATTTAGTGTGAATTGTGACCTTGACACCAACAAACGTCAATCTGATCAATATTGTGGTTGATCTCGATACCGCAATTCATTCGCGTTGTAGACCGTTCAACTCCAGTGCACCAGGACTGTTTTGTGTGATCTGTGATTTGTGAGCACAGTGTTTATTATTTGTTGTGCGCCATGGATGCATATTGACATCGCCGTCTTCAGTCAGGAGTGGAGATCGTCACCATCCACGTGCCATCATTGTGTGATCTCGGCGGCGACCACAGGGATCTGCTCAAGGTAAGGTGAGCAGTCCTTTCTAAATCCCGGTTCCCCGAGATCGCTGGTCCTTCCCCTGACCGACCTCTTCTCGTATCCATCTCCTGATATTCCTCCACTACCTTGCGGTGATTTCGATTTATGACCAGAATTGTCGTAATCCATTCGGCGGGACGCGTGACCCGGAGATCGCGCATTCAATACTTTACGTTACCATTTTTAATTTCTAAATAGTTCTTATTTAAAAAAAATATATATTAATTTTTTTTTTTATCTAGTAGTCATTTTAAGGAAATGAATGTCTGTAATCACCTATTATTGAAATATGATATTTAACTCAAGCTTCGTTATCCAAGATGATAATTAGAAGCCTATCCAGTCGGACTATGTCATTAACGTAATGAAATTATTATTTTGTTGAACAATGTTTTAATATTTCGTCCACGAGAAATACGGAAAAAAAGGTTTCAGAAAAAAATGATTTTCATAATTCATACCGAAACATATTTGACATTGACAACGCCCTCGTGCGAAACAACTAAGACAAAAATACAGATTATGTGGTCTCAATATTGCGACATTTACATTAGGACTTGGTAGAAAATAACAGCCATACGGAAACGCAGCTGATATTTTTAAAAGAACAAGTAAATTTAGATTTAATCTAGCTCTTCGATATTGCTAATGGATAGCTAGATTATCTTGAACTAGATTAACATAGCAGTGCCAAACGGCTGCAAAGAATCCAGTTTTTCTAATGATAATAACGGTTATTTATTTTTTATTTGATTTGAACAAAAATATTTATTCAAATCGATGCATGTTTCCACAGACGAATATAAAATACTTAACAGCTAATATCAAATACATGATTGCCTTTGTCTTACATTCATAGTAAACATTATGATGTTTAAAATAACCATTGAACAATGATTTTTAAAAAGTAATTAATGAAATATCTATTCTGGAGATAATAATTTTCTGATTAGCCAATAAAATCAAATTTTTCATATTTCACATTCAAGATTAGTGATTTCAGAAAAATTTCTAAAATAATTTAAAAAAGTATATTCATATATAGTTAACATTTCTTTTACAGAATGTAACAGACCTAGTCCACAATATTTTATGGATGAATACCTGATTAAATTACGAATCGAAATTGTTCAAAGGACATGTGCCTAATCTAAACCATCTCAGATATATAAGATATTCGATTAATTGAAATATTTTATTGATTGCAAATTATATATTGAAGTTCATCAAATTTCGAGCGGTCAGACTATTTTTTATGAGATTATTTAGGGCCTCAAGCAAAGATATCATTAATAAGTGAACAATTTCGCAAATATTTATTTCTAAACACGTAGTCGTCAAGCTTAACACGATTTTGTAACAATTTGAAACAATATTTTTGTAACAGTTCAGAATTTGCACATATTCCTTGAAAATTTTCAACTCATAATTTAGTCATGTATTCACCCATCAAATATCATGCACTAGGTTTGTTACACCCTGTATATTATGAACAGAAATAATACAGTAATAATTAACATGATAATAATAATAAATAGGATAAATGTTATCATTCTTTTCTATTGCAAACTGATCTAATATTTTCTACAAATTAAATGTATCAACTAGAAAGATATACATAAAAAATCAATTTATCGAAAAAATATTTTATTTGCTACTGAGATCGATTTAAATTGATTTTTTCTGTGTATCTTTCTAGTTGATACATTTACTTTGTATTAAAATACCACAGAACTATGTTCTGAAAAAAATTCAACTTCACAATAATAATGTGTTCTTAAAAATAATAATATTTTCTCTTACAAAACCATCTCACTTTTGTGACTTACTTACTATCCAAAAATATCACTTCACAGAGACATAAACGCAGTTTACCAAAAGCGATGTTGCCACCATAGAGGCATTAACCGTTAATGGAGAATATTCCCTAGCGATAGTTTCAGAACGTGCATCATATCAGCATTAACAATGCAAAGGCTTTATTTCACTACCCTTATCCAGACCACCAATCCCTACCCCCGCTCCTCTCATCACCCTGTGAGAAGTATCCTGCTAATCCAGGGGACTAACGCGCCCTACTCCGGAGAAATTCACAATGCCTTAAGACAGTCATTAAGATGTAAGGACATTATGAAAATAATTTTGGATAATAATTTCCGTTTTTTTTCTGAATAAACTCGTGATTTTTTTGTTAATTCCTGTACAACATCAAAGCATTGTTGAATTTATTTTTTATTCTATCTAAAAAGATTGTTTAATGATGCTTTTTTTAGAGCATTGATCAAATCTTTCACAATACTATGATGTAAAATTTAATAAATTTATCAACTAATACGATATTTCCTTACAATTTTACAATTCAAATTTTATTCGATATCACTTAGTTCGATCAATAAGACTTTATTTCAATATAAAAATCTTTTATTTATTTATTTACAAAAAAAAGAGTTTCAATGAAGCATCCATTAAAATCAGAAAATTCTCAGAAAAAGGCACACAATATTTAAGCTAAATAAATTCAACAGGGGCGAAATATGCAAATTGTATTTATAAAAGAAATAATTGTATTGTTCAACAGAAAATCTGACTATAATTTCTTTGTGTTTATTCTATATTAAGTAACATCAAAAGCACTTTTTTGTAAAATAAAAATCATTAAAAATATTTTTCCACACAACCAAGATTATTTATCATATTTTTTTAATTATATACGTCATTCAACTGTTTACTAAGTGTGCAAATACGTTGGAATGTTTTTTTTTTCGCATTTCCCGTATTGTATATTTTTCTATATTTAATCTAAAAAATAAACCGACAAGAATAATTGGTAGGGAATGAGAACTAAAAATTGGCGCAGCGTGACGAAGAGAAAAGTGGAAGAACTTTTACGTATTCTATGCTGAGCCCACTTCAGCGCGCGAGCTGTAATGACTAAAGAGCCGATACTCCCGGCGATGCATCCCACAACAAAGGATATTGAAAAACAAAGTTCCCAATGAGCATTCAAAGGCAGCATTCCGACTTATCTTTATTCCGCCAACAAAACGTCGTCCTCTTTGTGGAGACTATATTTGTTTTACATCCACTTATACTTTTTTCCTCGTCAACAAAGGAGAGTAGCGGTCTAGCGTCGTCTGTTATTCAAAGGCTTTCAAAGAATTCTTCCTAATTATTCCTTAGATACCGCCGTAAGAACTGCGTGCGACACGACACCCGCTTTTCCTCGAATCAGAACGATAAAAATGTGCGAAACGACGTACACAATGAGAGCTTTCATTATTAAGGTGTGTTTTGTGCAAATATTGTGGCCGTTTAAATATTTATGTCAAGCTTAACAAAAGTATCGTTTTGAGAGATAACAGGAAATTTGTACTCAACAAAAGTTGTTTTATACATTACAATAATTGTTTTTGTGTGAGAAATTAAGTGTTAAAATATCTTTATATCTATATTTTAACACTGTCAAAATTATCTACTACAGATATACCACAGACCAGTAAATATACCACAGTACTATATACCACAGACCAGTAAATGAATAGACATGAAATAAAGTAAACATATAAGATAGGGGTGTAGAATATTAGTTGTGGGACGAGGAGCATTCGACAAACATTTTTTTGGTAACATAAATCTAAAAAGTATTTACTCTTCGAAAATTAAATCTATGTATAAATTTTCAATGCATATTATATTGTCAGTGTTTAAATTTTCGTTCTAATCGAGTAATATATTTTTAAAAAGTCTCGGAGCTATTTGATTGCGTAATTGGTACCAAAATTATCACGTGGATGATACCAAAATCCATATATTGAAACAAGGAATTTGTGTTAGTTCATGTCTATATATTTGGTAGTCTGTGAACTAAAATGCTAATTTAATGTATTAATTATAAATATGTACATATAAAATCAATTTAGTCGAAAAATATTGTTTTTTTAGCGCAAAAAAATAATGTTTTTTTTTTAGCGCAAAACAATATTTTTCTACAAAATTGATTTAATATGTACATATTTATAATGAATACATTAAATTAGTATTTAAAACATCACAGACCTATGTTCTGAATAATTACAACTTCACAATAACAATGTGTTCTCTTTAATAATGTGAACTAAAACATAATATTCTAGTTTTTATCCATCTAAAAAAGATAACGAACAAAATTTTTTATATAACAATCTAAAAAAAAAAACTCAAACTTTTTTTTTTTCTGTGTTTTGGCTGTGATGAAACAAATATCAAATTCATTTCACGATCACGTGGTTACATTTATTACCTCTAACATTAATACGAATTGAAATTAATTTTGATGTGAGAAGAATATGAAATATTTATAGTTATAATTTAATTTAAAATTAAATCAGGCAGAGCAAAAAGCAGAAATCTGTGGCAAAACGATTCTACTGAATGTAGATTCCTTATTCAGATAGAGGAATAAAACGGAATGAAAGTGTAAATAGCAAAAATGTCTTCCGAAGTAAAATAAAATGTATTTTTTTAAAATTTAGTTTAAACCATTTTATTTCAGTTAAATCCAAAATGAACAAATCAAAATTAGTCAAGGTATACAAGAATCCTTAAGGATTGAATTGTTTACGATAATTTTTACTAACATTTTAAATTACTCCAGGTAGTCTTATTAACTTCATTGTCTGTTAATTTTTAAAAAGAAAAATTAATATTTGTCACTAATAAGACAGGCAATATATATTTGGTGTATATTACGTTTTTTTTTTGTTATTCTATTCAGAAAATTTTATGTAGATACTTTGCTTCGTTATACAGTAAAACATATTTTAAAATAATAAAAATGAATGTTTGGTAGTGCTCTATCAACCATAAATGTGAAACCGTTTATGACATGGGTCAACATAATATTAATCTTAGTAACTTAATCACTAAATTAACTTAATTAATTAATTACGTAATCCCAAACCCGGTTTTACGAATAATTTATTTTTCTTTGATCGAATCATTATTAAGATATGGGATCCTATCATAGGGTCACTCCTGTAACTCAAATATAAAACAAATACAAAATATTCAAACAGCCAGTGAAAAAAACTGTAAGACTGGAAGCATTTAAATTGAGGCATAATCTAAAATTGTTTTATTCTTCCGTAAACGTTCATCCTGTACACGGGCTGTTCTCGTAATATAAGAAAATTATAACGATGCTCTAAATGGGGTGGCTTCACACGGAAAAAATACAAGAGATGAAGGTAATCTGAATTTAACAATTCCCAAAATCACCAATAAATATAGATCTAGAACTGTAGAATTCGTTGTTCCTACACTAAAAAATAAACTACCTAGGTTTTTACAAAAGAGTACGCTTTCTCTCAATTTGGAAGAAATGTTAATAAAAATGGCTTACCGATAATAACCTGTCTCACCTGTAAGCATGAAATAAATTATTTAAATTGTGACTGATTAGTTGTTATGTTTTAATTATATTAAATGTAATAAAATGGATATAAATGTACATGCAGACAAACGTTTTGTGGGTCAATTCAAAAATAAAAATAAAAATAATGTATGAGAAAAAAAAAATATAATAATTATAGACTTAATTTCTCATCTCACCAAGATCGGAAGCTGTTTTCATTAAACTATTATTTTAAATTTAGCAAGAGTATAATATATGAACCATAAATAAAACTTCTAAACTAAGTATTGTTTCCCAATTCAATGTGAATGTGTAATGTTTTTAAAAACACTCTTATTTTATTAAGTGAAAGAAAAATATTTTTTTCTTCTTCTTCTTCTTTTAAATAGGCAATCCACCCTTCAAGAGTAATTTGTGCCATTAATCAAGTTAAAACATTATTTTATATAAAAAAGTACAATAATTATATAGAATAGGAAATATAATATTACAAGTCAATACCATTGGCATTCAAATAATTTGCCATTATGTAGATTAAATGTGGCGAGTTAAGGGAAATAAGATGACACAAATTAACCGAGAGTTGAAAATTACCATTGACGAGATTACTGTAAAAAAAACTTATGATCCGCAATGGATAGGCAAAAAATATATGGTCAAGGATATCCTCCTCAGCACCACACTTACACATTGGGGACTCTATTAAGTTCAATCTGAATAAATGTGAGGCTACCTGGCAATACTCAATTCTCATTCTAGGGATATTTGATATTGTTCTTTTGGAGAACCAGCGGTGCGGGGAATAGATCTTTGAATTATTTTAAGCTGATTATTCTTATGATTATTTGGATCCATCCATTGTTCAGTACAAATAGAATTCGTATGTCTTTTGCCATATTAAGTCTGTTATACATCGGGATATGGAATTGATGAGCAAAAACTCCGTAAATAATGGCCTACTTGACCAATCAGCACATTCGTTTCGTTTATGTGCAGGAATCCAAACGAATGACACCTGTTTATTGTTGCTGTCCAAATTAAATAGACATCTTCAGATGGAAAAGATTATCTCATTGTCTAGCCAAACTTTCATATTAGCCGAGAGGTATTTAATTTAATTTTTTCCGAAAAAACCGATAAATCTGAGAGAAGTCTTAGCTTCACGTTTATTTCTAATTGAGGTATCAAAACTGCAGCACCGCAATAGAGTTGTTTTATTATTACCATATTACTTATATTATTTGTATCAACGGTATCGTTAATAAGTACGTACAACTTCTGATTAGAGAAAATTCGTAATTCATTAAATAACTACGATTATTCTGTCCAAAAATAAAAAACTTATTTTTAATGTGTTATCCTTAAACATAATATGTATAAGTTGTATTAATGTTTCCAAAATTTAATAAAAATTAATGAATCAGATTTTACTTAAAGGTGTTTGAGATTCCGTAAATGTAAAGTAGATTGCTTTCAAATAATGGAACGATAGATGTATCAATTTGAAAATGTAACATATAAGTTTGAAAATATGTTGGTGTAGTGTAATAGGTTAACGCATTTCCCCGAATAGGAAATGATACAGGTTCAAATCCCGGTAGCAACAACAATATTTTTTCGATAAATCGATTTTATCTGTATATCTTTTTCATTGATACATTTAATTTGTGTTAAAAACTTATTTAACTAATTGTTTATTATTTTATTTAGACATCTGTACAATAAAATGTGTACAATATCTATTTATTGAATACTATTATTATTTGCATATTTTTTTAATAACTATGTTATTTAATTTCTTAATTATATAATACATCAGGAATAAATACCCAAACGTATTTAAAATGATATTAATAAAATAAGTATTTTTCGGTGAGCAGTTTGTCGAAACAAATATATTCATAAAAGTAAATGAAAATAACTCTGGAATGAGTGGATAATTAGCGGAGAAGTGCGATAATAAAACAGTCAGCCCATGTTCAATTTTAAATATCAATTGTATTTACAGTTCTCTATAATTCAATATTTAGAAAATATAAAAGCTTTTACATATTATAGTTTAAATATTCCGTATTAATTACTGAAGTTATTGGACTGCTTTTATGGACTGCCTTGTAGAAATACAGTAATATATAAATATACATATATTTTAATTTTAAAAAATGCCTACACAGAATATACATGTATCACATTAATATTCTTACTTATTCAAAAAAATCTATGCTATGAAAATATAACTTAATTGCTAGTCTCCTGGAACGAGCACTAACTGAAAGAGTTTTTTTTTTAAGGAGAACACATTCGTATTGTGAAGTTGCAATTTTACAGAACATAGATCTGTAATATATATATATTTAATGAATACATGTAATTTGTATTAAGACTAGGAGAGTATTTAAACCACTATACCAACAATCACGTCATTTTATTTGCTCGTTGGCTGAATGTAAACATTACTAACGATACAATATTCGAGGGTTAAATCCCTGCATCCCTGTGAATTATATTTTCAATCCGTCTGGTAAGATAAATTGAAATTGTATTACGTTAACAATTTTTTTTTTAAATTACCTCGATTTAAAAAATAACTACCCCTGTATTTCCAGTATCGCAGACACGGTTTAAAATAGAACTTCATTACATGGTCATTATAGTCCAGAGGAAAGAACGTTAGACGAAAAATCTGTTTCGTTTACAACATCCTTTTTATTTTTCCTACAAACAGAAACACTATTTTTAAAAACTCATAGTACAGGTGACGTAACATTTGGTGAGGTTTTAGAAACTAGTCGAACCGTTGAAATTTATTATCATTTTATGAAATCGGTAGCATTGGGTTATCAGAAAATTTAAAAAAAATCACGTATATAAAATACAGCCACACTATTTTTTTGTTAATTAATATTCTTTCGATGATCACATGTTTACAAGTTCCCTATTATATAGTTTTTCGGGCAAGATAGAATATTTCGTATTCAGACCCCGAATCAGCAAGCCTTCGGACTGAATAATGCAGAAGTCTGTAACAAAGAGATTTTTGCAAAATAAGAAAATTATTACCGAAAGCCTCGCGATATCCGTGATGTCAATTTGAATGTTTTCATTCAATTGGTGGAATGGTTTTTGTTTTGTTAAATTTGGTTGCCCATTTCTTAGTCGTGTCCAAATCATATTCTGACCTAGTTCTCCATTTAACTAGCAAAATTCGTGAGAAGAATAAAAGAATGAAACTCCGTATTCTTTATAATTTTTCCTACTAGAAAAACATAGTGAAATGTAATTTTATATACAAATATAATCTTTTAACCCATAATTTATAGCTATTTTATAGTTGTAGGAATAAATTTTCGAGATGTTATTCTTCCTCAATAATAAATTTGTCTTACACACCAATTAATAAAATATTTACAAACAAATGTAATTCATGATATTTGGTATTTATGCAAAAAAATTATTCAAACTAATTCAACATTTTGTATTCATCTTCTCCGAGATACAATAAAATACGTTTGAAATAAGGTGGCGAATGCATTTTTATGACGGTGTTTTACATTATTTACCTGTAGATAGTCTGGAAGTTAATATACAGATGTGTCTTTGAAATAAATAAGTAATCAAAACTTAGAAAAAATAGAAAAGTTTATTTGACAAGTTTTCTGTGAGAGATGCATGTTACAATAATCACAATTATCCATTACACACTTCACCTCATTCAAAGTCTGTTACAACTTGCTACGGTCGGAAGTGACGCCACGTGATACCGTTTCCGGTGCCGGGACGCCCGAGACGTCCGGAAACCGAGACTGCAGCATTTCAGACTCTTGCCATACACACTCCCTCGAAGATCCAAGGAGCCAGTGAACCATTAAAAATATTTGTAAACAAAGCCGTAATAAATAACTAAATTAGATTTTTGTAACACGCGTGTCATTTAAAAATTATACTAATTTAATTTACATTCAAAATTCATTTATATTAAACAAATAATAGATATCTCATAGAGACGAAGCTATTTTTTTATTATTATATTTTAATGATAATAAATATTATATCATATGTAATAATTAAAAACTCGATAGCTGTAATGATGTAACTTATAAAATGTATTTATTATTTTAATTAACTTTTTTTTTGAGTAACAGCAATTACTTAATAATAATTAATGTGTATCCATATAACGTCTCACAATATCGAAATAAACAATAATATTTCAAATTAAATATTAAAATCACATTCGACTCGAATTAGCTGCAAGCTCGTTCAAAATGGCACTCTGTAGGCCCTCTAGCGGAAAATGCTCAAAATCCTTCAGAATCTGGAATTTTAATCTTATTGTCATACTTTTGTACCATTTATGTAATATTTCTCTGGACTTACAATCTTATTTTCGTATCAATTCTTGTATATAAAATCTCAATGTCTTTCTGTTTTACGCATATGGAATTTATTTTATGAGAAGTGTCCTTTGAAGTATGGATATGTTCCTTTTTTATTTTAAAGATATATTTTCAATATAATAAACTTAACAAGTATCAAAAATTTGAAAATTGGAATCCCGTAATGCCTCTGTACTATATCCTTATTATATATTGCGTTTCTCATCTACTATCTATGACTTATTGGACGTCTTAGATGTAGTCTCTTTTTCCAGTAAAAAAAAATGCCAAAGTAGCGAAAATGTCGAACGTGTTTTTAATATATCTAGGTTAATATTACTTAAAATCACTAATAGTACAACATAGTTGTCTTTATTACGAGTAAAAAAAATACGTATTCTAGCAAAATCGTACCAGACGACTGTATATTATAATGACGACAGTATATTGACATCTGTCATAATTTCCTATCTATGCTGTCTATGGGAAGGGAGAAATCTTATTTACCTTAGAATGGAGCACTTTTTTAGTCGCAATATCAAAACGACGATTTTTTGTTATGTTTGCGATTTAATATTTGTCAAAATCTGCTGAAAAAACCACTCATTCGATTCCGTCTTTATTTAAAACCATTATATCAACTGATTTTTTTAGCATTTTTGTGTTTATTATTGTCTATCCGCGTTTCTTATTTATCATTTAGATGTCATTTTTGTTCATTTTGACATCTAACTTACAAAGGTGGAATAATTTTTATTACATCGACATTTTATTTACGTGTGGTATGTTTTGGGGAAAGCTCTATCATTGAAATATAGATTGTATTGAGACCTTGACCGCGCAGCGATCACGAATGACAGCGTAGCGGTCACCAATAGCTGCGTAGTGGCCACAATATCCGCCCACAGAACCTAGCAGTAAGCAATCGGCAACAGCTGATTGCTTATTTGCTAGTACGTATTATTTTTCTGAATAGAAAAGAACACGAAATACACAGCTTAGGATTTACAAACAACGGTAACGATCTTTATGTTAAGAAATAGCTTGAAACGTTTATGTTAAGAAAACTAGCTTGTTGGTCCATTAGAATGAAGCTCAAACCTCCGATCACTGCATTACTAGGCGAGTATCTTATCTGCAAGACCAACGTTATGTCATTATTTAAATTATTACGTTTATTCACAGAAACTATTAGATTTCTGACTTCCGCATTTTTTCTAGAACGGATATAATGCACTACGTGTAATTATTAGAATTATGTATTTCTCTTATGTTTTAGTGTATTTTTAAATTCAACACTTTCTCATATAAATTAAAAACATCAACTTACATAAAAAAAACAAAAATCTTATTTGTTTTTAATGTAAGTAGGCAATGTATATGTGTAATTTTGTTTTTAAATAAATTAAAACGATCATATTTAATTGAATAACCGAGGTTCATTTTGGTGCAATTGAAAAAATTCATTTCGCATTCGAACGTAAAACTTCGCGACTTTGCAATTGTGGTACACAAAAAATGACTTGGCCAGCAGCCTGGATCGTATCCGGGGCCATTTCAGTATCCCAAATAGCCGAAACAACCTTTCATAAATCCTGAAACAACATGTTGCCATGAGCCGAGAAGCTAGCGCCGCGCTGAAAAACTGTTTTGCTGTCAAACATAATTGGTAGAATTTCATTTAGTTTGCATACAATACAAACTCTAAAATTTATTAATTGAATTTTTTACGGTTTTGAAGCTATTTGTTTCCTTTGTATACTGATATTTTTGCTAGAATGTGTTAATTACCTTTTTTCTCTCTTTTCGTTAAAAAACATTTTTATTTAAATGTGACTAGTGTCTTATGAGCATTGAGAATTATGAGAGGTTACTCGGTAAAAAGTGTTCTAGTTTCGGTAACTTGGTAGAGATTTTGACATATTATTCGATGAAAAACTGTCATCCGCTCCATACATTAATGAAATTACGAATAAAGTTATAAAATGTATTGGTTTTGTATTAAGAACGGGGAAAGATATCAGTTCACTTAAATCTCTTTAAAAATATATCAACAGCTTTGATTTATAGCAATTAAAAATATAACTTTACAGTTTGGTTTTCATTCTACAAAGTACATGAATTAAAATTAGAAACGGTTCTATAAAATTTAAGTTTTATTAACTTAGCATTCTTAATTTAACTAACTTGTGTAGAAGAACTTTGAGTGATATATTATTTTTATTTGAAATAGTAAATAGAATGCTGGATGCGCTTAAATTAACTGAATTGATTTTATACCATGTTCCCGCGCGAAGTACTAGGTCGCTGGTGCTGTTTCATGTAAATGCTTCATACATAAATTTTTATAGTAACGCACGCACACAAAGACTTCACAGGCTTGGGAACGATTTTGGTCTTGTAAATATATCCCGATACGTTAATTGCTTAAATATTATACAAGTCTGATGTATTTGACGCTGTACTGAGACAAAGGTATAATTGATTACAGTATTTAAGGGACAGAATTTATTTAACATAATTTTTTTTTGCCTAATTTAAAAAATATATTTTTGTCAATTTATAAATATTTTTAAAATTTTATTTAATCTTTTAATGTTATTTTGTTCTTCTTATTCTCAAGTTAATATAATATACTTCTACAAATTTTTATGTTTTTTATTTCTATCAATTTTAAATTATTTTTTTTTTATACAGGTTATCAAAAGTACCGTCATAATAAACTGCTTTTAATGATGGTTTTAAGATTACTTCTTAAAATAATACATATACGTACCTATAAAGTATGATGAAACTATGTAAGACGAAGCGCTTGTGCTGCGAAAATTTGTTTATTTGGATTTTTACGAGGTCGAATCCCTGATCATCATCAAGGCATGAGATTTTGAAACACATACGTACTGTATCTTATCACTTTTTTATCGCATCTTCTACATTCCTACGCTTTCTTACACATGATTGTTTCTTACACGTACTCCTAGCATTGTTTATAAAAAATATATTAATCTCATTATACATATGTTAAATTATTAACCCTATTTAGTATGGATTAAAGTGGATATTTTTTCATATCTATGAGAGTGACAGCTTTTGGGTTGGCGAGAAAACTTTGTTGCATATCTATAATTACCTCTAACCGATCTTTGCTAGTAAATGCACAGATGTGGCTTATGAATAATTAATCCTTTAAAATGAGATCATTTCCAACTTATGCGTATTGAGAAAAAATGGAGGTAATGGTAAGATAAGATTAAAATTTATTGACAAATTTTTAGTGTTTCACATGTGAAGTAAACTACAATAACAATAATATAACCAACTTATTGAAAATATGTGTAATTTTTGGATTACAAACGATTTTTTTGTATGCGATGATCGATGATGCGTTAAATCTATAAAATATATATGCAGGTATATAATATATTGATATTATACATACTATTAAAAAACGCTTATTTTAATACCTATTATTTTTTATAGGTACATAGGTTACAATTATATAGGTAGTATAAATAAGCTCATAGTTCATAAGGGTAACATAACACTATGGTAACCTACCGTTAACTTAAACAAATTAAATTATTTATTTAAACTGATCAATTTATATCATTGTAAAATAAAAGAATACGTATATTTTCATTTGTCTATACATTTTCGAAAATAATGTTTCTAATAATCAAATTAAATGCTGCCTTTTGGGAACAACTTTCGGCGATTTTAGAAATAAATTAGGGGTAGAATAATATGGTTATTACTTCATGTTCTTAATTATGATATGATAGTTTTATAAGCAACTCTATTATTTTGTTGTCCTTACAAAAATATTTCTTTCAAAATTGTCGATAAAAAAAAATATTTGCCTACATATTTTAACATACATTAATATACCCCCAGAACGAACGTATACTAACGTTATGAACGTAAAATTTCTCAATTTGATACTATGATTTAGTACAATCATTGATTGTCGCGTTACATTACCCACCAAAGGATACGGTCGATAATTATCAACAGGATGGTAATTTGTTGACGGAAGCTTGGTGTTACACGAAAGCTTGGTGTATAATCTTATAAAATGTTTTAGAGATATCAAAGCCAAAATGTTTTTAATACTTCCCATAAATGTATCACATATGCGAGAAAATCGCACAAAAATAATAAAATAGTTCATATTATTTATACATTACCCTGAAAACCTAACCTGTAGCCACCTGAAAACATTAAGTTCGAGAAACGTATCACAAAAATAGAATCTGTTTACACAATAATGATTATTTAACTTATTTTTCAGTTAGTGACAGTTGTAGGAAACCACAAAGACTCCTCTGTACTGGAAGATTTTTCCAAATCATTACGAAAAATCACAAATCGAACCGCAACCCCACTCCATCGTCTTGATGTGAAATAAAATAGCAAATGTGTGGGGAGAATCAAGGCTTCAGAGGGAGATTGTGACTACGGCGGCGGAGTAGAGTTCTCGGAGGGAGAGAGGGTTGTGGAAAGTTAGGTTAGTATGAGGAGCGTGTGGAAAAACGTTACGGGACTCAAAGTCGTAAACGTCGTCCGGTGCCTATTTTCCTTGCAAACTTTTGTCGATTGTAAATGAAGAACAGTTCTTTGGAAAAATTCAGGTGCCATGTGAGAATCAAAATATTTACTTACAAGTAAGCATACTAAACAATATATTTCATAACTAATTATTTAATCACTAAGTTAATAATGGAAAAATATTATAAACAATTGGGTTATTTATTATTTGATTTCATACATACTTAAAAATATTTATATATTTATCTGATAAAACAAGTAAATAATTATTAAAATAATATAGTTTAGTAGAAATATTAGATATTAAAGAATCCCTTATTACTAAATCAAATATAATTAACAATCGACTAAATCTTACATCATTCACCATTTCTCCCTCCCGTTCCCATCGCTATGTCTCTGTCCGATATTTTTATTTTATTTTATATTTTGTTATATTAGTGTGTACGTTTATGATGAAGGCCCAGTAGTATCGCAAATAGTCAACGCTATATTAATCAAAATAAACTATTCATAAATCGTAATTTAAAAAAATATATAATCACTTATATCTAACCTACTCTAACGATAACGCTATATCACAAAGTAATTAATTAATATTATTTGTCGTTTTGAATTTCACTATTTGGACACCGAGCAAAAATACCTAATTAATTTCTAACACGCGTTGATAACGTTCGTCAAAAAATTTTGCATTCCCTGATCGTATTTATCAAAATCATAAATATACATTTTAACGCACTTTAGTGATAAATTATATTTAATAGTAAAACACTCAAACGTTCCAAAATATGTCGAAGAATAACGACATAGTATTTTGGAAGCAAACAAATACGCGGGGTAGTAATTTTTTGAATGTATTGTGACGTCATTGATCAAAAACTTTTAACATGTTGTGTGGCGATGGCGTGGTAATTTCATTTGTGGAAATATGATTCTATACTTATATTCAAAGTAACTACTAAAAACATATTTATGACCGGTTAACTCCAAGACAGTCCTTCCTGGAAGAATTCTGATCCGTTCTTCCGACACCTTTTTTTCTGTGCACTCCTTCCTAAGTGAACAACACGAAGACTCTTATGGTCTTATCTGGCCCCTCATGGGATATCTTCTTCGAATATGTCGAAGAATACCTCCCGTGAGAGTTGATTTATGAAGTTTTCTTCTCTTGTCTGTTTGGTTCGCGGGTTGATTTTAAATCATAACTTTGTTTTATATCAAATATAATTGTGCAAGATACTGTATTCATGAACACAGTTTATCAATTTATTTTTTAAATGTCATTTGATACTTATTTTTATTTTTACCTACTAGATTTCAAAATAATAAAATTAATGAATATAAGTCAATTTTAATATAAAGTATTTTTATTAATATTTTTAGAAATATAATATATTGGTAAATTTTGACCTTAAACACTTATGTAACTTTTATTTTCCTAATAATTATTTACAGAATTATATTTTTATTACATGGAATGGAATTTTGGCCTAGTAATTTCAAATTATTTTTTTATTGTTTTGATTTAAGTATCTATATTTTAAAATTAATTTAATCAAATACGCATCAATACTAAAATATCCTCCTTATAATAATTGTTTACGCCCCTCTGTTTGTTTGTATATGTCGTATAGCAATATAAAACAAACATATGTTGACAGCTGTTCGTGTCGCGTAGTATAAAATATAAAACAACCAAGTTTTCCTGTCAGTTATATAACGTAAAAGAATTATGTTGTCGTGTCAAACAAAGTGTAATACAATAGAAATTAAACATTTATTCAGTTACCAACATACAACATGAAAATGCTGAAACCCTCATTGACTCTTTCAATAAAATGTCATGCAACGTAACGTGAAAATGTTGAAGCGCTCGGTGACTCTTTCAAAAATATATCTTGCAACGCTACGTGAAAATGTTGAAGCGCTTGGTGACTCTTTCAATAAAATATCGCGCAACGCAACGATAAAATGTTGAAGCGCTCGGTGACTCTTTCAAAAATATATCTTGCAACGCAACGTGAAAATGTTGAAGCGCTTGGTGACTCTTTCAATAAAATTCAGAGCGGGATGAATCGTGCAAGGCAACGTGATAAAGAAAATGATGAATAAGCCCCAGAATATCGTGCAAAAGTGTGGTCACTATCTCAAACAAGTAAAGTACATAATGTACGTTTATATATTCTTTGATATTATGAATAAATTGAGGGTTATGAAAATTATAAATTTCTCGTATTTATTAATGGATATTAAGTAATTATAAAAAAATATATTTTTATTTTTACTTATATAAAATATTTGTATTCTTCCCACATCTTAATTGTTTTTGTCAAATAAAATATTCTTATTACTGTAAAACTTATATTTTTTTAAATGAATGATTTAATTTGATAAATGGTTTCAATTGATATGTATTTGTATTTTATGTATGCATAATTATAAATAATTTAGATAAACAAACTAAATACAATCAAAACCCAGTGATGGTTGTATTAAAAACATAATTTATGATTAATTAATTAATAACATTTTAACTAATTAACTCTATCTTATAGCAATTTTGCAAGATTTGTTTCGTCCATTCTTGGGTTAAGGAAATATTAACCATTTTTTATAATTTCTGGAGGGAAAAGTTATTTTTGATGTTTCCTTTCATACAATTACGAATGAAAAGTTTAAATATGAGATATACTTGTATATCAATTTTTTGCGAAATTTTTCTCATCGTGTTTATAAGTTTATTAAGCGAAACATCCTTGCTTTTGTTGCAAATACCGTAAATAAGTTTTTAATAGACGCCCATCATCTTGTCAAAGTTATCCAAAAACTCTGTTCGGATATTCTCACACACTTACGCTTACTAACAAGTCGTATCCCCAAATGACCGGTGAGATATTCCCCAGGCAGTAAAACAAACGGCTGGTGTGCCGAGCACCATTCATCCCTACGAGATCCGAGGCTAGTTAGGACGGTGTGTGTTTTTATAGTGTCTGGAACAATCTCTTCTATGTATTCAGTTGCGGGAGCTCCTTGGGTGTTGTGGCTCCGAATGGCTACGAAAGGCAAATGATACTAAAATTCGTCTGGGATTTTGCGACTATGTAGGGTAGTTAAAAAAAAACATAATTTTGCTATTTAAATTAAGCTCTTATTTGTATTTGATTCATTTTATTTAGTATTTGGGAAGTATTTTTGATAGAAACGGATAGACTGAGAAAGATATTGAAAGGAGGGCGACTGCTGGGAACAAAGTGAACAGCGCTTTTTATGAAATAATATCTAACGGGAACTTGTCAACCGAGACAAGTCTAGTGGTATACAATGGTGTCCTAGTACCAACACTAATGTATGGAAGTGAGACCTAAATCTAGCAGCTTTGACAAAGATATTGATAGGAACAAAGGTATACTGAATGCAGTGGAAATAAGATCACTTAGGCGTATATGTGGCAGATCCATTTATGATAAAAGTAGAAGAGAATAAGCTGATGAAGCTAATTAAGGTAATCTTAGCATAGTCAACATGATTAAAAAAGGATCACTTAGGTGATTTGGTCATATTGAACATATGTAAGAGAGATATCAGAAGAGAAAGCATGTGTTAATGGCATCAGAAATAAAAGATATCAGCGAAAGACTTAGTATGACCAGTTAAACTAGACACCGAAAGATGGTCATGTTAGAAGCCTCGATAATATATGAGTTTATATGAGAAGACGTATGAATGTGGATGAGATGAAAATTATGTGTCAGAATAGAAGAGTTTGGCATTATATTCTCTTTGCCTACTCCCGCGAGAAACGGTGTGATGGATGAATTTTTTGGACATATGTTTTTTCTCATATTATTTTTTCCCTGCACACACATACATAATTATAAAAATATCGGTTCAATACACTTGAAATGCTACATAATATAATATAAAAAAATATTATTTCCCGTATTTATGTCTCGAAATATATGTGTAATATCATCACAAAAAAAAAAAAAAATCCGTTTATATCATTAGATGATGTCCTAAAAATATTATTTATTAATGTAGGTATAAACCTAAATATACCTACATTAAATTCAATAAGCAAGTTTAATATCACATGTTTGCGTTATACTCTCAATGTGAAATCAATATGACATTGCACATACGTGGGTACACGACCTGTAGCTAGCGAGGTGCGCTCTAAGAGCAATAGCATGTCATATCTTTTTTCAGCACACTATACTGGAGCATATCTTTGACGATATATTATGACTTCGACGTCCATTGTGCTTAATGATCAATAGGTTCTTTCCTTCGTTATGACGAGCATAATGGGGATGACGCAATGACGCCGCCAGCCCTCTGTTGTCTGTGCCGAACAATCCACTGTTAGGGGAAAGTTTGACGTACAAACTGAAAATGAGACATATGGTGGTGCACAAAGTTCTGAACAAAGCACAGCCTGTATTTGCTGAGGAGAAAATACATTTTTAAATAGGGTGGATCAGTCAAGTCTTTCTGACAATTAAACAGGTGAATTATTTTTCGAATCGTATTGATTCTTAGATTGTGGACCCTTTATGGCCTACAATAATATTAAATACTAATTTAATGTATTAATTATAAATATATACATATAAAATCAATTTTGTCGAAAAATATTATTTTTGCGCTACCGGGATTCGAACCTGAATCTCTATTTCCAATCCGGGGAAGTACGCTACCAATTGTGTTATAACGCCAGTATTTTTCATGACAAATTTTCGAATCTATATGTTACACTTTTTCAAATAAATATATCTGTAGTTCCATTATTTGAAATCCATCTACATTGTTTTTACGGAATCTCAAATACCGCAGACGCCAGAATTATCAACTACAAACCATGAAGTCATTTATAATATGTGACAGTTATTTGTGTCCAAGCCATCCCAATTGAGATCGTTCTAAATGCAGATCCTTCTGTATTTAGAACTGGAGACTTCATGTTGAGGATCTTCTTTGGTGCAATATTCGATTATATTTTTGGAAAGCGAAGGAAGATTTATAATATTTTACACAAATAAATAGTCCAGGTAACTTACGTTACATAATTTGTTATTGAAGGTTCTTTATAATACTATCATCCATAATTGCCGTTTGTAATATTCTAGATCAAAATAAACTCCTGATTCAGTGAATTTATTAAATTATTATGAATCTATCAAAATATATATTTGGATCAGAGCGCTTAACCATAAAGTTAATAAAGATAATCGTCTCAAAATGTACGCAATGTTATATTGCGGATCGCAATCTACCTTAAACACATTTTAAGTAAAATCGTTTAGATAATAATAAAAATTGTTAAATATCTCTGTTAACATTTTTTGCACTTTATTTTCGAAATTTTTAATATTTCTTACAAATATGTTTTATTAATTTTAATGTAGATTATTTAAAACTTTGTTTTTAACCACTTTATGAGTTATGTTTAATACACCAACAGGTTTCATAAAATTTTATTTTCTTCATAAGGATACCAAATTTACTAACTAAAACCAAATTTTTCTAATAATTATGAATCTATATGCCAATTTGCACAACTTAAATCATCATAAAGATTCATTTTTTAAATAATATAAATATTTTTGTAAACAGAATATGAATAATATTAGAACAACTTAAGATATTTGGTTTTAGTTAGTTAATTTAACATCCTGATAAAGGGAACGCTATTTTCCGAAACGAGTAAGCCCATTAAATAAAACTCACAAAGTGGTTAAAAACAAAGTTTAAAATGTTTCACTTCACCCTTGCATATATACTTTAAACTATTATTGATTTTGTCGATGATATTAATTAATTTTTATTGTATCAGTTGTGATTTGCAGAAACAATTTATTGATTAATAAATGCTGCCATATGTATTTTTAAATTTTCATAATTTACAATTTCAGATTCGTTTGGTATTAAGCGAATAAACAATCAAATCTGATTCTATATAAAAACGCATATATCAGTCTTCATTTAAAAGGAAAAACTCATCTAAAAAAATGATCCTGGACGATGCAAGCGATATCAGACAAAAGAAAATGCAATACCGTGGAAGTGCATTATGCACAAGAAGTATGGAGGAGAAAATATTTGTTTACGAAACTCCAATCGAGCTTTGGCTCAAAAGAAAGAGATGTGATGTTTCGCAGTTTACTTTTGTAGGGTTGCAAAGTTTATTAAAAGGAAAAGTTATCGTACCGAGAAAATAACTGCGGATTTTGATGTTTCAAATATTCACCAACTATTATTTTGAATATGAATATGTATTATTCAAAAATTTATTAATTTCACTTAAGCGTTATATATTTTATTTAATAAAACATGGCACTTATTATTTATTATTTATTTTTTTATAATTATTAATTTAAAATTGTTTCACGTAATTAAAATTAATTTGGAATCTTCAGCGAAGTATTTCCTTGTAGTGCTTATTCGGTTATCGAACGTTAGTATCATGTTGGCGATCATTATTTTGTTTGCAGCTGCTCGAAATAGTTGTAACTGTGGACTTTCCGAATAATTAGACATTCATATTTTTATTTATTATCTTTGTTTTATTAACCACTTAATTGAGTTTAAATACATCTACCGGCTTCGGAAATACAATTTTCTTCTTCAGGATGTCATGTCAGAATGCGAAATTACCCAAAACAATATTTTGTTCAAGGATACAAAAGCACTTAGTCAAAGTAAGGGATGGACGGTAATAAAAACTTGGTATTGTTAGACGCAGGTGGATCGACACAGCTTGGGTACAGCGGCGGTAATGCAGCGAACGTGACTAGAGTCACGTAGGAAAATGCACCTTAAGGGATGCATCACCATAGGCGACCAGTCTTCTGATATTCTCCGCCGGGAGAAGTGACTCCACCTAAGACGAGATTTTATTTTCAATTAGAAAATAAAATCAATATCGTCTCTAAAAGTATCAAGTAAGCGCTTCATAGATTGTAATTCCGGGAAAAATTTAAACTATTTATTCTCTGCGTTTAATTGTTGATGTGAAAGTATCAAAAAGTGTCCCGCTGGATCTATAAAAAGTTGATAAATATAATTGATGTAGCGAGAACCGACTGTCGCTATAGCAAAAGAATATCGCGTCCAGAGTCCCGGTTTGCCTGGATAACTGGGCATCGTCTTGTCATCAACTACAAACCTGAACTCCGTCACCCTACGCTGGCACTACAAGGAGCTGACCACACTTCAGAAAGAAGAAATTACCTAACAGTTATAACTAACTATGAGTTAGTTATGACATTCAGAAGAAGAAAATTATATTTTTAGAATCCTGTAGATGTATTTAAACTCAATTAAGTGGTTAATAAAACCAATATAATAAATAAACATATGAATTTTAACCACAAAGTTAATATTGCTTATTTTAAAAGAATTAGACATTTAATTTAGAATGTGCTTCGTCTTCGTCATCCATATAAAGGTACAGGGAACACATACCATCGAACCATTCATAATGTAACTAATAAGCTCTAATTTTGACCATCTGAAAAACATTATCAAAAAAAAACAAAAAATACAGACAGATCTAACCTTCAACCATTGGGAGTTGGATTACTCGGTAATCGATACAATAAAATAAACATTTAGGTTAGTTAATTCATTTTATTTTGAATACTTGAGTAGCTGTCTAGCCGTAACCAAATATTAGAGCTTACTTTACGTATATAAACGTTTCAATACCATTTCGTAGCAAAATGAAAATGTAACTCTAAAATTTATTACATTTTTATCTTTGGATGCCTTTAAGTTAAATTATATTTAGATATTTACATCACTTAGAAAATACTAAGTTAAAATAAGAAGATACCAAAATAATCCCATGTCATATTATTTTTATTTTACTAATTTTATCTAATACATAATTACTTTTTTTTAAGAATTATAAATAAACATTTTATTAAATACTAATTTAATGTATTAATTGTAAAGATATACATATAATATCAATTTTATCGAAAAATATCACACACCTATGTTCTGAATAATTACAACTTCACACTAAGAATGTGTTCTCCTTAATAAACATTTTATTAAGTACAAATATTTTGTTATTATTATTGCTATTTAATGCTCTATTGAATAAATAATAATAAATAAATAATGTATTTATTTGGCACGTATGACTAAGTATTTGATATCAATCGATATCGAACATCTCTGTATCAAATTGCAAAATTAGATAAACATAACATTGCCGTTCCGAATTCGTAAAAACTCTTTTGGCGCGACTTTTCGAATAAGTCGAAACCCATGTTATTGATACATTTCCCACCAAATTCCCATCCATAGACTTCCTCATGCTCATCTTGTCAGTATGAATTGTGACTTGTCAACTTGACTGATATTTGTTCAATCTCGATAGAATTCGCGGTGTGGACATTTCAGCTCCAGTGCACCAACACTGCATTTGGTGATATTGTGTTTTGATCACGTATTATTTGTTGTTTGTGTGCCATGGGTGAACTTGTGACGTCGCCCTATTCAATTGGGATTGGAGATCGGCTTATACGCGTGATCTCAGCGGGACTATGGGGATAACGGAGGTGTCGGAGCAGTCCTTCCGAATCTCAGCTCCCGAGATCACTGGTCCTTCGAATGGAATCCCTATCCTCTCACCGACCTCATCCTGTACCAAGGTTCCCTTATCCTGCGGTGATGACGATTTACGACCGGAATCAGCGCAATCCATACCGCGGGACGCGTGACCCGGAGATTTGCGGAGATCCCAGAAAGACACGCCAAAAGGGTATTTACGAATTTGGAATAATTACTATCACCAAAAATATAACAACAATGTAAATATTCATTATATAATTGCCAGTTAGCCATAATTCATTATCAAAGGATAGGAAAATTAAAACAAAAATAATATAATTTTTAGTGTATTTGTAATAAATTACATTAACATGATTATTTTTTTTCGTACTTAGGTACCCTTTTCTATCAAGTTCTCACACAAGATTGCTAAAAGACCGTCGCAGCGAGTAATGTCCTCTTAATGGAGAGGCTGTCCTCGTCCATACATTAAAGGCCGTCTGGCCGGGTAATTAGGTTAAATAGGTCTTCAGTTCCTAGAGTGCAATCAGGCGGGCCCATCGCAAAGTGCTGATTTGTTAGTCAAGACCTACACAGAGAGATTTAAAAGGAGGAACATTATCAAGTCGAGGTTCATTTAATTTTATTTGTAATACCTACGTACCTAATCTATTTAAATATTAAAACATTTTAATTAGTTATATCGCGTCGTGTAATTTATGTAGTACGTTATACTGAAATTTTTTAATGCGTACTGTAGTACTTTTGTCTCATTCGAGAAGTCATCAAGAAACAACAATCATGTATGCACGATAGCATCATATGTTACAACTAATTCACCTCAAACACATTTAGAAGTAATATAAGTTTAATTGGTTTACTGCGCCCTATGCCAATTAATTATAAGCTATCGTAGGGTGGTAAATTGCCTCTAAAAATAAACTAGACCCTATTATTAAACTACAGAAATCGATAATTCGAGTGATATCTAAAAAAACATTCAAATCATTTGATTTGCCTAAAGTATATCAAAAACTTTACTCTAGATCAGCAATTATTTTTTATCACAATGACACTTCATTACATCATATGCCAATACACCATTACATGACTAAAATAACATTAAATCTACATTTGGATAAAGACACTTCCTATATTTAAAACATTAATTAATTTTATAACATTTTAGACTCTTAATACAAAGCAAATTCTATCACACGCGTTTTTCGAAAGTAAAGTTCTTGAATGACTGAGAAATCACGAGAAAAAGTTGTTTCAGTCCTTTTATATCATTTGAAATATTATTTGAAAGAGGATACTTTAGTTTTTGTTATTATTGTATATTTTTTGATGTCAATATTTTCATTTATATTTAAGCCACTTATTTTTACTATGTTTTTCTAAACTGTTGACAAAATTATACAATATGAGGCGTTTTCCCTAGTGATCTAGTGACCTGATGGTCTATCCTATGTAAAAAACTGTCATATTATTGAAAAAAAATTCTATGTACAAAAAAAATATTTCTATCTTATGGTACATCGTCAGTTGAGCAGTTCATCAGTTTCTTGCAACACAGATCATACTTATTGTACATAACGACGTGTTTATTTGGTCTAGCGGCAAGACTCTCGCCTAGTGATAAAGTGGTCGAGGATTTGAGACTCGTCCCGGGAGACCATCAAACAGTAATATTCAAATAGCGCAAGCGTTAGCTTAGTTTCAAAATAATAAGTGTGATATTGAAGCACGTGGTGTGCATGTATAGAGACGGACATTTACAAATCACAATTACATCATTCAGGTTTGAAGCACTATTAGCATAATACCTTATTTTTAACAATTATTAAGTAAATAATAAGCGTTAATTTAGGAAAGTGCAATACACAACAAAATACTATCATCTTACTGATACTATACAAGTTTTAAAGCAACCGATCACATCTCTAGTACTTTATAAGAACTCAACCTTTGCATGAATCTATTTACAAATTTACTATTTACTCAAATAAAAAATATCAATATTAAAAAAATTCTTTCATAAATTTTGAATCGATAGATTTTTGTCTTGTTTTATCTCCTTTGTAGCCCATATTAGCTGTATCATGGTTTTCCTAAGATTATATTTATTAAAGTCGCTATTTAAATACTTTGAATAAATACTTTTATTATTGTCAAATGAGACTATTCTTTATTTACTTCTTCAATATTTGCAAAATTACTTTGTGGCCTCTTTTTATATAAATAATTAGACAAATTACTTTGTATTAACCTCTATTTATGTTTCGATACCTATGGTATCTTCTTCAGGAAACAATGTATACTGAAATTAAAAATACAAGCATAGATAAACAAAATAGTAACTCTTTGCAAATAGTTACTTTTTAAATTTGTTTTCATATTAGTTCTGACTCATTCACCACTTTATAGTTTTGTTTTTATATATGCTTGTATTTTTAATTTCAGTATACATTGTTTCCCGAAGAAGATGCCATAGGTATCGACACATGTAGAATAATCAATAAATAGTGATATTTTGTCTAATTATTTATATTCTTCATTCAGACTTTTTAAAACATAAACCGAGTCAGAAATATATACTTACACACCATATAACAGAAATATGTGAATATTTTTAAGAATATTTTCACAATATCGCTGATGGCACCAGACATGGAGGACGTCTGCGGAAGACTTAGGATTACTAGATAATCCAGAAACTGGAGAATGGTCTCGTTAGAAGCATCAATAATCGACGAGCCTGCTTGAGACTATGTACGAGCGTGGATGAAATGAAAGATATGTGTCAGAACAAAATAGTGTGATTCTCCATCCTCTCTGCCTACCCTCGCAGAGAAAAAACGATATGGTAAGTTATTTTGTTTTACATTTATATTTAAAAATATGTATGTAAAAAAAAATTATTGTGGTTCAATGACATGTTGTTATGCGTTAAATACTACTAAAACAATCTTGTGCTGCCAAACTAAATAAAGTAATAAATACATACCCTTAAAATGTAAAAAAAAAACATATTATAAAGTTCGTAAAATATTCGATGCGATAAAAATTTATCATGCTACCGGTAGGATAAACGTTTTGATCTTTTGCCAATTTTCTACAATAATATTTTTTCCTGATAGTCATTTTATAAACTGGTCATGACAGATTCGGAAGAATTTGTGAAATATTGCATACGAATTGGCCCGTGCATTTGCTCAATACTTTATTCACCTTAACTGACATTCATAACATGCAAAAAATATTTAGTGGGCATTAATGACATTGTTTTTTAACTGCATAATTATCAGGGGCTCAGTACATTCATGCGTAATCAAAAAATCTGTACATAAATATAATTACTGCGGAATAAATCTAAATAAAATTTGTATATATCATGTAAAAAGCATATACATCTACATATAAATAATTATCATGTAAATGTGTTAACTAGAATTATCTAAAGAAAGAATTTAAAAATGACAAATAAAGCTGGGCATGTGTTTTGCAAAATCCGCTCCCAACGTATACGAATTAAACGAAATATTCAGTCTCTCACCTCGGTCTTCTAATAATTCTATTAACTGAGAATTTCTCTAAAATAATAGTAATAATAACACGAAACCCCCCCTCCCCCCCCTCCACCGCAATGTGGTTGATGAAATATTTTCTAGCTTTAAGTTTTAGTTTATTAGTTAATTAAAGTGTTATCTGAAGTAAATAACGTTGTAATTTATTTTATTAATTAATTAATTTTTCTAAAAGTTAATTTAATAATATTCATATTTTTCAAGAATAGAATTGAATTCACATAGGTATACTTTCACAAAAACATGCTTTTGAAAAGCGAATTTCTTTCAGATGAATCTCTAGTGATAATGCAGCTCATCGTGTTTTAACGCAGCATAACCTAAGTTAACACTTGTAAACTTTGACTACAATACATTCTGAGCAAACATATATATTGCACACCTAGATCAAAACTAAGACAACTCAAAAAACCAAGAGTTTTTAGTTATCATTGTATTCGGATACTCTGTCATATACGCAACTAACTTAGCCCCAGTTCTCGAATAGCGCCATTGTAGGATAATTTATGATCTAAAATGTTATTTAGTTTCATACATAACTTAAGTAACAAAAAAAGGAGAATAATGTTTTTATTTTTTTGTCTACTGAAAAATGACTTTTTGAGTTGTCTTAGTTTTGATCTAAGTGTGCGATATGAGAATGATATTTATGGCAAGACGGGAATATTAAAGTTTTTAATCGCTTGAACAGTTTATATATCTGGGATCAAACGTGACCAGAAACAATGATATCCAACAATGAGAATAAAATCAGGAAACATTTGTTACTATACTTTTTGGAAATTACTGTTACTAAGATTGCTATCGCAAAATCTAAAGATTAATCTATATACAGGTGCACCAATGATGGTTTTCTGTGCGCTATGGAGGGTGTGAATTTAACTGAATGCGATCTGTTTAATACAAACTGCTGTTTCAATACCCATGGCTGTTTGGTCGGTTAATCAATGTATTTACTATTTCAGCAGGAGGGGGAGGAGAGCGCGTCTAGGGATGCTGACGTTTATCCTGTCCCTTGGGACTCGGTACGTTGTTTACCCTAGATGGCGCGGAAGCGGGGATAGAATGTCCGAAGACTCTGGGCCATCCCTCTTCGGACGGAGGCCTGAATACGGAGGACGTTCTATCGGTTGTAGCGGAGGCGACCGGAGGAGGAGGGTCATCCGCGGCCGATATCTCCAACTGGAGGTAGCGGAGGGCTATCGGGTCAGCACAATAAGGGCTTTAGCCCCGACAACGCTGACTCCGAAAGCTCGAGGTGCCTCGGCATCAAGGCCAAGGCTGGCGACGTCCGTAAGGACCCGAGCAGGTGGGGCGCTCAGGAGGTCACCTTGTGACCAGTACCCACAGAGCATCATGAAGGATTGGAGGAGGGCGCCGTGGATCCGCCTTGCGGGGCGCTCGGAGGCTCCAGTCGCGGAAGGTGCTGAGGCTGTGCACAGCCTGTGCGTCTGTTAGACGCAGTAGCTTTGCCAGAAGCTGTTGAGTGTGTGGGCCGCTCAGGAGGGTGTTTTACACCCAGAGCTCACGGTGCAGTCAGAGTAGGGAGAAGGACTGCTGGTAGGTGGGGCACGCTGGCAATAAGGTATCCCGCCCGGATGGAGTCCGCGCGGTGATGGTGCCCAGACCTACGGAGCATCGAGGACGATGCTGAGGCTGATGACAGCCTGTGTGTCTGTGAGACACGAGCTCTGCAGGAGCTGTCGAGAGTGTGGGCCGCTCTGGTGGATACGCCTATCCAGCGTATCAAGAGCCCACGGAGCAGCCGGGAGTAGGGAGGAGGGCTGCTGGAGCAGGTGGGGCGCTCAGGTGGACGTATCACGCTCGGAGGGATACCGTTCGGTGACGGCTGTCCGGTACCCACACAGCATCAGGAGGGGTCGAGGGACGGCGCCGGGTACCGCGTGGCGGGGATCCAGGAGCCATTGACCCCGAGGATGGCTGGTTTAGATTAAGCCTAGATTTAGATTATTGTACATTGAAACAAAGTCAGTAGTTCAACGACGATATCAATTGGCG
Source organism: Eubasilissa splendida (assembly GCA_031772225.1). Taxonomy (NCBI): domain Eukaryota; kingdom Metazoa; phylum Arthropoda; class Insecta; order Trichoptera; family Phryganeidae; genus Eubasilissa; species Eubasilissa splendida. Next base: position 19,762,625 of record CM062848.1, on the reverse strand, counting down.
GCCCACATCGTCTGATCTTATGGCGCCTGATTTTTGTTTTTTGAGCTTAAATTCTATGCTTATCTCAATAACGAGCCTCATATACTCGAGGATTTAAAAAATAACATTGCAGAATAAATCAGAGTGATAGTTATTGAATCTTTGGAGGGCGTCATTAATAACTTTTACCGATACATGTAATAATGTATCCAATGTCGCGATACCTATTTAAGTGATGAAATGTTTGAAACTAGACCAATATTTAAAAAATGCGTATTTTTATTTTTGTTTGACCCAATTTTCTCCACTATTTTCCAATTAAAAATCGCCAAAACTAATTGGCGCACCCGGTGAACGCTGCGAGTGTAAAATTTCAGGTCGCAGGTCTTCGAAAATAAAGTATTGCACGTGACTTATTACCCAATACGCGATAATCTAACCAAACAATGAAAGAGATTAAAATACTTGGAGCTTTGGAAACGGTATGACGCCACAGATGTGCTGAGGGAGATGAAAGCAACCAGGCTGCAGTGGGCGGAACGACAGCACTTCGGGGTAGATAATATTAAGACAAACTCGTAAGAAGTAGGCGAATGCACAGCAAACTGAACTACAACGGCGATGTCAAGAGATGAATTGTCTTCTGTGTGAATTGTCAGTGTGGTTATGGACTTGATCGAATCTCATGATGCCACAAAGAAGAAGAATAAACTAAATTAAATTCATTTTACACTTATTCATTAGAAAATTATTTAAGACATTTTAATTGTTTCTTGTTTGTGGATGATGACTGGTTTATTATCTGTAATTTTTGATACAGATGTAACCCCCAGATGATCAATTATATATTAAATAATTAACTAGGTGGTCGGCGTATGTTTGAATGTACGCGAATGTTCGTCGGCGGTATGATCATAAAATTGTATCGGTTTTGTTTCACGCTGAGAACATGACGATGTATGTTTTGTGCTGCCATGGCTCCCGAACAATGTTCGCACTCTCAAAGGTTTCCAAACTTTGTCAATGGGGATGATTTTCCCCTCTGTGAAAATAATATTAATGCAGAAACAATGTTCGGTCACACACGACAGCCTAGAAACATTAATAATAATCCCTCTTCGTTATGCGTGATGATGTAAATTTGTGGGTGGAAAAAATCATTTCAGGATGGTGATTCTTGAGTTTAGTTGAACACGGAAGTTCCCTCTAGAGGCTGAAAACCCGCTTTAGAAATGCAGTTTATTTATTTATTACTTTAACCGATTTATTTTTATTATATTAATCGCTTAATTTAATTTAAGCATAACACGTCTTTTCTTGCAACTCGATCCCTTCAATTTTGGTGGTACATATAGAACCCATTTTAGTCATCTACGTTCCGAATCACGCCTCCTATCTAAATTCAACCCCCTACGTACATAATTATACCATAATTAACACTAGAGACAAGTTCCTTATAATGTGCCGAATATACTAACTAGCTTTCATAGGAAAATAAGCGCTCCATCTGTGAAGACTGAAAGACCCACAAGAGCAAATAATCTTAAAATAGTTCCAACAATGAAAACTACTTTTGGTCAAAGATTAGATAGACCTTTCAAGCTCCCGGAATATACGATCAAATTGGAAATAAAATTAGAACCTTAACTGCTATTAAGGCTTTTAAAAGGGATATTTCAAATCGGTTCTTGAAATTAGGAAGACCAGATACTGAGAGCAAACTGTTTTATATAATGAAATAATACTTATAACTGCATTTTGTATATTTTGATATTGCATATTTCTCTTTACCTTGTATGTGCTCACATTCTTACATATTGTATCACACATTGGTATTTTTTTCTCTCTTGTTTATATATTCACGTTTACTTGCCTTGTATGTTACGTAATCCATTTGATTGTGTTTTGCCTTCAATGAGTTATTTAGTTTTGTGAAATGTAATTTGTTTGTCAATTTACCCTTAAATAGGCTGCCTAGTTGGGCAATGCATTTTAAAATCTGTGTAAAATATATGTAACGAACTGTCTTTTTTGTATGTGTATAATGCTTACATGTTATATGTCTTAATAAATAAAAATAAAATATATTTAATCTATTGATGTGAGTACACAACAGTAAATTCAGATTTCTTACCTACTTATAATAATGTTACAAACAAATATTTATTATACCAATATATATTGCTAACTGACCATATATGTTTTGGGTGAACTTTTGTTTACTAATATGTGGTCGCCGTCTGCTTGGCTATCAACTCTGGCTCGGGTAAATTCAACATTTCAATTTTACTAAAAGGACTCCAATTTGCAAAAGGGATTCAAAGAAATACTAGCATATCGGGTATTCAATGAAAGTAAAGTCTTACCTCAGATCTGCCTTGTAATTTATTCTACAAAAAATGTATTAACAAATTCACAAAATTATATTATTTGTCATAATACCAAATTAACAATTGATTAGCAATACTATCATATTAATAGAGAGATCACAATATGTGCTGCTGAACTGGCCAGATGTACGAGAGAGAATGATCTCGTTTTCCTGACACTACAGCGCGGGTCCTTCTCCCACGCGGGTCCTTCTCCCAACGCTGGTACTTCACGACCTCTCCTCTCCATTCGACCAGTCCAGGCCGCAGCGGGTAGGCGACCTCTATGGCCCACTCGCTACATTCTGCTTCTGGCTCTGGGGTCGCGGCTAAAGTAAGTTCGCCGTGCGGCCCAAAGATAACGTTGTCTAACCGCCACATATTCATAGTAGGAATGGGCATTATAGTTCTATATTTTTTTTTAGTATATGTATGAAACTTATACTGTTTATTTTTATGTTAAAATTGTTTATTTTATTATTCAACTAAGCGACCTATATCAATATGAATGAATCCTTTTGCGTTTTCTTACAAAAAAAAGTATTTATTACAACGGTTAAGTATATTTTATGAATAAAATTCCAAATAAAATATTTTTCCCTTAACATTTTGGCTCAGTGTGGATTAATAAAATGCTAATTTTCAAAACTACAAGTATACTTTCTAAACTAATTTATTCTCGTCAGTTTTCCTCGAATATGAGGAAATGAACAAATTTGTGTACGTATATTCCCTAACTATTACGAAAAAAATAATGCTTTCGTATTTGTTTTTATATTAACTTATGATCAACTATTATTGTCATCTTGAAATAGTAAGAATGTCTAAAACTTCAACCCGGAAAAGGGATCGAATAGCATGTGAAAGAGAATATGTATGTGAACTATGAAAATATACAGTAGTAATTCAACTCCTAAAAATGATATATTGTCGTAATCTGTGCAATCTACTGTAATTTCACACAATTGTACAGAATACTCGAGTATATACGAGTATACGAAATTCCTGTTGATGTCGATGAAGTGAATCAAGTCTCTGGATCAAAAAGTAATCGTGAGTATTGTGTGATTTTTCTCCCTTTGCGAGGTGTGATTTTGTACCTACTATGTATACCAATCCCAAATAGGAGACATCATTGGAAATCGACTTCATGGACATACTCCATTTCATCACGGCCCGTCAACTTCGTGTGTGCAAGCGAGGTAATTTGAGAAGCGATGTACACTCCACCTATAGTGAATATTATTTGATAATGACAAAGTAGACACGCTTTTTTATTTATTTTCTAAACTAATATATAGGTACATTTAATTTTATTATATTTTTAAATTATTATTACAACAGTCAACATTTTAATGATTCATATTTCACTATTACGGCACGTGCCCACGGTTGAGATTTCTCTCGGAGATTTGACTCGAGTGCGCGTAAAAAACTGTACAGACTTCAACGCAAAGCGATCTATGAATCATGTGCCATATTAGAATGACGTATCCAGTACACGCGTACCTTTACCGACTCTCAGAGATAAAATATCAATAACCTCAGAGATCAATTAAGATATCATCGTGGATACAGGCCATCAGAGATATTTTTTGTAAAGTCTTTTTTATGTATTAATTGACGGAAATCGATGGAAAAAATTAACGATTTCCTTTTTTGATTGCAACTTTTATTGATCTCTTCTTTTTCATCCTATTTTTATCCTTTAGTTAAGGGTAATGGCTCGTATCCACGAATAAAATTTCTCTTGGAGATTCGATTTGAGTTCGTATAAAGAACAGTTCAACGTAAAGCGATTTATGAATCATCACTCGTTTTTTGTTTGCACGAGGATTAGAATGACACATCCAGTACCCACATACTTTTACTGACTCTCAGAGATCAAAGTCTTATTGAGATATTATCGTGAACGTGAGCTTTAAATATATATTTTATTTACCACTACTATACTCTACTTTTAGGATCCAAATTCTTTCTGAAATCATTGTGTTGATGATCCGGTAAGCTGGGGTTTAGCTTCCAATACAGGGATATTATTCTAGACATTTTTCCGTTGCATGTTGTTTCTTCGTTTATGGTAAGTAAGGAAGCCATTTCAAATCGATTATTCGATAAACCATTAATTCTGATTTGGTTCTACCGTAAATTTAATTTCCCATTTAATCCTGCAAGGACACCAAGTATGTCCTTTGCATAGCTCTCTGATTCTCTCTAAACTTGAAGATGAGATGTATGATAAGTGTTCAAGTTACGACTGCTTTCATTACCATACTATCCAGTCAGGACGGGGAAGACAAACTGATTGAATATTTTTATTTTTAAACATTTTGTAATTTTAATTTGGTAACGTATTTAACTTTTCCTCTCCGTTGATGTAAACTGAGTTGACATTACCTCTAATTATTTAAATATCTCTGTACATATATTAACTACAGAGCCCATATACAAGGTGTTCTCTCGTAATATATTTATCTATTGAATAAAATAATTACAATACATAAGTATTTACCATACGCAATAACAAAAAATATATTCTCTAAGAACCTGACGTGAATTTATCAATACGTATGTTCCCATAATTTCCTTCAACAGCTGATTCGCAAGTTTCTGATTGACAATAAGGGCGCATATAATACATGAACACTGCACTAACCTTTTTATTGTACGTGCTGATTTTCTGGTCCGATGTTGTTCTTTTGGCTGGGTAGATTTCGATCGATCGACCGAAGTGCGCACTCCCGACGATCGGTTTATTTAAACATCTCGACTGGTCGAAGCACGGGATGTAATTGATCCGCCTGTCGTTTACTGTTTTTCTTGCATTCTTCAAAAAAGGCGGCAATACCCACATACACACATGCACAATATTATCAACCAGGAACCCCAGTGGTGCCAATCGGAGTAACAAGGCGCGTAAACAACGTCACTTTAGTAACAGAGCGTACACTGACTGAGTTAGATGTGTCTTTTGCGTGTTTATGCTGTTCTTCGTGATGATCAATGTTTTTTCTAATTTTTAGTACTTTTACACAATAATTGATATATATGTATTAATATTTATCCGACTTAAAAATTGCAAAAGTCTACATGTACACTGAGTTTACAGCACCGGACCGCGCGTTTTTATTTTAACAACGTAAGGGAAAGGTTAATTTAACCAATTCTTCTCAGCCTAGTTACAAGAATGTATAATATGGTTCGTAATTTATTTGGTGAAATTATGCTGTCTCAACTGTATAGTTTGGCCAAATTATGAATAATTCTCAACTACCTCGGTGAGGTTTTTATCCGATATTTACTATTCATTACCTTCGTTTCATCCATGCTTATATATTGTTTATATTTGAAAGTTAGTTTTGCAGGCTTTATACACATACATGAATAATTCCTTGTTATTCTAGTATCTCCGCTAAAATTATTCGATTTAAACTTCACCAATCAAAGTATGTATTAATGCACAGGTCAAGTTAAATTTAAATAATCCTATAAAATATAGTATGTACCATTGTACCTAAGAAAATAACAATTATTTAAAATCTCATATTTTAATGTATAAATACGAGGCACGTATTTTAAGTACCGAATTTTTTTAAGAAACTCTACATCATTTTTTACAACACTTACTTTATTCAGACGCTACATATCTTAAACTACTTCTCAACATAGTCCCCACCATTATTAAGGCACTTTTCATAAGAGGGCACTAAATTTTGTATACCTTCGTCGTAGAACAACGCCTCCTAAGATGAAAACCATGTTTGTACTCCGTCTTTGGGTTCATCATCATCATCAAAATATTTTCCATCAAGAAACAGCTTCAGATGAAGGAAAATATGGAAATCACATGGCGCCAAATCACGACAAAACAGGACACACTTGGCGATGAATGTCAACTGGTGTCTTGCATTCAAGAAATGAATCATGGAGCATATCTCACAGCCGGCGGGCTGATCTATTGTCTTGAACATTTCACAACTCCTCACAACAAGATGGCCACACTATGTGAATGTCTCTTACGTTGCATGTGGTGAGTCAACAGATATAGGAAATTATTGCGAATGCATAACATCTCAACCGCAGTGCAACATCGGGAATACTCACTTAAAAAAACGTGCTTCATATAAAGTAATATTTATGGTGTTTTTGATTTGTTGAGTTAACAGATTTCATCTTAAAATTTAACTTAAAGAGTAATATACTATAAATAAAAAATATACAAATCAATATTTTAACAATTTTATAATAAAAATTTGCATAAATTGTATATTATTTGTAGTTTATATTCAAGTTTCTTCTATGTGATGCTCGATATAAATCTTTTCATGCATCTACGTTACTTTTAAGTTATTGGACTTCTCTTTTATTTAAAGTTCAAAAAAATTTAATCTTTATGTAAATAAGACGTATTTTATATATTAATGCATATTATAATTTCAGCGTTTAAATTTTCATTCCATTCGAGTCATATTTAAAAATATATATATTTCTAAGCTATTTGATTACGTAAGTGGTACCAAAATGATCACGTAGGTGACATCATAATGCAAACATTGAAACAAGGAATTTGCGTTAGTTCATGTTTATATATTTGGTAGTCTATGCACGGTGATCACTTTTGAAAATCATATTCAAACGTCCGAATGTACTTCGACCCAGTTTTGTTCTAGATATGTTCTTTGGATATGTCTACTGGTATGGAAATTTGTTGTCCTAGGTGGATGCAATTATTCATTAGTTCGAGCCGGGTTCTATTAACATGAATGACTACCAACCGCTGGACTGACGAAATTATCAATTTCTATGAAATAAAAGCAGCGAACATCAACTGACAGAGAAAAGTGGGAGACATTCGAGGAGGCCATCATCCAATAGTAGTTATAAAATGGCTAGAATATAAGTCTGAATAATTATGATGATGATGATATACAAAAATGTACAATATGGAAGCAGTCGAAATACAGGCATCTATCAAAAACTATTATTCGTTCGATACGCTCTAATTTGTAACACGTATTAAATAAATAAATAAAATGTTACTGTTTGTATCTAATACACTAATACAGAATGAGACGCAATATACTTCGACAAAATGTATTAATAACAAGAATACAATTTTTCAAACAAATTTAAGTTTCCTTTCTGTAACAAGGGTGTAAAAACCTAGTGTCAGATACGTGCGGTCACGTGCTTGTCACGTGATACGGATTGTTTCTTTTACAAAAAATATAGAAAAGAGTCATGTCACATTACTCGGAGCGTTAGCATGGAAAATTAAAAACATATTTTGAAAAGCATAAAATCAAAAGGCAAATATTAGAAACTATCGTAAATTAAAAAATAATTTTAAATGTATCAAAGTATTTTAGTTTTCTTTGTTAAGTATTACCTATTGATAATATTTTAATTATTTACAATACATTAAATTACAATAAAAATCATATTTTTTAAATATTTATGAATGTCGAAATTATTTTTAATATCAACAATATTTTATTAGGTACGTAAAAAATACTGTATATATATATTTTTTTTTTGCTATCACTAATCTATGATATTTGTTTGGCTTATACAAATCTTAAATCTTAATATAAATAAAACGTTAAAAATTAATATCATTTATAATTATTTTTCACTTTGACGAACGTTTTTACTTACCGTGTAATGCCTGCCAACAAACTGTGATGCTGCATTCGCTATAGATAAAGACCAAGAGATTAATCAAAATGCACGCTGAAAGAAAGAGACGGCTTTATGCGGAAAATGCAACTGATAGCAAGTGGGAAAGAGATATTACACGGTGGAGGCGTGGCTTGAAACGGAAGGGGTGGTCGCGACTCGTTTCTTAAATAGACAGGACAAGCAAATGGAAAAGTCGGTTACAAACTTGTACCAAGTAGTCGAAAAATAAAACGAATTGGCTAACAGCATTCTAAGATGCATATACTTATACTTGGGGCGTACACTGAGTGGTTCGTTACTTAACCTAAATCTTATTTCATCAAACACGAATTTCGTGAAGTGGCCAGTACAAAAGTTCTATACAGAAAGTGACAAAAAGTTTGTCTAGGTTTTCGACGCTCTGTAAAACGGACTGTACCATTTTCAGGAGTTGATGGACACAGCCGAACAGTCGACGGGTGCCTTTATATGCCATGATTTAAATAACCGACCGTATCTCAATTATTTGATTGTATCTGAAGAAGCACATACGAAGCCTTCGCAGTTAGTAGTCCCGCAAACTCCGGACGCGGAGGACGCGCGATTGCATTTGCATGAGAGCAAGTACCTACGGGCGTTGTTTGAGATGAAGTTTGAAATTTAAAGTTTATGTAGTTCTGAAGTTAAAATGTTCGCTCATAAAACACTAGGACTATTGAGTAAGACCTGTTATTAAATTAAATTCGTTGTATTGTTTGGTCTAACTTTTCAACATATCTGAAATATAAATATTATTTAAAATATTTTTAACGAATTTTCTTCTATTTATGAAATAAAATGAAAATTTGTAGTAAAATAATAATACTTAATATATAATAACCAATTCATCATCCACATGCTTACAATGTACTATGCCATTTATATTTTTTATTTTATTATGATTATTGAGTCTAATCATTATTTTTACACGTTTAATAATATATATATATATATATAACAAATAATTATTTAAATTTAAAATATTTAAAAATATTCATTCATTTTTAACAGGCTTGAATGTGATTTTTTCCAAAATCAAATCAAATTGTTTAATTAAGTAACTAATAATATCCGGTAATGATAATACATTATATCAATTCTTTAAATAATATTATATATCTTAGTATAAAAACAATTTATTATATTTTATTTTTATGTGTACCTTTAAGGTGTTTTAATACAACCCCAACCAATTATACAGATTTTCTTTAGTCTAAAAAATTTGAGGTCAGGCTTGATATGCACGAGGAAAAAATTTTACCTCACAAATTCAACCCTCGAAATTGCAGTCAAAGAAATTACTAAAATTACAGTTAAATCATAAATTTGGATAATACTTGATCATCTTTAGAGAATCGACCAACATAATACAAAATGAATAATTACAACTTTGTTCGAAGAAGTTTCATCTCCCAGATAATGGACCATCGTCATTAGATATTCATCTCTTTGTTGCACCAATTTCTTAGGATTCCATTAGCCTAACGTTGGTTAGAATAATTGAATTACCAATTTAATCAAATTCATCGCTTTATCTATTAAATTACATTCGAACAAAAAACTCGGTCATAAAATAAGCAAATTAGTCTCGATTATATTAATTTAAACAAATAACAAACTTTGTATGAACCACGTTGATTATCATTGATAATCAATGAGGTTGACATTTAATTAAAAATAATTCAGGCGGTACCTAAAACCACCATTACCTGACTGAAAAAGAATTTAAAACAAATCAGATGATCAATTGGAAAGGTCTATGAAAAAAATATTTGATTACAACCTGGAATAAGAACCCGAAATTTTTTCTTACCGGAAGAATACGGCTTCACAGCAAAATGTGTTTTCATTAAAATAAATATGAAAAACTGTTATGTTAGCGTAATGAGTGAGAGGGTAATATTCTCCGCAGTTATAAATTAATCTTATTTTAATTGCGCAAAACTCTTGGCCTCCATTACCCTGAGAAAATAAAAAGTGTATTAACATCAATCATATTTATTTTTTTAAATAATAATTAGTTCAGAGATTTTCGCCGCTCTTTGGCGTCTTCTTAAACTTTTTCACTGAAATAATATGATATTCTACTTCTCTAAATATTGAAATTTGTTGATATTTCAGTGTCTATTCTTAGAACTAAAGTCGCTGATATGTTACGACCTTTTATGATCGTAGCGCCGTGCCGGAGAATAGCGCATCAACGATAGTTGCCCAGATAATGGACTCTGCGATGGGTTTCGAAACGTTGTTTCCATTAATATCGTTTCACCGATCGGTTCTTATCTTCCATGGTTCATGTATGTAATGGAAACTTGCGTCATCACTCTATAACTTTGATGAATAGCAGGAAAGCACTAAACATTCTTAGATTACTGATAAATAATAATCATAATAATTCATTATTTATATAACCACTTTTAATAAAAAAATATGCATATAATTAACATTAAAGTAATTATTATGTTAATTTGTTCATTTGGGTAAATGTATATGTATTATCGTCTTCTAGCAAACATAATATAACTTGATTAAAGAGTAACGGCATCAAACTAATGCAAGATTTACCGGCTTCAAAGGGATCCAACCATTTTGTCCAGGTTACGAAACCATTTTCAATAATTCCACGGTTTTAATTGCGCGTTAATTAAGAGTAAGGCCTTTATTATGAGAGCGAGCAGAAGGAAAACACTTAAAGAGGCTTTTAATAATTGAGAGGTGTAAATTTGACTCGGAAAACCCGTCAATCTTTTTTTCATCCTTCCCTCAAGGATAAAATGTAATTAATCTTGTAAGAGTTCTCCAAAATTCATTTTCACTTGGAAAAGTCTCATTATACTCGAGACCAAAATGTTGTTATATATCCCGAATTTTGGTTACACTTCGTGTACATTGATAAAATGTTATTTCAATTAGTTTGCTGAGATTTTTCTGAGAATCGTTAAAATTGAAATATTTCAGGTTTATTTCAAAAAAATCCATGTTGATCCATACATTAGGGTAAAATTATGCCCTTTACGTGATTTAAATATGGTACTAAATAATCTTTGATTTTATTTTTAAAACTAATATACTCCATATACATTAAGACTTGTATGGTCTGTCTTTTCTTCTCTACAATTCAATTTTTAACTTTGATATTTTTAGAATTGACGCCGTAGCGTAGATCAAAACATCAAAAATTCAAGAAACAAATAGATGTAGAAAAATTATATGTATACCTATACCAAATTTATGACACTTCTTATATAATCTAAAATAACAACACGTTAGTCTTAATTTAATATTATCTATTATCACATGTTATGTATACAATTCTTAAATATCTTTACAATTGAACAGATACTCCAAAGTCTCGAAGCCGAGGATGAAGATTTTGTCTCTATTCTAACATGAGACAGATGCATAGCACAGGATTCAAGGCCCTCTGGCTAATCTGCTTTATTGCTTGGAGTAAGTTTAATCGATTATTAGGTACCTACTTTGTTAACATAAAACATATATTGTTTTATTTTATACTTCTTAACTGACTTTAACCACTTTAGAATTTATTATGAATCTAATAATTGTAGATGGTATAAAACAAGTCGATTTAATAAATTAATTAACGAGATAATTTTCAAACAATTTTAAATGTATCAACTAATTACAATTGAGACACATGATTCCGTCCATTGCTTTATACATAATTATCATTTTCAAATTCACATATTCATTCAATTCGTCATCAAATAACTTTACAATGAAATTACTGTATTCAAAATAAGATTGCTCTAATTATTATATTTCCTTTTTAATAGTCGAAGCCTTCCAACCGGAATTTGGTGAGCCTATTGTGAACATTACCGTATCACGTGGCAGAGATGCAACTTTCAAATGCGTCGTCGTCCATTTGGGTGGATACAGGGTGAGTTGAGGCATATATTATTATACATAGGTACAATACAATATATTATTATACATGGGTACAACAAACAATACAGCACAGATTGACAAACTACAAGAGGCATACAAGAGGCAGTAAATATATCTAGATAAGCTGTGAATAATTAGCATTTTTAGGAAAAAAAAAACAATTAAACATTTAATTATTTGATAGATTATTACAATATTTTAGAATCTCAATAATACTGTACTAATTACGCAATTATAATAATGTTATGAGATGAGATAAATATTTAATTTTGATTTAGTTCCCGGAAATTCTAATCACCCACACCTTCTTTAAAGGCTTGAACATGATGCGCCTGCAAACTACCTGACGTATTATAAATATTTTTACACAGCATTTAAAAACATTTTTGAGTAAAATAACAAAATCAGTGGGAGGTATAATAACCATATTAAATATGAAACACGTTATTGCGTTTACAAAAAGTTTTGTGCTAAATTTCATAAAAAAAAATGATTATATTAATAATTAATAAGTTTTGCATTCTATAAGTCTAAAATATATATTTTTTTTTACTGATTTCAATACATAATTTAAGCTACAGATTTAATTAGAGAGATGCATTTTTTTATTATTTGTCTCAGTGCTTAAAATAAATAATATTATATCAATAACTAACAAGCTATTTTATTTAATTTACTTTTTACGACATTGGTTTGCAGCTTATGTCGTCAACAGCATGTATTTGAATTCTGTAATATTATCGAACAAAATAAATAAATATTTATTAAATAGAGTATCGTTATCAAATAAAATTCAATAATAAATGTAATTCATTTTAACGCTATTCATGATAGTAAAAAATATTTCATTGTTTTTCCTCTAAAACAAAACGCATTTCAAACCGTAAAAAAATGATTTTTTCAAATGCAGCATCTTTTTTGTATGTAATTTCAAAAATATCCTAATTTCAGATTGTGATAATACTTGACTTGTTTTGCCTCCATGCTCCTTCATTTCTTTAATAAAACATAAATAATTACCAAGGAACCTAATGAAAATATATTACCCTCAAAATAAAATACGAGTATAACTAAATTATACTTCACGTATTTTAATTAAAGATATGTAATATACAGTTCGTTCGCTGACATAACGTGCATCATATTTTACGGCCAAATTCACTGCATCGGCGGAATTTTGTGGAACTATATGTTACTGGGGTCCGCGATTAGTAACCATGGTTGCGAATCAAAATCTCGAATCAGCACCGAAAGTTTTAATTTAATTTAAAATACATAATGAATTTCCAACAAATAACAATAATATCAATGTGCTGATAAACTGACCACGGAGGCCACTCTTTTCGGAGTTTTCCCCCATCAATTCCATATCTCGATGTATGACAGACTTAATATGCTAAAAAAACGTACGAATTCTATCTGGACTGTAGAATGGATGGATCCAAATAATCATAAAGGTAATCGTCTTAAAGCAATTTAAGGATCTATTCCCCGCACCCCCTGGTTCTCAAAAAGGAAAGTCTCCAAAAGAACAGTATCAAATATCTCTAGAATGAGAATTGGGCATTGCCAGGTGGCCTCTCATTTGTTCAGTTTGAACTTGATAGAATATAATAGCAAGTTTTTTGAACGACAATGGTATTGACTTGTAATATAGAATTTCTTATTCTACAATATAATTTTCTATAAAACAAAGTTTTTAACTTGATTAATGGCACAAATCACTCTTGAAGGGTGTATTGCCTATTTAAAAGAAGAAGAAGAACAATAATGTCCTTAAGATAGTTGAAAAGTTTTATGTATAAATATCATTATAATCCGGTGAGGGCGTTATCGGTATCGGTACATACATACAAATAAACGATCAATATATGATTTGCTTTGTACATCATAATTACATTATTGTAATTAATAATTAATTTCTACATCACCTGTTACAAATACCACATACATTTTTTATTTTATTCCGATCTCTGAATGATTATTTGCCGCTTGGTCAATAGTATAATAATACTGTTTGTAATTTGTATATACGATACAAAACTTAATAATTCTAATACAAAATCAAAAACAAATAAAAACAACCGTTATTCTAAGGTTCAGTTAACAATTCACAGGTAGGCTGGGTGAAAGCGGATACAAAGGCTATCCAAGCTATCCATGACCACGTGATTACGCACAACCCGCGAGTGTCGGTGTCTCATAGCGACCACTCCACGTGGAACTTGCACATTAAAGCTGTGATAGAAGAAGATCAAGGACAATACATGTGCCAAATCAACACGGACCCTATGAAGAGTCAGGTAGGTCAAATTTAGAATTATGTACTTTAAATAGACACCTACCCACGGTATTTTTTGACAGCGTTAAATTAACTTAATTAATTAGCAAATTAAACATTTACCAAACTATTCCATCTGATTTGGTATTGTCATCAAAATATTAGATAATTAGTACAAATTAAATTAATAAATTAGAAAGATATACAGTCGATTCTGCCTAATTGGACCACCGGTTTATCGGGACAGCTGGTTATTTGGGCCAAATCCCAAGGAACAGAAACCTAATAAAGTAACTAATAGTTATTTAAAATACTAATTTAATGTATTAATTATAAATATTTACATATAAAATCAATTTTGTCGAAAAATATTGTTTGCACTACCGGGATTCCAATCCGGTAATTCAATCATTTCAATTACAACTACATAATAAGAATGTGTTTTCCTTAATAATAGTAATTTACTTCAGTTATCTGGGACACCATTCCGTTTAATTAGGACAGTGATTTAAAAAATTTAATAAATATGTTAATAAATGCCCAACATCCGCACTAAACGTCTGGGCTGATTTTGTACAATTGCAATTCTACAAAACATAAGACAGGCTACAATTGATGAATTCCTGCAGAATATTTTTTTTAATGTTATAAATATATTATATATGTTATTATAGTTGTTTGTTAATTTTTTTTTAGCATTATTAATTATTTTATTTTTTCATGTTTATATGTATACCTAATAATTATATATTATTTTTCTGTAATTCAATATTTTTTTCAATGATTTAATAAAGTTCAAAAATACGTGTATATAGTATTTTTTAATTTTACCTTAAACTTCGCTTATTAGAGCTAGCCGCTTATTTGGGACAAAATGTTTGAGCCCAATGTGTCCCAATTAAGCGGAATCGACTGTACTAAAAAAAAAAATTCGAATATTTAGTTGCTAACTGGATTCGAACCTGAATCTCTGCCTATTCGGGGAAGCGCGTTCACCAAATCACTATAGCAATCGAATACACTTTTGACAAGTGTTTTAATTTATATTCTGTTATCTTTCCAATTGATACATCTCTACGGATTCTTTGTGAAAAAATTAAAAGCAAATATTCTGACGGTCATGATCAGAGAGCTCACGAATGATTCAGTGAACAGTATATGAATCATGCGCCTGGTCTTCACGTGTGTTTGTAATAAATAATTGTTTTGGAACACATCAGCCAAAAAACTATGTTCAACTGCCTAGTTAAAACTTGCTGTCTAGTTTTTGCACTTTAGGTCCATTACCTCTATAGCCACTTAGATCGCTTTTTTAATATTTTTAGTGAATTAAATAAAGATTTCTCCAAGTTATAAAAATCATTGAAGAGAAGTGCCAAGGAAGACGGAATATCTAATTGAAGGCGGATTACTGTCGAAGCCTTCAGTGATTCTACCCTGTTCTATGCAAGCTCTCTCCAAAGAAAATTACAAAATAAGTTATTTAAATTGCGTATCATAATCATTTGATATTATGCAAATATGAAAAAAAAACGATTCAATTTGCGGTTGTTTTTATAAAGGGTGTCCAGCGGAAAAATTTCAAAATTAAATTGTAATTGCTCGTAAGTGCGTGATTTTCGGAATTGCCAGTCGTAATGAGTCACTGGTCGGGAGCGCACCGGTGGTGATTCATTGGTTCGTGCGCGTCGCGCTTTTTGTACTCACTTTAATATTTAACATAATATGGGCCGAGCATGGTGTTAGGTTCAAAAGTTCAGACAAGACGAGAGAATGGTTAACCAAACTCCTCCGGGACCATCAACATCAACAGCGACGCCAGAACATGTGACTCAAGTTTGACGTGAAATTATGCGCAATCCACGTAAATCGATAAGAAAGTTGCAGCCTGTACTGGAATAAAAAAATCAACAGTGCACGTTATTTTGAAAAATAAACTACAGTTTCACTCATGCAAACTGTAAATCGTGGAGTTTCTCGACGAAAATGACTAGCTAGAACGATGCTGTAACGATTTAGAACAGCACGAACGCTTAGAAACATATTGTTTACTGACAAAACATATTTTATAAGCTATGTTAATAAACAGAACATGAGATACTAGTACCTCGACAACTCAAGAGAATGCCATCAAAAACATTTTCCAAAAACGACAGTGTGGTGTACAATGTTAACCCAAGGGATAATTGGACCTTATTTTTTTAACCAGCGCGAGACTGAGTCACTGCTGACGTCTATTGCCAAATGATAGATAAGTTTTTGGTACCGCAACTGCAGCTGTTTCCCGGGTTCAACAACAGAATACAATTTCAGCAAGACAGGGCCACTCCACACACAGCTAGTGTTTCAATGGAGAAGCTGAGGGGAATTTTTCCACAATACATTAACCAGCAGGTATGGAGACATACCCTGGGCACCCCGGTCACCAGACCTTACACCGGGCGACTTTTTTTATGGGAATATCTTAAGTCGAGAGTTTACAATAATAATCCTCGAACAATTCAAGATACAATACAAGAAAAGATCTGCCGTGAAGTTACTGCCATTGAACCAACGCTTTGCTCTCGCGTCTTCGCAAATTTAAGAGTCCGATTGCAAGAGTGTCTTGAGAGAAATGGACGGCATTTAGACGATATTGTTTATAAAACGTAAAATCCGCATCGTTAAACTCATTTTTTTATAAATAAAATATGAGAATAACATTGTAGTTTTTTTTTCATTTAATATTAAACTTGAAAATTTTCTGGTGGACACCCTATATTAAAGAAGATTATTTAACAGCGAAGTTAAACAAAACGTTACATGTCTCAAAAACTGGAGCTAATTTAATGCTTTTGTTAATATAAGCAACTTTATTAAAAATTAGTTATCCATATTAAAATAATACAAATTTAATTAATCAACTAGAAAGATTTACAGAAAAATCTATTTATCGAAAAAGGTCCAGGTTCGTATCTCGGTAACAAATAATATTTTTTCGATAAATATATTGTATCTGTATATCTTTCTGGGTGATTCATTTAATTTGTATTAAAATATCACAAAACTACGTTCTGAAAATGCAACTTCACACAAAAGTGCGTTCTCTTTAAAAATTAGAAATTAAAAATAATACCCAGACTTACATTAAACTTTTTAGGCACCAAAATGTCGGTTGGCTAGTGAAATCGTTGAATGGAATTCGTTCAATGTAATCAACGTGATTAAAGTTAATTATTTACTTATATTAATAAGATAATAAACATTACAAAAACTTAACGTTTATGTTTTTTAAATCTGATATACAATTGCTTGCAAAATAAATAATGATACCTTCTTGACCTAAGGATTATGGAAAGATAAATAATATTAATCGTTGGTTCATATCCTGCAAGTAACGATTAAACGTACAATATTACAATTTCTGATAGTCGAATATTAATACAGGGTGAATATTATGTTCAAGGCCGATGTTTCATTCATCAAATTTGCAAGCGTAGCTCAAGCTGTGTATGAGGCGGTACCGTCCTGTTGAAACCACATGTGTTTTAGGCCCAATCGACTCAATTCGGCCACCAATAATTTTTTACGGCATTTTCCTTTTCATACAGAAAGAAATAGGGCCCAAAAATTCCGCTGGCCCACATAGCGCACCATACAGTAACTCTGCGTGGGTGTAAAGATCGTCGGTGGATCATTCGAGAATTTTCAACGTCCCAATAATTTGTGTTTTGTTTTTTAAAAAAGCCCGCCAAGTCGAAATCGAAGTAAGCTTCGTCGCTAAATAATATAAATAAAATGTTTTAATGACTTCAATTCGTTGTTGTAGCGTTAGATGCTCCATAATAAATTGTAATTAACTATTCTCTACGACTACCAAATTCGAACTGACTAATATTTTTCAAACAAAGACGGTCTGGAACATAATATTCACTTCACTGTATTATCTTCATTTGTAACAATTCATGCAATTTCTGATAACTCATCGATGTTATGGTTTCTATAGTAATTTGTTTCTGCTAAATGACAAACTATTCGTCTATTTTGAGTTAATGTAGGGCACCGTTATGTTAAAAAATGTATGTAGGTACGCCTCCATCATTAAAGTTTTGTTTTATTTCATAATGTTAATAGATAATGTTAAAAAACTGAAAAATTAATAAAATATTGTTGATATTTGGCTAAATTCCAAATTAGCAGAGTTGTTTTATATTTAGTTAAACATAATTATTTTATTTATTTACATACAGTTCCTCATCTTAACAAACGACATTACAATTACCAATTAGCAATAAAATCAAATTGCTAAAAAAAAATGCATCTATAAGCTTTGGAATTGTTAGCTTTGCCACATGACAACATTAGTGGACCTTAGCTGGAAAAACGCGGTTTCAGTTATGCTCAACGTTCAAAAATCTTATTATTGCCATACTGTTGAGATTAGTTCTCCGGAACCTTTAGAAAAATAGATACAAACACACTCCCCTTCACTGAAACGACCTATTTTTATTCATTTCTGTTATAAAATGTTAACAGATTCAAGTGTAACATTTGTGAACTCATTATAAACAAAATCAAATGCTTCTCATCACCACTCACTCTTCTCATTTTATTCAAGAAGCTGTATAAGTTAATACATTTATTACTATTTAATTGGCAAAATTTGTGATAAGGCACAAATATTCCATCCAATAAACTTAATAAATTTCGTGTTCTACTGAAATTTACACGAATAAGAGAAACGAAATACTAAGCAAGCCGTTAGTAGAACAGAGGTGATGGGTTTACGATTCAGGTGTTCAGTTTGTACTCCCTTTACTATTTCAATACTGAAATAGTCCTGTAATCTTCCTACAACCGATTTAATTATATTAAACAGAATACTGCCTTCCGACAAACAGCCTTAGCATAGAGAGGTTGTTATTATCGACCCCTCCTTCCCGACCTAACGTTTGTACAATACTCGTAAGATATACTCCTTTATTATAGCTTTAACTTTTCTTCAGACTACAAAAATGAATTGCAAAATAATTTGTATGGTATTAATAAAAGTGCAATAGCTACCTAGATATTCTGAAAAACCACAAATCGACTTTAAATTTTTAAAAGCGCTTCAATATAAAATAATCCTAATTAAAATTCAATTTCGCAATATCATCAATAAAGGATAATACAAAAAAGTATTTTAAGAATTTTTTTTACGGCTGAAAGTTTATCGCAGGTTTCCTTGAGGAAAAAAAACTTTCCAGCTGAATGTGTATCTAAGAAACTAGACTACCACCTAAAAAATATTCCCGAGTGACAGTAAATAAATAAAAATAGATGTGTTATGAAAATTTAATTTACTAAACATTACTCTTTCAAAACTACCATCTTTAAAACGGATCGTGACTTCTGACTGCCAAACTAACAGGTCAGCTAACAAATTTACTTACGTTTTACTAACAAGGCTGACTGACAAACTAATAGCTCATAACTAAAAACTTTTCAAAATAACCGACCAACATGTGCATATATTAAAATGCGTTTTTGGTTACGGTAACAAAAAACTGTTGACACGAATTAATATCGAGGAAAGCAACGATAGTCTAGGAATTAGATTCAATAAATGTTTGATTAGTTTTATTAACAACACAATAAAACAAGAGACTTACTCATTTCCGTTGAGATACAAAAGAAATTGTTGAAAAACGTATTTAAATATATGGCTGTAAAATACTATTTAAAAAATCATTCAAGATTTTAAAAATTTGAAGCAGATTTATGGGAAAGTATTGTTACGTTTTCATTTTATTATGAATATTATAATAAGTCCAAAACACACAATTACTGGATTTTTACCTACAAAGATACTGTTATTAAACAAATATCAGATATCTCATAAAGACTAAGGTATTTTTTATTATATTTAATAAAAAATATATGAAAGTATGGGGTAATTACAAGGCTTACACCTGTCTTCGTCTGGCTTATGTGATGACTTTACATATAAAGGGTATACAGCGGAAAATTTTCAAATTTAATATTTTTATTTTTTTTAAAACTACAATGTTATTCACATATTTTATTTATACAAAATGGAGTTTAACGATACTAATTTAATATTTTATAAATAATATCGTCTAAATGCCGTCCATTTCTCTCAAGACACTCTTGCAATCGGACTCTTAAATTTGAGAACAAGCGAGAACAAAGCGTTGGTTCAATGGCAGCAACTTCACGGCGGATATTTTCTTGTAAGGTGACCAGGGTATGTCTCCGTACTTGCTGATTAATTTATTGGTAAAATTCTTCTCAGCTTCTCCATTGAAACTCTAGCTTGCCCCGTATTGCTGAAATTGTGTTCTATTGTTGAACCCGAAAAACATCTGTAGTTGCGGTACCAAAAACTCTTCGATCATTTGGCAATACACGTCAGCAGTGACTGTCTCAACTCACTGGTTAAAAAAATAAGGCCCAATTATCCCTCGGGCAGACATTGCGCACCACACTATCGTTTTTGGACAATTCAAACGTTTTTGAGTTCATTTCCTTGGTTTTTTAGAGCACCAGTATCTCATATTCTGTTTATTAACATAGCCATCGATATAAAATTGTGCTTGGTCAGTAAACAATATCATTCCAAGCGTTCGTGCTCTTCCAAAACGTTCCAGCATCGTTTTCGCTAAGGTTTTACGAAAAGAATAGTCATTTTCGTTGAGAAACTGCACGATTTACAGTTTGTATGGGTGAAACTGTAGTTTATTTTTCAAAATAAAGTACACTGTTGATTTTTTTATTCCAGTACAGGCTGCAATCTTTTTTATCGAATTACGCGGATTGCGCATAATTTCACGTCTTGAGTCACATGTTCTGGCGTCGCTACTGACGTTGATGGTCCCGGAGGAGTTTGGTTAACCATTGTCTCTTCTTGTCTGAACTTTTAAACCCAACACCAGATATATTGCGTGCTCGACCCATCACTTACTCGTCAAATATTAAAGTGAGTACAAAAAGCGCGACGCGCACGATCCAATGAATCACCGCACTTTAAATATTGCTCAACTGCGAACGCGCAGTGCGCTCCCGACCAGTGACTCATTACGACTGGCAAATCTGCAAATCACGCGTGTCGAACAATACTCATCACACTTACCTCACTCTGATGGTTTACGAGCAATTACAATTTAATCTTGAAATTTTTCCGCTAGACACTATATTCTCACCCCTCAATCTAAACTTTATCTTATTTTTTTTTAAATTTGTATATATGTAAGTATATGGACTCGCTTCGAGTATCACTACACCATCGCCATCTATGAACCAAATTCGATAATACATTTTTTCTTTTTTTTAAACAGCATATATGTTACCACTATGAGAATATGATTTTTCATTTTTGTTTATGATATAAGAGTACTAGCATCAACTCGAGTTTTATTCCATTTATTTAATTATAAACTAAAACAAGTTGAAAAATAAAAGATGCTATATTTATTGATCAGTAAACCGATACTACATGTTTCAATCTTATGAACATCGAATTTAATACTCCTGAGAAACAGCCAGATTTTAAGTATAAGTAAAGTAACTTTATAGGTCTCATCGATCGCGATAACATTCCGAATGTTCTGTTACTATAAACGATGTTCATTATTTTCTCTGGAGACAATTTTACTTTGCCTTAACTTTGTCTTAGATACAGGGCCGGTACGTATGGATCCTGTATGTAAGTTAACTAACTAGGTCTGAAACTGTCGAAAAACAACGATATCAAATACGTGCAAAAGTAGATATCCATTCATTTTATTTTAGCTGTTGAAAAATAGAAGCACTTATAGTGAATATGTTGGATTGTTAATGAACCAACCGACTATCCCAATAATTGTCAACAGCTCTTTCAAATTCCTTTATTATCCTTTTATCCTTCCGAGATGACGATAACTTACATAGCATTGGATTTCGATACTTCGTAACCTACGAACAAAGGTATCTTCTGGCTTTTTTTGTATCAAAATTCTGACAATAATATTATCTTACATACGAGTATATAGTAGTTTTTGAGATAACAAGAAAACAAAGTTATATTTCAGTAACAATTTTTTCGGACAACTGTTGATTTTGATATAAATAAAATGTTCGAATTATATTATATAAGTAACCCAAAATTTAGAATCAGTTTACTTTATTATTCCTGGCGTATTTTTATAATATATAGTGATACTTTTGTAAAATTACACCTCATGGACGATGAACCAAACTATGCCGATAAATCTGTAAAATTATATACAAATTTTTGAAGCTCAATATCTCAGTTATATGCAAATTTTAGGAGATATATTTTGTTCCAAGAGCACTCTACGTGTCTAAAGTTAGGCTTATTTTGCAATTTTTATATAATTAAATGTTTATGCACGGTTTTGAAGATAAAAATATTAATACAAATTAAATATATCAATTAGAAAGATATACAGAAAAAATCTATTTATCAAAAAATATATTTGGGTAGCTACCGGAATTCGAACCTGCATCTTTTCCTATCCGAGGAAATACGTTACTATTATAATTATTTATTCGACTTAAAATATATTTATTAAATATATGCATTCACTGATTGTGAAAGTATATAAGTGTGCATTGTCAATATCTATAATTTTATTATATATTAATATTTTTCTGATTATTATGATTCAAATACGTTTTTAAATGTAGCAGTGCATAGGCAAAACATATGTTATATTCACATTCTTACTATTTTTTAAACAAAACTAAACACTTATACGTTAAGAAATTGGGTTAATTTGATTGTCTCTTATGACAAGACTCAAAGTCCCAAACATTAGGGTCACTAGTTGAGTTTCTTACCGCTAACTCAAAGAAACACGTCTATCTATGCACTTTGGTTTCTATGTATATATACTCTCTCCTCCTAATATTGATAATCACTCCGATTAGGTACTTTCGAGTTATTCATTAAAATACCAAATTAAGACATAAAAAAAAGATATAGATATTTTGAAATATGCTCAACCCTAAAGTCAGTTTCAATAAAAGCCTACATATTATGCAATATAAAGCTCAGATGGGATACAACGAAATGGAGCGATTATCATAATCTAGCAGCGATCGGAAAGAACTTTATCCCTACGTTCGGATTCGATCCAAATCAAGATATATTGTTAATAATCGATTCATGTACATACCTTGAGAATTAAAAATAAATATTAAACAAATAAATGTTGTTTAACGTTTATTTGAATTGTGAAAAAATATTTTTATTTTAAAACTAAACGTTAAATATTAAATTTGACGGTGCCTCCCTGCTTAGATTCTATAGATATAATCATTAGCCGCTCGTACGCAACTTCAAGACAAAGTCTTAAAGAGTAAATATTTTGAAGTAAGAACAAAACATGTCTTTGTATTCTGATACCATTGTAGTAGGCTAAAATAGATGAGTTCATTACTGAGCATTTTATATCAATTATTGAGACATGTTGTCATTTGGGTCGTTTGATTTCTAAGGTTTATTAAAAGTTGTTTTTGCTTTGTCGTCGCACACATTACTATTTAGAAATATTTGTATTTGTAAATGAATACGCATAATGAAATATAGAGTTTATTGGATTGCTGATAGAATTCAGCATTTGAAATTGAACAACTCGGTAAAAATTAGTATTCTGCATAATTAATATAAATTTTAAATTTAACTAGATTACATTAAGCGCAGTAACACAATATTCTAAAGTGGTTGACGTATTGTTTTCTAATATTATACATATATAGTATTTATACAAAATCTTTAATAGTGAGGGATTAAACAATAATATTTTAAATGTAGTTTTTTTTTTTGACGTTGCGGTTTTAGAACATTGTTATTTGATAATTAAAATAAATTAGTTGAATTACTTAAAAGAATAATCGAAAAAAATCCATCTATCCAAAAAATATTTTGGAATATTCTTTTGCCGCGAGAATTTTTTACCAATTACACTATGTTAACCAAGTAGTTTCACGTCAAATTTTCGCTTCATTTTCTTTGCTCTTTGTGCATTATCTTATTTTTCATTTACAATATATGTTATGATTTATAAAAATGTGTATAGGATTTAAATATTTTGTAGAACATGTTTACTTATCACGCCTGTGTATAATTAGTGTTCGTAAGTTTACTGTATTTTGTAGATATGTAAATATTAATTACGCAAATGTTTCCAGCTCGGCGCACTGGAGGTGGTCGTGCCACCCGACTTCGTGCCCGAAGAGACATCCGGCGACCTGATGGTGCCCGAGGGTAGCTCGGCGCGCGCGTCGTGCCGGGCGCGCGGCTCCCCGCCTCCGAGGGTGCTGTGGCGCAGGGAAGACGGAAAGGATATCGTGTTGCGTGAACACGCAGGCACTAAGTCGAAAGGTTAGTACTACCAGTAAATTATACCCATCGAAAATATGTAATTGATAAATTAGTTTATTTCATTTAAATAAAATAGATTATCAATTTGTCATTTGATGACTATTATGTTAATAACAATTGTGTTATATAATAACTATTATGTTAATAACCATCCAAAAGCCGACAAGTTGAGGTGATACATCTTGAAAAAATACATCTAAACTGCCAGCAAAATGAAGTGTGCAACATTAAAGATAAAAAGCATAAAATATCATAAATAAAAATATAGCAAAATAAATAATATTGGAACACGTGACATGTAATAATCCGCGCTGTTACAACAAAAAATACACAAATACATATATTATCAAATATGAATTAAATATATTAATCAGAAAGATATACATATAAAATCAATTTTATCGAAAAATATTCTGTGATATTTTAAATATGAATTAAATATATTAATTAGAAAGGTATACATATAAAATTAATTTTATCGAAAAATATTGTTGTTACGCCACCGGGATTTGAACGTGGATCTCTTTCCTAACCGGGGAAGGTGCATTATTCAACTATGCTACAGCGACAATATTTTTAGCGACTTATATGTTCGAAAATTTGTCGCTGTAGCATAGTTGGATAATGCACCTTCCCCGGTTAGGAAAGAGATCCACGTTCAAATTCCGGTGGCGTAACAACAATATTTTTCGATAAAATTGATTTTTTGTATATATCTGTCAAATTAATATATTTAAAATATCACAGACCTATGTCGCAATAGTTCGAATCTGGCTGTATTGTAAGCATGTATTTAACACTCGAACACTCATCAATGGAATAAAACACACTTACATTTTTAAATGGAGCCTCTTATGAAGAATATATTCATATCTGCGTTTATGGATGAAATATTTTTTTATAGGTTAGCATTCTATTATAGATAAAGGAGTGAAACAACTGTAATTGGTATTATGAATGTTTGTTTATCTACAGATATTCGCATTATAATCTTTTCGCGTTCTCTTTCTTGAACAAAAATAGTGAATATGTTTGTAGCACCATTGAAAACTTTTTAATGATAAAATAATTATTTTGCATTCTAACATTTTTAACCCGCAGACTTGAAATAATTTTATTAAAAACGAGAAAAATTGCTGTAAAATCTCATAATTTATTTTAATAATAATGTATTTAAAATGATGTTTTCTTAAAAAATATGCGGTGTCTTTTAATAATTAAAACACGAAAAAAGGTATTTGGTCTGAATTTTCGATTTTTGGGTAAAAAAAATATATAGGTAAGGTTTTTTTTATTATGGGTATTGAGATTTTATTTTAAGAAAATCATGTTCACTAACGACGAAAGGTTTCAATTACACGGACCGACCAATTACGTAAAAATGTGTATTTAAAAAGTTACGGTGTAGAGCATTTCAGATTAAATATCTGTAAACAGGTATGTAATAAAATATAATAATTTTTGAGACTTGCGTGAAAATTTTTTTTATTTTTTTTAATATATTTTCACTATTCGCAGTGACGACTTACCAGGGTGAAGTGCTGTTGCTGACAAAGATAACCAGGTCAGAGATGGGAGCGTATCTGTGTATAGCTAGCAACGGGGTTCCACCGTCAGTAAGCAAGAGGATTATGGTCAGTGTGCACTGTAAGTTTTCATTTATAACACTAATTAATTACATTTATTTACAATCTCTAATAAAATTGTTATAATAAATCTTAAAAGCATTTATTTGATTATAATCGTAGCTTTTTATGGCCGTCATATACATATCGTGTCCGTGCAAAAATGTATCATTTCACATTTTGTTCAAAAATAATTTATTTGTATTGAGTTCTTACTATAATATTTATTGTCTTAAAAACTATGTCAATTTTACGCGTGGTTTAGAAGGTAACAAAAGACAGCAAAGTTTTAATTTAATTTAGTTCTACTATATATTTAGAACAATGTGATTTCATCTAAGATTTAAGGGCAACTGTGCCCGTCTGTCACAGAGCATTATTTTGCCGAGTAACAAGGTCTCACGAGCAGTTACACGGGCGTGTATATATATATACAACGTTAAAGACATAGGATTGATCAAAATATTAATATAATTAAAATAATGTTTGAATACTCACTTACTTAATTACCATCACGCCGTTTCACCGCGGGGGTAGGCAGAGATGATAGAGCGTCACACTCCTCTGTCCTGATACACAATTCTCGCCTCATCCACATTCATACATCTTCTCATATGAGCTCGCTGATTGTTGAGGCTTCTAATAGAACCATCCTCAATTATCTGATTTACCCGGTCGTGCCAAGTCTTCCGCGAACGTCCTCTATTTCTGGTGCTATCAACACTTGCGTCATATATCTTTCTTACCATTCTCTCCTCATTCATCCGTTCCATATGACCAAACCACCTTAGTGATCCTTTCTTAATCTTACTCATTATACTTACATCAGCTTTACATTCTTTCCTTATTTATTCATTATTTACTAT
Organism: Eubasilissa splendida; assembly: GCA_031772225.1. Classification (NCBI taxonomy): domain Eukaryota; kingdom Metazoa; phylum Arthropoda; class Insecta; order Trichoptera; family Phryganeidae; genus Eubasilissa; species Eubasilissa splendida. The sequence goes on along the minus strand of CM062848.1, from coordinate 19,735,524 downwards.
GCCATAAATAGATTTGCCACATATACGCCTAAGTGATCTCATTTCCACTGCATTCAGTCTACTTTCGTTCCTCTTCTGTCAGCTCCAGGCCTCACTTCCATACATCAGTGTCGGTGCCAGGACTCCATTGTGCTCCGTTAGTCTTGCCTCGGTTGACAAATTCCCATTAGATATAATTCCATTTAAAGCGCCGTTCACTTTATTCCCTGCAGTCACCCTTCTTTCGATATCAGTCTCAACCTTTCCGTTTCTATCGAACATACTTCCCAAATACACAAACTCATCTACTTGTTCCAAACATTCATTACCTACAAGTATTTTGCACGGTGTCTTGCTTTCCTCCTTCTCGAATACCATCACTTTCGACTTATTAACATTCATCATGAGGTCGCTTTTCTTGCATACATTGTCTAGACTCTGTAGACTCAATTGGAACAAATCAGTAAACACATAATTCTAAGATTTATTAATATTTCAGACGGGATATTCTTAGGATAATACGGTGGTATAATCCAAAAGAACCTCGTTGTGTTACCAAATTTCGGAGCAACAACGTTCTATCTGATCATTTTACTTTCTATTTTAGATTTACTTAGCATAAAATTATTCACAAACATTTATGTTATTCAAATATTGCACATTTTAAGCATTTATCAACTCACATTTCTGTATGGTAATTGAACTTAATTAAATAATACACTGTTGTTCCAAGAACACAATATGATAGTGTGTGTGTGACACTTAAGTTTTTCAATACCTAAGCATAGAAAATTACTATATTTTACCCTGTTTACAAAAATTTCTATATATTTTATAACATGCAGCAACCTTATCCATCGCTGGTCTAATTTTTTATGCACGCTTTTAAAAAATATTAATTAATAACACAGTTGTGAAATAATTTATGCGATTCTTTCCCACTTAATGAATACAATTATTAAAAATAAGAAACTTACTGATTTGCAATTTATAATATCATTGAACATTTCTGAATTATTTAGCAACTGTGAGATTATCTTCCAATTTATTCTGCATGAATTGCAACAAAAATAGTTACTGACTAATTTACGAGCCAAAAAAATTTGATTTTATAGATCTTGTAAAAAAAATATATTTGAGTAGTAAAAGCCGAGACTGACAAGAATTAAAGAAATTATAATTTTGTTTAATAAATAAAGCAATTGCGATTTGTTAAATTTAACCACTTTTTATTTGATTGGCTCGTAAATTTTTTTTAAATCCCACGCTATTAAAAAAAATGTTTCTAGTTCATCCGGTTATTCAAGTTCCGAACCAGCTTGTCGGTGCTCCTCTAGGCACCGACGTTGCACTCGAGTGTTACGTGGAAGCTTCGCCGAAGAGCATCAACTATTGGTTGAGAGAGAACAGTAAGTATCTTCTAATTCTAGCAGAAAATCTCGTATATTATATTTGTAACCGTTCGGTTTCCATGTTAGATTAAATACCTGTCAATCACTATTAGCCATGTATTTAAATTGTATATAATATAAAGTATATACACCGAGTTCTTTTCGTGAACTGTTCTATGTTATGGATAATTAATAGTTCAATGTGCCATGTTGGAATGTAGTTTCATCGTGGCTCAACTTCAACAAAATGGGTATGAGAAGTTTCAAGTCCATATGTTGGATTAATATTAAATTCGATTGCGTTTAATTTGCGGGAACATATAACTGAATACATTGGAATGTATGGACGGTTGACAAGTGTGTACTCGCCTCGCTTCCCATATGTCGCACAAATGTTATACCTACTGTAAAATGCTTTGTTAACGGTTCACCGGACACCGCGCTATTATTTCATCGAGATAAAGCCGAATTAACAACAAGTAATTATCGGATTATCAGACACGCCGACGCCTGCGATTTACCCGCGTAATATCTACATCGCGGAATCTGTACGCATTTTTACCAAAGACGCGTATGCACTTGACCTCATCCTATGTGTGACTAATGAGTTTCCGCGTTCGAGGACAGCGCACGGTGCGCCCATCACGCACTTGTCACGCAGAAGAAGCTTCCGTTACGGTTTAGCCGAGAGATAAGAATTAGAATTTGATTTCATAACAGTTATTGCGAATAAGGCCAAAAGAGTACCTCTACCACAACAGTCGACAGATTTGGTTATAGAGACCCTGGCTCCATAACCTGCTGGCTCCAAGCTGTGAACGTGACTGTCGCCAATTGCTTATTGTGAGCGCCAATTGCTTACTATTGTTACAATTGCGTGGATCCTATTTTTCAGTGTTGAAACTTCGTGGTCAATGGCACATCCAGAATGAGTATTTTTTTTAAAATGGTCTACTGTAGTGTAATCTAACTTATCCAAATAACGTACATAATCAGAACATATTCCAAATATTAGCATGATATAGCATTTAAATTAAAGTCTTCCAATCAACGGGAAAATCGATTCCATAATTTTTGGTTTTCTTATTTGAAATTAAAGTATATATATATTGTAACGTGGTTACCAATACGTGACTGGTAATCGTCAGGATAGGACGCCATGATTTCACACCATCGACTTGCTCAGAGGTTCACATGATGGGCGTGAGTCTGGTCACAGAATTTACCATAATGTCTTGCCTGTCACTTCAGCCATCGTACTCAGGAAAAATAAAAGATTATTACAAATTTTTATCACTAATTTAATACAAAAAAACTATGAAAACAAAATATAAAAAGGAATAGAAATCATCAAACATTACTGCATAAATTGCTATTTAAGTAAGAGTGGTCTCGGCACTTTTGCCACATAAAATATAAAGTTTACTATTAATTTTTACCAAAGCTAAGTGAACAAAATTGTTACCTGACAGTTTGTCAGGTCAGGTATAAAACAGAATAACATGATAAATAGATCGGTTAATACTAGCTGGAAAACCGTGAGTTTAAAATTAAATAGAGAAACAAATATGCTACAAAAAAGATAACTAAGTTTTAAATTCCTTGTACACAAAAAAAAATCAATTTTTACAACCAGTGTGTTTGCGATAATTATTGTTCATTTATGCAGAAATTCACTGTTCCCGTCCATTCGGTCAGTCCAAGGTACATGTTGAAAAACTTTTCACTCCTGGTGTCGTACATCAGACAAACTGGATTCTGACATTTGGTTTTCCTTGAATCGCTCACGTCGCCTTCGGTTGGAGAAATTCTATGTCGAGTAGTCCATGTCAGATTAACACGTTGCCCTCATCCTCTGTACGGGAGAAAAACTTTCCGTTGCATCCAGTGCATTGTGGCATGACTCCTTGATTGTCATGTCCACGACATGAGTTATGACAAAAGGGCAACAACACTTCAATTTCGTAAGATTTTAGAGTGAAAGTAATAGGGCAATGTAAATCACTGATGAACAATACTTTAGCGTAATTAGCATTTTTAGAGCAGTAAAAGGAAGATCAAGAAAGTTAAATATAAAAAATTACGTAGATAAATAAACTATTTGGATAAATACTCCATGGAGAAAAAGATTGCATGAAGAAAGGGATTCGTATCCTGAAATTTCACATATAATTAGTCAAATCCAGTTTAAATATGATGCAGGACAACACAGATGTTAATATATTATATTGTTCTCACCCTTTCCCATTATAAAAGTCACATCATTGCTCATTTAAAATAATCGGATTGTTCAATCCGTTGCACTCGACAGCTGTCAGATGATAAAACCGTTGCACGCAATCGTGTCCCTGCGTGGGCTGTGTTGCCAACCTGAGAATGTTAATGCCTACTTGTTCTGTGCGCGGTAGGTACCAGATTTAATGTTATAATATATATAATTTTATTAAGTCTGTTGTTAAATATATATATCAGTGCTTTAGGTCGAAACTGATGTAAATCGGGTAAAAATATAATTAAATATATAGCGATAACGATATGAGATGAGATGAGCGATGAGAGATAATTAAAAAAATACAAACTTTATCTCAAACCACAAGTTTATGGATGTGTTTGAAATTTTGAAACGGATCGATTGTTTAAGATTTTAAACAAATAATAGATATTTCATAGAGACGAAGCTATTTTTTATTATATTTAATGGAAATATATGAAAGTATGGGTATTTACAAGGCTTACGACCTGTCTTCGGCTGGCTTAATCACTGTATACAAATATAACGTTCACCATTCTCACGCATTAATCAATCTTCATATCTATCAAATTTTTTAAAGTTGTATATATGATAATGAAGACAAGTCGTAAGCTCTCTAATTACCCATACTTTATATATTTCCATTAAATATAATAAAAAATTGCTTCGTCTCTATGAGATATCTATTTTCTGTTTAATAACAGTCCATTTATAGGTGAAAATCCCGTAAAGAGTTTAGAGAAGCTTATGGTTAAATGAAGCCACCCTGATATTCACTCTATCTTTTGTGTATATGCATAATAAAGTGTTTTAAAACGAAACATTATATTATTTATTTATTTTTAAATTTCATTTATTTTAACCACAAGTCCCATTTTAAAATTTTTTCCTAAAAATTATTATAATAATTTTGTATCAAGTAACAATTTAAGTTAGGTACTAAATTTATTTTTAAATAATTATTGTTTTTTATAGATTCTGTTAGAGAAACAATATAACATATGTTTTTGATTAGATGATATTTTTCGAAATCGGTAGATGTATTTAATCCATTAAGTGGTTAATAAAACAAAGTTAACGATCTAAAAAATGGATTTTCCCCACAAAATTGATTTTGCAAATCCTAAAACTATTATATTATTTAAATAAACGTAAATTACTATTTACAAACCATTAATTAACTCGCATTAATTTGATTGTATTGCTTCGTGCCTGTTAATTCCAAAGCACGCACCGTTTGAAGTAGCAAAGATTGTACAGTGTACAGTGCATGGTATTATCCACCTCATAACATCATATTGCAGCATTTGTTACAAACTGTATAGACAGTTGGACATTATTTGCATTTACATTTCATACAAATTTAACAGTTCTGCATTACCGCAAAATACGGGTTTCGTAAAAGTAGTCCAATATTGAGAAAATGAATGATAATTTATTTATAATATTATGATAATAAAATATTTTTTCGTATCTTTTTTTAAAAATAATACTAGAAAAATTAAACTTGCGACCTTTGTAACCGTTGGCAAATATACTTCTGACACGGTTATCGAGCACGTTTCTTTTTTGCGAAGGGCATTAGTGGGTATCTCTTATAGACAAAACGTACGTGAGTAAAATTTGTAAGTGTGGTTCAAAATTGTTCAAGAGATATAACGCTGCAAAACTGAGTTTCATGAAACATTGAGACTTAGTTTTAAAAAATACCAAAAACATACCTTTTTTATGAAATTATATCCATAATAATTTACATAACAATTTTAAATGCTAGTGTATAAATTTTAATAAAAATGGCGCTACATAAATTATTATTATTAATTTTTTTGAATACAGACTTCATTCATTTTATAGAACTCCATTGTTAATCAACACAATAAATTGAACACGATTTTTTTGATTCTATATTTAATTTATCTAAATTAGTTTTTTCCCAACATTAATGTATGATAATAATAACATGTAAATAAAGATATTGGCATTTCCAATTTTGTCAATTTTAGCACTACAGGAATGTTATTGTATTAACGTATTGTTAATCACCTAATATGTAATAAAAAACTTTGTAATAAAATGAGTATATAAGCTCACCATACTGTTTTATGTTTTATCAGTTGTTATGGCCTAGATAGCCGAAACGATCATTCATCTATTTGGAAAAGTTTAATACAGAACCAAAAAAAATCGTATTTAATTTATTGTGTTGATTCTCATAATTATTACTAACTGGTCATAAAAAGAGTTCAATCAAAATTTAATTGCAAGGCATGGAAACCGTAGAAAGGTACTATAAAAATTAAATCGACAACAAATTAACGACTCAAGTTATTATGATATCAAGTTTTATTATAACATTAAACCAGGGCTGTGGAGTCGTTTCAAAATCTCCAACTCCGAGTAATTTTATACTAGCGAAAAACAATGAAAGAAACACTATTCACACATATTTCTCAGCTGCATGCTATAGAACGTGATGGGATTGGTGACGCCCGCTTATATATGCATATATTGTTGATTTGCTTTCACCCCAGATTTTTAAAGCCTACACATTCATTACCCACGATACATAGATTATCGATTAAATAAAAAATAACATATTTTTTTAAAAAGGAGCGGAGTTTACCGATTTATAACGACTCCAACTCCGTTTAAAATACCATAAATCAAGGATTTTGTGGAAACTCTGTATGAAAAAATTGGTGCAGGCAAGAAGAGAGAAGATGTATGAAGATATGGGATTGAGGTGATTATGTAATATAACTAATGAATATAACTGAAAAAATATATTACAAATGTCAATCAATATTGTACATTGAGTACATTGTACATTGAAAAATTTATTACAAATGTCAATCAATATTGTACATTGTATTGTATATTGAGGGGATGTGTTTTTCGCACGGTTCTAAAGAGGAACAAAGCAAAATTTGGTTAATATCACTCAAACGAGTAAAGGATTATAGGATTAAATAGTATAAAGAACAAAAAAATAGATCATTTTTTATATATTATTTTAGAATTTAAACAAATCAACGAATAAAAAAATAATATGTAAGCGTTAGATTTTTTATTAGTAGGTATTCACTAAGATATGTATGTCATAGAAAAAAATAATTTATAATCAAGTTCTAATTTATATTAAAATTACTACAATTTTTCTCACTAGATTAACCGCAAAATTTAAAAAAAAGTGTTAAATCAATTTCTCTATAGAAAAGTATTTTTCAATAAAAATAACTACATACGCTGCTTTTCAAATTCTGTGATATCCCTCACTCTGTAGATCTCCTCACGCTGGTTCGTTTAGTATGCTATATGCATATTTTATGTATTCTATTTCCAGAGCTATGCGCGGACAAAGTATTTTCAGCCTATAATTGTAATTTTAAAATTTCTTATCTATGGAATCACCAAAATGTACGGTATTATTAATAAAACTTTATTTTTTCACATGTTTAGTTACACGACATGACTTATTTTAGTTTTTTTTTATGAATTTATTATTCGGAATTATTAATAAAACTTTATTTTGAATGTGAAAAGTTCTAGGCTATTCTGCAATTTTATAAATTTGTAAGGTTTTTGAATAATAATAAAGTATTGTAAATGTTCTAATACGACGTTAGACGTTTCTCGAAACCAATAAACAAATGTGGAACCTATGTCAATCCTAAGAGGCATTGTCAAAGATAATCTGGTATTATAAGGTAACTCCCTGTAAATCTTCGTTCAGAGATCCGCTACAAGCAAGAAAACATTTGTGATTAGTGGAAATCTATGTAAGAAATAAAGTGTGTAAGAAGTTGTAGTCAAAAAAAATATTTTCTGTACCAGCTAATCATATTGGTATAAATTGTACACACGTTAAGCATTCCACAAAAATTTAAAATTAATTTACTTATTTATTTATGTATATATTTACCATTATCCATACATTATCCAACAAGTTAATATAAAAGTCAGTAACAAATTAAGCATGTAAATAAAGCTACTGCATATACAAAAAAAATAATTATTATGAATTTTCTAACCCCCTATTCAATTAATATTGGATATATCATAATTGATATTGTATAAGTAATATACCTACATACTGAAATATTATAATTAGAAAAGTATTACTTTCTAAAAATTTCAAAAAAAGCGAAATACTGATAAAATAAAAATAATTCTTAAAACTTACATACATGTCTAGTTTTACAGATACTAATAAGAAGCGTATACCACGGTGTTAAATATTTTTTGGATACCTACATCATTTTATTATATAATATTATTTAAGGAATCTTTGTACTATACACATATTACCTACTATAACAAATAATTACTGTGAAATATTCAAATATAATAAATTTAAAATATCCATATAGAATGTATATTTAAAAGTCGAAAGTTCCGATAAATATTTACGTTGCTAACATATAATTCTCACGGCCTTTACGTCGATCAGACTTTTAATAAGGTGATCGGTACACACGTATATTTCTAAATAATTCTATGTTTGTATGGTATGGCGCCTTATTACTTGACTGGAAATAAAATTGGGACGGAAATAGAGTGAACGTTCCATTTTTCATAGTTTTATGTATCCAATCTAAGTAGGTGTTTACTTACCGTGTTCATAAATTATTTAATTCTACCAATGATTATGTGTCAATTTTAAAATATGATTTTTTCTCGTCGAAACCTAGAGTATATTTTAGTATATTTTAAGTGAATGTTATAACTATGATTTATCAACTTAAATTAGTATACAGGTGACCACCGTATGTATAATCAATAACTCGATTCGGTCACGGTATCTGAAGACTGAAAATAATAATGAAAATATGTAAAAATAATAATTAACTTAAGAATTAATAATTATTCTTTCATTCTTCGTTCGCCTTTTTAAACATTTTAAAAATTTAATTTGATTCAATATGCAAGAAATGTAATGGTCAAAAAGTAACTTTATTTTTCGACCATTTAGGCTTGTCTATCTCGTGTCAAATAAATTCGAGTCTAAAAAAAAGGTTCCGGCAAACTTCAGTCCCCGAATAAATTTATTTATAATTTTATCTCATTTGAGTCTTCAATTCCCCGCCCGGAGGCCATCAATTACCATTTTGCCTTTACCTGAAGTAGTAATAATTAAGTGCGAAGGTGGGCCGGTCGCGGTGCTAGAAGTTCCCCTATTTAAATATTTATCGAAAGCTCGCGCGGCCACATCTGGCGCGAAGCTTTCAAACACGGCTTTTGGCGCCAACACAGATTTCGCGCGAATTCTCTCCCCCGGATCGCGCCGTCGCCGCCTGACGTCAGGCTGTGCGGATCAAGCGAGCCTACTCACAAATTCCGATGGGCTTGTCGCCTAAATTTACAAGTTTGAGACGAATGTGACTCGGTAACGGCGAAACGGAATCGATATCCGACGAATGTTATATTCAAAACTTTACTTGTAAGGGGATTTACAGAACATGTGAACTCTTTTTACCCGAAAATATGCAATTTAAGTTGAACTCAAAATCAATAATTGATTAATATTTATTATTCTTCATTATTTTTTGTTGAGAGAAGATGCGAATAATCCTTCTACAATACTAGATCGTCCTGTGATGTCGTAATAGGTACATATTAAATATATTAAGCATTTTCAGGAATAAGGGATTCTAATTTGAATATTCGAATACTAACAACATTTTTAAACAATTCGTTATTAAAATATTTGTCCAACTGTTCGTAAGATATTTGCTTGTATTTGCGGAGAAATATTTTGGAAATTTTAATTTGTAAATAAATGTTGCACTCGGAGCACCTTTCAACAACACAAGTACGGTCCAGATGTTCCGCTGATGCATTTGCGACAGTCAATTCCCAAAAGTCAGACTCATACGAGTTACTTTCATCAACAGGCACAGGCTTGCGTAAAGATTTTCAAAATATTATTTTATCTAATAAAGGACGTAACGATTTGACATGCTTCTATTTTTTTTGGTGGTCTGTGGACATAATACATTACCGACAATAAAGCCTACACCAACAGCAACTGAAAAAGTCTTTTCAAAACGAAACTTCGTACTAATTTAATATTTGAAATATTTAATCCTCTATTATTTTATAAATGTATTTCATGTATTTTAAAAATAAATATCCTAATATTTTTTGTTGTTTAAATATAACATATATTTATGAATATACTTGTTTACATTATATAAACTGTATTTTTCAATTCTTCATATCTTTACGAATATATTCGAATATGTTATCGTTTACTATTCGGTATTTGAAAATAACGAATACTTGGAAAGTCTAGCATGAATACAATATATACATATTAGAGTAGACCGGGGTTAATTGTAACAATTTACGTTTTGCAATTTTTTATATCGTTGCTATAAAAAATATATACAAAACCAATTATCTAAACAGTAGACAATTTATTGTCTTTAAAGTTATTATATTTTATTTTTTCTAATTATAATAGGAACAAAACTATAAGCTTATGCTTAAGCGAAGGAAATGTTTTAACTAGCCCCGTTCCTGGGTCAATTGTGGCAGTAGGAAAATTGATTAAAACACAGAATTTAGACACAAAATGGTCGTACTTTAATCATTTTGGTAAAGAAAAATAGTTTCTTTATAGTTTTCTAAAATTGTTGTGTCCAATACATTTAACATAATACAAAATTTATATAATCTTATGAAAATCCTTACTATATCTGCTACTTGATATTCATTATTTTAATATAATAAAATGACAAAACAAACATATTAACTATCTTAACATATTTAAATTCAATAAACAACGAAAAAAAATAGTATTACTTGTACTTTGTACAATGTGGTACAAATTGACTCTAGTGGTACAACATTCTCGAGATACGAATATATCAACAAAATTGTTTATTTATTCACTTAACTTTATAAACTATAATATTACAAAAGCAAATTTACTATACAACTGAAAGAGAAAGAGATAAATATAACGAAAGAAAATTTAAAAAATTGTGACAAATAATACGCTAGAACGTCGTTCGTTGTGACGCTACTAGTAGCGTAATATTATTGTGACTATCCGATTATATTATCACAGTAATGTTTTACACCGCCCTCGCTGTCACGTGTATACTGAAACATTAACCTTAGAAACACTTTAGCTTGTGACATCTTATTTTTGTTTTAATAAATCAATTAAATTAAATCAACATTTAGAGCGAATTGACAATCATATTTGACGAGCAAGTTACTTATTTATTATATTCACTACTTTCCATAGCACAAGCGCATAGTATTGTTTAAAATAAATCCTACCATTCCCGCAATCTTAAATCATCTACGCCTATCGATTACAAAATTTACGTATCATGCTTTGCGTACAATATATAATAGACAACGAATGACAGCTAGCTCCGAGCTCAGCTCCTGTATTTTACGTACACGCACCATTAGATTACGGAAGCACAATACGTGCGTGAAAAAGGTATTTAGACTTTTTTTTCCATAGTTATATGTAAAATGGTTGGAAATATTCACGCCATTAACTCTTTTACTTCCGAAATATTATATATATACCTATAGAAAGTAGAGAGATAATGACATATGTACATGTCGGCATCTGTTTTTCACCTCTAATGCATTTATAGAATCGTTTCTGTTTTTAGCTTGAGTTACCGGCTTATGTAATACGGGATAATAAATAATCTCTTCTCTTTCACAACTCTTTTATACATCATCTATACATATCTACCTGATGTATTAAATTAGTTATACTTTAATCGATACTCTTAATTTATTACACTGAAGATATTGATTCAAGCAGAATTAATAAAAAATATAAATCTCATGGTATATGAGAACCTTCAGTCTTCTAAGAACGCTGATAATCATTATATATCAGTAGTATCGAAACCTACTGCTCAATTTGTTTTACATAATTATAAACATATAATACGTGTTATTGTTTCGCGTGTTCACGTATTTCATAGTGACAATGCTTTTCATAACCAAATGATACGTGTTGAGAATATTATTTATTTGATCGGAATAAAAGCTTACCATTACATTAATTATTATTCAATATAATTTTTATATTTTTTTTCTCTGTTTTTGTACTTTTTCTCTATTTCTATCGAGTGGACAAAGATTATTGAATGCCACACTCGTCCCGTCAGTAATTCAATTGTAACTATTTAATATAACATAGATAAAAAGCTGCATTTTGATGAAGGTAATAAGTTTTGCGTTTTTCCATGATTTAAAACTCAATAAAATTTTTACTGTAAAATAGAAAATAACACATTTTCTTTTAATATTGACTTCAGTTCATTTTCTAATCCATTAAAAATACAAGTTTTTTTTATCATGTAATTTGTTAAGATAAATTAATAGGTTCGAGTCGAGTCTTTTTTAAAATATTAATTCTAATTATTGAAAAATCACTGTTTCATTTTTTTTTATAGACGTCTCTATTTATAGTTCACTTGCATCATATATCGACCATTCTTACAATTCTCTCTTATCGGCATTCGTTTTTCAATCACTCATAAGTTTCACAATTTTGTTGTTTAAATAAAAATATACTTAAAATTCCTTGAATTATACCAGTATATAAAGAAAATATAATATCACGTAATTTCTTGTTTCACATATAGTAAGATATATACTATTATACTTAGTGACTGAAAAAAAAAGTTTCATTTTGAAATCCGTATTTAAAATAAAAAATATCAGAACAAAAATAATTTAAAAATGAAATGATTATTATTCAATAAATTTTCCTTAAAAGGCGATGTATTAAAAACATATCTTCACATTACAAGAGTTTCCATAAATGGAAAACGTAAAATGACTGAACAAAAATACCCCTTGATAATTTCACAGAAAGTAATGGGGCGAACTCGGAAATGTTAAATGGAAGAAAATGAGAAAATAAATAGGGCCATTGATCATAGAATTCAGTTTATAAAGCAAATAGCTGCCAGCGTACTGCTGCAAATAGACGTGTCACTTTAGTGTGTTCTTTCCCCGCCGCGGATAGGGGCGATGGCGGAGCGTGGAAAAATATGAAAGGATTTTTTATTACGTGTTTAATTTCTCAATACGGCGGGAAACTGCAGACAGTATCTTAAAATTAAAGTAAGTACATGACAACCCCACTACACACACGTTCGGCCTCTGCTCCCCTGGTAGATACGGTCTGATGTAGGATGCTTGGCGGTCGGTCAGCGCTAAGAGATACGAGCGTGTTAATTATAATTAACACATTACGCCCGAGGTATAAAACCTTAGAAAAATATAGTGGTTTTTTAATGTTGTGTGTGTATACTTACTGAATAATATTAAATAAAAATATAGTTTACAAAAATAATAACTCTAATAAATATGCATATTAAACACTTAAATTCTACAGGTTACGATATATAGGTAATTTAATATTTAAAAAGTTGTTCATCTGCATTGGACTTTTAGTATTATTACTTAATTAGACAATCGAGAATATTTAAAAATGTGAGTAATAATATTAACCCTGCGTTACGTTTATATTAACTGCAGAATAAGGGGTGAGTAGTAGGTACATTATTATACCCGTCTTAAGAAAACAAAAAATAAAAATAAGAAAATTCGAATTCTTCTACTATAGCTAAAAGAAAGTGAAAAAAATTTGTTGAAATAAGTTTTTTTTACTATGGTTTAATTGAAATAAAAATATCACAGATTGTGTGTAGCACATTATCATCGCCTTTTGGAGTCATGAAATCCGATTGCCTTTACTATTCTAAATGACGTTACTGCTGGAATACTGTTCACTTTAAAAATGTATGAACAAAATTGCACGCGATGTATACTGTTTCAATCAATTGAATAATGCATTCACAGACGTGGCAACAATGTGTATCAAATTGTGGGAAAATATTCCGCGATAGCTATTAATGGTACCTCGCCTTTATACCGTCGTTCCTTAGAAATACATACACGATCGTGCCAGATGGAAAATAAAAATGTCTGAAGTTATTACGGAGAGTAAATGCAAACTGGGTACAAGGATTCTTGATATTCCCATAGAGGGTGGGAAAATGGAAAACACTATTTACATTATAAATCATCCAGACGTCAAAGGAGATTTCCTTAATATAATACTACACATCATAATGTATTATGTATACATAAAATGCTCTTTCTACCGTAACGGGTTCTGGTATACCAAGATGCTGATGGAGCGGAAATAATTTTCAGTATTTTTGTGGTTCTATGATCATAATAGAATAGATTATATATTCTAGGGAGAAAAAAAACACCTTGCACTACAGAACTGTAGAATAAATTATATATCTTCTGATCAATATTGTAATGAAGTATCTTTATGATACTTAAGAAACAGAAGATTTACTACGTCCATATAATCGGCATGAGGAAGACTGCAAAGCAGAAATTAAAGGGATACGATCTGCTATGGATAATTATAAAAATATATGGTAAGAGCTGCTATAGATTCCGAACTGGAAGCTAAGAACCGAACCAAATGGAGGCGAAAGATTTAGGAGGACATGACTTAAAATGGGCTGCAGAGTTATTTAAAAAGAAAAAGTACGAGATGTAACCAGGAAAACAAAAATAAGACTAGTCAGGACCTATATCTTCCCGATCTTTCTCTGTGGAGTCAAAATATGGACTCTGATAGAACGTGGGCGCAAGAGAATAGATTCTCTGGAAATTTTATGCTCGACGCGCATGTTATACCTACGCATGCCTCAATCATAGAAAAATTAATGAAAAGCTTCAAAATTGAAGCACTAGTTCAGAACTGCTTTTCACGTAAATTTCAAGATCATATTTAAAAATAGACCGGTTTTTCGGTTGAGTTTAATTATTTATTTAGTATTTATATAATTTAGTGTTCTAAAATTCTTTGTTTTTACAACGATTTTAAATTTTATTCAAACAGATTCCAAAGTACTCCACAAACAATTAATTTTACATTCTCCTATCCTTACTATTCTATACTATTACTATACTACCATTATCAAAATTCACAAATTATAAAAATATAAATATTCAGTATATTGGAACATATTTATGTCGAAATTTATATCCACTTCCATATCCTTACGACATCAAATTTAAGGATAATGGAAACCCAAAAATTATAATTATCTATGTATGTACTAGAGATTCTATGTAGAGACAAACCTGGAATAAATTACCGGGAATATCATGGTTTTTTTTTGTCCCCGAGAAAATAATCTGAAACTCAAGACTAATTTTCCTTGAAATCATTCATTTTAAGGAAGTCAAGTTAATTCTGACCATTGTGATACGGCAGGTAGTGACCCAGCAGCGAGCTTTACATGTGTAATATAAGTATATAAAAAAAGGAAAATCCAATTCTTGTTTTACCACTAACAATGCAAAATCTGTAGGTATACGGTCAGCTATAAAGATTTGCATTATGGAGAATTTAGTCTTCAGATAGGTATTTACTACTATCAAAAAAAATCTCAAGGAAATGGTTTTGTCGGATTGTTCAAACAAAGGATTATGATCATTGCTTAATGTCATCTTTTATCTATAAGATAAAATTATGTCGTCTTGTGACAAAACAAAATTTGGATAAAATGAAATTACTTCAAAAACTTTATTGTCAAATACATTCATACTTCCGATGTGTTTATTTTGTTAATTGTTCTTTTATGTTTTTTGTATTATTAAATTGTAGGTCTTTTGTAATTTTTATAGATGTATTTGTTTTTGTAACCAATTTATGTGTAAACTTAATTTCAATTTAAAAAACTACTACCACACAATGAATCAATAAATATTTCATCAAATATGTTTTTTAATAAATTAATATAAACGTATATTTATTAACATGGATATTATTCCTAATAGCTACTGTACATCAAACATATTAATATTGATTAAAATATCTATTCTTTTTATTTTAAGAAAATGAATGGTCTCGATTCCCGGGAATTTCCGAGACTTAAAAATTTTAATCCTCGAGTTTCGGGAATTGAAAAAAGTCAGAACACTGAATCTCTAGTATGTGCCGTATTTGTCATTTGATATTTTTTCCTTAATACGGTTTCTTCAACTTTGCAATCCATTATATCTCACTACCAATTAAATTATTTTGTTTTAATTTCATACTCTATTTTATTGCAA
Organism: Eubasilissa splendida; assembly: GCA_031772225.1. NCBI lineage: Eukaryota > Metazoa > Arthropoda > Insecta > Trichoptera > Phryganeidae > Eubasilissa > Eubasilissa splendida. The sequence goes on along the minus strand of CM062848.1, from coordinate 19,719,759 downwards.
GATATAAAATATGTTATAATTTTTTAATATTGGGAGACATCTCTGGTATGGTGCAGAAGGACAGTATCAGTCAGAAAAGCGGGTTGAAACTATAATAAATCTACAGGGAATTGAAGATGGAAAACGTTTTTCCGTTGTCGTGACGCTGTATGATGGATCTGGGTAAAAAATATACGGTTACCCCGTAAGGAAAATAATATTTCAGATTTACATAAACTTTTCAATCTATAAAACCCAAATCGTTTCGGCACTTGAGTAGAGTGTTAAATTAACTAAGTAAATATATAATCATTATAGTACGTTTGCGCTATTCCTTATTTCAAAAATACTATCACATTACATTACATACAGTGTGTATACATGTACATGTGTGTATTATGAAAATTATTACACAAATGTTTTAAATATTACAGACAATTAATATAATAAGCCTTGTGGCTAAGGTTTTCTGTTGTAAGCAAACTTGAAAGTGTTAATTTTCTATTAAATTCGAATTAATTATTAGGGATTCGGATTTGATATACTTCTTAAGGATGACCATGTTGAGAGCTTCATCAATCAATAAGTGTGCATCAAAATATGTATGAAAGTTAATGAGGCAAGAATTTTATGCCAGGATAGATAAGGGTGATGTTTTATCCCTTAAGTTATCTATTCTTCTCCGCGGAAACGGTGCGATGGTATGTTGGTCATTTTATTTTTGACCTATTAAATTAATTGAATTGTAGGCTTGAAAAAATTAACGACTCTCCAAATAGCCGATTACACTGGGATTCCTGAAATGTTTGTTTATTTCTCTCGATGTACTCGAGTGAGTGCGATAAGTGCGCAAGGTGGTCTTTTATTCTGCCTCCGCTCTTCGCTATCTTGGGCCTTATTTAGTGTAGCCAAGCCCAGTTATGTCTCGGACTTTGTCTAATCATCTTATAGGAGAATCGATCTCTGGCTCTTCATCCTTGTACGTTTCCTTTAATCTAGTGTTTGTTATATATATATAGAAATTAGTCTATTGTAGCAACATGGCCATAGTATGAAATAATTATTTTTCTGCATGTTGTAGAGAGCCTTTTTTTAGTGAAAAGATCCTAAAGAATGGTGACATTGTTTCATTTTACTATCTTTTTTGCAACACCACATCTCAAAGGCTTCTATCCTTCTCAGGATCGATTCGACTCTGCACAGAGCTATAAAAATCACCATAGAAAAGAAATGTTTGTTTAAAGAATTTAAATATGATCAAACTAATTCAACGCATCAAAATTAGTCAAATAAAATGTTTTATTTTTTTAGGTCTGTGATATTTTAAATATGAATTAAATATATAAATATTAAATAATTTGTTATATGTATATCTTTATAATTAATATATTTAATTCATATTTAAAATATTAAATTGGTATTGATCGGTAATTAAGTTCCGCGACCATGACTTTTAAATACAGATGTGTACGTATTATTTTGTGTTTGTAAACGTCACACTATTTCACAAAATCCGATTATATTAAATTTTTAAATTATTTTATGATAATGTGAAATATACAATAAATATGTTAAAAAAGGTAACTATATTAAAAAAGGTTCAGTTTGGGTATGACAGCTGTAAAATACATTAGGATCTCGATTATCCGAGTTTCCGTATTATCCGAGCCGATTGTATTTTTCGAAAGCTTGTTTTATTTTCCGAACACGAACGTGAGCACGTGCACTTTTAAGTTTCGAGAGTACTGACTGGAGTAGGCACGTGACTAATGAGACCCACCCCACTAAACACTTCCTAAGTTTGTTGATAGACGGTGTGATAATAAATAAAAATATCACAGACACATTTATCATACCACTCTTACATATTTCTTACTCGTTAATGTCTATCTACAAAGATAAAAAATATCCATAACAACGTTCATATATATTACAGTGCACCCACGAACCGAACGTTATATTTTTCACGTTCTAGGGATGGTTTTTTTTTTTTTTCAGTATATGGATGAAAATTGGCGTATCTTTTTAATTAAAATTATTTTTAATAGCATCAAAACGGCCACGGCTGTAGGTAAAAAACTGGATCTACATTACTTCGAATAATTGGCGTTCTACTTTATGTTAATCTATAGTTTGAGAGGAATCTATATTAAACAATATTTTTAAAACAAGTATTAGTACCACCCCCCAGATTGTTGGTCTGCTTGACTTTCACGCACTATTGAGGTCATCGAGACACAATTCACTGTTCTATTACAGTGGTAATGTCAGAACACATGCATTAGCTAACTCCGCAGTCCCCCGATTGCATTCTTTTGGAAGGAATATGCGGAGTGGTCGACATTTTTGCTGTAAATTTAACTATTTTTAGAACTAAATTATTACAATTTTTTGTATCTCAACTCAATGCTAATGATAAATTGCTCTACTTCATATTTTTTATTTTTTTTTATTTTATAATTTTAATTATGAAAAAACATCCTCATATCATTTAATTTTTTCGTTATATATTGCGCTTCTGATGTGATTTTCTATTATTTAAAAAAAAAATAAAGCCTGAATAGGGATATATAGGAATAGGAATAGGAATAATATATAATAATATTATAGTGTATAATAATAATAAATAAATAATGTTACTTTTAAAATTTCATTCAAGAAAATATTATATAAAATGATGTACGTACAGATGGAAACATGGAATAAATGAATAATTTAAATTGAAGGAATGGATCGTGGATATCGGTATAATGTTATAAAGGATTTGTTATCATTGATCATCCCGCAGATCTGATAATTGTCACCAGACAAGTGTATTTTATTTTTCAACCAATTAGTTAGTCTAAATAACTGATCTTCCTTTTTTACTTCAATCGTTGATGTTTCTCACAACAGCAAGCTTCTCCAGACTATATTATCGTATCCTAAGATGTTCAAAAAATTGGACGATTCGCCTCAGGCAAATTATTCAGAAAGTTTTGAAGACTACAATGAAATAAATATTTTTAGTGACTTGTAATGTTAAAAATAATACATGGTTTTAACTAGTTACATAAAATTATTTCTTCAATTAATTTGAGTAGCTTGTTGGTGTAATGGTTAAGACGCTGGTCTAGTGATCTAGTGGTCATTTCAGGACACCAGCAAGTTAATCCTATTTTCATAGTACAAGCGTTCAACTTAGTTTGAAAATAGTTAAAGCAAATGTACGTGTAAAGAGGTAAAACAAAGGATCTAGTCGATTTTAAAACTTATGGTTTCTTCCCTAGATGAGATGGTTATATCCTCCAGCAAGTACGTGGTTCACAACTCCGCCAAGTCCATGTTTGAGTCCAAGATGACTCTCACAATGCGACGCCTTCAACCCTCTGACTTAGGAGCATATCGCTGCATCGCCAAAAACTCTCTAGGTGAAGTTGAGGGTAACATCCGTCTCTACGGTGAGTTGTAAAATAAATTGATATTTTAAGTTAGCATAATACGGTGAGTTTATTGAAGTATGGAGAAACTTGTTGTCTTCCAAGTTAAGTAGATTAGAATTAAAAATTGTACTGTTCCAATGATTCTCGGCGTATAGTCAATCTCTTATTTTCGAGAATGACTATACACCGAAAATCGACTATAATTTATGCCTCTTGGTGATGATATATAGGTTTATATATCCATTTAAATCTCCATCGCTCTGACGGTGATCGGTATCATACAGGGTGAATATTATGTTCCAGGCGCTGTTGTTTTCAAATAACTAGGAAGTTAATTATAATTTTTTAATTTGGTTTTTATTTATCGATTATTTGGTTTGTTACGATTATGTATGGAATATGATATTGGCCAAATGACCGCCTCTGGCAACGGCACAAATGCATGCTCTTTTAACCATATTTTTCATATCATTGTCGCACACTTCGAGTTTTATTTCAGCAATTTCGAATATTGTCCTGTAGCATCGGAATTGTTGTTGGCTTATTGACGTAAACCTTTCTTTTCAAGTACCCCCCACAGAAAATAGTCGGAAGCCGTCAAATCCGGTGATCAAGGAGGCCAATCGATATCACCACTTTTTGACATTATGCGGCTGGGAAAAATTTCAAGCGTAACTCAGGCTGTGTGTGAGGTAGCACCGTCCTGTTATAACCACTTATTTTGCAATCAACCCAATTCGACCACCAAGAAGTTTTACAATATATAACGATAGCGATCACAATTAATATGTTTAATATAATAATAATTTTACATCCTGAAGAAGAAAATTGTGTTTTTCGAAACTGGTTGATGTTTAAAAATTACTCATTAAGAGGTTAATTATAAACAAAGTTAAATAATCACCATGAATGGTTACAGCATTACCATTAATATTTAGATAAAATAATTTAATGACTTCAACTAGTTGTTGAGGCATTGGATGCTTCATAATAAACTACTCTGTACGACAACCAAATTCGAACTGACAAATGTCTGCCAAATGAAAATAGCGGTAAAACAAAATCAGCCTGGAACATAATGTTCACTCTGTATATGCAATTTAAATAGTACCCTTAAAACTATATATTTAGAACAAAGTTAGATTATTATCATCGAGGGCTTTAATCACCTTCATTTCTATTTACCTTAAGTAAACATTTTCCATTGTTTGATTATTATTATTCTGACATTTGAGTTAACATAGTTCGAATCATTTTGGGTTTACCAACGCTACGTCTTCCTTCAGAGTTGATGAACAAGAATAGTCTTGCGAGAAGGCTAGCATCAATATCTTGAACATGAACGGACTATACCAATAGACTGATTTTTATTACCTGGTTAGTCAAACAGCTAATTCTTTCACTGTTTCACTTTCTTCTCTATACACATACAAATACACGGGAAACTGTAATATTTAGAAAATGGTCAAACAGATTTATTATACGCAAACATATATACATATTAGGTGATCGTGGAATGGAAATGAAACAAATTTTCTGAAATTCACTGTTAATTTTGTAATTATATATAAAATATGAATAATTGTTTTAACAATAAAATTAATGTATTTTAAAAAAGAAGCAAGTAATTGGTAACGTAAAAATTAAAAATATTTTTTATACAACACAATAAAAAACTCCAACTTAATAATGTGTTCTCCTTAAAAAAGTACAATACGGATAAAATTATATTAATTATAGGTTATAAAAGCGCTGTCTTGTAACAATTTTTGGGAATTTTATGATAAAAATATGAATGTTTATAGTTATTAATTTATACATTTTCAGATTTAAGTATTTAATAGTTGTCAAAATGACACATAATTTTATTACAAACATTAACACTTATAATAAATAAAATTGAGTTTTGAGATTAATCTTAAATTTGGGTGTTTTGTAGCGCGGAGAAACTCTCAGTTTGGGTAATTCACAGCAAAACCCGTTTAATCAATGATTTATTTGTAGAAATACCTGGCCCTACACGAAAATCCCTTCCAAACTACGACGACAACGATGAGAATGGATATTCGGAAAACGACGCTGGACCTGGAAATCAATTCGGTTCTGCAGAAGTCGATGATGACGATGACAGCGGAGACGATGGTGACGGAAGTGAAGTCACCCCAGACAGTAAAGGGCGGAACTTGCCGCCTCCACACCCTGCCCAGGGCAAGCAAGCCACCCCTCGCGGAAAGGGAGCATCGAAAAGTAACTTGGATAACAAGATAGAAGCAAACAAGTGTTCGAAGTTACCCCTATATGATGAAGTTTTTATTTTAATAGTTTTGTTAGTTTCTTGGACAAGAATCTTGACGTGATTTTAAATATCTAAGGAATTGTGGAAAAAACAGTTTTTTGTTGAGCTGAGCTTTTTATTTTAAAATTATATTATTTTAGATTATGTGTACGTATGTTTTCTCATATCATGAAATCAATAACAAATATATATCGTGATAATCGTACAAATGATGGAACGATTAAATGTATTGATTTCAAAAAAGGTAACATATAAGGTCGAAAAATTGTCGCTAAAAATAATGCCGCTGTAACTTAGTTGGATAAAGCACCTCCCCCGGTTAGGGAAGAGATCCAGGTTCGAATCCCGGTAGCGCAACAACAATATTTTTCGATAAAATTGATTTTATATGTGTATCTTTATAATTAATATATTTAATTCATATTTAAAGTTTCTTCAGTCAAAATATTCAATATTGTTCAATATTTGTGGTTTATGTTTAATATTTGTGGTATTGTTCAATATTATGGTTTGATCATCATAAAAATGTATTTTGTAAATATTATAATGAATGGACAAAACTATTCTAAACAACATAAGTAGAAAATATTATTTTTAATTGATGATTTTTGGCATGCGAATATTTATGTTATATAAATAAGATGGTGCTTTGATAGATGAAATGTATTGGAGTTGAATAATGTACATGAATTTTAAAAAAATGGTATAAAAAAGATAATAAAATATTTAAATGATGATTGACCTACGTAATGTTTGATTAAAATCTGAAAATAGAATTGTATCAATCTTTTATTAATCTAAAATTTTGAGTCATAATGATATATTACACCGTTTTTACAGTGCATGTCCATTGAGAAGAATTTTCAAAATTATGAAAAATGTGAGAAAATATCATCACAAGTCATATAAAACAAATAGCACTAAAATTAGTACCAAAATGCTAATTTTTGTGGTTTTAAATATCTGTCCAATCTTTAAAAATAAATTAATGTACATATTTATTGTATCGACACCAATGAAATTAAATTTGTCAACTCGTTTGTCAACATATTTGAAGATGGTACCAAAAATAGTACAGCACCAAATTATAAACGACTATTATTTGTTTAATGGATATTAAAAATAATATTTCTCGTTTACATACTTTATCATGATTTTTAAAAACATATAACTAAATCAAACTTGACTGTAATTAGCAATTTATTGGCCTGTGTCTACGGATACAATTTCTCTAGGAGATTCGAGTCGAGTTCGCATGAAGCGTAAAACAATTTATGAATCATCATCACTCCATATGTTTCACGCGCGGATTAAAATGACGCATCCATGTACCCATATACCTTTACTGACTCTCAGAGATCAAAGTCACATTGAGATATAATCATGGACATGAGCCTTAAGTACATTGAATTTTTGTATACTCATCATAAAGTTATATATTTGATTCAGTGATAATTTGTTGCATGTTTTTTTATAATTTGGTGGCAATACACAAATTATTACACAGATGTCATTTTGGTGCTCAAAAATATATACGTGCTTATTTAAATATACAACGTACACATTTATTTTTTAATATAATTTTAAAATTTAAAATGATTACCATATTCATAAAAGTGTTCTGAATATTTGTCGCTTTAAAAGATGCCTCAGAAAACGTTTGTACCAATTCAATGTCGGAATAAACTCTGCCATAAAACATCACGGGGTGACGATAGCGGCTCATATTGAAGGTTCCACCCTTATGTACATGGGGTAACACAAACACGAGGCGGTGGGAAAATTGTGTGTTTATAGCTTTACGATAACACCGCAAGCGATCGCTTACGGTCGCCATTTTCCGCTGAGATTTTTAATGTTGCTTCCTTCGCGAGTTTTAAATATGAATATGTTATATAGACGTCATTTTTTATTGCCTTTTTAAAAAATAAATTATTACATTTATTAAGTTTAAGAGCTGTAAATAATGGTATTATAGGTCAATTTATTTTTGTCATACAATACGTGGATGGTTGTAACTATTGCTACTGTCTACTAACAGAACCATTTGAGTTGCTAATGTTTTTTATTATCAAATCTATGTAGAGTGCAAAATTTTAGTAATTTATTTTTATTCAGATTGCATGTATTGTATGAAATACAAGAAGGGTATATTTTTTGTATTTTTTACCATATCAACGAGTGTTATAAATTTAGTAAAGTATTGACAGCCACCATCGTTTGCGATAGAAAATAAAAAAAATCATGTTTTAGATATGTAAAATATTTAATGAAAACTTATATAAAATGTCTAAAAAAAACTAATTTGTAACCACCTTAAATAAAAAGTATCAATATAATTTTTTGGCAATATTTTGTTGGTAATTTATTCTCGTGATACAACTTTCTTGTACTTTACTAAAATTGTAAATATATCATATTTTATTTCTCAACAAAAAATTACCATTGTAATTCTCATACACGTTTCGCCGTTTGGTGATGATGAGTTAGTTATTAAATCACAGATAGTGTTTAACCAAGTTAACATATCGTCACGAGTAAAAAAATATCCATTATTCATCTATAAGATTAATTTACTAATCGATGTTATATTTAGAATCTTTGTAATATAATTTTTACGAATCTTTATCTCAGTGAACTAAATATTTACTTGGTTGAACATATTGTTTTACATAAATAAATAATTATATATATATATAAGTTAGACATTGTTGCTAGGTTTTAAAAGTCAATAAAACCAATCAAAGCACACAAAACATTATTAAATTTATGATCTTAATTTATTGATGTGACAATAATTAACTAAAAATCACTGTAGATTTCAGATGAATTAAATATAGTAAGACTTTTTTTTTTATTACTTTTAAAGACTACTTTGTCAGAAAGCTTTATTTGCACTTTAAAGAATTATTGTATATTTTACTAATAATATTAACAATAAATATTATAATATTTAAAATATATTCGTTTCCATTATACATAACAATGAATATTTAATGACTTCAATATTCTTCCATAGATTCTGAAATATTAGTTAATACAATTTAATAATAGATTATGGTGTTTATTATATTTTAATTATTTTTTCGATGCAGTTTATATTATTCAAACTACTTCAATAAAGCAAATATACTCAATAAAGGTATGAACATTGCATATTTTGACTTTTATTTCCAACCCATTAATATTACCATAATTCTTACACAGAAATATTTTTGTTTAAGTAATACACAATTATTTTTATTTAAAGTCTACAAAAACTGATAGATTGTTAATTTTTTTTATGTAGATTTTGATAAAAGTGCACTTTTTCATTGATGAACCTTGAAGACCTTGAAACCACTCTCCATAAGGTAATAACATAAAATATTCTTTTCTGAAAAATTTACGTAGCCAGTCTGAACTGCCATCTTGTTTTAATATAGTGGCTGTTCGAAAATATTAAATTTTTTTAACTCCGATAATATTAATAATAATGAATAATTTGTATAGCGCCATTTTCGTAAAAACTTTCACCTCAAGTCCTAAATATAGATATTATTCTTGCGTACAGTGCTGGAAGGGATTTTTGTTATATTAATTTATTTTTTGTTTAAAATCCATATTTTTTAATAATATTGTTTTTTTTTAAATTAATTACATTTTTCTTAAAACTGTCAGATATTCACTTAAAATATTTTTTGAAAATACTGCTGCCACTGAAGCGCAGTAGAATTTACTTACACAGATAAATGACACAAAGAAACCCAAAAAAAAAAAAAAACTAATTCGACTTTTATACAGATTTTTTACAGAACATTAATTTAGCAGGTCGTATTTTTAGCAAATACAATATATGTACTTGAATAAACTTTTTTTAGATCCGTTATAAAAATACAAATTAGCGATGCACACGTGATTATTGATATATTTTAGATATAGTGTACACAATTGAAATATGGAATATATATATATCACTATGCATTGTGATGATAATGAATATATAATGTTAGTAAGATAGTCCCCACATTGAAATTTTTGCTACGGTAGTCGAATGGACCGCTGAATGCCAAAATATTATCGTAATAATTACTCTTCTAAGATTGTTATACTATGAGAGTCAAGGTTTTGTATAATCGCGAGCGAAGATTTATTTTGATTAAGATAGATTACTTTTGATATTCCGCTGTCACTTAATGTGTCGGGGCGGTATTGTTGTATTTAATGCGATTTTTATTGAAAATTTGATATAAAATATATTTAAACTTTAAAACCTTGCATGATACATGTTAATTGTCTAGTTCAAAATATAATACACGACTCTTTTGATCCATGAGTCATCAAATCTCCTTTCTGTGGCTCAATGCGTTTGTTCAATATTTTGGATGAAAGAGTCGTAAAACCCCAAGTTTGGTATATTTTTTTAAAATATATCTGAAGAACTAAGCACATAGTATAAGAAAAAAACTCAAGAAGTATAACGAAACCCCTTAAACTTTTAGATCTCCCAGAGGAACGCTTTTAAATAATTTACAAGTTTTTCAAATTTGATACCTCTTAATTAAATTTTGACTTAACGAGGATGCCTCCGCATTCGGAGCTCTGTCTGATGCACAGAAGTTATTTTTTTATGTAACACCTTTGCCTGCCTGACTGCTTCCCTGACCTTTAATCAGCAATTCTCTATAGTTAATCCTAGATTTCTATAACAAACTTTTTGCATTCTGTATTTTGATAAAAACATTATTGTGTTCTAATAAAAACACACCCACAAAACAATTAATTACATTTTTTAATATGTTTAATATATTAATAACATTTCACACATATAAAAATAAAAAACACTTTTCTAGTTCTAATCGTTTAATTTCTGTGAGACGCATTTCACCTTATGAGGATATTATCAATCTAACCAATTTAAATTCAACAACTTGTATTTATATTAAATCCATTGAAAAGGGAGAGCTATATAATTTTAAGTACTTAAGTTTTAATGGGAATTTTGAGGTTTATATATTCAAACACTAATGATATTTTAATGAAAATTATATTAATAAGGTAAGGTATATTATAGAGGGGATAGCTATACAATTTTATGTAAATGAGGTAGAGAAAACATTATTCATGTTAATTCTTAGGGTTTCCTTAAAAGTGTTTTTGTATGAATCGCGTCTCATGAAAATTAAATGAGTAGAACTAAAAATCATGTGTTTTTATTTTTATGTTTGATTTTGGAGTTTTACAAACTTACCTCCGAAACAATAAATAAACTTTTCTTTTGAATTCAAGATTCAAACGGATTAGGTTAACTAGGTTATCTAACTTACCATCACGCTGTTTTCTCGCAGGAATAGTCAGAGATGATGAAGAGCCACAACCTTCTGTTCTGACACACAGCCCTCACTTCGTCTATATACGTGCATATATCTCATGCAAGTTTGACGATCATCGAGACTTCTAACAGTACCACCTTCCAGTAACTGGTTTACTTGGTCACGTCAAGTCTTTCAGGAATATCCTTTCAATATATATCAGGAATATTTCCGGTGCCATCAACTCTTATTTCAAATATCTTTCTAACCATTCTCTCCAAATCAAACCACCTAAGCGACTCTTTTTTAATCATATTTACTATGCTTATATCAACTTTATATTCTCTCCTAATTTTTTCATTATAAGTAATTAGTAATTTGTAATAGTAATTTTCACTGCATTTGATCTACTTTCGATCCTCTTCTGCTAACTCCAGACATCACTCGCATATATCAGTGATGGTATCAGTTTAGATTAATATATTTATAAATAATAATATAAAACACTATTTATTAATAAATCTACATGTTTCAATGCCTATGGTAACTTCTTTAGGAAAAAATATATACTATAATAAAATATACAAGTATAGATAAAAAAAAACTGTAAAAATATACGTGATGGGTAACCAAGTAGGAACTACTATGAAAACAAATTTAAAAGGTGACTATTGTAAAAAGGATTTGGTTATTTATAATATTTAGTTTGTTATTAACACTTTTTTTTATTTCTAAAATTTCAAATTTATCTAACTGTAAACCCCTAGTATTTATATATATATATAATTTAAAAACCCTTATTAATGTCAAAATAGTGGTTTATTACCAAAAGCTGATTAGCGAATTCAGAATAGTTGTTGCTACTTAAGGATCTTAAGTGCTTCTAAATTCTAATATCAAAATATAAATAATACCATAGGTATCAAAACATGTTGATTTATCAATAAATAGTGGTTTAAATAAAGTGTACAATATTATTTATATAATATGTGGCCACAAAGTTATTTTGCTAATATTGAAAAAGAAATATATTTATTTATCTTTATATGCTTACCTTAATTCCTCATAAATAATATTGTAATTCACACAGAAGTTCGTTCATGCCCATGCCCATCAGCGTCAAACTTGGATTCTCACCGACAAAGAGAGGCAGAATCTAAACGGCTAAGATTAAATTTCTAAAGAAGTTAGGGGAGGTGGGGTACCATTATACCACCGAGTGGAAGCTCCACAATCAGAAAGAGCCTCGCTAAGGAGCCCCTGATTATTTTTATAGAGAAATCCCAAATGAGCTGACTAGGACATGTAATCAGGATGCCAGTGGAAAAATTGCCAATAGGATTTTCTCGGCGATCCCAGAAGGAAGACGCCCAGTGAGTCACACAGGAAAAATTGGGGAAAATAGATGGAGAGCTGTATAAAGATGGACTTGATATTTAATGAACTGCAGTCAATAAAATAGAAAAGAACAGAGATGCGTGGAGGTGCCAAGATAAGGCTGTGGGCTCTCGACTCCCCTAGGATACGGGGTAGAGGATTAAACGAGATAAAACAACTTAAGAACGAAAAAATTAAAAAACCTGTTTATTTAGTCAAAGTTTCACAGATTTACTGAATATTAAATACTGCCATTATTTTTATTTTTATTCTTAGGGCCGCCTATGTGATCAGTATCAACTTTTTACTATAGTAAAAAAAGTAACTAAAGTAAATATTTTTACGAAAACGGGTTGTTTGATCGTTATTAAAAAATATTTACTTATCGAAAGTACATCCCGTAGTAAACTCATTTTACAAAATATGGCGGACTTTTCACAGCTGTCATCTGACATATTGATACTTTTAAAGTTGCAGTTTACGACAATTAATCATTCAATATTTCGCTATTTTAATTATGAGATTTCGTCCGATGATGACCTCGTTGTTTAATACATAATAGGAAAAATTTAATCATCAAAGTGACAGATTTCAAATGCCTGGGCGAAATAATCCATAAATAATGCATAGAATAAAGCACATTTCATGATTATTTGTCACGCCTATAGATATCTCCATTTATGCTTTGACAGTACTAAATTTGATGTATCAACAACTCGCAAAGGATTTTTATTACGGGCGTTAGTAAAAAGTTACCATAGTAAAAAATTAATACTGATCACACAACCGGCCCTTAATGATAAGGTACTAAGTTACCGCATGTTATATTACATACGTTTGCTACTGATACATAATTTTCTACTAAAACTCTATAATGTCTATCTGTTTACCACATCTTTAATAAAATTTGTTCATGCGTTGGAAGAGCAAAAAATAATTTTTAAAGTCAATATCTTGGTTAATTAAGTAATTGGTTTTAACAATTTTCCATTAGAAACGAGGAATTATTTGGTTAATAAATAAATAAATTAATAAATTAATTATCTTTTCCCATTATTAAATATCCCATTGAGAAAAACTATTATATCATATAATAAACACCTAAATCGGCATTAGAAATATTATTTTTTTCGCACCCCAAGAGTACGACGCTGGCAATCTACCACCATATTATCTGGACCGCCCAAAAATAAAAATAATCATGTTCCTACATATAGGTTATCATTCCTTATATATTTACAAATAGCACAATATTAATATCTGGGTCAACAACAAACAGATTATTATGAAATGACGTAAAAACTAATTTGTTCCACCAATATTGGGTAACATAAAATCTTATTTCTTGTTAGTTTCCCACCCACAACCGTAACTGAAAGGTGGGAATGCTAAGCGAAGCAAGTGTTATTTAGAAGACATGAGATATATATATTTATATAAACCGTAATAAAAAATATATATTTCACGTGCCATATGATCTAACCGGAGCAGACTTACATGTGTATGTTTAAAGTATTTTTAATAAAAACCAAAAATGATTTATATGTTATTGAAATAATTGACTCAACCGATAAAAAAAAATTCAAAACAATTCGATTGTCATAAAGATGTAAAATTACTTAACCATATTTACTTTTCCATATTGGTGTAGACTTAATATTAATTATTCAAATATCTAAACACGCCTTTTTAGAATGTATACAATGTATACAATATCGGATCTGCCAAAAAAATTTGATAGATCGAACATGTCGAATAATTCGTTGAAAAATTGGGTACATTCTTGCCTGTGAGCCCAATCATTGAGAATCATTTCATTTCATATGCACTAGATATTATAACCGTACAGTAATCTTATATACGTGATCTTAGAAATAATATTTAACAGATAAAGGAAAATAGTCATGTCCACAATTTATTTTTTGGAAGAGATCTGTTTGAAATACATGTATATGTTTAATATTTCAAAAACTATTAAAACCTTTGACTTTTTTGTGAGAATGCAAGTTTGTCGAAATTTGTCAGCTGCATCATCCCTGCCCACCTCAGTAGACCACGGTCCGCAACACGAGTAAATAGACAACTGATATAGGTAGTGTTATTATACCAATAGTTGGTATGTATGAGAGAGAAAATTAATTTTAATTATACGATTGATAAAAATAGACATGTAACATAAAATAATTATATGAATACAAAATAAATAAATAAAACTTGTACGTAAATAATCTAATTCTGCGTGTTCGGCTTTAATATTAATATGTAAATTAATACACAGGTAAAAAAAAATAATGTCACTAAGAATAATTGTTCCCTCCTTTCTATTTCTTGGGTCGCTCGATTGATACCATATCTTCCTAAATAGGAAGAGGTCCAGATTCGAATCTCGGTAGCATCTAAATATTTATTCGATAGATAGATTTTTTTCTAGTTGATTCATTTAATTTGTTTAATATTAGTGTGTTTATGATGAATCTGTGGATTTGCCCACAACTCTTTCCTGACCAAGCTGGCACTATCTTCTGACGTTCGTCGTAGTGAGTCCAGAGGTCTAATAGAATCTGGCGTATGGTTTCGACAAGGCTATCGGATGAGTCGATGATTCCTCACATCCGATCCCTTTTGACTATGGTTCATTAGATTTCCCATTACTTCCAACTTTCCGTATCACATCCTACAATTTTCTTCTCACTTCTTTCCAATGTAATGTTTACAGTTTGAATATACAAATATCTTATTCTAGTTACATTATGTACACATATATTATAAAAATATAGGTTTAATCAATGAAGACGTAAAATAAGAAATGCATAAGGTACCAGTGAATTATTATACTTCAGAAGAGACGTGAATTTTTTTAAATTTTTCAATTAGAATGAAATGACTAAAGAAGCGTTCTCCTTAGACAAAGCCTTTAGAAAATCGTTCGGTTCAGATAATCTCATAGTATAAGGAATTCCTTTGGACTAATCCCCACTTTTGAAATTTCGTAGAAAATATTACACACGCTGCAAAATTGACGTTTCTCAGCGGAAAAAATTATTCATAAGAAAAATAATTGAAGTGATAAGTGGATGCAAGTCAACAATTTAAAATTCGAGAAAAATTCAATTTTTGAGTTGATTAACTAATTACTGAAAACTGAATCCACTATCATCGTTTAATATATTGTATTAATATCTTACTCTCCTATACACCATTGAAATAAATATTTAATTATGAAACCGTTTAATTATAATTAAACTGATGTAAAGCCGTCAAACTGAAGTAATGCAAACGTTAAATTATCATTTTAAAAAAAACAGAGCTATCACCACGACTTGAACTAGGGGCATTTTTATTGCTGGTTGAATGCTCTTCCAGCTGAGCTACTCGTATATTAATCAGCCATGCAAATCCTGACTCTTAAAATTTATTATATTATTATACTTCTTTTTGAAAGAATGATTTGTCCATTGCATTTTTTCAGTGACATATTTACTTTGGTTTAATTATCAAGGAACGATATGTTCTTAAGAATCACCGAACGTGAATTTGAATCATCATATTGTATTACTTTAATAAAATTTTGATTTTTGTTATTTTATTATTTTTTTATATAATTTATTATTTTTATTTTTGAAAATAACCTGAATAGTATTTAAAAACATATTTCATAAGTGTATCATATAATAGATATTTTTTGGAATGAAATTCAGTTATGATAAAGCTACGTAAAGTGTTTCGCCAACTATTTTAAAAATTCTGAAACGTTTCTTAAAATTTCTTCTCAGTCAGTAGTCATGCGCGCGGGCCCGCTGTTACATACACCTGCTGCCATACGAAATGAAGCGGAGCCCTGTTTTACTATTTTTCAACAGCCCGTAGCCAAATGTATAAAAATTACTAAGCATTCTCAAGCAAAACAAACTAGCAAAAAAATCTCAACTGCACATTTTCATGTCGTGCCACGAAACGCAATCACATTTCACACGTTTTGAGGCCACGTTTGCAAAAGGAAGCACAATATTAATTTAAAATACATCGTGGTGATATTAATTTGTCAGAATCTTCGAGGCGACCTTTTTACTTAGTATCTTGAAATTTTTATTCCGCGTAATGGTAAGATGCGCATCAATATTTTCCACATAGACTAAAGGGCTGCTTCACGATATCTTTCCGTTGCGCGAGACAAAGAGACGAAATGATTTTTTAACTCGGTTCTGGCGGCGGATTGGTCAACTGAACCAGTTTGAAGATCGAGTCATGGTGTAGTTTGAGAACTGAGGGATTGGTGAGATGAATTGCGGGGGAAATTCACACCCGCTTTTAAAATTGTGCGGTGAACAAAGGTTTTATTGTCCTGCGGTGTCACCGTGCACTCTTTACTGCTGACTGGGTGCACCATTTCACGGTTAGGGGAAGAAGTTTAACGACAAAATATTTAGTACACCATTCGCGAGATGTTCATCGACCGGAAGAGCGGAGTAATTTTTTAGCTGTGACTTGGAAGACATGCAGAGTTTATTTTATTTTGATATGTCTATAAAAATGTGATTATTAAAAAATATCCATAATAATATTATGCATCCCCATCTATCTATGACTTTCTATATGTGGTGGCCGTGGCGTCTTCGGTAACGTCATTTGTGGCTTTAAAGTACTTGCTTAAACGGCTAGGTCTGTGAGACGCGAGCATTGCAAAAATGAACATGTTTTTAATATCTCAAAGTTAAGACAAGACTACTTAAATATTTTCTCTTTTATATATTCAATTTGAATAAAAGTGTACATTGTCTTTATTACGAGTAAAAAAAAATACATGACATCTTCATTTCTTCTTATCTATACTGTTTATACTATCAAATAAATACTTTCTGCAATGTCATATTATAATAATGTTTTAAATTTCGGTGCTCTTACGTGTAGTTAATTATTTCTTCTGAAGATTTCTCCTAGACATATTAAATGGTTTATTAACATTCTGCTCTCATCTCGATCATGTACATCCTATTGATGAGAAGTTTGGAGTATCAAAAGTCTCCACTCGTTGGTTGCTGCTTCTTCCTCTGCCTTGCACTTTTTCTGAGACCATAAACCTCTCCAAATTGTCATCGTCATGGCGGCACATGTTCAAAGTATTCCCTCAAAACATATTGTCAATAATATATCTTTAACATCATGCTCAACTTATAACTCAAGTACCACATCTCATTTTTTCTCAGTCTCAGTCAGTCTCAATATATTTACCAATTTTTCTATAGGCTAGGCCAAAGATGGCGAATCTAAGTATGGAAACTGTCACTTTGTGAATGTATATGTGTGTGTGTGTGTGTGTGTCATGAAAATGAGTAGATGAGTGGAGTGTATAATTTATATTGACTGTAATAACGTGTTTTAATAGACGTAATATTGTTATTAGATAGTAATCAGTGAATAGAACCTAAGGGAATCTGTGGTAATTCAAGAGTCATCACACATATGCAAAATGTATAAAAACTTAAACACTCTTTAAAAATAAAAATAATATGTTAAATAAAAAAACTATAGCAATTATAGAGTTAATTTCTCTCACCAAGATCGGAAGCTGATTTCACTAACCCATTATTTAAAATGTATTATTTTAAATCGAGCAAGAGTATAATATACGAACCAAAATAAAACCTCTAAACTAAGTATTGTCTCCCAATTCACTGTGAATGTGTAATGTTCCTAAAAACACTAATATTTTATTACGTGAAAAAAAAAAGTTTTTTTCTTCTTCTTCTTTTAAATAGGCAATCCATCCTTCAAGAGTGATTCGTGCCATTAATCAAGTTAAAACTATATTTTATAGAAAAAAGAATAATAATGTTATAGAATATAAAATATTATATTACAAGTCAATACCATTGTCGTTCAAAAAAATTGCTATTATATAGATTAAATGTGGCGAGTTAAGGGAAAAAAGATGACACAAGTTAACCGGGAGTTGAAAATTACCATTGACGAGATTACTGTAAAAAAAATTAAATACTCAACCAAGTAATTTAATTATTTTTTTTAATATATTAATAAGATCTCATTGATCATTGTTCCGCTCAAGGAGGGTCGGAGACCTCTAGTAAGTAGCCTGTCACTGCTGTCAATATGACGTGGAAATATATTATTTACTGTGCAATTTGTGAACATTTAAGTATGGCGCAATGAATTTTGGCTAGTAAGGAAGTAGAAGAGGTTTCAATGAACTTTTATATTATGTCACTGTCTTGTGACTTGCGTCTTCAGCGTTCGAACAGATTTCGTTAGATAATTTAACTAATTACTCTCGGTACTATTAAAATGTCTGTGAATAAAAACAAATACTGAATATTGAACCAAGTATCGAAGAGAATGTTGTATTAAATACAATGTTATTGCAAAAATAATAGTGCATTTTGTGTTATAGTTTTTATCGTTGTGGTACGACCTTCAACGTACTTCGTCATTTTGATACGAAAAACATATTTTGACATTTATTTTGTTTATCTGAATGCGATTTTTTTGTATAGAATTGGATATGTATTTTAACCTACTTGTGAAAAAGGTTGACCATCTCTAATCTAGATAATGCATATTTGACCATGGCTCTCATGCTTTTGATTTATATTTTACGAACCTCTTATTAAATAATATGTTTATCAATTAATATCAAAACAGTTGTCAACTGTTTCTTTTCATTATACAAAATTTTCGTTGAAGGGTAGTAGGTTAGATATAATTATCTTATTTTATGGTTCATAAATTGCCTGAAGCATCCCGAAGACTATTTGAAGAGAAAAGTTGCGAGACGTACCTACTAAAAAATCATTTACTTAGGCTGCTCTCTTATACAGATTTTTTAAACTAACTTATTAATATGTTATTATACATGTACATATATACATCTCCCGCGAAAAAGTATGGTTGTACCATAATACATATTTAATTTAAAGCTTCACGAGCACTAGTATTTGTAATTGGTGTTTTTTTTTTGGGTTAGTTCACATTATTTATATATAGTTTCTCTGAGGAAACCTAGGCCGACGTTTCGGCACGGTAACATGTGCCATTGTTAAGGCTAAAAAAATTACGGTGCAATCGTACTTTTTCGAAGGAGATATAAATTGTGGGAAATTTATATCTCCTTACATATATGCTACATTTTACATTTTAAATAATAATAATTTTAAAATAGATTTTTATGCAAACGTTCATTATAGTTTGTAGATATGTTAACTCTATTTCTTATTGATAAGTTACCCTTACTCTTATTTGGAATCTTCCATATGAAAATCGCAAAATATGTAATATTCCACAAATACGATCCTAAGTATTCCGATCACAATGTCGAACAGTGAGTGTCTAGTATAGGTAACAGCTGCTGTGACCGTATAGGGGCAACGTGCGCCCATTCAAAATCTGAGTCAGCCTCTAAACTTAGCGAAAAACTGTATGAAATTGATTGAGAAGAGAAATTTTTCTACGTTTTACGTGTAGGGGTGAATGTATAATCATTTCACTTTTTTGATGTTTATTGAGTTCGAAACGGAGGTCAACATAGATACTCGTACTTGCGTGTACGGTATATATTTTGAAAATAAAATATCGAGACAGATGTAGTGGACTGAAATATATTTTTCAGTAATGCGATATTTGTAAAATACTCATTTTATTATAAATAAATACATATAAAATCAATTTTGTCGAAAAACATTGCGTATTCCGGTAGTCCAAAAACAATTTACATTAAATTAGTATTTAAAACATCACAGACCTATGTTCTGAATAATTACAACTTCACAATAAGAATGTGTTCTCCTTAATAAGCGATATTTGTAACCCGGCTCCATGTACATTTTTTAAATTTAAATCATTAATTAATTAAAATATTGAATAATACATGACTGAGTACGAGATTCAAGAATATTTATATATTTTTTAATTACATCGGTTAATCACGTTATATGTCCCCAGTAAAATAGATATGTACCTAATACTGCTAAAAATATTGTAAATTCATTAAAATAAAAACGATTTTCTTTGACCAGGCGTGTTACATTTTATAATTTTTATTTACACTGGTTGAAATCGCTGTTATTTAGAATATTTCTGAAACTTTTCACTTCGTTCCCCTCCTACTCGCACCATCAATCACCTTCCTTCTAATCCCCCTAACCGTATTACTATTTTTTATTTATTTTATTTTTATTTTTTATTTCAACTCTATTACATACACACATTATAATTTTTATTTGCCAAAACTGCACAACAGTTTTACGGCAATTATCAACTCGGCTTATTATTAACTCTCGATGTCTCTTTATTTGCTTCTTTATCACCCACCTCCTTTTTCTTGCCACTCTTCACATTATATCCCTACTTCATATTTTTTCTAAATTTTAATCATACTATATTCATACATTACACATATTTTAATCATTCATATTGTATTTAAAAACATATTTTCATTCCACTTTCATTTTCTCATGCTAAGGTTCAAAAAGATCAGTATGTGAAACTTTTCATGAGAGAAATTGATATATAGTACCACAGTGATATAGAAGTATATTATACTTTTAAAATTAGCAATATTAACTTTGTGGTTAAAATTCATATTTTTATTTATTATCTTTGTTTTATTAACCACTAAATTGAGTTTAAATACATCTACCGGTTTCGAAAAATACTATTTTCTTCTTCAGGATGTCATAACTAACTAAAACATATATTATTGTTTCTTTGCCAGAATCTATTTAAAAAAAATCTATTTATCTGAAGAAGAAAATAGTATTTTTCGATACGGTAGATGTATTTAAACTCAATTTATTGGTTAATAAAACAAATATAATAAATAACTTTATAAATAGATATCTACACTACTGTTAAACACTTTCATATACTATTTTATTTTATTTATTTTTAATTATTTGTAAAATTTGCTTTTTCTTGTACTATCTACACCATCCAAGAAATACATTATTCCATTGGCACAAGCACTGTATGCAAGAAGATAATAGAAAACAAAAATAAAATATAAAGAGCAATAGATGCAGTGCCTAAAATTCCATCAACAATTATTTTTAATTGCGTATAAATAACATATCAACTAATAAGTACATGTCTTTAATCAGTCGGTTATCTCCGAATGAATTTGATATATTAAATATATTTATTTTCATGTTGTACGTTGCTGTATAATTTGACATGATCTATTAGTAACTAATATTAAGTATTAAAGTAAAAAATACAATTATCGTTTTTGTAAGGCTAAAGTTAAGCAATTAGTTATTATGACTTAATATTAAATTCAATTACGTTAGCTCAGAATTAGTGACACTACCCATTTTCCTCTTTTGTGTGACAGGAAGTATGCTGGGTACAGACAGAACAAGAGGATGAGCCTCGGATGATTTGCGTCATGTCACATTAATGCAATATTTGCCACAGTTGGAGCCAAATCGACAACACACGTATGTACATAAACCACGTACCGAGACTGTTCGCTCAAATATACCCCTCGCATCAATGATATCAGATATGTAGCATTGTTTGAATATGAATCGTGAATTATTGTGATATTAGACACATATTTTCATTCCACAACTTCAAGTATAATATATAGAAGTATAATACCATCAATTCAAACCACCAAAATTATAGAAGATGTATTCAAACATTTGAACTGGAAGTCATACAGACTATTTATGGAGAATGGAATGGAGTACGATAATGAAAACCTACATCAGATTTTCAGATAATATTGTGATTATAGCAAGCACTCAAGAAGACCTACAAAATTTTCTAAAGATATCAATGATTCATCGAAACTTATTATGCTATAAATTATAATAATAATAAGACCAAAAATATAGCAAATGTAGAAAATAACAGAACCAATAAGGATATGAGGAAAATAAAAACAATGACTCATATACCAGAGTATATATAAACTTAGGTTAATAATACCTGATGAGACAGAATCAAGAGGATTAAATAAAAAGACGTTCAACTGGGTTGGGTAGCATTTGGAAATCCTCAAAGACAAAATACCAAAATCTCTAAAGACTAAAACCTACAGCCAGTGCGTACTTCAAGTACTTACGGAGTCAATTTGAACCCTCAGTCAATCTCATGCAAAAAATTATAGCTGCCTAAAGAGCAATAGAAAAAGCGATGCTTGGAATTTCTCTGAGAGATCGAGTACCTAACACCAAGGCAATTTAATTTATTTGTCGAAGACATGATGAACGGTGAGGAAGGAAGATCCTGGAATGGAAGCCTCAAACTGATAAAAGAAGCGTTGGCCGTCCGCAAGCTCGTTGGAGCGATGACATCAGAAGAATGGGCAACGAATGTATTAGAAGTGCTGGAGACAAAAACAGTTGACGTTCTTTGGGGGAGGTTTATATTTAGCAGTAGAGAGATACAGGCTCATGATGACGACAATCAGTTTTATCTATATGAAGACGAAAATATCGATTATTGTGAAAAATTTCGATTAATTTTTATTTTATTACTATTATTAGGGTGTGGGCCCTGATCTATAATTTGTCCATCTCCAGTTTGCGATCCAGACTGCATGCGGGTCTTGGGTAAAGCTACCCGACTACCGCAATCTTCCAACACTCTTTAGGGGAATGGTAAAAGTTAAGTTAAACCTTGGTCTTAGACATGTTTACGTGAAGTTTGTGAACCACAGCCAGCTTAACGGTCTACCGTACAAAATTATGATATTAAGTTTTATTATGAAGAGTAATAAAAATACCACATAATAACAGAAAAATAACATAAATTAACATGTTTATCATCACAACAACTAAAAATGTTCATATACGATACAAAAAAAACCTTTTTAAACTACATGGGTATCAAAACACCCACTCAATATTGTAGACTGAAAATATATCACGTCCAAATCTTTGTAGGAACCAATTACCGAGATTTATCCCCTGAAGGATTGCCATCAAGATATAGATGTCTCACAGAGACGAAGCTATTATTTTTACATGGGAAGTATTGAAGTCATGGGCATTACAGGGCTGTCATTACCTGTCATCGGCTGACTTACGTGATCACTTTGCACAATGTAACGTTCACCTATTTACCCATGCTACCACATCTATAAGATTTGTGGAAGTTGAATATATGATATCATGTTGGAACATTTCAATTATTTTATTACTATCTATGCTGTCGCCATCTATGGATCTTTTCGAAAATGTGATATTCATTCTCATGTAACAGTATATTTTTTTTTATTTTTACTATTTTTTCCTGAAGTTTTTGGGGCTATATCCTGTAGGTGAACGTTACATTGTGTAAAGTGATAATATAATTTACAATATAATTATTTACATTACAATATAATTTTTAAAAAACAGCGGATATACAACATAATATATTTATTTTACTTTTAAGTTTTTCATGCATTATATTCGGCTACGTTAAATTAATATAACTAAATAAATTGAAACAAATCAAATATTTATTTTAAATAAACACTTATAACTAAGTTAATTATCATCGTAATAAATCATTTTAAGCATAATATAATCAATTAATGTTGCAGCATTTAAAAATTGTTGAATTACCATAAAATCTGAGAGATACGCTTCATCAATTCCATTCCCTTACACGGCATCCGGAATTAGTTGGCAAATTGTTACACGACAGCACTTGCCAACTTAGTGGCGTGGCAGCGAGTGGCATTCCAGCTAGAGCTAGTAGCGTGACAAGTATTAAAATATAGGTACCGAGTATATGCAAACGTTTTGGGAATAATCACCGACGCTTGTTGCCCTGTCATTTCGGAAAACATCTAGGAAAGTGGAGGGGTATTCATCTAACTTTAAAATTATTATATATATATTTATTATAACTCTTAAAAATAAATGACTCCCCAAGTCAAAACGACTCTGACAAAAATTTACGGCGGCTGAATAACGTGACACATCCAAAAGTAGCGTAGTATTGTTTGCGTTAGACTCACTTACGAGCGATGCTCCCTATATTTTTTTACTTTCATCACAGAACAAAGTATTTCTGCGCGGCGAACCGTTTTTTCTGCAAATTTAAAATAAACTGAATAGGTACTTTGGGAGTAATTTTCATCTCACCAAAAATATAAATATAAGACCTTAATATGTGCCATATCCCTAAAATTTATTCTAAGTACGTGGATACTAAATAGTGATGTAAGTACTAATTATTAAGGACCAGGATTAAGATACTTCAAATACTTAGAAACAAATAGTTTTCAATAAAAAAAAATTATGAGAAATTTAAGAAAATAAATATTACAATTACTTTATCAGAACGATAATGATGCACGGAGAATTTTGTGTAGTGCATAGCAATGCGAGCAAACTGCGAGATTAACTTAATTTAATCTAGAAGCGTAATAATAGTCGGAGAAGTGTTATAAATATTATTTTTAATAAAAACACATTTTTGTTGTGTAATTGCAATTTCAAAATATAGTTCGAGGTATATTTAATACAAATTAAATTTTAAATACTAATTTAATGTATATATTTATAATTAATACATTAAATTAGTATTTAAAACATCACAGACCGTCTGTTCTGAATAATTACAACTTCGCAATAAGAATGTGTTCTCCTTAACAAATTAAATTAATCAATTAGAAATTTATACAGAAAATAACCCTATTTTCATTATTTTAAAATATTTCAAAAGGCATCACATCAATATGTTGAATATTTTAAAATATATAATAATATTTTATAATTTTTGACTGAAGGTTTCACCTAGCCGAGATCCAGCTTTGTCCTTTCGTGACATAATATGAAGCATAACGATTTTGAACGTGTAAACTCATTAGCATGTATTTAAAAAAATTCAACATTATTTATAAAAAAATTATAAATGTTTCTACAATAATAATTCTAATTAATTGTTTTTGTAACATTTGTGCCTCACCATAAAAAGTAGAATGCAAGGCAAAATGTAACGGCTTATAAAATTATCATTAATCCTTTTTGCTTGTGGTATAAATAATGAGATGATAAAAATGATAATTATTATCATCTTATTTGCCTGTACCTCTTTCTGGATAGGAAGAGGTTTCAAGATTGAATCACGGTTGCAAATAAATATTTTTTCGATAAATTTTTTTCTGTATATCTTTCCAGTTGATTAATTAAAATTGTATTACTATTAATCTCAACACATTTGCAAAAAAAAATGTGCTTACTTAATCGTGTGTCTAAACATAAATGACATCTTTATTTTTATTCTCAAATACATTGTCAAAACAAAAGGTATAGTATGTTACTTCTAGCTATAAAAAGAACATCAAACAAAATCATGAAAACTCTGCATATAATTCCGTTATATGAAAAGCTCGACATTGAAATTTACAAAGCAATAAATTTTCAATAAGATATGAATCTGTACAAACTATTTGCATTAAACATCAATAAACTTCAACATAATGCACGTGTAGTCGCAGTAGTTCTTTTGATAAATCTGAATATCCCGACATATTGGTTATCGAACAATTTTATTGCATTTAAAAGAGTCCTTTCCGTACGACATGCATGTAGCGAATATAAATTCCAAGATATTTATCTGAAAACTATTTGATATCAATGTACATACAATAAAATTATATTTATGATTATATTTATAAATTTATTACGTGTATTTAAAGAGTTTAAAATTCTCACCGAGAAATGTTGTTTTGTGGTTTATAGGCAGATCGTATGATGATATGATATGATCTTAAAATGTTTTACTTGAAATACGCGTAGCGGAAGGATTTGATCTTGGTACGTGGCGTGTAATCGGTCAAAGGATGTCGAAAGGTAGTCGAACAAATCCTCGTGTGATTGGCTACTTCAGAAATTATTTCAATTAGACTTTAGACTGAATTATAAAACATTTATTGAAGATTTCACAAAATTAATTCCATTATTAAATATAGATAAAATTTCGTGGGTTTCTGATACTATTTATTCTGTTCAACACAATTGTCATCAATCATCATTCAGTCGTGTCGTTAATATTTATTTCTATAGCGGACTTAAAATTACAAAATCTATTTACATTTGACTGGATAAATAACATTTCATAATACACGTTTTCATTCTGCGTCGCCTTATCATCATCCGTTGCAAACCTATGACGGGATTGAGCGAAAGAAAAATATAAAATTATTATTAAATAATCCATATTAAAAATCATTTATTGTTGCTCTCCCTGTATGTACAATTTTAAAGTCTTTATGATTATTCTGTGGACTGCTTGTTTAATTACATATTTCGTATTCCTATCCTATTCTATTAATACTTATATTATTATATAAGTTTATCCAAGAAATACACATATTTTTAATTTATACAAATCAATACAATAATAAAAAGAATTTTATCGAAACAAATAAAATTAATCAACTATATATTTGAGTTGCTACCGGGATAAAATAAAATATTTTTTCCATAAGTAGATTTCTTCTGTATATCTTTATAGTTGTTTTATTTAATTTGTACAAAAAAAAAATGGCAGAAATGTTTTAATGAACTGCAACTGTAATAATAATTATGTTCTTCTAAAAAAAAAAAAAAATATATATTATCCTATTTTGAAGAGAGATTTGTCGCGTTTAAAACTGAAACATTTTACAGACCAATACAATAATTTTAATATTTTGTTTTTCGTGGCATTCTAAATTCTTATTTTTAAAGAATATTTTGTGGACGCTATAGCTCCCTCTATCATTCCTACTCTGCACCAGGTAGCTTCTGAATCTATTGCATTCCAGCAACTGGCTCATGAATGCTTTCCTCTACCATATTTTTCTTATTTTTTTTTTCTTCTTCATTCTATCATTGAATTTACGAATGTGCTATGCCGGAAGATATAACTCAAACATTTTCCCCGTCTATTCGCTGTCTTCCTCAGCATAAATTTATTTTCTTCTACTTCTTTCATACTGTTGTCAAGTCCTTTTGGTCCAACCGATTCCTTTCTCCTTTTTCTCCTCCAGGATCATAATTTCATTTTGAAAGCTTGCAGTCTCTTTTTGTCGCTTTTTAATTCAACAACATTGATAACATATATTTAATATATACACATACACAAAACACAAAAATCACAAAAAATATGAAAATTATAATTCAATTGGTAAAAAAATAAAATGAAACATAATATTACAATACAAATAAGAGGGCAGAATGTTTAATATTTAAAAGTATAGAAGTATTTATTATAAGTATATTTAAATATTTTATTTTATTATTGATATTATTATTATTTTATTATATTACTGAGTCAGCGAGCGGTTTTCTGAAAATCGTTACGCCTTAAATAAGGAATATTTTTTTTGGAATTGTTATGTTTCCAGATATTCTAGTTCTATTGCTGATACTCTCTACTTGAACTACATTTTTTTTTGGGTAGATAGATTTTATTTAAATAGATGTGTAATAAGGATTTTTTGTCTTAATTAGTTGCTTTTTCATTAAATTTTCTTAAGACGTTGGATAAAAGCGATCATCCGTTTTTAATATAAAAATATTAATTAATATTTTTTTATAAATTAATCGGTATCATACATTTTTAGGCAAGTATTAATGATGATGAGAGTTACTGGTTTCCCCAATTTTTATTGATTCATTTAAGTATATTAGTATATTTTTATGACTTTTAGTAATAATAAGTATAGAGTTTGAATCTCGTTCCAGGAGATCAGCAAGTTACTTCTAGTTTTATAGCACAATCGTTTAGCTTAGTTTGAATATAGTAACGGATTTTGTGTATATCGATTTTTTTTTAAGAAAAAAATTTTTTAAAGCTTATTGTAATAATATAAGCTTTTAAAATACAAATTAAATGTATTAATTAGAAAGATATACATATAAAATCAATTTTATTGAAAAATATTGTTGTTGCTACCGGGATTCGAACCTGGATCTCTTCCTATCTGGGGAAAATGCATTAACCGATAACGCTACACTAACATAGTGCATTGACGACAAATTTTCAAACCTATATGTTACACTTTTCAAATTGTTGCATCTATCGATCCATTATTTGAAAGTTATCTTCTTTATTTTTACGGAATCTCAAATACCTTTGAGTAATCCGATAGGAGACGCCCGAATTATTAATTCTAATAACACTAAATTTTGGACATATTATATGATACAAATTATATATTATTAAGGAGAACACATTCTTATTGTGAAGTTGTAATTATATTACTATTGTGTTGGTGTAGCATAACGGTTTAATGCATTTTCTCCGGATAGAAAGAGATCCAGGTTTGATTCCCGATGGCGCAACAATATTTTTTGATAAAATTTATTTTATATGTATATCTTTCTATTTAATACATTTGATTTGTTTTAAAAACATATCACAGACTTATGTTCTTAATAATTACAACTTCACTGTAATAATGTGTTCACCTTAATTATAATATAAACTTTTAAGAATTCTCTTTAATAACTGTTTATGCTTTTACTATGTATACAAGTTTATTAATACTATGAGCTATATAAATTGTTGTGCGTTTGTAAAAAGAAAATGTTTTGAAAATTTACCGAAAAATGTTTACCATCCGCGACAACAGACTCCTCTAAATTCATCCAACCACTGCTATGTCTATGCAATGTATGTTCTGTCCACTAGCTTCAGCTTGCCTTCCCTATCATTAGTTACACTCTCTATCTCTCCGGTTCAATCTCTGTCTCGCTTGTGTATCTCTGCTAACACGATAGCACAGGGATGGAAAATTCAATCGAGCAAAAGTTTTACATAAATAAACCATGTATATACTTATTGTACTTATGAAGATTTATTGATTACTCTCTTCCAGTTTCAGTTTTGCGGTGGTTTTGCGCGTCGCGGTCGTTTTCAGGTTTTGTGTGGTACTCATAACCTCATGCAGATACTTATTAGTCGATCTTTATCAATTCTTAAGTAAAATCAATCAAATTCAAATCTTAAGTAAACATGACACAACGTCAATCCTTCTTCAAAACTGTTGTTTTTTTTTTAAATATTATTGACGAATTCGTCTCACATAATATTTAAAAATAATTCCTGGAACTGGCAAAATACGAAAGAATGTAAAATTGAGGTTCTTTATGGACGAACACAGCAAATTCATTTAAGGTAGAGTAAAAATTTAATTAGGAATAAATGCAACGTATATTTTAAGTAACTTAGATAGTAAAATCATATGGAACGAACGTGTGAGGAGATGACACTAAGAAATACAGGGTGTGGCAGAACCGATTAAGCAGTTTCGAGGAGTTATAAAAAATTAATGGGGGTATACAAAGAAAAAATGTTTTAGTTTTCGAAGTTAGCAGTACATACCATTTATAATAATTAAGTTTTGAAAAGAATATCATCAATATGGCGGCCATTGGCAGAAACACACTGTTAGAGACGATCTCTGAAGTTTTGTAAACCTTGTTCAAAAATATTGCAGAATATGGTGTTAGCTTCTTCAATAATCCAATCCCTTAGCTCTGGTCGGATGTGAGAGCGACGTTTAAACATATTTTTCTTCAAATATTCCCAAAAAAAGAAATTTTATAAAATTTTAACATTTTAACCATCGCCGAAAAGCTCTTTGCGTCGCGATCACAGATCGATTGTTTTAAAAATACGCGCGGAAGGCAAAGCCCCAATATGCACCGGTCCAAATCATGTTAGCTACTGAAATGGGGTCGTCGAAGGAACAGAGGGAGACCACGTGCACCTGCCTCCCCCCACCACCGCCCGAACATTGATCCCTGCTGACCGCTTAGTCGGTTCTGCCGCATTCTGTATATATAAAGTGAGTGTTGATGTCGTCAGTAATTAAGAACGTCCGCAAAATATCCGATATATTAGTAGTCTGAACAACCGTGTATTCACGAGAAGATGTAGACGAGTGTGATCAACGTGTGGACAGGTATAAATGCGGACAAGGCAAGAATAGTATGCTTAGACAGAAGAGTGTGGCATTCTATAATTAGTACCAAATTATTAATGTCAAAATAGTTAGTAATACAAAATACTTCAAAATTAAAATAAATATTCAAAATCCACGACAATTTCTATCAATCTACATTTTATAAAATAATCCTATGTTCAAATTTGTATCAGTCAGACAACGGTCAGCCCTGAACAAAACCAACACAACCTCAACCTTCCTTTTGCCTAATCACTTGCTACACCAAATGCAGCCCAAACTGCAGTGGAGCTCTGGACAACAGCGTGGGAGATAATGACCTTTTGTTGTTGTCATCCTTTGTGCACTCTGTTGCAATTACG
Source organism: Eubasilissa splendida (assembly GCA_031772225.1). Taxonomy (NCBI): domain Eukaryota; kingdom Metazoa; phylum Arthropoda; class Insecta; order Trichoptera; family Phryganeidae; genus Eubasilissa; species Eubasilissa splendida. The sequence continues at coordinate 19,689,121 of CM062848.1, read as the reverse complement.
CGTTTCTGGGATAATCGACAATAACAATCCTTAATTCGTTACAAATATCGGATACACTCCACATCCATTATTTAAATGACATACGATTGACCAAATATCACTAAGTAATAAATAAACCATAACTAACACTTATAGCCCGGTGAGTCAATACAAAACACGTCCGGCGGTGGTGGGTCATTTTAGACCCACCTCAAGTTTTCGATTTTTCAACCGTTTTGTGGGAGATTTTTTATAGATATTTCATTTTAAATATGATTTAATGAAATGATATAATGTGCCGTAATGTTTCTGCTTATAATAATGTACATATTCTTACATATCAACAGACGCCCTACACAGCTAAAATACATACATCCACTGAACATGTGATCTTCTCGTCGGAACCCGAGCATGTAGTGTCATAAAACTTACAGGTAGGCGCAACGCCCCTCAAATAATTATATTACTGGCATTGTATAGGGACCGCCAGATGAAAATAAGTCAAAACAAATACATGGTATGCGTCCTTACCGGTATCCTTTATCTACCTGCTCAAAATGTTGACAATATATGCGAAAGCGCTGAGATTCAATCTGACTATCTTAGGTCAATTTTTGAGCGTTTTTCACTTTTTTATCAATAACTCATTTAAATCTCGTCCGATAACATTTATTTGTATCTCAAATTATTTGAAAATATTTAATAAAAGATTAGCTAAAAGTAAAACAGTATTTAACAAATATTCGTAGCGTAATTAATATTTTTACAAACACTTGAGTTAAATCTGACCCACCACCGCAGAGTATGTGCTAAAAACAAAAGTGTACAGTGTTTCTTGAATTTTTCTGTACATTCCTGATATGTTTTTATGGCGTAATGAAAAATTTCAGATATAAAGGAATGCATTTGCCTATTACGTAATAAACAGAAAACATACGATTGTTTCCAATAATAAAAAAACAACTTATATTTATATTAATGTTAATCTATAGTGAAGGATAGCTATATAATTTTATTAACATGAGATGAAAAGAGACAACATTATTCATTGGAATTCTGAGGGATTATACAAATTTTTGTATGATTGATTATAAATGTGTATGATTCTAATTATTCTAAGTAGCAATTTTGTTTTAAATTCAGTTCCCAAAATGTCTATCTTGCATTATTGTCATCTTACGATGTAAAATTATCCCGTTCTTTTTCTACATAATACTATTAATATAACATTAAAATATCATAAGTGTCGAAATAGAATTGTAACTTAGAATATTTAGAATCATACATAAACTGAAATGTACAAAAATTTTAAAATGTTATGTTATGCACAAGCTGATTATTTTCTTTGTAAGACGGATTGATTATATAGGGTGGCTGTACACCGATACAGGGCGTGTGACCAATAATCCATATAAACTGTTCAAACTCTATGATTAAATTATTTAAAAAATCTATTTTTAAATACGAAGGTAACTTTAAATACTTTAACTATGACGTTGAGTTGATATAATTCATAACGAAGCTTTATTAACCTACCATAATGAAATATTCCGAGCTTCCTCGATATGATGCCCAGCAGGCAAAATTTGATCAATGGACTAGTAACAAAATCAATCATTTCACATGTCGACCAAAATGGAATTATCGTTACATAGTGTTCGGTTCGATTTTACATTCAGTCAATTTCCAACAAATTAATTGAATAAATCATTGGACACAGATGTATTTTATATATATATATATATATATATATTTGTGTGTATGTTATGACGTTAGGATGCATGCGTCCACGTGTGAGTGCCCACTAAAAATATTAGATGTAAAGTGTCACGCTGGTGTAGAACCTACTGTAGCCCAGTAACCAATAAGGAGCCAGACGATCTATGACGCGATGCAAGATGGTAGCTGTCACTTTTTTTGGCGAACATATCGCGACTAATGGGATCGGAGAAAGAGAGTAGGCCGTGATAAAAAAGAATTGGCGAACAATGAGAAGACGAGGTCCGTACTAGAAGCCGGACGTCTTAGGTCATATTTTTGGTGAGATGGCGGCGTGTTCTGATATTTTATCCTGGCAAAACTCTGTGTTGGCGGCATTCTTTGCTTACAAATACTGTGATGGCGGTTCCGAGTTCCGGGAGCCAATCCACGCTGACCATCATCAGCTCGGATCTACAAGGCTTATTATCGAGGTGGGCAAGATTAATCAAAGAAAAAAAGGTGCTTGAAAAAAAAAGAAACATGGTTATGAGAACAAGGACAAAAATTAGGTATATCAAGTGAAGCGTGGGTGGTTGTAAAATATGTTATTGTTTAATATAGTTTATAATTGTGAACAAATTTGTTATCATTGTGTATTCACCCGCCCCAACAGACAAAAGAAACTCTCATGAAGCGGCCCATGGACGATACCCGGTAAGAACCCAAAATTTGAAAGTGCTGATTATAGATAGCCAGTAACGTGAAGCTCGGGGCCTGGCTTTCTATCCATGGTGTGGTAAAGATACGGGGTCAGCCAGAGCAGCACCTGAGAATATCCTCGTATATTTGTTTGAGTTAACTTTAATTCGAAATCAAAATTTCATTCAGGAGATTCATATCTTCCCCAAACAAGTACACTTGTACCATATTTTTTTCAGTCAACGCCTTGAAAATGACACGTGTTACCATGCCGAAGGATAATTGAAGGAAAGAATTAGGGACAGGAACAGGAAAGGAACAGGGAGCTCAAGATCCAACCAGACACTAGGAAGAACACGAGTAACCTGAAGTGTTGACAACTCATCTGGTTTGGATTTCTTGCTTGCGCTGACCACAGGTCTTCTGGCTTCAGAAATACGTATTTCTTTGATCTGCATAAAGTACTCTCAAATGCATACTTCGTTGATAGCGTGAAGTGGGGACGACACGCACCATGTACAATAAATAACAAGGTGAATAGTGACATTTTTAGATTGATAGATAATTAACTGTCTACATAAGACGGCTTCACTCATTTTATTGAACCTCAAAACTAAAAGAAAACAATTGAGATATCCGATTCTTACATAGTCATGATGATTTGTGAGACCTGTCATTTGAAAGGCGACAATTATTTCCTTTTGCTGACCACTCGCCGGGCTAGCACCAGTCTTGTCGGAAAATTATTGAATTGAGCGCTTCTGCTCTCGAAGCGAACCGCGTCCGTCCGTGCGCGGAGAATCTGTAATGTAGCATGTTTTTTAGAATATAATTAATTTAGACTTTTAAAATGTCTAAAAACATTATATACAATTATATAGTAATCAATGTGGCATGAGTTTTGACAGTGTTTTTCATTGTATTATAGGATTTTGTATTGTTATGGGGCTATTTTTAACTCATGTAATACAAAAACATAATGGGACTGTTTTAATCTTAATAAAAATAATTACAATACCGAAGCAAAAATCATGAAAAAATATTCGTATAATATTTATTTTGTCACACTTTTTATTTTTTCCTCCTTTTTTTCTTCTCACTCATTCTAAATGTACAGTTGATAAACTAATTATGTATTATGTATGTAATTATGATTATTGATTAAAAATGTTAAATGTTTGCCTTAGCACGGGCGAAGCCCAGTGAGGCAGATATTAAAATATGAAATCTACTTACTTTATAATAAATAAATAAAAGTAATAAAAAAAAATATCAAGCAATACTGTTGTAAAAGTTAAAATAAAATACAAGCTAAACAAGTCATATTATCCTTGAATAATAATACAATGTCAAGCTAAACATATTATCCTTGAATAATTCATTATCAAAAAAAAACATTAAAGTTTTTATGCATTGCTTGTTATACATATTAAAAAAAAATGTTCTTAATTAATTGATATCTTATAATTAAATTTAAGCGTTTCTTTTATGAAACGTTTAAATTTTTCAATCCAAAGCGACCTTTTCTCTCTTTGTTTGTTTAGTTTAGCACAACGTGTGCTACAAAATCCTAACTCATTTATTCGACGCTGTAGTATTCTATGATACATTTTAATTTCTGACTTATTTAGTTTACCTTTTATTTTATTTTACTGTTAGTATCTATCTTCTCATAAGTATTCTCTGAACAGGTAATGTTATATTTTTTCCATAATTTCCTATTTATTTATGCATAAAGTTCTTGTCTAATTTTTTCGGAATATTTTGAACAGAAACAAGTCATTTTTATTTTTACAACTTTTCTTTAAGAATTAGATATTTCTTTCAACAATATACTCAAACTAGTTTTTTTGGGTTAGATCTTCAACCTTACTCAAGTCTGAAATATATAATATTTCTGGTTACATTATTTATCTTAAAAACAAATATAAAGCATTACTTAAACTATTTATAAATATATTAAAGATCACATTAAATAATAATTTTGTTAAATTTCGTACTCATCATAGTTCCAACAAAACATGAAATAATGAAAGACAAATAAGCCGCACACAATCCACAATTGTCCAATAAGAACTAATGCAAATCAAAAAGGGCCAAATAAAAACAGTGCCGCTAAAAGTTGAACAAAACTGACGGGGGTGACTATAACAAATTATTATCCTGAGAACGATAACAAAGATCCTTCTTCAACAGACGCGCTTAAACAATAAATTTCCATTATTTCTTTTAAAATAGAGATGCGTTCACAGAATACATATCATATTAATATTCTTACAAATTTCAAACCAAGATTTCCTAGAACGAAGCTCGAATCCACAACCTAGGCTAGCGTCTTAACCACTAGACCAACAAGCTACTTTAACATTTATGTTATGTACATTATCTACATACTACATCATATAAATACACTATTACATCATACATATTCTTACTTACTTCAATGTATTTAGAGAGATTAGAGCAGGTTATATTCTAATTGATATATCTGATTAAAAAAATATACATTAAAGTACTATTATTAGATCATTACATCACTCAACATTCCTTAACATATTCGTCTTACTGAAATACTGCATTTCTCCAGTTAAATATCTGGAGAGGAGCGTCAGAATTAACTCAATCTGCGTATCTTGTCAGGTGACGTCAGGTATCTCGGATCCAGAGGCGCACAAGTTACAGCCTGCAAGTCTATAACTCGATTTGGAAATGTCTCGGGAAAATCTGTAATGATTTGCGAAATACAACTTCCCCTATTGCAGAGATCCTCCATTTACGGATAAATGAATTAATATTTTGCGTTTTACTTTTGGTTTTTTTTATTGTAAATAATTATTCAATTTATATTTGTACCATATATGGAATATAATATTTGATTTTGTGCTTTAACTTAATACATATATAACAAAGCTTTATTAAAAAAAAAAAAATTGGTTGTATAATTTCAGAAGACAATTTAAATTAAATTTTATTTTAATCTAATAAATTTTGTATCTGTTATAGTAATATTTTATGAATTATTCTTTATTTTACATTTTATGTGTAGTTTTTAATTCATAATTTGTATATAATTCACATTTGGTAGTAGAATAATTTTGATTTTATGTCCTGTGAATATATTTTCAGAGAATACTTATTTAATTATTTTCTAAATTTAATACCTGATAATTAATATACATTTTTTTAAAAACTGAGTATGTAGAAAATATCTTGAAACTCTTTATCGCGCAATATTAAGCAAATAAATATTAGCAATACATTAAAACATCGCATTTTTATCAGTAAAGCAATATAGCCAATAACACATAGTTTTTACTGCATGCATTTTTTTATTTTTTGTGCATGCTCAATTTGAGTTATTCTTTCCTATTTAAACTAATTATTTAAATACACTGTTATTGCTTGAAAAATAATCTACTTATAAAATTCTATAGTAAATAATAATGACTCATAATAACCAGAAGATCTATATTCGCATTTACATGTACATTTCGTGTAGACTTTTATAATATTACTAGTCAATGTTCAAAATATACCTGTATAATTTTTAGCAAACCATAATATTTTTAAATTGTTTGGAAGACTGCGCAGAAAATCACAAACTATTTAATTTTACTATTAAAAAATTATCAATCTATAATGCATATTGCTCTTCATATTATATTATATTCATGTGCTATATTGTTTCAATATTAGCATTACTAAAAACTGAAAAGAACCATGAAATACAATATTTTTGTTGATTATATTGGTTACATAGATTATATTAAACACACTATATTTAACTATTTTATATAAATGTACTATATATTTGAATCCACAGCATTATTTATTGAATAAAGAAACAACTGATTATTGACATTGTGTATATATTATACATTTTTGTATATATAATACATATCCCTACCTACCACTCGATCTATAATCTTAGGTCGCAGATTAGTTTTTCACGTGTAATATAACTATTAAGTCTTAATTATAAAAATAAATTGAACAATAAAAAGTAGCCGCTAAAACGTAGTCATTCAACGAAAGTAGCTTATTTGATGGTCTAATTTTATTTTATTTAATAGCATCTATTCAAATTTTGAAAATCCTTTGGAAGACGCGAAATCTTTTGAGAAGTCTACCGCGTTTCTTGTTTTATCATTTTTATTTAACAAGTTTATATCCCACTTTCAAATAGCTCAGTAAATATTATCAGACGCCTTGGATTAAATAATCTCGTTTCAAAATTACAAACGGTAAAAAGTAATCTAATTTACCATTCCACGATAAATCTTTTCAATTTTATTCCATGGAAATCATTCCAGGAAAATTGCCCTACACCATTTGTGAAAAATAATAAGGTACGTAAATGGTATAAATTCTAATGGAGTTCATTAATGGTGTCTTAATACAAGCACTTGTGTACGAGTACTTCAATAAAAATTGGAATTAATAAATAAAGAAATATTCGGGAAAATTTCCCATCAAATAAACTGGGATAGAATATTAAATCTAGTTTTTTTCGTTATACATCTTAACGTAAGAAAAATAATATTATTCGATACAGCAACTGTTACGTTTCGTCTAATTATAATCATGTTGATAAGTTTATTATCATTGCACCGTGGCGATTATGAACTAATTTTGCAACTTTTTGAAGTATTTCTTTATCTGAGAAGTAATTGTGATGTTGGTAAATCTGGAATTTTTTGCATTAGACAGAAGAGGGCGATGATTTGATTTTTTGTAAATGCGTGCTGATAATTAGAACCAACGGAAAAATAAGTTCATAAGGATGACCTAGTTAACTATGGCTAAATATGTAAATAAATGGCTTGGATTCCTAGTAGCAGTAAAAGCCATCAAAGCCGGCTCGATTATTCCTTAATCAAAGTATATAGCGGTTGACACTTTGAAGATGAAATCTTCAGAAGGGTAGGTACTATGCAATTAAAGCCAGGAGAGCAAGATTTTTAGGTCAGGCAAGCTTGTTGTCATAATACTTTTAGAATACTACATTGTAGAGCTAGAAATGATAAAGCCAAAGTATGCATAAAACTACTCTAGTTGTGTTATAATGTATATTTCACATATTTTTTTATGACTTATATCGTAGGTATTAGAGAAGATTGTTTCAAAGCCAAATAGTATTAGATTGAAATGATTCATTAAATAGGTGTAAGGAAAGCAATGGGGTGGTGAGTATTGTGTGTTTTGTGTTCAGATGATAGAATTAATAGATCGGCTTAAAAGGAAGGATAGTCAAAGGACAATGTGAAATATGCAACCTGAGTTAGTTGAGGTGCACCAAGATAGTTTGTGACGTAAAGTTACAAACGTGATTGTAAAGTTTTAGGTTCTCAATCCATATAATTGTCAAGTTGTGATGCTTGTATGGGAACTCGTGAATAATTATTTAAATTACAGAATAATTGCAACATATTTATTTGCAGCCATTTGAGCCGGTCTGTGACAATGCCACGTGTACTTTTTTAATGTCACATTAAATTAATTAAATCGAATTCCACGCTGCTGAAACTAAATTCCTTTAGAAATTATCTGATATATGAAGGCTGTTTCGGGTGGTAAGAATTTAAACTAGCAAAACAAACAGCGCCATCTGCCGCCGCATTAAATTCATTGGGACTTTACTTGTACTCGCTCTCCTCGCGGCCGTGTAATGTATTGTAATATATTACACCGGTAGTCGGGGCTACATTGCACGATAGTTGCGATTGCTAATACTGCACGTCTGTTATAACTTAGTAAGCTGCTCGTGAGAATCGATTGCCTTTTACCAGTACATGTCGCAAATACCTCTTCGATTTTACCCGTACAAACTGTACACGTTAAAGTACTTAACTTTTTACTAAAAAATGTTCTCAGGTTTAGATAACCGTTTAGTCTTTTATGTAGAGCTTTCTGGGATATTCTGCCACTTGTCTCTGACCTTTCAGGCCGAGTTTTAATGTCAGCACTGATGATGAACCTTGTAATGAGTCGTAGTCTCTCAATGCTATATCTCCGCTCTAGTTTGTGTAATGTCACGCGCGCATACGGTGAGGTCTCTTCCATCGGAGCCGAATGTCAATCCCATCAAAATTGCTGGACCTTGATAATGTTGACGACGTTAGGTTCATAATAGAACTTATAACTTTGAAGTAGTAGCGATGACGCAAAATATTATCGGACCAATGATCCTTCATATAAATTATACCGTCTGTAATTTCATAGAGTTGACAGAGCAGATAATGTCAACATTGGTCTAATAATTGTTTAGTATAGACGAATTTTGCTTTTTCTTCATACAGTGGTGGAACATAGCTACTTTTGGAGACCAACGTTGTCTATATTGGCTGATAGAATTCACATTTTTATTACATCACTGAATTTGTTGTTGTCAGCCATTGAAGACCCAAGATACACACACTCTTGGTCAATATATAATGTATTTAGGAATCACTAATACATCAATGCAAATTTTTAAATTACTTAATTGAAAAACTATTTCATTTAATTGATTTATTTTAATAATTAATAGTCCATTAACATTGTTTTATTACATAAACCACTGTGAATTATTTATATTCAATCGGTTTCGGAAAAATACATTTTTCTTTATCAGGATGAAGAAACTAACTAAAATAAATGTATTGAAATGTAAATAAATAATCCAGTGTTTATAAAATAAAATCTAGTTAATAAACTATTAATTATTAAAAATTAATCACACTGTTATGACTTCAAATGTTAAAAATATGATTTATTTTAACTATTCACATTATTTATTTTTATTCGATAAGTCTTTTAAGTAACATTTGTTTTAAAAGTTTACATTAAAATATAACTTCTGTAAGAAAATGTAGATACGGTACAGATTACATACACCCTTAGGCAGATGAATTCTAAAAAAAATATTTAATATTTATATTTCATAAAAAACTGTATTTTAACAAAATATTTTTCACATATCAAAAATAAACTCTGTTAACAGACAATAACCAAAGCGATTCGCGAAAAGTAACTTTTATAACAAAGTAACCCCGCGAAACAATTTTACGAAACTGTGTTCATTTCACAACCCCGTTGAATATTGTTATCCCAGTTTCATAAAAGCTAGTTAATGTTTGTTGTTATAATATTATTAATAATTAATACAAATATGTTCCGACGATCGTTAAAAGTTCAAGTATTTTTAAATATAATACAATCCTGAAAAATAAAACTTTTTTCCCTCGGAAATGAGTAGTGTGATATATTTATGGAACAATTTAAAATAACTAAAAACATTAGATCATAACAGTGTGAATATGATTATAAATTAGTATAATACTTAGACGCGAATAAATCATTAATTCTATGTTGTTGAAATCAGCCCTGATGATGGACATCAAAACATGTTTTGAGCTTTAATAAAAATTGATCTTCGCCAGACTAACCTGAAAAAAACTGTATAGTCGATTGGTTTTTTGGATTACTTACTGATATGTTGTCTATTATTTAATTAATATAATGTTTTTCAAGCAGAGATAATATTTTTCGCTTTAATATACTTATCATTTATTTTTAAGAAATTTTGAGTCACTGATTTATAAAGTGTACAAAATATCTTGAAAATTAAATGTACCGTAAGATATTCCAATTAAAGAAGTTCCATTCGATGTTTGAGTCAAATATTAAATTCTGTCAAATTTCTCTGAGACATGCTCTGTGAAAATATTTTTTACAGGCCTTACTCGAGGCATTGTATATCTAATATACTTATCAAGTAAGATAAAACTTATTTGGAACCGTTAAGATATTCACATTATAAAAGGTGAAATAGAAGCACGTCTTCAATTCCGCTAACGTCAAATAAACTTTGTGCGGAAGATATACGATCTCGTTGGATATTCAAATAGGATACCTAAAGAATTTTCGGGAACTGAATGCCTTTTTATTAATACTAATTTTTTCAAACCTTTCAGTTTACCGGTGATTGATTTCCAAAACGAGTTCACCGATATCTAAAACTGATCAATTTCGTATGCTAATAATTAACACCATTATGACCTGTTCATGATTTCAAAAAGTTAATAATAATTAGAATTTCTTTCTCATGTATTGAATATCCTTTCTTCCGTACCTTTTATATAATTCTTTACCTTTTAGTTTATTTTACTTCATGCAAGCGCCACATCTCTAAGAAACTATGATATATTCAGACCTATAGTATATAATGTCAATAACGTAAAAAATGACTTGAACATATTCTCCAATACAATAAAGACTTACTACAAAAACCTTTACACTTTATTTTTTCAGGAAACTATGTTTTTGATATATTGGTGCTAAATATACTTTTATATATATTTCTATATATGCATGTAAACTTCATAATTTTATTATTTATGTATTAAGTCTTTAATCGCAACATAAAGTTAACATTTACGAGAGGTTTGTTTTATGACCATATTATTATTGCAACATTACATAATTTAGTATGTTTTTTTTTCAAAGAGTAATAATGCTTAACCGTCACATAAGTGTTAACTAACATACCAACTTCACGTCGACAGGCAGATATGGTAGAACCCCACACTCTTCTGTCCTAATACTTAATTCTCGCTATATCCACATTCATACATCATCGCATACACGTTCGGTAATTGTTTAGGCTTATAACAGGACCATTTTTTATTATCTAGTTTATTTAGTCATGCCTTAAATCATCAGAATATATTATTTATCTGGTGCCATGAACACTCACATAACTTTCTTACTGTACAAGTGCATCTACATCAAGTACAAGTACATTAGTACATCATTCTCACTTCGTAAATTGGTTTTACTCAAATTGTTAATATTATATATAATTAATAATAATATTGTTTGTTTATGTTTACGTAAGTATACTTTTTTTACGAATTTACAAAAAAATAAAATAGTGAAATGTGCATCCCGCATTTAGTTCCAATAAGCATAATTTTTGTAACGTTGTTTTCAATTAAGTTTTGATGATTTATGCATATAAAAACTATGATGTATCTATGGTGATGAATGCGTAGATGCGCGTGGGGTTACTACGAATGAGCGTGTGGATGAGATAAATGACGTTGCGCCGCTGTCGGCGCACTCTCTTTGCTCCGGACCGTGATACAGTAAACATCTAATATTGACCTGTATAATATTGTATAGAAGCATCGAGAATAAATACTTTTGTTACCACGAACTGAGTATTATACCGACATATTATCCCGCACACGAAGGGAACAGCATCTTGAGCATAGTACGAGATATTACAAATAGCAAACTACATATTTTTCTTCTCCACAACTTACATTTTACATCCGTACTTTACTTACACTAGACATTTTTAATACCATTTGAATTCTCACATCCTTGATATCTACTACTTTTTCTTCATACTTCATCAACCGCGTATCCATGTCTTATGTCCAGTTTGCACATACATCGCACACGATAAAAACATATTTGAAATATTATACATAACTTTTTGTATAGTTACAAAACGATAGAAAAATATGTAAGTGCTTGTTTTTTAAAAAAATGAGTTAACAACTTAGTGGTTGGATAAACTTTTGGTTGATAACTAGCCATTTTGTCCAGTGTTTATTGCAGTGTTTTCATGCCACCTTTGATAAGGAAGACAGGGTTACATTTTTTAATACTATAATTATTTTTTTTAATTAAAAAGCGTATACGAAATATACGCGACATTCATACACTACTATACTATACTCTGAAAATAGTACTAACACGGTAGTCTACTGGGGTGAGCATTCAATCCACGTTGCAGTTAGCTTACAGTTAAATCAAACAAGCACGCCATCGTGAGGGATGTTTAATAAAGATCGTAATTTCTGCTCTAATTTTTTTTTAACTTTCAATTTTACTATTTTATCCTTCAATGTCCAACTATTGTTTTGACTCGTGGAAGATGTTTTGACACATATGCTTGAGAATTTCCTCTAATTCTTGGCATTAATTATTTCGGAGTTAAATCTTTGTTTTTTAAGGTCGCTCTAACTGGTGGGTATAAAAACAAGTTGCACGGTACAAAGTCCCGACTATAGTCGAGAATTTTATATATGAAGAGTGGGGTAGCGTAGAAATTCATAACTTGCATAACTTTCCTTTCATTGTCTTTGGAACGATTGCTGTAGGACGGCTTGGTACACTGCAGTGGCCGTAGTATCTTTTGGAACAATATGAATGAGCACAATGCCATTGTATTAAAATAATGTGATGATTATTGCGTCATTCGCTGACTTCAAAACAGTTGCGACATAACAATAAAGTTCCCGAAGACTTTATAAAGCTCAATGAATGTCTCCAGAGCAGTTTTTATCACAGAATGTGATTACGTAATGGTTTTCATAGTAATCAGATACGTTGAAAATTACTCTGTTCGTGAATTAATGAATAAAACTTCGTCACGTCATCTCAGTATTCGACATAGTACCACGACATGCTCAAATATAGCTCTTGAACCACATGCGATTGATTAGCAGCAGTAATATCGTGCTTTATTGAATGACCCTCATACAATTATTGTTTTATAAATACACATATTAAAAATATATATTTTATGAAAAAAATATTACAAATCAAATAATTATGTCTGTATGTGATTTTCGCCAATTAATCACAGATATTTTAATTTTGTATGTTTTTCATTCTTGTGTCTCCGACATTCACGAAGGCGGCGCTACGTGCTCCGCAATAATATTGCGGGGCACGTAGCATCGCCTCAGCCGTGTGACAATTTTCCAACGAAGTATTAGAATTTTATATTTATAACGACTCTGCGGCGGGAAAAAGTTTCGCTGAGTAGCGCAACCCTGATGTTGAGACCTTCCCCAACCCCCATTAAAAGTTATTCTACAGTGTACATATCAATACACAACAATTAATAATGGCGTACGTGATTTAGGAGTCATTCTAGACAATAAGCCTGCGTTGCGAAATACTATAGAAACAAAAAGAATCAACAGTTGAAAAAGTCTTGATTTTATAATCAGTTTGCAAACCCAATGTCAAAACTCTTAAAATGCTGTATTTTTCCTATGTTTTTAGTATTCTTGAATTTGCTTCGCAGGTTTGGTCACCTATCTATAAGGCTATCCAATAAGTGTGATATAATTTCAAATAAGAGTAGTAACCATCTTTATTAATTTTTATTCAGCAGTCTGCTATTTTACACATTGGAACTACGCTTACAAATTATTAAAACTTATCAAAATCACACGACACGGCAAACCTAACGTGCACTTTGTGATTTTTATATCAATATGAGCAAGGTATTCGTCGAATTGTAAAAAGATTTTAAAAAAAAATTCTTTACATGATGTGAAGACACCGGTAAGACAAAGAAATTTCTAAAGTAAGTCCAATATTGCCGCTGTAAATTAAAGTGTAGGGGCTGATCCAAAGTTATCGATTCCTCGACGTTAACAACATTTTGGCTTATCATATGGCACAACACGGCGTACTGAGCCTACACCCTAACAAGATCTAGCTGGTGCAAGACCAACAACAATTGAACAATTAAAAACAACACAACTCGTGTTATTGGTGAAATTGCACCAGATTTATGTGAAAGAGTGGCTAAAATTGGACCCAAAGAATGCATTGTATTAAACGTAGTCATAGTATATATTTTAATGCAATTATATTCCATTATTAATGGCATTGAATGATCTTACAAATAATAAAAAAACTTAATTTTTTTAAACAGAGATGTATACACGGAATACATGTCACATCAGTATTCTTAGTATTTTCAAACTAAGCTAAGTCAGTGTCTTAACCACTACATCAACAAGCTACTCATTGATATAATACTTGTTTTTTTTTTTATGTATTTACATTTTAAAGTTCTATCACGCTTGTTGGATAACCCTGTATAATAATGTTTATGAAAATCGATTAAAACACATACAAAATTGCTTCCTCCAATACTTGAACTTTAGAAAACATCAAATTCTCGACCCACGAATAATGTGTGAAGTACTGTGGATTACTTATATCGAAACATATGATACACTGCGGCAGATACAGTATATACGAGTATATGCAAAATAACGCTTAGTGTCCTGATATTGTTGCAAACATTACCGACAGGATCTCCATCCGTCGAACTCACGCACCGTTACTATTCCACATTTCTCAAATAAATAGAAATTATGGGAGAAATAGTAAATAATAGGATACTATTAAGGCTCGTGTGCACTAAAGAAATTCGATGAGAAACGCTTTAGTTGAGATACGTCTCACGATTATACCATTTTGATTTGGAAATAAACTCAGAGATCAGCTTCAGATTAGTAGAGAGACAAAAACTCTAACCAGTGTATACGACATTCAATCTGACAGCTAGATTCGACACGTGCACACAAATTTCACCTAAGATTCCTACATCTATCTATTCTGAAAAGATATATATATATATATAAGCTATTAAACATTGATATGAGACGCTGAATTACAATAAAAATCCGTTATAACTGCTGCTGGGGAGATTCAAAATTGCTCGACTGATGAACGATTAACGTTTGACATACGATAAGAGCGAAGTGAGGTGCGAATCTCTAAGACATGGTGTATACACGAGGACTATGAAAGCTGAGAGTTGTTTCTAAAGAATCTCATGGGAGCAAAATTCGTATCTCAGAGATTGTCTCGATTCAAAAATTTCATTAATTCATCTTCTTTTTTAAACATAAATATTATTTTGTCATTTGTATGTATTGTATTATATAAATTTTTATATGACGAATCTTGTACATATAACCCGACCAATCTGAAGTAAACATATTTTTATATTAAATTAAATAACAATCACTTTGTATGAAACCACGAAATTTGTCAAACCACAAAGTGATTGCTTTCTACGAAAATATAAAAAAAAACATATTTTTATTATAATTATTATTTGTGGACACGGTCCATTAACATATATGTATGTAACATATATGTGTGTATATATATATATATATACACAAAGAAAAATACATTTTTTTACTCTTTTACAAATTTTATTGTATGTACTCGTATAGTTACATATTTATATTACATTGGTAATTTAGCAAATTCTTGTATATACTATATATTATATACTTGTATGTTAAGCAAGTTTTATTATATTTTGGGGACAAATCCTGCAAGACTTTTAAATAATATAAATATGTAATGATTACACTAATAAAATCATACATTGTTTCGCTGGTGCCACGATACGACAGTGTACGAAAATGGGTTTAAAATGCTATTAAACGAATTTTTCTTCTTCTTCGTTTTCGTCTTCATCACATTGGTCCTTCATTTTTGAAATCATGACCTATCCTACCAGCCTTCTTCATTCTACATTATCCAGGAAAAAGTATATTACCGAGAAATTTAGAGTACCAATACACTTCGCTATTGAACCTTTCCATCGACTGTTTCTACAAACACCACACGTTCTGCCATATAATCAAAGTTAAACAAAATTAAACTATTTTTTCATATAAATATTATAATATATATCATTTTCTGTATCCTAACATGAAAAGCGATAGTTCATTATTGTACCACTATATATAAATATAGAATTCAACCAAGCAAGAGGACATTACGAAACTTGTCGAAAGCCCTTTTTTCAGAGCAACGCGTTTTCAGACCTCTGAATAAAATTGATATACCTCATTCGAAAGTGCGAAGAGTCAAACAATTGTGATTCATGTAACTTTTGTGTTTCCATTAGAATTACCTTTTATTCAAAATTTTCCCCTTTTCCTTGTCGGAGGCTTCATGAATAAATCATCTAGTGTAAAGATGTCGCACACGGGTCCGTAACTGGCTCGGAGTTATTTACGCTTCGTAACGTTATATGTATGTATGAGTTGTGCAAATATTATATCAAATAAAATTACTTATATCATATAAATGAATAATAGATATAGAAGAATAATAAAAAAATACTTTTATCCTTTCTGTAAATGTAAGTACATATTAGAAAATCGAAAATGGTTAAGCAACGAACTTTGCAGGAAATAGAAATATATATATAATAGGTTGTCCACTAAATTCGTGCGCTTTTCTTGCCTATATTTCATTTGTCACTAGTAGTATATACCATTTTGTAGATATTGCTTTATGTTTCAACGATCATGGTTTACTTTTGCATTGTTTTTTATAATTTATTTGGTTTTACATTATAATCAATGAAAGTTTAGGTTGATACAAAAGTTCATCTCCGGCATATCCTTCTTTACAAATTTAATCGTGGCTATAATACTGCATAAACCATTCGTAGCATTAATGCAATCTACGTATTATTACTATATACTTCGTTTCCCCGTCTATTTCTTTAACTTTCTGAACATCTCGGACGTCTTGGATATAGTATCATTTGCCAGTAAATTTAACATGTGTCATCCTGTCATATATAAGAAAAGCGTCCTGTCATCTCTATTTTATTGATTCCAAATTATATATTGAATACAAAATATTAAAAGCTTTCAAATTTCGAGCGGCCAGACTATTTTTTGTTAGATGATTAGATACTATGAAAACAGTAATGGGTCATCTCAATTAGTCATTACCACCACCTTCAATTGGAATCGTCATATTATTATTATTATTTACAAACTGTTTAGAATCGCTTACGATTAAAATTGTTTTAAATATATTTTAAAGTTTGGTTATTGAGATAAACAGAAGGTAGGAGTTTTCAAACTTAGTCAAACAAATTTCTGTTTTGACAACTTAATTTTTAAATTAATTTTAAAATAAGTTTTAATTAATAAAACCTAAAAACATTTTATTCTTAAACAAAATGCATAGATTTATACTTTTACTTGAAGCATACAAATTATATAATTGCTTTTTATTTTAAGTTAATATCATGATGCTGTATTCCTATTTTTATATTTATATACATTTTTGTAATTATTATAGGGTGCGATTCACCTACTAAGTGAGGCTGGACGCTCCTCACCGGCTAGACAGGGTAGAGCATTTAATTAACGTGAGTTCGATTCGATATTGAGATCACCTGCTCACCTCTTACTTCATCTGCTGGTCATCATCGAAGGAATGGGTAATTATGATATCTGAAATATGAAGTGTGGCGTGTAGGTAAGAAGGGAGGTTTCCAGAATGAAAGCGGACTTTAACCATAAAACAATATTTATTTATTCTATAGATAGTATAAACTGGTTAAATCATGAGACAATTCGTATGTAAACTTGTCTAACAACTAATAATTACAATCTAATGTTACTCCCACGTCTATGCCACAATAAACTGTTCAATGTCAAAATAAAATTAGTTCGTAGAAAAAATCACTCGTAATGAATCACTTAGCTTGCGTTTTCGGGTTATGTTTCTCCATCCGAGTCCATAGCAACTCCTGGGATCCGAGGTACAGAACTCAGTATCCCAATCCTTACATATTTTTCAGTTCCATAATCTGCCAAGACGTCCAATTCTCAACAGGTGGGTCCATTCAAATCGCATCCATTTACCACAGGACAGTAGCAACCTCCATTGCAATATCCAATGTTGCCCAAGCCAATAGCGCAATTCGGCAAAGATAATATGGCCTCGCCAACTCGACGTTATTATACCATGGCAAAAATATGGAATACTGTGAACGGCGGCCACCGCCGCTCCGAGTGCCCGGCATGGACGATCCACAACTCGCGGCGGCCCGTGCGCGTCTCCGGAATGAGAGCGAGATTGAACCCTGATTAAAATTTATTTTTACAAATACGTGACGTTACTTTGTGACATCACATTATATAAATCTATTTAAATTCTAACATTGGTATTGAATAGATACCACCTTACTTTTAGTTAAATTAAAAAATACTCCAATAACAAGATTAAAAATATGATCACGATAACAATAGTAGAATTTAAATGGACTCGAAATTTAAATAGTTTTAAAGTGATTTCGATATGAGTAGGTGAATTTAGTTGTTTTTTTAAATATTACTTGTTTGATTTTACGCGGCCCATGGTGACCGCTGTGCAGCCAGGGCTTTCGTAGAATCCATATTTCATCCCGCAGGGCTTAGCAGTAGCATCTTCTAGTTTCTATTAAATATGTATTTATTTTTTCTTCTGATCCATAACTATTTTTGGATTTGTGAAAGATAAAAATAGCATGTTAATTTAGTTGTTTATTTTAGTTGTATCTATGCTAATTATTCATTAACCGAATATAAATGTATTTCACACACGCAATCAAAAGATTGGGAACGAAACATATTTATATAAAAAATCTCAAAAACTCGTAAATATTATTATTTTTACGGATATTACAAAGAAAGTAAAATGATATATTCAGGAAGATAGCTCTTCCTTATTTTAGTGTACTTATTTTATTTCAGACGATCATGGACTGCACCAATTAATTAAGGACTCGATAAATTACACTCAGCATCGATGGCCAGTCTGTTTACTCAAGCTGTGCTGGTCGGCGAACGGAATCACTGCGCATTTCCGCTTCCGACTTACGCCTTGAGTTAACGTCACGTAACCGATTCCATCTGCATAATTGATTAGATCGAATCAGGCTTTGTGATAACGTCCCTTACAGTAAACCCTTGCCCTCATTTAATTTTTCCGCACCCGCAGAGCCTCGACAATCACTACCCTTATTTATGAAAGCTTGGAAAAGTTTTCCAGTGCGCAATTTTTTCACGAGCTTCCCACGAGTTAACGACCCGTGAATTTTCGGAAACAATTTTTTTTACGTTTTAAACTTATTTTCTATCTCAATGGGACTTTTTGTGATGTGACGCTCGTTTCAGTGAATTGAAATCAATCCCAGCTTTTCCACAGAAGTACTAGATGGTTTGATTGCACTTTTGGAAATTGCTTTTTTTTAAGCCACAAATAAATATTTTTGTTTAAAAAATAAACTTTGATGTTTTTTGTCCTAAAATAGTAAATTTAAATCATTAATTGTAATGATTGTGTTAAAAAATAAAAACCACCGTTATTATTGATAAATTGATATAAAACATGCCACTGATAGATATACGAAGTGGGAGGCACATAGAACAACGCCATCTATGAATACGAAAAGGTGAAATAAGTGGTGAACTCGACATTTTCATATATATGTTGATATAATTTAAAAAATAATGCGGAGAAACCAAAATGACACTTTTGTCTCGTTTGCGCCGATAACATAATTAAATAATACAAATTAAATTAATCAACTAGAAAGATATACAGAAAAAATTAATTTAGCGAAAAAATATTTTTTCATAGTTATCATTTTGTTCTTAATCGCTTTTATGAATAAATTGTATATACCAACCGGTTTCGGAAAATACATATTATTCATTTAAATTATTCAATAAATTAATATTAAATAATAAATAATTCAATATTAAAATGAATAACCCCAATGTAAAGTTTGTGTTAAATATTAAAAATATTAATAGATTTTTCTGAATATCTTTAGAGTTGATTAATTTAATTTGTATTAAAAATACCACAAAACTATCTTCTAAAAATGCAACTTCACAACAAAAATGTGTTCTTAAAATTTAGAACAAGAACTACTGCATGTTTTATGAAATTGTGTTATTTCAGAAAAAAATCATGCGTTTGATTTGTTTTCCTGTCTCGTAGGATATATTTGAGACAAAACAGTTGAATGCAGTTTATTTTGTGCAAATCTGACTATAGACATGTTGTTTTTGGCGATGAAACGTTCGGCAGTTACACTTCGTCGGACCAACGTGCGATCGCCGCAAATGCCGTGTAGCGCTGTTACATGGAGATTATTAAAATTTGTAGTATCATTTATATAACAGGATTTCGTTTTATTTGTCAATTTTCGATGATTTACTTTAGTTTACAACAATGTTCGTTCAACATGACACCCAATATGTTATTCATTCAATATTCATTACAAAAAATGATATTTTTATTATTATTATAAACGACTAAAAATGGTAAAAAACAAAAATAGATTAATGTTATCGACTTCCGTGCGTTGTTTATCGTTATTATCGAAACTTCAGTAATGTCTCTTTCATCACTAAAAGCACTATTTTCGTTATCATTACTGCCTAAAATAATGTCAAAAAGGTGTTATGAATTTTGTCTTCAAACTTCGACATTTTAATGATAGCTTACTACTTGAGCAAAATTATTTAGGTATTATGTAGTAACGTGCTTACTTATAATAAAGTAGATCCACAAAGATAAAATGAAAGCATTTTAAACAAAGTGTTTTTAAATTCAAGCGCTGTACCTATTTCGAGTTTAATCAATACTTAAATATAACACGCGTTTAATATGTGGTTTGTCATTGTCGTTGGAAAATAATTATTTCCAACTTTTCGTAAGTCACGTTGCTAGAAGAGATGGAGAAATTGATGTATGTACAAAAAAAGGGAGAGATGTCGGCCGCCAACATGATGGACAGATTTGAGTCCAAAATATAATCGGAGCCTCGCTACATGTCACACTAAACAAGGCCCAGGATCGCGATGAATGGAAGCGAACAATTCGCGCTGTTGAAGTAGACTAGACAACCACAATGCTTAATCATGTTGTGTGTATAATAAATATTGTATGCAATTTTACGAACCAATACATAATTTGGAGAAAATAATATAAACTTTACTACATCGGTAGGGCCTGTGTTGGCAACATTACTAATAACAACTTTTAAAGAAAGCTATATACTACACATTCTCCGCAACGAAATATACGATATTTTACAACTCACAATACAGGGGAAGATTGTGCTACTTAAATTCAATTTGTTGGTGACCTTATACAGGATAAATCAACCTCCTGCAACATGGTCACCAACATTCGGTAGAAGGCGTTACATGAAGAAGAAATCTTATTAAAAACTGTATACGTATTATATTTTTTTGTTTGCGCCATGATGCCAAATCGTGTGCACACATTGGAGGAACAATTAGTCACTAACATATCGACTTGAGAGAGAGCAGATGAAAATGTATTTTCTTTTGAACTCAGTTCAACAAACACTTTTAAAATTTGTTACTTTACCACAAAACGCGTTGCTTTATTTATCCTACCCTTATTATTGTCTTCTTTATATTTATTATTTTGTATAATTTTGAAACAACAAAACCCAAATGAATTAGTTGGATTGGTGTTATTACATTTTACAATCACAACCCTTTAATTTGCGGGTCCGGACAAACGGTAATGATTCCGGCAAAACAAACAACAACCGGGTAGTTCCCGCCCATTCATTTCCGCTCACCGTATTCAATTACACACAGCCTTACTTACGGCGAGGTTGGTTCTCCGCAGTCCATTTCCGCCACCCGTCTCTATCATTTTTCTAAGTACACAAATGATCGATCAAGGAACGGTGTATCGAAACGGCCAGCGGCCTGTCATTAGGAGCTTCATCCCCAAGAAGGGTGGGTGGACAAATAAAACATATCAATATTAGACTCGCTTATTGGACCCTTCTATTGGATTCATTTTAATCCTCACAGAAAAATACTACGATATTAATCTACAAAAGCTTATTTCATTTAAAAATTATTTATTTTATTTTTATACAATAATTTATTTTATATTTATCGTGCTGTCGTTTGAGTTTCACGCTATTCTACAGATTCTTTCGAAAAATAAATAATTCCTCTCGGGTACAGCACGAATCTGGTAAATTTCGTATGTTTGTGAAAGTGAGAGGTAAAAATCTATTTTAACGAAGTTATGCACTTTAAAATTTTTAACACACCTGCTATTTGGCGGAACAAAGTAAGCCGAAATATATACATTTCATTCATTTCAGAAAAGTTTGATAAAAATATAATTTGAACTTTGGGATTTACCGTTTACAAAATCCATTACATCTCTATCCCTATAGATTAAGTTTTTAACGGAGAACGTTTACGGGGTCTCCTGATCATGATCGGTTGTGTAATGAGACCTTGTGCAATAGGTAATTTAAATTCCTTCGAAATCTACCTAAAAAGAATAATTTATGCCTTACTTAATCTGTATTAACTAGATTCAGAAAATATTACAATAATCGAAATTAATATTAAGTTATTTCGTCTGATTTCGCTGGTTAGAGAAATTATGGTATACTAAGATTCACGTGAAACTGAAATGACATCGAAATTACATACCCATCAAAATCAATTGCATCCGTGTACGACTTACACAGGCTGTATCCAATCAGCGGAGTACAAATAATGTTAGCCGATCCGATAATAGAGTGATACGTCAAAGATGTCCGTTCTCCAATTACAGCACTGTGGTGAAACTCTACCCCGGCGGCCGTCCCCGCGTCACCCCGACTCTTCTCCGCCCCCTCTCGCCCAGTGGACACTGGCGCATACAAACTGACAGGGTGGGGGATGTCAGTGACTGAAATCGCCACAAATTATTTCATGTTAATGAAACAAAGAAAACAAATTATTTCATGTTTATGAAATGAATTGTGGTATTTAAATTCATGCAATCTTCACAGTAATATCCCAGGAATGGCAAACAATCGTTGGGCTCACTATTTTTAGTTTTTAGGCTGGCAGATGGACGCACCAACCACATAACCTATAAATTTAACGTACCACGCCTGTTTGTGAATGTTTAATTAAGTAAATAAATAATTTAATAATTTCAGAGAAGGTAAGGTTAGGCTAAATAAAGTGATAATAGATTTTTATTTTCATTTCATTTTTAAAACACACGTCAATAATTTGTATTTACTATATTATTATTTAATTAATTTTTTGTATATATGTATAAGAATAGTAGACATTTTTATTACATTTTACGTTTTTACTGTGACACATATGAAATCTATTGAAAAACTCAATATTAAAATCAATTCCGAGTTTAAATTGTGTAGTCAAATTGAATCTAGTAGATTACAACATTTTAAAATCATTAGAAGATAATAATTAAATATAATAATTATAATTGTAGAGTTGGATTAAAGAGTAATTAATATCGGCTGACGCAATCATCTCTCAATAAAAGCAAAAATAACGTTTTAATTAATAACTTTCTAAGAAGTACGCACTCATCTTCTCTATTTGCCTCTCACTTTACACCTTGTTCAGATCCCTAACATGAACGTTCCTATGCTTTAATATTTTTTTTGACAAACGTAAGTAAAACATTCTCGAACATAACGTTTGTCGTAGAAACGGAAGACATAAATGATTTCAATTAAAGTTTATATATCTATTTCAGATTTTAAATATGTATTCGTAGCTTTAATGCAGCTTCGTATACAACCTTTATGTAAATAAATATTTCAGATTTTTTTAGATATCTTTACAATTAGGATAAACAAAGCAGAACTAATTTATCATCACTAATTATCATTAATATAGCTGTTACCTTTTAGTGTAACGTGATTATTAAAAATCTTAAAAAAACTAAACTTCGGAACTGCATCTCTCTAAACTACAACCGTGACAAAAATAAAACGTCGCGTTAAAAGTTTAGTGTATTTATAAATTAAAATAGAACAGCGTCAATTAACATGTTTGTCCCAAGTTAATATTTAAAATTGAATCACCCAGTTCAACCACTGAACGAGACTGGACATGTTGGGGTTGGAGAGCGCGGTGCATTTGGGGCTAGCCCACAATGTGTAATTACGAATGAATTGGAGTGCCAGCCGATAAAAAATAATGAAAAAGTGAAATGAAACAAAAAATACAGCCTATTTTGTTCGATAATGTTACATCACAATAGTTTAACTAAAAAATGTTCGTTTTTCTCTTGTAACACATTGTTTTAAATCAACTCTTGTAATTTTATTTATGAAACGCCACGGGAATTTTTAATCACGGAAAATTTTATGGCGAACAATGGGTTTTCACAATCACTATCGTTCCACTGACAAGGATAAAATTAAAATCGATATAATGAATGAGTACATCTATTCAGTCAGCAATTATAGTGATTTTAGGATGCTTGACGTATTTTTATTGCATGTTTATTTTTATTGAAATTAGTTTTGAATTTGTCCATTGCTCATTCTTCAGAACATGTTTTATGATAACATGCAAAATACTACTCGGCATACATACTAATATAATATTTATTTATACGATGTCTTGACCAATTGATAACTAGGCATATATTGCATAATAAATTTGCGACAATACATATATTGACATCCTGATGAAGTAAAAGATTTTTCCGAAACCGGTTGGTGTATAATTAACTCATAAAAGAGGTTTAAAAATAAAGTTATACAAAATTTAATATTAAGGTATTTATAATTATTAGAAATGCTGACAAAAATAAAGCTGACTTTGAACGTAGAATGAGATATTTGTAAAGTGCGTTTTAGAATTACTTGTTTTTAAAATTTATTTTTATTTACGAATATAATTTTATTTTTAAAGTACACTGGAAAGAGCCATGTTTGCAAATAATAGTCTTAAATATAAATAGTTAGTGCATGATGGTCCGATTTTATATATTTTATTATTTATTATTTTACTATAGAATGAAAACGTCGACCCTGAAACAAGAAATCAGTTTGAAAATATTGGTAGTATGGTCCTATAATGAACATTGAAAGAAATTTACTGAACAGTTACATTTCAAAAACTCCAGTACGTCGGTTACATAATGAGAGATACTAAAAATTAGATTACACAATTTAAAAATAGTATTTTTTAAATAGATTCTGGTAAAGAAACAATAATATATGTTTTTAGTTAGTATTGACATCCTGAAGAAGAAAATGGTATTTTTCGAAACCGAAAATGGTATTTAAACTCAATAAGTTGTTAATAAAACAAATTTAACAAATAAAAATATGAACTTTAACCACAAAGTTAATTTTACTAATTTCAAAAGTATGATTATGATTACACAATTGATCATTCTCCCAATGGCCAATAGTAAAGGGTGTTATTTAGAGGGTTTTTTTTCGAATTGGAAACACTTTTTCCATCGACAGCCAATTTGACAGCTGACAACTGATCTGTGCTTGCAAATAGTGCAAATTTATTTCTAAAATCGTGATTCAGTACGCGAAACTTTCCGTGCGTTATGTCGATTTTACGGTTGACATAATCGTCCATCCGAGCAAATTCAAATGAGCATGGATTGTTTTCACACCACGCATACTCTAATTGATAATACGCATCCGCAGAGACGTCGTACAGTGCGCACCGAAGAAGCTGTTGCTGCAGTGGAGCACAGTGTTGAGGAGGACCCGAATAAGTCGATTCGCTATCAAGCAATAGATCAATGATTACTAACTTTTTCGTTCCCCAATTGAATAGCATTAATGTGAAGGAGCTGTGATTTTAACAAGACGGCGCAAAATGCCACACAACGCGCGCCACAATCAGTTTATTGAAGGGAACATTCGATGAGCGCATAATTTCGCGTAATGGGCCTCCAAATCATGTGATTATTTTCTGTAGGGATATGTAAAGTCGCTAGTCTAGGTCGAAAAACCAGAGATGATAAACGATTTGAAAGCCAACATTCGTCCCGTTATTGCCGACATACATCCCCAGCTGCACCAAAAAGTGAATATTGAACTTCCATATTGCGCTTTATTCGAACCAGCCGCGGCGCTCAAATGCACTAAATTATATTTAAACACTAATGATATAAAATGATTTTTCCAATAAAGCTAATATCGTGGCAATTACCACGATTTTTATGTGTTTTATTTTATTTTAAAATACCTCTAAAAAAACACCCTTTATAACCATACGAAGAAGAGGACAGAATAGAACCATCTACAAAATAATGTGTGTGTATAATAATTGAGTTTCTATGCATCAATATGTATTTATTATCTTTCTTATATTCAATTTATTTTAACTGTGACTTTTATTTACATTTTATAAATTGTTTTATTTCTATGTGGATTTGATCTTGCTATCCTAAAGCCAATTAGGTTGGAATTAAACAATTATTATATTTATCACTGTAGACTTAACAATATACATTTTTTATTAGTCGCTCAACAAGTCCCAGGGCACGCTTCCAAGTGTCATTCCATGTATTTTAGCTTCGCTAATTAATGAGAATGGAATTAAATTATCTCGCAAAGTATATTTCTTTATTAGTCTGGCTATACAAGTGAATAGTATTACTAAATTCGTACCAATCTATCTATTAAGATTTATTGAAGATTGCAAGAGTCTTGTTTGACTAATTTAATTAAATATTTAATGTGTAAAGGAAAAAAGAGCTCAGTTTTGTTCTTTATAGAGGGTTAAGTCAGTGGCATAATTAATGTTCACATAACTTTGTGTTTAATTAACATCAGATTTAGATGTGACAGAATTGTTTGATTTTCTTGATTTAATGATTTAATCCAAAAACTATTTTTGAATAGATAATGAATGCTCTCAAATTTTCACGGCTATTCAGAGATATCAGGGCTATTCTGCCGCGAGTCTCCAGCCATTCTGATGAAGAAATAGATACACCGATACACTATTGACCTATACCAACATTAACACCCTATAATACCAACATTAACACAATAATGATAATGAGATGATGGATCTCGCACTGAGATTCTAAGCTTCATCTAGAGAAGGTGGAGACATGCAAAAGAATAGTCCAGAAAACTTTAGTTTTAAGGTGCGTGTATTTAGCCATACAATATATAAATTGATCAATATACCTTTCTATGCAAAATACAATGAACAACGAATACTTGTCTTAGTGTTTTTACTGTTCAACATTATATTCTTGATTTGAAGGATTTGAGTATTTGTAATATTCGGGATTATTTAGAACATTCTATCATCCTCATATTGCTTTAAGTTTGTAAGTTTGAATTCTACCTACTTCAGATACCTCATAGGGAAAAGCCGAATAATTCCGCTAGAAATAAACAAATTTAAGAAATGTGTCATTAAACACCAACAAAGTAAAGGAAAAACGCGAACTGAATAAGATTATAATGACTGCTGGCCCACCCGACGATGCGATATTTGCAAATGACACACATTTTCCATTTAAGTACATTGTCCCGAGTGGCGCACGGCGGTTTGGATTCTTATTTTCTTTTTACACTTCATCTGTTTTATCAAACCGAAAAACTTTTTATTAGAGTTTCGTGTTTTTGTCCATTTTCAAAGAAATGATGAGAGCTTTTTGTCATATTACGGAATGGAATTAAAAACTTTGTCGTTGGCACAATTTTTAAAAATAGAAAGAAATTTTCGGTTGTTGAAGATTTATTTCCACAGTAATTTTTCGTTCAAATGGAAAAGCCTTCAAACATTCAATATTCACAGTCCACGTAGTTTTTTTTTGTTTTTATATGTATATAAGTGACGTAAAAAGACTATCGATGTGTATGTACCAGATTTTCTAATAGAAAGGTCAGTGCTTTTACATATTATGTTAATAGAAATTATCTAACGTTATATTTTATACCATCAGCAACACCACGAATGACATAAATCTCAGTATCATGTAACCGTGTTCAGATTTTTAACTGGAGATAAATTCAGAGATCAGCTCGAGAGCTTGAGACAAAACCTCAAACCCTTGTTCACGCCGCTCGAATGAGACTAGATATATGTGTACAAACGTCATAAAGAATCATAGATACCTACAATTATTTTTTGTAAAAAATTTCAACAGTCAATTGCAAACATTTATTCTCTTTTAAGTGCTGCTGGATATATTCAATTCATCCAACTGATGAAAGGAACATCAATGGTCAACGGATTGACAAGCGTGAAGACAGACACGCGACGGTAAATCTCTGAGACTCGGTGCACACACGGTAAACTACGAAAGCCGAAAGTTATCTCTAAAGAATCTCATGAGAGCATAATCGTTGTCTCCGAGATTGTTTCAAGTCGCAGTAGACGTATTTCATCAATGAGCATTTAAATTATGTATCTATTTATCAGTGGCGTGCATTAGGTATCGATTTAGGTTATACTGTTACCAATGATATTATACAATCATATATAATATATGTACTTTCGTTTAACCAACGTCTTTGGACAAAATAAATCCGTCGTTTATACGATCCTACCATGTATTTATTTATAATTTTAGAGTACTATTAATAGTGTTTTTAAAGTTTAAGTTTATCGTGAAATAATACTTTCATATCCATATAAAAAATGTATGGACGTTTTTAAGAACACTTTCTATGACTGAACATGATTAATTTATTGTTTGAAAATCCTTAACGTAATAACTAAAGGAAATATTTATTTTCATTAAAGGTTAACTAACGTAGGAAATAGTTCTTCCAATTGCTTTTTTTTCTCTAATCAAAAACCAATCATGCACCAAATTTAAAGAACGATTATGAAATCAACAGGTTAAAAACAGTAAGATAGTAAAATTTGCAAATTAATAAAAGAGGAAGTAGACACTTCAATAATTTGCATGCAGTTGTAACCCTTTCTAATGTTATTCTGTTAAAAAACAGCATAGGTAACGACTCCGTGCTAAACGGATCAACCGATAGGATTTTTGAATTCAGTAAATAGCTATTTATATGACTTGAGTAATTCACTAGCTTACTGAGTGATGTAAATAGCACGATGCGGTGAATAAAAATGAGCACCATGAGTACAGCGGTGAGTTTCAGGCTACAGGCGATTTGTACATACATAAATTATCATACTAACTAAACTATCTCGTATATACCCCTTCTTCATACACGAGTCTTACTCGCATAGAGAAGAAATAAATGTTAAAATAAATATATATATCCTATTGATTATTTCATAAATGTATTATATCTTCTAATATTAAAATAAATAAATAAAAAATATATATACAACTGTATTTAATAATAAATATAACACACTGCAGTTATGTCAGCATTTCTAAAAAACACTTCCGGCACTGGTGTGAAAGTGTAATTTTTACTTATTTTTTCTTAGAAGTTAAAGAATTGTAATTTTTTTAAATATTTAAACAGCCGCCATTTTAAAAGAAGATGGCGTATCAGATTGGTAAAAATCAGGGACCCGAACCGTTATTTTTTTCGTTCCGGTTTTAGTTCCGGTTCGTAAAAAAATATATATCGGTTCGGTTACGGTTTTCGGTTTTCGGTTCATCTCGTTTTTAAATATTAGAAAGTTAGTATAAATACACCCACACCGTCCATACCTCTCTTTATACGGCTTTTCGCAATAACTTAAGGTAACCATATACATAATTATAATAAAATGCCAAAGGAGAATATTTGGTAGCGTGTGCGGTGCACTGCGGAATAGAGGGCGGATTCTGTTGTATGTAGCTAAATGCAGTCAAAATACATTTTTTTATTCATACTTAATTGACTTTCTTTAGGCTTGCCAACTTTTCACCGGGCCCTGCTTTTAGGAACAAAAGTACAACAATATAGAAAGAATCTAGTAGTTTGTTTTATTCTAGAAGTATTTGGATCGCGAACCCCATAGGCTCTATAAAAAATAAAATACCTGTAACAGTGGTTATGAGTTATGAACGTCAAGGAAACTTGCGTCGTTCACGTGCGTCAAACGTCAAAGTCATGACGTTTGTGTACACACAGTTTGTTTACGAACTGCCAACTGCACACTGCACACGAGATGCCTACTACGCATCTAGTGGCCACTACACACACCACACATTATATAATTAGTACATACAACAAAAAATCTTTTATCAGCAATAAATTTTTTTGTAAATCGAAAAAAAAAAACGATAATAAAACCGAAAAAAATATCGGTTCGGTTTCGGTTTTTGTTCCGGCAAAAATAACGTTATTTTCCGGTTTTCAGTTCGGTTTCGGTTCGGGTCCCGGGTTAAAATTGACCAGTCTTAGCTGATCAATGTTAATGAAAAGTTTGATCGAACTCTGATAAAAACAACAGGAGTTATCGTGTTCACAAAAATCGTTATTTCCCATATACAAGTATATATACTTAAACATTTTATACTATTACCGCGGACATGCTTACATACCTATTATATTTAATATTACCCGTTATAGTTTATTAAATAAATAAATTATATGTTAATGTACTATGTGATGAAAGGTTGCAAAGATGTCATTAAGATGTCGCGTACAATGGATTAATTTACTCATATAGAGAGCCATTCACTGCCCACATATTGGCGGAGAACTCAATCGTAAGCCTGTCCAAAATCTAGTATCTCTAAGTCTTAAGTCTTAATTTGTGTAATATTTTTAATGATTTTTTTTGCCTTACCGCCTTTTATTCAGCAAATTCTAAGCCACTATAGATATAAATATTTTATACTAATAACTCAATGTTATCAAATATAAAAAAATAATATAACGATCATTATTTTCATAAAATGCAGAGTCTAAAATTATTTAAAATACTCTAAAACTATAAACGATGATTATTACATTTATATCAAATTATTATTCCCGACTCCGAAACCTGTTACGTTAACAAGGCGTTCTGACATCTATGAATTATATTAGCTAACTTCTCGTGCACTTTATCCGTGGCGCGAACCCATTTTCATTGGTCGAATTCTTCACCAATTTACTAGAGAAACATGAACCAGAACTCTGGCGGAAAATTAAGGAGTTAATTAGATTTTTTATTAAGAAGCTTTGAAACTGGTATTTCAAACAACATTGAAAATATATTTGTGAATTTTCCTAAATTATTTGTAAGATGGCGCTGACTATTTCGAGCCAGCGCCATCTTACTTTGAATAATATTTTTTTAATCTGGGCTATGGTAAGAACTCGCATAAAATCTAACTTCACCAATAATCACAAACTAGATGTCACTGCTATTTTGAAGTGATTGATTTTATTCAATAAAATATTATATTTTAATACGTCTGAAATCACAAAAAATCGACATTGTTTAATTTTAACCAAAATTTTGATTTATGTTGTAAGAAATTTATAATAGACACCTTAACAATTGACAAGCATGCATGTATAAATATGGATGAGGCGTGCGTTGTGTCTCAGGATAGAAGAGTGTAGCGCTCTATCCTCTCTGCCTACCCCCGCGAAAACGTCATCATTGTAAATTAGTTACATATTACATTGTTCCATAAATGCCCACAATGTTTTTAATATCGTATCTTAATCGTTGAAAAATATATAAAATCGTTTATTTGAAAATGAAACATTATAGCTGTAAAAAAAATTGTAAATAAATATCTGTTAATGTTAATCATACATTTGTTATTGATTGTGGGAGGTAATATTAACAATTTATTATTATAAAATAGTATGGTATGAAAATACAAATACTAATGTAGAATATCCTACAGATAATAAATGAAATGAAATAGAAAGATATTTTTCACAGTAAAATTAATAAAATATTTTTAACAAATCTTCATATGGCTCCTGGGGTTCCAGATAGTATGACATAAAACTAACCCACAGGCCGCCTAAGTTACAAATACAATATTTATTTAAAAGAAATGTAGAATATAAAATAAAATGGAAATATCACAAGGCTTTTTATTAATTAAATATGTAACAATAAATATATATAAATAATAAATAAATATATAAAATACTTTTACAGGCTTAAAGCCTGGTGAAAAAATTATTACGGTGTGGCAATAGTTAGTATTTGAACTTTTAAAAGCGTTAGAAGATTATTCATACTCCTGCGTGTCGTAAAAATACGAACGATAAATAACTAGTAAGGAAATATAACTAAAAATAAGAAAGAAAGTGAGGGAATCAAAAAATATATATAGCAATGTAATTAATACATTCCTAACAATATTTGAATATGTCTAAGAATACACAATTACTAGATTTTCACCTACAAAGGCACTGTTATTAAACAAATAATAGATATCTCATAAAGACGAAGCTATTTTTTTATTATATTAATGGAAATATATTAAATGGCTTTGTCTCTATGAGATATCTATTATTTGTTTAATACATTTCTGCTTGGTGATTTCTCTTCTATGAATAAAATCTTTTATGTAAATATTTAGTAACCCCAATTTAAGAATATATATTTAAGTCAAGATATGTTTTGTAAATTTATATTTAAGAAAGCATTTCCTGTTGAAAAAAAATGGTTAAATTATGATTCAATACCTTAACGCTCAGATATCAAAATAAAAGAATACTTCATCTCGAACGCTTAAAGATCTCGCGGAAACAGTGATACAGTCACCCCCTTTCAAAATAACTCTCGGAATTAGAGTAGGGAATTGCCTCCCTCATCCCCCCGTCACACCTCCCACCCCAGGCGCCTTTGATAGTCTAATGCAATAAAACTTGGGCGAATTTAATAATGCAGTAATGAGAGAATTCCTTATTCCCTACGTATGTGTTCTTATGGTGGCAACTCGAGGGCTAGATTTTCAATTAAAGTTTTACCATTATAATACAGAAAAAAGTGAAACTCCATTCGAGAACATTTTGAGAAACATCGTATAGGTTTCCATTTAATCTACTTTTACAGCAAAAAATTATTTTATTAATAAAATTTTCTACATTTTATAAACGTATTAACCGATTTATTAAGTTTTGTATATATATTTTTCTAATATCAAAATCATATCTTTAATATAATATTTAACTTAATATCTCGGATAGTTCACATATTTGTATTACGATATTTATATGAAATGAACAAATGGAATTACGTAAGAAGCTATTAAACAAATTTTTATTAATTAATTTTCAAACTTATTATTCTTGACGTTAAGCAAAATTATTTAATTTTAATTAGTGGTAAAATCTTCACCAATCAATGAGCGTGCATGAAAATGTGAATGTGATGTAATGAATATGGACGAAGCAACAGTGGTATGCCAGAATATAAGATTATGTCGTTTTATCCTCTATGCGTTTGCCTGCGGAAAAACGGCATGATTCTTACTATTTAATAAATTTATTTTATAGTATAAAAATATATTATTGCAATACTATTTTCAAATATACTAGTCAAGATATTATAGTATTATAATTATTTTAGAAGACATTCGTAAAATAGTGCATTTGCGATAGCTCTAACTTTACCTTATCGTTCTAGTATAATACAAATAATTTAGCAAACTAGCCCCTAGTCTTGTGATAGTGGTGTTACTCTTCAAGTCTCTTGTGATATGCATAAATTTAAGCGTAAACTTAGCACGTTTGTAGAATTGCGGAAATAATTTCCAACACCTCGCCTGGTTGTTTAGCCAGGATCTACCTCCACGTTCGTTTTCATTGGGTGCTAAAAGAGATTAAAAACAATTTAATTAACGAAAACTTTCCGCTATACATGAAGTCTGGATATCTAAAGTTAAACGCTTTGGCAACGATATGCTGCCACATAATACGTAAAATATAATCTTGTTGCTGGACAACAGATGATCACTATTCTTATTTAATGCAGGTATATGCATTAATAATTGTCATGGCAAACTAAAGGTATTACTTTAAGAAGAAAATCTTGTATTAAACTTATAGCGAATGTACACAATCCACACATTAATATACTAAAATAAAAGAGTTGTATTTTAAGAAGAACTGATTTTTTTAAAATATATACTAATTAACCAAAAAATTACTTAAATACATTTAACAAATTGTGTGAAATCTTAATGATTATTATATTAATAAGAAATACTAATTAAGTAGTATAATAAATCTGTAATGATAATTGATAAATCGAAATTAAGTTGCTAAAAATATCACGAATAGCTAATTGTATGCGGATGTTAATTACGATTGGATGTTAGTGAATATATCAATGCTGTATCAGTTTTGTTCGCAACACTGATTAAAAATTGATAATCCTGTAATATTAAAATTAGGTACACGTTGTATTTTATTTCGAAATGGACAGCATTAATGAATTAATATTTGACAGTTCAAATGAATATTTTGATCATTAAAAATACTGCAATTTTTCGTTTGAAGAGTATTATAATCTCTCATCACTAAATATTCATTAAATTCGGTACTCAAGTACGAGTATGATCTTGCTTATGAAAATTTAAATGGATCAAATTAACACAATAACTTTTTGTTTGTTTGTCTGTTTTGCCCACTGCAACGAGCTAAGGTTTAGCATAAGAAGAACGTTTAGTTTAAGTAGTAAACTCAAAAACGATCCATTTATTTATTTTAAAAAAACATGATTTCAGTATGATACAAATTAAATGATTAAATATCATTCATAATATGTATACACAATTATTATTGTTAGTACTTTGTAGACATATATTTTTTTATAAATGTTTTTCTCAAGTTGAATGTAATATTTGAACCTATCAGTTATATAGCCATTAATTTAAATCAGCTTTCTGATTCGAATTTTATATTTTTCGTCAAATTATATATAATATAGTTCAGGCAGAAGTCACTAAGTGTTAAAATTAGTATGCATAGTAAAATATTTGAAAGTGAAGAAAAAGTCAGATGCTAATATTATATTTTTAGTTTTGTCTAGTTCATATGTATTTATGATTTATTAAGATGATAATCGGAATAATGTGGTGATAAAAAATCCTTTAAATTTTAGTCACTTTTTACGGTAAAATGAACTAACTTATCACAAATTAACTAAAGAGTTGTGCATGTATAAGGACATTTATTATATTGTATTGAAAGATTGTATCTTGATGACTTTTGCCTGATGATGAGAATATATACTTGTATTGTACATAATTATTGATAATGTTATCTTATGGAAACGTTTCACTTGTATGGCCGATATATCACGTATACGCATTCCTAACCAATAAATGTGTTTCTCGTATCCTCTTACTATGAAGTGATTAACTATTCTCTAATCATCACGACATTTGTTCATTGTTTGATTATTTATGTATTAATCATTGTTTGGGACGTAAAATATATGTGTCAACATGTATTTATTTGACAAATATATTTGTATAAATACATATTTATTATTGAACGAAAATAATGCACTATGCCTTCCCCCCCTTCCTTCCCCTCTCGACCATGCCGCCGACTAGTCAGTGACGTGTACGGAACAGTTTACAATATTATATTAATTCAAGACTTCGCGTCTATTCTGTGTCGGAACCCTTAATGAAATAGTGAGTTAAAATATATATTCCACATCTTTGGAGATGTCAGCAGAATCCGGATTATAATGAGTGCCAGTTTCCTTCCTGTCCTGAGATTCTTCCTACATTTATGCTTAAACGCAACAATCATGTTTATTATTAAATTCTTCTTCTTCTTGTGCCCTATTTGTTCAACCGTCGTTGGCTATCATGTTGGTTCTCGTGACTTTATTTACTGGCCGCGCAGCCACCACTGATGGCCTCGAAAGTGTAGCGTAAAATCTATTATTACAATACACCAGATGGTAGATATATGTTTGGAGACTTTTATGTAAAAATATGACTATAGAGTACATGTCCACGGCAAGCGAGATATCCCGAAATTAGCGGTAAGGGTCGGTTTTCACCACTCACTTCTTTGCGTACAAAATGTAATAGAGAAAGTTTAAATTAATGATTCAGCATTGACTTTATGTGCTTTAGTATCTTTGACGTAGGTACTTATCTCATGGCCCGTAAACACTCACCGCTAAGAGCGTTAACTATAAAAATATATTATTATTGAGAGACATAAAATAATTATTTGTTATTTTAATTTTCACAACTAAACTACTGTACAACACACACATTATTTAGTTCATTTATCACCTAATGATGAGAGGGACTGCACCTCTCGAAATATATTATTGTATTTAACACATCCTCTGCGGTGGTGGGTCAGATCTGACCCGGGTATTTTTAAAACATGAACAACGCGATAGATATTCGTTTAATGCTGTTTTCCTTCAAATTATTTTTTTATTAAACATTTCCAAATAATTTGAGACACAAATGAATATTTTCAGACGAGATTTAAATGAGTTATTGATAAAAATGTGAAAAAACGCACAAAAACTGACCAAAGACAGTCGCTTTTAAAGGATTTTCTTTCACCGCTCACATTAAAACATATATTGTCAACCTTAAGCATATTTTTTACTCTCCTATCTAACATTTCGTAGAGAGGGTATGCAAAGGACACATACCTGGTTTGTGTATTATGATCTAGTCCAATTATTGTACACATATAGAGAGTCCAGCGGAAAAATTTCAAGATTAAATCTAAATTGCTCGTAAACCATGAGGGTGAGGAAAGTGGGAGGGATATTGTTCGATGAGCGTGATTTGTGAATTTTCCAGTCTCAATAAGCTAATCACTGATTGAAAGCGCACCGCGTGATCGCGGTTGAGCAATATTTAAAGTGCGGTGATTCATTGGTTCGTGCGCGTTGCGCTTTTTGTACTCACTTTAATATTCGACGAGTAAGTGATGGGCCGAGCACACAACTCGTCTAGTGTAGGGTTCAAATGTTCAGACAAGAAAAGATAATAGTTAACCAAACTCCTCCGGGACCATCAACGTTAGCAGCGACGCCAAAACATGTGGCTCAAGTTCGACGTGAAATTATGCGCAATCCACATAAATCGATAAGGAAGATTGTAGCCTATATTGGAATAAAAAAATCAACAGTACACGTTATTTAAAAAAAAAACTACAGTTTCACCCATACAAACTGCAAATTGTGCAGTTTCTCAACGAAAATGACTATTATTTACGTGAAACCTTAGCGATAACGATGCTGGAACGTTTTGGAACAGCACGAATGCTTGGAAACATATTTTTTACTGACGAAGGTCATTTTTATATCGATTGCTATGTTATTAAATAGAACATGAGATACTGGTGCCCCGACAACCCAAGAGAACGCCATCAAAAACACTTGCATTGTCCAAAAACGACAATGCAATGTCTGCCCTAGGGATAATTGGCCCTTATTTTTTTTAACTAGCAAAAGACAGTCACTTCTGACGTGTATTGCCAAATGATCAACAAGTTTTTGGTACCGCAACTGCAGCTGTTTCCCACGGGTTTAACAACATCAACAACAGAATATAGTTTCAGTAAGACACACAGCTATAGTTTCAATGAAAAAGCTGAGGGGAATTGCTCCCAATAAATTAATCAGCAAGTACGGAGACATACTCTGGGCACCTCGGTCACCGGACTTTACACAGTGCGCCTTTTTTTTGTGGGAATACCTTAAGTCAAGAGTTAATAGCAACAATCCTTGAATAATTCAGGCTCTACAAGAAAATACCCACAGTGAGGTTGCTGCCATTGAACCAACGCTTTGCTCTCGCATGTTCGATTGCAAAAATGTTTTGAGAGAAATGGACGGCATTTAGACGATATTGTTTATATAACGTAAAATTCGCATATTTAAACTCTATTTTGTATAAATAGAATATGAGAACAATATTGTAGTTTTTTATTTAATTTAATATTAAACATGTACATTTTCCGCTGGACACCATTTATTTATATTGTTATTTGTTCTTATTTATTTTTGTCTGGCGGTAATACATGCCTCAAGCGTGTTGCGCCTTTTTGGGTCCCCCAGAAAAGGTCAACAATAAAGTTTTATGACCCTACCTGGTAAGCATAGAGTCGGCTTTCCAATATTGTTGTTGCTTTTGAATTATAATTATAAATGTTGTTTAAAAATACATTATGGTTGAAAAATATTTAATTGACAAAAGGCAGCTTGTTTTACCTATTTATTTTTGTTTAATTATGTAAATTGTTATTTATATTTTTTATAATTATAATCTTAAAATAACAAACAATTTACTGACTGAAATTCATAGAATACAATCAACATTACATTTATTTCAAATAAAAGTTGTGTATTGTTTTATTTATTTTTACATTTGCTTCTGTTGATAGCATTTCGTATAAAAAAGGATGTATTTTTTAAGTATTTTATTTATAATATTTTTATTTCTAGTCTATAAATATTTTTTTTAATTATTTTCATTATTTTTATGCGTAAAGGATAAAAAACACTAATGTATAAAAAAATATTTTAATTCAGAGAAGGTAAAATGTATGTAATCACTGACACACCGGCAGATAATCGATTCGATGAGAAAATCACGTGTTCAGTAGATATTTGTATTTGGTCTGAATAAGCCGTTTGTTGATGCACCTTGAAACTTAAATTTTTTAGTAGAAAGATTACAGCACATCATGCAATTTCATTAAATCATATTTAAAAAGATAAATCTATTAAAAGTCTTCTAAAAAACGGTATAAAAATCAAAAACTTGGGGTGGGTCTAAAAAGACCCACTACCGCTGGACGTGTTTTGTTTTGATCCACCGGGCAGTAAGTGTTAATAATTCAGAGAAAACATGTAATTAGTTGAATGTATTATTATTTTTTTCACTATCTTAACCATTGTTGATTAACTGTATGTTTTCTTAATAAATAACTCAATTAAAATTTAATCTATATTAGTGACAATAACTCAACGTGCGTGTAGTACAAAGTTTAGTTGTGAAAATTAAAATAATTATATTACACCACAAAGTGACCGCCATGTCAATTAATGATATTAATTATGGTTTTTAGACTGTACTGAGGCAAGCAACAATGAATTGAGTACTGACACCGCCATCATTTTTAATCATTATTTGGATATTTAAAATTGTACGCAATACTTTTGAAAATATTATTTTAGATTGTAAGAAAGAACCACGAACATGAAGAGGGTATTTTTTTGAGAGGTTTGTTTTTCGAATTGGCAACACTTTTTACAGCGACACCCAATTTAACAGCTGATAGCTGATTTGTGCTCAGTTTAGTTTGCCATTTCATCATAAATAGACATACGCCAGAACAACTTATGCGAATTTATTTCGAAAACCGTGGTTCTGTTCGCGAAACTTAACGTGCACTACGTACATTTTACGATCAACATAATCGTCTATTCGAGCAGTTAATTCGAATAACCATGGATTGTTTTCACTTGACGCATACTCTAATTGATAATACGCATCCGAAGAGATGTTGTACAGTGCGCACCGAAAAAGCTGTCACTACAGTAGGGTGTAGTATTGAGGAGGACTCGAGTAAGTCGATTCGCCATCGTGCACAGCAATAGATCCATGATTACTGACTTTTTCGTTCCCCAATTGAATGGCATTAATGTGGAAGAGCTGCGGTTTCAACAAGTTCAAACAAGTTTCATCATTTTATTGAAGAAAACATTCGATGAGCGCATAATTTCACGTAATGGACCTGTGAATAGGCCTCCAAGATAGTGTGATTTATCACCTTTGGATTATTTACTGTAGGAATATGTGAAGTGGCTATTCTACGCCGATAAACCAATGACGTTAAACGACTTAGAAGCTAAAATTCGTCATGTTATTGCTGATATATTTCCCCAGCTACTCCAAAAAGTGGTCGAAAATTAGACTTGATTGACAGATTGCGTTTTATTCAAACCAGCCGCGGCGCCCATGTGCGCGAAATCATATTTGAACACTAATGGCATAAAATTATCTTTCCAATCAAGTCTACCATGGCCATTACCACGATTTTTATGTGTTTTATTTCATTTTAAAGTTCAATACCTATAAAAAAAATACTCTTTATAATACAAATTAAATGTATTAATTTGAAAGATGTCCATATAAAATCAACGTTATCGAAACATATTGTTGTTGCTACCGGTACCGGTATACCCTTTATAATATCCATTGTAACACTGACAGCCTTGCGCATATTGGAGTGTTTATTATATTTATTTTAAAATATATTAAATTCGATAAACGGTAATTAATATAAATCTAAGCCTCCAGGGTATCAAGTAAGCAAACCCTTTTACTCGTATGTTATCGGGGTTGGCGCAAAAATGTTAACATAAATCGTACATCCGTGTACTCCACCGCCATATATACCAGGCACCGTACGCCCTGTAAACAGTACCCATACAATTTTCAACTATCCAAAAAGTCTTTAAAATATTTTTTATATTTATATTTTCGATTTTCTTTGTGACTAACTTGAAATCCTCGAAGTGGGGAAAAATGTACTGTCATAATTTGGCGACAAACAAATTTTCACAAACACCAGTTTTCGGCAAATAATTAGGTCTGCGGTTGTACAATATTGAAATGCATGACAATATTCCTTAACAGCCAGGGCCGGCGCGACACGCTCGGGCAGAGTGGGCGCCCATTAGGATTCCGCGCACGTGGCGCTAAATGAACTGAGTCCCTCCCCCAACCCCGCCAGCCCGAACAGGGGTGAACCACGAACAAGAAGGCCCGTCGGGCAGTTCTTTTGATTTTCATTGAGGGGGTGGGATTATCCCTTTGAATATATTATTTTTGTAACTAGCAGTAGATACTTACGTCAAAGTCTCTGCTGGATTTAATTATTTTCTTGATGATCACGGAGCAATGTAGCAAACTGATTCAAGTTGGAGACAATAACTCCTCTTTTGCGAAGTTTTTTTCTTTGTCACAATTTTTACTTAATTTATTATCCTCACAGTTGGGTTAAATTAAGTGCAGTATGAAGGAAAGGAAAAGACAAGCTAAAAAAAAGTTTTTAAAAGTTTATATATACAACAGACTTTTAAGGTAAGATCCATAACACCACAAATTATGTGCTCTTCAAAATAATTAGAATAATATTCTTGGGCTGCAGTCCAATAATATTTTACTAGAATATATTCATTTTAGTGTCGATAAATCGGCGTTTATTTTTTATAACAACATTTTTTTTATAGCTTGCACCAATATAGTAGTACAAATATTATAAATCATTTCATTTACATGCAAGCCTATTGGCCGCTTTCTACTTCGCTAGGTACATAGAAAGTACCTGTTCTAAGGTCGGTAGCTATAAGGTTCCATAATCTATAATATAAGTTGGAAGTAAGGTAATAAATTAAATTAAATGGTAAAAGTAGAGATAATAAGTAAATCGAAAGTTTTGATACAGACTAAAGATATGTAAGAAGTAAAATAAAAAAAAACAAACAGGGAGCAAACAAAACATGATAAGTACGAGGCAGGATGTAACGACAAAAATAATTAAATAAAATGAGTAGCTTTGATCATTTAAGGAACTCTTCCAGCTGACTTCTTCCAATTTTGAAACGATACCGTTGCCATCTCTTGTGGTAGCTTATTGTATATCCACGGTCCTATAATTAACGGGGCAGCTAGTTTTATTTGAGTTTTTGTCCGAGTACACTTAGAATGTGTGATAAGGCGCTGGATTCTGTTTTCATGTATATCTTTAAGCAGAGTATTTATGAATAATTACCTAATAATAAATAATAAAAATAACAATTTATGAATATTATTTTGAATCAAACAGACCAAAGTATTTTGTTTCTTTAAATAAGATTTTTTTTAATAACTTTTTTTTTAAATCTATGATTCTAAAATTTCAGACATTCTTAAAAGTTTTTTGAATTTAAGAAAACTGATCAATAGGTGTGAATTGAGAATAACTTTCACACCAAAACTATGGATTTAGACAGGATTAATGTCGAATATGAGTGGGTGAGCAACGGTTAGTCCCAATTATTTGTTTGGTTCGGAGAATGCCTTCTAACGAAAGAGAAAATTCAAATTATTTTGGTTAACAATTTCCCCAAAACTTTTATTAAGAATATCCAGCTTATCTCTGAAATCGATAATTTACTTACTCAATTCCTCATATAAAATGTTTTAAAAACGTGAAATATGAAACAACCCTAAAAGTCCAAAGAATGTGTGTGAACCTTCTTCTCCCTTACTGTCCATCCTATTTATTTAAATTTAAATTACGAGGAATTTTGCCGACACTACTCTACAAACAAAGGTAGATAAATACACACACAAAATTAATTAGATATTATAAGGTACACAAAAAGTGATTTAGTTGCTCTAGTTTTAAATTAAATCTAATGAATGTTTTGTGTGAGTACTAAGTTAAACTGAGTTGGGGTTTCATGAAATTAATAAAACTTATATATAACTTGCTTACTATAATGAAAAATAATAGGGTTTTCAAAAATGATCGCAACAGTATCATTTTTTCTTACAAAATATTTCATATGTGTCATTCACAAGAGTGTTTTTATTTATGTGTTTATAAAATATTGCATTTCAGATTTCCAGGTGATTTCCATTTCAATAACAAATTATATTGTATAATAATACAACAATTTCAAGAATTAGCCAGAAAATCGAAAAATGAGCAAGCAAAATTAGCAAAGATAATATTAAGCATTTGAATGGAATAGCTGGTAAAATAAAGTACATTTATTTATATTATAAAATAGCCTTAACGATTATGCTGGAAGGCCTATATGAAGAAATAGTCGCTACTAAATAACTACCACTTATGAGTATGTACAAGATTTATTATTTTGCATGGTGTGTTTGTTAAACTCTTAAGGGCCATGTCCACGGTACGAGACACGGTAAGATAATCTCAGAGAATAAACTCAACTAATATAAGATCAACTTGAAATTAGTATAAAGAGATGAAAACTTTATCCAGTTTTCATTTGACTGCAGAATTTGACATGTGCATACAAACGCCACCTAATATATATACATATATCACAACTATCC
The DNA here is from genome assembly GCA_031772225.1 of Eubasilissa splendida. Classification (NCBI taxonomy): domain Eukaryota; kingdom Metazoa; phylum Arthropoda; class Insecta; order Trichoptera; family Phryganeidae; genus Eubasilissa; species Eubasilissa splendida. The sequence continues at coordinate 19,646,326 of CM062848.1, read as the reverse complement.
ATTCTGAAAGTTAGAAAATGTCAAAACCTTAATACATGACGTTAAATTACAAACATTTATTCAGTTTTAATTGCTGCTGAGAAAATTCAAAATCACTCACCTGATAAACGATAATGATATTTGACGTTTAATGTATGTAACGAGCGTGAAGTGAGGATCGAGACGGCGAATCTCTGAGATATAATGGAACTACGAAAGCTCCAAATCTCGAGCAAAGTTCATATGTAAGAAAATATCTCGAGTCGAAAATCTCATAAAGATCTCATTCGTGGACACAGAACATTACATCATCTTTATTCTCTCTTAGTAGTAACTTTGTTTTATCTACTAATATGGCTAGTCTCCAGCCCATCAATGAATCTTTCTTCCATCTTCCATCAAGCTATCTATAACAGCATTCTCCTACTGTCAAACTAATTTCATTGACGAAAAAATATTAAATTAAGATCACCAGAACTCAAATACCTCGTATACTTGTATAAACATTACATCCCCTTTAAGTTATGTTGGGGGTGAATTATAGTTTTAAACATTTTGCCAATTTTAATAATTTTTGTGAGTGAAAGGTAATTTAAGACTTATCCAATTATTAACATCCATATAAAAACATTTTGTTTTATACACACGTGATTTTTCTTATTATAAAGATCTGGCTGATACCAAAAACGCAACGTTTCATCATTTGGGGCCTCACACAGTTTAGTTACCTTTCCCTTAATTAACCTCCCCTATATTCCAGAATAATAATGAACAATCGCCAAATAAACGGTCAACCCCAAGCGCCGTGAGACGAATATTATATGTATTTCTACTTGAACAGAAATATTTCGATTAGCTTTGATATTTTCAAATTCTAATAGTTATGTATTCAGCTTTAACCAGAAATATTTAAAATCTACAGCAATTTCTGAAAGAGATAATTTTAGGTACAGACTTCAAAAATTCTGAGTTTATAAATATTTTTTTATCTATATTTAGTTTAAATCGATAAATAAATGAACGCATAATGTATAATTTATAAATTCATTTAGTTCATCCTCTCGACTCTTAATGTTGATGTGAGACTTTACCATCCATCTCGATTTTGTCCTTACTTTCAACCTTTAAATCCAAAACATAATTAAATATACTAACAATTATTTTCTACAACAAAGGCATGCACGATTCTAAAATACCTCAAAAAAGTGTATACAAAAAAATTGTTTTAAATAGCATTGTTTCTTATGAATATTGATAATGTTACTTAATTATTTAATAATAGTTTTTTTATATTTTTTAGTATTTTATTTGAAAAAAATAATTTAATTAATATTCAGGTTTTTAAAAAATAAACTCGTACATCTTCAACGCCATTAAGATAAAAGATGTTCTATTGTATATCTACAGGATTCATTTTATTCAATTTAAAAACAACACAAAATGCTTAAAATTCCAACTGTATGCCCAAAATAGTGATCACAGCGAAAATAATCTAACAAGATACCCAAATATTCGTAAAGATTTTTTTTAATATTACAGTGTGAGGCGTCAATGGGTTTACATTCTGGGTCGCGTGACTAGCAAATTTTTAATTAAATTGCTTAATTTAATTGCTTAATTAAATCCACACCATAAAATAAAATATTAAACATGGCTTCTGTATTATTAAGTTAGCCAAAGCTGCGTCTAGACGCTTCGTATCTTCTGTGAAATCAAATACTTGAATATAAACTAATAAAACACTTTTCTCGTTAAAAGTTTCAGATGACGTAGATACACAACGTTACGTAAGTCGATTCTCACTATATAAGGCACAGTGTGTTAGAGAGGGAAGAATACATGGTCTGAAAGCAAAGGAGAATGCGACGTAAGTCTGCGTGATGGTTGCAGCACCAATTTGCACCTGATTGTATCCGCTTACAGCCTCCGCCTAAGGACGTGGTATGAGATGATACACCCGCGCGTCTCGTCAACCAGAAAATAAATTTAAATACTAATTAAAATATATCAATTATAAAGATATAATCTATATAAATAATATATATATATATATGTAAATATAAATTTACCCCATAACAGGCTTACCTAGTTAGACAATGCATTTTTAAATATTTGTAAAATATATGTAACAAACTGTCTTTTTTAACAATACAATACTTATATATTATGTCTAAATAAATAAGTAAAAAATTTATCGAAAAAATATTTTGTTTGCCAACGGAATATTTTTTAAATAAATAAATTATATTATTCTAATTTATAGATTTTAATTTGCATTAAAATACAACAGAACTGTGTTCTGAAAAATTTCAACTTCACAATAATAATGTGTTTTCCTTAAAAATAGAAAAAAATATATTTATGTATTATCATGGCTCTTAGATTATTAGATTCTTGTACTGTACTAAAATTATATTTTTCGTTAAATTGTATTTTTTTTTTTTTTTTAAAAAAAGACTGATTATAAATATTACAAAAGTAGAGTTATGGCGATTTTAGATTTCTTTAAAGAAGCCACATCAATACAGAATTAATACTTCCGTCAATATTACATATCAAATTAGATCTCATAAAATAAATTTTGTTCAGACTAAAAGAGGATATTTTATTAGCCCAGACATAACTAGACTAATGTTAGATGAAGGCTTCCTCGGAAAAAGATATTTGAAATGCCTTTAAAAGTACAATTATTAAGTTTCCAGGAAATAACATAGGTCCTGTTTGTTGAACATTGGTGAAAATGCTTTGCGCTGCTTTATAAACATTCAATAATTCTTTTCGAGTACGCGCCTAGAAGTTTTACTTTAAAACTTGATGGTGTGAGTAAAAAGCGAGGTTAATATTTCCATCAAGATTTTTAAAGAGACGAAAATGATATGGCAACTTTTTTGGATTAGTGGAATGTCAACATGATGGGTGACCGCTACCAAAAACCTCATATAAGAGAAAAGCAAAGGTCAGCAGCTTAACCGGAAAATTAAAAAGGCCGTATAAGATTATAGAATACATAATATAAAAGTTATTGTATAAAATTATCCAGTATTTGCCATATTATATTTAATCACGTTTACCTGTTTATTTCGATAACGATATATTAACATAATTATAAATATCAATCCAGGTTGTGAAAGAATTATACGTGCTAGAGAAAAACTGAACTTACTTTTGGATTCGGTACGCCTATAAACCCAATAATTAAGGTATTATTTTTCGAAAAGAATTTATAATCTGATTGTTTGAACAAATAATAAATACTACACTATTATCTTTAAGATACATTTAAAACACAAGACATTTGGCACTAAATTTTCTAATACAACAAAATTTTAATGATTGTTAAGACTTTAATTTTTAATTCAGAATATAATAACTATTTTAATTTTTTTTTTAATGTATATATTTACTAACCGAAATATTCAAGTATAATATTATCTACACACACGCCAGCCCTGCCTCGGTCGCCACTCTATCGGGGGATTATGACTTCAGGTATAATACAAACCTAATTGAATCAGCCGGGGTAATGGGGTCTTAATGCGTCCTCGAACTCGGGCCTAGCTCACCTACACGCTTACTCCAGCGGGCGGCACGCGCGACTGGAATGTCACGCCAAACCAGTCGATATATTTGACGTTCGCCTTACATCTGCCATAAATTTACTCCGTGACTCGACAGAGATGATCGTGCAGGTGGCATTGCCACATTGAGAGAGGAATACATTGATAGTAGCGAGATATATAATACATTCATTGAATATGGAATTAATTAATTATATATATTATACATATATTCTACATACAGATCTTTATTAACGCATGACAGCGCTCATTGCTATCTACTATCAGTCCGTGACCAGCGTTGCCCGGCATTCAGATGTGATGGGGAGGTGCTTGAGAAATGGAGGAGTCTTTGTTAGTGAAATGCGGGAGAGGGTATGGTGATTATATTTTTCTCAGAGTCCTAGAGGGCAGCTCAGCAAAATTTGAAACGAATGGCATTCAATTAAGTGGCTACATAATTTATTTCATTAACATTTCAATTCAATTATATATTGATTTATATTTTAACTATAATCATCAGTTATCAATCTATACTCGTATATCATCAATATATATATATAAAGAAGAGTGTCTGTTGGTTTGTTTATTTTTTATAAAAATCTACAGTTTTATTCCGAGCTTGATGAAATTTTGCACACTTGACGTTCAAAACAAGAGGAAGGTTACTGTTTATATGAGATTTAAAAAAATCACCATCTTTCTTTCCCACCCCTTAAGCAGAATTTTGGTACTTTTTGATGAAATTTTGCATAAATAAATTTCAAAATAAGAGGAAAATTACTGTCTGCATCTGATTTTGAAAAAAAAACTATCGACATCCCCTTAAATGAAGCCTCTTCACTCTGCGTAAAGTCCGAGAAATGCCGGATACTTCAGCTAGTTTTATATCAATTTAAATCTTTGTAAGCTAATATAAATAAATAAAATATATATCAATAATTTATAAAATCAAACGCATATAAACTTTGCATAGACTACCTTTCATGCATGATAAGTTTTTAGTAATGTTTTTGGGCCCTATCTTCATACCCATATTCATTTGAAAGTTACTGGATAACACTTGTTTAAAGTGCAATGTTAAAAAAATCACAAACAAAGAACAGGTTATATCAAACATAGGTTAAAATAAAATGTGATATAACTTTGGTGGAGAAATTTTCAAAAGTAGTTATAGTACAGGTTCAAATAAAATGTAGTCCATTCAGATATGTACAACAACAAAAAACTGTTACATATCTTAAAGGTTTTCGATTATATTTAATTTCTTGATTGACATATTGACTAATAAGTGTTATTAAATTAAAATTACAATATTATTTTACAGAAAATCATCACATTGAAAAATAAATAGAGTGTTTCTTTATCAAGTTAAAATGTTTATACGAGTGCTGCTGTATACACGATACTTGTTTATGTTTTTGGAAATAAGTTTCAAATTGCTACGGGTCTCGGGAAGAGCTCATGTTTGATCATATTCAAGATATAAAATCAGATATCGATTCAATCGAATTCGGTTAATTTATAATATTTTATGGAAAAAAGAACAGACATGAGTTCGCCTTCATTTTTCAAGGACAGGAATTAAATATATTTTTATATATTTTCTTTCTTTCTCTCTCTTGGTTGATGTACTTATGACTGAGCATAGTAGTCGTCTATTTCGCTTCCACGACGCAAACTTCCTTCTTTTCACTCTTTGCGATCTTGGGCCCTATTTTGCGAAGCTCTGGTTATGTTTCGGACTTGGTCTATCCATCTTATTGTAAATTGACCTCTTGCTCCCCATCCGTATACTCTAGTGTACCCCAGAGATCACCATTTTCCAAGCTACATTCATGTCTGCTAGCAATATTTTAATATAGTATAAAATAATTATTTTCCTATATGTTAGAGTGCCTTTCTTTAGCGGGGAGTTCCTGAATAATGGAGACATTGTTCGTTTCGCAATCATCGACACGTACACGCAGCACGCGTCGCCAACACCACATCTCTAGGACGTTGAGCATGTTCCATTATTTTCTTCTCAGAGTCCATGTTTCGACTCCATACAGAGTTATGGAGTATATCAGAACTTTAACAAATCACAGTTTACCATTCCTTTCGTAAATGGAGCGGTTCGTTCAAATTTTAGCCAACTTCGATTTAACACACATCGCCATACCAGTTCTCCTTCGGATCTCAGCCCTCGGCCTTTTGTATATTACTTACAACTAAATCAATAATTTATTTTATATGTCGATAGCGTATGAACATTTAAAAAGTTAACAAATTACGACACGCAAATCGATTTGTTCAGGGGCTTGTTTTGATAATTAACAAACCGACATAAGTGCTTTTGAAAAAATAAAAATGTAATCAAGTATATTTATTGACTAATGTGAACGGATGTTTTCCGCTTCCCGGATTAATCTAGGATTAAAAGGCCATTAGATCTCGCAATGGCGTTTTTCACAACTCTGCATCAAATTTTAATGTCGGGGTTAGTTTTAACAAATATTTTATGAATTCTAAAAAATTTCAAATATTCGGAAGTATTTTTAAATATTGTACAATTTCAATTTATTTTAATTGAAGTTTCTAGATTAAATATTTTGGTCCAGAAATTGAATTGTAAAAAAGAATGTGATTATAGGTATAATTAATATATTACTAATGCATGTTATATAGTACTCTTATTATTTTGTTAACTTATCCTACTTTACTTCTGATACCCTGCTCCTACTATTCGCTCTTCTTTTACTTTATTTTTATTCTTTTAGTTTTTTTAATATTTATTGTTTTTTATGTATTTTTTTTAGTTTAATTTTATATTATTTTTTACTTACTATGATTAGATACGTAGCATTATATTTATGTATGTTAAGGTACCTATATTGTATGACATTATACTCGTATATGTGTGGAAATCACTAATCAGCAACTGAAATATATATTTATATCGTTATATTCTCGGTAATTACATAATATAATGAGTAAAAAAAAATGCGATAAATTATAGTATGGAAAAACTAAAATATATCACCTGGTGCCTACTTTAACAGATTCAAAATAATCTTTATAAATTCACATAAATTGATTACGTACGTAAAATAAAATGACGGATTTTCTCGAATAAAGAATGAATATAACTTGATAACAATCTAGATAGGTATAATAATAATAATATTTTAATTTGACATAGATAATTATTATAAACGGACATTTCTACCAGATAACTATAATTAATTTGCTTTAAGCTTATTGGTTTAATTTGTAATGCCAACCGGTTTCAGGATGGCCGCTTCTTTAATTTAATTTCAGTTGCATATAAGATTTCCCCGTTAAAAATATAAAAATACCCGTATTGAATCATCAATGGAGAACAATTATTTATAAACTCAAATAAAAAAATATATATTTACTTTAACCATAAACTATTACGGTTTTTGGTAATACTCGTATACATTACTGTATTATATTTTATGTTTAAATATTTCAAATTCATAATTATCTTAATAAAAAAAAAACATATTTTATTACTTCAGTGTGATAATATAATCAATATTAGAACAATTCTAGAAGTATTTTCTACCGAAATATTATTTCATAGGAGGGGCCAGTTTTTAAAACGTGGTCAGCTCCCCCTCCTGTATCGCCCCGCGTCAGTTTGGTGTAAAATTACGGTGGAATTGCGTGCGCTCTCCAGTGAGTAAATGTTGCATATAAATCAAGTTAATTGCATTCCCGGCCCGATGCACTACTGGGCGGAGCGGAAACTATTCCGGGGCGCTTTGGCGAATTTAAAAACAACGCCCTCAGCGCTTCACCAGCGCCTCACCAGCGCCTCGCATCGCCGCCGGTAGTGCGGCCTGATCGAGAGTTCAAGAGAACCATCACCCATTTGACTACGTGTTTTCTAAAAGAGATCAATATAAAATAGATATATAATATATATTACCATGTAGATGTATTTCAAGGCAGCTAATCTATAACATTATATAACCTAACGTATATAATTTCATTGTGTGTCAGTTCATACGTCTATCCATCTGTGTCGCTTAGCAATGTAAAAAAATAAAACTATTAAGGCTTCCCTTTCAAAAATAATTCATATTATTTTTTTTTTAATCGGCGATTTTAAATTAAAAACCAAATGAAAAAACACATTAATATAATCGATAGAAATATTATTTAGTAATTTGATTTTATATATTAGCTGAAGTCTCAAATCATGTTAGCAAATATAACAAATTATTTTTAATAATTTGTATTCACTAACACAAAGTGTTTTAAAAACGTCGAAAATTAATTTGAATGGTTTAATTTATTATTAAATTAATTTTTAACATTTTGCTTATTTGCTTTAATATAGATTTATCTCCATAATCTTGGCTCTAATATTATAAAAAAATATGTTTCGTACATGCAAAAATTTACTATATTAAGGCAATTTTGTGGCACGCGGAAAATAAATTTAATGGTCACGGTCTTTCTTATAACGTTTGTATTTTCTTAATTATGACAAGTAACATTCAGTTTTTTAGTTTTACGTTAGTGTAAAAGTCCTGTCTAAGTAATAGTTTTTTTAAAAAGCAAATTTATCTTATAACTTCTGATGTAAATGAATAATAAAAACCATCATTATCTTAAAAAACGCGAATATATTAAATATTTTTTAAAGCACGCCCTTAACAACTGTCAATGTCTCATGTTGTTAACGTATTTCATGTCGTAGCACAATCATTATGACTCATCGCAGATCTAGTTATTTTCCAACATGATCTGCTATCAATTCTATAACGTGAATATTCCTGGTTATCACGTCAAAGAGTCAATTGCTTTTTTATAACTTTTTTAATTTTTCGTGTTATTTGCAGTATCTTTATAATTTTATAATATCTAGGAATGCTATAAACTTTCAATATTTCAGTTATAATAGATTCTATTATTACTGAAATATATATAAGTCAACGTTTTACAGCCATATTACTTTTATATTTTATTTTAAAAATATATTTTACACAAAAGTACATAAAATGGCTTTTTTACCGAAAGTTTCATAATTATTCTTAATCGATTATATAAAATGGTTTAGTAAATCACAACAAATTCACGTATTTACGTAAGATCACCGTCATTTTAGATGTTGGGCCATTTTCTGAGGTTACGCAGCCAAGATAATCTTTTCTTCCTACGCTTCTATTGCGTCGCGCCTTCCCCTGAAAACGTATCAAAAGATACCATATTTCTGTTTGCAAAAAAAAACTACACAAAATACATGAACGATAGTTCAAAACATAATTTATTAAGCGACGTGAAAGAAATTTCGAAATTGTCTTGTAAAACTTAATAATTTTGTATGTAATGTTTAACGAACTGTAAAATTACCAATTAAGAATAAATTAAATGGCAGCTGGGATGCGTAATGACAACTTGATTTATTTTGCACAGATTAAAAACATTGGAAACATTTCACTCAAAATCTGGAATTTACTCGTTTTTCAATGAAATATCGAAAAAAGTTTTGAATCATCATTTAGTACACATCTAATTCTATCCTACGTCCTTTAATCTATCGTCTAAAGGACGTAAAATACGTCCTTTAAACTATACTTTTCATTTCTGACATTACTTTTTTTTTGTAAAAACAAATCAAATAGACATCTTAAAATATAGAATTGTAAGCTATCCACAACAAATTGTTATCGGCTTTACTTACCATATACGCGGAGCCCCCGACCATCTGAATAAATTTAATTTGACAAAGTATTGCTGTTAATTACGTAGAAACAAATAATTTCTTCAACCCCTTCAGACTTGAATTATATATTTTTTACTCAATCAAGAGTATTAAAAAAAATACGAAATGCCTTATAATGCATAAGACTTTAAACAAATATTTTATAAAGGTAAAACCATTATTTATAATCCATGTTGCATTAGTAAACGTACAGTTAACGACACTATTTAAAAATTATAATAAAATTAAAATTAAAGTACACTTTTTACTCTTGGAGTCGCTGTGTTGTGTCACAATACGATAATATAAGTATTAGAGTTTACAAAACAGATTTCTTGTATGTATTATGTCTGAAAATATAAGGGATTGCATCCAATCTTTGCATTCATTGAAATGTGCACCAGATTTCAAAAGGTTAAAAAATCTACAACCCCTATCTTGTGCTTTTTGTATATTTTTATCATACACAGACAACAGAATTTCATTTTCATACACGACACTATAATATGTACTGAAAAAACATGCTAACTAGCGGTTCACAATGGAGTCCTGGTACCGACACTGATGTATGTAAGTGAGGCCTGCAGCTGGCAGGAGAGGAACGAAAGTAGACTGAATGCAGTGGAAATGAGATCACTTAGGCGTATATGTGGCAGATCCATTTATGACAGAGTAAAGAATGAAGAAATAAGGAAAGAATGTAAAGCTGATCTTAGTATAGTGAGTAAGATTAAGAAAGGATAACTTAGGTGGTTTGGTCACATGGAACGAATGAATGAGGAGAGAAGGGTAAGAAAGATATATGACGCAAGTGTTGATGACAGCAGAAGTAGAGGACGTCCGCAGAAGACTTGGCACGACCAGATAAATCAAATACTGGAGGATGCCCCTGTTAGAAGCCTCAATAATCATCGAGCTTGTACGAGAAAATGTATGAATGTGGATGAGGCGAGAATTGTGTGTCAGGACAGAAAAGTGTGGCGCTCTATCCTCTATGCCTACCCCCACGGGGAAACTGCGTAATGTAAGTAAATAAAAAACATGTTTCCACTTTTTAGTAATTCTTCACAATAAAAACATATAATTAGACAATTGGATAATTAAATTAATATATTTCCACGCTACTATAATAACTATTATCTAATAATTTGTAAAAAAATGCGCATTTTTTATATGTTTTCTTTGAATTATGAAAATTACAGAAAGCGTAGACATAAATAAGTCTTAAAGTTACGCGATTCTTTTATAGGGTCGTAAAATTTACAGCTCACTCGGCTAAGAACCCCACATTTCGGCTTAGGCCGTGATATGTATCTCTCTACTGGGTACTGACCGATAGGCGGTAGTCCGCACCATTAACGCTTAATATTCGCCGTAATACCACTCTACCTGGAGGGCTTACGTGGCACACTTGCCTGCACCTGTATTCTAATGCACACAGCCACTTGTAGTTTAATTATTTATTTAGTGTTATGCTTTACATGGAATCGGAAATAATTTTGAGTTAAATTATGTATACTAAATTCTAGAGTCATTTAACCGCGCGTCGAGAGGCCTGGAATTCAATTTCTCCGGAAAATTTAATCAAAATTAATGTTTTTATAATTATAATATACACATTTTTAAAATATGTATACATACTTCAATGTAGAGGGTTTATTTTAAACGAAACATGCACAACTTTTAATATAGGAATCACATAAAATTCTGAATAAAATATGTTATATAAAAATTTGGTCTAATCTCTATTTTTATTTTAATATTAGAAAATATAATACATTAAAAATAATCAATAGGATATATATATATTTCTTTTAACATTTATTTCTTCTCTATGAGAGTAAGACTCGTGTATAGAGAAGGAATATATACGAGAGTTTATGTTTCAGTTAGTCGGTGTACAAATTTTTTTACTTCAGATGCAAATTTATAGTAGTCTGTAATTCTTCTAATTGTGATGGGGAGATTGTTTAAAAATTTGATGCCTTGATAAATATAGTGATTTTGGGTTGCAGTATATTTTAGTTTTGGAATATCTATTTGGTTTCTAAATCTTGTAGATCGGAATTCGCTTCTAAAATTTAATTGATTTTTAAGTTTGATTTTTTTTTTTTTGTATATGTCTATTATTTTTAGTACTTTAAACTCTGTGAAGAGTTGTATACTTGGATAGTCTTTTTTTAGAATAATTTTTACTATCATTTTTAAGTGATTTCTAATTGTGATATTGAAGTTTTATATGCTCCACCCCATCCTATAATACCGTATTGCAAATGTGACTACAAACGCAATATACTATGATAATACTAACAGAGATAGATTGGATGAAGAGTTTACCTGATATTACTATACTTAACTTTTATCTATGGAGATATCTATAAAGCAGTATGTGATAAGTTGTTCATTACAAATTAATAATGAATTGATAAATAGATTTAAGATTTTGTATAAAAATGACTTGATGAAAAAAAAATCTCTAGGATAAGAAATTAATTGTTATAATACCGAAAAATTGCATCGAAATAATATGACATCATTTCAAGTATTTTATTTAGGTGTATTCGTATGATTTTTTTATATCTCGATAATGGAGAACTTGTGAACAAAAACTTTTATACCATTCTTTTCACAATTTTCTATATCAAAAATTGTGCACGTTTTACTTGGAACAGCTTGTATTTGTTGAGGTCCTTAGTTATTTCTACCATGTCGATAATCGTTTAAAATATCAGGTTAAACTATTAGATGTTTAAATATATAATACGGTCAAAGTTTCCATCTCCCCAGCGTATATTAAAGTAAATCTCAGTAAAGCTCAATTTATTGGAATCTATCAGTATATTGGTATACTATTGGTATACAACTGTTATATCCTATTCCTATAATCAGGGGCGTGCAGTGGATACAAGCAAAAAACCTGTGCATTACTAAAAATTCTGGGATGAATCTATAATATTGATTGTGAACGTATATTTACGGATTTATTACATATTTTTATTTCTTATCTTTGTTTTATTAATCACTTAATTGAGTTTAAATACATCTAATAACCACAAAGTTAATATTGCTAATTTTAAATGATTTATTACAATTAGCGCATCAGTGTACTAGTAGAAACTTTAATGGCTTATTTCTAAAAACTACCACGACAACCTACTGCTGTAGCCGTAGCGCTAGTAGCTATAATGCGTCGATTATAGCTATTCACATTACTCTCTTTTATTTTTAAGCTAGTGTCGAGTCATACAATATATTATTTACTGAATTGAAAATTCCTTTCGGTTGATCTGTTTTATATAGAGTCGTTACATATGCTGTTTTTTAACAGAATAATATTTGAAAGGCTAACCACTGCTTGCAAATCATCGAAGTGTCTACTCCCTATTTTATTAATTCGCGAATTTTACTATCTTACTGTTTATTTAACGTGTTGAAAACTATTTCCTACGTTAACCTTTAATAAAAATAATTATTTCCTTAGTTATTACATAAAGGATTTTCAAACAATAAAAAAATCATGTTCTGTCATAGAAAGTGTTCTTAAAAATGACCATACATTTTTTATATTGATTTTTATATAGGTAATAAGTTATTATTTTACATTAAAACTTAAACTTTAAAAACACTATTAATAGTATTTTAAAATTACAAATAAATATATGGTAGGGTCGCATAAATGACGGATTTCTTTGTCTAAAAACATTAATTAAACTAAAGTTCATAATCATATGTACAACATATATTGTATTATATATATATATATGTTATATGATTGTATAATTGGTAACAGCATAACCTAAATCTATGCCTACTGCACACCATTGCCTATAATTATCTTTCCATTTTCACCTTGTATATGTATCTACAAATGTGTACCGTCATGACTATCTGTATGTGACTAACGTATTTACTTTCAAAATAATGCGATTTAATTGAATATCATTTTTAAAACTTTCGTTATGAAATTCTGAAGAATTCATCGTGAAGATATTTCCGACAACTATTTCTTCCCTTACATCGACTAAACTTCCGATTTAATTCAAGCGCAATTTCTTTGAAGTTTCAAAGAAATGTTAACTTTCTAAAACAAACATGGCGTCAACTTATTTCTCTCGGCAGTGTTTACCAAGATATTTATTTATCCTTAACATTTTTATAATCAAAAGATTTTATTTTGAAATCTTTGGATTTTACAAAATTACAAAAACATACATTCATAATGATTCTTAAAATATGTTTTACCCTTTATTCACTATTTTTCTATTATTTTCTTATCTTCTATATTTTTTTTCATTTATTTTAGAGTTGTCATCCGATATATATAAATAAAAATAAAGCTATAGTATTAGTTTACCTATTTATTTATTTAACCCAGTCAGACAGACACCTAAAAAGTTGTATTGATTTAATAAAATTAAATTTAATCAGACCATTGGGAAACGGTCGGTTGAAAGCCACTAATTAGCAGACATTTTATTCAATATGTATAAAATAACCAGTTATTTTATTACTTACCTACCTACCAAATACCTACCAAAGAAACCGTGAGCGCTTTGCTTAATTTCAAAATACATATTATTTAAAATTTTGTAATCTAAGATTAAGCTTCGTAAAATTATACTCCAGGCTTAAGGTACATAAGTGTTTATGTAAATGCCTTCGATAACTGGTTCCCAAGTTTCCAATTAACAATAAGCATACATATAATATATGAACTGCACTAACCTTTTATTTTTGCTGTCTTTCTGGTCCGATGTTGTTGTTCTTTTAGCTGGGTTGTCTTCTTTAGATTTCGACCGACCGAAGCGCGCACAGGTGGTTTATTTGTACCGATGGACTGGTCGAAGCACGGGATGCAATTGAATGACGCCTGTTGGTTACTCTCCGAAAAAAGGGCGGTAATACTCACGCACACACATGTACATTATTATAAACCAGAAAACCTAGTGGTGCCAATCGAAGTAACAAGGCGCGTAAATAATAATAAACATTTAAAAAATTGAATATATGATAAGTTAAAATGTATAAGAATATTCACATTACTCGGTAGATTACAGGCAAAATAATAAGGCACACGCAATTAACTTGCAACATATATGAAAACATAAAATATGAATCATATAAAATAATAATTATAAATATAATTATTATTATATCATGAATGGAATAAATTTAAATATCGAATCGTCCTTTTTTGTACGCCTTGATTACTTGTATTTCTTATACTTTATAAATTATTTCATATATGTGTATAATATTGTATTGATATGATAACCTTTCAATTGAACGTAGTTATGCAGAAAGCAACCAACCAGCCTCATAAAAGTGAATAATCTAACGACAATATTAAATCAATCATCTATACTTTTAAAATGATAAATATCATATAATATAAATAACAAATTTTATACGACTTTAAATAAATAGATTTTAGAGATATTTCGGTTTTAATATATTATTATTATTTTTTTAATTTTGCGATGGTTAAATGTTTTTATTTTTTATTATCGGGAGGTGATTTTATGACTTTTTTGTACGAAAGCGGGCTGACTGTTTTTAACAAAATATAGAATTGACCTCACTGCGTCCGATAAAAATAATATCTCATATTTTCAAAATTGCTTTTTGCATAACTGTTCAGATTATCCAGGCGGTTGTATTTTGACATGCTGAGCGACCTGATAGCGACCGTATTGGTAGAAGATTGTATTTAAACTCAATGAACAGCGCTAAGTCACTCGACGGTTAATTGAAAATGTAGCGTTTTTGCCATATTTTCATGAACATCCCCTTCCGTTTGTTCCTACGCCATGAAATTTAATTACCGAGAGTGTTCTTTGGTAAAACGAGCGCAAAAAATCCCTGCATACACGTTTCAGACCGCATCCTCTCTCCGCTTAAGTTAGGAAACTTCCGAAGGAATGTTGAACAGCGGAAACTCGCGGACGCACTCCTCAGATGGGAGCCGACAAGCCCCGCACAAAAAACTTACTCCTCAGTAAAATATGCACGCTTTTTTCTTCTTATAAAATGTAGAACATCTAAGAATGGGCAAAATCGTGAGAATTCTTCTAAATATTAATAAGGCCACTATAATAATATTACCTTGCGTATTAATATATATTCTGCTTGTTCACTTCCCTCTCTGAATATTTTCCTACATTTTCACGTAGGTTTTTAACATTTTTTTCTAATTTCCTCCTGCCAGTTCTTTCATCAATCTTTTTTCTCACATGATCATTACATACCCCTCTCTTGTTTGAAAAGGGTTCAAATATCTCATTTGCTCCAAGCTTTGCATGTCAGTTTCTTCGTTTTCCTTACAGTGTTGACATGTAGGAATGGCCTTTTTTCATTAAAATTTTCAATAAATATGGAAATATACATTTAATACTGTTGTAAGAAAAATTAGAGTTTATCGACTTAAATATTTATGTATTACGAAAATGCAAGCTTATGATTAGTAATAGCAGGGTTTAGAGTTGCATTTTTCTGTAGCTATGTATTTTTGGGAATACAATTGTAACAAAAATAAATAAAAATTACATAATTTTCCGTAAAAATATGTGAAAAATTTCCACTAGATAAGTAAAATAACCCGATAACAAATTTGATCAAACGGTTTTTAAAGAACAAAATTCGGAATATTTTTATAAGTCGGTATATCGTTGCGGTATTTCTATTCATTTTTTTTTCCAACCTTCAATAATAAACGATGTTTTTGTTTTGCTTTGAAATTAAAATTCCAACGGGACCTTTGGGCCGTTGCGTTATTCATGGCGTATCGAAAACCCCGTGACCTTAGGGCGAGGGTCAGGAGAGCAGCATAGATATCCAGGGGTGACGCGGGGTCGGAATGCCAAAGGATACAAGCCGGAAGTGGAGGAAGGAGTGAGAGAATCGAGGAAATTCCGGCCCAACAGAGGGGTGCTTGCCTATTTTGTTTCGTATTTAGCGCTGATTTCTCAATGATGTGAATTGATATTTTTAATATAACAAATCATTATTTAAATCGTTAATGATTATAATGTGCAACAATTAAGTTAATCGTATGAAACGACGTAGCTCGTTTTCAGTCATGTTTCCAAAATTATTATTTTATACCAATATAGATAACGTACAAAAAACAACAAAATAATATTTACATAATAATATTATTATTGAAATATCCATTGATTTTTATATAAATATTAACTAACGTATGTATAAATATGTTCACAAGTAAAAATAAAGCCTGTACGTGTATATGAATATTTATTCTTGAATGTGCAAAATTATATTCTAGGTACGGTAACCATGCCTGAAGATGAACATTTTCACAGAATCACTAAATTTTATTTTACAAAATAACGTGAATAAAACCCCAACATTTTTAATAATACAGAAAAAATTGGTTTACTTTTGTAGGTAGGTATGTGTATTTTTTTACAATTTCAAATGAAATTTGACGGTCTTTAATCATATCAGGTACAGAGTTACATCTTAAATTACGTGGGTGAATTCTCGACCAATGAGCTACAAAGGTACTCTAAGCCGCAAGTTGAACACCGAAAAATAATTTGTATTATATTTCATTTATAGCTACATTAATTAATTTGTTAACTTTGTGAACAAAATTAATTAAATAACTCTTTGCAAGTATTTAAGGATACAGCAGGAATATACAGTTCGCGGATAAATCCTTTAGCGTGCGGCCAGCGAATATCCTTGAAAGCCTCGCAATCCCAGCGTTCGGTTTCCGTTTCCATGACCAAAAGCTCTCACTCATCGGGACCGGTAAAAGCTCTCGGAAGGTGTTCTGTCTGGCGGTTCCTTGCACTCCAGCTTGTTCCAGAAATCCAGAAAATATCACCATCCGGTCACTTAGTATCCGGGGATGTAAAATGAAAAAAAAAACGTTTACAAGAATTTGTTGGAAACCATACGAATACAGAAGTAACCATCTTTCAAATGTTTAATAGTGCGTTAAGCGCTTTAGATGAAGATGATTTCGTATTTTTTTTCAATTCTAAATAACGTCTAAGATCTGGATCAGTGGCCACGCTCACTCTACTTTCATATAGCTGACTACCCAGATTATTCAACGTAATCCATTGTCTCAAATAGTGCTGATATAAGATAGAACAGAATGGTTTTACATTTTAAGAATAAGTATATTTAGTTTGGAATTTCCTCTCCGACATATCTTTCTTTCTAATTTTCTGTATTTCTTCAATCATATATCTACTAGAAACATTATTAACTACTTAACGTTAAAAGTTTTAAATATTTCTGATTTGAAGTAATATTAAAAATTACATTATTTAAAGACATCCGGGATTTACCAAAATTTATTTTTCGATACATAGATTTTTTCTGTATATCTTTCCAATTGATTATTTAATTTGTATTAATTAATAAAAGCGTGCAACTCTTTGCCCTCCGTCATAAGAAATAGTACATAAGAGAGTTTATCTAAGAATAAACTAAAAATGAACCTTTTCAAAAAATCATTTCCATATGTTAAAATAACAATTTTTATTTCTAAAACAAGGATAATGTAACTATAAACAGTTTATGTGTAAAGCGCCCTTCATGTGAAAGTTATCAAATTATGCAATATTATTATTATTTTTAAATTTTACTGCAAAAAATACTTTATAAAATTTATGTAATTATCTTTGTATTTACAATAAGAGTTTTATATTATAAACCAATCGCTTCAGGAAAATCGTTTTACTTCATCACGTTAATAAAAACATAAAAGAAAAGGATTTTTCCGAAACCAGTTGGTTTTTAATACAAAACACTTAATTGTATAAACTTTATTAATTTGATTTTGGTTAAAATAGTTTGTAGATAATAATGCTAATATAAAAAATTGTTATTTATGATTATTAAAACAAAAATAGAATTGATTGACTTTATTTATTTTTTATAATTAGTTTTTAAATTTTATAGTTTATCGCATGCATTTACTTATTATAAAATTACTACAATTCTTTTTTTATCAAAAATATTAAAAAACTGAGAGGGATAGGTACAAAAAGTAATATTAACATTACATTATGGTATTTTAAAAATATAAAATAAATATTACAGCTTATTTGTATTCGTATGTTTGTTACATATTGTTTAAAGTTAATTCTCAATTCAAAGTGATATTTTTCAGTTAGTTTTGGTCTATAAATCGTCTTCAGTATTTTATTTTGTTGTCTTAGGAGATTGTTAAAAAAAACATTTTCGGTCCACCACAAATATATTATGTATCCTATTTTACTTTTTACATATGCCTCATACATCGGAATCTTTATGTATTGTATAAAACAAGTCAATCAATTTATTACTATTTAATTATTGTGTCTGCATATTTTATCCATTTGACGTATCTGTCAAATGGCCCGTGTTCACGGATGATATCTCTTAATCATTCAATTCGATCCACAAATCTTCACCATATTTCTTTGCACGTTCCTTTACAAACTCTCTGTTCTCTTCTGTTTTATTAGTCTAGTAGTTTTTGTGTCCATTATTGTACTCATATTACTATCGTTCTTATTCCGAGGTCATCTGCGTACAGCATTGTTTTCCAGTATGCTGCTCATTTATACATTATAATAAATGTCCTAGTATTTGATACAACTTCCTCCAGATTCATCCTCTTGAAATTTGAAATACATTTATTTATATACATATATTTGATACACTTTTATTCAAGCAGGCAATAATAATTGGAAGGAATATATAAATTCTTTGTTTTATATTCAATAATTTGCCGTATTTTTGTGGTAAATAAAATCAGTCAGTATTAATTAATATACATTTACCTAAGTATATTTCAGTTTTGTGACTTTTGAGAACTTTTTAGTAATGTATTTAATAGTAACAATTGTGGATAGACCGCATCTCTAGAAGTCTCGGCTCGCCCGGTATACAGGTTTCATATATAATAGTATATTGGTTGTGAGGCATCCTAAATTAATTATAATAATTCTGCTAACAGTTATTCGATAAATAAAACCATTAAAGTAGAATCTCAGAAGTGTAATTAATAAACTAATAATGTAAGATCTATATATATATAATTATTTTTTTATTTTAGGTGGACTGTACTAAAATAATTTAGAGCGACGGTGTAATATGGTCGGCATTGTTTTATTGCATTCGTAAACACTGGTTACGGTGCAAAAACACAAAAAATTTCACATTCGCCTACCGCAGGCATAGCGTCGTACTGTAAGTCGGCGTTAGTGCGCTGGATAGCCAGGCCCGGTGCGGCGTCGGCCATTTGTCAAAATAGTTTTTTAGTACGTGTGATACGTGCTTTAGAATTATGTCCCACATAGCGGGAAAAAAGCTAGCAAAATTTGCCAATGAGTAAAAAAATCGCAGTTACTTTCAATGCGACGTAATAATATTAAAAAGTTTTTTAATCTCATTTTTGTGTTCTAATAAATTGCGGAGGATTAAAAACGAGGGGTACAACCGACAGAATAATATGGGGTGTAGTTTATTTTAGAAATGTTTGTGTTCTTACTAAAATATTATAGCGTGACATATCAACGTTCCGGATTAACGACAGAAGTTTCGAAGAAAACGTGAATTTTTCTTATGGAATTTCTCGTTAAATCGTTATAAGTTTATCAATTATGCGAAAAATCCTTCGAAATTACAGTTATTCGACTACCGTCAAAAAAGTTCACCTATATAGTTAATGTATGTATAAAAAATAAGAGAAACTTCATTGTCATTATGTTATATAATTTAGTAAAACAAATAGTGATTTCAATATGGGGAAAAACAATGGACGGCCTGTTCCTTTAACACAGAGAAAAGATTAAAATTTCAGATGAATTAATCATGAGATGAACTATAAACGCTTCTATCTTTCATACGTAGTAAGTGAGTACAATAAGAAATGAACAATAAACATGCCTTAGAACCACCCTACTACTCAGAAGACAGAACTACAGGCATCATTTTCTGGCGACTTGAAATAAACATAATTTCATTGCTTGAACACGTAACAATTTAAAAAATTAAATTCTCAATTCTTTGGAGTAAGGAGGAAATTATTTAAAATCTTACCTATTAAGTGAATCATTATGAAAAATATGTATTATTTAGAGATTCCGTAATTTTCTTAATTTGTGAAACAATTTTTTTTAAAAAAAGTGAATTATTTTGGTTTTTAGATATACCATCAATAGAGTACCGTTACATTTTTTGTTGCTTACTCTAAGGTTTCCACTAATATTTAACATATTTTCAACTAATTATGTTATTTAATACTGTTCGGTAGGTACTATACGTGTACTAGCTATCCATAATAAGTTATCTTTATTGTCTATTGTCTACCTTAGTCTATGAATATGGGCATACACTGCTGATGTCTGCTGAGTCATGTCTAATATTAAAAGTCTAAACGTCATTAGAATGTTTTCCGCTGTGCTACAAATACTCAATCTATCATAATGATATTTGAAACATATGCTGTGAAACATAGCTACTACAAAAGGTTTTTTTTTTAAAAGTTATTATTTTTTTGCTCAAAATCACTAAAGTTAAAATAATTTATATACTGTTGAATAACCTTATACCTTAGTCGAACTCAATGGATTGCTAGTGATATTCCCTAACCGTAGGCTCCATTTAGACTACTGTGTTTGGGACATTCTTTATATACATATATATATAAACCACTTTGATTAATTTAATATCAACTAATTTCGATATCACTAAACGTTCATCAGGATAGATATACACTAACAAGCAACTAACAGTATAAATCAGGTTAAATTAATCAATTAATAATTTAAATATGTAGTTTATATTCATAAGCTCTCTATTTATAAAGAATTCTAAATATCTAAATAGAAAATGTTAGGCTTCGTCATATTTTTCAAACCATCAATAAATACTGATTCTGAAGTTCTACGCATACATTTTTTAATATTTTTAATTCCTCTATATCTACATGCCAGTTGCAATCCAATTCAGCAAATACTATGTTTGGGGAAAAATAAAACTATATTCGTTCCAACTAATGCCTTTTTATATAATACATACATAATACAATTAGGCAAATATTTTAAATGAAATATATAATATAATATATAATAGAACCCATATTACCAGTCGAATGGGAAAAGTTTCAAAGCGTTACCTGTATTTCAAGTATTTTTAATAAACTAATTAAGGCAATTTCAAATTAGTTCAAGCAAGCTCCGCGTCATAAAATGCATGCTAGAGTCGATAAATAATTTCAAGTGACGTGAGAAATATTTATACCAGTGAGTCAGTTATGACATAATAAAGTGATCATAATCAGATGAGATACGACTCGTATGCACCCTACACACGTCTCGGTTGTGGGTTGTCCAGTTGACTGCGGGGTCTCTCCAGCCAGATGCAATGCCATTCAGCCAGATCCATCTACAATTGTGACAATATTTCTGTTCTTCTGTCCACGGCGATTTTTTTTTCTAGGTTGTATACATAATGTTGCCGATTTTTTTTAAACTTTTTATTTAATACCGTATATAGCGTTAGTTGCAAAATTATGGCAATCGAGCGCCGTGCTGTCCACGGTATATAGAAACATATTTTACATAAGTATCATATATATGTGCCTAACACATATATAATGTAACATCCTATTATTTTACGTTTATCCAGTTCAGGTCATTGCTTCGTACATGTAGATTGGAAAGACAATATAATTTTGTTGATTTATTTATCCGTCTTTTTATCTTCTTTTAAGTTAGTTCACATCAACTATGTCTAGTCATTAAGTTGGTTCATATCATTTTTAAATTTCCTGCCCACAGACACCAGTGTTCGTGATCAATGCGCCCAAATAAATTGCCACTTGAACTACCTCGCATCCTGCTATTTGGGATTATGCATAAGCTATATTTATTTTATTTATGTGAAATTAGTATTTAACAATATCATCATCATCATCAGTAATTGTCAACCCAATACTATATATATACAAATGCCTCCCCGTGACTGCAACCCTATTCGGTCCTTCGCCAATATTTTTCACGTCACTCTACTGCTAATTTCATCTATCTATACAGAGTTTGGACAATTTCTAGGTGGTTTTTTGTCTCGTGAATAATTATATAACCTTTAAACCATGTATATTTTAAAATAAACATAAAAAAAATTCTAACTTGCTTACGGTGCTTATGAAAATATAACTAACTTGATAACTGCTGACGGGATATACCACTCTTCCTTGTTTTGGTTCAATATGCGGGTATGTTAACCTGATATAACTATTCAACTAAATTCATAGATATAAAAGTTTGTAATAATTTAATCATTTATTTATTTATTAGATGACATACATATTTTTGTTCTAACAGAGGTAAATATATTACAACATAATAAACATAAGACACAATTAGTTTATTGTGTGGGATGGACTTCAGCGTTGTCCTGACTACTTTGCTAGACTGAAGTCTGTGTTAT
The DNA here is from genome assembly GCA_031772225.1 of Eubasilissa splendida. Taxonomy (NCBI): domain Eukaryota; kingdom Metazoa; phylum Arthropoda; class Insecta; order Trichoptera; family Phryganeidae; genus Eubasilissa; species Eubasilissa splendida. The sequence continues at coordinate 19,623,607 of CM062848.1, read as the reverse complement.
AATATAATGTGTTGTTATGTACATAATTTGTATCAAATCAAATAAAAAAATCATTCTTTTCAAATGCCGCATTTTCCAGTTTTATGTTAGTTTTAGTTTTTTTCTGAATGCTTAAGCGCATACATCATATAATTGAGTGGTTGCAAAATATGTTACCAAACGTTGAGATATTAATCCTAGTGTCCTACAGCCATTTAAACACTTGTACTATGAAAATAGGACTACCTTGTTGGTCTTCTGGAGCGAGGCGCGAACCCCCGACCGCTAGATCACTACGCCAGCGTCTTAGCCGCTAGACCAACAAGCTATTCATATCATACTACTAAACTAGATATTGAAAAATTCGCAAATAAAATATAAACACACTGTTGTATTGTATGATTGTACGTATTGTACACGATGACTCAACACAGACACAAAGAGATTCATATTTACACATTTCGTTGGGGAAATGGCACAGAACACGTCTTCATTGTGTTGGCTCTATTACTGCTGGTAGCAATAATATAATAATGCCGTGGAATACTGCGATACGTAAATGTGCTCACATTCCAGGCAAGAATAAGCGAGTAAATGATTTACTCAACACATTACATCCCGAGTTCCTTACACTGGAGTAGCAATTTACTCGCCTTGATACACTATAATATGGCTTTAATACAGAAACACACGGAACTGTGCGCCGATCGTCTGATATTTCATTTAGTTTAATCCAATAGTCTTTCGAAATATTTTCGATATGGTGTGGAACTACAATGGGAATCAAGTATTTATTAATAAAAAAAAATCAATAGAATATATTGTGAGAAATGTGCGTAAAAACATTAACCTTATTTTTTAATATTATGATTTACAAAGTATGCAAATAAGGTGTTATTTCCAATTAAGGGCAGGCCCAGACTAAGTCTATCCAGTTTATATGATAAGCATTCTCGATATGATGTGAAAACGACTATCTGTATTAAATCATTAAAATAATTACAAAAACATAAATACTGTTTTTACATACATAAATTATTTGTATCGAACTCTAAACATCTATTGAGATATCTTATATTTCGTTTTCTTCCACTTTATCGAGCGTTAGTGACGAACTTGCATATGTTGATTTATCCTTCTCTTCTTCTTCTTCTTCTTTCAAATAGGCAATCCACCCTTCAAGAGTGACTTGTGCCATTAAACAAGTCTAAACATTATTTTATAGAAAGCAGTACAACAATACTATAGAACAGGGAACATTGTATCACAAGTCAATACCATTGACATTCAGGAAATTTGCTATTATATAGCTTAAATGAGGCGAGTTGAGGGAAAGAAGATGACACAAGTTAACCGGAAGTTGAAAATCACCATTGACAAGATCATTATAAAAAAAACCAGTGATCCGCAATGGACAGGCAAAAAAGACATGGTCAAGGGTTTCCTCCTCGGCACCACATTCACACATTGAGATTTATCCTTCTCAAGATGTATAAAATCACAAGAATTAAGCCACTTTCTGAGATTGGGACTAAAATAAAGATAATAATATATAAAATCAATCATATAATTATTATGAGATTGATAATAATGATCGCGTATCTAAGAAGCACCGAAACAAGTGTAGTGTCTTCATTGAAACGTTCAGAAATTTATGAAAGTGGATAAGCTAAACCCTATAATGACGGAATAAATTTGTAAACTTATACAAAGAAGAAAGTTTGAGAACAAAATTTTGAGAAGGGTTTTTTGTCCGATTTACGATGATAATATCTGGCTTCTTTATCTTGATTTATCAAGGTCCAGCGACTTTAATGGGATGGATATCTAGCTCTTCATCATGTGCCTACTTGACGATTCATAAACGAAAGGAGAGACATAGCATTGGGAGACTGCGATATTGTTGACTGGATAGAATTTAGAGGAACTTGGATGCTCTCGAGGTCGATGATTAGCAAAGCATGGTTCAGATCAGAGAGGAGTGAAGGAATTTTTTTGAGACGGTCAAGGCCAACCCTGGAGCATGATAGATCGATCGATTGATATATGATTAAATATCAAACGATTACTTATTTCTATTCTAACCGTGAAATTATTTGATTTAAAAAATAACATTCATATCTCTCTTCATTCTTTAGATATTTATATTTTTTGTCAGTAATGGTACTTAAGGAAACCAAGAATCCAAATTTAGATGATCTTTTAGATAATTTACTAGCGCCTGGTTTTTCTATAGCAATGGTTTAATCTTTAATTATATTTTGTTCAGTTTTATACGACTCCATCTCCAGATCAGTATAAAACTTTTTTTGTATAATTTTTTTTATACTATCCTAATGATAAAACGGACGTTCTGAAGCCGGTTGGCGTTACAAGAAAAAACAATAATAGTCAATAATTATTGCAGTTGTGCTATCACCAAAGTTACATATAAACTAAACCAAATTATTCCTATTTAAATAAATTGTATACCTTTTAATTTATATTTAAGTTAATTAAATTGATGAATGGTCGATTTTCCTAGTGATTGAAATAAAAATTTCTAAATGAATAAAAGCGGGTACTAATGAATTCATGGAAACTGATTTCAGTGCAGACAAAAATATTGTTTCTAATAACGCCAGATAAAGGTTTTCATATTCAAGATTTGAAAAGTCTGTCATAAACAGCCTGATTCCCAATCGACGAGGAATTGGAAACTGATTAATTTAAAGACTACTTTATTGGAAAAATCATTTACATGATATATGCATTATTTTGATGGTATTCGAGATTAATTAAATATAAGCGGTTTTTAATAAACATTTAATCTAGCAATAATTGAAATTCACCTTTAAATTTAAGAACATTTTTCTTAGCAAATAATTAACATTATTAATCGAAATGAGCACAATTAGAATCGACACATTTTTTCCAAATGATTAGGCTTATTTATTTCAGTTATTTAGTTCTGAGGTTGATGAAATCTCAAAATGCACTTTTGGCAGCAACTTTGTTTGTTGAAGACCTTACCCTGTAAGAAATTGTCGAAATGCCTAAACAAGTGATAATTTGTTAATGAGGCAATGCCTCACAACCCAATAAACCCCAATAGCATTAATAAACTTATAGAATGGTAACTTTTTTATTTATGTTTACGCCCATTTGTAAAGCTATTTTAAATTTCCAAACATCTTAAGTGGTTCAGAATTGTTGGATAAATAATTAATTAAAGACTAACTTTGGCATTAGATCTTGAATTATTCTTCTAACGCCTTTAGTTGATCATTATCAACTGAAGAAGGACACACTGGACCTTCTTCATCTTCAAGGCTTTCGTCCCAAGCATAAATTTTGTGGGACCACCATTGTCTCATACGTTTTTTAACAGTACCTACACAACCTATACAGTCACGCATTCAGAAATCAAAAACCCTAATTGTTTTTCAACAAAGTTAATATTTATCTTCTCAATAATATATTGTATTCTTTATATTAAAAACGCTACAATTATAATTATTAGTTGCCAACATTGATTATTCATACAAAAGTGTTTGATATCCATAATTTCCAGAGTAAACGTTCCATATGAGATATTTCGTTAAATCAACGTGCGAATACAGTTTCCCATCCGCGCTCAAGCCTCGCAGTGTTCTGGGGTAGATTTACGCAACTTCCCGAGGCATTCGGCGCCGCGCCCGCAAAAGAGGCGCTCGGCGGTGGTGACTTCATTATCCGCTAATGCTCCGTTTGTTTGCCTAGCCAATGAAATGTTAACTCGGCTTATTTTCCATATCTATCCTCTTTCTCTCTTCTTACTAAATGCCAATTAAAGCCCGTGTTGTGACGAAAGTTTGGGAAATATTGCGAAAATTCGAACGGAGGGCGATATTTCCGCAAAGTTTTGTGTATGAAATGTAAATTTAACGATTAATTTTCTACTCATGAGTGCGATAATTTAATGAAGCTTAAAGTGTTTTGTTACCGACTTTTAGAACATTAACATTTTCGCGTGGGTTTGGGTTCTGGAAGATACTTTAATAACACAGATATTCGAGATTTTTGGATTTTCTGAAACATTCCCAAGACAGAATAATGTAAGCCAACATAGTCAAATCTATATAATAACTGGATATCTGCCACAATGAAAATGTTTGTATTGCCTACGTAGCAGCATCATATAGATATTATATATCATTACGAATTGACTGAGCGTAAAGTATGTCAATACGTCAATTTAGTTTTACCAATCTGAAAAATAATATACTAATTAAATGTAACAATTATAAAGATATACAAATAAAATCACTTTTATCGAAAAAAAATTATTGTTGCGCACCGGGATTTCCACCTGGATCTCTTTTCCAGTCTGGGGAAGGTGCATTACCAACTATGCATGCTATAGCGCTAGTATTTTTGACGACAAATTATGTTACACTTTTTCAAATTAATACATTTGTCGTTCCATTATTTGAAAGCCATCTACATTATTTAATTAATTAGTATTTTAAACATCACAGACCTATGTTATGGATAATTACAACTTCACAATAAGAATATGTTCTCCTTAATAATGAAAAACAATATATTGGTGACAGATTGTTAAAAGCTGACATAATTTTTATTTGACATTTTAATCCATTTTATATTTTATTTTGGAAATATTTGAAATAATATGGGTATTTATAATAGTACCAAGACAAAGGTATTAATAAAGTTTGCCAACTACTTATTACCTGTACAATCACTGCCAGTGTTTTTGATAAAAACTAAAAGTAGCAATCCACGTAATGTACTTCTTGCAAAATCCTGTGGAAAAAATGAGATAAAGCACACAATAAAAATGTACATACTGCAGATAAGATTATATTTATTCAATTTCAAATCTATCAAGCACTGTCTGACATATTGAACAGGGGTCTAGTGTTGTCATCGGATGTTTGAATTAACGTTATATTGTGAAATATGATATCATTATTTTCACTGATTTCAATCATTGATGTTCATTTTATTGATTGATTTATATTTTATATATCTCTCGATTCGCGGGTCTATAAAATAACTACGATAAAAGTATATTTATGTCAATATAAATAATTTTAAAATAAAATAGCCGCCACGTCGCATCTTCTTAATTATAACTTGTTAATTATTAACTTATTAATTATTACCTGTCATTGTGAGAATGTCGAGTCTCGATTCAATACCTTCAATCAATTCGAATAGTATGTATTAGTATTGTTGGAGTTGAAGTTGTGTATTGACTTGATTTTGTGTCAGAAGGAATGCTGTGAGACAGAAGCTCCTAACCTCTTCTTATCTCACGCGTGTTGGTTGTATGTCGCAATGTAGGGTATCTGTTGTAACTAGAACAGGGTATATAATGAAAGAGTACTTACGAGGTTTCGTTTATTGACGTGATGAATGAATACAATTTAAATGCGCGGTTGAACTCTGGAGTGGCTCGCTGAAGATGCTGTTGAGTTGCGATGCTGATGTTAGGACGCCCTGCGAAGAAGTGCTCGCTAGTTGTTCGGCAGTAACTGTCTCTGATGCATAATTTTTATTTGCTGATGCTCATTGGTCAGTCTGATTTGGGCCCTAATGGTTGATAAGTGAGCCCGTACCCGGATATATCTACGGACGCGAGTAGGGTCCCCACAGTATATCCAATTCAAATACCTATAAGCGACCTCATGAGAACATGAGAACAATCTGACTGAGTATACGGTCGATGTTGTCCATACAGATATAAACTTAAACTATCATATTACTGGTATGATTGCACAACAACATATTTTGGAAAACATAAATAATAATATTTTTGTGTGTTTTATTAGGTGTACCTTATTTTACCACATTTTTATTTGCACATATGTAGGTATGTTATAATAACACTCTCCTACTGTTCAGTAATTCAAAATGAAATTATAAAGCTGATCTCATTTGAAATGTTAATTATCTTATTGAGATGAAGACGAAACAATTTTTTCAATATACAAATTTGATTGATTCCAAACTTTAAGGTACGTACATATATTATTTGAAAATTTGATTTTTAATATAATTGTATGTACAAAACGTAAAGTATATTAAACATTTAGTAGTCGACAACATAATCGCTAACGTTCGATAACCGGATAAGCGGTACAAGAAGAGAAGAAGATCTAAGTCGAAAGGCTTTGTTAGGGATGATCACTGTTTGGATTCAAATACTCGAACTGAATATCAAAAATGGAGATTCTGACCTTCTAATAGCATACCCTTACTCAATTTTCTGTATTCTTCTTCTTCGATTGACCAGCAGCTCATGTGGAGCCTTAATTCCTATTTTTTTCCTTCACATGCTCTCCTGCGTCTTTCTTAACGCCAAAGTCCTAGTGACGTCGGAGTCTTTCCACTCGTCTCCTACTACCTGGGTCTACATTATAGATTATTTTGGGATCCGCGTTTCCGTAGTTCTCTAGACGTGCTCCGATCTGAGTCACGGTAGTTTCATGTTAATCAAGAGTCTAGGGTTCTGATCAATATTGTAAAACTCGTATTTGTATCATATTCTCCAAACTTTACCATCCCGCACAGGTTCATAAATTCTTTGCAGCACTTTCGTCTCAAAACTCTCCAATATTTTCTATATCAATATCATGGAATACTAAGTAAATCCGCCTATGCTGAACCTATAATGGGAGTAATAATTTTAAATATGAATTAAATATATTAATTATAAAGGTATACATATAAAATCAATTTTATCGAAAAATATTGTTGTTGCCCCACCGAGATTCGAACCTGGATCTCTTTCCTAACCGGGGAAGGTGCTTTATCCAACTAAGCTACAGCGACAATATTTTTAGCGACAATTTTCAACCCTATATGTTACCTTTTTTGATATTAATACATTTAATCGTTCCATCATTTGACAGAGCCATCTACCTTATTTTTACAGAATCTCAAATACCTTTGAGTAAACTGATAGCAGACGCCAGAATTATCAATTCATTTTTATTAAATTTTGGACACATTGATACAACTTTATTATTTAGGAGAACACATATGTGTTCTCCTAAAGGAGTAATAATTATATGGATTAACAATTAATACAACCTTTAAATTCGCACAGTTAAAATCATCAGTGTATGTAAACATAACATGAATCATTTATCATCTTCGCAGTTCGCCATTATCAGGACACTATATTCACACAGGCGATGCGCTTATTCGAATTCGAGCGCCGCTTCCTCAATAAATAACGCGGGAAAGCGCTTTCCTCATTTCCCGCCGAATTCACCGGAACATTCCGGAACACTCCGGAACACTCCGGAACACGCTGGAACACAAGCGCACGTGCAAACGCAGCGCGGTTTAACACAAGGATCAAAAGCGCACTCCGCAAAATACGCGCTTGTAGCGTGTGTATGTGTGTGTTGTGCGTGTAAATGCGACCTTGTGCATTAATAATAATAATAGGAACATACTATTTCGATATTTTAGTGATGATAATGAATAAATTAATCACAAATATGAACCACACCCATAATTGAGTTGAAATATGAGTTCAAGTTAGATGGTTTTTTTTCAATATTTAAAAATAGTATGTTACTCGTATTACAAAAAAAAAATTATACATTTTTTAAAAATACAACTCTTTTTTTATAGTCTGCCATTTTATTTAGGTACATCAATTAATATTGTGAATCTGTTCATATGAAAATAGGTCAAAGATATTCATTGTGATATAGATAGCAGCATTGGGCCAATGAAATTTTAAATAATTCATTAAATTACTTTAATTGTTCTGTACAAGAAATAAGAAATGTCGACAAGGGTGGTTCGCCGATCTCCGCTTCTCTCAAATGGCGATGATGATGATGATGATTATGAGGTCGAAAGAAATTAAACACAAGAGATGTTCACTCTATTTACACTATTGCTTGCTCGCCTGCAGAATGAATACCTTGTTTTATTTCAGTTACAAACAATACATTAATTTATTCATATTTTTCCTACCGTATTAGCAAGTAGACAGCGACGGACACCGCAGTGACGTGTATTTATCAAAAATGATAGCCTTTGTTTACTGAAATCTATACTACATGTCTTCGGCGCCTCGCCGATGAATATACCATTAAATTACTGACTCGTGTATTCTTATATCATTTAATTGGCGTCTCCACAGCGACCTCGCAATTCTGTGCGATACATTTATTAAATTTTATTTATATCCACTTAGATGCCATGTAAAGAAACATAATGTACTACATCTGTTAGGATACTATAAGAGATAAGTAAATAAAAGAATACAGACAGGTATGTAAAAAATTCTATATAACCTGAATTGTCAAGATGGTTATTAAACATCAACAATCAAAATTAATATTAAAATTGTAGTTATTAAGTTATTTAAACTGAACAAAACACTGCCCTGTTGGTGTCTCACCAGGGCAGTGTTTTGTTCCTACTTATAATTGTGTTTTTACCCTTTACAAAATATTTTATTTTGCTATATGCGGATTTCTATAAACCAATTACTGTACTGAAACATATTTGCATGTTATGATAATTAAATTGATTTTTTTTAACGCAATATGAAAAATTCTCTCCGCCATGTTGATATTTTAACAAAAATAATATTTTGAATAACAAAATCAGTGTGTTTTATTTACATTTCTATAAAATTTCATTTTATTTTATGACAATTTAATATCATACAAATCAAGTGATAGTTATTTATTGGTTGCGTAGTATTTTTTTTAATTAAGAGAGTTTGATAATAAATAAATGACACCGTTTATTTTGACAGTGACGTCATTTAAAATTATGTACTTTAATATACTGGCTCAATAAGAAACGTTTGCCTCAAGAAAATTGTTTAAAGTTAATTATTTAAAGGTTTCATAATTAATATCTTTATTGAAAGTTTATAGTTTGATTTAAATAAAAGTAAATATTCATCAACGCGACGTTGATATAAAGTATGCATTGCAAATATAATATATTTATAAAATTTTGATGAAAGTAAGCATTACACTATCTGCGATATTAATTTAGCATAAATAATATTTTATTCATTATGGAATGTAATTTTATTACACAAGCTAGATTTTTTCATTTTTTATGATTAATTATCCATTTTAATTAATCTAGACTATTTGGCCTTAACAGTACGACGCGATAGCAGTATTTTATAAGCGAGATGTTTATTTTAATAAATTAAAACTTTAATTTAATTTTAAAAACTTTATGGGCCTGATAAAAATACTGAATATTTAGATAATAACTTATATGCTCCCATGAGAAAATACAACCTGAAAAAGTTAGTAAAATAAATGTTAATTTACTTTTAAAAAATAATGTTTTTTATATAACCTATTAATCGATGTTATTTAACAAGCAGAATAACCGGATTCTTTCAATATATATAGTAAAAATATTTGTACAGGGAGACGTACAAACAATGATCTCGAATACTTAGAAGATCAACCAAGATTTCGCACTACATATTTTATTTTCCCTATGTTATGATTTAGTGCAAAAATGCTTATTGAATATTTGTTTGAAATATTTTATTATAAAGTCATACGGATTATGATAATTATAATATTACCAGAATGTGTCCCAAGTTGTGCAATTCATTGTACTGTAATACTCCTTTTTTTCTCTTTATATATTTTTAATTTTTAATAATAATAATAACTACTAAACTAACTTACCATCACATCGTTTCTCTACAAGGATATGCAGAATTAATACGCCACACCATTCTGTCTTGGCACACCCCTCTTGCCTCGTCCACTTTGATACATCTTTTCATGCACGCTCTTCGGTTATTGAAGAGCAGTTCTTCAATATTTGGTTTTTCTGATCATACCAAAAAAATAAATACAAAATATTATAAAATTAATATAATAATTACCCAGATCTGTCCGGAACACTCAAAACTTCGTCCGAACTGAAAACAAATGTTGAAAATCTAAAAATATATGTCGGCCCTATTTTTTAAAAATAGTATTTAATATGGTATTATGGTAAGTGAATAGCGAACCTCTGCTCACACAGGACCATAACCATTATGAGCAAAAATTCCCGCATCAGTCATACTCATTCGTCACCAGGTTGTCAATTTTTACTTTATAAGGTAGCTCGTTATCAGCATAGCTACCAGCAAAAGTTATTAATCGTTCTTTCAGTGCAGATTCTGAAACTATTTATATTAAATAATATACAAGGCAGCCCTCCTAGTTCAGTGAACGTGACATTAACTTCTCATACTGGGGGTTCTGAGTTCGATTTCCGATGAGGACACAATACATCTATATGATTTTATCAAGCCTAAATATTTTTTTACAGTAATTGGATGTAATGAATCAACAACAAAAGAAAAAATACAGTGACGAAACAAGAAATACAAGATAGATTAATAAAAAACCTAGCACTGTTTGACAGTGATCGCATAAGACCAGCACTCTCTTTAAAGGATCAGGACGTTACAAAAAACAGTTCAGTCTAGACCAGACCGATCACAAATAACAGGAACTCACCCTGATATTATAGGAATATCACACGGGGATGGCAGTTGGTGTGACCGTACCATCATCCTCGCTATGAAAACAGAAATCACTATCTAAGAAGCTCACAGCGCGAGACCCAAACTCTAATAAAAAATAAAATGGTATTGTGGTATAATATATTCATAAAAAATGGCTTCCGATATTGTTCGACATAATTTCTCCAACATTTCCCCGCAGCTACAGGCTACAGACCGTTGGTATAATATGTCACGCAGTCTGTAGACATGTACCCATGCTGTTGACACCTTAACCTTTCGTAGGCATTGTTGTTCAATATACAGAGCGGAACGCTCCCCTGTAATAGAGCTTAGCGGCATGATTTCATAAATCACTCCGTACCATTAGCATCATCCTGTTTGTATCATTTACCTGACAACCCTGTACCCACGTACACGGGGGCAGTGTTGGGTCAGGGGTTGGGCGGAAGCGGGTCGCAGTGAGATAATACTATTCGTCGATATACAAAATATACCAACTACTCTGTTATTGAAAATTAATTTTACAATCCCTGTAAAGATTTAACTGTGATATTTTGTTTCATTACTTTTTTGTTCATATTTTAAATAAATAACGCATGTGGCATATGTTTATTTTATTAAATTATATAAATATATGTAAAATTAAAATAATAACCGTATTATTAATATTCAATTAAAAAGGTATTCATTATTTAACACAAATTAAATAAATCAATTGGAAACCTAAACAGAAAAGATCTATCAAAAAAATATTTGGTTACTACCGGGATTTGATTAATTTACTTTGTGTCAAAAATACCACAGAACTATTTTCTGAAATTGCAACAAAAATGTGTTTTTATTCAAAATAGAAAATAAAATTAATATATTAGATATTAATTTATATATAATATATATATAAGGCGAAAACTTATATTATTATTATTTCATTATTTTTATTTATTAATTAAATGAACCTTATTTATAACTTTATAAATACTTATAAATATATATATATATATGTTATAACGAAATTTAAAAAAAAGTGTATATAATATGTACTTGTCACTAAATTTAAAGTTCAGTAATTAAAGTAATAATTTAATTTTACCGATAATTCCTAAAACAACTAACAAGTGTGGATCGTGGAGACTGGAATTTATTATTTCCACGTTGAACAATAATTACTTTACTCTTATACACTTGTGTGTGAAATGCGAACTCAAAAATTTTGAGGCAAAAATAAAGAATTTGCTTCAAATAATATTACAATATTTGTTTATTCTACTATAAAACGAGACTGTAAATCTTCCTTATTTGTGTCATTCACTCTCTTAAAGTATTTTTTTAATGTTGTCTGTAAATGTTAAAATAACAATTTTCTTCCATTCAGCCCTGTCCGAGAGGTGGGTCCGCGGCGTCCACCACCCACCACCCACCCCCTGCGGGCGAGGCGACACGCTCCAGGGTGGATCAGGATTTACACAACAAAACCCACATTGACATACATAACGGACAGAAGCGGTTCACTGCGGATTAAGATAGAATTAGGGGCTCGAGTCCCATCTGAAGTGTTAATTATATAATTACGAATAAATGCATATATTATACATAATATGAGGATAATTATTTTATTACAATGTAAATGAAATTCGTTATTTTCGGAAATTTAGTATGCTAATTAAATGCTTATATTTTCAAATGATCAAAGTATCTGACATTTTGTAGTTAAAATAATAAGTAGGTTAAAATGAGTGTCAACGATAACGTTTCTCATTTAATATTATTTTTGTTAGTTTACGTTTCATCAATTAATTTAATTATGATTTCTCATTACGATAATCTATACGTGTCTTAAACGCGTCTATTTTACTACGTGGCTATTTACTATATTATGATCATTTATACGTGTCTAATACGCGTCTATTTTACTAGAATATATTCATTGCCAACTTATGTATGCTACACGGCAACCAGTAATAAATGTTATGGCACGTTTCATAAAATATATACATATCAACATCCCATCTCAAGCATTTCAATGGACCTCAAAGCATCACCCTTTTATGCCCTGTCATAAACTAGTCGCGTCAAAAAAACTTTTTATATGTTTTTGAAGACGTTTTAACCCTTTCCACTTAATTATTTATTTAAAAGCATAAATAAATCAAGAATTATTGCTATGATGGATATATTCTATCACCTTGTATGTGTACGTTAGATGGGGATAGTAATAGAGGATAATATATATTCTATTACGTATTTGCGCATCCAGATATCTCTTGAGATTTTGTTTAATCTAATCCATTATTCGATTACATAATAAATACATGTTTGCATTATCTTTACAATACATGTTCTTAATTTTTGTTATTATCTTGCCTATTATCAATTCTACAATCTTCCGTAAAATCATTCTCAACGTGCCAGTGACCTGCGAGTGTATTGCAATGTGTACATCATATTTGCTATTTACCGATTAATCACGTTCATTAATTCGTTTTCAGAATTGTTAACACCCCTGATAAAAAGCTAGTTTTAAAACAAATTTTACATGATCGATGTATTTATTATTGCAGACTCACAATATTATCAAAGTGCAGTAAAAAAAACAGTAATGATGGTGTTATGCTACAACCATGCTTGAATTCAATAAATCACACACCGATAACTGCCATACTGAAATATCAATCGCCATAGTTTATGGTGCCATTCCATTACACAAACTGATGTTTGGAGAACCAATATTATCAGATATTGAATGTTATAATCGCATAACATCCAGAACATTAAATGGTCACGTAATAAAATTATGTATAGTGAAACTCATTTATTTTTTTAAATAAAAAATATTTGTCATATTTTAAATACATAGGTATATTGGATTAGATATTAAAAAACAAATCATTTTTATAACTAGACAACAGAATTTTTACTTATAATATTTAATACATGTCTCTACTTTATAGAAAAAACGTATTTATATTCTCATGTTCTCCTTTCATATATTCTTAGCGAGGTTAAAATTAATTATCAATTAAGATATTTTGCGTTAAGTGTATTCTAACAATTATTAAAAATTAAGAACACTTCAATAAGTATACTTCCTAACGAAATTATTATTTTAAGTTTTAATTACAAAATATTAAATTATATTTATACTTTGATTCTATACAGTAATGAAACGATTTTGGTGTATTATTTTATGCGAACTAATTCAAAACCATTTTATATAATCAACTTTTCCATTATTTTTGATGAGTCGGCACCGAGTTAATTATGTTATAAATGCATTTTCCACGGCAAACATTCGTTTCTTGCGTACTCTGCAAAAAATTGCAAAATATTGCAATGCAACATTCTATTAGTTACAGCCAGGTTTATGCAAATATTTTTCTAATTCTTTAGCTGCCTAATGAGACTTGAAAGTCTATTTCCGTAGTCACTACACAGCACTGTCCATTCCTTGATATCGTCGTTGTGGTCCAGTTCACTGAACACGCCCACCTCTTGCAGGTTCTCTTAAACTTCTCCTCAGTCTTACTCATGTTGGTTTGTATACGAGATGCATATTACGGGACATATCTACTCTCTCTACATGTCCCGCCCACTGCAGCCTCCTTTTTTCTTCAGGATATCTGAGGCATCATTCACCGTTCTCAAAGTTCCAATTTCGGTAACTTTCTCCGGTTAGGTATCACGTATTATTTATTGATCGATATTTTAGCAATAAGAATCAAAGCGCATTTGAGATATTTAAATTTCATGGTGTCTCAGAATTTTCGAATCATTTATTAAAAAATTATCACAATGCTAATAAAAAATTGGGATTATCTGTGTAAGCAATTCTGATTTTAATTTGAATAATTTAGTATCGTTAGAAATAAGTAAAGCGTATCAATATTACAAAAATATCATTTAACCACCAGCCCAACCCTTTCCTAAAAATGTTTTAATAACTTTAAATCTTTAAGGTTATTTTTTCACATCTCCATCATCGTACTAATTTTATGTTTGTGCAATATTTTAATATTACAAAAAAAAATTAATAAAAGACAATAATTTAGTTTTTTTATCACCTTGATGAAGAAAAATTATTTTTCTGAAATCGTTCGGTTTTTTATATAAAATAAACATAGTTAAATATAAAGTTTACACTATAATTAAAAAATAGAAAAAAAAGTTTTTAAATGTGTTCACATATTTTATTCATATGTTCACTAATTCTGCCAGTGTCGGAAGGGATGATCAAGGTATGGAAACGTAAAGAACAATCATCTTAAAATATACAGTTGGTCTATTATAACTACTTTGTAACAATTTCTTATAAGACTTATTCTTTCTTATTTCTGTATATAATATAAAGCTAGTATAATATAAACAGAGACGTACAGTGTACCTAATTTGCCAAAGTCCCCCGTCGTTCGTATGTTATAAATGCACACAATTCGCTTGATACCCGAGTAATAAGCAATCAGTCAAGTGGTCGTGTCATGTTGTCATCGTATTATGTGGTGTAATCTTGTACCTTCATCAGGCAGTATAATAAATGTGTCGTGAGGGTTGTCAGCGACACGCCGTGGGATCCCGTGTTTTACCAATTATTATCATACAGGGGACGGGGAGCCTAATCAAGGGCGCCGATAATATTTTTGAGGGCCCTCGAAACCGTCGCAACCTTCGTCAGAGAATACCCAAATCACACGAGCATCTTGTGTGAACCGAGAAATTTATTCTGTTGTTTGAAAAGCATTCAATTTGATTTCTGTTAACGAATGCGTAAACTACAGTATTTTCGAATGATTTTTTCAATGAATTAGAATACTGCTTTCAACCCTTTTTTCTCTACTGGTCTTTAAATTGAAAAATTCAAATCAGTACTCTAAAAAAGATGAATCATCCAGAATATCCAGCTTTGAATATTTTAATGTGAATATATTCTTAGGAGATCACATTCTTATTGTCAAGTTGTAATTATTCAGAACATAGGTCTGTGATATTTTAAATATGAATTAAATATATTAATTAGAAAGATATATATATATATATATAATCAATTTTATCGAAAAATATTGTTGTTGCGCCACCGGGATTCGAACCTGGATCTCTTTCCAAACCGGGGAAGGTGAATTATCCAACTATGGTACAGCGACGATATTTTTGTTTGTTTGTATTTAAATAGCTACGCCTCGGCGTGAATATATACTATATACAATATTTACACAATGGGCTCTGTTCAATATATTTGATGTACATTTTTGTAGAATATTACTACTGACTGATGTTCAATACCTGTTGAAAACAATTTTGGGAAATTTGAGGGTCATTAGGATCAAATGTTTGAATGATAATCCACTCCCAAACTCGGCTTATTATTCGTGTTCATATATTGATATTGTACTTTGGTTTGCTGTCTAGGAAGAGGTAGATAGTCATAAAAGTAGCAATTAAAACACTTTACTTACATGAAAGCACCGTTTTGAGATTACAATAATTACTAATACTGCACGAGTAGAATTTATGCGGTGGATGTTAATACAGTGCTCAAAATGTACAACATTGTCGAATTCGGCGGTAAGAGAGAAGTATCGTAGTTAACTCAAATACTCTTCAGCCTGCCGTGGCGCCAGCTGCATTCGGTACTATGCGTCGCTCACACAATGACGGACCGATACCACTTTGACGGGTCCGTTCAGTGATGTGTCCAGCTCACCATATAGAATACATTTAGAAGTAAATTATATGACTTTGGTCTTGTATCTGATCCGCAGTGCACCTGTAGCCAGGTGAGACAGACGCCGGACCACATCCTCTAGCGATGCGCCATTTTAAAGTATGCAAGTGAAGATATGATTGACGGTTTGATGGGGGTAGATAAGGATTCCATCAGGAACTCCGAAAAAATGCAAAAGGAATCTGGAATTTTACAGGACCTTCGTGAGAGTTTAGGTATCTGTATGAAAACTGCTAAGGGGCTCTATGACCCCTGGGACTCCCAATGTCTAATTATGATTCTTAGCGTATTTTAAATTTCTTTATTTATACTCTGTTTTTAAATTCTTTAGTCAAATACTCTGTTTTTAAATTCTTTAGTCAAATACTTTATTTTCTCATTTGTTAAACAACAAATCTTGTTGTATTATAGTCTCTATCTTGTTTTACCGTGTCATTGGAATGTTATAACCGGCAGTGGTGTTCTGATGACTGGTAAATTTGTTATTAATTTTGTTCTTTTCCCTTTTTCGGGGCGTGTTCTTTTCCTACTTCGGCTCTCCCACCAAAGGTACATTTTCATTTATTTGTTTTTCATCTACTACGTCTATTTGTTAATAATCAATAAATAAAGGATCGGGGCCAATGAGAGTTTGTGTTGGCTTCTGTGTGGCTCCGTCTTGTCACTATGTGCGAGATGAAATCGCACAACTGACTATTAGCATTAAAAAAATGCCAACCTAACGGCGAATAAGTAGAACCATGTTGGAGCTTTTGTTTATAAACGGTCTTGGATAAGCGGCGGGTCCACTCCCCCTCACCATATAATCAAGTATTTTTCTGATCAACTACCACAATCATCGCTTCAATTAAATTACCTTAAAAGTCAGGAAATAATCGGTTAAATAAACAAGGCAAAGTTTTTTTTTATCAATTTTACAGAACATTAATATTTCGATGACACAATATTGAATTAAAATCACAATAAAAAAATGGTCATTAAACCTCTTGCAAATTGTCAAAATGATGACTCACCAATACTCTTACAGAGATTAAAAATTGTACATACATTTCTTTTAATTAAATCTTCTTTTTAAATGTTATCGTAGACTAAAATAAATATAAATATAAAATTAAATAATCAATAAAAATACGCCGAAATCATATAACATATTAAGACATATCCATTTTTATTCACTAAAACGTTATATATACGTCGAAATAGTAACAGTATCTATGTTTTTCATTTTTCGTTATCCAATTTATAATTCCACAACTCAGCATCTCATGTAGGTGAAAATAAGAGAATTTAAAGTAAAATTATTTTTATCAAATAAAATATATTTCATTATTAAGGAGTTATTAACATGTTGTAATTATTCGGAACATAGGTCTGTGATGTTTTAAATACTAATTAATTGTATTAATTTGTATTTTATTTTTTATCTTTGTTTTATTAACCACTAAAATGAGTTTAAATACATCTACCGGTTTCGAAAAATACCATTTTCTTCTTCAGGATATCATAACTAACTAAAACATATATTGTTTCTTTGACAGAATCTATTTTTAAAAAATCTATTTAAAAAAAAAAAAAATTTTGTTTTTAGTACCTAACTCAAATCATTACTTAATACAAATTTACTCGAATAATTTTTAGGAAAAAAATTTAGAATGGGACTCGTAGTTAAATTTAGTTGGTTGTTTATAATTTTTTGAATAGTTTTACACGCTTTATTTATCTCCAACGATTCCAAATTATTTAATTTGTGACCAACACCGTTTATATGCAAAATTGACAATCCTAATTTTTTATCAAAATCATGACCATTTTCTATCAAATGATTAGCAAATTCTGAAAACCCACTATTGTTCAAACATCTCAAATGCTCCCTTACTCTTATATTAAAATTTCTACCCGTTTTACCAATATAAAATGCAGCACAATCCTTACAACTAAGTTTATAGAACCAGAATTGTTAAATTTATCATCTTTGTCTTTAGAATTTATGAGTAAATTTCCTATACTATTATTTGTATAAAATGCCGGTCTAATGTTTCGTGGTAGGTGTTTAGATATTTGATTCGAAAAGTTATTTATGTATAAAATCCTACGCCAATAATCATTATTATCATTATGTTTTATCTGTGATTTATATAAAAATTGATTATTATATTCTTTTAATTTATTTTTTAAAATAGTGTCTATCAAACCTGTATTATACCCGTTATTAACTGCTATTTTTTTAATTGTATTCAATTAAATATTGAAATTGGATGTTGACATGAATCTTAACCACAAAGATAACATTGCTGATTTTAAAAGTATTAATTTGTATTTAATATATATTTTAATACTAATAATACGTATTGAATATTTGTTGTGCAATTTTAAACTATTTTGTTATTATAGCATTGTCTCTTCTAGGTTATTCTATCGTTGCTGGTTATGATCGTAGGTTTCAGTGAGCATTGCCTTTAAAACCGCCAAAGTGTGGCTTGAAACATCAACTACGACAAAAAACTAACCCCCAGCTTGATGTCCTAAAATGATTCATTATTTAAGCCGACAGCCGTTAAAATCTGCAATTCTATTTGTAGTTTCCCAATAATCTCTGAAAATTATAATCATATACTGAAAGATTTTGTCGAGATCAGTATAACCGAATACATTTCAAACGAGTTCATCTTAAAATAGGCCAAAATCTGAATTCACATATTTTGTAATTTGAAACAAAATTCACACAATCCACACAAAATTCATTCAATAAATTAAAAAGGTGTGACAATTGTGCATTGAAAATTAATTATCTGGTATAGTTTATCTTCTTATATCTTTTAAGGACCTTTTTTATGATCTTCATTAGATTATTTTTTTAAATTATATTAGATAATATAAAATTATAGGTAACATACAATAAGTCAAAAAAAGTATATTTGTGTTTCATTAAAAAATTTTCACGACAAAAATTAAGTCTTAAATATATTTATATAATATATATCAAATCTAAAATTATTAAGTCTTACACATTAAGTTGACAAATTATTTTCAACCCCTTAAGCCCTTATTTACTTTAAATCAATTAATACCCTTCAAAAGCAAACTTTAAAAACAAATATGTATTACAATTGTCTATTTGTAGTTCTGAGTACATAAATATTATAGAATATACTGGCTAATCTAGGCACTTAAAAGTGATTTTTTGTTATTATGATAGCTTGATGAATTGAAATAACATCTAAACAAAACCAAAACTATAATAGTACAAAATATGATTTAAGGAGTACTTAACTTCCCAAAATAGAGTTAACAGAATCAAAGACAATTTTTTCACATTGAATTCCCGAATTGCGACAAACAATATTAATTATTATTATTATTATTAATTTATTTACTATTCTACGTTTTGTATTTGGATTTACATACCTGCATAATTTCTTTCGCATTTATTAATTTCATAAACCAGATGCCTCATTTCTCGATAATTTTAACTCACTTACAATATTGGCCATGAACTGTAAATTTTCTGCTGATGCTATTGCATAGTCTACAAATTACACTACAGAAAAATGTTTATCAATAAATTGTCTCTAATCTTTTGTCTGTATGTTTCTATTAAATTATCCAACATTTTTGCAATATCTGTTAAGAAGTATATCAATCACGTCTTATTATAAAATGGTTCGTCAGATACTATTATTTATATTATACGTGTACGTACATACATTGCTTTATCAATAACACGTTTTACACCATAGATGGAATCGTTTGATACACACGTATATATAACATTATTATGATAACATTTTCGTGTTAATTAATTAACTTAACTAAACGTGATTTATCAATGACTGATATAAAAAGAATTCTCGGGGGATCACTATATAAGACGGCGAATTAAGGGTATTTTATTCATTCAGTAATTGCTTACTAGCGTTTGACGACATCCGAAGAGTCCGAAGACATCCAAAATGAAATCTTGTAGTCTTGTTATATTTGCGATCCTCTGCATTTCTCTGCAAGTAAGTCTTATTTATTTATATAAATTATTTATCATATTATTTATTATAAACTATATAATACATATGTATAATATGTTTGGACTGTGCCCAACGTACTAGAAAATTCTGTGTTGAGACGGGTATAGGTTACAAGTAATTACTTAATTAATAACAAGTATCGGACCGAAATTAACATATACACCTTATATATCATACATAAGGTGTATGTATAAAACAATAGTGTTTAAAATCTAACCTAACCTAACCTAACCATTTTTAAACTAAACTTTCTTCTTTGCAATGATCGTTTTTCATATCACAATGTAAATTAATCAAATATTTTAAAATATATATAGAAATAGTAAGAATAATACAATAAGTTTTTTCAATGAAAGTTAGAATGAATAAATCAGTAATTGCTACCAGACTCAGTCTCAAGCTTAAATCTGTTACATCTAAAAGAAAAGCTGTAAAGGCTTGAATATAAGAATTTATTTTACTGTTGCGCAATTTACAAATTATTTTTAATAGCTCGACAGTGTCGAGCAATCAAAATCGTTGTGGCCCGGGGGTGAAAGATTTAGGTTTTAAATTTGCTCATTCAAGTCCTTTCAAAGATTTTTCGTATAAGTGTTTAATGAGAGTAAAAAGCATTCGTGTGGTGATCTCTTATTAGTTTACACCATTAGATATAAAAATCTACTTCAAATATAATTTTATTTTCTAGGAAATTGAGTGCAGATGGATACCGCCATGTCAAGTGGTTGTGAAAAAATCTGTTTTACTATCATTCCCAGAATTTTCTCAATCAGAAGAAACAGAGGCGGATGTGTGCATCTGTCCAATAGAAACAATGAATACGGAAGACGAATTTGAAACAATTTTTGAAAGCGATATGGATTCAACTGAAGAAGACTATCCAAACAACGAGTATCATGATGACGACTCTAGTGACGAAGAAAGCGGTTTAATGTTGAAATTCGACTTGGAGCAGTTATTAAGCCAGTCCGATGAGTCCGAAAATGAAATACAGGACGCCGATGAAGACGAGTTTACTCCCAAAATAAATAAAACTAACTTCAACGATGAAAATTCTGTCCAAAATTTAATTCAAACAAACAATTTTGAAAACGATTTATCTGTCTTGCAATTTCCCGTAGAAGTGGTATTATCTGGCGATTTGTCTTTTCATAATATTAATATTCGTTAATTTAAAATGTTTATGTTCAGTTAAAGATACTGTATCTTATAAAATATTTCACAATTTATAGGTGTATAATTCTCACTCTGTATATGAAAGTATATAATTCTCTCAGTATAATTCTCATTCAAATATAAATAATGTTGTCCTAGTTGTCAAGTTAAATATAAAAAATACAAATACCATGGTAAAAATTATGAAAAAATGATATTTTATCATCAAATTTATAACTATAACATATCAAGGAATATTTCATCTTGAAATTTTTATATACTTTTAGGTTTAAGTAAAATGAAAATGTATGAATATTATAATGTTATAATTTGGCATAAATAAATAAAATTTGGCAAATCTGAGTTTTTATTTTATTTTTATAGATTATAAATAAATGTTACAAACATTTAACTCTTACTTAAATGAATACTATTAATTTTAAAATGTTCTAACATTCTCATAATAAACATACATGTCCTTTTTTCCAATAAGCCTCCATAAACATGTATAAGAAATTTTCCATTGGGTTTGGAGCTTAGCTTATTTAATTTCTTTTTTTATTATTTCCACAGAGAAACGAGATGTTTCTTTTCGATTACACTTCGCTGTTTGCCCATCACTTCTGGATCAGCTAATCGACTTTGACGACAAACAATCCTTAAAAATACACGACATTTTTATACATCAATACACCCCGTGCCTTGTATATGTACTGCGGGCTTTTATAAGCTGTAAGTATCGTATGCTGAAAATGTCTGTAAATATTAAATATATATTATACGAGCGGAAGTGCTCAAGTAGTCGGAAGTTACATATAAGCAAAAAAGCGCATTTTTGTAAATATATACTAGTATATAAAATCACGACAGGAAATTATATAACTATTCACGTGTATTAAATATCTGCGTTCATCGGGCAAGTGTCGGGCAAGTTTATTTGCTATTCATGGATTCCTTGGAAACTATTCAATTATAACTAAATAAAATTTATAAACATCTGTCTATCGTAAAACGTATTTTTTCCCGTTGGAAAAAATTTTGTGACATTTGTATAATAATATATTAAAATATTATTCTGTTATTTCACATTTGTCATTTTATATAGGCAAGGGGGGGAAGACGGATTGATGTCTTTGAGATGTGATACTACGGATGGAAAAATGCACGAAATGCAATCTACAGGAAATACACATCAAGGAGAGACTTTGCCGAAAATGAATCCTGCAATTTGCTGCAGGATAATTCCCCACAAGTTAAACGTGACCAAAATGTGACGTCCGCGACAGTGTCAGCGCGTCCACCGGTTTCACTCAAGATATAACATAAGATGGTGGGTACTATGAACAGAATTGGCTATTCTCCCACCTGCCTTCAACAGTCATTCTCAAGGGAAAATAAATAAAAGAAGAGAGAAATTTTGCAACATTATAATTTAGAAAAATTTATACAATTAAAACAAATTAGTAAAGAGAAATAAAAACGTTGTCCAATTATTTACAAAATATCACACTGTTAAATTACATCTTAATACACATTGTAGCCTCATCCAGAAGCATTAAATGGAATTCATTCATCAAGTTTAACTACAGCTAAATAAAACAAATGTCACTTCTATTTGACACGACGACTGTTAGGTGCAAAAATTTACCATCGGTCGATGAGCAATCCTATTGTAATAGAAGTTCATTTTAGCAGGTTAACAGGTTGAATTTCACTGGACAGGTTTACTCCACGGTGAATATCACATTTAGGTTACTTGTAAATTGACGTTGTTCACGGCGAAATCTTTACGTAAGGGTTTCTTCATCCACATGAAGATGTGGATGAAGTGGATGGATCCGAATCGTGATCGTCATCTTACTTTATTCAGGGGCAATCCTCCAGGACTCTCCTACGAGCCATCACATGATCAGATGAAGTTATGCATCGTACAAATAAAATGGCGACTCCTTAACATGGAGGTCCATTCTCAGGAAGAGATTTACATTCCTACCTTATAACTATTGAATATTGAGTGATAAATGCGTTCAAACAGCGATAAATACCGGAAAAAGTGGCAATCATGGTCATGACAATCACGATGATGACTTATAAGCAATCTGAATCGAATAAAATTCTATACCGGAAAAATAAAATTCCTGGTTCGAGTCCCGGTGGTGAGAATATTTTTTCAATACATTCATTTATCTAAATTTATTTTAACTGCAAACTGAAAAATCGTATGCAAATAATATGCGATGGCTCAATATTTTGTTACGATAAAGCAGAGGGATTAAAAAATGTTGAAATGCAAAATAGATATCAAAAAATAGGTAAGTACAAAATAAGCTAAAACGGACATTAAATCTGTCAAATTAGAGAACATGTAAGCAGCGACAATAAATAAGCAATACTTAACTAAATTCATTCAAAATTTAAATAAACATTCCCTGAATAGGTACACAAATAAATTGTATTAACAGAACATGTTTTTACTGAGACAGTACCAAAGTATTCGCATATCTATTACCCCTGACATGCCTGTCACATCACAGAATTGGATATTGACATTGTAATATTATTTATGCTGGCTTGCAAATGTTTCATTTGATTAGATTACAATCTTTACTGAATGCGGCAGTACAATCAAAATATTGCCACGTATCACATCATTTTTTGTGAGAACTGCATAGGTACACACTCGTACATTGGCTCAATTTCCCTGAAAGAATGTGATTTAAATTATGTTGACTGATGTACGCGGCGATATATTACACAGCACCTCTGCATCTTCGAGAGATTGCTACTTAGCACTAGTATAGTTGGTAAACTCTCAGTAAGCATCCGCTTCAACAAGAGTTGTAGAACCGATCAACTATTCCCACAAAACCATGTAAGTGGCAGGTATTTTTTGTAACAGACTCAAAAGCTTTGTCCTCGGTATTAAGAAATGGCGCATCAAAAACATTGTCTACGTAAAAAAATTCTTCTGATACTGAATGAAAAAATCAGATTAATTGATAATTCTAGCGTCTGCTATCGGTTTACTCAATGGAACGGTAGATGTATTAATTTGAAAAATGTAACATATGATTTCGAAAATTTGTCGACAAAGGTACTGTCTGCTGTAGCGTAGTTGGATAATGTACTTTCCCTGGATTAGAAAGAAATTCAGGTTTGAATCCCGTTAGCAACAACAATATAATTTTCAATAAAATTCTAATTAATATGTTTCATTAGTATTTAAAATAATATCACAGACCTATGTTCTGAATAATTACAACTTCACAATAAGAATTTGTTCTCCTTAATAAGATAAATTTCATTTGTGTGTAAATATTTTGTTTTCTTTAGATCTAATACCTTTTAATAAAAAATACGTACATATAAATTTTTTTTCGTTTTTTTAGACTTAAAAAGAATAAGGAAAGTTTCTTTTTTCTCTACGATTAAAATTAATTGAGTTGTGAATTTTTATTTATTTTCGGCCAGCTTTAACATTTTTAACATTTTTTGTATTCTATAATATATTTTAGTTTAGTCGAACACATTTGTGTAATTATTGAGTTGCTCAGATTTCATACCGAGAAAAGAAACGATAAAAATGTATTAAATCAACGTTCAAATTTTTTCAATCACTAAATTGCATTTTATTGTAATTCTGAGTAAAATTCGTAAAATTCGTTTTTCATCAATCTCATTAATGCGTGTGTCATCCTTCTCCCACGCGCTTTAGCACTATACCATTACATAGCGAGTGGTGTTCGTGTGGAGAGGGTGTCAGTGTACACATTTTTTGAATTTAACTCGCATAACCCCAAGTGAGAATACGTGTTTTGTGTTTTGTGGACTGCGGTATATGATTTACTCCACGTGTAAATGGATTCCGGTCACGTTTCCTACAAACACGAATTGTATTAACTTTACTTCTCTATATATTTTTCTTTTCGTACCACCCTGTCTTTCCTTCCGTTGCCCTCTCTCTTCTCTCTTCTTGCCTAGTTTGCGGTGCAGTAGAGTCTATCTGGTTCCTTGCAGTCCATGGCTTCGCTAGATGTTTTCTTAGCAGAAATACGACAAAGATTGTTCAGCGAAATATGTTTATTGTACACATTATAGTATGTTTTGCCCTTTAATGCAAAACTATTTTGTAAAGTGCTAGAAGAATTTGTATGTGTTTTTTTATATGGACAATTTCTTACTGTTTAATAATTCAGAATTAAATTCAGATACATATTGGATTTATAATAATAATAATAATAAAGCGTTTATTCCAGCGTGATCGGTTTTTAAGTTATGAAATATTGTTTATGTTATGAAAAGAAAGCCAAGGAAAATATAAATAAATAAAAAGTTCACACATATATATAAATACTTCAGTCACGGCCATTATTGTTTATGTAGCTATTCTGTAAGCGTTGCCATTCTCTGGTCAGAGACCAGCTTTCCATGAGAGCGCCGCTTGCACCAGTTGGCATTAAGCTATTTACGCCCGCAACTCAATGTCTCAGAAGCGGAACGAATCCATGTGTACGGCCTTCGGTAAACATTGTAGATGCGCTGCAATAATGCGCCAATCCGAACAGTATTCTGTATGAGCTGTTGTACTGAATTTGGATTTGCAAAATATAGATATAATAACAATATTATTTGAAGATGAAAACAAGATACGTAACACATTATTTGAAAGCATGATACCTAATTCAATACACTTACACAACTTAATATATGGATGGGCTACTAATGCAATTACATCGTAATAGTTAAGATACCTTTTTGTTACTTTTATTTTGATAAATTTCTACCTAAATACTACGAAACATGTAAAATATTAATGTTTTAGATACTTTTCAATTCATTAATTCTAACGATCATAAACGACATCATATATTAAATTAAATTAATTATAAATTGATATTAGACAACCGGAAAATCTTTAATGATATTATAAAATCAGTTGAATTTATTGCTATCCAATATTTGGGTTCGCGCAGTACGTATTCAAGAGACGTAACCAAACTTTGACTCGGCGTCCGTATTGTCCTTCTCAGGGACCAGTTCTCAGTGATGAGTGGCCTCCTATCCTCCCAACCCCTCTCCAGCGACCCGCCTCTGAGGGTCTACACGTCCCGAGGGGGTCGTATAGACCCGGCGCGAACGATTGGATCCCCCCTGCTATTGCCACTTGTGACGTCACGTACCACGTATCTCCCACGGACTGGATATTTGATTCAAATCAGACTTTTTTCGTAAAAATTTTGCAATTAGTATTTCTAAAAATTATAAAGATCTTTTAATATATAGTATATGTAATACCTATATTCTAAATATTAAAATTTATGGATTATACCGTCGGTATATGTATACATTTTACAATCAAATGATTAACATTTGTGATGATGGCACGACATCTAGCAGCGACGCGCCAAAACATATGTGTGACGACAACTCTCTCTCTCTCTGCACCACCCAAGGACCAGATACTTTTGGAACCACAGATCGAGAGCTGCTACTTCGTTACGTTTACGTTTCGATAAGTTTTTAGTATTTTTTAGCTTATCTTTAACTAATATCCATATATTTTGTATATAAAGATGAAAAAGATCCATCAGCCATAATAATGGAATAACAAAAATTAGAATCAGATATAACGTTTACTGACGTTCAAGATACTATTAAAAAGCTCAAACATGAAATATCTCCAGAAAATGATCGTGTTTACGCGCCTTTGTTCCTTCGATTGGCACACCTGGGATTTCTTGTTGTTGCTATTGATCATATATTTGTATAAATATTGCCACCCTTTGCGGAGATTGAAGAGCGCGCAAAACGACAAGACGCAATTGCATCCAGTACACCGTACGGTAAAGAGATCTCAATAATCAGTGGACATTTCGGTCAGTCGGAAATCTACCGAGAAAAAGAACAACAACATTGAACCAATTACGACGCCAGAGCATCAGCACACTCAATCAAAGATTAGCGAGTGATCATATTTCTTATCTGACTATATTATTAATAGGGAACCCAAGAACCACAGCTGTCGAAGGCACTTACGGGAACAGATGGTATAACTGTAGAATTGCTGAAAGAACTGGGCGATGAAAGCATCAAGTCCATAGGTAGCATCTGCAATAAAGTTTGTAAATATGATTAATGGCCCCAAGAATGGGTGGAATCAACTTGCATCCTAATAGACAAGAAGGAATCTTCTAGAAAGTGCGAAAATTTTAGAACAATTGCACTGCAAACATCCCATGCAAACAAAATATTTTTGCAGATTATTAGTAAACGTCTGAAGCACCACATAAGCTGGCAAATCCCAAGAAAGGGGGCAAAGAAACTCAAGAGCGTATAATTAATATTCGCTTTATGGAGAAAACTAGAGAGCTCCTATCACTAACTGTGTTATGCTTCATCGACTTTAAAAAAGCATTTGACTGCGTGAAATGAAAATGTATGTGGAATGCAGTTGATGAGATGGGAGTCGCAAAATACCTTGTACATCTCATTCACAATCTATATTAGAATTATACCACTACAGTTAGATTCAATTCTATCTCCTCTAAAAAGTTTAAAGTGCGAAAAAAAGTCAGACAAGGATGTTTATTGTCTCCAGACCTTTTTAATATATATGGATTATAAATCATGAGAAATGCACTCGAAAACTGAAATGGTAGAGTAAAAATTATAAACAGAAATATTTCCAATCTCAGATATGCGGACGATAAAATATTGATCGCTACTTCAGAAGAAGAAATGGCTACACTATTCTGTCGGTTGAAAATTGGGCCATGAGATAAAAAAAGGAAATAACAAACCTAATGGTACTGGAGACACATGTGCCGCATACCATGGATAGCGAGACGCACGAATGTCTCAATTCTGCAGGAACTGAACATCAAGGACAGACTCTCAACCTGTAGTCTGAGATAAATCCTTCAATTTTTTAGGCATCTTGCGAGAAGGGAAGCTTGTTGTGTTTGGCCACGTCGAAAGATAAAAAGAAAGGAAAATCCCCCGCCCGTTGGACCGACCAAGTGGAAAAGGTATCAGGCACTTCTTTGGTGACAGCCCTAAGATCTAGCAAACAAAATCGTGCGTAACTCCGTTGGTCTGTACCGTGTATGGCGTGACTCATTGTGTTTCATCCTAGTCCCTTCTTGAGACAGTGTATCGGCTTGTAAGTTCTTTGATGGCTGTCTTGTACCTACTGGTTTCTATCTTTCCTTACATAACATTTAATTATCTATTTATTTGTTATATTTATATGTACCAGTAAATAAAGATACCACTTAAAAGGAAAGTCTAAATTCAAATCTTTGTTCGTTTTGCATCAAATTAAAATATAAAATTCTTACATTAGCTTTTGTTTTTTATTTATTTATTAATTGTAGAATTTGCATTACTGTAGCATTGTGTGTGGAACCGATAAAAGATGTTGCAAACTTCTACAACGATTCCGGAAAAGGGTGAGTTCCCTCTTTTGGCGCTCCTTCTTAGTCCTAAAATCTGCAGGTAGCCGGGAAAAGTAAAGAAGCATAGTCAAGAAGGTAGCAGTTTATGGAAATCATGATTCTCAGTTATGAGGGACCTACGTGGATGATATTTTTAATCTTTTGTAAACTTAAATCTGAACATCGTTTGAAAAACTACTCCCGTGTGACTTGCGACTTGATGTCACGTCGTATTTCCGGCGGGGTTGATGGGACGCACCCTTTATATAATGTTTGCACCGGTATCAATCGGTTTATCTAATAAATAACGCTTATACACTTCTCTAAGGTTTCGTATTTTTCACCGGTACATGAATAAACTGAATAGATGTTTCCCACTTTAGGGCGAGACAATTTTGTTTCCATTTTAATAAATAATTCACATTAAAATTCTTCATTTCTATTAAAGAGAAAATATGTTTAATTCTATCATTTGTTCACGTTTTATTATTCTTTGTAATAATACTCCAACTTGTAATTAGTGTAATTTGTTCCATTTTCTGTTTAAGTATGTAACTATAATAAATTGACACATTTTTTAAAAATATATTCCACCAAAATAACAGCATTAGAAATTCAGGCCCTACAAGAAAATATCCGCCGTGAAGTTGCTGCCATTGAACCAATGCTTTGCTCTCGTGTGTTCGCAAATTTAAGAGTCCGATTGCAAGAGTGTCTTGAGAGAAATGAACGGCATTTAGATGATATTGTTTATAAAACGTAAAATCAGCATCGTTAAACTCAATTTTGCATAAATAAAATATGAGAATAACATTGTTTTTTTATTATAGTTATGTCACCCGTGTCAAAAAATTAATTTTGTCACTATGGCTCTAATGTAAGTTTAAATTACTTATTCATAAACGCTATCAACTTATTCATAAAAATATTGAATAGCTCTGATTATGTACGTAGGTACTGTCAAAATAATTTTAGTTTTCAAAACTAATAATAATTCATTAAATAAACAATTGGCTAAAAATATTATTATCTCCATTTGCTCTTTAAATTAATGAATATGAAATCAACAAATAATTTTTTTCCTATTGTTGTGTACATTTGACCATTCTGGCCGACGTTTAGGATCCCATTGCAAGGTCCATTATCAGACCTGATGATGCCTGTCGGTCAGAAAGGTCAGATATACACGGCAAATTAGCCCAAAAAACTGTACACAGAAATAAAGAAACCGTAAGAACATTGTTAATACTTTTTTTTATATAAATTCAGTAGTTATTAAAATTTGATGTTATGAAATTAGAAACCTTAGTTTTTATGTCAGAATATTATTTGTTAATAAAATTTAATCAGATATTCTATTAATTTGTTGGGTGAAGTTTCGGCCTCTTAACAATAAATTAATCGATTAAGTCAAAAGCCAGCACAGATAATTTGAAGGTCAGTCGGGTACCTCGCCAACCCCTGAAGATGAAGGGTTATTAATTACGCGAATACAGAACCACAAAGGAACCACTTTTTATCTTAATCAAATATTGTAAGATAATATTTTAGGTCACTGTTTATTAAAATTCAAAATGAACTTTTAATAAACTTTTCTCACATTAATATGTGAGAAAATTAAACAACCGTTAGACTATTAGGATTGTATATTATAAAAAGAGTTAGGCTGTTACGTTACGGCTAGGTTATTACGTAGCAGTCTTTACTTTCTAGTAATATTTCAGAAAGGTAAAGGATGAAGGAAAACTTTTGAATTATACAAAATGTATATCCATGAAACAATTATAGATTCACATATCAGCATGCATTACTTAGCACAAAAACAATACCAACCTTTATCTAAGAATAAAATCTTTTATGATATTTCTGTAGACAATTGATACGCAAGTGCTGATGGCACCAGAAATAAACAATGTCCTCGTAAAACTTGGCATGACCAGGTAAAACAAATACTGGAATATGATCCTGTTAGAATTCTCAATTCTCGACGAGCTTGTATGAGAAGATGAATGAATATGGATGAGGCGAGAATTGTATATCAGAACAAAACAGTGTGACGCTATATCCTCTCTATCTACTCCCGTGGAAAAATGGCGCGATGGTAAGTAACTAAGTAGATAACTATTGACTTATCAAAAAACTGAATAGCGTTTTTCCATGTGCTATTTATTATAATATGAATTATTATAATTAGAACTATTAATTATCAACTGCCTGCCTGATAGCTAATTCTTCATTGAAAATTATTATTAATAAAACCTTTATTTCAATTTTTATTGAATATTATGTTTATTAATTTAATTTAAACGATCTCCTTGTTTATTTACGAGATTATTTTCTTACAGAGAGATGGGTAGCACGCCACAAAACTGAATTTAATCTTGTATTTAATTTAGTTTTAAGTAAAATATTGTTAAATTAATTAATTCTATAAATGTTATACCAATTTAATACTTAGATGTTTTAGGGGCAGTAAATGTGTTAGTAAAACAGACTATATGTAGAAGCAGGCTACAGGCTGTAGGCAGCCCTCTACGCGTACACTTGTTTCCTTAACTTACGTGAGCCACTCACGTGTTCAAACATTATTGAAATGGACGGCCCATATACTATCAAACTTTCTAACTTTTATACATCAAACTTTTGCGCACGAGAATTTTGAATATGCCCCCTCTCGCTTCTTCTGCATTGGTATAAGAGGAACGGAGCAGTGAAAAGTTGCCAACTCGCAAAGAAAAGGCAAGTTTTTTAAATTATTATATTACGCCACAATGGAAGGAGAAGTATTCGCAAATTTTGTTTTGTATTTGTTCGCTGCCAATGCACACCGAATACTTGAGACCAAATGATAAATATGATAATAACCAAGTATACAAATATTATATTCATTTATCATTCGTCATTATTACACGTAAGATTATTTTACAGCTTAAAACTAAGTTTCATATTATTTTAAAAACCTACAAATGAAAACATATTTATTTACGAGTTAAATAAGATGAATCCACATGTTTCAATAAATACTTTATTTAAATAATAAGAAAAAACAAAAACAGTCTAATTTATAGGTAAAACTGGCAGAAATTTTGATATAAAAATTAGGGAGCATTTGAGATGTCTAAATTTTTCAAACATTTTTTGGAAACAAGCCATTCTTTTGAGGGTTTAACAATTTTTTATACGAATGCCATGGGTTTACAGCTAGATAAATTAGAAATTTTATAAATAAGAAAAAGTGTTAATAGAAAATTAAACATTATAAATAAACAAATTCTTTTGACAAATAATATAGTTATCTTTTTAATTTGTTATCACAGTATTCCAGTATGCTTGTGTTTTTAATTTTAGTATTCAATTTGTATCCTGATGAAGGGACCATTGATCTTGAAACATGAAACAAAGTGTTTTTTTCTAATTATTTAGATATGTTGCCACAAAGTAATTTTGTCAATATTGAAGAAACACATATATATTGTAATTTTAATAACAATAATATTGAAAGTAATAAAGGGGCTCTTTTTGTTTGCTTTATTATATAGGTGAAACAGACCTAGTCCATAATATTTTATTTGAGGATATCTGCAAATCAAAAATATTCTAGGAATATGTGCAAATTCGGCACAGCTACGGAAAATATTATTATTAAGGAGAACACATTCTTATTGTGAAGTTGTAATTATTCAGAACATAGGTCTGTGATGTTTTAAATACTAATTTAATGTATTAATTATAAATATATACATATAGAACAATACATTAAATTAGTATTTGAAAATATTATTGATTGAAATTTTTACAAAATCATTTTAAGCTGCTTCGTATTTCGAAATATTATTTTTCACAGTTTATCTATTATTTATCTATTTATTTACTTCATAATGTAACAAAAAATAGTCTGACCTCTTAAAATTCGATGATTTTTAATTTTTTGTATTCAAAATATAATTTTGATTAATTTTAATTAATTACATATAATTACGATTTTTCTTAATGCTTATATCTCCGACATAGTTGAGATTGGGTATATGTTACTTGAACATTTTCAACTCGTAACTTAGTCTCACCTTTAGTTTCACCCAGTATTTGTACATTTATATTGTAGTGAGAACAAAATAAAGAATCCTCGAGGATTGACCTGAAAGTACCAACTATACCTGACCAACTATATAAAGGACCTGAGAGCCAACTATAATTTTTCAAATGCGGTGGTATACATATGTAATAAATATTGTGAAATTTTACATTAATCTAAAATTTTTATAGCGGAACTAATGTAATGCATTGGCGTTTCGAAGCAATACAGATGTAGTATAGGATAAAGTCTTATATATTCACAGAAACATATCGCAATAAATACACAAGCTGTCTTCCTTCCTTGAAGGCGGCTATTCATTGCATCATACATCAAATCTTTCTTCTATATCTGAGATTAAGAGAAAAATTCTTAGCTATGAGTCAAGCACATTCCTTTACCTGGAAATGAAAGAGATTCTATTGATACAGAATCCTCTCTTCGTTCAAAGTCTGGACAGTAAAGAGAGTCTTGGAGTATCAAGATAATTCGCTAAATAGTCGTTTCAAAAGAAAACACACACCCTCCGAGCCCGACTACTTAAACAAGTCGGGCGAATTTCTGTAAAGATATTATTCGCAAATGAATTTGCCCGAAGGCATCGCGGGAGCCCCCTCCCCAGTAAGATGGCAGATAAGCTAGCGGCCCGTTAGAAACCGCACAGATAACGCAAAGACTAAACATTTCTGGGAAAGAAAAATTGGAACAGTGTAGAAAGGAGAGAGATTATATCCATGTTCATAATGCCATGTTTCTCTGAGGTATAATACAGAGTTCGTCAAATTCCTCAGATTTTTTCCGCCTGTGGTATACTGCTCATTCCTTGATCATGAGCTTTCTTACAAAATATATCAATATTAAAGTTAACATTTTTTAATATTATTAAATTAAAGTATAACTAAATATGGTCTTAAAAAACTATTTCGGTATTTAATGGATTTCTAATACTGATATTTGCATTATACGCAGGTAGGCACAATGCCATATATGCATGCACATGTTTTTTGTTATTTATTTGCATTTTATATACACGGTAGAACACATAGAAGATATTGCAAATATCTCAAATTCACCAATCTAAAGGATGTCTTTTTTAGGGTTTTGTTTTTTGAATTGGCAACACATTTTCCAGCGACAGCCAATTTGACAGATGATAATTGATTTATGCTCAATTTGGTTTGCCATTTTACCATGACTTACGCCAGAACAACACTTGCAAATTGTGCAAATTTATTTCGAAAATCGAGCAAATAATTCGAATAACCATGGATCTTTTTCGTACCACGCATACTTTAATTGATAATACGCATCCGCAGAGATGTCGTACAGTGCGCACCGAAGAAGCTGTTGATGCAGTGGAGCACAGTGTTGAGGAGGACCCGAATAAATCGATTCGCCATCGTGCACAGCAATAGATCCATGATTACTAACTTTTTCGTTTTACATTTAAATGGCATTAATGTGAAAGAGCTGTGGTTTCAACAAGACGGCGCAACATGCCAAACAGCGCGCGCCACAATCAATTTATTAAAGGAAATATTCGATGGGCGCATAATTTCGCGTAATGTACGTGCACTGGCCTCCAAGATCGTGTGACTTAACACCTTTGGATTATTTTCTGTAAGAATATGTGAAGTCGCTAGTCAACGCAGATAAACCAAAGATGATAGACGACTTCGAAGCCAACATTCATCGCATTATTGCCGATATAAGTTCCCAGCTGCTCTAAAAAGTGGTCGAAAATTGGAATTCCAGATTGCGTTTTATTCAAACCAGCCACGGAGCCCATATGCATGAAATCATATTTAAACACTAATGGCATAAAATTATCTTTCCAATAAAGTTAATACCATGACCACTACCACGATGTGTATGCGTTTTATTTCATTTTAAAGTTCTATACATCTAAAAAAAAACATCCTTTACTTCTATAAACCTTAATTTCTTCTATCTCGTGAATTAAATTGAGATATGAGATAGCCCATGTCCACGAATCCCTCAAAAATTTGTCTCCTTAGCGGATACAGAATTCAGTGCGAAGCGTTCTATAAATAATCGCGTGTGTGGCTCCCGGATTACAATGACGCATCCAGTACACATAACTCTTTATTGACTCTCGGAGATCAGTCTCATTGAGACATAACTACACCGGTCGTTAATGTGTACTAACACTATGTTAAAATATTACATACCTAATTTTGTTTTCCTCAATAAATTGGGCTGATAAATTAATTAGTTGATTAAGATATTGAACCTCTTTACCCGGTTTCTATGTACTTCCCCTCAGATCTAAGGATTCGGGATGGGCCTTAATTCCGGCGTTTATATTATATGATAAGTATAAGAAAGCTCCCACTAGGATGGAATACACACTTTCTCTCCCTCAGCAGCTTCTTCCTGTGGCACGGGGCAGGGGCGCAGGGCAGGGGCGGCTTTATATGCTTTATTAGCTCAAACTTTTAACTGGGCATTCAGTCTAGCTTTTCGAAGGAAATGCCTTTTTAGTTATATTTTATCAAAATACTGCAAACAGAGAAAAATAATCCAATTAAATTATCACTCTACTACGACTGTCAGTAGGTACATATTGAGAAAATCGATATTTTGTAAGTTAGTTACACAATATTTGTGGAATACTTAGAATATTGTTGAGTAGTGTAAAGAATATTTAGAATTTTTCTCCTTTTTATAGAACGTAGGTATATATTAAACTTTATACTTTATTAACGGCGCTAAAATAACAACGCGCACTCCGGTGCTGTACACTCAGTGTACATGGAGACTTTTTCGATTTTTAAGTTTGATAAATATTAATGTTTTATATTTATTACTTATATTCACCATTAAAATAATAGTTTACGTATATGTAAGTGAACATATATCAATGTGAAATCATGTGAAAAAGTGCCAAGAATGAGAAAAAACATTGGTCATACGGAACGACAGCACAAAGACGCATAAGATACGTTTAACTCGGCCAGCGTACGCTCTGCCACTAACAAAAGTGACGATTGGCATCCGGCACCTCGCGCTCCGCGCACTATACCTTCCGCACCTCTCCATACGTACACATACATATATTTATTGACAAACTCACGTCAGATTCTTCTAGAAAACAATTTTTATCGTTGCGTATAGTAAATACGTTGTAATTATTTTATCCTATACGTAAATATATATATATATATATCTGATATGTGAACACTGTATTTAGTATATTTACAGAGATATTCACATAATTAGAGGCAATGTCAACTCAGTTTATATAACCGGAGAGGAAAGGTTAATAAAATATGATATTTAGCAGGTAAATATCGATATCGACTAAATCATCAAACTTTTCGTAAATACGTGACAGAGAGTGACAATGGTCAGAGAAAAATAGAAGACACGTGGGAATGCCTCGATCCAGTAGCGGATAGCAAAAGGTTTAAATAAAAAATTATATCTGTCCCATGATATAGGCACTTTTTGTACACCGGTCTAAAGTAGATCTTAACTTTATAACATGTCATCGCTGGTCTAGATTTTGTATTCTCAAATATTCATTGTATATTTATTTATCTACTTGAGACAAAACACATTCGTTTGGTCCTTTATCTGAATCTGAGTCACAAAGATTGTTTGATATTTAAAAAATATGTTTACTCCTTGATTACTTTATTACTTTTGTTGGTAATGTTACAGAGAGTTTCTTACTCGCGACATGTATTCTTGATAGAACAAATCATTTTCTGTAATCATGTTCCTGTGCATTCCTTGCTCATGCACATTACTCTCTATTATTTTCTTTCGTAATTATTTGTTTTTAACAAGCAAAACAAGAAGATGGGGTCTTGACTAAAAATTATATATTTAAACAACTAATAGATATCTCGTAGAGAAAAAGCTATGGATAATAAAGTATGGGTAATTACAGGGTATGGGTAATAACCTGTCTTCGGCTGGCTTAAGTGTTCACTTTATATAAATATAACATTCACCATTCTCACCCATTAATCTTCATATCAATCAAATTTTTGAAAGTTGTATATATGTTAATATGTGGACTCACTTCAAGTACCACAACATTATCGTAATCTATGGACTAAATTTGATCATTCATTTCCCTGAAACAGCATATATGTATGTCACAATGAAAATCTTTTTTTTTTTTTAAATTATTTAAAGCAATATTATTTATATGTAAAAATTTTTTAACACATTATGCTAGAATACACCTGAAAAATCAATATTTTTGAATTTTTAATATTTTCTTATTTTGACCAGTATATTATTAGTATAGCTTCGTCTCTGTGAGATATCTATTATTTGTTTAATAATAGTGCCTTTGTAGGTGAAAATCAGTAATTGTGTGTTCTTAGACGTATTCAAATATTGCTAAAAATATATTTGTTTCAAATTTCTAAAATTATTTGTAAAATCTGGGCTCTCATTCTAACATTTTTAGCTAGTCATTTTAAAATCACAGAGAAAGAAATGTTCAAAGTCGAACAAGTCAAGAAAAGAACCAGTAAAATTCAGAGATATGAAAGATTACATATTTTTTTAGCAAAATACTTCTCGGGAAAATTTTCCATTCATAGTATTCGTTCTGATTTTTGTTACTCATTTTTTCATCAGCTAGCTCGGTTAAAAGTTTCTGGTTCGAATCCCGGTTGCAACCAAAATATTTTTTCGACAAATTGATTTTATCTGTGTATCTTTCTAATTCATACAATTGATTGTAAGGTGCGAATTTTTGGTCCCCTATCTAACGTGAGCCCCAATGCACTGCATTGGCATAGTTACGCCACTGCATTGTCTGCAAGATTGTCTCGAGTCGAAAATTTCAAAAAAATCCATGTACCATGGACTATATGAATTGCAGACATGGTATTTCTGTCTAGTAATCTACACCCTACACTATTTTTTGTAGAAAAAAAACGACATTGACATAATTACTTCGATGTTGTATAACAAATTAAGCCACCTCAATCTTCATAAGAAAAATACTATTTTATTAAGGAGAACACATTTTTTCCGTGATGTCACAGTTTCAGAATATAATTCTGCGGTATTTTAATACAAATTAAATTAATCTATTAGAACGATATACAGAAAATGTCTATCTATCTAAAAAATATTTATATAAAATATTGCTACCGGTATATATACGAGTAAGTTGTATTAAATTTTACAAATTTAATAAAATTGATAAATTAATTTATTTCTGGCATCTCCTATCGGATTATACTCAAAGGTTTTTGAGATTCTCAGTAATATGAAGTGGATTGCTTTTATATTTGGAATAGTAGACGTATCAATGGATAGGAAGAGGTTCACGTTCGTATCCCGGTAGCAACAAAATAATTTTTGAATAGATAGATTTGTTATATATATTTTTCAATTGATTCATTTAATTTGTACTATTTTGTTTAATTTTAATGAAAGAAGTTGGGTTATTAAGTGAAAGATTCGATTAAAAATATATTATTCGTGTGCATTATATAAGAAAGCAATTTTAAAGAGAAAAAAATGTCGTGAGAATATTCATTTCAAATTTTATTATCAACATAGTATATAGAAAGCTTTCCATGAGCACAGAGCATGGCGAACGGCGTGAAATCCGAGGGACGAGAACATTTTTGTTTATACGTATGTAAATTACAAATGATAGTATTCACGCACTCTCGCACCTCACTCACACTTGACCATTTCTAAATTTATGCTGTGATATACATGGTGATGAAATCCATCAAACATATTTTTCACGCAAAATATGCATAAAAAAGCCAACAACAAAACATAAAAAATATTCTTCAAATTTTGCAAATTCACTTCGTGGCACCATTTTATAAATAAAATAATAAAACACTTTGCTTTTACCGAGGTCACTTTTTATTTTAAAAATTTACATGTTTCGGGAGCGATTGCAATTATTTTTACATACGAACAACTTTGAAATTATAGTTAATGAACATGTGAGATATCCAACTAACTAACTTACCATCACGCCGTTTCTCCGCGGGGAAAGACAGAGAGGATAGAGCGCCACATTCTTCTGTCATACATCTTCTCATACAAGCTCGCCGATTGTTGAGGCTTCTAACAGAACCATCCTCCGGTATCTGGTTTACGATCTCTATTTCGGATGTCATCAACACTTGCATTATATCTTTCTTAGCATTCTCTCCTCATTCCTCCGTTCCATATGACTAAACTACCTATACTGATTATACTAACATCAGCTATACATTATTTTCTTATTTCTTCATTCTTTACTCTGTTATAAATAGATTTCCCACATATACGCCTAAGCGCCTATGTATACTTTCGGTCCTCTTCTGCTAGCTTCAGGCCTCACTTCCACACATCAGTATCGGTACCACGACTCCATTGTGCACCGCTGCTAGTCTTACCTCGGTTGACAAGTTCTCGTTAGAATTAATCAGAATTTTCGAATCACCTAATAGAATGTAATCACTCTTTTGATTTAAATCTATGTTTCAAAATCTTACATAAATAGGGGCTTTAGAGATATTATAAATTAAGAAAAGTGTTAACGAAAACTTTAATAGTATCAATAACCAAATTAATTTTATAAATAGCCCCCTCTTAAACCTGTTTTCGTTATAGTTATTCTGTGTTTACTTAATTTGTAACCACGCCCTCATTTAATATTAATATACTTATATATCCCACCATAATTAATAAATTTACCTTTCTATACTTGTAAATAAGTTTTAATATATTTATTGTCCTGAGAAAGGGAACATCGCTCTGCTGTGAGACAATTTTTTCCATGCTGAATTTATAATTAGTTATATATCTACTTTTAGTGTAATATTCTGCATCGATTATTACTAATTTTAAAGATATAATAGCAGAGAGGTTTTAAAATTGGTGAAAAGAACATCACTCACCTACGTTTTGCGGGTGATATTAGGCTTGTGACCGGAACAATGATTGAACTGGAAATCATTTTATAAATAATAGAATTCGACAGCAAGCAATTTGGTTTAGAATTAAATAGGTCCAAAACGAAAATTCTAGTTATGGATCATGTAAATGCATCACAATAAACTTCCCTAATAGCAGGTTGGCTTTATATATATATATATGTATACATATTTTTTTATTGAAATTTTTATTTAGTTTTCATTAAGCATCTTATTTTACTATTTATATATATTTTTTTTTGTACATAGAACATTACACTTTGTTTACTACTATACCGGAAAAGCGCTGTCTACTATAATACAGTAAAATACTTGTGTAGCAGGCAGAGTACCCAAATATATATCTTACTTTGTTACAATGTTTTATTTATTATAACAAAACATAACACACTGTACTATGACTCAAATAAATAAAGAAAAGTTCAAAGCGTAATTTATTTAGGCACGCTGATCACTAATATGAATAGTGACGTAATAGACGCTTTTCGAAATGTATTGTTGAAGGATGTTACGTATCCCGTTGACAGTGCGACGCACAAATTCCTCAATACTGCGACAAATCCAAATCCACATTAAGCCTTATCTAGAGCAGTGAATAAAAATATCTTCAGCCACATTATACGTGAAAGTGACAACTTTGATAAGAAAAATATTCTCGGCACAACTTTAAGCTGAAGAAATCCTGAAAGTGTGTCACAACTGTGGATATGAATTGCCTCTGGCTGGAAGAGACACTGAAGCTGGAGTCAGCTGGGAGGGCGACCCAGGACCGGAACTTGTGGAGGTGCATTACGAGCCGAGTCTCATCTCATTAAGTCCACTATATGTCAAAGCTGACATGAAGGAGGAAAGAAGATGAGATACCTAACTTAATTTCAAGAAACATTAAGTCAAAGTGATTGGAAATCAATAATACAGGGTGAATATTATGTTCCAGGCCGATTATCTTTGGTCACCAATTTAGTTTAAAAAATATTTGTCACTTTATATTTAAAAGCAGTAAATAATAGTTGATTACAATTGATTATAAAGTAACTAACATCTTGATCCTAACAACGTCTTGAAGTCAATACAATAAATACCCACCCGACTTTCGGAAAAAAATCATCTTGATCGACGAAGATCATTTCATCTTGGCGGGTTTTGTTAAAAAACAAAACAGCCATTATTGGAGCACTGAAAATATTGATATACTAATGACCTTTACACCCATGTAGAATTACTGTATGGTGCGCCATGTGAGCCAGCGGAATAGTTGGGCCCTATTTCTTTCAGGATGCAAGACGCAATGCTGTAAAAACTTATTGGTGCCACTCTACGCACAGCTCGAGTTTCGCTTGTAATTTTGATGAATAAAACAACATCGGCCTGGAACACTCTGTATAATAAACTTAATCATCACACTACCTTACTGGGACATGAAATATATTTCGTTTTTTTTTTCACATCCAATATGGACAATGACGAATCGTTGAATCGATTAATATATTTATTAGTAAAAAGTTTCAAAAATGCTTACATTTCCGTTATATAATTGAAATGTATTAATTATTTGTAAAGGATCACCCGGTACAAGGTGAGTTGTTAGGTTTCCACTCGCCCCGACCGTGAAGTGAGTATCAACTATATTGTTTCCTGTTCACTTATCGGCGGGCCCGCAATTGACCCGAGTGTCTCATTGTCCCGGATTGTCCCCGATTGTGTGTGACTTCTCGACCCGAACGGCATCCGGGAAACCCCCCGCCCACAAAATCAGCCCCACGCCCCGCCCAACCCCTTGACCCCCATCATCCCCCGGTAGGCGGCATTTAAATGTCGGCACACATTCGGATACAACACAATACTACAGCAGCACCACAAATCTCCACGGTGCGAAGACGCGAAAGGCCCGCTTCATAATCGGTCACATTCGATATTTATTAACAATATTACGATACTTATTAACAATACAACTAACGGTCAAACTAAAGCATGAAATAAATACATATCTATATGTACTAATAGTTTAATTGATAACATTATTACAAAAAAAAAAAAAAAACTGAAAAACTATATATTGTTTTAAGTAAGTATATTAGCAATTTGAATGAAATGTTTATTTTTATAGGATAGCTATAGGAAATAATAGATGTATTACTAAAATCTAAGGAACATATTATATATAAACAAATAATAGATATCTCATAGAGACGAAACTATTGTTTATTATATTTAATGGAAATATATGGAAGTATGGGTAATCACTGGCTTACAACCTGTCTTTGGCTGGCTTAAGTGATCACTTTATATAAATATTGACCATTCTCACCCATTAATCAATCTCCATATCTATCAAATTTTTGAAAATTGTATAAATGTTAATATGTGGAAACACTTCGAGTACCACTAAATTTGATCATTTATTATATGTAACAATGAGAATCTAAATACTTAATTTTTTTAATTATTTAAAGCAATATTCTTTAACTGTAAAATGTTTTAACACATTATACTAGAATACGCCTGAAAAATGAATATTTTTCAATTTTATATATTTTATTATTTTAAGCTGTATACTATTAGCAATATTTTAATATGTCCAAGAATACACATTACTCATACTTCCATATATTTATATTAAATATAATAAAAATAACTTCGTCTCTATGAGATATCTATTATTTGTTTAATAACACTGCCTTTGTAAGTGAAAATAGTGTGTTCTTGGACATATTCAAATATTACGTATTATATATAAAGTCGAAAAATTACGTCATAATATTATTTTGACATAGTATGATATGTAACTCATTCTCCCGACAAGACAACATTCTGGGTTTGAGTCTCGGAGATAACTACACACTTATTTTGATTCATGGTTTTTTTTCTTTGTATCCTAAGTAATTCATCTAATTATTTTGATTTTTTCTAACATCTTTTTTAATTTATCTAAAACATAAACCGAATAGTTTTTTGTCTTTTAGCTACAGGATTTTTCTGACCAATACTCGTTATTTTTTTC
Organism: Eubasilissa splendida; assembly: GCA_031772225.1. Taxonomy (NCBI): domain Eukaryota; kingdom Metazoa; phylum Arthropoda; class Insecta; order Trichoptera; family Phryganeidae; genus Eubasilissa; species Eubasilissa splendida. The sequence goes on along the minus strand of CM062848.1, from coordinate 19,580,766 downwards.
GGCGGCATTTCGATAGGTATGAATTAATATCTATCCGTCGATCAATTATTTGTGTTATCTTGAAGAGTTGAGTTTTGCTTTGTTATCGGTTACGTCGTTAATACTGTTCTGGAGGGTTCTACACTAAAGAGTAAACGAACACAGCGCTTTTACTAACAATCCATTTATTTTACAGTGCATTTATTTCAGATTCATCTAATTATTTTGATTTTTCCTAACATCTTTCTTCTCTTACATAATTAATAATTCGGCTGTTATAAATACAAATGTTTTCTTTAAGACGTGCAAACCGTCGTTAAATACTTCTAATCGTAAACTTCAGTAAGACTTTTGATTATTTATGTTTAGAAATAAATTAATGAAAGAGACAATAAAAAGTTTTAAGATGCTTTCTGTTGTGACATATGAAACAATTCCAGAAAACGTTTAGTATAAGTTCGAAATTCTAATCTAAGCTACGAGAATTTTTTTATTATTATTTTTTTATTTTTTATTGGCGTCTGCTATCAGATTTACTCAAAGGTATTTGAGATTCTGTAAAAATAAGGTAGATGGCTCTGTCAAATGATGGAACGATTAAATGTATTAATATCAAAAAGGTAACATATAGGGTCGAAAATTTTTCGCTAAAAATAATGTCGCTGTAGCTTAGTTGGATAAAGCACCTCCCCCGGTTAGGGAAGAGATCCAGGTTCGAATCCCGGTGGCGCAACAACAATATTTTTCGATTAAATTTATTTTATATGTATATCTTTATAATTAATATATTTAATTCATATTTAAAAGAATATTTCTTTAAAGAATCTACATTAAGTTAAATCTATTATTATTCTGTAAAGTATGTGTAATATTTTTATTTGGTATGGTCTAGGTAGTTCTGTTATGACTGTCTTGATGACTATTTTTAAAACGCTTCTCGAAGTGAGTTACTATCCATTAAAGTGTTTCTAGTTAACCTTTTCCTTTCAGTGCTAAACTAAAAACGCGCATTCCGGTGCTGTTAACTCATTGTACATGTAGACTTTTGCGATTTTTAAGTCGGATTAATATGAATATTTTACATTTATTTTATTACTAATATACATCATTAAAATTATAATTGATACATATATAAATGAATATATATCAATTATTGTGTAAAACTGCTAAAAATTAACATAAGACACGTCTAACTCGGCCAGCGCACGCTCTGCCAGTAAACTGACGATCGGCATAGGGCACCCCGCGCCCCGCACACTGCGCCATCAAAACTTCTCGTACACACTCACGTCAGGTTCTTCGAGAAAACATTTTTTGTTGTTGCGTAAGGTAAATACTTATATATTGTAATTATATTATCCAATACATATATATATTGCGGAGGAATACCTAAAATATGAACTCGTTATTTTATAATATAATATATTTAAAGACATATTCACATAATTAAAGGCAATGTCAACTCAATTTATTACATCATCTGTTATTTAGTAGTAAAATGATGATATCCTTTATACTTGAACGTGAAACTCTGAAATCACAAACTAGAAATACTTTTATATTAATTTAGAATTTATATTATTTAGTAATCACAATATAATCGAAGTAGATGTAACAACATATTCGGCATTAGATACTTTATGAATTTCAAGTGAAGAAAAAATTACAGCTAAACATATATCAAGTGATTTGTGATAATGGCTTACTTACCATCACATTCTTTTTCCTCGGAGGTAGGCAGATAGTATAGAGCGCCACCCTTTCTGTCCTGACACAATTCTCGCCTCATCCGCAATCATATATCCTATTATACAAACTCGTATATTATGGATTTACCTAGTCGAGCCAAGTCTTTCTTGGATGTTCTATATTTCTAGTACCATCAACACTTGTGTTATATATCTTTCTTACTATCTCTGCTCACTCATTCGTTTTATATTAAGAACCCACCTAAACGATCCTGTTTTAATCCTATTCACTATACTAAGATCAGCTCTATTTGCTCTACTAATTTTTTTTATTATTTTCTTTGTCATAAATGGTTTTTGATAGTGTATCTAGTAAATGTGAAAAAATGCCAAAGATGGTTCTCAAAATTTCATATTGAAAATAATCTTAATTTAATACTGAATTGATTCGGATCAACGCTTTACGTGTCGAGAAATAGTATAATACAATAATTAAATAGTCGACAATATTTACAAAATATTCGAAAAATTAATAACGCAAGCGCAAGCGACTCAATATACGTGTACCTACTTCTTTAATGAATGGACAAAAAGTATTCTGTTTCTGGATCGCATTGTAAAATGGGTCCTTTGGGCTAACGCAAAGCATAAAAACAAAGACTAGATTCAAAACAAATGCTAATACCAACCCTAAAGAGTGGATTGCGCCAGCAGATAGTTTTATAGTATTGGAATATCCAAGGAAAGACTCTTTTTGATCTACTAGAACAAGGCCGAACTGATACTGCCAATTTGTATTGTAAACTAATGGAATGTTTACGACAGGCAATCGTATTTAAACAATTGGTTCTCAAGTTATTAGGCGAGCCGTCATATTACACCGTAACGATGCCCGACAGTAAGTGGCAAGGACTACCGCAAAAAATGTGGTATAGGATACGAGGTTTTTATGCATCTTATTCTAATACCTATTTCGGTCGTTTCAAAGATTTTTGGTACCTACACTAAAAATGTTCCCGATTCATTCTCGTTATTGAAAGGGATATTACACTCTCCATGGAATATAAATTCACGAATTTTTATAAAAATCAAAGGAATGAAAAAACTTATAGAACATATAAAATTAAAATAAAATCATGTATTATAAATAAATTATGTCAACATAATATTTAAAAACATACGTACTGAAATACGTTATGGCTTATTGATTTACCAAATATACCGATGGGCCAAAAATCACATTAAATAACATTTTTTATAATTTACGTTTTACATAATATTTATAACATGGGATTTTTTTTTAAATAAATACATGAAAAATAATATCTTGTAATTGACTCCTAAAATGTTATTTACTTTTTAAATGGTTAAGTGACTTTTGGAGCATTTTTTTAAATGTTTATTATGGTTCTGATGAAAAACAACATTTTTAAATAAATTGCCAATGTGTTCATGCATGTGGCAGGGACACGCGGTGCATACAAGCAAAATTTCTATCCCTAACTATAATTTTTAGGATGTTAATGATTTAAAAGAATCTTCTCTATACTGGTACACATTAAAATTACAGGTTTAATTTAATATACGTGAATATTTAGTGAATCGTTTTCATAAACTTGAAAATATAAAATTATTCTCTAATAATCACAAATAATTAAATTAAAAACGGTTCTATTTTATATAAAGATGTCGCTTGAACGAAAATGAACCATACAGCCATAAATGTATGATTAATCAACAATAACAAAAAAATAATTAGATGAGAATATGTTCCTTCATCTTATATTTTAGAGTGGTTACTGGGGTTTCTTTACTTTTCATAATGTTTTATAATATATATGTAACAGACCTAGTTCAAAATATTTTATGGGTGGATACCTGATTAAATTACGAGTCGAAAATGTTCGAGGTATATGTGCAAATTTTGCACTGTTACGGAAAATACGTACTTCTAAATAAATATTTGCGAAATTGTTTAATTATTAATCTATGTCTTTGCTTCAGACCCTAAATCATCTAAAAAAAATAGTCTTGCCTCTTGAAATTTGATGACCTTTAATTTTTTGAACTCGGTATATAATTTGGAATCAATAAAATATTTCAATTAATCGAAATAATGGCGTAATTTTGTTTTTATTTTAAATGCTCATATCTCTGACAATGTTTTCGTAATTTAGTCAGGTATTCACCTATTAGGTATTGTGGATTAGGTTTGTTACACCTGTATAAGTGCATTCTTATTTTATATATATACATTATAAAAAAAAACGCATGGAAAACTCTACACTGAAGATTGTTTGCAAATTATTGTATTTTTCTTTAAGATTCTTTATTCTATGATTACCAATACTTCCAACATCAATCTAAGCATTAACATATTTGTATCCTCTAAACAAAAAAATTATTTAATATTTTATTTTGATGAACGCAACGGAGTATAACAGAACAATTAAAATTGAAAAAATACAAATTTTAAAATTTGTAATTAACGTAAAACATTGCGAACTAGGCTTTAGTCTCGAATGGAGAATCGTCTGACGTAGATAAATAACTAAGCAGCCACGCTGACTAAGCTTATGAATAATTCAAAAGCGATGAAGTGTTTTTTAAAATGATCCGGTTCAAATTTATTTACTTTAATCAAGATCCAATCGTAAAAGATCCGACCGTGGAGGCACAGCCTTGAAAATGCATGCACAATCATTTCGTCAAAAATAACCCATTAGATTTCTTTTATATTATTTTTTTTTTTAATAAAATAGAGATGCGTACATATAATATATTGTTTCGTAAAGTAATCTTTGAAAACAAAACAAAAATTAGAGGTGTCTAATACCTCTCACGTGCTAAGCTAGTGCTGTGTCTTCTAAGCCAGGTACTACCTTAATAGACTGTTGTGAATGTGTAGATATCAGTAACCCCATTTGTCATGCAAGAGCCCGAGTTTCGGTTCTCTGACAGGGAAATATTTAATTAAATAAATTTATGAATATTTTCTTCAAATCAAAAAACATATTGTATGAACAGGTAGTAAAATAAATGTTGGTATATGAGATTAGATTTCTACTGAGTTTTGAACGTTTCTTACATATTATTAACTTAGATAATTTTCAATACTATTATATTTTGCACATTTGCTAAGATTTTTGTTGATATTTTCCAAAGTAATACAAAACGAAGAGCTGAAAATTTAAAAATAAATACGATATTAAATGGGAGAAATTATAATTTACGTATTTTCACAACCTAACTATTAAAATATTAGGGGGTATCTATCTACGCATTAAATACTTACATAACTATGCAAGAAGACGAAAAACAAAAGGAAAATAAAGAAAAGAGGGGATGAATCTGAGAATTAATATTAAATTTGAAAATGGAAATAGTTTTGCATTCCCAAAGAGCGTTGAGAATACTCAGCTAGTTTTGTATGTCTTTACTCTATGTACATTAATTGTAGTCAGCTTGAAAAGTCACAGAAATATTCATGAAGGATTTTTTATGAACAGGGTGTTTAAATGATACTCGTGTATTTTAAGATTATTTATGTAACATTATTATTTAACCGTGAAATCAGCGATGTCTTATACACTCTTTTTTTGTTACATTATAGATAAATAAATTACTATTTATCTAGCGGAGTTACTTACCAAACATCTGATAAATGTTTATCGCATTATGAATATTGTAACATTATAAATACGTTTCCATAATTTTAATATTATTTAAATAAGGTTCGTTGCAAAAAAAAAATATTAAAATAGCACGAACATTGTCGTGCATGTGCTATCCAGGACCGAGTCTACCGGCGCGCGCCGCCGACAGATTTCATTCCTTGCAGACGAGCCAAGCGTCTGGCCGCGCTCCCCGCGTTCGGCTTCAGCCATTTGGCGGCCGATTCTACGTATCGCCGAGCAACTTAAATTTGTAAATTTAACACTGGGTAAGAAAAATCGTCATAATTACTAGTGCACCAATATTCTTGTCTCGCTACTGGTGGTGAATAGACCGCCAGACTATATATGTAAGCGAGAAGTGTACAAACGTTATGTTTTGAAAACAAGATAAATTAATCTAATAAATATATCATATATATATTTTGAAAGAGTCTTAAGTTATGAACATACAAAAATAATTATTAAGATTTATAAAATATGGAGGATTACTTTGTACTAAGTAAAATAAAATTTATTTTCAGAAACGATCTACATATTTGATTTATATTTATGTGTGTGAAAACTAAGTTAAGATGCAAATTTTTTAGTCGTTTATTAACTTAAGAAAAACTTGAATACCTTTACTTTATTTGATATTCATAATTTTAATTTATTTTGACATTAAAATTCTTCTGAATCATCTGGTAAGTATTGTAGTTGAGACAGGATTCAACTCAAGATAACAAAATTGAAAAATATATGAAAATTTCATTAATATCTCTCCGATGATTGAAAAATCATCAAAAAAATATCTCAAAATATAATACCTCAATGCCTCAGAATACCTCAGAAGTCTAACATTATTATTATCTTTATTTACATATTTTACTTTATTGATAAGTAGCATAGTTTAAATTTTATGTTTTTTTTAATACGAATTACTATATTAAATTTAATTTTGATTCTATTCTTTTTTAAATATACTATTTTTTGTAAATGATTTATTTGAATGGATTAAATGTATTTAAATGATTAATTGAGTTAGATTAAAATCCATAATGGCCGATTTAGAAATAAGTATATTTTCTCTATAATTGAAGTGGTCCGCAACATTATTATTCTATAGTGTTATTTATTATTAAGTATTATTGTTGTCAAGAAAGTAAAAAAATATAATTTAGTTCATCTTAAACAGAAAAGTGGCACTACTCGAAATGTTCTATGTTTTATGATTATGGGTATTCTGTTAATTATAGGCAAAAATAATTTGCACGTATGAATAGATATTAGATTGTTGAAGATACCAGAAAGTTATACCAGAAATTATCATATAAAAATATAGCGATCGTATGTCCATTAAAATTGATAAAAAATCTTCAAAAATGTTTTAAAAAAAAACACATTTACATGCATTGTATCTGCATGAAAATGCATTGTATATATGTATTGATGTGCAGATACAATGCGAATCGAGCCGGTCAAGATAATTAATATAAATAAAAGATTCAGTTCATGCTGAGGTCCTGAAGTCCTGTTTCGCGATAGTCATAAATTGTGAAGTTTATCTTTCGTTACGTCAAGGGCACGTGTACATGAATAACTAAGTAATTGACCTACCTGACTGACACTGTAATAATTTTGATGAGACGAAGATATTACATTAATTTTCATAGGCTAGAAGCTTTGCTTATTTAGTTTATTTCTTTTACGTTCAACAAAAAAATATATTTTTTTAATGTATTACGTATCACTACAATGACACGATCTGGTTTGGGGTGGTTTGAATCACTTTGTATAAATAAATTATACCCGTGGTAAGCCGGAAATAACCTAAATTAATGAATTTTATTTAGAATCAATATTGCATTTGACGGGGTTTGAAATTTTTTTTTGATTTTGAAAATGTTTAATGAAAAAAGTTAACAATGCATAGAAATGGATTTAAATATTTCTGTCTGATTATTGAGATCTCCAACTCTATTTCACACCAACTTAATTATTGTACCAGTTTTATTTTTCTCCTCTGCCTTAATTATAATATTAAAAGAGATCTCTCATCATTCATCCATTAATGCTAACCTGAACTTTTAACGTCACACGCATAATTTAAGAGAGAAATTGTATTACACATAGATAATTGAATACGCCATGAAAATAAAATGGCAATGGACAGGCTACATTGCTCGGAGGACAGACAATTTTTAGACGAATAGTCATCTAGTGGTTTCCAAAACCTGCTGGAGTATCTAAATTATCAAATTCTGCTAAAATACGTGGCAGAAAATAACAATGGACAGATTGGGAAACACTTAGGGAAACCTTTATCCATCAGCACATAGAAAACGCCCAATAATAGTGATGATTATCAATAGTCATAAAATATATGCTTTGACTGGCTAAATCATTGCATCAGGTTTTTATGATGTTCTCCTTTTCCAGGGTCCTGACTTCCAGCAATCTTTCCCTGTATTATGAGCCGCAAGATCTGCTCTTGCTTCTCCGGATATCTTTTTACAAATGCTAGATATTAAAGTTTTCAGATTTTATTGTTTTTAAAGTTGTAGATCCTCCGTGTTACTTGCTCGAAGTACTAGTTTACCTGCATAACGCAAGTTACTCACAATCTTCCCATTTATAATAAGCCCTTGAGTAGCTTTTAGAGTTTGTCACATTTTCTTATTTATCTGATGTTTATTCATCGCACCTCGAAGATAGCGCGTTGCGTACTTAGCGCTACAAGTAGCGCTTGTCTTATTATTATTTTTACCAGATTGGTGTGAAATTATAAAATTTAATTTATCAATGAATAATTTAAATTAAAATTTTTATGTGTTGTATTTCATTCTGTGCAATTAAATGCTCTTGTCTTTTATCCGGCCATTAACTATCGTGAATATATGTTTCATGATTTGTTATTGATATAAACGTGGCATCTGTTGTTGTTTTAAAGTAATTATTCACGGTCATTATTTGCAATATTTTATGTTCCGTTTTTTTTAAATTTATTTATTTAGTATGATAAAAGGTGTAAAATGCGTATTCATGTAAAAATTATTGGTGTTCACAAGTCAAATATTTAGCCAATCGCAATGTATACTCTATATATCGCAAGCTCGAAATTTTTGTGTATTCCAATTCAAAAAGTATGACACATGTCTTTATTTTTTTATGTTTTTACATTTGGCTTTAAACTGAATAACGTAAATCAAGTTTGTTTAGTCAGTCAGTTTACTATGAAATTAATAGTAAATCATTAAAAGGGTAAAATTAAATACGATTTTAATGTGAGAATTTTAATTTACAACCTATTATCAAATTTATAGCCCTGCTATTTTTGATAAAGTACATCCCTTTGTTCCATAGTCAGAAAAACATTCAAAAGCTATATCTCACTGTAACCTTATTAGTAAAAATTACCATATCTTATATGTATCCGGGGTGTATGAATTGGATAATGAAAATAGTAAATTCCTAGATATATTTCATGAAAATTTCTATCTTGTAAAGAACACTATCAGCATTATTTCCAGTGCCGCTTTAGTTAGGGTGGATGTGATTAACGTGACCATTCCAAACACATTAACAAATATTGCGTTAGGTATGAGACGTTTAGACTACTCATAATAACTATCAGCCTCGCTAAAGCTAAATCAGGCGTTCACCAACGGCAGTTGACATTAAGACTATTGATTTTTAAATATTAATAATTATAAAAAACAACCGTCATTGAGTATTTTAATTACTTACTATTTAAACGATTTGAAAAAAAAAATTCTATAGATTATTATTTTTAATACGGTACGGACTCAGGGCCATTTTTTTTTTGGCGCTCTTTCTGGAAACGCCAGATCGATTATTCGGCTACAATCTGTCAGCGGCGTCGCAATTGCATGACGCTTCATTGCCATAAAAGTCAATTACATATGTGAATCATTATAAAAATACATGTCTAATTGGACATTTGTTTGTATTAGTTATACAATGGTAGACCACTTATATTTTTGATAAATAATAATATCATCATTGAAAATTAAGTTTCACAAAAATACTGGCTGAAACCGCGCACCGGCCACCATCGGTACCTATGAAAAGTATTTCTATTAATGAATCACTACCTAGGAAGCGGCAACTAACTAAGATAAGCTAGTAAGCACAGAAACATTAGCCTTTGCTGCACAGCACCCACCATTGACCACAACCTAGCAAAAACACTCGTCGAAGCAAATTCCTTTCTCCTAACACGTTTTAATTATATCAATATAAGTCATATTTTGTACATTTTAAAATTAATTACTAAAAAATTATGCCACTTATGCTTCATTATTACTTTTAATTCAATGTTTTATTTTACTATTATTTTACAATATTTCTCCGTAATTAATTTATAAAAATTAATTAAAAGCTTTGACTGTAGTTATCGCTAATGAATATTTGACATCCAAAGTAAGACTAGCAGTGTATAATTTAGTTCCGGTGCCAACACTATTGCTTAAAAAAGAATCCTGAAATTAGCAAGAGATTAATGAAATTATCCTAAATACGGTTAAAAATGGATAATATTACATAAATGATGAACAAATTATGTATGTAATGATTAAGAGTTATTAGTATTGTAGAGGTAATGATAGCAGAATTAAGAAATAGTCGATAATATAGTTTTGACATCTGGAAAGTATGAGTGAAGAAAGGATGGTTAAGAGACTATTTGAGACTAGTGTTGACGACAACAGAATAAGAGAATGTTCTCGAAAAATCTGATATGATCAGACAATGCAGATATTACAAGCCGACTCGGTTAAAAGTAAATTTATATTAGAGGGTCGAACCTTTTTGCCTTCTAACCAGTAAAAATAAAATAATCGACTGACAAATTATAATTTTATGGCAAGAATGTGCCCATTTGAAAAATTAGGTTGTCCAATAAGTGGTAAATTGTATTGAAATAAAAAACTCAATATCTATTAAATATTCTTCATCATTTACAAATGATTTCTGCCAGCATTCTGGCAGTTTTCGATAAAAGTAAAAAAAGTTGACCCTTTTTAGCGCCGTAAACAGAAAGGAGCATACAACATCCGCAGGTTTTTATTGTTTTAGCTGAGCTTACGAAGTATCCACACTACAAACTTCTGGACTTTTCCAATAGAATTCAGATGATTGAGATCCGTTCGTGGTGAACACATGAGATGGTTTGCTATTTCCCGGGATGTTTGACGGTTGTCTTCTCAGAGAAGAGCTTCTAAACTTTCTTCGCCAAAGTTCTCTGAACCTCAAAACTTAGGATTATTGTTTAGGCTAAAATCATATTATTAAAGAAAACATATTATTATTGTGAAGTTGTAATTATTAAGAACATAAGTCTGTGATATATGAAATATTAATTAAATATATTAATTTGAAAGATATACATATGAAATCAATTTTGTTGAACAGTATTGTTGTTGCTACCGGGAGTCAAACCTGGATCTCTTTCCAATTCGAGGAAGGTGCATTATCCAACTATGCTACAGCATATAGTACTGTTGACGACATGTTTTCTAATCCATATGTAACACTTTTCAAATTAATACATCTATCGTTCCATTATTTGAAAGCCATCTACTTTGGTTTGAATCCCGGTACCAACAACAATATTTTTCGATAAAATAGATTTTATATGTACATTTTTCTAATTAATATATTTAATTAGTATTTAAAATATCACAGACTTATTCTGAATAATTACAACTTCACAATAAGAATGTCTTCTCTTTAATAATGTACATAGATGTATTAATTTGAAAAGTTTAACATATGGGTTCGAAAATTTGTCGAAAAAATATCGTCGCTGTAGCACAGTAGGATAATGCACCTTCCCCGGTTTGGAAAGAGATCCAGGTTCTAATTGCGGTAGCGCAACAACAATATTTTTCGATAAAATTTAATTTTATATGTATATCTTTCTAATTAATATATTTAATTCATATTTAAAATATCATAGACCTATGTTCTGAATAATTACAACTTCACAATAAGAATGTGTTCTTCTAAAATAAAATCATCTTCTTTAAAACGATTAAATCATTTCTGAGTTGCTTTTCCTAAACAAAGTCATTTCTGCATATTGCATTGACGCTACGGGCGATTTATTCAGCACTACAGCCAATATAGTAACGGTGGATATGTCGGAAATTAACAATATTATCAACTTTTACTGTTTCCGAGGTAAGTTTGTAGAACTCTATAATAACACATGTGAACATAAAACACTTGTTTTTTTATTCTACTCGTTTAATCTGACAATGCTGCATTAATTTTTAAAATATCATTCGTGTTGAACATAACTATTTTCTAGAATCATGCAAACATTATATAAATTCCAGAATACCAAAAATCCGTATTTTTTTCTAAGATTGTAAAATTATATAGCTGTCTTTTTCTACAAATTACCCATGACCTTAAAATACCATTAGTGTTGAAATTGAATAGTTACTTAGAATAATTATAAGCATTCAAAATTTATGGAAATCCTCAGAACTCCAATAAATAATGCTATCCATTTTCACATCATGTAAATAAAATTGTATAACTGTCCCCCATTATATTTATAAATGCAAGTTTTTGAGTTAACTTGTTATATTGATAATGCCCTTGCAAGGCGAAACGCGCCTCAAGTAAGACAAATTATAGATATATCATAGAGATGAAGCTATTATGGTATATGGAAAGTATAGAAGTATGGGTATTACAGGGCTTACGACCTGTCTTCGGCTGGCTCAAGTGATCACTTTACGCAAAGTAACGTTCATCATTCCACCCAATAAACCTCCACATCTATCAAATTTTTATCCATATACATTTCGAGTATTTAACTACAACGTTGCTGTCGCCATCTATGGACTGAAATTTTACTTAATAACAATGCCTTTGGAGATAAATATCCAGTAATTGTGTGTTCTTGAACATATTCAAATATTGTTAAACTAAACTAGTATAATAAAAAAATATGTATTTTATTTTCACATAATTTTATCAACCTGCACTTCCATTAATTTAAGGGTAAAACATAATTAATTACAAAGAACGATGAAAATGTAAACAAAGATGTTTGAAATGTAAAGCGAGCTCTACTAAATGGTACATGATACTAATAACAGAGAATACAATTTGTGACAAATGAAGCATAGACAAAAAACCGTTTGAATTTATTGGACAACCTATTAGTTTTTAATATGTGTCTACAGACGAGATTTCTCTCGAGTGCGCATAAAAAACGACACAGAATTCAGCATAAAGCGATTTACGAACTATCATTTAACATATTTTACTCGCGGGTTAGTATGACGCATTCAGTATATACTTACCTTTACAGATTTTCGGAGATCAAACTCACATTGAGAGATCGTGGACACGGGCCATTAGAATGTTAAATATGAAATGTTCGATTTTCTTAAATACTAAGTTTAAAAATTGATATCTCTGACATTTTACATTGACAATTGTTATTTTTTTTATTGTGAAAGTACATTCTCTTTTAAACGCATATTTTGGTTTGTGAAATACTTTTGAATTTTCATTATTCAAAACATGGTTAACTAAAAAATTTGTATTATTTTCAAATATGAGTTTCGTCGTAGAATCAATGCAGTGCTATTATGCAATGAAAATGAGATACCTAGGCAACCCAAGACCACGGTGGATAGCAATGAGATGAAATATGTGGTGCATTCGGGGACATATCAAACTTCGCATGTATTAGCAGCAAAAAATGACGTTCCTATTCCATCAGCAATGAAAAAAATCATTTGGTACAATGATCGAATAAATATGAAATACTGAAACACAATCCAAAACTAAAACTTCGCCAAAAAAAATCTAATGTCTCTTTGGTGATCCAACACTGGTATTATCCACAACAGTTTCATAAAACCTGGTCAATCAATTACAGTGAATATCTTCCGCAATTAAGTGTACAAAATTATGAAGGCCAATGGTCTTGCAAGACAACGCTCGACCACATTTGCACAAACATCACCGCTCAAACTACAGGAGTTGGACTTGAAAAGTGTCAGTCACCGTATTCACCAGATCTTGCATCAACTGACTACTACTTTTTTCAAGCTTTGTCTACTTCTTGCAAGCAAAAATACTAAAATCTCAACCAGCTGTGAAAATCACATTTCGCGAACTCATCGCATCTCGCTCTCTTCGCTGCGCCGGAATTAACAAACTACCGTTAAAATGAGAAAACTGTGTCGATAGCTTAAGTTTTTATACTTTATTTAATTTTACTCCTTATTGTTTGAGATATTTTTAATCAAAACTTTTATACGAAATTAGGAAATTTATATTTAATTACCTAATATTACATTATATTTACGAACTTTTTAACGAAGAATTATATTGATATCTCTTGATCGTGATCAAAGAAAGTGCACTACTATTTTTTTACAGAAGTTACTACACGACATGTTATAGGTAGTATTTCTACCGAAATAACAAATTTTAGATACTATTAAATGTTATTCTTCAAATCGGGAAAGCAAAATAATTAATAATAATAATGATGATAAATATATACACCCTACAGTACCTATATATAATGGATTTTATTTTATTGTATTTTTATATGGATATGAAGATTTTACATTTCTGTCTGAACTAGCAAAAATCATCCAAATAAAAGTCTAAAAATCATTACCTATATAATCGAATATTAGTATTATAGTAGTTGATTATCTAAAACAATAACATGTAACACGTCGTTATGCGTCTAATTTCTTCATGAATTTCTAATGAGATGATAAACTTCTCTACCATTCATCATAAAATTCAAAGTGTTAATACAAAATCACAATATTTAGAGAATTTTAGACACCCCTGAATATCATTTCCATCACTTGAGCAGATCTCCGCTTCCCGGATATATCTTTAGAATGCCCTATGCGTCATTGTCTTCCTATTGTTTTGGACCTCTTGTTACCCTAGAATAATGTATCCACAACACCATGGATTCGGGACATTGTATCTTGCTTTGTGACAGAACAGAATATAATGGAATAATTATTTCATTTATATCCCTATTATTGTTTTGTGTCTTATAAAAAGACATCAGTCATAGAATTTTATACTACTACTAAGCATTTAATTAAATAAATTATGTTTTCTGCAAACAAAAGTCACAACATAAAATGCAATAACTTTTATACTTATAGAACAACGCTGTATATATCAGAGGTGAAGTCTACTCCATCCCACACAATAAACATATTACCATGTTATATTATAATATATTCACCTCTGTTATAACAAAAATATGTATGTCAATAAATAAATAAATAAAATACAAATTAAATGTATGAACTAAACAGATATACAGAAAGAATCAATTTTATTGAAAAAAAAAATGTTTTGCTATCGAGATTCGAACCTGGACCTTTTCCTATCCGGGGAAATGCGTTACCAGTTACACCACGCCAGCCGAGTAAGTTGACAACAAATTTTTGAAACTATATGCTGTACCTTTTTCAAATTGATACATCTATTATACCATTTTTAAAAACCTTTCTATTGCAACAAATCTTAAAACCTTTGAGTAATATACTCCAGGAGACGCCAGAAAATCAACCAATTTTATTTTTATTTAATTAGGATAAACTTTGACATAACTCATATATTTTTAAGGAGAACACATTATCATTGTGAAGTTGAAGTTTTTTCAGAACATTGTTCTGTGGTATTTTTATACAAATTTAATGTATTAACTAAAAAGATATAATTAAAATCAATATTATCGAAAAAATATTTGTAGTTGCTGCCGGGATTCGAAGTTAGAATTTTCCCTACCCGGAAAATGCGTTGCCAGTTACACCACTGTGTTCTGATAAACTGTAACATTACAATAATAATGTGTTCTCCTTAAAAATATTTTAATTTTTTTAAATAAAATAACCATCATTACCAGGTAAAGATGTTTATTCATTTTAGCGAAAACTGTTAATAATGATTTAATATTCATGTCTTATTTATCAATGTATTATATTAGTTAAATAGTTAATTTTTTTATGTGTTTCTGTATCTTTTATAATTTTACCTAACCATTTCGTTAGTTGTGCGCCCTAATGTCATAATTAAAAACCTTAATGTGTGTATACGTGCGTACGCTTATAGCTAACACATGTCAGATGTATGTAGGACGTGTTTTTTCGGCGACGCCTCGTGATAGATTACTGGCGTTCCACACACGCAGGCCGGCTTTTTACACAATATCCAACCACACACGCTGCACACATGCCCAACCGAGATGTAGCGCCAAAGACGAGAAACCATTCACCAAACAAAACTGCCAAGACAGCTTCCGAGGTGGGCGTGTCGAGCGTCTTCTTAAGCCCCGCCCAGGCTGCCGAGTGATCGCTCGGAAAACTCCGGAAAAACTCGGCCGGAGTCGGGGAAGCCCTCTGCGGGAAAATCGCCTGAAAATATTCAGTTGCACGCTGACTCGCGGCGGGGAACCCACACTCCGCGACATGTTCTGACGATTCGGTGAACGCATATTTACGATCGTTTTGGACAAATTTAATTGAATATTAATTAATAAACTCATTTCCGAAAACATTGAGAACTCTACACTGTCGAGACATTATGAAGCGTTTTTTCAAAGAATAAAAAAAGTTTATTGATATAAGTGTTTGTCCAATGTTTTAAATGACTGACATATTTTAATTACTCGAATAAATTTTTTTATACTTTTAATTGGTTAACGTTTATTAACTATTTATTTTTTCTTGATTAGTTAATTTAAGTGATATTATTTGATGTGAGTTGGTACAATTAATAATTATGAACAAGAAGCACAAGGCATAATCAAACATTAAGGTATGTTATTTAAAATGTAACGACATTTATATTTTATTTAATAATTAATTTAGATATTTTTTTATAATTATATATTATCTTTAATATATTCTTAATGAATATGTTTTAAGTATATAATTATAAACCAATTATATAAATAAACTTTTCTAATATGATTAGCTTTTTATTTAACTACTCGTCTAGCATTTTCATTGTACTGAAATATTAATTATTATTTTAATTCAAGCTTCTTATACTTATGTTAAAATAATAAAAATTATACTCGTGTTGTAAATTGTATTTTATGATTTTTTTATATATATATATATTTTTTAAAACTCTGTGTTATTAATTTTAATGCTTGAACGTTACCTTTGATTAAATCTTTTTTAATAATTAATGATATTTTATAAGAATAAATTAAAAACTCAATACAGCTAAAGCATGGCTTCATCCGACGGAATCACAGACAGAATCCATTAACTGAACGTATCTCAACAAACTCTAAATTCCTAAACAAAAATGGCCAAAGTTGTTTCTCCGTCGGGTGTTGTTGGTCCTTCAATTTTCTTAATTCAAGAATCTGTTTTTAAATTTCAAAAATTATTATATACATATTTATAAAATTATTTCAATAATTAAAATTTTCTAAATATCGTCTGGCATTTAAGCGAGAGTTTATTCATTCTTCACCAGAATGGAAACATTATTGACTAAACAAAAATATTAAATTAAATTTCTTTAAACGATGTTTAATAAAATTTAGTTCATGTTTGTTCAATGGCTATTATTTACAATGGTATAATCATAGTTCTTAATATTTTTTTTGTGAATGCTTTTTTTAAATATGGTAAATAAAACAAAATAATCATGTCTGTAGACAAGTAATCTATCAATGTTATAAAACCTTTATTTATATAGGAGAATAACTTTCCAATGTGTCACTTTTAAGAATCATATTTCTTTGATATTATCTCAAGAAATAAATAATATTTTTAATAACTTCATTACAATATAAAGTACAATATAATTAGATAAACTATTATCACATTGATTTTAAAATCTTGTTTTAATGCTTATCGATTAAGTACTAGTTTATATTTATTAATATACAATTGTTTTAATAAAAAGGCGATCGTAATGACTTTGAATGAAGATTATTTTTATGTGAAACGATATCGTCGAAAACATGTAACGTAAAAATTTCAACACTAAGAAAGAAATCTTGTAAAAAAATACCCCTAGCGAGGAGGGTATTGCGTGAATACCTTAAAAAATAGCCCTATTGAACCATAATGTAATATGATATTGCAAAAGGTTTCGACCCCATATTTCACGAACTTTCAGGAACCTTTCATGAAAATCTTCATAATACAATTACCCAAGCGATTCGTTATAATGTAAAGAAAATTTGAGTAATGTTCAAATTTTACAAAAAATCAAATTAATTATATACTTTTTATGGGTTAAAATTAAACTCTAAAATTTTTCTTCCATTAAATTAAAACAATACGAAAAAAAGTCTATATTTCATCAACAATTTTTTTTATTAAACTTTTAAAAGATTTCAATACATATATACGTTTTTAAATTTTATTTGAACTATTTTATTCAACCAGCTAAGTTTTTATTAAATAACAGTCGTAATAATTCAATTTTTTTAAATAAATTAATATTTTAGAAAATATGCTATTTTATATATTAGAACTTATATAATCGAAACAATTTCAATAAAATAATCATGAATAGAGGCATTCGAATATCTACCAGGTTGATTACTTCCATCTTTGCGTTAGTCGGCATATATAATATTAATTATATTTTAATTTTTGTAAATACGTTATCTTAATAATATTATACCTATCTTTATAAACGATGAAGGTACATACAATAAATAAATAGTATTATTAAAAAATTATAAAACAATTATTTTTTCACAAGGCAATATATATTTCATAGTAATCTAATAAACCAAAACTCACGATCAGATGGAACAGGAAGAAACTGTGATTAAAAATTTCCATTAAAAATAATAATCATATTTATAATATTTGTAATCTAGTATGAAAACACAAAAGCTTTAGTCAAAGTTTTAATTAAGATCTTAAGGATGGGTAACTCAAAAACTTTTTAAAATAAATTAAAGTCCTCAGTATTAAACAATGATATGAACAGACCATCACAAGTCGCGTCATATACGACAACTTGACAAAACTTAAATCAGCATAAATTTGGATGAGATATTATTTTTAATTAGCATCCAAGACGTACAGCAATATAATATACAAAATTAAAAACAAAATTCCTAAAAATTTGGCATGCTATTCGATAAAATACTTTCACAAAATTGTATTTACATTTTTTATTTGTACGCAGGTAAAACCAATTTTACACAGTGCTGATATCATATTGTAATATATTGTATAATTATACAAATATGAGCCTTGCAAATCTAATGGATGATGTCTTTGGAAATATGGTAAAAAAACTGTTATACTTTTAGCGATTCGTTTGCATAATACTAATTATGAAATGATTTAACCATATGAATTATGATATATTGATAAAAGTTTGACAAGACTTATACCATATTGATAAAATATTGACAATAATTATACCATATTGATAAAAGACTAACAAGAATTATACCATATTGATAAAAGATTAAAAAGAATTATACCATATTGATAAAAGACTGACAAGAATTATACCATATCGAGCTGATAAAAATGCACAATTTAAAGAAAAATTATATGTACATTATATTACAATTAACTTATTGTACCTATATTAACAAGGAATGGGATTGTACAAAAGTTGTGCATTATCTTTTTTTATTTTAATTTGAAAGCATCTTGTGCCATAAAAATCTGATAATCTTTTAGCGGCTGGGAACAAACCTTCAAAGTTAATATTATTAGGCGAGCTAGCCATTCAGATAGGTAGCCGATCTTATTTAATAAGTACTATTTTACTTTACTTACTAAATAAAATGGCAAGAAATCTTTGAATATAATCTTAGAACAAATAATAATGTTTTAAATATTGTAAATGTAGCAAACTTGTCAAAAATTTATTCGTAAGTGATGTGTAACTCAAATGTAAAAAAAGTTATTATAAATCACTTATTTTGATCGCTTTATTTTTCATGTGAAATAGAACGATCATAACGAATCATAATCAATGAACGGATACTCGCATCGCTAAACTCCCACACCGCGCGCACGCCGACCCAGCACTGCCGCCGCCGTCCGATTCGCCCGCGTAATGGTTCTCATGATAACCTCACGTTAGTTAATAGTCGGACTGGGAAACAGTTCAAAATAATTAACGTTCGGCCGCACACGTCGTAAATTTTCAACCCTTATCATTCCATCTGTAGGTGAGAGGGATGCGTGGTGGCCATGCATTCATATCTGAATTCGGGACGCAAATATATTCTGCATTTATCATCACCATTATGAGCGCGTTGGATAAACAACTAAATTACTATAAACTGAGTTCACTGATAAATGGTTACTACTTACATGGTAATGTGAATTGTTTCAAAGGTACTTTACCACAAATCTACTTAAGATTTGTGATTTTGCGTGATTTATTGATACCATAAAATACAGATATATTTATTTAACTATACTCGTATTTCACCGATCACGGTTTCATTTGTACATTTTTCATCATCGTTATTCGCTTTCATTACGTACTGTCAGATCTAAGCAGATGTTTATAGTTTATCCCTTTTACTTTCGTCTGTCTTTTGCAATCGTGTCTCTCTTTAATCGACAAGCGCCATTTCTCTTATACTCCCGGTATTACTGTGAAGAAAAATTATTTTTCGGGCATTCGTATTACACCAAACGATTACAATTGAAACTGGATATTCCGGTTAGAAGTGGTACCGCATTTAATAAATCACTCATATCGTCGATCCTTAATCTTCTTCTTAGTCCTTCCTGCCTCTGATGGAAACCCATTAGAGTTGCTTGAATCCTTGACTGTAGTTCTTTTAGCGAAAATCCATTCACAATATTTTCATAGCTATCCATATCTAAAAAAGCAATATTTTTATCCAATAATTTTTATTTTTATTTAAAAGCATGTGTAGTTGTCTCAATTTCAATATTTATTTCAACTATGATAAACACTTTTGTTTATTCATAATAATTCTCTTTATATAGTACAAAAGTAATTAGGAAGCTCATTAATTGACGTCTAAAAGTGATTCGAACGTAGTCTCTCGACTATTCTGTGCCGGGGCATTTATATCCCAATGGCTTCAGTATCCAATCCACTCCAGCAACTGTCTCATGAACATGTTCCTAGGTCATCATCTTTCTATTCACCTACATATATACATATTTAATACTAATAATTCATCATCATATCGTAGATGTTATTAGTAAATTATACGCAAATATACATTTTTATCTTTGAAGCACAGGAATGCAAGCAGTCAAACGTCTGATGATATTTTATCGACACAGGTACCTAAACTAGTAATTGTATTATTTTAATTTTTTATATAGTGTTTGTCAATATTTTAGATTATCATATATTAAATTTAAAATATGGCATCCCAGTTATTAACATGTATTGATTCACATTCAAGAAACATTACTTTATAGAATATACATAAATATAAATACGTATTTATTTTTCAAAAAATTAAAAATAATAAAAAGACGATTGACTTATATTATATTGTATATAATTCATTTATTAAGCCGTTCTTTATTATATTTTACGCATCATCTCTCACTTTTGTAATTATTATAGTAAAAATAATATATGATGCTGATTGAAGTATAATACTTACCCAATTAATAAAATAATCGACAAAAAATGGTTATCAAATGAGAACGTTCGTTGCAATTTATATTTTGATAATGCAATGTTTACGAGGGTTAAACGTCGGCTGACGGTTTTACAAGTGGCAGTCTAGCTAGACTTTTGTAGAAACTTCAATTATAAAGCTTTTATAACTGTTAAAAAGCTCACTCTTTAATACCATACGAAAATGCACGGCACGATGAACAAGTCGCAACGTTTCAATTTTCAGGCAAAATGTTCTGCAGTTAAAGTTTTTGATGAGCACCAAACATTAACAAGTAGGTGTAGGAAATAGAAGGAATTCTGCGCATGTAGATAGCGATAGAATACGGTGAATTAAAATGGAAATTTTAAATTAAACCAGTTAGCGCAAAGTCGATACATTAGAAAATTATATAATTTTTAAACCTATTTATTCGGTCATCGATATCTTATTGGAGTTTCATCTCCACTTTAAATACGTTGCTTGATTCCGAGAGTTGATCCAGTTTTTTTAAATTCGATTTGATGATATCCGACAATTTTTTCATGAAAAACTATAATAAACATTACAATTTTTATTTGCATATTTTATAAAAAAATTCTAATAATATATCTGCTGATGTTACATTACAAATATATATTTTTTTAAATAAACTTACATCGCACACATATTATCATTATTTTTTTTTAATTTTTAAGGTTTAGATCATCTAGTAAATTTTTTTTTTCACGTTATAGTTAATTAATAAAAATTATAGTTTTAATTTTCTGATATTGTTTATATTATACTTGTACCTAACTGTAGTAACTTTGTTAAACGATCTTATTAAATTAATTGTTAAGCAGTAAAATATACACACACATCGTACATAATGTAAATTTTTCAAAATGTAAAAGGTGATAGGTTTTAAAAATGGAATGAGAGATATATCAATTTGAAAGAGCTGCAGCATATACATTTGAAAATTTGTCGATAACTTACTAAGTTGACGTGATGTAATGGTTAGCGCAATCCCTGGATAGGAAAAGTTCCTGGTTCGAATCCCGGTGGTAATGATTTATTTTTTCAATAAGTTAATTGTATCTGTATATCTTTCTAATTAATACATTTAATATGTAAAAAAATGTTCACAATTTAGCATATAAAAGCACGCAAAAACTTGTATGCTTACCTATTTGCTAAATAATATGCGAATATAATTTGTATCAAGAATCGCATAGGGGCTGTAACTCTTTATTAGAAAATTGTGTAATTATTTTATTTTTGTATCGTATGTACGATACAATAATATATATACGTATGACGAGGAAAGCCTTTTAAAAAGTAAATCGAATTAAATTAAGCATCCTACAATATACAAGTACGAGTATAACAACAGACTACAAAATATTTTTTTGTAAAAATAACATATTTATTACAAAAACACTGTCCATAAAATTTTGTATTTTTAAAATAAATATATATAAATCCAGACCGTAAAATATATCAAATCATAGCCAGATGAATTAAACCACATATCATAATACTCGTCGCGGTCATTGGTAATACTGCTGTAAAATATTGTAGTTAGTACAAAAAATTAACACAATTTTATCTGGAAATTAATATAGATATGCGTGATAAAAAAATTTGATGAGTTATATTAAAGTATTTTTAAATTTTCTACAACTTATATTCTCAATCTATAGATCTGTGAATATTTTATAAAGAAATCAGAACCAATAGATTTTGTGAAAGATTCTATACAGAAAGATACAAGATAAAAATATGAGATTATCATAACAATATATTATCCTTCAATTAATAATTAAAAAACTGTACATATTTAATATTTTTAATGCCTAATGGATATAAAAAATAATAAGTAACAGTTTTTTTCAGTACTTAACATACATTTATGTAAAAAGGCACATGACTAAAAATTTTTAAAAAGTCTACATAATCGGTATAAAAAACTAAATTATTACTGATAAAAAAAAACTTTAAAATTATTGTTTTTATTTTTTATCGCAAAATATTGATTTATTTAGAAAGACTCACAGTCTTATTTAAATAATCTATATAAAGCTGGCAAGTTAATTAAATATCATTTAACCCTTTATAAAATAAAATAAATGTATAGGTAAGTTTTATTATTTACTACCCGGGAAAAACTATTACACCGAAATTTTATTGTTTGGCCTTACAAAACAATTTCTGCGTAAATTTCCCAAAAATAATAGATTTCTCTTATTATATAATAACTGTTATCTTAAATTACCGAATTTCTGAAAAAAATACTTTATCGCCGATAAAAATATGTTATAGTGTACTAATAAATTATGTATCTTTTCTAAAATCGTAATATAATTTTTTTATTGTGTTCAAAAACCTATCGCAGGCAGTAAACCTGTAGAAAGTAATGAATTATTGAAAGAGATTGATATCTCTGCGACGTACCTACAACACAATAGTGGTTAATAATTATAGGAAAATATATTCACTTATAGATATTTCAACCTGAATAACGAGTTTCTGGACTCTACCCAGCTCGCTAATAATAAGTAAAAATTATTCAATCATTGCCAATTCATCGTCAAAAGTTAAATTACTCATTGAACAATCGAATTAATTTTCATGAATTTTTAAGCTTTTATGAATGACTTTATCCTGAAATAGATTGACTCTAGATTGTAACCTTAAGCGTATAACCTAAAAGTTGAAATGCTCTAGTAGTTTAATGAAAGTAGCAGTAGGTACATAACAATATTTTAATAACGTGTATTAATGCATATATCTATATTTTTAATTATTGTAGTTGTTGAACTGATGATGCTAAAATAATACCAAGAGTTTTTTTTGAAAACTTTCCATTAAATACGTTTAAAACATTTTAAAATTAATCTTAAGTATTTAAATTACATGAAGATCTGGATTAAAATGGCGTCGACTTTAGGATGTTACAGACATGTTTATAATATTATACCATAACAACCATGTAACCTATTTGAATTATATAAATTACTTTCATTTGTAAGGAGAACACAGTAGTATTGTTAAGTTGCAATTTTTTTAAAGAAAATAGTTCTGTGGTATATTAATACAAATAAGATGTATCAACTAGAAAGATATACAGAAAAAAACAATTTATCGATAAAATATTTTGGTTACTACCGGGATTCTAGCCTGGATTTTTATTATCCGGGAAATGCATTATTCGATTTTTTCTTCAATGTTTTCTTCTCTGAAAATGTATATATTCATTCATTATAAAATATATTGACGAATTGGGTGCTGCACACATTACCCAATTACACTAAAGTAAACAAATTTTTAATTCTTGGAAAAAACGTCTTGTATTCTGGAATGTTTATATTGATACAATTAAATATTAAAACGATTCAGTTAAAGAAAACAATATTTTAATTCGCTACTTAAATTTATTTACGCTGTCATTACCACAAAACACATATAAACCGACACACTCTGATTTCATGTAATATTTAAGCCAATACTTAATATAATACCAACACTAACAATATAACGTCGTATCAGTGACATCTTCCCTAAAGTTAGACCCTCAGTAGGTATCCAAAACGTCATGCAGAGAGGTCGGATACACAGCGAAATAGACTAAAAATCTATACATAAAATATTAATATTTAATATGTAATAATAATATAATATTTCATATGTAATAATAATAATTTAATATTTAATATAAATATGAATATATTCTAGTAATAATATTTTCAAAGAATATGGTTTGCAAACCATTCAATTTACACAATTCCTGAATATTTTCGTCCTCCGAGATATCTTCCCTTCTCAAGGCAGCGATACTTTTTAACAGGCTAATTTAATAAACCCTTTAATTTGGTGCATGGGGGAGAGAATGAGAATTGAGTTTGTGTTCATAGTTATGTTAAGGGGCTGTAATATTATCTTAAGCGAGGACCGACTACAATTGCGGTAATGTTCTTCCCGCTCTTCTCCTGTTGTTTCCATTTTCTCCCTTGTTTCCCATCTCAGTCTACAGGGAAATTCACATCAAATTATTATGTACTAGTTTATTATTGTACTTAAATTAAATAATTGTTATTATTAACGCGTGGATTTTCACAGCTTATTGATTAAGCTTTGTGCACTATTTAAAGTAATCTCAGGATCGTAGATGATTTGTGACTAAAGGAATAAAATCTTTAACATTAATTCATGTTACACATGAATACTATTCAATTTCACTTAATATGTTTGTTGCGTTGCGGAGTAAAACTGTCACCTCAAACGTAAATAAAGCCTTAATATTTTATTAAAATAAAATATAATAATAATAAATAATAAATTATTTAATATTATCCATAAATAAAACTACGGTTTTTGAATACGCGAATCATTGAAATAATTATATTTTTGTCGACACGACGAAATTCGGATTGTTTACTATTTAAATGCCGACCAGAAATGCTTGCGGGCAAGAAGCGAGCGAATCATTGGTGAGAAAATATATATTATATTTAGAAAAAAACTATAGCAGTAAAATTAGTTTAAAATATTATATTATTTTGGATCAAATCTATTTTTTTAATCATCAAAATATATGACAGGTTGTTAGCTTCAAGACTTATTATATATCAACTACCTTTGACTTGAGATGACGATTTTTGCAAAACATTATTAATCATTCGAAGTGCACTTGTCTCCTTGAACTCGCTCTTATCAACACAGCACTCAGTTTTTAATGTCGACAATTATATAATATCTTTTATCTCGTTGTAGAAAGTAACACACCACTTTCTGTTTCCGTTTCATGTCAAAGTTTTTTCCTACCCTTTAAAACCTTTTTTCTGGAATATTTATAGCGAGCGGGGTGTATCGTCCCGCAAAAAGGGTTTAATTTGATTTGTGTTTATACTATTATTAATGTTTTGTAATTTTATTATTAAATTGTTTCGTTTTAAAGCAAATTTGGGCTTTTTTATCTGTTTGCGTGGGAATAATAGCACGTAAGCTTATTTTATAACATAACGAATAATATACATAGTTTGTAGATAATATTATAGATTTTTTTGTTAAAAAATTTATATACCTAAAAATAATCACATGATTAATTATGAAATATGCATGGTATTATTTTTCAACGATGGAGTTGGTACTTAATAATAATGTTTTATCACAACACAAGAAAATGATTAATTTAAGAGACAACATAACTTCAAAAATATATTTTTACAACAAACTGTCGTGTAATTTTGAACATGACACAATTATATTTATTTGGGTTTTTTATTATTTTAAATATAATAGATAAGTTTATATTAACTATAATACTATTAAAGAAACAAATCTTAAATAAATTCTTGCGTAAATAATCTTCTGCGTAAGACTTTCTGTTAATATAGCATTGTAAATTATCTCTGGCTGATGTTCGAAATATTATTATGAAATATTTTAAAATCGTGCTGACAGTATTGCTCTCAGCATGATCATGCCTCAATTTTATAAATGCCTTGGAAAAAGGAAAAAAACATACATATTGTGATTTAATAAAATTTTAATGAGATCAAAATTACATGATTTCAGTTACGTAAGTCGAGTCGCACAGCGGCAGTGTGGTATATCTGCAAAGTGATCAAATGGAAACAGACACAAGGGATTGTACCTTTATTTACTAAAAACAAATAATGTATTAACATCATTATAAATATGTAATTACGATATATTATTAATAAAAACTACTACAACGGAAACGGCATTTGAAAATCCGTATTTTTATTTTTAAAAAATATATATTTTATCACGTACGTTGACCGGGCATCCTTTCCATGCCATGAATAGAACGCCAAGACCCCGAACTCCACGCCACCGGAATCGGCACTTACAATTTTTGGATTCTCACCGGGTAACGCTCATGGACCACGTTATGAGAGTCACTTTGTCTCAAATGTGTTCACTATTAAAAATTATAATTAATAATAGTAAGTTTTACAAACTACCCACGCTTCTCGCACTTGACATACACAGTTTTACCCAGTATCGTTGTTTCACTTCATCATCTATTTTCTTAGACAATATCTCTTCTTCGATGACTTCTTGCACACCAGAGACCCTTAAGATCTGATCTGGAGGTGACCAGCATGGATCACCTCTACAAAGCAGTCACAGAATATTTTCCATCAACAACGCCGTCATCAAGGATTTTTTTCCAAGATTTAAGAACGTCGCTAATTTCACAAAAATAGAGCCAAAGACGCCCTGAATCTCATCACGTCCCTCACAAACCTTACTCTCCTTTTCATCATTTTTCTTCTCATTTTGGCAAGCACCCTTTTGACTTCACGAGTGGCGATTTTCTCCAAAAACATAAATAACAGTCCTCCTATTATGCCTTGCACCATAGATTATCTGCCAAACAGCGGGCTTCTCATTGACTGACGGGACTATGGTGGGCTCCACACTCAGCGCGACCTTTATCATTTTATTGCTTCACACACGGAAACGCATGCATCGCCAACGTCATAATATACTACGTTTTATATCATGCAAGTATGGGTTCTTGTAGCCGTGGATGAGATTTTTGTTATCGATCTCTGAGTTATGGATTTTGATGGCATGTAATTCTTTGGAGACAACTCTCGGCTTTCGTGGTTACACCATATCTTAAAGGTTCGCCGTCTCGTGCCTCACTTTACGCATGTTGTATGTTATACATCAAATTTCAGTCCATTGACCAGTTATGTTCCGTTTGTCGGTTGGGTTAATTTTAATCTCCCCAGCAGCGGTTAAAACGGAAGAAATGTTAGCAATTTATTGCAATTAAATTGCTGTAAGTGTCTACAGTTATAAGACGTTTTGGCGCTATAGTCTTGCTATCAAATCGAACTAATCTTATGTTGATCTCTGAATTTATTTCCAGTTTAAAATTTTGACAAATCTACACAGTACTAAAATTTACCTCAAACGAAGCTGAAATGTATCTCACCGTGTCTCATTCCGCGAACACGGATCATTAAGTATGTTATGAAGAGACTATAAATTAATTAGAAATTATATTTTTTAAATGCATTTGAAAGGGTGCTGCTGGCATGGAAAAAACTTAACCATGCGATAAACATATTAACTAACATATTCGCTTATTTTGCATTACTATTACTCCCTAGAACAAGTCTGAGCAAAGGCTTTCCATCATATTAAAAATGAGGTGGGAGGGCGGTTTATGTTTCCAGTTTCATGTTTTTCATTCATCAAAGTATGCATTGCGACAAAACAACTATTTATTTTGTTATCCTACTTTCCTCGCTTTAATTAAATGTCGCTCAGTTCAGAACTATATTAAAATTAGAAAGCATTTAATTATGTAGAATATGATCAATTTATTCATTTAATTATAAGAAAACTCTATTTGAATTTTATAATAATTTTTATTTTTAGTTATTACATTTAAAACAACTAAATACCTGCAAATTAAATACATATTGAAGCCACACCCATAATTCAACATCATTATTATTAGGGAGTGCATACTTATATTGATGACAAAAAATGTTTTATGTGTATACTTAATTATTTTTCAAAAAATACCAATGTTGAGTTAGTTTAACTTAAAATAAAAATATGTTATTCTTAATAATAACTAAAATATTATTGTTAAGTTAATAATTGCCTTAGCTCACATTTAAATGTTAAAATAAGCTAATGCTTAACATCTTACTGTGCAAAGTGTATATATTTATTGCTATTAAACTTACGTAAGAAGAGAAATAAAATGAATTAAAAATATTTTTAAACACCAGTTTTATTAAATTAGAAATATTTTATAAATTATTTTACAGGTTACCTAAATTTTGTAAAAGTATTTTAAAAAGATTAAAAGGAGAAAACAGCTGAAAAAATGATAAACAGCACATCATTACATAAATAATTAAAATTTTCTGTTAATTACTAATATTTTTGAATTTATTTGTTAGCTTGTGCCGTTAATCATTGGAATGTTTAATTAACCAAGATATAAATTGGCTTTGGTGTTAGACGTGTTCTTTTTGGCTGTTGACCTTGTCATTTCTTGTTCATTTACGCAAGAATATAATTATTAAAATTCTTTCCTACTCACAAAATATTTTTTTTCTACTATTTCAAAAACCCGATTTTACCTTTTTAATTTATTATCTCTTTACTCATTGCCAAGAATTAAAATACCAGTGGTGCTGGCTATCACACTATTTCTGTATTTATGATTCTTTAACACTTAGGTGTTTTGAAAATGATTGATGAACAAAAAATAAATTTTGTGTTTTTTATAAAATTATTGTGACACTAACGATTTTTAAAACTCGATAAATATTTTCGTTTCAGCTTAAAATTTGTTGTCAAATTAAAGGCTGCACAATGAAATACGATAGTAACTGAGCAATAAGATCGATTTGTACTTTTCTCATTCGATTAATTGTGTTATATGTAAAATACGATTATACGTAACAATAATATTATTCTTCGATTATATCGTCTCGATAATATCTAAAAAACGTGAAACTAGTACTAAAATAAGAAAAGTAAAAATATAATCACCTTGTTCCGTTGCCGTAATACGTGGCAAAGAAAAATGAATTTTACTTCCCATTCATAATTTTATTTTTGTCCGCTTATTAATTGTCTGTTCCTGTTGGCGTAGTGCCCCGGACGTGTCTGTGCCGGATGAGATGCTATCACCCCTTAACATTATACCCTCAGCGGGGAGGCTCGTTTAACTGCTCGGTTAAGGGCATCCCCTATTAATGTGATAGGACTTCAGTACACCAGTGAAAGGTACATCATGTTATGAAAAACGGCAATCACTCGAAACACTGAGATTTGTTGTGACCATGTCATGTCACGTGTAGAAGTGTGACAAAAAATTGGAAATACAACAAAAATCAATTAAAACTAAAAGTGAATGAAAATGAAAACTCATGACGTATGACATTTTACTTTTTAAAACCTGTATAAATTTATCTACCTAATTTAATCTCTCCTAAAGGCAGAAATCAATGACACTCACTGCAATAATACTGATTTAATTCAATTAACGATCTTGTTTAATTTTAATGTGAAATTATTTTTAAAATCGTTTTATAGAATCGAAAACAATTTTTCCTCTTCTGTAACCAAATTCTTACTACGAGAATCTGCGTATTTCGTTAATTGTATTAAAAAAATTAACAATTTAATTACATACAATTCTGAATACTAAGATCAGTAATATCAATTAGTTATTTTATTTAACTTATATCAAAAAAGTTATAAAAAATATTTTCCATTTACTAATTTAAATGCTGGTTGAATTTAATAAAATAGTATTTAAATACTTTTTCAAACACGAGACTAAGCCAACAAACGCTTAGAACGGTCAATAGTCTGATTAGTCCAATCTTCGAAGTCTTCGAAGCGAAACTTTGCTTTTAGCTGTTATGCCGAACTCGATCAAGTATTAAAATTAAAAATTAAACGGATATCTGAAGCATTACTCAAGTCAAATGAAGTATATTTTATGAAACAATAAAATATTTTTTGACTAATCGCAAACCTCGTGGACAATACATTCCTTTAAATCTAATTACATGTTTAGAATTTTGTTTCTCATCATTTGTTGATTAGCGTCTTTTACCTAATGCATGTTAACAGTTGATTAAAAAATAAGTATTTTAACCTTTCTTCTGCGGTGATATAAACTCGGTTAACATTGCCTCTAATTATGTGAATATCTCTGTAAATATACTAAATACAGAGTTCATATTTTTGGTGTTCCTTTGTATAAGTATTTATGCAACAAAAAAAAAAATTCTCAATGAACCTGACGTGAATTTATCAATACGTGTATGTGTACATGCGGAGTGGTGCGAAAGGCGTAGTGCGCGAAGCACGGGGTATCGGATGCCGATCGTCACATTAGTGGCAGAGTGTGCGCTGGCCGAGTTAAACGTGTATTATGCGTTTTTATGCTGTTATTCGTCATGATCAATGTTTTTTCTCATTTTACATAATAATTTATGTATATATATTTCAACTATTATTTTAACGATTAATATATGTAATAAATGTAAAATATTCTTATTTATTCGACTTAAAAATCGCAAGAGTCTACACTGAGTTTATAGCACCGGACTGCGTGTTTTTATTTTAGCACTGTAAGGAAAAGGTTAATGGCCCGTGTCCCGTATCCACGAACGAAAAATTTGTGACATTTTTGAGTCGTGACAATATTTGAGACACAAATTATGCTTCACGAGATTCTTTGAAGACAACTCTCAAATTTCGTAGTTCACGATGTAGATGTAAAATATCAGAGATTCGCACTTGTTGCACGTCAAATATCAATCCATTGACCATTGATGTTTCGTTCGTCAGATGGGCGAATTTTTATGTCCCGTAGTTAAAATTAAATAAATGTTAGTAATTTAAAGTCTCTGTATTTCTAACTTTCAGAATAAATATTTGTTGGTATCTATGGTTCTAGGTGATGTTTGTGCGCACGTATCGAGCTAGCTGTCAAATCGAAAGTCATGTACATGGGTTTGAGTTTTAGTATCTTTCTACCAATTTCAAACTGATCTCTGAGTTTACCTACATGGTATAGAGATTAATCTCAACTAAATTTCTGAAATTTGTCTCATAGTAGACACGGGTCATAATATTTCGGAAGATGATCAGTTTTGTAAATAGATAATATTATACCACTCTATACAACTCTCTTAACTATCTTAAATTATCTTTCGCTACTTATCTTATTCTTGCTCATGCTCCCTTGAATTTTATTTTATTACAATTTAACTTGTAATCTCTTGAATTTTATTTTAGATTAATAATTATATAATTCTTATGCACAAGGAGAAGATTAAACGAGAACTTCTAAATTAACTAAATACATTTTTGATTTTTTAGTTCCATTAAATTTGGGTGTATAGTTAATTCCAATCACATTACTGTATTCGGGAGATATGAAGATACAACCTTAATTTAACGTTTTACCTATACCAACGCAAAGTGAATTTTAAACAAGCCTCTACGATGTTTTTTGTTATCAAAATAGTGTGAATTTCTGAATTCCTGATAAGCTAATGAAAACGTGTATGGTATATCAACAAAATTACGGGACCGATTCTGAATATAATATTGAGGAAAAAGATTGTTCGCTCCACGGAATATCTAAAATAAAAGCCAGGAATGAAATATATCCACACATTTCAAAAATCTTGATAAAATTACAAATATGTAATGTTTTCTTTATTAGTTCATCATACATCGTGAAAGAAAAAATGTAACTTTGCTTAAAATTTTTAAAATACCTATATATTCATTTACGAGTTAACCGGTAGACTCTGGAAGTGTCCATAAATTTAAATATTTTGGGAGATACCTACTTTTATAAACAATAAAAAATTCATCAACACTATAAATACAAAGTTTTGAAATGTCAAAATTAACATAATTAATTAATAAAAACTGTCAAAAATTACTATTTATTTAATTATTTTGAAGTTGTCGTGTCTGGCATTTGAGTGGACAAAAAATTTAATAAGATATATAATACCTCTAATTTTCATTTTCATGATAACGTGATCCTAAATGTAAATATGGATGTAGTTCCGAATTCGTAAACACACTTTTGACGCATCTTTTCAAATCAGCCGCGACCACTGTTATTGACACATTCCACTTCCAAATTCCCATCCATACGTTTCCTCGTGCTCTTCTTTTCAATTCTAAATGTAACCTTGACGCCAGCAGACGTCAACTTGACCGATATTTGTGTTCGATCTCGACATCGCGATAGCATTCGCGGTGTGGACCTTTCAGCTCCAGTGCACCAGTACTGTATTTTGTGATATTGTGTTTGATCACGTATTGTTTTTTGTGTGTGCCGTGGGTGAACTTGTGATATCGCCGTCTTCAATTCGGAAGCGGAGATCGGCTCATCCGCATGCCATTTTGTGTAATCTCGACGGCAATTGCAGGGATTACCGAGGCGTCGTTTACAAGGTAAGGCGACCTGTCCTTCCGAATCGCGATTCCCGAGATTACTGGTCCTTCGACTAGAACCCCTATTCTTTCACCGACCTCATTCTGTACCACGTTTCCCTACTTCCCTCCCCTATCTATCTTGCAGTGATTCCGATTTACGACCGGAATTAGCTAAGTCTATTCCGCGGGACGTGTAACCCGAAGATTGCACAATTCAGATGTAATATATAACACATGAAGCCTGCACATGGAAGAGTTCTCACCATGTGCATACTGAATTTCTACAAACCAGATGGGAAACGTAGCATTGGGAGACTGCAATTCCATTACCTGGATGGGATCCGGAGGAACCTGGATGTTTTTGAAATAGAAAATCAAATCTCGCCTCTTTGAGACCTCCATAATATACCTTGGTCTGTAAAGCTATGATCCAATCAAATTAGAAATAGCCTGCACCTGCTATTATCCAGATTTGCAATCTGTAAAATACTTCCACGTTAGTGAATTTTCTTCCATAGACGCTTTGTTAATTTCGATATAATATGTAGAAGTAGGAAAGGGTTAACACACATGCACCTATAATATGTATATATTGATATAAATCAACAATACTATCGCAAACAAACACATACTACATACATACTTGCAAACATACCACTAAAATTTATACATAGGTACATATAAATTTGAATGCTTTATTAAATAGATTTTGATTTAAATGACTACATCATATATTATATTTAAGTTATGAGTAACGATATTAATATTATAAATAAGAACATTATAGCGACTTTTCGTTAAAAGTTTTACCATTAAAAATTGTTATTTGATCTTACGGGTATGATTTTGTGAAATGGTGCATTTTTTAATAAAGTCTCTGATGTACTATTCCTTACGACGGAGGGCAAAGAGTTCCACACTTTTAGGCCTGCTACTACAAATGCTTGTTTACTAAACATAGACTTCTGGCAACGGCTGGTCGGTTCTACAATCCTTTCTGCGGCTGATCTGAGAGTTCGACGTCTACCATTGAAGTTGACTGGGATTCGGAAGTTCTTCAATATACACCTGTTAGAATGCAAAATTACCCAAGATAATATTTTGTTCAAGGATACAAAAACAGTTGAAAAACAAAACTTAGTTGAAGTAAGGGACGGAGGGTAATAAAACCAAGTAAAACCAAGTAAGTCACGTAGGCAAATGCACCTTAAGGGGTGCATCACCTTAGGCGGGCCAGTCTAGACAGAACCACAGCCGGGAGAACTGGCTCCATAAAGGACGAGATTTTATTTTCAATTAGAAAATAGAATCAATGTCGTCTCTAAAAGTATCAAGCAAGCGCTTTATAGATTGTGATTTCGGGGAAAATTTAAACTTTGCATCTCGAGTTTAAGCTTAGACTATGATATTCTCTGCGTTTAATCGTTTGTGTGAAAGCACTCAAGTTTCATGATCCTATCAAGTCAGGGTCTCGCTGGATCTAGAAAAAGTTGATAAATATAATTTGTTGTAGCGAGAACAGACTGTCGCTATTACATAAGAACATCGCGTCCAGAGTCCCAGTTTGCCTGGATAATTGGGCATCGTCTTGTGGTCAATTAAGCTTGAACTCCATCACCCTACGCTGGCACCACAAGGAGCTGACCACACTTCATGTCCAGGATCCAGGACCATCCTAAGAGGTAATCCCTTACGCGAGGGACCTGAATAATCTACATCAGACAAGCATCAACATAGACAATTTGGCAGAGAACTTAATGCTGGCATGATGAACACAAATATTTAATGTTAATTTAATTGAAATTATTTTTGAATAGCCTTATCAATAAGTATTAAAGTAAAATGCTCATTTTCCACTTTTAACACATGCAAATAATAAACTTCCTTATAAGAAAAACATTATTTCATTTCATAACCATTTGACTTGTCAATATTTAAAAAAGAACCAGTTAGACTAGATGCCTCCCCCCTGAACATGAAGCTGAGGCAGAAAGAAAAAATAACCTAACACACCACAACTTAAATTCAATTCTTTCAGGGAAATCGAGTTAATATAGTTAACGCTAAAGGGATGATATGTGAGTGAATTTAAGAGTTCCATGTATAATCTGTGCTGCTGCGTTCAGAATAAATTTTAATCTATCCATGACATACGTTTACACTATTTTTATTGTAATGGTTTTAGACTGAAAGAAATAAAAGATGAATATAATTAAAATCATTTGAAAGGGGTTGAAAAATTAGTTTTCCCAACCTAAAATGAACAACATATTTTTCTATACATTTCAAACGACGAAGCTCAATTATTGTCCCTAAAGGGAACACATTCATATATTTTAACTACAGATAAAATTTCTGCAAATGAGAGAAACATGCGGAAAATTTCACCTCTAAACATTTACCGTATTTTTACTGACTTTGAATTGAACGGCCTCCTGTGGTACCGCTGCTTTGGGACTTACGTATTTTAATTCCATAAAATTCCTTTCAAAATATTAAAAATACTCAACTATACTTTTTGCACTTTTGTGGTTGCTTTATTACAGAGGGATGAGAACAATAAAACATGAAAAGTATTTTTATCATTACCATCTTTGACACTCATATTATTTTTGTACTATTATGGAAATAAGTAAGTATTATAGATACTGATAAAAATTTATAATTTAATCTATTTGCCATACCTGCATGCCTAAATTAAATACTTTTAAGGAAATAGTTTTATAAATATGAATTAAATATATTAATTAGAAAGATATACATATAAA
The DNA here is from genome assembly GCA_031772225.1 of Eubasilissa splendida. NCBI lineage: Eukaryota > Metazoa > Arthropoda > Insecta > Trichoptera > Phryganeidae > Eubasilissa > Eubasilissa splendida. The sequence goes on along the minus strand of CM062848.1, from coordinate 19,545,056 downwards.
ATCAATTTTATCGAAAAATCTGTTTTGGGAGATCCAAGTTCGAATCCCGGTGGTGCAACAACAATCAATTTTTCGATAAAATTGATTTTATATGTATATATTTCTAATTAATATATTTAATTAATATTTAAAATATCACAGACCTATGTTCTGAATAATTATAACTTCACAATAAAAATGTGTTCTCCTGATAAATTGTTTTATATTCACCAAATAACGAGTAAGGAAACTTCTGGAAAGAGTCCAGGACAGAGGCGCATAACAAACATTGTACCTACAAAAACATTGTTCTTTAGTACGAAAAAAGATCTAACAATGATGTGGATGTCAGTTTCGCTGATGAAAAGCGTAAATGGAAATGAGTGGGCTATATTTCAAGACACACAAATTAAATCGATAGACAATAAATGTTATTTAAAGATATCCAAAGAATTAAAAATAATCTGAAGAACTCACAAATCCTCGATGGATAGACAAAATTAATAGACCAATGGGAGTGATGTGTGAAAGATAGTGCAGTGAGTCGTAGGGAGGCTGTCGTTTAGCAGTTGTTGAAACTGAAAATAAAAACTTGGATTCTTAATATGGGTAGAGCTAATATTGGTGCACTCATCCAAAAAAAATGATCAAACCTATAATAATTATTGTCACAAAATTTCTAAAATAATATATTGAAAGTCCATACACCTTGTGTATAATATATAAGATGTATGTTGTGAGGTGTAATCTAGCGGACTATTCTCCACCGACCAGATTAGTAGTGAGTATGAGAGTCAGTACGTGAATCAGAATCTATCTACCTACCACATGTTTGAGGTACACTTTATCATCTCCTGGGAATAAAATCTTTATTAAAAAAAATAACTAAATGTATAAATGTAAATAAGCAAGGTGACATTCCATAAAAAAGAGTTGTAGTAAATTAGATGTTTTAATTTGTTGTAGAAAAAAGAATAGATGATCATATAATAGAAAAATATTTAATGGAGAAATGACCAAATAATCAATCGTTTAATTTCAATAAAATTATGTAAAATTAACTTTAACAAAAAAAAATAATAATAACAGAGCTAACAATAAAATCGCATGTTGATAAAAATGCACCAACTGCGATAACACATTTTTTGCTAAAAAAACAGCGGTGACGACAATAAAAAATTTATATAAAAAAAACGCCGTGACCTTAGAATTGTTTGGTGGATTATCGAGCGTCAATAATGTAATCGGCCTTTTTTCCACATCAGATCAGCTATTAGAATACATCTTCCATAAGAAAAAAACTGCATGCGCAAGTCAAATATAACATTCTGGCTAAACCTCCGCCATCACTTCAGCGCGTCTCCTCGGGGTAAACAAAAATAAGAAGTAAAGAAGTAATAAAGAATAAAGTAAAGAAGAAAGAAAATAAAGAAAAAAATAAGGGAAATCTAACGTATTTCTTAGAACGAGAGAAATTTTTACTACACAATTAGGATTAGAAATATTATAAAATGAGTGCTACAAAAATTAATTAAATTTACCCTTCCAATATTTCCCGCTCCGTCATATCGCAACGCTCGCCGGCGTTGGCCTTTTTCTCAAGCAATGCCTTTAATTAGAGGTTTTCATTGTGCAAATATTTCGTGTATAAGAGTCCGCGGATTAAATTGGTTGGTGGCATGATGCCACCGCCGTCACGCGACTAACCCAGCCCGTGGCTGCAAGTAGAAAGAAGTACCAACGCGGGCGGACGTTTCTATATGCACCGCAAATGTCACGAACCATGCGGCCAACCCTAGGACAACTATTGGGCGATTTCATAATCCGATCATAAAAATATATAACTAGGGTGATTCCTTTACTAATTAACTAATTTATTGCACTAATACTAGTAAACTATGCCCGTCTCAATAGAGAATTTTTTGGTGAGACGTGCACAGTCCAAACATATCATACATATATATTATATAGTTTCTAATAAATAAATAAATGTTTTATTTGTGTTTGTTCGTTTATTAAATATTATCAGAATACTATAATTTTAGTATACAAAACGCTGTTTATACCAGTACTTACATGCGTATATATGCATTTAAGACACAGTCTAGTAATAGTAAAGTGAACTAAGAAGAAGGAGCATGCAATGAGCATTTTAGAAAGGAATATTTTATATGTATCTTTGGGCGGATATAAAAAATGAATATTGACGATATAAATAGAGCTCTATAAACCGAGCAAAGCTTCTCAAAGTTTACAAAAATAGGGAAACTGCCAGTTAGGCCATGCAAAGAGGGTGACTGAACAACAAACGCTGAAGTCACTGCTGAAAACCAGGTCAACAAGCCGCAGGAGCTTGGGAAGGCCTAAGCTAACAGAGAGCGACAATACCTGCCTTAGAGATCCAAAACTGGAGAGAAACGACGCAAAACAGAGATCAATGGAGGAAAACTCCTGAGGAGAGTAAGATCCCCAGGGGTTGTTGAGCCAATAGCGATTATGATGATGATATTTATTCGGTTAAATTAACAGTCTTAATACATACTTAATGGACAAGTTTGGCTTATTACAATCTTTGTATAAATACAATCATATATATATATATTTGTGAATACATAGAGTAGGAATTTTTTAATTGAGTGAGGTGTGAGTTCGTACAAAGGATGTGAGGAGGTGAGTATGTGTCTGTTATATACTTAATTAGTTAATTACCTCTGGAGTATATAAACGATTTATTTTAAAATACATTATATATTGGTAGTTTTATTATTAAACAAAATTAATAATAGATTTCTAGATTACGGCCAAACTTCAATTAATTCTGTGTAATACTTTAGAACTGTTAAATATTGTATACAATTTATAACTTGTAATAAGCTTTTTACTATTACTAAATAATTTTATAAACTTTTGATACAAGTGACAAAATTACACCAATAATTTGATCCAATTTTTATTTATAGCGAATTCATTCGCATATGCATTTTTATGTTAAACATTCCAATATCTTTATTACAAAAGTTGGATATTATTCAATATGCTCTTGTCAAAAATGTACATCAAAGATACTCAGTCACATGACACACATCGTTAAATATATTCTTTGGATTGTGTTCAAGCTACAATAAGGTTTTCAACCTTGATAACACAGGCTGTGCAATTCACGTCACAGCCGCCTCAGACATCCCCCCGCTTCTCGCACACTGGCCTCAGATAATGCAGCGACCACCACAAATTTAATTTTGGTTTTTCCATTATATTTAGTTGTGTTTATTACTTAAACTAACTTTTACATTTAAATTATTCTCGTTTCTCAACTCAAATTCTGGAATAAAATAATATTTTTTTTATTGTTGGGAGAAAGAGGCAAATATTGCGTTCACATTTATCAAAACACATCATGCCGGTTGAAACAAAATAAAAAATAAATCAGTAACCGTCGAGCTTTTATGCTAATTCCAATAAATAAAACAAGCTTTAGACTACGGCTGCCATTACGAAAATTCTTACTCTAGTATATTTATTTTTTTATGTTATGAAACCAGTTAAAATACCGAAGTTTATGATAGAGTAGAGTTGAATTTATGAAAATGTATAATATTTTAATTGTACAAAAAATATAAGATGCTTCAGAGCTAACACACGATTTTTAATTTCGATGGGAAGTGGGATGCTGTTCCTTAACAGCATCCCAATTATTCCAGATTAAGGAATAAGAAAATGCACTTATGGATAAAAATAATAAAATGCCGAACCGATTTGTTCTGTGTAACTGTGTATCTAAACTGCACAGCCTCAAGTCAAGAAACAATTTTCATGAATGTAATATAAATATTTTTTAATATAATATGAAAATCTCATCATAATTTTGGCTTATTATAATTTTCTTCTGAGAGTTCCAAATAAAATTTCAGTAAACACAATTATATAAAAAATATGTAGTATAATATTATAAGTGAGACTACGAAAGTGTGTGTGAATTAGAATTATAGTGTAAAAACGTACTATGAGATGATTCCATGTGTTATAAACTGCATAGTTGATTAGTTGCGGTATTGGACCTTAGGGACCAGAGGACATACTTTTGTTTTAAATTAAATTATCATTAAATGTTTGTATACTGAATACTTAAGTAATATTGTATGCAAGCGAGTAATTAATTGAGTAATTTCAAATGTGAATGTATTTCATGCGCTTCAAGTATTCATGCGATATCAACCTCAAGTAATTAAATTACTACAGATTGGCAGAAGTACGCACACTTTGAGCTTTTTTACGTTTTAATTTTTACGTGTGTTAAAAAAGGTTGGACTTTTTTTTACTTTTATTATTAAAATCAATCAATCTATACCATAAATATTGGATAGTAAATAGCAAGGAAATATGAGAAATGCACTTGAAGAATGTAAAGACATAAATCATTTGAGATCGCATTGTTTCTCTGTATCATTTGTAATTTATACAATCTCTCGGATGTGGAATTTTAGTGGTAGTAGTTTTCACCTTTTAGCTAGTATTTACCGTTCACTATCATATTCCTTTCCCATCCCCTCACAGTACACCCTCCCTATGGTGATATCGACTCCACTCCAACGCTGTATTATGTCGGTATTTTTAAAGTTATAGCTGCCAATGACACGAACAAGTAAATCTGATTTATAAAATTATTATAACATAACCTCTTTTATAGCAAAACTGTGTAACTGAAAAATACCTTGTAAAGTTTTAAATGTTAATAATTTAATAAATAAAATCTACTCGGAATATCTTATTTTTCTACCTTGATATGTAAATAAAATGTATTTTTTAATCATCGAACATTTTAAAGCATTTTGTCAACGTTCGCTTAAAAAAAAGGACGGATTCCCGCGCACCAGTGGGAGGCGGTAGCAAAGGCCGCTCAGGGGGTTGTATGAATACAGGGGGTTGCTCGGGTGATACTTTTATTTAAATTGTCCGCCAGGGGGTACTCCCATCAAACAACTTTCATCGTGAATATTCACAGTGACATCGCAACGGGTTAGCGTGCATGTAAATTATTTGACCGTTACGCGGGTCGATTTTACATGGAAGGGTTGCTCGCGTGTATTTGTAAGGGGAAAACGCCGATACGAAAAATGTTGATAAAATGTAAACATCGTTGCCGAAGCAATTTAATAAATTGTTTATTTTTCTTTTTAATTTTTATTTTCCTCTTCTTTAACACACGCAAATAAAATATGTTCGTAAAAATTTGCTGGACCGCGGCTAATTTCAGTACTTGTTTTTTAAATATTGATACCCTTAGATGATTGCTGTATTGATTTTTCATTCAAATTACTTCTCAAATAATTAAATTAAAAATTTATATGTTTAATACTAGGGACGAATTTGTTTTCCAGAAAGGGTTAAAAAGTTGTGAAATACTTAATGAAAACTTATATATACTTAAATTTAAAAATTGTTCCCATCAGAAATCCTTTAATTGATAAAAATATGGGATAAAAAAATCATACAGATTACGTATGTACACACATTTATTAGATATTATTTTTATGCTTTAATACAATTTAAATACGCATTTAAAATAAATCTTATTTTGTTGAGGTTTAGATTTTCAAGTATTTCTTGATTTTTACCATAGCCGGCATGAAGCAAAATACGAATGAAGTGAACGCGCAGTAGAGAACGTGACTGTTTTACTTTCATCGTGTGTGAAAGGCCGCGGATGACTAAGGATATCAAATGAAAAACTGAAAAAATATATACCGACAAGTGAGACGAACTATTCAGCCAGCCCTCGGGTTGATCCTCACGAATCATTTTTCTTATGTACCAGTAAGAAATAATATCAAAAGGGAGATAGTAAATCTATATTTTGTACTATAATTAAGTTTATCACGTTTTACGTTAATATTCAAACTTATTCGATTATACTTACACAGGATGTATTGTATTATTTACTAGCTGAAGTACCCGACGTTGCCCGAACTTTACGCAGAGTGAAGAGGCTTCATTTAGGGGGATAAGAGTAGTTTTGTTATCATAATCAATTGTTCCTCAAAATTACCAAATATAGCAAATAATAATATACCAAAATTCTACTTAAAGGGGTGGGAAAGGAGAACGGGGGTGGTTTTTTAAAATCACATGTAAACAGTAATTTTTCTCTTATTTTGAACGTCCATCAAGTGTGCAAAACTTCATCAAGGAGTACTAAAATTTTGCTTTAAGGGGCGGGAAAGGGGGATCTCATGTAAACAGTGACCTTCCTCTTGTATTTAAGGTCAAGTGTGCAAAATTTCATCAAACTCGTAATTAAACTATAGATTTGTATAAAAAACAAACACTCGCCTACAGACACTCTTCTTTATTTATACACCTAGATATATTATAGATAGATTAAAAATATAAAAACCCCAGGCGGATTACAGAAAATACGATTCATTAAAAATAAATATATTTTACAGATTATTTGAGCTTCTTACCTTTCTGCATTTCATAGTATGTTTGTCATTACTTCCATTATACTGGTAATGTTCATTTATCTAATATATATATATATAGTTAGATAATTTTAATCCATTACAAATGTGTTGCGATTGTCTTATTTTTTGAGATTGTAGTATTTTTTTCTTTTTTAGCAACCTTAAACATAGATTTTATTGTTTCAAGCTCTTGTGTACCTTGTTTATCTCGTATTTTAATTTTAAGTTTATACTGTGGTCCAACTCTTTATCTTTTTAGATGGTTAATGTGATTGTGGAATTGATATCGTGTTCAATATTGCAGCTGATGTTAATTTTTATCTGAAAATAAACCTCAAATTTTATTGAAACCCTCAAAATATAAAAATTTGTATGTTCCTGGAAATTCTTCATGGATTTTCTAATTTAAAATATTGAAGGTTAAACTGAAAGAAACGAAACAAATTTAATTTATAATCGGGCTTCCCAAACTTCAAGTCGTGTGTTTTTATTTTAATAAAAATAATATTTTATATTGTAAAAAAATTAATTTAAAAATCTAGATTTATAAAAATGTGATTCCTTATAAAATGCAAAAAAAATACGTCTTTTTTGTTAATAATTCTAATAAAATTAATCATAATTAGATTAATTTATATCTTCATTAAAATTAAAATACGAGATTATAAATAATTTCGATAAATAAGTAAAAGTCCCAGGAGTCATGTGGATGGAATGGAACAGTCCCACATATTACATATCACAACTAATTGAAAACGTAATGGATCAGTAATACGATTAGTTATACAATACTTCAAAGTCATACATTCATACAATGTTCCGAAAGAATTTTTAACATTTCTCATTATTTAAATTTTGAATCATATTACATAATGAACTGAGAAACTAGTAACGTAATATATGTATAAAATCAATTCGTTGTAAATAAAGATGTGTGCCTTATCTGCCTAATTGCCGTATTATTAATTGTATCAATGGCATTAGTTTTTTAATTTTCAAAAACTTTTACTCATGCACTACCCCGAATTTGATCCCGTCAATAAAAAAATATAGTAATTAATAAATTATAAAAAATAATTACACCCTTTCTACTCGGTTTTGTCGGATGCTTGAATTTTGGGGATAGGACTGTACAGAAAACACTAGTCGGAACGAGATGGCATCGCATCCGAGCCCATAAAGGTTTTCCAGATTCATACAGATGTAGCAAAATAAATATAACATGCAGACTTGCTCTGCGGTATTCCACTGAAGGAATTTTATATCAAAAAGAGATACAGAGTGAATGGACGTGCCTTCTGTAATAGGAGGAATGGCAAAAAATGCGAGCGCGTGGCGGTAAATTGAAAACAAATAATTAAATATTTATATCTGAGCATTTTAATTTGGCATTAAAATGGCAAATTTTCCCCGAAATATTTTATTTTATCTTACGAATGTTTTTTTTAAGTATACAGTATTTTTAAGTATAGTTCTGTGATATTATACAAATTGAATGTATCAATTAGAAAGGTAGTTTGACGTTGTGTAATGGCACAACGCACTTCGTCGGATAGAAACCCGGTTCCATACCAGGAAGCCGGTTCGAGTCCGGGTGGCATCAAAAATATTTTTCCGATAAATTTTATTTGTATATCTTTCTAATTGATACGTTTAATTTATATTTATTTAGTTAATCTAGATTTTATACACAAAACAAGTTATTTTCAATTGCATCACTCATTTAATTTTAGTTGAAATATAATTCCCCGTTTACTTATATTTCAAGACCCAGGAATGCTACTATGCAGTCCACATTTCATTTTAATAAACTCTTTATAATATAAATCGTTGCATACAAAGTCCTGTAAAACAAGCAACCTGTTTAGACAACGTACACCATGACAAAACAAAAATTAGCTTGTGGCACAAATAAATTCATCCAATTTAAATATCACCCCTTTTAAATCGAGTCAATTTTTTATTTATTTATATGATGTTTAACGGATGAGGATGATATTTTGGACATATTATCGGAAGAAACGATGAAAGTCCCGAGAAGCTCGTGAACATAGCACAGGGGTAGTTTAAGGGAAAGCGAGCAAGAAGACGGTCTCCTGTAAGATGGATAGACCAAATAAAGAAGTTAACAAGGTTTGCTTTAAACGCTGTGATCAACATGGCTCAAGACCGGAAGGTGGAGGTATATTAAACCAAGTTCCAGATATTACAGGGGACCATGACGCGTAGCATTGTGTATTCTATGAAGAAGAAGAATAGCAAAATTGATAAATTTATTAGACTTTATTGACATACATGTTTTTGTTGTAACAGAGGTGAATATATTATAATATAACATGATAAACATAAGATACTATCATATTTCATAAGTTCACTCATGGTTTATTGTGTGGGATGGAGTAGACTCCATATATATGGATGTGGATATATATTCCTGGATACTTTGCCAGACTGCCGTCTGTATTAAAATCGCCAGTTTTTTTCGTGTTACCAACACCACAGATATTATTTAATTCAAGATAAATAATGATTCGACAGAAATAAAAATAAAAATAGAGAAAAAAAAATGTAGTGAAAGTGTTGTAGAACTAGTGAATTATTAGTGTAGGCACTGTATAATGATTATGTTAGAATGTTGGATAGCGATGCTTCTGATTGATCTCTACCCAATTGGATCATATATTTGGTCCACATTTGTGTAATCTTATTGGAAATGAACGATTTCCAGTTAGTACTGAGTGTGTTATACAGTTTCGAAATAAAGAACATGTAGAATCTTTGATAACATGTCGTTGTTGCTCTCGGAACTGGCGGGTAGATGTTCGTTGTTTGTCTTGTGCTGTGTCCATGATTTATTGTTTGGGGTGAGTTGTTGTTAGCATGAAAATATTGAACGAATCTCAACATATAGATGTGTCTTATGTTTAAGGTATTATACTCTTTAATCTGATGGATATCTAAAGAGACAACCATTTATTATCCTAAAAATTGTCTTAAATAAGCTTATAAAATTTATAATTTAATAAAAATAATATTCCAGAACATAATACCTATATCATGATAAAATATGAATGGCCACAAAGTTTTATCAAATCAATCATCCTTTCACTTTATTTAAAACAACAAAATTATCTTCATGCGGTATGTGAAAATAATAATGCATATAATTATTCTTTCAAATTGTATATGAATAAAGAGAACACATTATTATTATTGAAGTTGTAATTTTTTCAGAATGTAGTTCTGTGATATTTTTATACAAATTAAATGCATCAAATAGAAAGATCGATATATCTCAATTTATCAAAAATATATTTTAGCTGCCACCGGGATTTGAACCAGAATTTCTTCCTATCCGGGGAAGTGCGATACGTTTCGAAAAAAATACAACTTCACAAATAATTATGGCGATAGCTTTTAAATAAATGGAATGTAAGATGTATCAATTTGAAATAGTTGCAACATATAAGTTCGAAAATTTAACGTATATTTACGAGACTGACGTAGTGTAATTGGTTATCGCACTTTCCTCTGGTTCAAATCCTGGTGGTAGCTAAAATATATTTTCGATTAATTGAGTTTATATGTATGTATATCTTTCTAATTGATGCATTTAATTTCTATTTTAATAAATTATTGTTTAATTACTTCCTTTCAAGTTTTTCTTTTCATCTGTATTTGTTGATAAAGATTGTTATTTATGTAGAAATATTACGCATTTAAATAATAAAAATACTTTATTATTTATAAAATTATATTACACAACAAATTTAGAAACATGCAAAGAATTAATTTAACATGTAATTTCTAAACTGACATAATTTCATAATAATTAACGAAATAATTAATTTTTGTAATAATGAAAAATAACAAACATAATTTTTGTAATTATTCATATTAAGGTATATTTATGCTTACACTAAGAATTTTAATATAAAATTTGAAAATAATAGTGTAATTATTCTCAGATATGAACTATTTCTGTCTTAAAAGAAAATTGAGGTGTAATCAGAAATAATGCTCTTCAACACAAATCAATATTTTTTTTTGTCAGCTTGTTGAGATATTCATTTTCTCAATAAAGTTGATAATTCATTTTTTTAAAGCTCTATTACCGAAAAAGAAAATGTACATTCCCCATGCACAATAATGATATATATATTATATTTAATTTCAGTGATGGTAACGTAGCTGGTCGGCGCAGGTATTGAGTAAGGTCTGTAGGCCCTTAAGGTTCAATGCAGGCTCCGGAGGTTTGACCTAAGAAATGACTCCAACTGGAGTGATCGCCTCACAGCTTCTATGGACCAGGCTGCTGGTCTTTGCTATACTCTCCATGGAATTTGTCGGTGAGTTTTCAATACCTTATTTGTATCATGCTGTCTCCAAAATCAATAATATTTATTACTCATGTCATCGGTATTTTACAATATAATACGTTTGCAAAAATAATTGTATTTCAACTCAAAATAACCGCATCTGGCAATCCATCATTTCCAAGTACCAAGACTGATGATTGTATTATAAAAATATGACAAACTTTCTGATCTCCCAAAACGAGGATTAAACCCTCAACCATTAGATCACTAGGCGAGTGTCTCAACTACTAAACCAAGTCAGTCAAACATTTTTAAATTTAATATATTTTTTAGAAATGTACCATAAACGTTTAAAATACTACTATTTTTATATAATACTTGGCCAAGGGGAGAGTAAATAAAAAATTGTGTAGAATATTATTTTTTTATGGAGATGCGTTCACGAAATTCATATAACATCAATTCGTTCATACTATTCCAAATTAAGCTAAACGCTTGTGATATTAAAATATAACTAACTTGGCGGCCTCCCGGGACGAATCTCGAGCCCCCAACCATTTGGTTACTCGGCGAGCGCTTTACCGTTAGACCAAACGAGCACTTTTTAATGCATATAAATATTCAAATAATCTGTAGTCTTTTCTGAACTACAATATTTTAAATACTATTAATTTTAACTACCAACGACACTGTCCGAGTGACGACTCTCGATGGCGATGATCTCGCCAAAAGGATACGTCTGATGATGAAACATGCACTGAGACAGAACCCTGATACAAAAAATGGGCATGCAGTAAATCATAAGCCACATGATGTGTGTTTTCAAAAAATTGGCAAAAAATAAATTTAAATCTATTCACTCACTCGTCGGAGTTGCTCAAAATTCTGCATTTTAAAAATAAATATTCGCTACACTTTTTGTTTATTTAATTATTTTAACTCTTATCATGGTCAAAACGTTAACCTTGATAAAAAAAAACTTACATCTTAAATTTCATCGTAACGTTTTGCATTCTTCGTTGGTGTAAATAGTACAGGGCACGAACCATTAACATTTATAAAAATACCTTTTGATAAGAATTTTCTGGTTCTATTCAGAAATAGATCGCGTCACTTGATAAAAAGATTTTTATAATCATTTTTCACAAACACGCTATACTGCATACTACAATTCTGCTTTGCATATTGTCGGTACCTACTATTTAATTGGGCGTGTCTTAGTTAGTAGGTACTAGAAGTTAACAAATACACAATTGTCTAAGAAATTCGTGCATTTGAAGAGAAAACTTTTGGTATGCCGGTTTGCGTACATTTTATGCAGACATACCATCGTACCCCGGTATCCTAAGCTGGTAGGTGAAAAACTGGAAAGGATCAGACATGAAAAACAATACGATATTGCATGTTGGAATTAATAAACTATTGACTCGCGCTGGCTCGCATGGAAAATGCTACTAAGGAATAATCATAGTTTAATTGTTTCTTTAAACAACGATTCCATTATTTTTAACGTAGTTTTTAAAACATTTTCATGTAGCTTCTACTTATACATCTGCATTATCAGTTGAATAATATTAAATAATTGTTTTATTATTTTAATAATTTCATGATTGGAGAGTTAAGAGGATTTGTATATGAAATACAGATTAATGCCTTATTTTTGATTAATTAGTTACATATACAGGGTGAATATTATGTAGCAGGCTGATTTTGTTTGCCGTTTATTTTGGTTTGACTAACATTTTTTAGTTCCCATTCAATAATCATAAAGAATAGCTAAATACAATTTGTTGTGAAGTATCTAACACATCAACAACGTGTTAAAGATATTCAAACATTTTATTTAAATAACAATGGCAATGCAGTAACCATTAATGGTGATCTCTATCGTTACGTGTTAGAGATCTTCTTCCTTACCAAATTGTATCTATTGGGCCTGCAACACACGTGGTTTCAATAAGATGGTGCCACCTCACATACAGCTCGAGCTATGCTTGAAATTTTGCGAGAAATTTTTCCCGACCGCAAAATGTCAAGAAGTGGTGATAGCGACTGACCTTCTCGACAATCTGATTTGATGACTTTCGACTATTTTCTGTCGAAGTACTTGAAAGGAAAGATCTATATTAATAATTCAATAACAAATCCGATGCTACACGATAATATCGATATGAAATTACTGAAATAACATACAAAATGTGCAAGTATGTTATGAAAAGTCAATTTTTATGTTTACTTGATACTCTGGTTATACACATGAGAACACCTCTGCAACAACACTGTATATCGATTTTGAACACGCTATGTGTATGAAAGTCACATCGTTGTATATCTTCTTGGGTATCGAATGGTATATAAAACAACAATACAAAATAAATAAAAATACTGTTACACACAATTTCTAGTAATCTTCCCTGCAAAAACACAGCAATAATATCCAAGAATCGATATGAAAATGTACTTCGTCAGTAAACAATTCGTGCTGTTCCAAAACGTTCCAACATCGTTCTAGCTAAAGTTTTACATAAATAATAGTCATTTTTGTTAAGAAACTGCATGATTTGTAGTTCATATGGGTGAAACTAGTTTATTTTTCAAAATAACGTGCACTGTTGATTTTTTTATTCTAGTAAAGGCTGCAATCTTTCTTATCGATTTACGTGGATTGCGCATAATTTAACGTCGAACATGAGCCACATGTTCTGGCGTCGCTACTGATGTTGATGGTCTCGGAGGAGTTTGGTTAACCATTGCCCTTTCTTATCTGAACTTTTGAACCCAATACCAGATAAGTTGCGTGCTTGGCCCATCTTTTTCTCGTCGAATATTAAAGTTAGTACAAAAAGCGCGACGCGCACGAACCAATGAATCCCCGCACTTTAAATATTGCTCAATCGCGAACGCACGGTGTGCTCTCGACCAGTGACTCATTACGATTCGCAAATCAGCAAATCACGCGCATCGAATAATACCCCTTCCATTTACCTCACTCTGATGGTTTACGAGCAATTACAATTTAATCTTGAAATTTTTCCGCTGGACACCCTATATGTGGCGAGACTGGCTCCCAGAAGTGGGTAAGTTATTTTAATGAAGAGTGCACTCAAGTAGGAATGAAGATCATAGCAAAAAAATTGAGGTAATAGTGGTAGGAGAAATACCAGAAGCAGTGCACGATCAGAATACAGCACAGGGGCGCAGCTAAAGCATGTCGACAAATTTAAGCACCTCGGAGTGAAATTTTTAGCGACGGGGGACAGGAGGGTAAAATGGGAGAATCGTGGCTGCCAGTAGTGTTGTACGATTCTTTCATAGTGTGGTGATAGAGAAATCAGAGTTAAGTGTCGAGACCATAATAATAAATAACGCTAAGTATTATTCATAAAAATTCTAAAAAATTTTAAAAGTTCAATTACTGCCTTTTTAAAAGGCGATATTTGTTTAGCCTTTAGCGAGGTCAATTTTTACATTGAATAAATATATCAGACATGTATAAAATACACAAAAAATGACTAAAAATACTTTTTTGTGTATATAATAAAGTAATATTCTAGGAATTTTTTTAAAAATGTAAATGGTTAAATATTAGATGTGGTAATTTTCCTTACTAAAAAAATGTATTATTATAAAAGGCTCATGTGTAGGATTTTGTAAAATGGTAGTATACCAAACACATATTAGTCACAATTTCATTTTTATGAAAACCTTTATTTTTCCATTTCTATGATAGTGTGAAGGTAATAATACAAAAGGGAAAAATAATAAAAAATGTGTAAAAACCTTAATCGATACTTATTACTCTAAAAATTGCCTTCTTTCCCGCGACTGACGTAGCTCCCATCCTCACCAATTTAATGACAAATAAAAATAATTTTACACTTACTCGGGTTCACAGAACAGATTATAAATGAGCGTTTGGAGTTGAGTAGTGAAACAATGATAAAATTAGATATTTTAAAATACTTTTATTACATATTCTATATTGTCTGGCATACTGGACGCCCCTAATTTAACTGAACTGATTGTATACCCCGTTCCAATAGTCGGTGTTGTTCCATGTAAATTTATCATATACTAATTTTTATAGGAATGCACCCACACAAAGACTTCACAGGCTCAGAAAAGATTACGGTCTTGTAGATATATACCGATACTCAATGTTTAAATATAAGAGTGATGTTTTTGATGCTGTTCTGAGTCAAAGATATAACTGATTTAGATACTCATTCTGTGTCAAACCTAAATTTCTATAGTTTTTTCTGTCTTGAATTTTTATTTTACTAGTTTGTTTTGCTTATTTTTAAATGTCTATTTTTCTATTCTATTTTTAATAAATAAGTAAATAAATGATTCTCTAAACTTCTCTAAAACGATCGACGGCACATAATGAAACCAAATTGGTTATTCGTAGAAATGAATATTTTCTCTGGTTTTCTTTCATATACTCATAGTTACATAGCCCAATTAATTGTAATAGCAATTGCTTGTTACTAGGCCCTGATGCAGCCACCGGTGCCCGTTGCGAATTAAAAAAATCGAAAAAAAGAATACTTTATCTTTTGTTCATAATCCCTTGTCTGGTGAAAAATTAATAATGAAATAAATCAAAATATGCTTCAAATTATACGTTTATGAGATATTGACTTTTGAGGCAGTGGAATACAATACCAGGCCGTAGCTATTGTGATGCGTTTTATTAATTTAATATTTATTTTTTTAATGTTGAAAATATAATTCATTTTCGTTTTCTCTAAAGAAGTGGTGTACGACAGTATAACCTAACTTAATGCTGAAACTAACGAATCAATTGACAATATTATCGAAAGAAAAGATGAATTATTATTAAAATACGTAAAGTACCGATCTGGCGCTAACATTAAGTGACATACAATTAACACGTTTTGGAGTCAAAAACCGATTCGCGACGCCAAGTTGCGCTAATACTCTGCAGCAGTAGAGTTTTGTGGAATAGTTTGTTTAAGACCGCTTCTTGGTATTGGCAACATAAAAAGTTTTACATTATGTTTATCTATACATCATGAATTTTTTGTCAATGTAGTAATAAATACTAATTTAATGTATTAATTATAAATATATACATATAAAATCAATTTTCTCGAAAAATATTGTTTTTGCGCTACCGGGATTTAAACCTGGATCTCTATTTCCAATCCGGGGAAGTACACTACCAATTGTGTTATAGCGCCAGTATTTTTCGTGATAAATTTTTAAACTTATATGTTACAATTTTTTTAAATTATCTGTCGTTTGTTTTCATAAGATTCACAATAAGAATGTGTTCTCCTTAATAATGTAATAGTATCCAAACACACACTCTGAAAATTACAGATTTTTTTGTACAATGTCATTACAATCTGAGAAAAAAGGTAAGGTCAGACTTACAAAATACAAACAAAAAAAATTCTTAAGACGGCGCCTTCAATAATAATTCAAATTTTCGCGTTTTTCACGAAAATGTGGGTTTTCAATCAGAATCAATTCAATTTTAAATCAGAAGTTATAAGCTAGATTTGATTTTTTTTAAAACTATTACTTAGATAGGACTTTTATACTCATTTAAAATTAATAAACTTAATGTTTGTTGCCATAATTAAGACAATACAAGCATTATAAGAAAGACTTCGACCATTAGATGCATTTTCCGCGTGCTACTAAATTATCTCATAAACGTAATATATGTTCTTATAATCATGAAGCCAAGATTACGAAGACAAATTC
The DNA here is from genome assembly GCA_031772225.1 of Eubasilissa splendida. NCBI lineage: Eukaryota > Metazoa > Arthropoda > Insecta > Trichoptera > Phryganeidae > Eubasilissa > Eubasilissa splendida. The sequence goes on along the minus strand of CM062848.1, from coordinate 19,528,555 downwards.
CAATTAAGACAAATTAGCAAAATATTAAAAATTAATAGTGTTATAAACCATTCAATTTTCAGGACATATTACCAATTTTCGACGTTTTTTTAATAATATATTATATTTACTCACATGCTTTGAGGCTTAAGCTACTATTTAAAACTAAGTTTTATATCAAAAACAAAATAATCAGTTTTAAAATAATATATATTCAGTCTTATAAAATATGATAATTTTAATTGTCCATCGAACTTGTAATACTCCCGTCAATCAGACCATGATTGTCATAAAATCCACGCTGTCATTATTTTCGTTTGAAAATGCCGAAGATAAATGTTTTCACGCATATTTTACCCACGGTATGAATTAATATTGTTTATTTATTTTATTTTATTGAGAGGTCTTGACAGTGTAAACTTAATGTAACTAACATAATAAATTTTTAACATGTGATACTCTTTATGAAAATCCACAGAAATGTTTTGGTGCATAAATATGTTTAAGTGCAGAAGATAAATAAAAATAAAAAGGCAGGAGAAAGGGTGGGAAGGTTGCAACTATTGTTAGGGTAAAAGGAGAGTAAAATGTGTTTATAGGTAGAATTATTGCATAACCGGTGAATGAATGAATTTTGTATGTAAGATGTTCTACTTCTAGAAATATGAAATAGTGCGGACAGCCGGGTTGATCTAGATAGCCGGGTTGATACGGTATGCATAGAAATATTAATATGGAACTTATTCACAACATTAATAGCAAATTTCATAAATTAGATGCTTTCTAACTGATTTTAAGGGAAAACAACGTTTTCTTGAACAAAGTAACCATTTTATGTACGTTATTTTTATGTATGTCGCAATTAAATATTTCGTTTCTATATAACACTGTTACAGTTAAAACAAAATCTATCTGTTTCATAAATAATACGTAATTATGAAACAGACATATCACCAAAACGCCAACGTGGAGTTTTAAATCGATAATATTAAACAAAATAATAAATTTAAACTGTCATAATATTTTTAAATTTAGATCATTGATTTAAACGATCATCTAAACATATGTAAGTACTTTGTCTAATTTCAAAACATATTCATATACATGAATTAGGTACTTTGAAAAATTGTTTAATTTTCTATAGATTAATTCAAATGACAACATTCATTCCATAATATTAAAATGAAAAACTTGGATAAGGTTGCTATGTTTTGTACAGCGTTTCAAATAGTAACTATGCAAAAAATAAAACAAATGAATTTCAATACAAATTTATGTCGAGGGGAAGGTGTTTATGTGTGATGTAAGTCCAAAGTAGTAATTATGCAAAATTTGGAACGTATTGGCATTTAATATAATAAATATAATACACGCAGAGTTTCAAAAAGTAACTATTTAAAATTTGGCATAGATTGGTCAAAGAGTGTAGAGAATAGACAGATTGACAGATAAGACAGACATTCAGTTTCATACACATTGATGTTGAATAAATGGGAAAATATTTAAGAAATGTATTATATTCATATTATTTATAACTCTGTAAAAAAAATGTTTGGTTTTAGTTTGTTCATTATTACTATAGATTTTTATATAAAACTAGAAAACTTTCTCTAAAGTAATTCAATTGAGTTATCAAAGGTAAACAAGAAATATTTTATGGATAAGCTCGTGTTCATCGGGGTTCAACTCGGTTGTCACAAGATTAGCAGGAGCGATAGTGTTATTACCAACAAGAATCTTAGTAATTGTATAACACTGGACACAATATTTTATTAGCTAGAATGAAGAAAATCCACCGTGCAAGAGAGATGATAAAATATTTTTGTTTAATCCTTGGTGCTCGAAATAATATGAAAATATCAACAAAAATACATAGTTATGGTTTTTTATATAAATAATCTTTAATATTTTCATAAAATTCCCATATTTTTAAATTACTGTTAAAATATGATAATTGCTGTTTTTTGTGAAATTAAAAAAAGTAACACAGTTTGTCAGGGAAGTTTAAAGATTATAGTTGATGAAAATCCTGAATATCTCATGTTTAACAGAATCTTCGGAGAATTTAATGCTTCGGTAAGCATTACAAGAAAACATTTTCTTTACGAATAGATTTATTTCACTTTCAGTCCAAAATAGACTATTTAATTTATTCAATCTTATTTGTACCTATTCAAAAGAAAAAATACTGTTTGAAGCTTTCTTTGAAATAATCAGTATTTACGAATTTTCGATATGCGAATAAAATTCAAATGGATTTAGTCTGGTTTCTCAGTTTCCCAAATATATATTTTAGTATTAAGCTAGGCTTAAGCGGGCCTAAGCAACGTTTTTATTACTTTTTATTAAAATGTCTTTATATTTCTAAATCTTAGTTAATGAGAGCTTCGGATGAAATTTAAATTGAGAGAATTGGTCAGTATTGTTGAGAATTGTGAGATTTTCTAAAACATTTTTCACATAAATAATGTATTTAAAAATACACTAATATTAATACCTGCTTCTTTGTAGGACTATGCAACCAAGTTAAATTCAATGATTTTCAGAGGATCATATCATGATTTCTAAAATATGTATGTTACTTTAATTTTTAAAGACAATTTCTTTTTTAAATTTTAATAGAATTTTAGTTTTTCAAAAGTAAAAACTACTTTTACAATTATAAATTTGCTTTCTTTAATAGCAGTTATTTTATACGGAATAATTATCAATCCGTAAAATTTCAATATTTAAATTTTTGCCAAAATTTTTAATAGAAAAATCGTTATAATAATAAAAAAATAAAGATGTTTCACCTAACAAATAAAGCAGAAATACTAATAACACATTCTAAAATTTCAATAATTCATAAAACTCTCATAAAAATTTAATATTGATTTTATACTACTACCTATAATTTAAAATTATCAACACAATAAGAATGGAAACTTAAATAGAACTTAAGATCGTCAAATATTTGTTCAATGAAGTAGGCGATTCAGTGATGGAATATGAAAGAAAGTGTTACATTTAAAAAATAAAACTGATTTATTTGATGAAAAAATTATTTTTTTAGTTTAAAAAACATAACATTATTTTCGTTAATTAATGTGATAAACGTAGGACATATATCTAACATGAACATATGTCTAAGACAAAATGCGTTATATTTTCCAAAATTAATATGATAAAATCAAATTAAATTTCATCGTTTAATAAACGCAATCAAAAGTTTCCAAAAATGTTGTACGCACGTTCGCCCGCCCGGGTGTGCTAAGAATGTTTTTATACGCAAGCCGTCGCTAATCCAAAGTGAAACTAGGTGAGGGTGAAACTAAAAGTCATCTAAAGGTCTCGCCTTGTTTTCTCAGGGGGCGGAAGTCACCCCGGCCATATAAATCATTACAGCCTGAATGTGCGGGGCTCCTAATAATAATATGTCAACAGTTTGTAAGCCATCAAAGGAAGCCAATTTATCAGGCGGGACCTTTGTGATGATTAGTCGAGTCCGGATCAGCGCCGCTTAAACTGAGCCGCCCAATATCCGCATTAAGTGCTCCCTAATAACGGTCGTCCCTTTCTTCATTATTTCACAGCCATCCAATCAAACTGCGGTTAATTAAGAACTATGACACCGTAATATAAACAAAATCAGCCGCGCATCCTTCGTTAACCTAATATCGTGATACTAATACTGCTAATAATAAGACTCCAATAAACCACCCTCCTTTAAAAAGTTGATCTAACTGTATATGTAACTGGTGTCTTTTCTGAGTTAGATCGTGTTCTTTGTATATGGTTTCCCTGAGGAAGCCTAGGCTGACGTTTCGGTACGGTGACGCGTGCCATTGTCCAGGCGTTGCCTCAAACCATTCACAAATAACGCCACCTAACCCAGAAGAGACACCAGTTACATACACCAGTGCTCGCGGAAACCTTAAATTAACTATATATATATATAAATATATATACATGCATTTATATGTATAAGATGTCCGCGAGCACTCGTATATGAAAATGGCGTTTCTTCTAGGTTGAGGCAACGCCTTTACAATGGAACGTATTACTTACTGTACCGAAACGTCAGCCGTTTCCTTGAGGAAACCATCCACAAAATTATTATATTAAATATATATTATTATATAAATTATTATAAATGCGATTAATCCTAAAAGGAACACTAATTCCATATATATATATTGTGACGTTATAATGCATGCTTCTTTGTGTGAGAGCCCACCAAAAACGTTAGATATAAAATTTCGCACTGTCTCTGGAAAAACCCGCTGTTCGGCGAATAATCTATAGCGCGATGCAAGATGGTAGCGGTCACTTTTTCTAGCGAGGGGATTGAGACTGGTGTGATGAAAGCAAGAGAGCTGCGAGTCTCATAAGAACCATAACTAGAAGTCGGGCGTCCTTGGCTATATTTCTAGTGAGATGACGGCGTGTTTTTCTATTAGATCCATGCAAAATTTTGGCAAGGCGATTTCGACTTCAGGGAGCTGGTCCGCGCTGACCACCGTCAGCTCGGATCTCCAGGGCCTCTGATGAGCAAGATTCATCAAAGAAAAAATAGTGCTTGAAGAACAGAAATTGAAGTGAAACATGGTCATGAGAACAAGGACAAAAATTGGATATGTCAAGTAAATCGTGATGAGTTGTAAAATATGTTATTGTTAAGTTATAGATTAAAATAGTAAACTAATTTATTATCATTGTGTATTCATGAAGCGGCCAATAGCGTACCCTATAAGAACCAGTATAACCAAAAGAATTTGTAAGTGCCGATTGTAGACGTGAAGCTGGAAGCCTGGCATCCTATCCACGAGTAGCACGTGACAATATATATATATATTTTTTTATCTTTATAATTAATATATTTAATTCATATTTACAATATATATAGTATATGCACTGTTAAATATATATCTATATAGTCTACAGATCGTGTGAACACGATAACTCTCGTAATTCTTATCAGATTTCAATTCAAACTTTTCTGAAAAATTTTAATATCACTAATTAAATATCTGTGCCATTTTATTTTAAAATGTTGTATGGCTGCTCAAAAATATATTTAAAATCATTAAAAACTGAAAAATGTGGAATCATATTCAACTTTCGTTTAAGTAAACAGCATCTGATCGCAGCGTGGAATCAGGTTGGAATGCACATTTGTACGATGTACGAATATAGTGAGGATAGATGATGACGGAATATATGTAGGAGTGCTGCAAAAAGTTAGTTTCATCTTTTATGACTATTCAACATAAAATATGCTACAATTTAACGAAGATTACGGAAGATGTGACTAGTATGAAAAACACTTTTTTTACGATTAGAGTAATAAAAGTCGATTACAGGTTTAAAGCATACGCTGTCGTTAATCATACACGTAGGTATGTCAGCCGCCGGTCAAGAGTTGAAAAGCATTCCACATAAAATTTAATAAAAGTTATTATTTATTGATCAATTTAAAATGTAACATCTTCACGTAACATTTTTAATTTTAACTGTAATACTGGGATGGTACATAAATAAACGCAGTTTTTTTTTATTAACTTTAAAAATATATATATTACTTAATTTAATTTAATAAATTATCTATTCACTACCATTAAGTACCACTTAATCCCAAATAGATAATAATTTGTTATTTTCTACGCAGAATTTTTGAGAAAATGTACTGATAAGCTTCTGATAATTTTTCCATTCAACGCATCATTCAGTGATCTTAAAAGGTAGAAATCTATTGGAGCAAGGTACGGTGAAAAAAACATTTTGGGTTTTGAATGAAATACTTTTATGACTAAATATATAACAATATATACTAAACTTAGTAGCTTCTTAAAAAGGGGATGACATAAAATGAACTGGATTTTCAGAAGAAATAATAAACGACTTAATTATTACGGATTGCTTATTTATGAAACAATATTTTAGATATGGAAGAACCAATTACCTACAATATACATTTTACTATGCCTGTCTCGCTAAAGTTACTTAATCATGTTGAGACAGTCAAAGCGTTATTACTGTAATATTATAAATAGTTAATAATAACACTAACAATACAATTTACAATTAAAATAAAGTAATATAAATTTTTAAACGATTTTTCATTTCAAATTATTATTATTAAGGAATTCTTGTTCTTAATAAACTTTAAAAAATGTATTTATTTCATTAGGAGAACACATTCTTATTGTGAAGTTGTAATTATTCAGAACATAGGTCTGTGATATTTTAAATATGAATTAAATATATAAATTAGAAAGATATACACATAAAATCAACTTTATCGAAAAATATTGTTGTTACCCCACCGGGGTTCGAACCTAGATCTCTTTCCTAACTGGGGAAGGTGCATTATCCAACTATGCTACAGTGACAACATTTTTAGCGACAGTTTTCGAACCTATATGTTACCTTTTTGATATTAATACATTTAATCGTTCCATTATTTGAAAGAGTCATCTACCTTATTTTTACAGATTCTCAAATACCTTTGCGTAATCTGATAGCAGACGACAGAATTATCAATTCATTTGTATTACATTTTGGACACATTGATACAACTTTATTATTTATTATTGTATCAAAAAGGTAACATATAGGTTCGAAAATTTGTCGCTTAAAATATTGTCGCTGTAGTATAGTTGGATAATGCACCTTCCCCGGTTAGGAAAGAGATCCAGGTTCGAATCCCGGCGGCGCAACAACAATAGTTTTCGATAAAATTGGTTTTATATGTATATCTTTCTAATGTATATATTTAATTAATATTGTAATATATATTTCACTATATATAATATTATAATCAACTGAGAGTCGCTGGTTAAAAATGTTAAATTACACCGTTAAAGCAGTTAATGATCCTTGCAAGAGGGGAATCGCATCACTTAATCTTTTTTCTCTTGATGAATAAAAATCTAATCAAAAGAAGATAAAATCTAACAGTCATGTTTATTTTCCATTTTTTAACGATTTATTTTATACATTTAAAGAATTATTTTGTTGATACATAATTTGTAAAACATTATAAAATTTATTTTTTTCTGTTTTTTGTGTTTTTGTGATTTTTTTAGATATGCATCTACCTATTGCTAACTTCTGTGTAGGATTTTCTGAGCTTTTTTTGCTTGTGTAGTCGACCTCTTTGACCGACGCTTCAACGACATCCTGATGATGGATTTGTATATAGGTACATGGCAGAATATCTTAATAAACTCTTAACAGAAGGTTCTAAATACCGTGAAAACCTTAAAACATTTTAAATCTACCTAACCGATTTTAGCGAAAATTAAAATTTAACATTATTTTATGCGGTAATTGTTGCATTCATTTTCGACTGTTATGTATTTTTGTGATGTCACTAAGTTACTATACTACTGCATACTCCCAAAGGTGAAGACGTCTTAACGTGTTCTTGAGTGAACGTGAAGCGTATTGTAAGCCACTGCGATTCAAAAAATAATAATTTTACAGGGTGGCGCAAAATTAATCATCCAATTTTGTTTTTGAATAACTTTTTTACTAAATAAAAAAAAAAATATTTTGAGTGATGTAAAACTTTATTTGGATGCTCTGGCGGCAGCCACTTGACGGATATTACGTTTTCCACTTAACAGAAAAAAATTTAAAGGTCCAAATAAAGATTTCCATCACTCAAAATATATTTTTTTTATTTAGTAAAAAGGTTTTTCAAAAACAAAATTGGATGATTAATTTTGCGCCACCTTGTATATATGTACTTACGCATAATTCTGAATAGTATCAATATTATATATATTTTTATCATTTTCTCTATAATATTATTTATAAATCATTCAGAAAGATTAACTATTTCTTACCTTAAAGTGGATGCAAAGATAGTACACATTTATTTTATGTAAAAAATTTAATGTTTTGATATTATTATCTCACGCAGGGAACATTTATTTAATTACTTTTTAGATAAGCTAAGCTTATTAAGCAATCTCTATTATATTATAAAATGTAAGTTGTGTTAAATTAAACTTATGTTTTAAATTAAATTTATATTTAATAACGAAAACAACAATATAATTCATATATATTTTATTTTTTTTATAAGCATCTTATCTGCAGGTTCATTATTACAATTAACTTCATTAATTACTAAAAATTAAAACAACATTAAGCGTGCAAAAGCAAATAACTTCTGTAAATGTAAAAGTTACAATATACAATTTTATATATTGTAATAATATTCAAAACTAACTAACTTACCATCACGCCATTTCTCCGAGGGGTAGGCAGAGCGTATAATATTTAAATGAACAAAAACAGAGCTTCTTTACTTTCTGGTGAATTATATATAAAACGCAATATTTGTAATATTATTTTATAGTTTTGGAGCATTGTTGAAGATAAGTAAAAAATATTGCATAAAAATCTTATAGGATTTTATTTTTTAGGTAATAGCTTGGTGGGGCATATTCATTAGGTTTCTTAGTTAGTTTACTTAGCTACTTTTATTATTTAATGTTTATTTCAGTTGTCATCATAAATGGTTAAAAAAATTCATTGTTATTGATTTTTTTACGGTTGTTTAAAATAACTGTTCCTAAATTATTGAAATAGTTAATTTAACAAATAATTTGATAGTGTTATCCTTTTAGCTAAAAATATTTGTGAGTGTCTATCGCGCCTATTTTTTTTTTTACTAATCGTTACTTTTCATGGGCATTTTAGAGTTGAAATTGAATTTCCTTTTTTATGCATCACTTAACACATTGAATATTTGGAGTCAAATGATCTGCTACTTGTCTTTAAAAATGGCTGCGATGTACAAAATATCAGCCGCCCCTCGACATGGACAAACTAAATTAATTCAGCACATAAACTGAGATGGGGTGGAACCCTTGAATACCGTGAACATGAGCCTTAGTGCAAAAGCATTTGAAACCATTCGTATTCATACGTTAGCGACAGAAATGATTTCGTCCCGGAGATACTTCCATCAATTTACATAGTGATCTTTTAAATAGTAAACCGCTGTTAATTATGTAATTTACCGATGTAAAGTAAAAGTTTTAAGATACTTTAAAAATCGAGTTTGTAATGAGGATAGTGTTAGGCTATTTACTCTTCTTCTTCGCCTTCGCGAACTTACCTTGAAAACGAGGTGCTTTCAAAATAGCGGCGATGCTCAGAAAGAGTATTCTAAGATGGTATTATCCAATCGTGATGCTTATAGCATAAATCGGGTCGATCTTTTATATATATATATATATATTATTTTTATTGCTCCCAAAGCACATAAAGCTCAAATGAATACAAAGAAATTATAAGTTACAAGCCTCATAGGCGATATTTATTAAGAAAATGGTAACATTAATTATCAACATAACATTAAAGGGTTATCTATGGCTACAATAGGAAATGAACTTCATATGCCCGCCATTTTGTAATTAACAACTAGATGCACGTGGATATAAAATGCGAACACCGTTCAATTAGCACCGATGTGCTATTAATCAAAACAATTATCTTACATACTACAATAAATTCATTAACAAAATATCTTTAATCTAATTAACCAGACTTTCCCTTGCAGTAGCCCTCGTCAAGAAATAAGCGCGGCCGTGGCGTGCAATTGAGTAGCTTGTCGGTGTAGTGATTAAGACGCTGGCCTAGTGATCTAGTCGTCGGGGGTTTACGCCTCGTTTCAGGACACCAGCAAGTTGGTCCTAATTGTATAGTACAAACGTTTAGCTTAGTTTTAAAATAGTAAGAATATTGATGTGACATGTATTCCGTGCACGCATCTATATTTAAAAAAAAATCTACAAAAATCATTAAGAGACCACATTCTTATTGTGAAGTTGCAATTATTCAGAACATAGGTCTGTGATATTTTAATAATGGAACGATTAAATGTATTAATATTAAAAAGGTATCATATAGGTTCGAAAATTTGTCGCTAAAAATATCGTCGCTGTAGCATAGTTGGATAATGCACCTTCCCCAGTTTGGAAAGAGATCCAGGTTCGAATCCCGGTGGCGCAACAACAATATTTTTCTATAAAATTGATTTTATATGTATATCTTTCTAATTTATATATTTAATTAATATCTAAAACAATTACTGTATTATTACAATTTAACTAACATGGACGCAAATGAGATTAATTTCCAATCAAATCCCACCCCATTTTATTCGTAATCTTCTTCTATTGCCATATTCAAAACTTGTCTGACCATCGTGTTTTAGAACGGATTATATATTAATATAAAATAAATGGATGCAAAAACTTTCATCAAATATTTTTTTCAAAATTAAACTATAGGTATTATAGTTAAAATAAGAATATATGGTGTATTTTATCTAAGAACTATTTAGATGCATAACGTTATTAATCAACTAGAAGAAAAATATCCAAAAACACAAATTAGAAAGAACAAATAATATTTATCAAGTGACGTAAGAGTTTGAATGCGCATTATCTAATTATTTAAACATATAATTGGAAATAGGAATATTAACCCTTCTCAAACCACGCAGTAACACAGGTCTACTACTTAAATCTTGAATATTAAATACTCTACTTAAATCGGTTATATTTCTGTAAATATACGCAACATTCACTTCATATTTTAGTTAATTTGAAGGAAAAGATTTACGCTTAGAAATGACTAGAGAAAAATCAATTATGTAAGGCAAATTCTACAAAAATAATTATTTTTAATTCGTTCCGTTGTAAAATTAATACTTTGACAAAAATACCATTTGTGGCAAGACAGAAAGATATCGCACATTAATTTCACAGTGAAAACAATAACAAAAATAATGGTGTTTCTTTCTCACTAATTAAATAAAGATAGATAAAAAAGAAGGTTGTATTATACAATGCAACCTCATATACAGAACTTGATGAATGCACCGAATTATAATATTACATATTTTTTAAATATTTAAGGCTCAATACTTAAAGTAAATTAATGGCATTAACCATTTTTTCACATTTAAAAGGCTAATAGAAGTCTAATTTCTTACGGTAACACGAGTTGACAGTTTAAAGGTTAACATATATTAAAACAAAGAACATGTCAATTATACGTAAATGTACAAGGGACTCTGCTGAGTAAATCAAATTTTAAATGGTTGCAAGACAATATTAGAAAATGAGAAATGGAGGTCTATAACAGAAATGATGACATAATAACAGTATATTTTTAAATACAAATTTGAACAATTATTTTATATTATTATGGCTTGTGCGCATTACATAATTTATATGTATAACTACGATTTTCAGTTAGATATGTTCATAAATGATTTTCATCAATGACAGAAAAAAGAAAGGAAACACTGATATCTATAATGATGTACCAATATCTTTTGCTATTTCCTCGCTCGTTAGTTGTTTAGACATTTTACATTCGTACATTCAGTATTTATTAAATTGTAATACTTTTCGTATTTTTTATTTTACCTTCGATGCTCACCATAATCTTCTCAAAACATTAGGGGGTAAGCAGCGAGGGTAGAGCGCCACACTTTTCTGTACTGACATACAACTCTTGCATCATCTACAATTCTCATACAAGCTCGTCGATTATTGAGGTTTCGGACAGGATCCAGGACCTGGTTTACCTGGTCATACCAAGTCTTCCGCGACCGTCTTATATTTGTGGTACCACCAATGCTTACGTCATATTCCTATTAGATATTACTCCATTCAATGCGCCGTTCACTATGTTCCTTGCAGTCACCCTCCTTTCGATATCTTTCTCAGGCGTTTTTTTTAAAATAAACATTAGTGCACGGAATACTGTCACATCAATTTTCTTACTATTATCATACTAAGCTAAAGGCTTGTGCTATGTAAATAGGACTAACTTGATGGCCTCCCATAACGAGACTCAAACCTCAGACCACTAAATCACTAGGCGAGTATTATTACCACTAGACCATAAGCACATCACGTTAGCTTTCCGTTGCTATCAAACATAATTCCCAAATACACAAACTCATATACTTGTTCCAAATATTCAATACCTGCAACGCATTTTCCGTATTCAGATTTCATCGGCATATATAATATATATTACTGCCTCGTTGTGGATTTTTCTATACGACTATATGACTAAATTATTTCATACACGTGAAAATATTTAGAAGCAAAATTAATTAACCTTACGTGCCACTGTGCGAAATATTCTGCTATATTTATGGAGTAAAAACTTATCCTTAATTAAATGCAAGTTGTCCGCAAATGTCGCTCTAACATTTCCTTCCACCTCAATCTTTGCTTCCGCTCTCAACATTTTCCATCTCTTGTATAAAAATACCACCCCCTGTCCATCACAATCACGGAGGACTTGCCGGGAAGTTTCCCAGTGTGTCCCGCTTTATTTTACACCCCCGAACCTTCCCGCTTTTGGTAACCACCCCGTCACGGTGATTCACCCCCAGTTCGACACATTCTTATCTCAAATTGAAATTCTCGCTTCAGTCGTCGGGCCGTCTGAAGGGGAAGGCTGTCTGAAATGTTTAACACCCCTGTCGCCTCTTGTTTCTAGTGTGTTATTAAAACTAAATAACCGGGAAAAGGTTTCAAATATTAATTTTAATGACAGGTGTTACGGCTAAGTGCAAGCTCTTGTGTTTCTCCACCCCCGTGAATAGGCGCTCGCCTGCATCTAATGAGGCGACATTTTATTTTGAATGCAAGTTTTTGTAAAGAAAGACGTGATTTTTTTATGTAAGGGGCTTTAATTTTTATGTTAGCAATAAAAAAATAGTGGGGAATACTGAAATCGTGTTATTTATTATGCATTTGCTTATTTCATCACAAAACCTTAAAAAGAGGGTGTAATCAGCTCAATGGTTTGGCTTCCGAGTAGACAAATATATTGTTAATACACAAGATATTAAGTTTGCTGTGAACGTTATGATTAAATTATAGTGATTTCTTTTAAAAAAATTAAAAAAACACACTCGAGCAAATAATGATTAATAAGTTAATTCAATTATGTTGAGGTTTTTGTGACTAAAATAATACTAATACTAATAAAGTATATCAAAAAGAAAGATATACAATTATAAAATATTAAGATAAAATTATACTGAAACAAGTTCAAATATATTGATTATTTTTAATAAATAAAAAATATGCGTTTTTGGTGAAACATAAACATTATAAAGAATTTTATGAAAACGGAACAAATCTTGTAGCAAGTACTTAAAACCAAATAACATCACCACATTTGTTTTCTAAAACAAATCATCAAGTTTAACAGGCTTTAAATTCGTTCAGGGGCGTGATTACAGCCGCTTCACACTCGGGGAGGCTTCGGGGGAAGATCTCCACGTACCCCGACAAATTTACAAGTGTACAATATAATGCGGTGGGGGCTCCAGGGCGCGCCATTTAACTGCGGGAACCCAAAAGGAGTAAAGGGAAAATTTCACCCTTTCCCGCTAAGCCGATTAACCGTTAAGTCCTTCTAGGAATCTCTTCTCGTCGTCTTCTCGTCTCAACCCTCTCGGCGTCGACAGCCTCGACAAACTCGTAAAGACGGCCAACGTAGAAGCGTAAAATCGCCACCCAAATGATTAAAAAAAGCTTTGTTGCAGACGTCGGGAATAATGAATGAATGTTTCTTTTTCAGTTTGATTTCAATCAAAATCATTTTTCCTTTATTGAGGCTTATTTATTGCCGCATGAAAGTGGACGAGTTTTTACGGAATTCCCGGCTGGGAAATGGTTCTGTTAACGTTGTTTGTCGCGAGTATATCAATATTTTGTTGATTGATTCATTGATGTGGACTGATATTTGTATACTTTTATTATGCTTGAAAAACACATCCCATTCAAATATTAATGGACCGTTGTGTTTTCTATTCAGCACCTGTAACAAAGAGAATAATAGGAACCCAAATCGATTTTGGAATTGCCTCAGATATTTGCATCCAAAGTTAGTTTATAAAAAAAACTACCCACAGAACTTTAAAATGCAAAGAAAAATCTTTCTCTTATTATAATATTTCGTTCATAATTGTATACAATTTTCTTGGTAGTTAGTATGTGCTGTAACAAATTAAATCAACGGAACAACTCTTATGATAATTTTTTAACATCGTTGTTTATTATAATAGATAGTGTGCTTCGTAACCCGATCGTACATTTGTGTTGCTGACTGCAAATCGAACCCACATTAATTCGCATCTAGTTTTTCATTTTTCAATTAAAAGTAACGTAAACATATTTATTAAGGATAACACATTCTCATTATGAAGTTGTAATTATTCAGAACATAGGTCTGTGATATTTTTTTAAATACAAATTAAATGTATTAATTAGAAAAATATATATATAAAATCAATGTTATCAAAAATATTGCTATTGCTACCGGGATTGGAACCTGAATCTCTTCCTATCCGGGCAATGTGCATTAATCGATTATGCTATACCAACACAGTGCATTAACGATAAATTTTAGAACTTATATGTTACACTTTTCAAATTGACACATCTATCGTTCCATTATTTGAAAGCCATCTTCTTTATTTTTATGGAATCTCAAATACCTTTGAGTAATTCTATAGAAGACATCAGAATTATTAATTCATTTTTATTAACATTTGGACACATTAAAATAGGAAGAGATATAGGTTCGAATCCCAGTAGCAACAACAATATTTTTCGATAAAATTGATTTTATATGTGCATCTTTCTAATTAATATATTTAATTTGTATTACAAAAATAAACATATTTTGATTGAATTGAATAAAGTGTGTTCGGCTGCCTGCAGAAACTAGTTTAATTATTTGAAAGTATTATATTTTTATAAAAATCACATTTTCTAGTATATAAATAAAAATAAAATCGAAAGTGTAGATGAAAGGTATTCGAGAAGGTAAAATGTAAGACATACTGGTAGACGAATGTTTGGAATAAATAAAAAAATTTATATACTTATGGATTATGTTTAATAAGAAAGGAAAGGCAGAGAAATATTTCGAATGGATAAAGAGATACAGTGAATACAGTGAAATGAAATATATCTTGATGAGAACAACCGAGGCAAAACTAGCATAGTTCATAGTACTAGCATAGAGTCCTGGTACAAACTTATAGAAAACTGATTTAAGATAATGATTCTGATACTCGTACTGATATAAGATAGTGAAAAAATAGTATCTTTAGTAGACTGAATGCAGTGGTTATAAGGCATTAATCCCCGACTATTGCATTTGGAAAATATTCAAAACGAACAGATCAACAACACAAGGATGTGTCATAGTAGCTAAATACTGTAGGCTGATTGTAGATTTTAAGCAATTTTAAAACTAAACTAATAGAAATTTGTGAACTTTTGATACCACACTTCATGTATAAGAGGCCGCCTTTATATAGGGTATCAAGCGGAATAATTTCAAGATTAAATTGTAATTGTTTGTAAACCATTAAGGTGAGGTAAGTGGCAGAGATATTGTTCGACGCGCGTGATTTGTTGATTTTCCTGGCACAATCATAGAGAACACCGTGGGTTCGCGGTTGAGCAATATTTAAAGTGCGGTGATTCATTGGTTCGTGTGCGTCGTGCTTTTTGTGCACACTTTAATATTCGACAAGTAAGTGATGAGCCGAGCACGCAACTTATCTGGTGTTGGGTTCAAAAGTTCAGACAAGAAGGGACAATGGTTAACCAAACTCCTCCGGGACCATCAACGTCAGCAGTGACGCCAAAACATGTGCAAATTATGCTCAATCTGCGTAAATCGATAAGGAAGATTGCAGCCTGTACTGGAATAAAAAAATCAACAATGCAAAACGTTTGCATTGTCCAAAAATGACAGTGTGGTGTGCAATTTCAACCCGAGGGATAATTGGTCCTAATTTTTTTAACTAGCGAGACAGTCACTGCTGACGTGTATTGCCGAATGATCCACGAGTTTTTAATACCGCAACTGCAGCTATTTCCCGGGTTCAATAACAGAACACAATTTCGGCAAGACGGAGCTACTCCATACACACCTAGAGTTTCAATGGTGAAACTGAGGGAAATTTTTCCCAATAAATTAATCAGCAAGTACGGAGACATACCCTGGGCACCTCGGTCAACGGACCTTACACCGTGCGACTTTTTTTTGTGGGGATATCTCAAGTCAAGAGTTTACAGCAACAATCCTCGAACAATTCAGGCCCTACAAGAAAATATCTGCCGTGAAGTTGCTGCCATTGAACCAACGCTTTGTTCTCGCATGTTCGCAAATTTCGAGAGAAATGCACAGCATTTAGACAATATTGTTTATAAAACATAAAATCCGCATCGTCAAACTTCATTTTGTATAAATAAAATATGAGAATAACATTGTTTTTTTTTAAATTATTTAATATTAAACTTGAAATTTTTCGGTTGGACATCCTTTATGATAATCTACAAAATTGCACTATATTTAATACATGGTGCCATATTGCTAAAGTTCCAGAATATTTTTTTAATGTGACAATCAAACCCTTTTTGAAAATATTGAAAAACTTGCAACATTAAATAAGAGATTAACAGTGGCTAGGGCTAAAGCACATTACAATTGCGTTCACGATGTTGACGTGCAAGTAAATTAGTTATAGAGATAGATAAAAATAATACATACAAAAATAATAAATATGACCAGTAGTATGTTAATTCAATTATGTACGAAGAAAGTGTTATGAAATTGCGTAAAACCATTATAGAGAGAATGCATTGTACCAACATTGCACGAATTGTAATAGGGTTATGATTAATAACATCTTAATCTTTTGTTTACTATCATTATTAATTAATTATGTTTGTTGTTATAAAATTACAAACACGTACATAATTCATGAGTCTTACTAATATGACCACAGACAAATAATTTTTACAACTAAATAACTTTTACACAACACAAATTTCTTTAACTATATTTTTATTCTTTCTATTATTTAAACTTCAAATATCTTCATTGCATAAGTTTTTTGGTTTAAATTTTTAATATCCACTGTAGAGTTTAGCTTTTAAAGAATGTATCTTTAATCATATCTAGCAAACATTGAAACAGTCATCCAACCGTGTTATTCGATTTCGTATAAAGAACCGGACTAGTGTGCAGGTGCAACAAATGTTGCAATTCGTTATTTGTTCATCATTCTCTCTTTGTACTATACTACTATACGGTATTTCCACCTGCATCTTGGGTTCAGTGCATTCCCTGGGTAGGTCACTCAGGATAACCTGACAAGTGTAGAGCGAAATCGGTTAAGACGAATTTATAAAATTTATATTTATGGAATTATTTTAGTATTCGTGTATGTCGACTGTGAAAACTTTATTTCAATTATGAAAGGTCTCATGCCGTAACCGCACCTTAAATGACGTATAGGAGGAAATTGAAATATTAAAAAATTATCTTTATTCCAAATAGACTGAAAACATGGTGTACATTACAGATAACCAAATATATAGACATGAACTAACGCAAATTCCTTATTTCAATATGTTCATTTTTGTGTCACTCGCGTGATCACTTTGGTACCACTTACGCAATCAAATAGCTCCGCGACTTTCTTTAATATATGACTCGATTGAAACAAAAATAAATACGTCTTGTTTACACAAAGATTTAATTTACGAAGAATAAATACTTTTACTGTTGCATAAATGTGTCATAAACTATCGTATTTATGTTCCCACAAAAAATGTTTGTAGAATGCTCCTAGTTCCGCAACTAATACTTCAAACCCCTCTCCTGTATGTACACTTTATTTCATGTCTATTCATGTACTGGACTGTGGTATAAATACAAATTTAATAAGACATGTTACGATGAAAATATAATATCATCCATATATGAATCCAATAATGTTAGCCTACATTAGTAAATATAATCATGGATTATATAACTCCATGCTAAATTAACAATTTAACAAATCAATTTTTTTTTTTTTAATATGTTTTATTTATTATTTATTTATTTTTGCTACAACTCAGTAGATTTTTTCCATTTACCATGAAAATTTTCTCTAACATACCTCGTTCTAAAATTTCAGATTTAAACTTAGCACAGCATATATTTAAATACGTATTAAAAATGCCTTTTAAAATATCGAATGTGTTAAATAATCTCACTCAGCTTCACCATTTGTCTAGAAGTCTTCTTCTTTTAGATAGGCAATCCACCCTTCAAGAGTGATTTGTACCATTAATCAAGTTAAAATTTTATTTTATAGAACAAATTACAATAATATTATAGAATAGGAAATATTATAAAATATTACAAGTCAATATACCAATTATCGTTCAAAAAATTTACTATTATATATCTAGAAATCTATAACATTAAAAAATTTGGCGTTTTTTCTACGAATTTCAGCCATCAAATTTATGTAAAATCCAAACACACATATATTTACGCATTTACTCGTTGGTTTTATAAACTGTTTATTTATATTTATCTGTTTCTATGTGATTTATTATCTTGTGATACATATTTTTTTAAATTGTTCGTGTTAAAAAATGTAGTCTAAGACAATTTATTTATTTGATATTTAGTTTTAGGTTTTTTGGACTTAATCATAGATCACTAAAATACAACAGATATGATTACCTGCCAATTTTTTTTATTTTTTTTTATTAACTATATTTGCTTTTAAATGTCATAGTTGTTGGTAAATTAGTAAGACAATTACCTAGTGATCAAGCGGTCCAAGGCTCGGGCTTTGTCCCAACATATACATAAGTATTAAAATAATAATTTTTTTCAATTATCTGTTCGGTAAAACGTCAAAACTGTCACCGCCTTTGAAGTATCTAACTACTCACTGTGTACTACTTATGCATTACAAATCACTCACGATTGTCAAACCATTAAGGTTATATATGTATACATGTGAATATATTAATTTTAGAATGTAGACTTTATCCGGTGTGTCTCTCTAACGGAGATCGTAATAACCGAGCTTGGCTGTATTTCCGGGCGGCGTCGAGCCGGATCCGGCCGTCGGATTGGTATGCCGCGAGCGTCCCCGATTGATTTCCGTTATCGCCCTGGCACGTGACCGTTCCACGGTTTGATCATCGGAAGAGGAGTGTTGTGCTTCACAAGATCACTCGTCAATTTTATGACTTTGATCCCGAGTTACAACTGCTGGTCGTAAATCAAACGTTTGAGAAAAAATACCCCGGCTTGTTATGTTGATGGGTTCCAGGATATGGGAAAGGTTTTTATACATTCCCAGAACTAACATGAAACATACACCTTTCAAAAAAAAAACGTGTTAGCAATTTTGAAGATACCTTCGAAAGGAATTTCATAAGAGGATTCGTTTAAATTTAATATCAAAATATTACATGCGAAAAATAAACCTGGAAGATAGGCCGCTATATAAAGATTAAAATTCTTAGAAATATTATTAACCCAACAAGCATACACTGTAAAGAAATTAGGAAAAAATATACATAAATTTTTATATGAGCCAATTCATATTCAATATTTAATTAATTAAAAATATTAATGAAGACATATTAAAATGTAGGAGAGAGATGAAAAAAAGTTTACTTAGACCCTTTCATAGATTGCGTACCTACATGTATTAAATTTCAGTAAGATAAATAATAAAAATGTTTTTTAAAAAAAATAGAGATCCGTATTCTGATACGTATACTACGATACTAAGTTAATCGCTTGCGCTATGAAAATAGAACTTGCTGGTCTCTCGGGATGAACCTCGATCAATAGGAAATACTTGATGAGTAAGAAAGTGAGATCAAATGGACAAATCAGTTTTTTATTAATATATATATATATATATATATATAAATGTACTCTTTATTATTACGTGTTAGTATTTCGCTGTGTATTTTATGTATGTAAATATCACCCCAAAATAAATGTATCTTTAAAAAATAATAACGTAAAAGCATTAAGCACGATATGCTATAAAAATACACTATTAGCAAATGAAATAATAATAAAAAATAGAAAAATGCGTTCAGGCGAATGGGGTAAATAATTATTAAACAGTATATTTCTACTAATTACAATGCTAGCTAAGTACTAGTGGCTGCCGAATGATAGTTTCAATGCACCAATACATCTAATATTTATGAACGATTAGTATATCGGTGCACTGTATTTAATAACTTCATGGTCTAAATCAATTTAGAATCGATCATCGATAATAAGAATATTTTAAATAACTAATTTTTGTAAGAAGTTACAATTTCAAAACAGAGTTCAAAAAAGCGAAATTTAAATTAATCAACTAGAAAGATGTATAAAAAAATCTATTTATCGAAAAAATATTTTCCTTATAACCGGTCGCAATTTTTTATACATATATAGATTTTTTCCGCATCTCTTTCTAGTTTATTAATTTAATTTATATTTAGAATTTGTTTTTTATGAATAATCCGATATGAATAAATGGCATTTTAAAAGTTAAAAAAATGTACGAAATGTGAAACAAATATGTGTAAGCGGATCAGTAAAAATATGTTATTTTGAATGACATCCACTTTTAAGTGATTATTGATGTCATTATGTACCTTGCATGAGACAAAATCCATATCATGTCATCAATATATAAGAAAACACGGCAGCTATTTTGGAAATTCTATTTTTTTAAGAGGAAATTCTAAAAATCAGAATTGAACGTATTTAGAGCGCTATAGTTTTCAACGTTTAAATACCTCACGTTGATTGTATAATTCCAGCCATACTCGGTTATGATACGGTTCACTAGACATTGCTTTTTTAAAAAACGATATCGGAATCGCATAAAATTTCCGAAATATTAACTACCTTACTATGTACTTATATATATATATTTTTTTTTTTTTCATCAGATTTTACTTAAAGGTATTTTGAGATTCTGTAAAAATAAGGTAGATGGCTCTGTCAAATGATGGAACGATTAAATGTATTAAATTCAAAAAGGTAACATATAGGGTCGAAAAATTGTCGCTAAAAATAATGCCGCTGTAGCTTAGTTGGATAAAGCACCTCCCCCGGTTAGGGAAGAGATCCAGGTTCGAATCCCGGTAGCGCAACAACAATATTTTTCGATAAAATTGATTTTATATGTATATCTTTATAATTAATATATTTAATTCATATTTATGTACTTATACATTAGTTTCCTTGTACGAAATAGTACCTTCGTATTTTTATTATTATTTAATTCCACAAAAGATGACTAATGAATAATGCCAAATATTTTTTTTTAATATTCTACCGATTTCATAAAATCATCTATACAATTACATATTCTTTAACCCTCCCCAAACCATGCAGTAACACAGGTCTACCATCATTATTAAACCTGTAATATTTCAGTAAATATATGCAACATCAAATTCATATTTTAGATAATTCTAAAGATAATATTATCGCTTAGTAATGACTACTAAAAAACCAATTATGTAAAGGGAATCGTACAAAGACAACTATTTTTTCCATTCACTCCGTTATAAAATTAATACGTTGGTAAAAATACTATTTGCGATATGAAAGACAGAGATCACACACTATTTTCACAGTGAAAAGAACAAGAAACATACAAATATAATTATCTCTTTCTCACTAATTAAATGAAGAGAGATAAGAAGGAAGGACACATTGTATAGGATTTTATGAATGCTTTAAATTATGTAATTAATCTTTTTTTTTAAATTGAGTGCTCAATATTTAAAGTTAATTGGAGATATTAAAGCCATTTAAGCTAATAAAAAAAAAAATTCTAACTGTTGTTTACGATAACACGAGTTGACAGCATGGCTGCGTTCGGGAATTTTATATCATGGTATACTTAAGGTTAATACGTTTCCATTACCTAATATAAATAGGATTTTCCGGTAATTTTGTGACAATGAAATGGTAAGGAAATATTGACAAGACCCACTTATGATATTTTCTGATGATGCCACCCGTTACTATGGTACTATTATTAGTATTCCAAAATATCGGCAAGGTCTTGTTCCTTTAAAAATATGTCTTAAATGACGTGATATACCCAAAAAAATTACATATATGTCGGCTAGAAAAAAGACTGATACCACACAAAATAAATAGCTAGATAGTTACTCAGATTTACGGTATAAAATATTTGGAAACAGACAGTTGCAATTGCCATTAAGCAATTTCTATACGAGTTATAACTCTTCAACATAAAAATATTAATATTTCCAGATTTTTAATATGAAAATGTTAAACACGACTATTTTTGAGTTGTGACCGTCTTTCAAACAGATGGTAAGTTTATGTAAAGATATTTTCAATTTCTCAAAAAAGAATTTTACAATGTCTTTTTGTTTCTCATTCGTTGTACCGATCGATCAAATTAGAAATATTTTTAAATAATGATGTTCGTAAAGGTTACAAAATTGATGTTAAATATTTCAAGTTTTCATATTTTTAAACTTTAGCCAAATAATAAACGACAACATTTTATCTCACCATATTGAAGCAAGTTTAAAATATAACACGTGGCTTGGTTGATGCAGCGCATTAGATAATGCTATTGGTAGAAGAGATTATCTATTCAACGATACAGTGCATTCCTACGGGGGAAATGCTCCCAACATTATAAAACACAAAGGAAAAGCACGGATTTCCCACGTGAAGTGACGGGTCTCCAACTCTTAAACTATTTTAAGTGGATTTTGCAAAGGACCGCGCGGAATCTTGAATGAAAGGGCGTGATGTAGGACACGATCCGGAATCCGTATTTTATATATTCACCCCTTCGGGATAGCCATATTCGAGAAAACTAATTTAAACATTATAAATCTACTTCAATCTAATCAATTTTACACTTGATTTTTTTTTTGTGTATTTATTTCAATTCTTAAACAAACATAAAAAGGGTATGCAGTTTTTATTTCGATCAGAAAACATAAAACCGTACGTAAATATATATACTTTTATATATATATAGACTCACCTTAATTAGGTTTAGATTAATTATATATAATTTTGTTCTTGTTTTCTTTTTCAATAATACGTAAAATACACAATCTTAGCTGTAAGTTTTGATATCACGACTTATGTATATGCGTATTTGAAAGATAGTTTTAGTTATGTATTTTTTTTTCATGCGAACTCTTTTTCACATTTAACGATTTTGTAAATAATGATTTTAAATTTTTTAATTTTTTTGTACGAAATTGGATTAAATTCAATCAATGTCTAATTTTACTGCTTCATTGAATGATCTCAAAAACGATTAAAACCGCTTAAAGCCCTCCCTTCATATTGTAATGAACGACATAAGTATAAAGGAAGATTACTCATTAAAAGAGGTCCCACCCTTTCTCTCATGGGGGTTGTAAATTACTGAGGTATTTTCAATTACGGTTTCCGAGAAACTTGTTTAACGTCTCTTGAAGGAAGCTGCGGAATAATTATCCCGCGACACTCATTAAAAAATTGCTTATATTTATCATAATAGTTTTCACCTCACTTCTGAGCAAAATGAGTCACCTGCTAAATTACATTTTCGTGTCATAAACTCTGCATTATTTATTTCAAATTTTTAAATTATGTCTATATGTCTATATGTATTTATAAATTACGTACCTAGCATTTAGCTGACGTGCAAGTTAATTTTAGAATGCTTAGTGACAAATTGATCGAGGGAATACCTCAACTTGGTAGGCGATCAAGTATTTTTCGTGCTTAAACCATGTAATAAGACCATATAAGATTTTCGGTTTAAAAAGTAATATTTTAAAATAAAATGTATGCTTATTAGCAAACAGAATACAGTTGATAATGAAAGCGTTTATATTACTGAAATGAAATAGAAAAAGATACAAAGTAAATGTATACCTTGGTTCCGCACAGCATTGGCGAACTGCGGACGCGAGAAAAAGGGCCCGAGAATTGAATTGAATAAGAATAGGCCATTTTTTTTCCGCGTCACAGAAACATTCCGCCCGGCACCCCGCGCCACTGGATTCCCCTCCCGCCACTGCGTCAACGGACCGCCGATGGAGGGTAGCGGGCCGCTGCAGACTCCCGCCCCCGCCGGCGCGCAGACTATGCCGCACTATTTTTAAGCATAACTAGTCGAAAAATTATTTGGTAATGAAAATTGATATCAATAAAAGAGAATGGAAGTGCGATCGCCCGGCGATATTATTATCACCTCAAAATCATTTAGCATCGAAACGAGTTTTCCAAGTTTGAGGTGCGAATAATTAATCCCGGGCCCATCGCCCCGGATAAGACTATATCAGGCATCGCGAGGAGCATAAAGACTATAAGATAAAAACTCGCGGTGCCTGAGAAAGTAAAATTGTAAAAGATGAAGAGGAAATGCCGAGAAATTCGGATCAGCCGTCTCAACTGTGCGGCGAGAAAATGAACCACGGGGGGGAGTTTCGAGATCTCGCCGCCAGGGGTGGCTGCGCTGACGCGCAGCGGGGCGGCAGGGGGACGATCCGGCATTTTGATTGGAGGAGAACTCCTGGAGCCTGTAGCGCCGTGATATTTTACAGTATATAATAATGGTCCAGTGGCTGCAAAGATCACTCTCCGTTTCTACTCTCGCTTCCTGCACCACTGACCTGATAAACAAATCTCGTATTTTATTCTACTCATCTTTCGACCCAGCGACTATATTGACTATAGGATCTTCTGGCATCCTGACTTGGCATCGACATTGGACACGGAACCTGGAAATTCACCCTGACATCGGCCTGCTACACTGGACAAGAATTTTGGACCCCCCTGGACCGCTGCACCACGCTGCAGATAATTTTGTCCGAGCTACAAGCGAACCGGCCGAACCACCACAGCATAACAGTTTCTTGTTTTCCTGTACGGAACACCTTGGTTGCAATATAATTGAAAAATGTGATCTTTCTGTTGTAATCAAATACAGCGTCAAACAATCTCGTGCAGTCTATATCTGCATGAAAAAGATGTTCTGCAGTCATGATCTCAACCTTTGATTACGAATGCGAATAATCAGATGTTATATGTTTCCGGGCATTATTTGGGTATGATTAGGTGACTTGAATAATTTTAAATGTTGATCTACAAAAGAATGCTCAAAATAAGCTGAGTGGAAAGAGTCTCGTGTGAAAATGCCACGTAAAAGTATTAAAAATCTGAATACTTCAATATCTTGAACATATGATGAGACATCCAGAAAAGTATCAGATCTAGCATCTAATAAAAGTCGAGGTCCTGGAGCAAGGAGAACATCATGGCTGAAGAACCTGAGGCAATGGTTTGGCCAGTCTACTGTAGAGCTGCACCGGACCGCAGTAACCTTTACCATACCGTGATATAAAATACTCGCACGCAGCATGCTGTCAACTCATGTTATCGTAAGAAATTAGAGTTCTCTAAGCCTTAAAAAATGGTTAATGCCATAAATTTACTTTAAGTATTGAGCATTAAATATTTAAAAAAATGTAATATTATAATTCGGAGCATTCATCAAGTTTTGTATAGGAGGTTGCATTCTATAATACAACATTCGACAATCAATTATATTCGTATGTTTGTTATTATTTTCACTGTGAAATTAATGTGTGATTTCTTTCTGTCTTGCCACAAATGGTATTTTTGTCAACGTATTAATTTTATAACGGAATGAATTAAAAGTAATTATTTTTGTAGGATTCGCCTTACATAATTTATTTTTCACTATTCATTTCTAAGCGTAAATATGAAGTGTATGTTGCGTATATTTACCGAAATATTACAGATTTAATCAGAGCGGTAGCATGGTTTGGGAAGGGTTAGAGAAAGTGATGATAGCCAACGTCCATTGAACGGATAAAGCACGAAAATAATAAAAAGGTATTTGTAGAATGTACAAAAGGATTTGCAATCGTCAAACACGTCACATCAATATTTTTAACGTTTTAATACTATGCCTTTTTATTAAGACAAGTATGAAAACATGACATGCTTTAATGGATGGTGGAAATCAATCCCCGATCTTGGAAGGCATAAATGTTGTCAAATATTTATAATTTCAAACCTTTTCTACCCCCAATTATTATACCTAGTCACTGTATATATATTTTTGTAGTATTCTTAAATAAAAATAAGCAAATTATGATGGAAAATTAAAAAAAATATATCTAGTTATGTAAATATTAATCATTTAAATTTGTGTTCAGTTTTGTTTTATACGGTCAGATCTAATATGACGTACACAAAAAACAAAAAAATATATCATAGTACAAAAATAGAAAATAAATATTCTAAAACATTAAAAGAATTGTTGAAAATTTAAGAAAAAATAATTATAACAATATAACTATTAATAATCACAAGGAATACAAGCGCGTCAAACCTAACCTTTTAATAATGCGCAACTGACATCTCACCTGCCACATTATTGACATAACAAAAAATACTAATTTTATTAGTCTAATAATTGAGTTGACTATTATTTACGTAGATTTAATAGTATCGTCAGAGAATTGACAAAACAGTAAGATATATGATTAGAAATTGATGGTACTTTAAAATGCCATCAAGGTAGAAAGGGTTAAAATGATATTAAAAATTCATTTCACGTCATGCAGTCTACAAAATATATAGCATACGTACTGCATAATGTTTTATTTAAATTTGTTTTATAATAATTATCATAAACAAGAGAATAGAGATAATATATTGGTAGAAATTCTTGAAAATTCTTTTCCCGTTGCTGTAAGAATAGCTATGGCAAGATTACAACAAAGCTCCGCACATAATAGGTACTTAGCTAAAAGTAGCAAGATAATAGAAGCAAGGTTTGCTCAAATTCGGCGCGACATTCGTCCAAATGTTTATCTGAAGTTTTTGGAGAGACGTGTGTTTTCGGCTTAAGTGATACTTTCGAACATTTGATTGAAATATTTTTATAATTAGAATATTTATTTTTAATATCACTCAAATAGTTATCCTCTAACTCTTGTCTAGTCCTCTGAGAAGTGTGAGAAGTATTTTATCTTCTGATTGCTTTAGGTTCATAAATACTCGAATAAGAAGATAATATTTTAAAACTAATCATTGAGTATATGGAAGTAGGTAATACCATATATTGTTAACTATGACTCAGCATAGAAAAGAATGGAATAGGAAGGAAACTTTTGTAATATGTCACAATCTATAAGTTCAGAAAATCGGAGATCACTTGTGAAAAAAAGTTGAATTAATACTTTTGAAATTAGAAAAATTAACTTTGTGGTTAAAATTCATTATTTTTATTTGTCAACTTTGTTTTATTAACCACTTATTGAGTTTAAATACATCTACCGGTTTCTTCTTCAGGGTGTCAATACTAATCAAAATATGTTGTTTCTTTACCAGAATCTATTTTTAAAAAAACAATTATTTAAAAAATAAATTAAGTACCTAACTCAAATTGTTACTTAATACAAAATTACTCGAATAATTTTTAGGAAATTTTTTTAGAATGGGACTCGTAGTTAAATTTAATTGGTTGTTTATAATTTTTTGATTAGTTTTACACGCTTTAATTATCTCCAACGATTCCAAATTATTTCATTTATGACCAACACCGTTTAAATACAAAATTGACAATCCCAATTTTTTATCAAAACCATGACCATTTTCTATCAAATGATTAGAAATTCTGAAAACCCATTATTGTTCAAACATATCAAATGCTCCTCTACTCTTATATTCTAAAAAATTTTCCTAAAAGTTATCCGAGTAAATGTGTATTAAGTAACAATTTGAGTTAGGTACTAAATTTATTTTTTAAGTAATTATTGTTTTTTAAAAAAAGATTTTGGTAAAGAAACAACATATTTCGATTAGTATTGACATCCTGGAGAAGAAAATGGTATTTTTTGAAACCGGTAGATGTATTTAAACTCAATAAGTGGTTAATAAAACATAGTTAACAAATAACAATAAAACTGAATTTTACTTAATATTGATATATATAAAATAAAAAATTAATTAATTACTTACGTAAATTATTAATTCAGTATTATATAAATTCTACAACATAGAATAATGAGTTGGGGTGGAATCTATTATATACATCTTAAATCATGTATTTTAATATAATTTAAAAAATCATAACAAAAATTGTATTATAAAATTTCAATAATTTATCCATATTATACTACATATCTTAAATGAAAATAAAACAAGATTTTGGGATCAGAATTAAAACAATAAAATTAAAAAAGATGTAAATCAGTTAACTAAAACGAATCTAAAACAGGAATAGACAAAAGACATGCATCTTAGACGAATATAAGAAATTTTTAGATTAATAGTGAATATGACTTAGGCGTACGTGTGGCAAATCTATTTAAGACAGAGTAAAGAATGAAGAAATAAGGAAAGAATTTAATGCTGATGTTAGTATAGTGAGTAAGATTAATAAATAATCACTTAGGTGGTTTGGTCATATGGGACGAATGAATGAGGAGAGAATGGTAAAAAAGATATATGACGCAAGTTTTAATGGCACCAGAAATAGAGGACGTCCATGGAAGACTTGGCACGACCAGGTAAACCAGATAATGGAGAACGGTTCTGTTAGAAACCTCAACAATCGGCGAGCTTGTATTACAAGATGTATGAATATGGATGAATGCGAGAATTGTGTGTCAGGTCAGAGGAGTGTGGCACTCTATCCTATCAAGTAAGTAAGTAATAGTGAATATTGTATCTAAATCAAATCAAAACATCAAACTAATTGTTTTCTTGGTTCCTCAGTAAATGCGCAAGTTAAATAAATATTTAGAATATATCCATTTGCTTAAATTGATTGAATAATGAAACAGTAATTCATACAATATTAGCGCAGCTTTATAAAAAACAATGAGCAGGGTAAAGATACCACAGGCGTAATCGTAATACATAGACGATGTTTCAAATTAAGCATACACAATTTGTGTAGGTAATAAAAAAGTTCGGAATGTAAATTTCAGAGGGAAATGTAAAACACTCGTCAAAATTTAATTAAACTCATCGAATTCAAATTGCAAATGTCTCATCGTTTTACTGAAATTAAATTAATCAGTGAAATATTTTGCCATTGACCAATATAAATTTAAATATTTAATTTTGAAAATTTAAATAACATTAAAATACTTTTTATATACATGTAAACAGTTAATAAATTTAAGTCAACATTTTATTAAATTTACCAGACAACCATTTCCGTAAGGGTGTTAACCGCATAACACAAAAGTACAATTTCACAGTCCATAATATCGTGAAAGTACTGTACTACTAATCTCGTCGGCCTTCTTCAAACCACCCTAAGATTTTAGGTAAGTGAGCACCCCTCGAAAAGTACCTACCTTAAGAGCGCTGACACGGTGTCACTTGCACAGCCAGCGCAAGCGGAAGTTCACCCGGTAGTTTGTCGGATTGCCAGATTTCAATAATATCACAAATTGGAAAATGAAGAAACTAGACTCGTGCACCTAAACAGCACAAATTCAAGTATGTCAAAAGTTGATAGTTGTTTATTATTTTAAATACGTTGTTTCATGTTACATTTAGGAAACCTTTCAGTTATGTTTTCATGGCAATATTTAGATTATCAGAACAATGGTTCTAGTGAACACATATTTTTCAATAAACAAAGTAAAAATAAATTTATATGATAGTCATAAAAGAAAATCTGAAATTATTGATAAACGAACGATCGTAGGAATTACAACAAAAACAAAACTGATGTGCCCATATATTTTTCTACTTTGAAGTACATTCTTAGTAATTTGATATAGAAATTTATCATTTTTTCCTGTCATTTTATCTTCTTTATTTTATATTTTCTTGATATTGATATATTTAAATAATTGGTTGATATGATACTCGTTTAATTGAATATTTGTAAGATCGTGAGTCAAAATAAAGGTATTTTCTTAGTTTGATAATATCTACATCTTTTTTCACATTAATATGTATAATTACGGGAAAAAAATACAATTTTTCCATGTTGTGTGCTTCTAATATGAGAAGTATTTCAAGCCAAAATGAAACAAATGTCAAGTGAATAGATGCAATAAGAAGCATATACAGAATTATAAAGTCTGCTTTCGTTTGAATAAATTAGAATATATATAAAAACCAAATGATGAAAAACTTTCCATTTGATCATTTCTCGATTACAATCCAAAACCGACTTTTAGAAGTCTCATAATAAAATCAGCCTCATCATACATATAATTTTTTTTTATATTGTATACAAACGCTAGTACACAAAATTTGAGTCAGACGTAGACTCGCAGTTCTTTGAAATCTTGTATGAAGATGTTTTCACAGCGACTTAAACCAAGTTTTTTACATTCTAATGCTGTTTGTTCTACACCATTTGATTTTAAAAAAAAAATTTTACACAACACAAGAAGAGTAGGATTAATGAACCAGAATCGCTCAATCTGTAGGAGGCGGCGATTTAAATCTACAATCAGCATCGCCTCCCCTATCCAACGGACGACGCAAGCGACACTTGGATTGAGAACGCAGGCTGCAGCAAGGAGTAGTCGCCTCAGTCTGGCTCGATCGCACGTAGACGATACATCGACGACGTTTGAGTGCCGGGCGGAACTGAGACCAGACACCAACGGCTCGCTCTTCTACTCTTCATCTTCATGCTCCGCTATCTCCTGTATTCTTCCTGTTTTATCCTCTGACACAATAAACAAGTCTACACCAACCGCGCGTTGTATTAACACCACCAGAAGCTACCACCACAAATCCAAGAATATCTGTGTGACCTATTTGTATTATTGCAGCCCTGGGATTCGAGCCAGACTTCTTGTACCCGCTGGAAAACGTGACCATCGCACAGGGCAGGGATGCCACATTCACCTGCGTGGTCAACAACCTCGGTGGTTACAGGGTGAGTGGCGACTCCGCCACCGCCAGGGTGTGTATCCTGTTCAGTTCTTGGTTTTTGGTTGTACCCGCCTGCCAGCCCTGCACCATTCGGTCTCTCTCTCACTCTATCTCTCTCGCCCTCTCTCTATCTCACTCTGTGTCTCTATAGTATCACACACTGTGTATCACTTTCGTACGTCACTATACTCCTGAAGCGCTGGAAAAGTATAAATGTTTTTACTCTAATTATAACCACAGATTGAGCGTATTATGTAGCTATTAAGGCACTTTAAAACAATTTCAAATACGTAGTTTTTTACTAAATATTTTTTTAATTTTTACATATACGTTTATAAGTTAATAATTTCTTTAGAATTTTAATCCATGAGTTAAAACTAATATTTAGAATATTTATTCTGAAAACAATAAGTAAGGTGTAGAAAAATTTGACTTTGGGATCCATATGTAGTTGTTCCTTAATTCGCGCTGATATTCAATGTTTCATAATTGAAAAATCGTTTGAATCTAATAACTTGTTCATGATAGAAATGTACAAAATATTTAGACTTTCCAGCTCTTCTCTGCATCCACTCTCTTCTTCCAGTATTAGAGCACAAAGCACTTAGGGAAATGTCAGCAGATATAATATCGCACTCTCTTCTCATTACTTTTGAACTACACTGTAAAATGAGATACTGCTTGAATATTTTTCATGATAATGTAAAAACAAAATATTTTGTAACAAAATCTTACATAATAAGTAAACGCTTAAAATACAGTTTTATTAATGAGACTGGAAACAATATCTAATATTTTTTATATTAACTTTACATTTGTAAAATTAAAAAAAAAACACATTATGAGACGCATTACATGTAATGTAATATAATATAATCACCATAAATGAATTATATATTGAATTTAATAAATATATGTCATTGTTGTATCATTCTACAGTATATGTCACAAAGTACAGCACTATAACTCTGAGCACTTGTGAATTTGTATGTCTTTTATTGTGAAATAAGTCCGAAAGTTCCAGACACAACTTACGGGCTATTTCACCCTCTCAACTTTCTCACTCTAAGACTGTCTTTCTTGAATTGCACTTTTAGAGAAAGCTTTTTCCTTAGATCACATTAACTACTTCACAATCCACTTGAGTAATTTCCACCCGAGTACTATCCTCTCGAATACTGTGAAATAAAATGTTATTATCTTTTATTATATTCATTTAAAGAGAATTTTAAAAAAAAACTCTTTTTCTTGTTATTTAATCATATTACTTATTAAGAATCAGAACAATAATAATATTATATATAATAAAGAATTTCAATAAATTATTTAAAATATATTAATTAATAGTTATTTAATATTTCATAAGAGGTGGATGTTACTGAAGTTTCTTGCACAAAACGCTTGTCAATAATTATTAACTACCAGAGCGAAAATGAATGATGTAATATAATGATCACTCTACCTACCCGCTTGAAAAACCTACACGTATAGAAAAATTTGCACATGATTAGTCTAGCACAATTCACCCCTCTTCACCAACCAAATGTTCTTTCACATAATTAATATAAATATGCAATTTATTTTGTTTCTCTGACTCCAAAAAAATATTCAAATTTATTATTAATTTAACAAATTTTTGTAAACGATTTTTGAAATATTTACTGACAAAATTCTTAATATTTTGGAATTGATTTTCTTTTTAAATGAAACGAACGACACGTAAGTACTAACGAGAGAAACTTTTTGGTCCGACCCGTTCCTTTTTAATTTCACCCTGAAAAATCATTGTTGTATTTATCATTCTCTTTCCAATCCCACGACCATGTCCAAAATTATTTCGAATTTAATAATCATTTTCTTAATTAAATGCCCGAAACCTTTTATTATTTTATTTATTATTTAACAACCCTCCATTAAACTCCAATCCCTCTGCACGAAAATGCTACAAAACGCACCGAGTTGCACTTGATTCGCACCCTGTTCTATCTATTAATTTAGCACCTGCACCTTATGCACACACTGGTTTGCGATGGTAATGGTATGAAATAAAATTTACCATGTCACTTTTGTATTTATATCTTTTCACCAAATTATTGAAATGACTTATTTTAAGAAACGAACATTTTTATCTAAAATTTACATCGCGTGAATGCGATTTTAAGTAACGTAGATTTTTGCTTTCTTATTAAATGATTACTGTTTTTGTAAACCTTCTATATGTTTAACAAAGTGATTTTAATCGATACATTTCAATGAATTGGACAAGCACTGCACTATCCTTCCATTTTTGGATTGAATAATTTTCAAAACTACGTAATGTACATACATATATGCATTGTGTTATATTTAAGATGGAAAACCCTCCAAAAAAAATATTTATGTTTTGAATTATTTTAAAACATTTCGTTTTAGTGAATTTTTCAAATTAAATCGCTAAACTTTGAATAACAGGTAATTTCATAGTATGAATTTATACTATATAATTATTATTTATAAAATTCTTTTTCTAATATGTTGCTACTAAACCACAATTTCTTTAATTGTTTGTATAGTGTATTTCGGCACAGTATTTCAACTAAATTTTTTTCAGCTCCAGGAAAAGGTTGTATATGGATTTGTTATATAAAAAATCACTTGAAATACTGTGTATATAAAACAATTCTAACAGCATAACTGTACTGATTATTTATGTTAATGCACAAACTTTTCTGAAAACATTATTGCATTGGTTAAAGGTAAGTACTTCTTATCTTTTCTATATTATTTAAAAGATGAAAAAAAATGAGTAATTTACACCCTTAAAGATATTTTAAAATACCTTATTTTTCATCTTAAAGCCCGTAAAAGATGTCAGTTCTATACATTCAAAATGGTATGTCTAAAGTACGTCTGATTATTCACACACACACATACACTACCAATCGGCGGATCAGGTGGCTTGGATCAAGGCTGACACGAAGGCGATTTTGGCCATTCACGAGCACGTGATCACCAACAACGCTCGCCTATCTGTCACCCATAACGACTACAACACCTGGACCCTCAACATCCGCGGGGTCAAGCGGGAGGACAGGGGACAATACATGTGTCAGGTCAACACTGACCCCATGAAGATGCAGGTAATAATCACTTATTTCCTTGCAAACCATCAGTATTCACACATAGTTTATGTATTTATCTAAAAATATAACGAGATTAAAACCATTTAATTACCAATAAAGCGCCCCCTTTCAATAATAATACATATTTTCGCGTTTTGTTCAAACATGGGGGTTTTTATAATTTATTTATATTAGAAGTTATACAATAGATTATACTTTTTTAAAACTAATACTTAGTTAAAACTTTTACGCTAATTTAAAACTAACTGAATATTATTTGGCATAATTAGGAATGTATATGTTTTAATTTAAAGATCGTGACCATTAAATTTGTTTTCGGTGTGCCAAGAAAATGTATAAGTACGGAAAATTCATACATATTCACAATACATTTTCTTGTGAATCAATAGCCAATGCTTTGAAGATAAATCTGAATTTATGACATTTTTAAAGTATTAAAATTAATAAATAAATTGTTAAATTGGCATGATTTTAAAATGCTCGTATTCATATAAAAAAAAACAATTTTAATAAATATTGTGTATTTACTCACTTGCTTCAGGGCTTCTCTTAATATTTAAAACTAAGTTTTTTTGTTAAAAAATAATGATTTATAATTAAATCTTAAATTATAATTGAATCTGGCTTCGTATATTTAAAATATTTTTTGTAAAAATTGCAAGCCCTACTAATTTTGTGTATAACTTTACTTGAAATATTTATATATATTCATTATTAATGCACCTTCTGTGATGAACATACCCTCTCAACATTATCTTTAAATGCTCTCACCTGTAAAGCAAAAAAAATAAAATCTTAATGGCAGACTCTAAGCATATTAAAATATTAATCGTTCAAAATTAAAAACATTTAATATTGTAAACTAAGCATTATATAAAATATTAATTAATTGAAAAATGTCTAATTATTTATCATTTCTAGACAGCATTCTTGGAGGTGGTAATTCCACCAGATATTATTTATGAGGAGACTTCAGGAGACATGATGGTGCCTGAGGGTGGATCAGCAAAGCTGGTTTGCAAGGCAAGAGGTCATCCCAAACCCAAAGTAGTATGGAGGAGAGAAGATGCTGGAGAGATCATTGCAAGAGGAGGACCTCAAGGAAAAACTAGAGGTAAACATCATATATAATTGTAAATATTATCAGTTGCACATTAGATAGGTTAAATTAAAAATTAATATTAAATTGTAAAATAGTAAACTTTAAACCTCGTCTCTGGAATACAAATATTATAGGAAATACGGAGAGAATGCTATTTTACAAATACTGCAAAATACGTAAATATAATTTACAATTTATATTATATAAATTTGATGCGAACGTTGTCATTTTTATATTTTTTATGAGAATGTTTACAATTGAACATTTCTCCATGTGATGCTTGTTTGGCGATAGTGTTAAAATGGATTGTATGATTATTACTTGAAGTAATAATCATACAAATATCTATACAAAAAGTTACCATTTAAATTATAAATGGAAACAATTACACAAACGGTTGCATCCTCGGAGATCGTTTTGAAGACCAACCCCTCCCATGGCAGCGCCCCATCCACACTTCGTCAGAGGCTTCTCAGTTAATCCTGTGGGATTAAAGCCGAGCCAGTGCCGGGTGGAATAATTAACTGCCAGTGCCTATTCCCCGTAGTGTATCACAAAGACTTGCGGTAACTTAGTCCTTAAACTTTCCGATCGACATTTCTCAGGGCCTGACACCCGTAGAAAGGATGATTAAACACGCCCCTCGCACGTAAGCCCCGCAAACTACGCCACTGCTGTAAAGTCAATCAACGGAATTTATTCGGAAACCAATGTCTAGGCAACGCTTCAAGTAAATTTATCAATTAGATAGACACTTCCAAGGAGAAAGGGCGTCTTTTGATAATTCTTTACGTTAAATACAATCGACTTAACAAGATTCTACTTCATGGTGTTGTTAAACGAGCACAACTGAATTATGCCTATGTACGATAAACAATTCAGTGGATTTGGGTGAGAGAGTGGATTCGGGCGAAAGAGTGGATTCGGGCGAAAGAGTGGATTCGGGAGAACGAGTGGATTCGAGCGGGATTTTTCGAAAGCAAGAGTGAAATTTGACGAAAGATCTTTGAGAAAATAGATTAAATGACGTTCGCAACACATGCGACAAATTTTTTTCGATCGCATGATACTTACATTCTTATAGATTATCCTAAAATCCTTAACAATTGATATTATTAATCAGTACAGTAATTAAACCGTATTCTCAAGTTACCATAATATACAACATTATATGTATATCCTTAATGTTTTTTTTTACATTTTTTCCATACGTAATACATTAAAAATAACTGTTCAAAGGTTTTTGTGTGAAATTTTGTGGAATTCCATGATTATTTTGTAAATTGAGTTAAAACACTGTTTTATTCCACTATATTTTATTGTATTTAAACGTTAGAATGTTTTCGGAAGCATCTTCCCATTATCAATAATATAATTCAACTAAAATGAAAAACACTTTCAGACAGTAATTACGGGTGTTTTTGGAGTTAATAGAGGTGGTGGTGTTAAAATGGATAAGATGGGGGGTGTAATGGGCGGTATTTGAATGTTTATCATGTTATTACTGTTATTTTTATTATTAAATATTTCTAAAATCTCTAAAATGTTTATCTTTCGTCTTTTGCCGCAACTACGCATAAGTTTTAAATTACTGTTGTCAAATAAATGGCCTTCCATTTTAAATCCACCCCCACTCCCACCTCCGTTAACTCCAAACACACCCGTAATTACTGTCTGAAAGCGTTATTAATTTTAGTTGAATTATATTATTGATAATGGGAAGATGTTCCCGAAAATGTTCTAACGTTTAAAAACAATAAAATATAGTGGAATAAAACAAATGTTTAACTCAACTCACAAAATAAATTAAAAGTGTATTTGACAGTTCTTGCAGTATGCTTATGTACACAGACTGATGGCGTGTTACATCAACTTAGGTAGTTTTCATTACATTTGTTTTGACTAAGCTAATATTCTAGTCTGATGCCATTAAAATCAAACAGCATTTCTGAATTATCATCATAATTTACTGCTGTATTTGGAGGGTGCGTTTCCCACATAAAACAAAATA
This sequence comes from Eubasilissa splendida, assembly GCA_031772225.1. NCBI lineage: Eukaryota > Metazoa > Arthropoda > Insecta > Trichoptera > Phryganeidae > Eubasilissa > Eubasilissa splendida. The sequence goes on along the minus strand of CM062848.1, from coordinate 19,491,513 downwards.
AAATAAATACATATGTTCATATAATATTTAAATGTTAAATCCATATTTCCCTTCCGCTTTGTAAATATAAATTATGTATATGTGTTAAATCGCAATTATGTTGACGGTTTATCCTTATATCTGGATGTGGATCCCCAAAAGTACCGCCTCTCCGACATTTTAATACTACGTTTCATCTTCAGGCATGTGTTACTTTGTTGAAATATGAGATTGTTTGGACACGGATTAATAATAAGGCTTCACTTATCAGATATATATTTATGTTAGATAAGCAAAAGTATAATTATTTGGAATCTAAAGCTTTCTTAAACATGCAATGCTTTGGTTATACGCATTATTGAGTTTAGCCACTTAAAATCGATCATTAATTTCGAATTCATCAGCTAAATTAGCCATTTGTTCTATAAATTTTATGTATGTTCATTGTAATTGTTTGACCTCTTCGACAATTTTTTGTCAACAGTTTAGAATGGAGGGAAACCTCAAGAGAATTACAAACTATGCCAGTGCATGACATAATATAGATCACGTCTAATGGTTATTATAAAATACTACACTCAATTTTATTCATAAATAAATTTACTATTCGTATTTTAATGTTTTTTTAGAACACATAATTTTCAATTTTTATATTTAGCAAAACGAATATTTAATTATATTTTCAAATAACAAAACAACAAAAAACTACCTAACTTTTTATCTTTCAGTTCAATCCATAGAAGGGGAGATCCTTTCTCTGACCAAAGTGACCAGGTCAGAAATGGGGGCCTATCTGTGCATAGCAGCCAACGGGGTCCCTCCATCAGTCAGTAAAAGAATGATGTTGCACGTGCATTGTAAGTAAATCAACAAACACTGCTGTCAATTAATATAAGTTAATAATTCTACCATTTGCAAATTTATGAACATTGCTGAAATATTAATGAATCTTTTCCATTCTAAACAAATCTTTCAAAATGCTTCGCAAATAATAAAAAGTTGATGACACTATTTATTTTATTATTTTGGTTTTCACCAATTTTGATGCCAGTTATAAGTAAACCAATATTGAAACTCAGTAGGTATGAATTTAAAAAGAATATCTTAAATGTTCGTGATCATCCAGCATATTACATTTCGGATAAAATTTCGGTAGGTCAATTTCAGGCATAAATATTGGGAAAAATTATATCTGATTTCATTTCATTAGAAAATAAAAGGGTTAAATTTAAATTGATATTAAAGGATTCATTGGGTGAACTATGGTGCAATAAATCACATTAAAGATATTGAGTTTTTCAGTGAGTTGATAAGAATTTTTCGTATAATTATCTCTTATACAGTTGCAAGTCCATAAACAGATCATTTCGTTATTTATGAGAAGTTAAAATATTTCATAATTTTTGTGTTAAAATAAATGAACACCTTAATGCTCCAAATGCTTTTTTATAATTTATTTTTAATCATAATATTAAAAAAAAAAAATTAAATTTACCGTCTTTGTTCTTTTCTTTCATATTTGTACTGCTCGAGTGTAAACCATGGTAACTGACAAAAAAAGTTTAAATATGTTACATGTTTGTTTACATCATATTGTTACAGTGCTTTCTAGCTCTGGTGGATCGAACACCAGAAAGCATCGCTACCGACCAGCTCAGTCTGGGTACGGTGCCGGATATTTTGTCGGCCAGGACGTCCAAACACGACCAATTTTACATATAAAATTATAATTAACGAAATTGTTTTGTTCTATCACAAAATTGATACACTTGACCCGACAAAATATAATAAACGACAAATAATAGAAAAAAATATAAAGTTTGCCACCTTTAATGTTCACGACTTGGAGTCACTTGATACGATCGAATAAGGGGTAGTGGTGAAGGACGTCCTCCAGACGGTCACATCAGACCAGAAATTTCACATCATAGGCCTAATATGTAGATGGGCACGCCATGTTGAATTCCTAATCGCGGGACCTAGACTAGTCCACCTAGCTGCCAGCGTTCTATATCTCAATTTTGCTGTGGAATGTTTCCAGTTTGCTGATGCGTCAAAATGTCATGTCGTCGCAAAGATTAACTTTTTTCCTCCATGTACGGCGAGCTGCCGACCCATCTTCGAAGTCTGTTGCCACTAACTTTCCGAATTTTCCGCCAGAGGACCACTCCTTGCGTCCGATCGGCGCGGAGATTTAATAATGCTACAACCACATAGCTACCGTGCACATTTAAATTCTAATGCGGTGTTCACAGGGACACATGACACATGACAAGATGTTATGCAACAATATGTTAGTTATCATAAATTAAACATTCAAACAACTTACTACCATAATAAAAATAATTACTAACGAAAGGGGATATCAGAAAACACTGTTTAGATGAAAAAAGTTTAGTTTTGCGAAAAGTGAAACGTGTGATGGTTTACACCCACACAGTATATACCAGCAGCTCATTTAAGAACTATATTTTATCTGTGCAATGCTCACCATGCATTTTTGTCTTGGACATCATCCAGAAGTTGTCTGCAGGCGTCTACAATTATTATTATTTGATGGATGCATCTTTGTCTAGGCCTTCCTCTTTTGCCCTCAATTATATTTCAGATGTGTGCGTTGTGTCCTATTTATTAAGCCCTTCAACTTTCTGTTATTTATTACTTTTCTTGCATTATCATAACATCATCATATTTATCTCTTTGTTATTTGAATGTTATTTATATAATTGATATTGATAACTGAAATTTATTCTGGAACATTAAATTAATGAAATAAGATTAAACTTATATACAATCCAATTTGCCTTCCTCCTCGTGGTGATAGGTTTTGCCTTGCGGCATCATCAAACCAACACTTTTAGTAACTAATCTAAAACATTATTAAACGTACTAATTACTGGAACATTAAATTAATGAAATAAGATTAAACTTATATACAATCCAATTTACCTTCCTTCTCGTGGTGATAAGTTTTGCCTTGCGGCATCATCAAACTATCACTTTTAGTAACTAATCTAAAACATTATTAAACGTAGTACTTAAAGGAGGAGAATGGTGTGTAAAAACTTGTATTATTTTAAACAAAACTTGTATTATTGTTTGGGGGTTTTAACAATAAGAAATTATTAAACTGTATACATCCCTGATACATCCGATCGCTCTATGTTGTGCAAAGCCTGTTCACTCACTTTAGCGCAAGAAAGCAGGTTATTGGTCTTCGAAAATAAAGTCTTGCGCTAGATTTATAGCCCAATACGTGCTAACCTAACCACAAAATGCAAGCGGTTGAAATAACTTGGGACTCGGGAACGGTGTGTCGCACCAGATACGCTAAGAATAGCAAGGAACCTGCAGTGGATGATGTGTAATGAGAGCAGATGGGTCTCGTAACAAATACAAACCACTCGTAACCGACAGGATTAACATCAAGGAGAAGAACAAGGTGTAGATGGGTGTGTAATATTTGTATCAAGATGGACCTATAAGAGGTAATCAAATACTCAACAGACTGGATCACAACGATTATGACAAGAGATGAATGACGACTTCCGAGCCTTATAAGGCTGTTCATGAAAAAAAGAATAATGGGGAAATTGATCAAATCGACAGCTAATTAACGTCAACAAAATTCCGATTCTAACATAAAAGGATTTATTTCCAATATCTCTCTGTAATTAAGTTTACACCCTCTTGTACATTTGTGGTTTAGATCAGCCCTTATTTATGATGAACGATAAATGTAAATTTGGCAGAGCACGTGAAATACCAAAGTATTAAAAATGATTCATCTAATTTCGGCTTTCATTTACATAAAATAATAATTATGGAACGATGTAAGTATTTATGTTGGTCTATAAATAAATCGTCAGTGTTTAAATCCAATATGAGAGAATAAGTTTAAATATAAATATATGTTATGTTAAATGTAATATACAGACTGTACTGCATATTTAATTACTATGATTTTTTTTATATTTATCACTAAAGTATTTACATGTTTATATTTTTATTTCCCAACAGAATTTGCGTGATAAATTTGTGACATTAAAATAATTCATATTTTAAATATCGCAGAATTACTATGTATAATTTATTTAATTAATATTTCTTTCGGAGATTCTTAAGGACTCCAAAAGTAATTTAATATTTTTAATTCCGCCCGACCTAGTGACGGTGTGCAAAGACACCTTGTGATTGTTATGAGGTGGGCGTGGTAGTCGACGAAACAATTTATGCTCGTTCCGCTGAGTTCTGAAATAATTGCTCGACGGCGTTAGTGCGTATATTTCTCGCTATTTTTCGTATCTCTTGCTGGCAACATTATTTTCATTTTTCACATTAATATCTCAATAATTTTAGCTTCTCAAGAATTAATCCTCCCCTTACCTAGGACTGTTCTATTAGTAAAAGCTTTTCACATCAGTCCTACTCATTCACCGCCAGGTTTACATTTAAGGCATCCATTTCATGCTGCAGTGCAGTATTGCAGCACTGCAACACGGCATTGCTACTTGTGAAAAGGATATTCACTATCCTTTTAGTGCAGATTCTGTCTTGTATTAATTTAAATTAATATACACAGAAAGAATATATAAACAAGAGGAGACATAAAATATTCTAATTATTGGACAGACACAAGAATACAGTGATGAAACAAGAAACACAAAATAGATTAATAAGAAGTTTGGCACTTTCTGTAATAAACTTTTTAGTAGCCCACTAGTTATTCTATTTTATGAATGTATGTACAATATGTATGTATATAATGTGTTATATGTATTATATAATATGTATTAAATGTTTATTCAATTGTAAGTTTGACTCAAGCGAGCTGCAGTTTTTCATTATCTTAACATCAAAGCGTGGAGAATTGTATTATTATGTTTGTTTTTAATTCCTATATGAAAAAATATATTAATCCCATCGAATATCCAATTCTAATATTGGCACCGACTTCACTAAGTTACCCTTAATCTTCAACTTTCTAGAATCACCCAATTCATATTTCCCTTGAGCCGCATTCCGACCATGTCATACCAAGGAAATCAAACTGTCAATACGCGGATGCGATAAGCCGAGAATTTCAAAAACTTTTCTAATTTGCTTCCTCATTACCGTGTCAATTAAATTCTGAAATGGCGGATGGGGGTGGACGGGGGTTGCTCCGGGTTGGCTTTCTTATCGTTCCTCGAATCACGGGATTGGTAATAGAATTAAATAAATAGGAAAAGTTTATTCTCACTTGTCACAGCGACATTCTTTCTGATTTAATTATTCCAAAATTGAAATTAAAAAGCTTCTAACTGCTGGGAAACTCGTTTCATTAAAGGTAAGACTTTTTATATCATCTGCTCATCGTCATTGAGCGTCAAACGTTTTTATGTACTGTATCTATTTATATACATCTCTGATGAAACATTTTAATTATTGAGTAATGTGATATGAGGAACAAATAGGTAAAAGCAAACATGTCCAGTAATTTCGAATAAAACTTCATTAACTATTATTACAATAAAGAAAACGAGATAAAAATAATGCATTTTTGATGTTGTATCAATGTTTTTGAGTTTTAAAATATAATATGCTATATAATATTTTTTTAAATATTATCATTTTAAATATACATAGATTCTAAGAATTTATAAGAAAAATTGATGCACAATCAACATAAGGACAAACAAGAGAAAAAGATAGACTGAAACTACCATCCAGGATGAAGGTTAAATCTCAGAAATTGATGATGTACAGTCGATGAAGACATAAGAAAAGAGAAGAAACTACATAGAATCAAAATAAAATTAAGCAAGTATGTAACAAATAAGTTGTAGTAAAGAGGAACGGTTTTGATCTTATAAATACAAATTAATTGTATTAATTAGAAAAATATACATATAACATCAATTTTATCGAAAAATATTGTTATTGCTACCGGGATTCGAACCTGGATCTCTTGTGATCCGGGGAACGTGCATTATCCAATTATGCTATACCAACACAGTAAACCTATATGTTACACTTTTTAAATTAATAAATCTATCGTTCCATTACCTGAAAGCCATCTACTGTGCTTTTTAAATATTAATATCACAGACCTACGTTCTGAATAATTACAACTTCACAATAAGAATACATTCTTCCTAATGATTTTGATATTTTTATATTAGAGAATAAATACTTAAATCTCTGTTAAATATATGAAAATATTTGCATTCCCGCGTACGTTTCCCATTTGTTGAATCGAAATCAGAGATCAATTACATTTAATTTAACGACAGTTATTTTTTGTTACTTTTAAAAAATATATTTCAGTTCATCCACTCATTCAAGTACCAAACCAGTTGGTGGGTGCTCCACCAGGAACTGACGTCACTCTACAGTGTCACGTGGAGGCTTCTCCGAAGGCCATCAACTACTGGACCAGGGAGTCTGGTAAGTTACCAATCCATATATGTATTCGGACAGCAGTTCATTATTACACATTTGGGGAAAGCATGATTTTCAGTGATGCTGGGTAGGCTAAGCTTGAAGACACGAGTTGAGAAAAATTCAATCAATCGGTATACACTGTAATGTAATGTAATTAGATGATTATTTAGACACTGAGTACTGAATATACATCTTCAACAAGAAATATGCTTTCAATTTTTTCCGTTACTTATATAGGATGTTCAGCGGAAAAAATTCAAAATTAAATTGTAATTGCTTGTAAACCATCAGAATGAGGTAAGTGGGAGGGGTATTGTTCGACGCGCGTGATTTGCGGAAATGTCAGTCGCAATGGGTTACTGGTCGGGAGCGCACCGCGAGTTTGCGATTGAGCAATATTTAAGGTACGGTGATTCATTGATTCGTGCGCGTCGTGCTTTTTGTACACACTTTAATATTCGACAAGTAAGTGATGAGCCGAGCACGCAACTTATCTGGTGTTGGGTTCAAAAGTTCAGACAAGAAGGAACAATGGTTAATCAAACTCCCCCGGGACCATCAACGTCAGCAGCGACGCCAGACCATGTGCCTCAAGTTCGACGTGAAACTATGCGCAATCTGCGTAAATCGATAAGGAAGATTGCAGCCTGTACTGGAATAAAAAAATCAATAGTGCACGTTGTTTTGAAAAAAACTACAATTTCACTCATATAAACCGCTAATCGTGCAGTTTCTCAACGAAAATGACTAATCTTTACGTGAAACCTTAGCAAGAACGATGCTGAAACGTTTTAGAACAGCACGAATGCTTGGAAACATATTATTTACTGACGAAGCACATTTTCATATCGATGGCTATGTTAATAAATAGAACATGAGATACTGGTACCCCGACAACATGAGAGAACGCTATCAAAAACGTTTGCATTATCCACAAGCGACAGTGTGGTGTGCAATTTCTGCCCGAGGGATAAATGCCCCTTATTTTTTTAACCAGCGAGAGACAGTCACTACTGACGTGTATTGCCAAATGACCGACAAGTTTTGAGTACTACAACTGCAGTTGTTTCCCGGGTTTAACAACAGAACACAACTTCAGCAAGACGGAGCCACTCCACACACAGCTAGAGTTTCATTGAAGAAGCTGAGGGAAATTTTTCCCAATAAATTATTCAGCAAATACGGAGACATACCCTAGGCACCTCGGCCACCGGACCTTACACCGTGCGACTTTTTTTATGGAGATACCTGAAATCAAGAGTTTACAGTAACAATCCTCGAAAAATTCAGGCCCTACAAGAAAATATCTACCGTGAAGTTGCTGCCATTGAACCAACGCTTTGCTCACGTGTGTTCGGAAACTTAAGAATCCGATTACAAGAGTGTCTTGAAAGAAATGGACGGCATTTAGATGATATTGTTTATAAAACGTAAAATCCGCATCTTTAAACTCAATTTTGTATAAATAAAATATGAGAATAACATTGTAGTTTTTTTTTATTATTTAATATTAAACTTGAAAATTTTCCGCTAAACACACTTTATAATTCTTCGGATTTTCCTGTCTTAATTATTTTAATATCTCAAAATGCTTTTTCATTCACAAACTTAATATTGTATGTGAATATAACAATCAGAAGTCAATTTTTAGTTGTTATGGCTACCACACTTAAATATTATTACATTTCTCATTGTGATCGCGTATGAGTGTGACCATCGTTCTCCGTTCTCAATGTTGAATGTAAATTACGTATTTAATTATATAATTAATTTAATGTTGTGTTTTGCTATGTCAACTAACCCATTCTAACTTTGCTTAATGTTACTTAAAAAGTCATATTGTTTCAAATCAAAAGTCACTAGAAATAATGCAAAGAACTTTTAAGTGAAATTTCTTTGCCGGCACCTATGTACAATTTTCACACGTTCACTGAAACTAGTTACTTTAAAACTTGTTCATGCAGACGAAAATGCGTTATGAAGTTATTACGTCATTCACACTCGCTGCTGCCTCCGTGCCCATCATCACATCAGTCTACGCCAGGCAGGTTTCCCATGATTCATTACCACTGCATTTCCAGTAAACCGTTTTAAAAATTCAAACGCCATTCTTTTGCCTAACTTAATAACACTTAATAGTGAATGAACAAAGCTTATAAAGTAATGTGAAAATATATTTAATATAACCCATAGACAAAATGTCACGATTATAGTTGTATGAATAATTTCCTTCGTTCGAAATTCAAACATACCTCTTATATTACAATATCATTTAAAAACGTTGCCGATTTTATATCATCACGTCACTATAGAACTAAATGTTTATTGGAACTAACTGCACAGTTATACGGTAATAGAAAGGTCCGCGCTCGTATATCGGTAGTAATCAAGTATGTATTCGATAGCTATATTTATTCTAACTAATTCATCTAAAATTTTAATTGCAATTTTACAATGAAATGTGTTTCTATTTAAATATGTTTTAAAGTGTGAGGATAATGAATTAAGAACGTGCGCTAGATAATAAAAAGTAATTGAATGGAGCTATTAATATATTTTAAAAACACAAACACCCAATAACCATAACAACAAATTGGTACAAAAGACTTAAAAAATAGCCCACCTAGTTTCAGGATTATCATAGTGAGGAGGACATTACTGTTAAAATACAGTTATATATATATATACATTATTAATTTTAAAATAAACCATGCTACATGTATATATACAACATACAAGGTAGTATTGCAATCGACTACATAACATTAATATGTCGGGAGCCAGCAGTAATTAATTCAAAAATATCATGTTTCTTGAAATAGTCATCTCTGTAATTCCTATTACAGTGAAAAGGTTCAGATGCACCCCCTATCCATCCTCTATCCAGTGGTAGTTCTAAATTCCTAGGGGATGGTTTGAATCTCCCAAAACTGAAATATGCAAATAATAATTAGGAATCCGCCCAAACCGGACGCTAAATGAATTATTCGACTGTCGCAGACACAGAAGTGGGATACTTCGTGATTTTTTCTTGAGTTCTTACGACCAGAAAATGCAGCAAGTTAGTAATAGTAAACTTTTTAAGAATATTAATCTAAAAAATGTCTCTCCAATACGATTGACTAATCAAACTTTTATACTTTAAAAAAAAAATAATAATAATCAAACTTTGTTGAAATCAGAGGAGTAAGTATTCTCTAAAACTAAAAACTCTCAATGAGACTTTGATCTCAGAAAGTCTGTAAAGAAACGTGATGGATGCGTCACTCTATATGTCCATTCTCCATCATTCGAAAGGATGCCGATACTTTTGTTAACTTTTGAGTACGTTCATGAACACACAATTACTGGACGTACTTAAATATTGTTAATATAATATACTGGTCTAAACAAGAAATATATAAAATTTAAAATTGACTTTTCAGGCATATTCTAGTATAATATATTATTCATTCGTCATATAAACAGATAAAAAATATAGACTTCATATTTCTAAAAAAATAAGATTCTCATTAGTGACGTTGTTTTGATGTTGTTTCAGGGGAATTAATATCAGATTTCAAACCATAGATGGCGACAGCGAAGTTGTAGTATAATACTTGAAAGATTTCTACATGGTAACATATATATAACTACCAAAATTTATTAGGAATATTGTTTTTATAAATAATGTTTTATATAACCTAACGTTTGGTGTATGTGTATTAATTTACGCAAATTTTCGGTTTCCATTTGAACCAATATCTATTATGCGTATATGTTATACACCAGTGGCTTAGTCTCATGGATCGCTTTAATTTGCATACACTCCGTTTACGCCGCAAATGTCAAATGGATTAACGTTTTAACTCAATTAATATATTGGTAGCGGGTTCATTACTGCATTGAACGTATTCAATAGTCATGTATACTCTTGGCGTTCATTGCCCTATCCAATTATTTAATAAATTTGATCATTCGAAGGAAAATTTTTGAGACACGTCCAAAAAAGGTTGGAAGTGGAATTAAAAAATACTTATATAATAACAGCAATATTTGAATATGTCCAAGAACACAAAATTACTGAATTTTCACATACAAATGTATTGTAATTAAACAAATAATATATATCTCATAGAGACGAAGCCATTTTTTATTATTGGAAAAATATGGAAGTATGGGTAATTACAGGGCTTACGACCTATCTTCGGCTGGCTTAAGCGATCACTTTACACAATATGACGTTCACTATTCCACCCAATCAACCTCTAAATCTATCAAATTTTTGAAAATTCTGTATATGTTAATATGTGAAATCACTTCGAATACCATTACACTATCGCCATCGTTGGACTAAATTTAATATTAATTATCTTTGAAACAGCATATATTTCACAATGAGAAATTAATATATTTTTTAAATTATTTAAAGCAATATTTTTTATCTGTAAAATGTTTTAAAAACATTATACTAGAATACGCCTGAATAATCAATATTTCCAATTTTTATATTATTATTATTTATAGTGTAGTAGTATTCGAAGTGATACCACATATTTACATATATACAACTTCCAAAAATTTGATAGATATGGAGGTTGATTGAATGAAATTGTGAACGTTACATTGTGTAAAGTGATCACTCAAGCCAGCCGAAACAGATCGTAAGCTTTGTAATACACATGACTTCCATACTCACCATACCGTTCGTTTATATGAGACATCTATAATATCCACTAGCCCAAAGAAAATGTCTACTATTCCTAATTTTACACTTATGAAACTACTATATTCTAGTAATCTACTAAAAGTAACTAAATTGGACTTATTTATATACGGATATCGAATTAAATGTGTAAGACAATCAAATTAATTTGTATTATATTTTTGAATAATTTTTTTCCAATACATAATCATCGATTAATATAGACTTGTTTTTTTCGAGGAGCCAAGAATTACGTGAACGACTGTCGTAAAAATGCTTTTCCATTTATTCAACTGAAAAATTATGAAAAAGAACTAAACAAAGCTTAATTAACTATGTATGAAACAAAAACAACGCTCTTTTACTTCAACTCTCAAATAATAATTGTGAAAAAATGTGTAATATATGAAAACCATTTTTATAAGATCTCTTCAAACAACCTAGTGATAATTACACGGTATTAGTTTTTTGCGTCACAAAAATATTTCGGATGTAGCCCTTAATATGAGGATTACAAAATAAAATCTCACGCAACAATTTACATTAAGGTTGTTGTGTACTTTGTGTTTTAGACCGGGCCATTGAAACCGAGGACACTACAAACGAACATAAATCACGTAAAGCCTTTGTGAGGATTTTTATCAATTTTTATCAAAACGTTAAATTCCTCGCCCCTATTATACTGGTACAGTGACATTAAAACACTTAGTGAAAATTTATACCCCGCGATCCCACATACAGCCTCACACCACCCTCTTCACAACCCTAACCCCTATTTCCATATTACCATCCCACCACCGATACTCCGGGGTTGTGGTTTCACACAACCCATAGGCAGATCGGAACCGTTCCGCACCGCAGACAATTATCTTGTTGTATATTTTGACTATCTTTATTTTCATTGAAATGGCTTTTCACATTTGGTTATTCACAAAATTTTATTTTATAATAAATTTGAAATAATTGTAAAATAAAATTAAAAGAATTGAATTATAAAAGCCAAGACAAAGTTCATGGGATACATTATCTAATTAAATTCGCGATCCAAATATGCATGCAACATTACAATTATCGCAGTTTTCTACGTTATCTTCTGTTATTGAATTATATTATTATTGAACACATGTAAATTGAGTACATTCTACCTAGGTTGGATGCGCAAGGCTCAATTGATTTAAAATAAAAACTGTCAAATGACATTATTCCAGATAAATTATTTTATTCGAAACGCGTTGTACCATATTATAATATTATTATAAAAGTATATAGTATAAACAGGGAGAATTATATATTTAAGCAAAGAAATGTGTAACAAAAAACTATCACCAAACATTGATATGTCGCAATTTTTTACTGCTTTTAGTTATGCTGCAGACTACATCAAAAGAGTTTTAAAAATCATATTTGAAAGCTTAAATTTGTCTGCTTTTAAATGCAATGTTGATGCACTACGTAAAAGTTTTAATAAAGATAGTTTCGTAAGGTCTGCATATGGACCCTTAGCGCAAAATGTTTCCGTGTTTACTTCAGCTACGGTTACAAAATGTGGTTGAATTCTCAAAGTACGTAGGGCTTCCTGGTTTTACACTCAGTGCAACAACTTTATATTTTGATTGAAGAGATAATTTTTAAGTATATTGTATGAATTAAAAGTTTGTTGTATTACCACGACCCGATTAGCTAAAGATCTGCATAGGTCTTGAACGTCGGCGAAAGCATTAATTAATAATATTTTCCTGGTGATAAAAAAGGCTCCTTAAAAAATAATCCTGTGATATTGTTTTTAAAGTATACAAAAATATAATGGTTTTAAAACGTGACTACATGGTAGTTTACAATACTTTTATATATTTATGTAAAAATAAAAAATATAATAATACTTTTAATCTTATGTGTGAAGAAGGATAATACATACATATTCCTAAACTAGTACTAGAAAACATACATATCGTATTAGAGAGAAATTGTACATACAATGGTGGAGTATTTAAGAAGCTATATGTGGATGTGTAGTACGCTGACCTGATAATAATCATTAATAATAAAGCTTTTACAACTCAATATTATCTAAACTTGATTTGGTATAATAAAACACTAATAATCATTGGTTATCTAATTTTTGTAGTTATATTATATTTGCATATTGCTTATTTTTTTAAGAGACTTGCACAGATTTTCAAATAGACTTTCACAATATGAAAATAAGTAAAATAGATTGTTGAGATTTTATATATGGATTTTATTCGATTGAGGAGACAACAGTAAGTAATAAAGTGTGAACGTAGAAGATTTAAAGTAGAAGATGTAGAAAAATAGAAGTTGTATATCAAGATTTTGAAGTGTGTATGTAAAAATTTCGCCCGGCTCTATAGATAATCCCCTATGTTAGTTTGAATTTTACAAAATATTTTCAAAATTAGGTTCAAAACGCATTTTTGTTTTAATGAAAAAGTTATATTGAAATACGAAGTAGGTACTCCTCCGCAACGCTCGAATTATTTTTGAATGAAAACTAAAACGAAAATTCAGCAACTTTATCAGCATTTTTGTTGACAAATAAAAGTTACCAACAATTTTATACAATGAGAGAAATAGCACGTTTGTTACTTTAAAAACACTTGGAATATTAAGTAGGTTTTTTAGTTAATATACCGTGCAATATACTAGTTGTTAGTGTGTAAATTGCTCATATATATTACACACTGCAGATGCGGCACGCGTAATTTGGCGCGCCCGCGACAGTGTTCCCATTCTATTTTCTTGCAAATCTATGGAAACATATATCCGAACTTCATTTCATTTTGGCAATTCAATAAATTTCCCCGCGTTTAGGAGTGTAAGGGGCCATTAGGCCTCCGTGGGTCCTTCCCGGCAAGTATGCGGGTGTAATGTCACCTGAATATGACACATGCGAATCGTTTGTGTGAAATTTATGTAAAAAAAGGCGGCAAAAACAGGCGAAGGCCGACCGAGAAAATGGCGGCGGTGGTGGGGCCGAAATGTATTTCGAATACATGATAAATTACTGCGGAGGGCCTGCCCTGTTTAATGGATTCCTTGTTGCAATTTTCCAAAGTTTTAAATAAGGCTTCCCACGTCCTCATCAGGGTCGGAATGTAATGCAACTAATATAGGAGGACGAAATAAAAATGAGTTATTACGAGGATGTGACGCTATTTACTAAACAGTAGCGACACTCGCTGGATTTGTTTAAGTAATATGTATAAATAACTATATATTCATTTTTAAAAAGCAGTACAATCATGTTTATCAACTCTTAAAAAATGCTTCACCTCAATAATAGAATACATAACAATTCTGTTATCATTATTTCATCTGCACATAAATGATGTCTTAGCATTTCTTACATAATATTTAAAGTATCCTTATTGTGTAATAGAATTTTAAATCAAAATATTACTTCGATTATTTACTTTATATTTCTTCTTTATCAGCACATATAATTGATTGCCCGGGATTCAGATTAATTGCATTCTTTTTAAATTTGTGCCTGTTTTGTGTAAGCCCTAAATAATAATTATAACGATAATAACCGGTCCAGACAGGAGTGAAATGGGCTGACTATATTTTTCTCAGGATCCTAGAGTGTAATAGAATGAAATTTTGATAAAATAAATGATTAAAAATAACTATGCTTAGTACTTTTTTAGCTTCTTTTACTTTTTTACTTATGAAACAATAAAAAAAGTAAAGATGTATTTAAAAAAAATCATAAATACAATGTTTGTAATTATCAAATGCCAAGTAACCATCGAATAAGTCTTTTGTTTATAATGACAAAGAGAAATGTATTTTTAAATTCAATAAATATTATAATTTAATTTCTTCGCCCTTCTCTAAACAATTTAATAAAGTGGTATTTTAAAAAAAAACTATACTCACAGTGCATTTTTTATGAAACTTATTCTCCAAAATCCCTTCCGGTACTAGTTGCAAGAATCAGGTTGTTTTTATGTTTTACTCTAGGTTTTACTCTAACGGGGTTACAAATTTGTAATTTTAAAAAATATGTATGATAATTGATACTTGACTGACTTGATATTATTTACTGTGTATAACTAACTTACACCACTCTCCATAACCTGCTCCCTGCTCGCATGAACCAAACCATCTAGAGGATTAAAAGAATTGGTCTATAACTATTTTTTATAAAAAAGGAGACAGAAAAGACCTCAACTATTATCAATCTTGTACAAGAATGTTTACTGAAATTATATTGTACTGAAAATTATACTAGACGATAACCAACGATGAGAACAAGCTGGATTCAGGTGAGGTTTCAGCCTTATTGACCACATACAGATTATTAAAGAAAACAAGCGCTGATTCAGAATGCCATTGTGTATCGGATTCATCAACTAAGAAAATGCAATCGATTCTATAAATAAAGTCTCTATCATAGATGCTTTGAGTAAACAAAATATTACTGAACGTCATGTAAATGAACCCAGTTGTTATACGTCAATAATTATGTCTAAGACAGCATATTTCCATATTTGAAGTCATATCCGATGAAATTGTTCGCAGAACAGTTGAATACTTTCCGTTTTACACACAGTGAAACGTTAAGTTTGGAAATATTCAACTAATGCAAACTTCCAGTTTCTACATATGTATGTAAAGTATGTAATCACACGAAGGGTCAAGAGATCAAGCGTATGGATAAACAAAGTCAATAGCAGTTGATATAATAAAATACGCCAAGAAAATGAAATGTTAATAGACAGGCTACATCACTCGAAGGACAGGTAATCATTGGATATCCAGTGGTACCTGATAGGAATCAAGAAGATAACAAACCATATTTAAACCTGTTGGACTGATGAATTCATCATACAGTGCAAAAATACATGGCAGCAAATAATATTGGAGATACTTGGAGAAATCTTTATCTAGCAGTGAATAAAAAACAGTTGATGATAAACATAAATTTTAAAAATAAATATGCCAAAATCCTTATTCAATTACGCAAAATAATTATCGAAAGAAAAATATTTTAGATTAACGATATAATACACCTTAATTAGTCAGTAGTATGAGAGGTGGTTATATCGACATGTACTAAATATGTGCCGTATTGACCACATTACTAATGAAGAAATACTAAAAGGTATGAATTAAACTAATAACGATTATATCAAACGAATGAAAGCTGCTGGACTTTGAATACGTTTTCTGCAATGCGAAATATGATATCTTACAACTTATTATACATGGAGTGATAGAAGACAGTAAAACTTAGGTAGAAATATATTACTTCTTCAATATTTTATTGAAGTTTTAGAAATAAGAAAAAGTGTTAATAGCAAGTTTAGTATTATAAATAACCAAATCCTGTTTACAAATAGTCACCATTTAAATTTATTTTCATATTAGTTCTTACTTATTCACCACTTTATAGCTTTGTTTTTATCTATGCTTGTATTTTTTAATTTCAGTATACATTGTTTTCTGAAGAAGATACCATAGGTATCTAAACATGTAGATTAAGCAATAAATAGTGGTTTAAACAAAGTATTTTGTCTAATTATTAATATAAATATATTATTTTGACTGTACCGTCTCAGAATATAGCTTATATTCTTATATCTTATATGCTTATATCTTGTGCTGGATGAATCAGCGTACTGCAAACAGATGGTGCATGAATAAATCAGTAATAAGGGGACAAATAAAAAATATTTATTTTAAGAATTTTTCAGCTTTCTAAGAGATTATCAAACAATATTCAAAATTGTTATTTTAAAATTCGAGGTATCCATTGTACTCCACAGATGTTTCGAAAAGTTTCATGAGTATTATTGAAAAACCTTTAATTAAAAAAAATCATGTTTGTTTGCACAGTTGACGTGTTCGCACGTGTGTTTGCTTAATAAATGTGATTGAATTCTATACAGTGAACATTCCATATCCACGATTCCATCTCCCCCGCCAAACCATATTCCTGAACTCGTGGATTTTTCCTTCACTTTGCACAAAAAATGGCTATCCTGTTTACGTGGTTTTGATTCGGAGCGCGATCGAAAAATTGAGAAAATAAACTACTAATGGAAAATCACTGTTAAAGGGGAAGCCGCCATTTTATCAAATCAATACACACATCTGGTTCCGATACGATTTCAAAACGCTGACGAAAAAATTACGTTTGCTCAATAGTTTAACCCTCGTTCTCTTCGCATAATGTTAAAAATATAATATTTAAACGGATTCATTAGTAAGTACTATTTTTCATATATATATATATATCATTTTTATGTATTAAATCAAATCAAGATACGAAGTTATTGTAATACATAACTGGTTGCTGACCAAATTACATATTACAATTATTGATCGAAAATTATCAAATAATGAACATTAAAAAGTAAAAAATAAATAATACATTACATATATGTTAATAAAAAAATAGAGAATAATCAATAACGAAGAAAAAAAGTACATATGCATATAACAATAAATCAAATTAATAATTTTAATAGTCTCATGGTATGCATATTTTACTGCAGCAATAATTGTGTGCAGTTGGAAAATATACACTAAATATCTGGAAAATAAATTCTGACCCATTGTAAAATTAAGTCCATTCCAGTCTGATTTATGTTACATTTCTATAAAATGTACAAAATGGACAGTAATGTAAAAAATATTTACCCATTGCTATAAACCTAATATTTAGATGTGGCTATGTTAAAATGGTCAGTCATTGTTAAATTGGTTGTCATGTATTATCATCTTGAAGTAAACCTGACATTTGGGAGCAGTTATATTAAAGAGTGTCTGTTACAATATTTGGAAGTGATTGATTTAAAATGGTATGCAATATTTATTATACATTAACATCTTGCAGTAAACCTTCCATTTGGAAAAATAAATAACCCAAAATTCATTCTTTTTATGGCAGTATTTTAAAATTTCTTATATAAGAGTTGACTTCATAACTAACTTTTAAAGAAATATAAACATACTAAATGATACTACTCGCTGGCAAACTATACTACATAGTGCTTCAATTTTTCCATCCACAACTATATTGCTATTTATTAATATCTTGTTCCAATCCTCTTCTGGATACTCGTTGCCCCCTCCCACCCTCTCCGTCGATTCGCCCCACTACCGCAGTCCCGGCACCCCCCAAAAGCCTTTGTTATACCGCGTGGTTTTCGCAGATGAAATTAAGGTACCTACGTTCAGTACAAAATAGTGCAGCAGTGGTCACGGGATGATTTTTAAAAATTAAAAGTATGTTGATTCGTCGATTTGATTGAACATAATATTAATAGGTATAGATTTAGATCTTTCTATCGTTGCATATCATTTCATCTTATATATATTTAATTTTCATCTTCTTATTCTAGAAGATTCAGAGGCTCGAAGTATTTTCTCTGTCTTGCGCTGTTTCAGTACTTGATACTTGAATCAAGGCCCAACTTGTCTTTAAAATATTATGTTGCTATATATCGCGACTTAGTCTGGGGTGCCTTACTAGCCGCCTTCCCTCCGGAAATGCCAAAAATGTAGGCTATAGTAATCGTTCCTCTAGCACTCGGAAGACAAGTCCAAGACACCTCATTTTAGAGGGAATCAAGTAACAATCATAGTAAAACTTTGGTTCTTAACTGGAGAATAATTATAATACAACAAGAACGTTATTTTGGCAAGCATATGGGAACCTACGAAAGGGCAAGGCAACTGTTGTAAGGGCATGAAAAACGAAACGGAAGACCCAATCAGGGATGAAAAAAAAGTTTTAAATAGATCTCTTAATGCGTCATCGATAAGGTTGACGAGCCAATGCATCCAACTTATATTAATTTTTTTAAATGCCTCTTTTACAAATACATTATTTTCTTTGCAATTATTTTAAAAAGTAATGTTTAATGGAAATATTATTTTCTAATTTTGATAAATAATGCAGTATTCGCGTTGAAATGTCTCTATAACGATAAAAAAAAAAAAATTCAAATCATTCAACACTAAATTTCACAAGAAAATTAAAAATGATTATATTGTGAATTTAGATGTTCACGTTGTTATATAAAAATTAATGCATCTAATTAAAATATTGATGTTTATATTAAGTAACCTTACCGATCCCTGCTACCGGTCAGAAGACCAGGTAGGAGGCCTGGCCATGCAAAGCGCTGCCTTTTTTAAATTTAATATCTGGCTACCACCGGCCACAAGGGGGTAACCACCCCCTCCAGACATCCGGCTAAATTGTTTTAAGCCGGAATGCCGACGCGGGCTTTTTTCGTTGCCTGTTTTGCCGCCCCTACCTTTCGCTGATATAAGATTTTTGTAATATCCCAAAATGCAGGAATTCGTGTTAATATTTTGAAAGGGTCCAGTATTTTTATCTAGATCGTATGCACAAATTTGTACGATAACATTCTTTCATACATTTTAAATTGATATTATGATACCTGATATCGTTTAAATTCTAAATTATCTGGATTTTTATAATATCGTTATATTACAACTCTCAAAAATCTAAAAATAGTTCCTTAAATCTTTGACACATCGACAAGGCCCAAACGATTCCCATCCAAGAGACGTCGAAAGTTTTCACCTAATCTCTTTGCAAAATTGACAAACAATCATGGACCTAATGAAAGTACAAAATAATTACTAATAAACGCGACTACCACAAATTTCAATTTTACACCAAGTTTTAAAAATAGGCTATTTCTTTCCTCTGCTTAGAATACTTAATGAGTGAGGTCTCATTTATTAACGCTAACCTGTAAGTATTCTTCATGACAAGTGAAATTGTATTTACATAGTTAATAGTAATTCAAACGTGTGATACATGCTTGCCATAATCCAAATTCACACTATTCGCTTTGGAACGCCAAGGATTATCGCGTGTCACATGATTAGACTTCGTTGACCTCCTGACCATTGCTTGCTCTTTTCAAATGTCAATGTATAACTTACTCTACTTTTATTTTTTTCAATTTTCCAATTTCTCTACCATATTGTCATATAATATTTTTACACCGTGCCTTAACGTCATACTAGAACTATCTATCAGGATCATTAACAACCTGTTCATAGTCTTTGTATTTAAAAAAAAAAATTAATAAATACAATGGTATTAAAAAAATTCCACGGAATAAGGACCAGCCTCGCGGTGAAATAATTCAATCAAAAATATAATGTTGTATTTTAGACCCGACATCAATATGAATATTGGCAAAACAAAGGCAGTCTCGAATTACAAACAATAACTTCAGACTACAAATTCTTTTAGTCCGCCATGAAAGGAACTTTTTACAGTGCCGGTACTAGAATATTAAATTGTGTAGAATCAATAAAGAAACACGCCTGGAAATGTTTGTACGGGACTACGCGGGCAGTGCGCGGGCCCTCTGTGGTTGGCGAAGGATGCCATTGTTTTTAGTGTGGGTATTCATTTATTTAAATTCAATTTGCCTGCTGTTGCTATCACTTAGTTACCCGGCTGGAATTTTGTGTAAAGAAAATAGTTAGAATGATGAAGGAGATTTTATAAAACAAACGTAATTATGCAAAGTGTTCTGTAACACTCAAACTAGAGTTTTTTAGAAAGAGAGTTTTTTATTATAATTATGTATCTATTAAAATATATTGAATTTACACAATTATGACGGCTACTTAATATTTTTCTAGTCTAAATATATAATTATATTCAGTCAAGAATCCATGGATGGTATATTCCTTAAGACTAAATACCTATTATATATTAGTTCATTTAATTTACGACATCAACTGCATTACTTACCTAACCCAACCACGCTCAACAGTAACACGCAATAGTTAACACCCTAACCTCACCTAACCCATGGTGCTTTTAATGGCTGGATGATTTTCGAGTCGAGACAATTTCCGAGACAGGGATTATGTTTCCATGAGATTCTTTGGAGACAACTCACTGCTTTCGTAGTTTACCGTGTACACACCTAGTCTCAGAGATTTACCGTCTCGCGCCTTACGCTCATTGTACGTCAAATGTCAGTCCATCGACTATTGGTGTTCCGTTCGTTAGTTGGGTGAATTTGAATCTCCCCAGTAGTGGGTACGGTTGTAATTAATGCTTTCTGTTTGTGAGCACGCATCGAATATCGCTGTTAAATCAAACTTCGTACACACGGGTTTGAGATTTTATCTCTTTCTACTGATCTCCAGCTGATCTCCGAGTTTATTTCCAGATCAAAATCTCACAGTACTGAGATTCACAACGTTTAAATCTTTGAGATTGATATCATCGTGTCTCACTCTGTGGGCACGGGCCGCAACAAAAATAGTCTTATTTTCCGCAGGATCACTTATTATATCAAATTACCTTTATTAAATTCCAACATGAATACTTATAAATTTTTGACATATTATATTTACATTGTTTTATCAATAAACTTGTATAACAAAGCAATCTCACCAGTAAAACGATAGCTTATAGAATATTATTATTAAATTGATAATTAAAAAAACAAGATGGGACAATAAATTCCAACTCTATATTTATCGGTTATTTTGGAGATACCGAATCCAAGATTTGTAACAGTTGAGTTAAATCCAAATACCAGCATATTGATAAATAATATTATTAATAAATCAATTATATTATTTCTCAATTACAATTACTGATAAAATTAGCAGAAAATTATACTGCTTTAACAGTGCACCGCGTAGTATAGTTTATTTCCAATATAAAAAAACAAAATATAAGTAATATTTACACCTAGAGCTATTTTAAACTGATATGAATATCATCAAAATGTTATTAAAAGCATAAATACGAAGGATATAGTGAACCTAGAGAAATGAAATAATATTAACAGGTAAAAAAATTAACTGAAAATCTCATATTAATACGATATTTTGTGAAAAATCATTTTGAACTGCAATTCAAAAATTATTGAGCAGTTTTAGCAAATATTAGACATGGGTGACATCTATTGCATAATGCGGAAAGATTGTAAATACACATTAATATTCATTATTTGCTAATCTGTACTGCCACGTATCAGACGTTTTGAAGTGAACTTTGATATTTTTAAAGACTACTTTGAAGGACACTTACATATCCAATAGCAATCATAATATTAGATATTAATCACTCTACTATTAATTGTCATTCACAAATCAAAATCTAAATATTTTTTTTATAATTTTTCTATTCACTAATTTCGTGTACTAATATTTTTTAAGCAACAGCTGTAAAGTGTAAATATAATACGGTCGCTTCGAGGCCGAGCTTCCAGTGCTTCGCGTATTTGGTTTATGGAAATTGTTACAATGTAAAATTCATTTACACTATCGACCTACAGCAGTTCTTTTGGCAACTAAAGTTAACTTTTTATGCAATTAAAGCTTCCAGCCGGATCGTATTCCGATTCCCAAATGAGTACTATTTATTGTCCGGCATTTTTTGCTCTACATTTTTCCTGCCAACTCCCTCCCGTGCTTTATTTATTCACTTTCGGCGCATTTTTACGATACTTGGTGCGGGAATCACCTGATGAGGAGAAATAAAGTGCGCTGAAAGCGAGCTGAGGTTTCTTTGTTCGCTTTTAATGAACTGAAACGGCTCCCCGCGGTTTTGAATTAACGTTTCAACAAATTGCTCGCACTTGAATATCTCCGTTTACAAGGGAAAACACAGAAAAATTACATGTGTAATAAAAACGCAATGGACTGTGCTTGTGTCTTCATTATATTTTATTTTTCTTTTCTTCTTCTATTTTTCACGTTTTAAATAATTTTAAGAAATAGATTTTATTGTTTGGATATTAATGATTTGCGCGATGGAGAATGAAATGATCGTAAGAAACCTCGGATATATGATGCGTCTTCGATGTGCGCACGCTCACTCTTTAAGACATCTTCGTTTACTACTAATGCAGCAAGTTAGTGCGATGCAGTTACGGCGTGTATTGTATGATCTTGTTAATAGATTAGACTAAAAACGAAATACAGTAACAAAGCCCTAAGGGCGACTATAATAACCGCTTCGCGGATAATGGTGATAGTTGATATTTGATGTTTTGATTTACCTTGTAAATACGTATGTATCTCCAATTTATTGTGATTGGCTGATGGCAAATCAAAATCTTCGATAAGGAGATAATCTTCTGTTGTGTTTATTAAATATTTCATCAATTTTCCATCAAAATAATATAATTCGTGAACGCTTTCAGAAAATTACAGATTTTTTTGTACGGCAATATCAGTATTATATATAATATATATATATACGAATAGACGTTCTTATTTATAATTTAATAGATCATTATTTGCTATAAAATATTATTTCTTCAATTCAAATAGCTTATTAGTAATATAAAAAATTTATCATACAAGTATAATCATTTTGTGTACCTTATTGTATGTAATGCTTTACAAAAATAATGTTTTCTTCAGGGGAGATGATAATTTCAAACGACAAGTATAAAATGTCTGAAATCGGCAACTCGTACTACAGCGTCCAGATGAGGCTCATCATTAAAAAGATTCAGAAACTTGACATGGGAGGCTATAAATGCATCTCCAAGAACTCTATCGGTGATGCTGAAGGGAATATCCGACTCTATGGTAAGAAATTTTTGATGGCTTGTACAACTTATTGACTATTTAATATTTTTCAAACCAGTCAAACTAAAGATAAAAAAAGTCGACAAAAAACAAAAAAATTTAAATACATTTTATACATTAAACTAATAATACCATTATCGTCACGAAAGGCGTTGTATTTACCTGTTGAACCTGGTAATAATTTCCGATAAATCCTCAAAAATTTTATTTCTAAAGAGATCTGTTTCTTTTCACAGAGATGGACCTCCCTTACAGAGTAAAATCAGCACTTGATCGCGATGATCTGGACTCTGAAGAGCCATCTGGAGAGAATCAATCAGAGGCCGACAACAATCTGTATAGCTTTCAAGGCCCCCTGCGAGAGACGAACCACGGAGCGGAATCTGCTTCTTCTTCAGGAAATTCAGTTAGCAAGGAGACTGGCTTTTTGGAGTCTACCAGTAGCGCCCAAAGACGAAGCACTCACAATGTTTTAGTGGTTTTATTTGTGAACATTTTTGAAACAATTTTCCTTCGTGTGGGATTGTATAGGGCGCGCTTTTCCGATGTTCCAATATGGCTGTGCTTTTTATGTTTGTTGCGCATACTGCATTAAATCCTGTCCGTTTACTGTTACATTTATCAGAAGACGTAATTACAAATGTGGCATATCTATAATTAAGAAAAACCGTTTTTCAAATGGTTAGAAATCGATCGATGGTTATTATGTTCAACAAAATGTTTTAAATGTTCAAAATTATAACATCAAAGTATTATGTACAAAGTTGTTGCATTTTATAAAAAACTATCTAGTTATCATAGGATATAAACTATGCTGAAAATTAATTTTAATCTGCACTGCACTTACCTCGGTGTGAAAACGCCCGACGTAATAATAGCTAATTTTAAAACAACAATTTAATCCGATTAATTAAAGACCGATAAAGTTGGTATTATTAAATTAAAACACAACACAACTCTGAGAAGTTGAGTTAAATTAAATGTAAACTGTTAAGAAGTAACGTCGGCCCATCGTCTCAAGAATAAATTCCATCTCTACCTTTTTTCACAGAGTTTTGATTGATTTGATAAGTTTTATGTATTTAAAACGTTAAATAAACATGATTGTGCAAAATTTAAACAAAAAATATATTTACCATTTGGCAATAGATTGGAGAAGGTAAGGTCCTGCTTATGAACTTCTGGCCACAACGACGAATTTTCTGGGGACCTGGGATATAAGTATCCAAATCTTACTGACTGAATTGAAACAGAAGGTAAGTAAGCACTTTGTTATAAAAATCGACTGTTAAGTCTACAAGTTACTTGTTTTTGATCAAATATTTTGCGAGAACTCAAAATATAAATGATAAATCTATAAAATTAATTGAGTTGATTTTATTATTTTTGATTCTGTTTAATAATTATTTGTATTTTAACTTTAACAATGTCCTTCACTGTATATAAAAAATATCATTTTCTTGGATTTCACATAATATGTTTTAATATTCTTCAACTGTTTTCATGGAGTTACTTGTTACGTTAAATAAAAAAATTATTATCATATTGAACGTTGAAAAAAATTCGAAATTAATAAATATATACCTATTTTACCAATAAGACAGAAATAGGACCATATTAGATCAACCTGTTGATAGCAACCAGTGTTTCGTTTATCGTCGTGGATTAAATACTAATATTATTGATATCATTTAATTTAATCAGTATAATCATTGAAAATCTCTCAAATGAAAAAATCGTGTTGACTTTTTGTTTCATAATTTTGTTATTTATTTTCTGTTTTGAGAAAGTAACAACAGAAATAACTAAATACGATAAATATCTCAGATAAAATTATCACTGGAAAATCTTCATATGACCTTGAAAAGTTTATAATTATTACAATAATAAATTATATAACTAAAAAGCGTAATCAGAACGATACACACATATTTGAGGGAAAAACAAGTAAAATGTATATCAAATAGAATAAAGGATGTATTTAAGAAGCGAACGTATATATTAAAAAACGATGGTTAAGAGAGTGTTTGACTTGAACGTAGTGTGTAGATTGATTGACCGTATATAAATATCGCACTTCGTATAATTATTAAATGGGAAACGAAAAGAGCACACGTTGCTTTGTGTGTGTAGTGGTTGAACGATTTATCGGTGGTTGATCCAATTTCAACTGAAATTCGAATGAAATAATGAATTTTCAAATGATAATGAATACGGTGATATTTCGGAACATTTTACAGTTTCAAAAATATGTAAGAGCTTGAGTAATCGCGTGTTTTTTATTTCCTCAGCAAAGTGTACAATTAGATTAAGAGCATTTGAGAAATTAAGGCAGTATGTATATCTCAACTGACCTATGTAAACTATTCATACACATATAACGATTCTATTATATGCAGTATTATAAAAAAATTAACTATTGCCAATACCTTAATGATAATAATTAGCTTATCAATAATTTATATAAAAATGTACATAAAATAATATGTAAAAAAATATAGATACATTTTACAGGAATGGATATAAATGTTTTTAACGATGTGAGTATGTATTTCTACAAACTTTGTAAATACATTGAATAATGTAGTCTACTATACTATTTGTGAATTAACAGCGAACGTCTGTGTTATTATATTATTTCTGTACCTAAGGCTGTCATCAAATAAAATACTATTTATTTGATAATACTTTTAACACGGCTTTCAAATTTTTAAAAATTTATCTGAAAAACCTATGGCATACTTAACTTTTTACCCTGTACATAATTTTATCAAAGCACATGAGTATAACTACTGAAATCATAAATTGTGCCAAAATGTAAATAATGTAATGACATCAAATGTAAAATTACTTACATTAGAATAATTTATTTACCTACAAAATAAACTTATAAGAAATTAAAAAATGCATTCTTTATTAATCTTACATAACGTAATGTTTTCTCTAATATCTGAAAACAACGAAACATGTTGAATTATTTATTGTTTTTCTAGCTAAAGCTTTATGTACAAAAAACTATATTTTTGAACAAATTGCGGATTTTTGAAAAATGAAAAATAAAGATATTGTTAAAATATAATCGACACTTTGGTTAACGATGAGTGTATAAATAAATTTCAATTTGAGTCCATCTTTTTCATTATTCCATTATTTTTAAATAAGTAGGTATGGGACGAAAATTTATTTATTCTTGAAATGCTACGGCAAGTGTTAGATATCGTAGATTTATTATCGTTTGACATAACAAAAATTTACGAAATTTACTTGTTATTTAAAAATGCTTTTTAAGTTTATGAATATAATATGTAAAATATACATTTAATTATAAGTAACTATTTATTTGTTATACTACGTACGTTATTGTGATTAAGAAATAGCCTATGACGTATTTATCGATAGACTTTCGAATCACCAGTATTCGTACGCAGCCATGAAAGATATTAATTACTTGAATATTCTATGAAGTAACAATAAATCCTCAATGTATAAATGTAAGTACATATTATATTGTATTAATAAAATAATAAAATTGATGGATATATTATAGGGTGATACGTTACCAAATTGTTTGAACAAGTGTGTGTGTGTGTTGGGATGTTACAATATATTAACAAAATCATTTTTTATGATATATTTTGTATTATTTCACCATCATCATTGTACAGTACATTGCTCATTTAATGAAATAAACTGCATTGATGTTTAAATTGTTTTGAGTACTACCCAAAATCCACTGAAAATACAACACCTACTAACCTTAATTGTGACTCGCGTGGAATTGGCATTCCACAGTTAATAACTGTGATAGAATAATATGTGAATTATTATAATCAACTAATATAATACTAGTTTAAAAAAGTAAATAACACAAAGGTAAATATGTCATAATAGATATTAGTAAAATATTAAGACATTGATTGTGGGGGTTTGCGTTCACAAAGCGTACAATCGTGCGTGATGAGCTAAACGTTATTTTGACTGTGATTGTGCGTTTGGTATTTATTTTATATCGATGATTAGTAAGTGTTAGAGATTTAGTTTCCAGTATATCAGTGATTGCTCACCGAATTACGAATAATCAGTTACTAATTATCGTTACAATCGAACACAAATTTCACAATAACGGTTTAGCTCATCACTAATAAATATCAGTGGCGTGCAGTAGGTACAGATTTAGGTTATGCTGTTACCAATGATATTATACAATCATATATAATATATGTAATACAATATATGTACTTTCGTTTAACCGACGTCTTTGGACAAAATAAATCCGTCGTTTATACGACCCTGTTTATTTATAATTTTAGAGTACT
Organism: Eubasilissa splendida; assembly: GCA_031772225.1. Taxonomy (NCBI): domain Eukaryota; kingdom Metazoa; phylum Arthropoda; class Insecta; order Trichoptera; family Phryganeidae; genus Eubasilissa; species Eubasilissa splendida. Next base: position 19,463,514 of record CM062848.1, on the reverse strand, counting down.
GTTAATAATGTTTTTAAAGTTTAAGTTTTAACGTAAAATAATACTTTCTTACCCATATAAAAAATGTATGGACGTTTTTAAGAACGAACACTTTCTATGACTGAACGTGATTCATTTATTGTTTGTGAATACTTCACGTAATAACTAAAGGAAATAATATTTTTTATTAAAGGTTAACGTGGGAAACAGTTATGCCAGTTACTTTTTGTTTTTCTCAAATCAAAACCTAATCCATGCACCAAATTTAAAGAACAATCATGAAATCCATAATTTAAAAACAGTAATATAGTAAAATTCGCGAATTAGTAAAAGAGGAAGTAGACACTTCAATGATTTGCACGCAGTTGTAACCCTTTCTAATGTTATTCTATTAACACTCACAGCCCGGTGAGTCAAAACAAAACACGTCCGGCGGTGGTGGGTCATTTTAGACTCACCTCAAGTTTTCAATTTTCAACTATTTTGATTTTTTATAGATATTTCATTTTAAATATGATTTAATGAAATGGCATGATGTGCCGTAATGTTTCTGCTAAAAATTAAAGATAAAAATTAAAAAATATTACGAATAATGTACATATTCTCACGCAACAACAGACGCCCTGCCCTACACATGCAAAATACAAACATCTGCTGAGCATGTGATCTTCTCGCCGGAACCCGAGCAGGTAGTGTCATAAAACTTACAGGCGCAACGCCCCACAAATAATTATATTACTAGCATTGTCTAGGGGCCGCCAGACGAAAATATGTCAAAACAAATACATGTACGCATACCAGGTATCCTTTGTCTATCCTTGATTATATATGTTTCGGCGTAAGCGCTGAGATTCAATCCGACTATTTTAGGTCAGTTTTTGAGCGTTTTTTCACATTATTAACAATTACTCATTTGAATCTCGTCCGATAACATTTATTTGTATCTCAAATTTTTTGAAAATATTTAATAAAAGATTAGCTAAAAAAAAACAGCATCAAGCGAATATTTATAGCATAATTAATATTTGTGTACAAACACACGGGTCAAATCTGATCCACCACCGCAGAGTATTTGTTAATAAACAGCATAGATAATGACTCCATACAAAATGGATCAACCGAAAGGAATTCTCAATTCAGTAAATAGCCATTTATATGACTTGAGTAATTCACTAACTTAAAGACAAAACTGAGTAATTTAAATAGCATGATGCGGCGAATAAAAAAGGAGCGCCATGAGTACAACGGTGAGATGTGGCGAGTTTTTAGAACTAAGCTATTAAAGTCTCTACTAGTACACAGATGGCACTAATTGCAAAATAATGTTTTCGTTAATGTTAATCCAATTTTTTAATTTATATTTGTTTTCCAGAATTTTTAGTTATGCACAGCTTTTTTGCTTGTATGTACTGCACGCCCTTGGTAAATATCAATACAGACTTGAGTTGATGTTTTTGAATTTATGTTGGATATAAACTAATAATAATGGACCTTTATAATATCTTCTCTTGCACCAACGAATAGGTAGGTATTCAGAACTATGTATGTATAATATACGTGGTGATCTTCAGATATGTAATGAGAAAAAAATTATAAATCTTCTTGAGGACATAATCTTATATTAAAGTTCGTATCAATGAACATATCTCGGCGATAAATTATTCACTGACGAAACTTATAACTTATCATTTACTTATTTCGAAAATGTATAATAATTTTACCTAATACTCAAATTAAATTTAGAATCCTTCAATTAAATAAATGTTTAATAAATAATAAAAATCTTAGAAAAAATAAAAAAAATAAAAATTTTCAGATCGCCCACCTATTAAAAATATTTAGGTATATTCTTCAAATTATAAATACCTAACTTGAATTATAACTTTTTGCTCGGAAGCTCTAAAATATTTTATAAGACCTGATGAATATGAATAACATTATATTTTTATTAACATCTACCACATACTCCATGTCGCTATAGTACAGACCATGAAAATCGGAAAACACAACCGAGTGGCTATATATATAATATTTATATTCAATAAAATACAATAGAAAATCATTTTAACATTTAAATTGATACACACATATTATTATAAATTTCTCTATACATTTTTTTTCCATGTATGTTTTTTAATATTTAAAAAGTACATACCTAATCATTTATTGAGTCGATCAACAAAGTTCCATATTCAAAACTATTGTGACAGATTCGCATTGCCTTTGCTTAAAATTATTTTTTGAAGTACAATTTTGTTATAATGTGAACGTGGACGCCCGGAATTACAGAATAATGTAAAGCTTTGATGTATGTAGAACAATTACTAGTAGGTACTTGGGCTTATGACTTTTTTTTTCAAATATCTGGTTCTTCTTGTGCTCTGTTCATTCTACAGTGCAGCTCTACAGAGACTGGCCAAACCATTACCTCAGCTATTTCAGCCATGATGTTGTCCGACTTCCAGCAATCTTTCCCTGCATTATGATGTGCAAGATTTCGCACTTCTCCGGATGTCATGAGATTTGAAGTTTACGGATTTTTATTGTTTTAAATACTTATTTTTCGTTATTCATCCGAACCATACGATCTTCATTTGAAACTCTTATTTATCCAGCTTATTTCTAGCATTATTCTGTATATACACATCTCAAATACTTCAAGTCGCTATCATTTCTAAGGTAAGTGTCCATGCTTCTATTTCATAGAATAATATCGAGTACACATTGCATCTAACCTTTCTCATTCGTAATCAAAGGTTGGGATCATGACTGCAGAACATATTTTTTATGCGGATAAAGGTTGCACAAGCTTTTCTCAATGCGGTATTTGATTTCAAAAAAAGGATCCCATCTTTCATTTATATTATTTCTTTCAAATATATCAAAACATATTTAATAAAATATGCATACATTGTAAAAATAATGAGTTATAGAAAGATGTGAAGTACTAGTCAATTCATTTTTATACTACTTTTCTAACTGAGCTAAACACTTGCGATAAAGGTATATAATTTTTTCATCTATCATCAAAATAATATCTTGGATGCATTTCTCCACGGCAATGCATTATAGTAACCAATTTAAATAGAGAGTGGAGCAAGGAAAGCATAAAATGAGATCTTTCACCATCTCTGGTTATGTTCTAATTCTCGTTACTAGACAAATAAAATGTATAATAATAATAATGCATCTAAGGACCAAGATTGTTGTGGTTCTACGGATATATAGATGACCAACAATCGAATTATACTGACGGATTTTGCAAATTCCTCATCAATTACGCTCACTGCAGTGAGTGTGTGGTAGTATAAAATCGTAAGTAATAAACAAGTTATTTTTCAAAACCCTGTTTTTTTTTAAACCGTCACTACTTAGAAACCGACCAGCTGCTCTAGCTCTGTTTGTGACACATAATAAATGTCCACTTTGCCATAAAACGGAGGCGGCGCCACAATGGACACCAGACTGTGGATACCGCACATGTAACATGACCCGAGATGCACATTGAAAACCTCTGGCTTCTGGGCAAGCTAAGCAAACAAGAAATAGCACTCCAAGTTTACAGTGAACAATAAAGCCGTATATATAGATATATATATCCATACTGCTTATCAAGGTAATTATTTATTCTCAATTCTCATTCTTCTAATGCAGATATAAAGCTTTGTCATTCATTTCGGTCTTCTGCTGCAATCAGTTTTTCCTTCCACTCGAGATACATATATGAATATATAATATTTTTAATGAAATCGTAAACAAAAAAGGTAAAAAGAAAAAAATATGTCTATCGAAAAAAATATATAGTTACCACCGGGACTAGAACCCGGAACTTTTTCTTGCCGGGAGGAAGAGTTACCAATTATACAATGTTAACCATTTACTGTCACGTCAAATTTTGGAAATAATATGCGGTCCTTTTATTTATGATCCCTAAGTATCAATTTGATCAATCGACATAAGCAGTTTCCTTCAAAGTTAGCTACCACTTTTTTCATAACATTTTTATATGTCGGTTTTTAAAAATATCAGATTTCTCACACTTTAGAGTCGACATCGCCGAACGCATCCGGGAACGCGATGCCTGACTGCTGCTAAAATACGCCTTTAGGCGACCCGAGTGAACGCAGCCAGTGGCCCCGCGCACGATACGCGTGCCGGATGCATTCAGTGATGTCAGCGGGCATCCGCCACAATAGTATTGTAAGCTATATGCAAGAAATTATTAATTACTAAACTTTACCCAACATCCTGAATCGATAATAAGTTCGATGATTGAACATGAAATCCAAGAACAAAAGTTCTTCTCATTGATACCCTCAAGAATAATTAACAAATTATAAAAGAAGTGTCAACTACAGCAGAAACATACAGAATAAAAAAAGTGTTTGAATATCTATTTGTAAAAATAAGTCAAGGGATTGAAAAAAATTTAACTCGGTATATAATATATTCAATTACTTAATTATTATTATATTTTTACACGGTATTAACTGCACAAGGTATAAAATCCAATAACAGATGAGGAAGAATAAAAATTTTATCACGCATACATAAAATACTCACAATCTTACTATACAATATTGTATATTACAATATTAATTACATCAAGAATACATCTGACTGCCTGTTCAACTGCAATGGTTCTCGCCAATTCATTTTAATACATTTTAAAGGTGATATACCAATTCAATTAATTAATTAAGGTGTTTTTAAAGTCATATTATACGTAAGTACCTTTGAGGTGAAGGCCATATAAATGTTCCAATGTTTTTAAATATTAAATAAAATTAATTAAATTATCCAATATATAAGAGAGGATTTTCTTATAAACCAAAGATACTGAGACTGCCCCTCACAGTCTGACAAACTATGTCTTATAATTATTAAACTACAAAAACATTAAATAAATTTTTCAGTAACTTTAAAAGGTTGTTCTTTCCTTTAAAGTTTTGCACAACGAGTTGCATGTTCCACTGAATTTCGCGAGGTGTTCAAGGAAAATAATCTCAAGCTGGCTAACTTCTCCACACGCTGGGATCGATTACAGACAATGGGGTTTGCTCCCCTAAAAATGGTTCAGTTAAAAACTAAATATGAAGAATAACAAACACTTTTAACTTTTTGATTTTTCATCACTATTATATAAGTTTACTCATTAGACATCACAAAATATTATGAAATCTTTCAAGATGATTACTTAATTTACTATTTTGCATTTATTCTTAATATTTATTTGCTTGTATTTTAGAAAAAATACATTTTTGGTGAATATTTAATCTGGATATTACTTAAAACAAGTCTATTTCTATTACGATTTTTTTTATAATACGGCTATACTGTAATGAGTAATTATTTAAAATACATCGTATACGTAGGTAATTATTGTATTTTTCTGTCATGTGTGCATCTTTAGCGACCGCCCTAGGAGAAATTTTATATATAATTAAAAAAACACATAAATAACATGTAAAAAATTCTAATCAGACCATGACTAGGGACGCGACTGCGACAAGCTGATCATCCCTTCAAATGGATATGAGGTCAGCTGACTGGAATATTCAGTACATTAAGACTCAAACATTTATTTTGTGATTGATCAAATATGAATCTTTTACGTCCACTAAATTACAATACATAATATTTGATATTTTCAAATACTGTTTTGAAAATCATCAAGAAAACCTTATAAATATTATTTTCCACATAATTTGTTAGTGGACAGTCTCTCATGTTCATTAAAAATGTTTGAAAAATATTTTTTGCGTACGATATTAGTATAAGATACTGCTAATATTTTATAATTATAGAATTTTACTATATTTACTATACTCAGCAAGTTTTTAAAATTTGTTTTCTGAATATTTAACTTTTCTGTATTTTAACATACTTATTATAGTATAGTATAAATATTAATTAAGCTATATTATTTTCGATATGTTTTGGAACCCGTCATAAATATGTCTATATCTGTTTGTCACTCATGCATAATTAGAAAATATTTTTAATCCTTGATTTATCTCGTAAACAAATTATTTCACTTCAATTTTTGCAGCTGTTTAATTCAGAAATTTATTCATTCATTTCATTAAGAGTTCTTTGTATGCAAATATAATATTTATAATAACTCGCAATACGAGATATATTTCAGTGTATATGAATTTCTGAAAACTTTGATGACATATCCTTGTCTGCGAATGGAAAAACTACTTTCCCTTGAAAATTTAATATGCAAACAAGAATACGATGCTGTCCGCGTGTCAGTATCAGGACTGGCGGTGAAGTGGAGGGGGAACTCCCTACCTTAAACTCAGCTCGTCTGGTAAATCATTTTACCTTCAGTGGTTCTCATTCCTTACTTGAAATCTTTGATATATCCTCATTGCATTCCGCCAGCTTTTTCACAATATTTTCTTTATTCCCCGAATTTAGGGACATTCGTGATAATAATTTATGTGAAAAATAAGTTAATTTCTACAGTGGTTCTTGAAAGATCCCAAATTATTTTTTTATCCTTAAGAACATCACAAAATTGATCGAGACATGCGTCGTACAACATTTGTCGTATATTTTTCATTATGTATTTCTGTTAGCATTATTATATTCTTACAAAATACTTGTTATATATTCGCAGGTAATGTAATAAAGATATCTAAATTTTTAATAATAAAACTTCAAGGAAACGCAAAAAACTGAAAATTATATTCACTGAAAAATTAGGCAAATCTTAAACATTAAATTTGTTTTGAAATCTCTATTCAATTTTAAATTTTTTGTATTTTATTCATTCATTTTTACTCTCTTTTCAAATTTTGTATACCATTAAGTATATAATTACTATTATTAAAACTCTCTGAATCGATCCTCCAATTTAAGTACATACTCATATAGACAAATCAGCCATCACTCGGCTATTCTCATACAGCATTACTAAATTAATAAAACTAACTACTCAAAAGGTGTCAAGCAAGGTTGTGTAATGTCTCCATGGCTGTTCAACTTGTTTATGGATAATTGTGTGAAAGAACTGGAATGTATGAATGTAGGAGCAAAAATGGGCGATTTGATTGTATGCTGTTTATTGTACGCCGATGATGCAGTACTAATGGCGAATAATGAACAAGAACTACAAAATCTGGTGAGTAGAATGTACGATGTATGCAATGAAAGCGACCTCATGATGAATGTTAACAAGTCGAAAGTGATGGTATTCGAGAAGGAGGAAAGCGAGACACGCGTGCAAAATACTTGTAGGTAATTAATATTTGAAACATGTAGATGAGTTTGTATATTTGAGAAGTATGTTTGATAGAAACGAAAAGGCAGAGAATTATATCGAAAGGAGGGTGACTGCAGGAAATAAAGTGAACGGCGCTTTGATTGGAATTATATCTAACGGGAATTTATCAATCAAGGCAAGACTAGCGGTGCACATTGGAATCCTGGTACCGACATGTGAGGCCTAGAGCTGGCAGAAATAGAACAAAATTAGACTGAATGCATTGAAAATGAGATCACTTAGGCGTATTTGTGGAAAATCTATTTATGACAGAGTAAAGAATGAAGAAATAAGAAAAGAATGTAAAGCTGATGTTAGTATAGTGAGTAAGATTAATAAAGGATCACTTAGGTGGTTTGGTCATATGGAACGGATGAACGAGAAAAGAATGGTAAGAAAGATATATGATACAAGTGTTGATGGAACCAAAAATAAAGGACGTCCGCAGAAGACTTGGCATGACCAGGTAAACGAGATAATGGAAGATGGTTCTGTTAGAAGTCTCAATAATCGGCGATCTTGTATGAGAAGATGTATGACTGTGGATGAGGCGAGAATTATGTGTCAGGATAGAAGAGTGTGGCGCTCTATCTTCTCTCCCTACCCCCGCGGGGAAACGGCGTAATGGTAAGTAAGTAAGTAACTACTCATTACTTAATGTATACATTACTATTTAATATATAAATACAATCGTACGTACTTATTCGAATTCCTTTACATTTATTTTAAAAGAACATTCATTCTTGTATTTTAATATTAAAAAATAATTTTAATAATCTTATTAGTTCATGTACAATAATATATCATTATGGAATTTTTTTTTATAGATTTATTTAATGAAATTAAATTATGCCAACTAAAAAATACACTGATAACATTAAAGCTATGTTTGAAAAGCATACTTGGCATCTGGTATCTCAGGTACAGCCTTCCGAGGTAAGTCATGGAAGTGACAGCACAACCCCTAAAGGGTGAGGAGGCTTCGGTGCTGGTTCACTACCTGCCCCAGGCAACTGAACTTACGGCCTGAAACATGTGCACCGACTGAGATTTTAAGCATTTGGGATTGTTTCAACGTATTTAAATTGATACGTCTTTAAAATAAATAAGAATTATATAATTTCAAATTATATTATTTATATAACGTCGTTTTCCGCAATATCCTTTATCTGAACGCGCGCTACTGATTGACAGTGTCCTGACTAATGACATCACCATAATCCCTAGAGAACTGAAGGACACTGCGCCATGTTCAGAAACTTTGGCAAATGAGGACAAATACCATAATACCGGAGACATACCAATCCAGAGAACTACGTCGAAAGGTTTCTCGTAAAAAGGGTAAAATATAAGATATTATTTTGATAGGAAAAATTAAATGTCACACGTTCCTATCCTGAGACGTTTTCGCAATGAAATATGTATTTACACACACTCTTTAATTCTCAAATCTTCTGACATTACCCTCCTTTAAAACGATGATAAAAATATTTTAAAAACAACACTGATGATCATTAATGGGCATAATTATCAAAAATTTTAAATATCTCGGGTCTATAAATAATAAATATGGTAATTGCGAACCATACAACAAGTGACGCACGGGTGTGATGTCCTGACTTGATAAGATATAGAAAGGCCATGGTATATCCAAAACATCCAAGGTCAGGCTTGTGAGGTCTCTGGTGCACTCAATATGTTTATATGGAATGGAGTCATGAACTTTGGAGGCAAGTGAAAACCATGACAGCGAAATTCACAAGTATTTACATTCTGCAAGAACTGCAATACACCAACTGAAGACTCAATCATTTATCTAATATGAATTCTTCCATTTTTTGGACATCTTTCAAGAAGAGGATGTAGCTTAGAGAAGCTTGTTATGATGGGCCACATCGAAGAACGGAGAAGAGGAAGAACGCCCACCGGTTGGATCAACCGAGTAGAAAAAGCAACTTCAAAAGGCACTTCTCTGGAGACCGCCCTCATAACTGCAGGATGCCGGGAAAAGTGGGAGGAATATAGTCAAAAGGGCGGGAGTTAATGAAGATTACGATTTTTAGTAATGAAATCACATTTGTGTTGTGAAGTTGCAAGTTCAGAAGATATTTCTGTAGTATTTTTCGATAGGTAGATTTTTCTGTATATCTTTCTAATTGATTCATTAAAACTTACTTGGCACACACTGCATATGACAAAAAAACCTACGTAAATTTTCCCCACTATATCTATTTTCACTCACCTTGACATTACATTTTTATAGAATTTACAATTTTTCTAATTTTCGTTTAATTATCGCATTTCCATTATGTTTCATCCTTCCCTGACATTTTCAAATTACGCAGGTGAATATTCAGACTTATTTTTGGATTGCCCACCGCAATTCCGAGCTTGTATGAGAAGATGTTTGAATGTGGATGAGGCGAGAAATGTGTGTCAGGATAGAAGAGTGTAGCATTCTATCCTCTCCCGTGCGGGAAAACGGCGTGATGGTAAGTTAGTTAGTTTTACAACTTTGGGTCAATGAAGAAAAATGCAAAACGATGGATAGATAGGTTGCATCTGACTGGAGAGATGCTGGATTCAGCTGTGAGGGCAACCCAGGACCGGGTCTTGTAGAGATGCATTACGATCTGAGTCTCATCTGATTAAGGCTACTATATGTCAATACTGCCATGAAGGAGAAAAGAAGAAGAAAAAAATTGTGATGACACATCTTTCGATTAATAAATTGGGTTATTCTTATATAATATTCAATATCATTGTTGTTTTAATAATTATTTTAATAACTGGCTTTTTGAATTTTGAACTTTTAATATGAATAAGAAAGATATATGACGCAAGTTTTGACGGCACCAGAAATAGAGGACGTCCGCGAAAGACTTGGCATGACCAGGTAAACCATATAATGGAGGATGGTTCTGTTAAAAGCCTCAACAATCGGCGAGCTTATATGTGAAGATGTATGATTGTGGATGGGGCGAGAATTGTGTGTCAGGACAGAGGAGTGTAACGTTCTATCTTCTCTGCCTACTTCCGCAGGTAAGTAAGTAACTTTTAATTTATTGCTAATGAACATATTATTAATTAAGTCTAGTGGTAAGACTCAAGACTCGGTATTCGCCTAATGATTAAGTTATTGTTCGAGCCCTATTCCAGTACACTACCAAGTTTGTCTTAATTTCTTAAAATAAGCGTTTAGTTTAGTTTAAAATAGGACTATTATTGATCTGACGTGTATTCAAAATACGCAACATTATTTTCTGATTATTTTTTTGAAGTATACTTTTTTAACACGATGTCGTTTTATCTAACATTCGATTTTCTTTATTTTTACCTAATATTTTTCCTTTTATCAGCGTCTGTAATAATTAATTTAATTTGATCCTTACGTTTTAAAAGACTTCGGTAATAAATACCTCGATATCAAATTATACTTCGGAGATAAAGATTTTTATTTCTTCCATAAACACTTCGGGTAATTCTGTCGATTACGGTCGCATTCAAAAACTCGAATTTATTTTACAATTTTACAACCGTCCCTTGTCTCGTCAGCTATTTCCTTAGGACCGAATCACATCGATCTTATTTTTAAATGTTTGCACTGCAGCGTATGACGAGGTATTTTTATTATTGATAATAATCAAAATACCCTTCATCAATGATGGGAAATTTTTCGAAAATTAATAATTTTTATAACATCAAGAAAATAAATGTAATAACAAAATAACTTGCTTTAATAACCATCCAATTACACCTGACACTAGATTTAATTTGTTTTATGTATAGCTGTCACGTACACGTTGCTAGTAATATGAATGGAAGAAAGTAAATAGATAAATTATTATTATAGTTTTATGAAATACAATAGAAATAAAAAGGAAATAATTTATTTAAATGGAAGTTTTTAAAACTCCAAGAAATTATTCTAATTAAAAATAACTTTATATTTTATCCTGCCTTGAATGCTTAATTTATACAACAAGATCTCATTCATTAACTCTAACCAGAACATATTCTTCTTAACATGCTCAGTTTAAAAGAAAAATTATATTATATACGGTTAATAGTCGTTCGAACGTGTAATACATGCTCACCATAAGCTAAATTCTAACTATTCCGCCGTGAACTGTTACGTATCATTTAAATAAACAATGTTGACCTTGGAACTCTTGCGTTTCTGTATTTATGCATTCGTGCGGTAGTTTCAAAATCTCAATTATTGTCCTCAATCTCACTATGTAACGTAACATTTATTTGCAGTATTTCTAATTTCTCAACCATAAAAAAGTGTATATATGTCATTCCCCTAGTTGTCTTAACATATAATATTTGTACATTGTACCTTAATGTCATTCTGGGACTATCTATCAGTATCTTAACATTTTAATGATCTGTTGGTATTGTATATTACAAATAAATAAATTAACCGTCATTTTATTTAATACCTACATATATACAGTTAAAATAAATAAATTACATCAAATTCTAAACAGTTAATAGTACTAAATACTAATTTAATGTAATAATTATAAATATATACATATAAAATCAATTTTGTCGAAAAATAAACGAAAGACAGATGTATTCATTTGAAAAGTGTAAGTGTAAAAATTTGTCATGAAAAATACTGGCGCTATAACACAATTGGTAGTGTAATTCCCCGGATTGGAAATAGAGATCCAGATTCGAATCCCGGTAGCGCAAAAACAATATTTTTCGACAAAATTGATTTTATAATTAATACAATTAATAAGTATTTAAAACATCACAGACTTATGTTCTGAATAATTACAACTTCACAATAAGAATGTGTTCTCCTTAATAGTTAATAGTACTATTTAGTAAACGGCCAAATAAAATATTTCTTTGTTTTTCCAACAAAAGTAAGGACGTCGCCGTTCGCGGTGTGGCTCGCCCACAAGGGTTGCCTGTATAAAATCAGACGAAGAGAAAACTTTGGGTTACTTTGATAGGCGTTTAGGCAATTTAAACTTGGAGCGCCTATTAAAATTCAGTATAGGCGGTTTTGCCGACTCGGCGACTAAAGACAAACATTTGAGTCGTAACATTGATTTCGGGTTGTGAACTCTTCAATTCGCGGGAATAATACGTTATTACAAGGTTCGTCAGTTATTTTAAGCGTGAAGCACATTTTCCTTGTTTGATTTGTGTTTAATTTTTAACTGCTCGCCAGAAAAGTTACAAAAAACCTTTTTTCAGACATTAATAGTAAGCATAAAAGGTAAGAATATTAATTCACATTAATAAAAGTGATCCATTAATATTGATAACATAAAAATAAACATGTTAATGATGTAAATCAAATGTTTTTAAACAAATAATAGATATCTCATAGAGACGAAGCTATTTTTTATTTTATTTAATGGAAAATATATGGAAGTATGGGTAATTATAGGGCTCACGACCTGTATCACTTTATATAAATATAACGTTCACCATTCTCACCCATTCATCAATCTCCATATCTGTCAAATTTTTAAAGTTGTATATATGCTAATATGTGGAAACACTTCGAGTACCACTACACTACCGCCATCTATGGACAATATTTGATGATTAATTTCCCTGAAACAGCATATATGTCACAATGAGATTTTATTTTTTTTTAAGTTATTTAAAGCAATATTGTTTATCGGTAAAATGTTTTTAACACATTAAACTAAAATACGTCTGAAAAATCTATATTTTTCAATATATTGTGTGTTCTTGGACATATTCAAATATTGCAAATATTTTTAATTAGAGATGCTAGGACAGGAGGATATATAACATATGGCACACGTTGCACATTGAGTCTTAATTATTCGTATAGAGAGCATATTATTTATGGTTTTAGTTGCCAATTTATTTATTGGTCACTTTTCTATGAATCCACAATGGATCGATTCATTTTCCAGACTAAAATCATTACTTTGTCATATCCACAATTCCGCTGTAACTACCGTTAGAATTAGTCGTTTTATAAGTTTCACTGTTATATTTTTCCTAATCCATTTTTTAATAGAAAATAATTATAAGAAACTCAAATATCTGGAAAATAAAATTCACTTTTGATGTTCTGTTTAGTTTTATTACAATTTCATTGTCAGTCCATTGGCCAGTGATATTCCGTTCTTTTGTTAGGTTGAATTTGATTCTTCCTAGTAGCCGTTAAAATATAACCGGAATAAATTTTTGTAATGTGATACTTTCTATTTTTTTAACTTTTCATAAAAAATAAATGCAAATTTCTGGGTGACTTTTGCGCGCACTTGTCGAGTTTTGCATTCAAATCGAATGTCGTGTTCACGGGTTTGAGTTTTTCTGAAATTTATTCCAATTTAAAGCTCATTCCGAATTAATCTCTAGATGAAAATCTTAAACCATTTATTATTTATTTAGATTTATCTCATCGTCTCATCCCGTGAATACACACCATTCGAGCTTTATCGCTTATATAGTGTACCTTGACTTCCTAAATAATGAGTGTGATCAAAAAGATGACATATTTTCTTATTGTCATAATTTAAGAGTTTGTATTCACTAGCGAATGAAAATGTTCAATCTTTTTTTTTTATTTGAAAAAAACGTCATTTTAGAATAAAAAACATTTATTGAAGCTTTCATTTGTTTCTTTTGTGAATTTGTGAGATTACTTCTATTATTTAACTCTCGTATGGTAACTCCCATACACTGCAACTGCAGGCAGGACTCGTTGCTTATCTCCATCTAGTCTATGTGCATTAGCGGGATTGCCTGTTTCATTATTTCAGCTACTCTTTGCTCACCATGGACCCAGTGCGCTCTCCCACGCTCTGCACTCACACACTCTCTATCCATTCAACACTTTTGTAGCACTCACATCTACACACTATCTATACCGTTAAAATTTTAAATTGTATTCCATCAATTCATTATATTATTATTATTCCTATTATCTAAAACTAAATTTATTAATTTCGTTTTCTATCTATTATTTGTACCTTTAATTTTATCCTGCGTTACATGTATCCAGCGTTAAGACTACCAATTAATAATGAATATGTGATAATAATTTTATTAACGGATGGTATACTCGCCTCTCTGGACTCTTGGACTATGGACTCTTAGAATGAATGTTTTTGAACTCCAAAAAGTATTAACACGAATAAAGGAAAAATTTTCTTTCAAATACACGGGTAATATTTAAAAAAAATATTTTTTTTGTGGAAAAATTACTACTAGTGATTACTTAAACATGTGAAATGGAAATAATGAGTAAGAATTCAATTCTAATAAAAAGGATAAAATACACACAATTGTCTTTATGTATATGTACAGAAAAATAACGAGAGAGGTACTTAGTCACCGTTTTCTCAGATAAAAGCCAGTATTTGGAGACCATTCACTCAGAGATGAACCAAAGAAGTGAAAAGAAAATTAAGTTTGATTAACTTAATATCAATATTCCAGTCAAATTCTAATCACTCTTGCATCTTTTCACTTTCTAGCCACAGTCCCTAATCACTCGCTTACTTCTGTTCTTCTCCTGCCGGAATTTTTTCTCCTTTCTATTTATCTTTAAAGTCCGCCATTATGCTCAATATAATCTTAGTTTAGTATAATTTTTCACTCATTCATCTTGAGTTTTCATTTTTAATCTGTAAATCAAACATAAAGTTCTGCTAAATTTAAATGACTTGGTGATAACAATTTTACAAGTATAACATTTAACGTCTCTTCATCATCATCATCATCATTTTTCTTTAAAACATATATGGCATACGAATACATATTTACATTATCCACTTACGTAACGCTACATTAGTAATGTATGACAAAGAATTTATTTAAATATATTAAAATTAGTAAATAGTGGAAAAAAGTAACCTTAAAACTAGTGTACATATGTACATAGCTATTTTAATATGTATGAAATACTTAGAACAATAATATCTTTGCACTTTAAGATTAATATGTACCATAAAATAAAATTCATTTTATCTTTCAATTTTTTATCTTTTTTAATAAACTTCAATAATCGGCCACGTGGCACATGGCAACTAAATAGATAATTTATATTATAAATACATTAACAATATATGTTTATATGTACCATAACATCAGTGCGGTTCCACTTGTAAGGAGAAGTTTGGTGATTATTTTGTAGAAGTTATGAACAATTATTGTGCCCCGCTAACTAATGCCCACCATCTTTGGACCTCAAGTAGGGGTCAAGTAGGAGTAGAAACTAAAAGCTCTCCAATCCCGCTCAAAGGCTTAGGACCCCCGCCTTTCCAAATATGTACAAACACACACACTTGAAATTATCTTACGTAATAAAAGTGCAACTTGTTTGGTATTATACTATTGATATTACAAAATTAACAACTTTTAGTTAGATTTTGATACAATTGGGTAACGCTCATTGCAGAAGATCTCATGATGCAAATTAATATTTCAACAAAAAAAATTCAACAAATATGTATATGTAGATACACATGCACTAATGGCATTAATTGTATTATCACTATTAATATATTCTTTCGTCCCGTAAAATTCTTGCCAAAGAAAACATTTTCTTGCACCTAAAATATTGTTTTGTACATTTTTTTATATTTGTGATGTTCCTATTCAATATTTAACATAATTTAGATTTCTAAAAGATGTGAAAATTAAAAAATTCACCGAGTGTGAGTGACCTGCATACACCATTTCGAGATTTCGTGGAATTTCGTTTTATACCGATTCGATTTCAACTAATTTTGTTGGAATTCAATCAATCACAGGGCTTGTAGGATTGTTGCGTATTTCAATCAGAACAGCGTTAGCAGCTATTATTAATAGTTGCATCATATTTTTAGTCAGTTATTGTCTTTGGTGTAGTGAGGATCTGTGAACCGTGAGTTGAAGTGCTATGAAAGCGCTAATGGAAAAAGTGTGATTTTAAATTGGATTTACATTAGGAGTATTTCCTGACGAAGGCAAGCCATTAATACCATTTCATATTGCAGTAGACATATACTGTATAGTTTCGCTTTTGATTCTATACGACTCATATATATATATATGGCAAATATTTGTTTTTCTCTGCTTATGCTATTCCGCTCCTTTAATAATAATAATTTAATCCTTAATTTAACTGAATTGATTTTATACCATGTTTCCGCGCGAAGAACCGGGTCGTTGGCGCTGTTTGCGTACGTTACTATAAAAAATTGTATATGAAGTATTTATTTTTGTTTTTATAATTATTTTTTTAAAGCCCAGAAGGGCTATAAATATTATATATATACCTATACAGGGTATAACATACCTAGTCCACAATATATTTGCAAAATTTATCCATTATTAATCTGTATGTTTACTTCAGACCCTAAATTATCTTTAAAAAAATTGTCTGGCCACTCAAAACTTGATGACCTTTATTTTTTTGTATTCAATATTATATCATTTAAAATCAATCATATATTTCAATTATTCGAAATAATCGCATAATTATGATTTTTTGTAATTGCTTATATCTCTGATATGTTAGAGTTTAAGCACATATTCTTTAAACATTTTTAATTCATCTGGGTATGTTACATCCTGTATAATATAATATAAATAAATAAATTTCTCCAATATTCCCTATCTTCTGTTTCATGTAAGGTTGTGTATATTAATTTATGACTTTGATTTGTCTATCATGTATATTTCTCGCTCAAGCTACTTCGAGTTTCGCAGCTCTCGACAATTCAGTATTCGACTCGTGAATAAGGCGAACAGTCTGTCTTAGATCTAGAGCTCGTTTGACAAGTTTGTAAGTCTAACTATCCACAGTATACCCACACAATGCTAACACCACATGTTTACAATAAAACTTGCGTCAAAACAGGTACGAAAAAATATATCCGACGACGGGAGCTCTTTCGGAGACACTTCATGGCTCATGTACACGGATGATATTTCTTTCAGAGATTTGTCTCAAAAGCGCATAAAGTATAGCACAATAATTGCCTCATTAGATACTCTAAATAGGGTGGATTCCCACGGAAAAAATACAAATCTGAATCTAACGATCTCCAAAATCACCAACAAGTATGGATCGAGGTCAGTAGAATTTGTTATTCCTACAATAAAAAATAAAATGTCTGGGTCTTTACAAAAGAGCACGCTTTCTCCTAATTCAAAAGAAATTATTTAAAAAATGGCTTATAGAAAATAATCTATCTTACCTGTAAGAATGATATGTATTGTATAAAAGGTGACTGATTAATTGTTATGTTTTTGAGTTAATTAAATGTAACAAATGGATATAAATGTACCTGCAGACAAACATCTATCAAAACGTTATGTGGGTCTAGTGTAAATAAAAAAAATAACAGTAAATATTCATCATCATCATCATTAACGCAACAGACCGGTTGGACTCGAGTAAATTTCACCACCCCGGCCTGTCCTGTCAATTGGTTTTGCATAAAACATTTTCTTCGCTGGTCATTGAGTCAATTCATTATACGTAACCATTCCACCTCTACCGCGCTATTTTTATAACTTGGATAATAATAATAAATAATAATAATGGATAATTTGTATAGCGCCATTTTCGTAAAAACTTTCACCTCAAGGGCGCTTTACACATAAACTGTTTATAGTTCTATAATTGTCTATGATTTTTAAAACTAAAAAATCATTATTTTCACTTATGGAAATGATTTTTTGAAAAAGTGCGTTTTTAGTTTTTTCTTAAATAAAGTTTCTGATGCACTGTTTCTAATAACGGAGGGCAAAGAGTTCCACGCTTTTGGGCCTGCCGCTGCGAATGCCCGTTCACTAAATTTAGACTTCTGGCTGATCGGTTCTACAACCCTTCCTGCAGCTGAAGTAGAGGCTGACCTGAGAGTTTGACGTCTACCATTCAAATTGTCTGGGATACAAAGTTCTTGAAGATATAGAAGCGCCATGTTGTGTGTCACCTTGTACATCAACCAGCACGATTTAAATTCAACTCTTTCAGGAAATCGGAGCCAACGTAGCTGATGTAAAAGGGATGTTATATGAGAGAATTTGGAAACTCCATATATTATCCGTGCAGCCACATTTAGAATAGATTGTAATCTATCCAGCTGAAACATTGGTAGGCCAGCATAGATGCTGTTACAATAGTCCATACATGATACCACAAATGCATTTATAAGTGTCTACGGGCTGCCTCAAGAGGAAGATGTCTCCGAATACTTTTTTTTGGATAATGTTGGATCACACCTCGTTTTCAATCTTGGCACCAAATATTCTAATTTTTCGTTAGAAAATATTTATTTATTACTAAAAATAGATATCTTTTAAGTTTCCAATTCATGAAAATTATTTTAATCACTTTGTCCAAACACTAAAAAAAACTACGTTAAAATATGAAGGAAATGGAAGCGTGATATTTTAATTTCCTTTTTATTACACTGAACTAAATTTGTATTCACCATTTTATAGCTCTGTGCATTGAAAGTTATAGTCTTTGATCGTTTAAAGCAATAAATGGTGGTAACGGTACATAAGTTGATTTGCATATCAATAGCTGTTCATGACGTTTCGTGTTCATTGTACTCCGGAGAAAATCAATACATGCTAATACTCGCGCTAAACTATTCTTTTGTGCGACACTTCTCTAATAAATGTAGGTTATATTACTTTATGGTGGGTGTAAATAATGTAGGTATTAAAAGTCGACCATACATAATATTGAAATTGAAATTGTATAATATTATTCTACTATGGTTAATGTCAAAGTGACTTATTGTACACTTCCAAATAATACCGCGATAACTGTGTTACCATTTATTTCTGTTTTGATAAAGAACAATGTGAATATATTTTAAATATGAATTAAATATATTAATTATAAAGATATACATACAAAATCAATTTCATCAAAAAATATTGTTGTTGCGCCACCGGGATTCGAACCTGGATCTCTTCCCTAACCGGGGGAGGTGCTTTATCCAACTAAGCTACAGCGGCACTATTTTTATCGACAATTTTTCGACCTTATATGTTACCTTTTTGATATCAATACATTTAATCGTTCCATCATTTGACAGAGCCATCTACCTTATTTTTACAGAATCTCAAATACCTTTGAGTGAATCTGATAGTAGACGCTAGAATTATTAATTCATTTTTATTAATAAAAATAATTACTAATAAAAATGAATATATTTTTTTAACTAAAAATGCAGACGAATTTTTTCAAAATTGTAATATTACTTAGTCTTCTTTATCTTCTTCTTCATTGACCTGTCTGTGTCCACTCTTGGATATAGGCTTCTTTCGTTGCTTTCCATAGTCTCCAGTTTTGCGCGGCTTCTCTTCGACACAATCCGTCGGTCTTCTTAATGTCAGTCCAGCACATTTGATTGGATGGATTGCAGGATTTTACCATTTCTACGTTCATAGATTATTTTTCCAACGTGTCTGGCATAGTTCCACTTCAATTTCATGACAGTTCACATAATGTCGGCATCAGTTTTGACACAATTTATTGTATATGTCTTTTCTCCCTATGTCAGTGTGGGCAGAATACACTGGTCGTAGACACGTGCTTTGAGATGCCTTCTTTGTAGTATCTTCATGTTTCGGAGTATAAACCTGAGTTTTGTGAATGCTGTCCAAATCAATCGTATTCTCTGCTCTATTTAGTTCAATTGTTTTTTTTTCGTAACTTTAAAATTTGTTCTAGGTACAAGTATTCTTGAACATCTTCTATGGGCACTATTTATGTAAACGACTTCGATCGCTGGTTCCCAGGTTTCCGATTGAAGTTAAGTACACATATGAAACATGAACTGCACTAACCTGTTAACTTTGCTGTCTTTGGTTTTCGGCCGGCTGAAGCGCGCAATGGTGGTTTAAGGACTGCTGGACTGGCCAACGCACCGGATGATAAGAGGATGACGCCTTCGTAACCGTCTTCTGCGATTCCAATAAAAAGCCGGCAATAATCACGCACACACATGCACATTACTATCAATTGGGAAACCCCGTGGTGCCAACCGAAGTAATAAGGCGCGTAACCAGGCACTATACTGACAATTGAGTGTGGGTTCTGGTTCATTTAGATTCATTTAGGTTGATTTTACTAGAGAAATGATCGTTTAACTTCGACTTCAAATTTTCTTCATTTTCTCTAATAAGAATGTGAATATATTATACAAATTATTTTTATGTCATGGACATACTTAAGATTGTTTGGACTCGTCGTTAATATTTATACCTATCACGTAATTCACACGGGCGATTTGCAATCCTTTTTTTGTTGAGCAATATTATATTTTGTCGATAACCTCGAAGAGTGGAAGGTTATGTTGTAAGTAAACACGAAAACCGACATGTTCAACTGATTGGTGGTCATCCAATTTAATTAAGATGTGATGATTTTGGATAGCATTTGTGATAAGTGGAGACTGTTGGGATGATATTTTTCCAGGTTAGATGAATCTCCTTTTTTAAACATTATCATCACAATATTGCGTTGTTCTAATAATCGGGAATGTTTCCTTCAAACATTTATTGAATATTGTTACTAGTGTTGATAATATGATTTCAGAAGCCTTCTCGATCTACTCAGCAAGAGTCAATCAAGTATGATAGCAAGAGCAAAAGCAAACTCCGAAAAAGTTTGTTTTGAATAGCAATGTTTTAAATACAATTATATAATGCAATAACAATAAAATAAAGGCGAAAATTGTTAATGTGCAAAGAACATTACATTACGGTTGGTAAACTACTGAAACCAAAATATTTCAAATTCATCGTGATTTAATGTCATTACTCGTATATAGAAAAATTGTGGGTTAGTTAACTTTTGCTCTCATTGCCTCAATTGTAATGGTTGTTTTGAATTCATCACTTTATTAATTTATAGTTAAAATAAATTAAATTCATGAATTCTTAAATACATTCATTTATTATATATAACTGACCTAAGTTCAATGACAATATTTTATGGGTATGTGTAAATGGGATAGAAAAGTATATGAAAATTTTTAACGAGTATGTACGAATTTTGTACCTTTACGAAAAATATTATATTATGAGATTTTTACAAAATCACATTAAACTTTACTAAATTACTTTATTAAAGTCTACGTACTTCGATATAAATATTTGCGAAATTGATCTATTATTATTTTCTATCTTTGCTTCAGGCTTTAAATTATCTAATAAAAACAGATTAGCTGCTCAAAGTTTGAAGACATTTTATATTATGGAATTACTAAAATATTTCAATTAATAACATAATTACGATATTTTTTAATGCTTATATCTGACATGATTGAGATTAGGCACATGAAGCCTGAACATTTTCAACACATATTTTTAATATTTATCTACCCTTAAAATATTGTTCACCCAGTATATATATATACACACATACACACACGCTATATGTGCGTGTGTAAAAATTGATAACGAAAGCAAAAATAAATATAGTAATAAATAGAAAGTGGGTGTCAAACAATAGGATGAATCACTTACAAAATAAACAGAAACCATATGTCTATTGAAAAAATATACAGTTACCACCGGGACTCGAATCCAAACTTTATCTTGCCATGAGAATAAGTTAATAAGCAATTACACTATGTCATTGTGATTAAGTTAACCCAGTACTCTCACCTTTGTATGTGTTCCTTTGAATTTGCTTTGAATGGAATTATATCTAACAGAAACTTGTCAACTGAGGCAAGATTAGCGGTTCACAATGGAGTCCTGGTGCCGACACTGATGTATGGAAGTGAGGCCTGGAGCTGGCAAAAGAGGAACGAAAGTAGACTGAATGCAGTGAAAATGAGATCACTTTGGCGTATATGTGGCAGATTCATTCATGACAGAGTAAAGAATGAATAAATAAAGAAAGAATGTAATCATAGTATAATGAGTAAGATTAAGAAAGAATCACTTAGGTGGTTTGGTCATATGGAAAGGATGAATAAGGAAAGAATGGTAAGAAAGATACATGGCGCAAGTGTTATTGGCACGTCCACGTAAAACTTGGCACGACCAGGTAAACCAGATACTGGAGGATGATTCTGTTAAAAGCCTCAACAATCGGTGAGCTTGTATGAGAAGATGTATGAATGTGAATTGTTTGTCAGGCGAGAGAAGTGTAGCGCTCTATCATATCTCGCTACCCCCGCGGAGAAACGGCGTGATGGTAAGTTAGTTAGTTAGTATATATATTATTTATATTAAAACCTACCATCTTTTTATTTTGAACTTTTCGATTTAAATGTAATTTCATTATATTATATAAAAATATTATAACAATAATCAATTAATTGTCCTGATTTAGAAATAAAACCGCGCTATCTTGTGGTAAAAACTAGTAAAAAACGTGTAGTATCATTCAATTACTTTTGTAATGTGTCGTTGTGTCGGGGACTCCCTCTCGAGCATTGTTCATCAGACAATGCTTCACCATGCGGAGCAAGCGCGGGACGGTGCTCATTGGTACTAATGGCGCTTTTTACTTGAAAACTTCTCCAACAATTGCGGGAACTAAAAATTAAATTAAACGCATTTACTTTACATTATTTAGTAGCAGTCAATTATGGTTTTGTAGTTTACAATAACAATTATAATATAATTTACAATTTTACTTCAAAAATTAAATATTCCTAAAATATAGGGCGAAGACCTTCGATAATATTTTAAGTTAGATTATCTTGATTCGAAGAAAAGTAGTGATGAGCTCAAAATCACGAACCGTGAATCAGTGATATTTTTGAGTCACATTCACTATCAGTGATTGAATGTCTGAGAATATCATGATTAGTGATTCAAATTTTTCGTGATTCGGCGCATACGCATTAGACGAAAATAGTTATAAAGGAATAAGATTATAATTCGTGATCAACACCATCTAGTAGATTCTGCCAAAACGTTTTACGAGTATTTGCTGAGAATTCGAACGAAAAAAATATTTTTTTAAGCGTTTTCATTTTCTTTGTGATGATATTAAATTAGATTTATATAAATTATTTATGCTAGAGTTTGTTTTTTTACGCAAATGAAGTTTTAATAATATGAACAAATACGCTTATGTTTTATTA
This sequence comes from Eubasilissa splendida, assembly GCA_031772225.1. NCBI lineage: Eukaryota > Metazoa > Arthropoda > Insecta > Trichoptera > Phryganeidae > Eubasilissa > Eubasilissa splendida. The sequence continues at coordinate 19,440,183 of CM062848.1, read as the reverse complement.
TTTATTTCGTGTATTGCGATATCTTGCGGCATTGCATGCGCAATAATAATGAAACTGTGATCACGGTCATAGTTTTCAATCATTTATATTATCTAATACCAATCACAATCACAATCAGACCAGTGAGTCAAAAGTAGCATTTTTTCTCATCACTAAAGAAAGATCTCACCCCTAGCCCAATAAAATACACAATTCAATTGTGAAAATGATCTCATCTGATTTGAAAAGTAATTCTCTGTTGTTTTCCAACTCGATGATTGATGGAAAATGAACAGACCACATTGCACACTCACACAAGTTGAATATTGTAGTGACTTTCCAATTTGACTGCACCAGTGTGGTACCTTTGAAAATACTATCACAGATTCCCTTGGGTTATTTCCTCTTATTGTACACTCAAGTTGTTTATAGTGAAACTCGGTATGATACTTGTAACAACACTCGTTCATTCCAATAAGATATTTCAGTAATATACAATAATATACTCAGATATTGCTTATTGCTAATGCGAAGGAACGATGGGAAAAGAACCCCGTTCCCCAATGACGGCCTCTTATATCCCATGACACCCCACTACTCATCTCACACACACACATACCCACACATACAAAAGTGACAGTTCTCACAAATATTAATAATAATAATAACATTATATAACTTTTCAGACCTGCACCAGTCCTTTAAAGTTCTCTAGTCAGACCTCAGGTAGAATATAATTAGGTCATATAGTCGCTGAAACTACACTGTTGACTTGACAGCGGTTGAAAAAATCCAGAGAAAACTTTTAAGAATCATTAATTTTAAATTAAATACACGCTGTAAGGATATCAATTATGATTATCTCCTTAGCTACAATTATCAGCGAGACGTACAATGTCTGATCTTATATTTCTATATAGGATCATAAACTGCCCCCAGATTGTTGGTATGCTTGACTTTCACGCACCATTGAGGTCATCGAGACACAATTCATTGTTCTACTACAATGTTAATGTCAGAACACATGCATTAACTAACTCAGCATTCCCCAGATTGCATTTTTTGAGCAATGAATATGCGGAGGTAGTCGACATTTCTGCTATTAAATTAACTCTTTATATGACTACATTCTGGCAATTTTTGTGTCATGGCTCAATGGTGACGGATAAATTCCTTTACTTCACAATTTTTATTTTTGATTATGAAAAGTACGCTGACATTATTTTTTTTTTTCTTTATAATTTGCACTTCTGATGAAATTTTCTATTATTTTACAAATTATGTTAATGCCTGAATAGGGTGTGTATAATAATAATACAATAAATATAATTGTAAGTATTATAACATTTAGAAAACCTGATAAATTTAATCATTATTTCAGTCGCTCTGTTTAATCACTAAATTGCCTTTGTAATTGAAATCTAGGACCACTTGCTCATTACATCGATTGTATATTCAGCGCCGGCGTTACGCACAGACGGAGCAGGCTCCTGTATGTGGCGGCCAAATCAAAGGGGCGGCCGAAAAATGTATAAAAATTGAAAAACAAAATCCCGAGTTGCAAAACGATACTAGTGTGTAATAAAAATAATCCAGTCCAAGAAAGCAAATCCAATTAATAACATAATAGTTATTTCCTAATAAAGGAGTAATTTGTAGTCACTAGTGTCCAGAACGTATTTTGATAAAAAGCCACCGCTGTGTATGCCATCGCATATAACTAACTTACCATCACGCCGTTTCTCCGCGGGGGTAGGCAGAGAGGGTAGAGCGCCACACTCTTCTGTCTTGACACACAATTCTCGCCTCATCCACATTCTTACATCTTCTCATACAAACTCACCGAATGTTGAGGCTTCTAATAGAACCATCTTTCAGTATCTGGTTTACCTGGTCATGCCAAGTCTTCCGCGGATGTCCTCTATTTCTGGTGCCATCAACACTTGCGTTCTCCTCATTCATCCGTTACATATAACCAAACCACCTATGTGATAATAACATGAGCTTTACATTCATTCCTTATTTCTTCATTCTTACTCTGTCATAAATAGATTTGCCATATATACGCCAAAGTGATCTCATTTTCACTGCATTATATAGGTAGGTAAGGTTAATTTTTTTTTGACAATCTACTCGTATATACGCACATCTTGCTATTTACAAAATATTTGTAGAACGCAATCTGATTTGTCTATTTATTTATATGCTTCTTTCGTTTGTCTTTTATGCATAAATACTGCGCGATCTACAATATTAATAAAATACAATATATTATTGCGACGAGTCTATAAAAAATATATTCTAGTCGACACACAATAAATTATCGATACACTTCTCGTGTGGTTGATATTATTTATTACACAATAATTTCTCATATTATTCAAAAACTGTACTCTGCCATCATAATATGTCAGCATTGCTTTATGTACCGTTTGACCGAACCAACCCCATCTCGTCTCTGTTTAAGGGTTGCAACTCTTACGGCGGGACCGGTTACCGGTATTCAAACCGTTATTCACAAACACTCGGCGCTGAGCGTTCCATTGTTCGGTCGCAATAGTGCCATCTATATGTAAACAATGCCACCGGATGTATAACCTACCCTGGCCCTTGATGGATCCAGGGCTGCGAAACGTAATAAATAATAACGCTGTCAGAAAATATCTACAAGCTGTCAACTTAAATCCATTTCAACTAATTCCTATACATTAATAGTTTACAGCGAGGCAAAATCATTTTTAATTATAATAATATTTCTTCGATGTTGTTACTCATTGTATCTCAATTTTAAGTATATCAAATTTTAAGGGTATGTAAACATGTTCCTTCTCTTAACAATAAGCTGCGACTACTATGAGGAAGGATAGATATAATCCTTTTATTAAATTTTGACACATTGATACAACTTTATTATTTTCGGAAACACATTCTTATGTGAAGTTGTAATTATTCAGAACATAGTTAGAACATAATAAAAACTTTATACTTCACCAACCAAACATTTTTTATTCCTAAAAACCAGTTCAAAACATTATTCTTTTAATCTTTTTTTTAGGTTATAAAAGTATTGTTATTTTAAAAGGTTTATAAAATTCTATCGACAATTGAAATATAAATTTTTATTTATAGTGTGATGATTTGTTAACTGCAAATTCTTTTAGACTTTTTTATAAATTTAGATGTTTGCGCGGAACACCCTTTACACTGTCAACTAAACACTTATGTTATTTCAATGGTCCGGAACAACGCTTGAACTCCGACAACTTGATCATTAAGCGAGTGCATTTCTGCTAAACTAAACAAAATTGTCAATTTTTAGAATAACTATTATTATGCTCAGATATTCAAAAAAAAAATCATGGCGCTATGATTTTTTTTTATTACGTAAAACACATTTATCGTTGTGAAGTTGCAATTTTTTCAGAACTTAAAAATACGTAAAATTACTTGGTTGATATGGCGAAACTGAATAACGCCTTTCCCCGGATATGAATATGTTCAGGTTCGAATCCTACTAGCAACTAAAATATTTTTTCAATTGATTGATTTTTTCTGTATATCTTACAAGTTAAATAAAATAAATTATAATAATTATAAAAATGTCTGATTTTTTTTTTCTTTGATTTATTTAATTGTATTAAAACAATTTATAGTAAACAGTCATCATTCAGTTATAATAATTTCAATGATAATTAGCTTGAAAACAACAAATTGTAAAAAAATCTTACTTCTCAATAATCACTTTTAGATTCTACAATTTATTTGTGAAAATTACGTAAAACACCCCTAACAAACATCAGGAAATGGTCCCCCTAACATTATTTACGGTCGCGGAAAGGCTTTCGCGCTAAGCTACATTCGCCTTTACGGCTTTCAAGCCAGGAGGTATCAGCCCCAATTTTTTCAGTGGGTTATTACTGATATACTACGATTGTTGCGTACCTCGGTTTATGTCAACAAGGTTAATGCTGCGAAACATTTTTTATATTTGTGAAAATATATTTTTGATAATGAATTAATCCCTAAGTATTTTTCATTGACAATTTTGGAAACATCATTTTTTTATAATAGTCTTTTTTGCATGATTATGAATAATATGTATTTTATCACTATTACCATAATTATTATGAAATGTTTAATGTATGTTTAATCCTTCCCAAACCAAGCAGTAACATAGGTCTATTATCATAATTAAATGTGTAATATTTCGGCAAATACATGCAACATAAAATTCATATTTTAGATAATTCTTAAGAAAATATTAGCGCTTAAGAATGACTAATGAAAAACCAATTATGAAAAGGGAATCGTATAAAAACAATTATTTCTTCCATTCAATCTGTTGTAAAATTAATACGTTGGTAAAAATAGCATTTGTGATATGAAAGACAAAAATCACACACTTTTTTCACAGTGAAAAGAACAACAAACATACAATGTAATTGTTTCCTTCTCACTAATTAAGGTAAGAAGAAAGGATACGTAGTATAGGACTTAATGAATGATCTAATTTATGTTATTAATCATTTTTTCAAAGTTGAATGCTCAATATTTAGAGTAAATTCGTGCCATTAAAGCCATTTAAGCTAATAAAAACATTTTTTCTAACTGTTTTTTATGGTAACACGAGTTAACAGCATGGCTGCGTTCGGGTATTTTATATTATGGTATAGTAAGGGTTAATTTATCAGATTTGTATAAATAAAGATGATTTCCACGGAATTTCTGAAATTTATCAAACATTAAATCATTTTACTTAATTACACTTGTCGAGAAAAAAAATATTTCGCTTCCTTCCACTTCGTTTGCAACTTTATAAATTCAAGGGTGCCGATTTCGAATCTGATTACAGAATTTTTCTATACCCGACATTTTGGAGAGAAAAGGTTAAATCAAAAATATACTTTTGCTGTTTTTTGTTGACTATCCCATTAACAAATTTAATGTACTGTCTCTGAAGACTTGTGAGCATCTCCACAATATTCAAGTCAGCACACATTCCACTTATACTCATTGTTTCTTATTTTATCTAACAATAACTTCATATATTTCTTTCATGTAAATTGCATGATCGTGTCAAAAAAAATCCACAATGTTGAATTTTTCGATAGCTTACATTCTACAATTAAATGTGTTGCAAACAATTAATTAATCATTAAACAGAAAATATTATTTTTGTGAAGTTGCAGTTTTTCAGAACATAGTGTTGTGGTATAATTCAATAAAAGGTGAATTTAAATTTAGAATAATAAATGTATCAGTTTGAAAGAACTACGGCACATAAGTTCAAAAATTTGTCGTCACCTTACTATGTTGGTGTAGTATAATCGGTTAACGCATTTCCCCTGATAGGAAAGGATCCAACAAGGATATCAACAAAAATATTTGAATTTTCCTGTATATCTTTCCAATTGATACATTTAATTTGTATTAAAACTAAATTATCGTCCATTGAAAATATATTTCAAATTCCCTACGCCCTGCTTCTGTAATATGATATATTTACTCATTTTCCAAAACCTCCCACTGTAGAAGACGCTCAGATTTTATTTTAGAAAACTCCAAGCCACGAATAGGATTGTTTAATCTAACCTAGACTGGTTATCAGTTGTGGCTCTTGAACAGTTGTGGCGACTTGGACTCGAACGTGAACGCGCCAGGCGCGCTGGTGACACTGGAGAATTATTTCGACTCCGAGCTTCTAATTTTAATAACATGAATTAGGAGCTATTGAAGAAATTTAAGAACAATATCGCCATATTTAAATAAATATTTGGAAAATTAAAAAATTTTATCCTCTTTTTAAAACATCTCAAATTTGATTAAAAAAATTTTTATCAAAAAGTGTGTACCGGAAGGTTTTGGACTCTTTATTCAACAACCCAAAAAAAAAATTGTTGCATTGTCATTTAGAATATATTTTTAACCCTTTGCCTAGCAAGAGTATATTTTTTGTAATATTCTTCAAATATAAAATAAGTATTGTGAAGGAAAATTTTAAAAAAATGTAGATACTTATATAAATATTATTAATTATAATTTATAGTACTTCTAAGTACAGTTAGACCTTACGTGATGTACACAAAAAAATATATACAAAGCATAGAAAAGACATATTCTACAATATTAAAAGAATAATTTAAAATAAAAAAAAACAAAATTAGGTTATCAGATTTGACAATACAGTATACATGACTATATAAAGTTGATGGTACTTTAAAGTGCCGTATGGGTAGAAATGGTTATAAATATTCTTCTATCTAATAATAAATAAATAAATTTAAAAAAATATATTATTATTGTAAAAAAATAATTGTAAATTTAATGTTTATTTTATTGAAAAATATCTTGTTATATAATATTCGTATTAAGATTTTTTTATTAAAATTTTTATTAATATATATATAAATTTATAATTAATTATTCCATTAAATATTTTGATAATTGATGTATGAATAATTTTTCTTTGTCGAATTTTTTATTTTATTGAAAAAAAACATTGTTATTAAATATGTATTCAAGAATTTTGAGAACTTTCAATAGAATCTTAATTTAACTTTAGAGAATTATTAATTTTAATTTTCGTTAAATGTTTGTAGGTGGTAAGCAAACCTTTTCGGTTTGATAGCGGAACATCTCGCGAGATACGGTTCCGAGATAAACAACTTCCTTGGGGAAATATGAAACTGCACTCCTATCAGAAATCTTTATTAGTCTGGAGCCTTTGGCCGATTATTCTCGCCACACTCGGGAGGGAGAATGCGGGGCTGTTTATTTACTTAGTTAATCCTATGATACTTTAGGTATTAAAATTTACAAGTAATATTTAAAAATTCGGTTTAATAGACCAGTTAATAATAAATTTACACATGGAAAGTGTCCAGCAACGGCCATAAAATGTGTTCTACTTTCGTGACATAAATTTTAAGTTCTTTACGAAAGTAGTTAAAATAATTCTTGTGGCTAACATAATATTTATTTATTATTTTAGTGAAAATGTATAAATATGCGAAAACGAACTAACAGATAGGAGCTATCTTATCTCAAATAGATATGAATAAGTTAATTAAATCATCATCATCATCTCATTTTTATAAAATATTACAAGCTAAATTATGTTTTCAATGGAAGATTGCTATTTTAAAACATTAATAGTTTCGTATATATTTTTTAAAATAATTTAATTGAATTTTAATTGAACACATTATTCGGCTAGGTTTCCAAAAATATGATGTAATTATATAGCTTAAATTAATGATATGAATTTTTTATATAACGATAGCATCTATATTTATACAAAATATTGATTGTATTTCTATTTGTTCTCTATATAATCTGACATCGTTTTACATATCTAAACCAAAATTTTGATTATTTACTCCATAGAACCATGCGCAAAACATAAGCATCCTTTCTTACACTCCTGGCAACCGAACCCTTCCTCCTGATATAAATGTGTATTATATTGAATGCTATCAGTTCCAAATTTCCTTGCACTCTAGTCTAAAGATAATATAGTCATTCCACCTTACCTTCCAAACATTTTACCCTCCCCCTGTCTGGATCAAATTTTGCATACATCGTTACTATTAGCGCGGGCCGTTAGTATTTATAAATACAACATTGATTTATTATGTTATACTATAATATATCAAATATAAAAATGCTACCTTAGAATATTTAACAGAATATATAACAACTCTTCAATTAAATAAAAATTAAATATAATAAATAGAGAACAAACAGAGAGCCATAGAAGTTTATCCCATTGAGATATGAGGTGTCAAGTGACTTTTTATAGAAGTGACTTAAGCCGTAAATTGACTAACAGTTCCCGGTGAAATAGTTCCTACCTTAGCTGAAAGGAAAACTCCGAGAAAAGTCCAATATCTGACACGGTCCCGAGGGAATATAGGGTGACACGATAGTCGAGTGAGACGTTTGGCTGTAAACAACTTCACACCGACATATTTCAGGGGACGCGCTTTATTGCACGCCGGGGCCTCTGGAAAACGGGCAAGACTTTTGACAAATCGTAAAAACTGATCGACGAGATTCGAAGAAAAAAGTTTTAACTAAAGGACGTTGAAGTATTGCTCGGACCTGCGAGGAATATCTGCAGTCCTTGGCCGAGTCTTCAAGGATAATTTAACATCCTTGAACGTTTACGACCATGATACATACTGACTTTTTACTGGTAGTATAAAACAATATTTAGTAATAACTAGTATCTAATATCGGAAGGTTTGTAATTAATAATTCCGATTAGTCGATTAACCAGATAATATGCAAAATGAATGAAAACTTGCAACCGTACAAACGTGTAATTAAAAATTTACATTAATAATATATAAATTGTTCAAAAATTATAACTAAAAGAGGTTCAACATAAATTTCATCACACTCGCCCTCTATTATTATTTCTCCTTATTAACTTAAAACTTTCTATACGCACCTTGAACAAATGAATGAGGATTTTATTTTTAATATTTAACGAAAACACATTGTAGTTATTCATTTTAATAATAAATAATGCATTAACTTTGTTTTTATTCCCTGAGGTTTCGAAGAATAATACCTTGTAAGTAATTCAAACAGTTAAAGTTATGATTTTCTAATTACTTTTAATTTAACTAACTTATCGTGTAGAAGTGTCTCGTGATTTATTAGTTTAATTCGTATGAGTAAATGGCAACCCGGACGTCTGAATGAATTGATTTCGTATCATATTCCTGCTCAAAGCACTAGGTCGCTGGCACTGTTTCATGTAAATGCTTCAAATCAAACACAAATTATTATATCAAGGCAGGTTTGAGAATAATTTAAGTTATGTTGACATATTACAATGGTAAATACCTAAATATTAGTGTAATATTGCTAATGCTGTATAATTGATCAATATATTTAAACTGTTTATGTTTTTCTTAAATTTTTATATTCAATTTTGGTGTAATTAATAATATAAAACTAATTATTAATATGTAATTTAAATTTTACTGTATTTATATGTGTACGTTGTATATTGATAATTAATGGATTAATGTAAAAACGCGAAAGAAAGGACGTTGATTAATAAAATTAAATGAATAAATAAATATTTTTATACAATACAGGTATAAAAACGTAATCTGATGAATTCTACTACATTTTACGAACATTTTGTATTAGTATTTAATTCTATTATAAATTGTGTATTGAATAATTTAAGTTCGGTTAATCAGCATCCCACAGGCAATTTGTTTTTAAGCAATCTCTTGTACTTTTAAAATTAGCAATATTAATTTTGTGGTTAAAATTCATATTTTTATTAATTATCTTTGTTTTATTAACCACTTAATTGAGTTTAAATACATCTACCGGTTTCTAAAAATACCATTTTCTTCTTCAGGATGTCATAACTAACTAAAAACATGTATTATTGTTTCTTTACCAGAATCTATTTAAAAAAAAAAACAATTATTTAAAAAATAAATTTAGTACCTAACTCAAATTGTTGCTTAATACAAATTTACTCGAATAATTTTTAGGAAAAAGTTTTAGAATGGGACTCGTAGTTAAATTTAGTTGGTTGTTTATAATTTTTTGATTAGTTTTACACGCTGTATTTATCTCCAACGATTCCAAATTATTTAATTTGTGACCAACACCGTTTATATGCAAAATTGACAATCCCAATTTTTTATCACAACCATGACCATTTTCTATGAAATGATTAGAAAATTCTGAAAACCCACTATTGTTCAAACATCTCAAATGCTCCCTTACTCTTATATTAAAATTTCTACCTGTTTTACCAATATAAAATGCAGCACAATCCTTGCAACTAAGTTTACAGATACCAGAATTGTTAAATTTATCATCTTTGTCTTAAGAATTTATGAGTAAATTTCCTATACTATTATTTGTATAAAATGCCGGTCTAATGTTTCGTGGTAGGTGTTTAAATATTTGATAGATGAATTAATGAAATTTAAAAATGTAGTTAGTTGACGTTGTGAACCTGACCAAATACATAATATATCATCCATATACCTTTTACACAACAAAACATTTTTTTAACAAAGGAGAATCACAATCTAAAATATTCCTCTCCAAATTATCAACAAAAATATCTACTATTAGTGGACTTGTGGGTACTCCCATAAGAAGACCCTCTGTTTGATTATACATTATATTATTATATTGAAAATAATTTTGGTTCATACAAAGGTTTAACAAATGATAATCTATTGTAATTAACAGATCTAAAAAGAAACTTGTTTCATCTTGTAGAATAAAATAGGTACAGCTATTCTATTATACGTATTACAAACGGAATTAGGTTATCCTTTGTTATCATCCGTGAATTTTTTATCCGGTACTTCGGTTATAAATTGATTTTTGATTTTGGTTTAAACTGACGTCTAGTAGAATAATTATATGGAATAATTGATTACCAAGCCGCATGAAAGTGAAATGGAAGAAAAAAGGAGAGTGCATAAGCTTTGAAACAAAGCTTGGAAATTTTTAATAAAATATTTTAATTTTCAATGTAAGTAAAGTAGATTTTAACCCGTTCATGGAAAAAGCAAAAACGTTTCAATATCATTAATTAACATGGCAGTTACTTTTGATGTAACGTGATATTAGTTTTTAATAAACTAAACTTTGTACTATATACGTGTTAGGTTATTTTGTCCCTACTATAGGTTTTATATGTGCATAACCAAATAAGTAAACACAAAACTTTAGTTAGTCATTTAGTATTTCGCTTAATGATCACCTGACGATGAGAGGGACTATACCTTTAGAAACTATAGTAGTGATGAAATGTGGAGTCCAAAATCAAAAGCAGACATGTCTCAAAACTCAAAAACCATACAAATTGGACATGTCTGATTTTTATTATATACCTCACAAATAACCCTTGTTTAATTTATTAACCTTTACTTTCCTTGTTCAGTTTATTTACCTTTACTTACCTTGTTTAGTTTATTAAAAAAATAATTAGGTTTAAATACCGTACTTGAACCTTATTAGTAAATTTCTAAAGACCTTGATAAATAGAAAAACAAACGTCAAACACATGTTTTTTTGCCTCGTTATTTCAAATGTTTTCCTTAAAAACACTACATTTGATATGATGTTACTTTTATACATTTATAAATAATATCTAAGTTCGTTTCTTTGGTCTTTAATTTATTCTATAATTTATAAAATTATATTGTCTTCTGCTTTATATAGGAAAATCGGAATAGTTTACGTACATATGTAACTCCTGTTTTTATATATATGGCATATTGGTAAAACCACCTTCTCGGATAATATACCAAAATATACTACGTACTTAGTACAAAAGCAAAAATAATAGAGTTGTTATATAACAAAATATATATTTATTATTCTTTATTCTGATAAAGAATACTCTGGTATAGGCTCTAGAATAGTGTTCTATCTGATAAATCATTAGTAGCACTCCAATTTTAGTTTAATGTAGTCAAACTTTTTGTGTCATTAAAATATAAATATATAATAATTTATTGTTAAAAAAAATCTCGTTTGAAATAATTAATCTTGAAAAGTAATCCGGATTTCGATTTTAATTGATCAGATCTCATTTTCTTGTGATGAAAACTAATTCTCGAGGAAACCATTCCCACTCTCTCGAGACAACAAAAACAACCCTTGTAGTAGTGAAGGGGTTAGGGAGGACTTACTCTGTCCGTTCCACCAACTTTCTCGGCCGAGGGATAAACAACCAATTATAACTTGTACTCAGATGGTGTGGGTCACCAATGAAGAAGATTACGATTTCAAGGGTAGTTTTCTCCTTTTTTCCTTTGCCTTTGGACGTTTGAAGAGAGATAATTAGTTTAAGTAATTGTAATATTTCATAACTATAATATACCACCAATGTAATATCCACTATATTGATATCCAACCTATTTGAATTAAATAGATATAATAACCATTTACAATATTTAACAAAAATATTAATTAAAATATATATTTTTGGAATAGGTCGTTAATATTTCCGGTATCAAATTTATTGTGTGTGGTTTGATTTGACCATTATTAATTATAATAACTTCATTAATCTCACATTGAACTATAATTAGAGCTGAATGAACGAACAAACTCATACCGAACTGAGCAAAAAATGGCCATCATGGTGGGTAAAGCAAAACAACAATAAAAAAAAAGAAATATATATTCACCCTTATGAAGTGTCCTATTTAGATTATTTTCATTATGTATATTTTGCATTAATTTCAATATTATTAATAATAAAAATATAAAAATTCCACCATCCTTGCAAACTACAAATTTTATAATAAATGATACGGCTCATTTTTCTTTTGATAATTTTACTTGTCAATTATTAATTTTAAATTGAATATTGTCATTATGATATAATTTTTATTTTTTTCACTCGAAGCACCTCTATATTGTCATATTGGTAAAAAATAAATTGAATAGAAATTAAAATGTTAAATGAAAATGTGAAACAAAGATGCGTTGTGGATTTAGTTAATAATATATTTGTAGGTAATATAAAAAAGTAGTTAATAAATTAAATTAAATATACACTTATCGAGTTATTATATCTGACAATGTGCAATGATGAAAAGATTGTTAATAACAGCCTTTTAATCTTGCAAGCGTATGCGAGCGTGCGCACTTGCGTTTTATTCCCGCCACTGATTTTAAAAACCCATCCGAACACATTTAGCTTCTCGGTTTAAAAATGCGCTTGGATTTGTGATCTATGGAAATGTATGGTAGCGGTTTTTTTTTCAATCAGTACGCGTTGAACCAATGGAAAGGCTAAATGTAACGTCACTATATGTCGTCAACTGACTGCGAGCCAACGTTTGCATTGTCATCGTATGAGAATATACCAAACGAAATTATACGCAAAGTCCAAAAATTACGATCAAATGTTTTGTGTGATAAAACATTACGATCAACCGTTTAAAGACGAAATAATTATTATTAAGTCTAATTATTGTTACAATAATTAAATAATTTGCTATAAAGTTGTTGTTTTCTAACCTCAAAGTACCAGAGAGACGTTTTTCTGGTGATATTAATTTGCGAAATGTTGTATCCTGGAACGTAATAATATATGGACCCATTTCTATTCAAACTTTTTCATAACTATTTATTCACTTTATAGAATAATAAAAAAATGCTGGTACTTAATATATGAACCGACTTCTATTAATAGCTGTCAAAAATATTTATTGACATTCCATAATAATTAAAAAACTTATCGGAATGTTCTCGCATGTTATATGGTAAAGTTTATAAAAATAGCTCTTTAGGAATCTTGTCGGATAAGTCAAGTATTTATAATGGCAACAGCGATTATTTTTTTCTATTTCTGATAACCTAAAATACCACACAAGCTATCATCCAGAAGTCCATACTGAACCATAGATAAAACTGTAAATACGCCGTTTAAAATCGCAGTGCGTGTTGGTGTGCGGTTTTGTAAAAAACCGCGGCGGAAAGAAATCGCAATGCGTGCTAAGTTCAAATAATTATAATGTATCGAATATATATTTAAAATTCATATTTACTATCCTAATGATATTTTAAGCTTGAGCTTTTAAATATTTTCGCCCACTCGCCTAGTGATCTAGTGGTCGAGGGTTCGAGACTCGTCCCGAGAGACCACCCAAGTGAGTTTAATTTTAATTAGTTTAGCTTAGTTTTAAAATACTATAAGTATTTATGTAATAAGTATTCCGTGCACGGTTATCTATTTATTTTAGTATTTAAAAAATGGTTTATTTTAAGTATACTACTCTAAACTGCTCTTAAGTTCTTACAGTTCCGGTAAAAAAAATGACTAAAGTCCTTAAGGTGCAATGTTTGAATCTTCTCCGGCTACTTATCGAGAGTGTTATCGACTGGTAGCGAACGATTACTTGCACGCCAGAATTCCATTTATGTTTTTAAAATATTATATTCAAAGGTTGTTAAATATATTTTTCTTTAAATGGTTTTATTAAACTACAAATGAGTATCTTACTGTCTCTTCATATTGTTGGTAGGCATACCTGTTTAAAAAGAATAACTACCATTATTTTTAATACAATTTTATTTAAGATATCGACTATATCATGTCATATATATATGTGTGTGTGTGTGTGTGTATATTTGTTTCCTGAATCAAAATAATTTATTACAAAAATATTTATATTATACATACATAGAAAGAGACTTCTGTTACTGAGCACACCCACGTATATCTTTTAAATATAAATAATAAATATTTCTTGGTCTATGTCAGAAATGATTGCTTTAGGCATTAAATATTAAAAATGTATGTATCGTGGGATCTACAATATATGTCTAAGTTATAGGGATAATTACAATGGTATGGTTTTATGCTTTTTGGTTGCATGAAATTCTAAACGTTTCTTGAAACAACATCCAGGAAATTTTTTAATATGTTTATTATAGTATTTATTCAGATCTAGATTATTATTGCAATATATTAGATATGTAAAGAATTTATTTATAGATTCCCGATCTAATATATCTAATAAATCAAGTACTAATAATCTAACATTTTAAATCAAATACACCTTTATCTTTTCCTGAACAACAGATTTAATTACATATTTAGATATTCCAAATAGATTAAAACCATTTTGCATTATACTACATTTTTTTAAATATGCAAAGTGTTTGCTTCTCAATTACAATGCCGAGTTATTGAATGTATTAAAACAGTCTGGAGACTTATAATTTTTACCAACAAATATATAATTCGTTTTATACGAGATAATTTTTTTCCCAAACCCATTTTTATTAGAAAAATATTGTAGATAAAAAAAAAATTTCTATGCCATATTGAATTTTATACAGTATTTCATATAAAAAGTAAAGAAGGAAATATTAATGTCTAAACCCATTTAAAAAATGGTTTATTTTGTTTATACGAAATGAATGATAAAACATGTTTTCTAAAAGTGCTGTTCCTTTCGAAAGAATTTTCCGAGGAGTAATCGCATCAGAAATAGTTCTTAATATTTTAATCGTCAAAGACAGAGCTGAGTATAAACTGCAATGTAATGAATCCCATCGCATATAATACTAGGGGGTTATGATTAGGGCATCCAAATACCCGGCCAAATTCATTCATTACCCGGTTCTCGGGTATTTTTCATGAAAGAACTGGGAAGCCGGTTCGGTTCCGGTTCCGGACAATTTTTTTCCACTATTATAATTATACTGATCCAGAGTTTAGATTCATATTATATATGTATAATGTATACAAAAATGTTTGATATTATTATTGCTTTCAAATAATATTTAATTTAATAAATAAAAATTGTTCGAATAGAAAATTCAAAGAGTTGAATAATAGTTAATATTTTATTCAATTGAAATAGTCATGTACACTCATATCATTTAAACAAAAAGGGAATAATAATAGGCAGAAGATAAGAACAAATACATTTTATTTTATTACATACATTATTAATTTATATTCTACTACATTACATATATTTATTAAACACATTACATACACTGTAAATGTCAAAGTCTTCCTCTATAAGCCTGTGTCATTCAGCATCCGATATCCTCGTCTAGTATAGGTAAATATTGCATTTTAATGAATGGTGTACATTGGTGTCTCACAATAGACTTGCGAGTTGTGGGTCGGGTGTGTCATGCCTACTGAGGGTTAAAAGCAATATTCCCACGGAAATGAAAACAGAAATTCCCACATTGCTAATGGATTATGTTTCAGTTGAATTTATTATAACGTTTTCAATACTTTCATACCTGAACGCCACAAAAATTATAATATATTAGTGTGATGAAAGATGGTTGGAAAAATCAAAAAAAAAATTAAAAAAAGGAGAACCGGGTACCCGTCGAAAATTACCATACTCGGTTATTTTTAAACACGCGGATCCCGGTTCTCCGGTTTCGATTCTACCCGGTTCGGAGACCCTAGTCACTGCGAATCAAGTGGGAACATTCCAGATCGCGTGCGGCGTAATCGTACATTCCTCCGAACTTTAGATGCACGGGATAAATGATAGGAGGGCCATTTAATGCAGAGTTTTCCGAATGTGAATCGGCGGCAAAGGTACCAGTTTCAAAGTGAGTGTTTCCTTAGTCGTCCACGAACGAAATGCAATTTGTACTCCTTACAGGCGATCATTGACACAATTGGAATAACACTTCCAATACACGAATCGCAAGAATTACTGGGACACTGTGATGTGCTCGTGATCTGTCCTTGAACAACATTTCCAACAAATTGCGACACGAGAGCCGGAACGAAAAATCGTCTCGCATCCAATTAATATAACAAGCACTTGTTTAGATTTATTTCCCTTAATTCAACGGACGTCGCGCAATTCCGGGTTCCGAACCCGGCAATTAGTAGTGCACGTTTATTACTCCCCGAACTCGACAAGTATCATCGACTTCCGTCACACTTGATTGTACCAGGTCTCGGACGGGTCTGCTTCAGCTTTCTGCCGCTACTCTTCTGCGGGAGCCTATCCACCAATCATGTGACAACGCGGTTCTAATTCTTTGTTTTAGGGGTTGTAGATTAAAACATAGGTCGCCTAAACGCTTATAATAATAATAATGCATTTATACAAATATAAATAAATAAAAAGTTCACACATGTATATAAATATAAACAAAATATAGATACATTTCAGTCACGGCCATTATTGTATCTGTAGCTGTGGCTGTATTCTGTAGTCGTTGCCATTCTCTGGTCTGGGAACCAGCTTTCCATGAGAGCGCCACTTGCACTAGAGAGTTGCACTGAGCTCCAGCCGCAGCTTTACGCCAGCACATCGATGCCTCAGAAGCGGAACGAATCCATATATACGGCCTTCGACAAACACTGTAGATGCGCTACAATAACGCGCCAATCCGAACAGAATTCTGTATGAGTTGTTGTACTGAATTCGGAGATGGTTATACGTCACTTGCTTGTATTTCGACCAGAGCTCGCAGGTATACATGCTGGTGAAGAACTATTTAAACAGGATCCTCTTCACATCCTTACGCCGTGACATCATATTTGCACAAACGCTCAATTGTCTTCTCTGTCGTTTTATGTCATCATCGTCTTGTCCATCTTCATTTAATATATGGTCAAGGTATTTGACCTTATTTTGAACGCTCAATTTCGTCCCGTCCAGCCACACTGGAGGAATATTATCTGGCCCTTTTCCATATTTGAACACCATTATGACTGATTTGCTGGCATCGTACAAAATATTATGTTCACTGGCACATGTTTCACATATTTGTAAAAAATCCCTTTTATAGATGGCGCTAGTATAACCATATCATCGGCATAATTAATGTGGTTCACATTTGTCCAACCTATGTGGCAGCCAATTTTTGCATCGAATAAATGATAAGGATCTCAGTGAATTAGTTGATATTTAAGACGTTTTCCATTATTATGTGAATTATGCAAAGGCCGTATTTAAATCGAAAATGACACGGTTCAGATTGCATAGACCCGCCTCTGTTCAACGACAATCTACTCTAAAATGAAGAGGCCCATAGACGTGCGTACAAGAATTCATAACACTGTTCTCAGATTTAATGCAGGAATTTGAGTGCGATGCATGCCATGTCATCCGCGTAGTTCAAATTTTTCCATGACATAACATTCGATTCTAGTTTATTTTGGCAGTTCATGCGGATACAGTATGACGGAAAACAAATTTCTATTTATTTTTTATTACTAAAAATAGGGATATAAACAACAATACAGTAATAATAATAATAAAATAATCATTGTGATTATAGAATGCGAGGTTTTTTTAAAATACTTTCTTCGTATTATATAAAAATATTATTGTCACGTATTTGTAATCTAAGTACGTCTTCAGTGTACACCTCGTAATGTGAAGGCTCAAGAAATAGACTTTGTAACAATTATACATTTATTACAATACGATACAAGGTATATCACTAGTATAGATCAAACGATTAAGCCGACGAACGTGCAGAGAAAGGCCGCACCCTGCCGCACGCCGCTCTTTGTAGCCTCACACACGTGCGCCGGCAGTGCGGCATTCACACACACACATAACTATATAATCCCAAGGACATCACAATGTGCAGAAAGAACTTCATTTGAAGAAACTTTTATAAATATGTCTACTTTAAATATGAATTAAATATATTAATTAGAAATATATACATATAATATCAATCTTATCGAAAAATATTGTTGTTGCGCCACCGGGATTCGAACCTGGATCTCTATCCTTACCGGAGAAGGTGCATTATCCAACTATGCTACAGCGACAAATATTTTTAGCGACAATTTTCGAACCTATATGTTACCATTTTGATATTAATACATTTAATCGTTCCATTATTTGAAAGAGCCATCTACCTTATTTTTACAGAATCTCAAATACCTTTGAGTAAACTGATAGCAGATGCCAGAATTATCAATTCATTTTTATTAAATTTTGGACACATTGACACAACTTTATTATTAGGGAAAAGTTTGTCTACGTTTAATCATCTACTTTTAGAGAGCTTGAAACGTTCCATATGAATGACGAAAAAACTTTCATACTGAACCTGCTACTTCTATCATCCGGCAGCTAAGTTCTTTACTTCTCGTACTTTTCGTAATTACACATCGTGAGTCTTCTATATGTATCGTGTCCTCCAAATATAAAATGTATATCTATCAAAAGAAAAACAACCTATAAAGAATTGTGTGAATTTTTTCTATGCAGTACTACAAGAACACTATAAAGACGGATATAACCATAAGTGTAATAATCTAATTATAATTAACTAAAATGACATAATGTAAAAATCACAACTTATATTTGTCTCTCTACTCCTAGTAGTTTGTCGGCAGAGTTTGGTTACGTTCGGTATATAAATTGAATTGAAAATTCATGTTTTAATAGCATGTAAAGTAAACAGACAAATTATTCTAATGTAATGAAATCCATTCATTTAACGTTTAATTAATTTTGATTGATCTTGAAGTTGATCTTAAAAATAGAAAGCAGATATCTAATTAATTATATTTGATACCAAAATATAATACTATAATTTTTTGTTTAAATTGAAATGATTTATGTAATATCCTCGATAAAAATTCAGTTAGCCCCTTGACAGTAACGAGCAACGAAGGTAGTTAAAATTGAAAAGTTTACGAAATTTTAATTCTTTTTAATTAATTTTCTGTTTGATTAACTGCTCACTATTCGATCAATTTCAGAGTTCTACTTTACGATAAATTCCAGGCAGAAAAAATAATAATTTAATATTGTTTTATGTATACCTCTATATTTATACTCTTTCATAATATATGTCACATTCATTTCTTTCTTATAAACTTGTTGAATAAATTGTAATATTAATCAAATCGATGTTTAGATATTTAATAGTTGTATTAATGTTTTTCGACTAATTAACTAATTTTTTAATCATTTAGTACTCTTAGTAATCGTAAGATATTGTATTATATTAATTCTAATGTTGATATAATTTTTATTTATTTATTTAACGTATTTATAGCGTTTAATATCAGCATATTGTACACTAATGCTTAATGTATTCCGAAAATCCACCAGCTTATTTAAAAATCCGAAGCTTCAGACATACGAGTACGTGACTCCGACAAAGAGATTGGGGTATTTTTTGCCTTGGGTGTTTACCTTGCGGGGGGATTTCACAAGGCGGTCCTGGAGGGGTTAGGGTGGATGGGGTGGGAGTGGGTCACACATCAATACCCTCCCGATCCGTACAGCCTGCCACAGATAGAAGGGTGCGCGGGGATTTGTCACTCACTTCCGCTGAAATAACTGATTCCCAAGTCATTTGATGGTTTTCCTTCACACACAGGCATGTAGCGGAGATGTTCATCAGAATATTAATTATAACGTATTAAAAATACTTTACGAATGATAGTATGTAGCAAATGCAAAATTTGAAGTTACACTTCTAAGTATAAATTTATTTTTTAAATAAAAAATATATGTAACTTCTAATATACATGCATACCTATCGGCTGTATTAGGTATTAGTATATCTTAAAAACTATTTTTACATAACGTTGGGTTTTATAGAAATGTTTCTCAAAAGTAATGATCGTTAAAAATAGTCTTACAGCGCCTGAGAGCTTTTAATGCTGTATCACTTAAATTTGTAAATTGCAATTAATAATTTGACAAAATTTATTATTTATAAATATTATAACATATTTAAAAATATTTTTACTTTTTGAAATTAAACCTGAGCCAAATAAAATATAATTATTTAAAAACAATTTTACTGGAATGTCTCTCAAATAACTTCGACTTGAAAAGATGGTTGTTTTTAATGAGAAAAACTCTTATGTCTCACTAAATATCAAATCTGATAACTTTAATATAGGTTATCATAATTTAATAGGCAAAACATTTTATCCGTAATGGAAATTTTCAATTTGATGTACCGGCAGTAACAATATTTGTATCTATCTCGTGATATATCTGTTTTATTTTTATTATCAAAAAATTAGACTCTGAATAATAATAATTTCACAAATCAAATATTATTTCATTTAAAAAAATATATTTAATTAAAATCATAAAATACATACGCATTTAATTAGATTTATACCAATCTTAATATGATATGAAACGTGATTATGTTATTTTCTATATTTTTCCAACACAAAAAATATTGCATAATATTTCTCTATTTATTTTTTACATAATAATAATAATCCATAATCATTAATTAATTTCACTTATGTCTGAAAACTATTATTAATATTTTTTATCAAAAAGAGATACAAAAGCACGAAATTGTATTTATTCATTATGTAACTTAATATGTACTTACATATAATAATCTGAGAGTATAAAAATATTTCTTCGGTTATTCTGATCCTCAAACTCATATAAGAATCCAAACGACTTGCGTTAATTTCTTCTGGGACCGCCGGCCTCAGAGCGACTGTAAACCTACCCACATATCAAATATCTTCCGCCATACATCAGGACCGGGAAATTTGAAAATGTAGGAGATAATCTTTTAGAACGATTTTCTTTTGTTTTACATATCATATTAAGTGCGGCCGTCAGATAAAACATAAAACACGTGGGGTGTGTTTAGGTTGTTAAGGATATGAAATAAATCGATATAAAGTCGGTACCGGTACCTACATATTGTACTTCTTTTAAATAGTCAATTCTCCATTTAAGAGTGATTTATGCCATTAATCAAGTTAAAACTTTATTTTATAGAAAAAGTTACAATAATATTATAGAATCGAAAATATTATATTAAAAGTCAATACCATTGTCGTTCAAAAAATTTGCTATTATATACATTAAATGTGGAGAGTTAAAGGAAAGAAGATGACACAAGTTATCCGGGAGTTGAAAATTACCATTGACGAGATTACTGTCAAAAAAACCTGTGATCCGCAATGGACAGGCAAAAAGATATGGTCAAGGGTTTCCTCCTCGGCACCACACTCACACATTGGGGAATCTATTAAGTTCAATCTGAATTAATGTGACGCTATCTGGCAATGCCCAATTCTCATTCTAGAGATATTTGATATTGTTCATTTGGAGATTTTCCTTTTGGAGAACCAAGGAGTGTGAGGAATAGAACTTTTAATTACTTTAAGCCGATTACCATTATTATTATTTGGATTCATCCATTGAGCAGTCCAAATAGAATTTGAACAGTTTTTACCATATTAAGTCTGTCATACATCGGGATATATATTGATGAGGGAAAACTCCGGAAAGAGTGGCCTCCTTGGCCAGTTTATCAGCACATTCATTTCCATATATTGTACGTATAAACAATTCAATCCTCTTGTTGATCGTATCACTCCACGCCTGTTTCTGGATGATTTGATTCGATTTATTATATTTAAAACAAATTATATGAACCACTTAGTAAGACAAGTACACAGAAAAAATCTACGTATCGAAAAAATAGTCTAGGACAATAATTTGTTTTAATTATCAAAGACTATGTTTTATGATACATTATTCTGTCCTGGCACCACTTTTGCCTCATTCACTTGAATACTATTCTTTGCTCTCTGTTGCTTTTTCGTTGTTAAGAAATTTAACAATGCAGTCCTCAAATATTCGGTTCATCTGAACCTGCCAGATCATTTGCGGACACCTCTGTTCCTGTTGTCTTCAACACTCGTCTAATGTATTTTATTTGCCTTTTTTATAATAAAAGATTTGTACAATTTGGAATTTTTAAAAATTTCACCACTCTTAACATTTCATCGTCCACTTATAATCTCTATCTTTTCATATTAAACGTATTACGGGCTGTTGTTAATTAATCTTTATTGTTTATTATTATCTGAATTGTGAGGTAATTTTTAAATATATATATTTATGCATATAATATAGAAGAGTATATGATGTTACAATTACTTTATGTTACTTAATATTACTGAAAAACTTGGACTTCACTATGAAAATTCATATTTAAAAATATTAATTAATTAATAAGTTATACTAAGTCATGAACGATAGTGTATATTTATCATAATTCAAAAATTTGTATTAAGTTTTAGACTATTAGAATATATCTACTAATACTATTAGAACAGTGTTTTTTTGAAAAGTTTTTTCACATAGCCATTTAGAATGTAGCCGTCCGGAAAATAGTACTTGTTCGTGCCGCGCGGAGCGCTAGTGACGCGAATAGCCGCCTCTCAAAGTGAAACGAGTTCAGTTGACTGTCTACTCGTTGTGTGGAATGTTTTGTAGTGCTATCATTGTTTTTAATGTTTCGGTTAAATTGTTTTAAAAAATATTTTTTAAGAAATAAATTAAAAAACGATATTACTTGTATAAAAACATACAACATTGAGTTTTTTATTACATATATATTTTTTTCAACATAAAAATTCTGCTTACTTTATACGTGATCTATTTTATGATCTCAGTTTGCCTTTTTAATGATGAATTGGTAGTCTATAATATTATTATGGAAAGCAGTAATCAAAAAGCAAATTCATTGGTATCATCATACAAAAAAAAATATGCGTTAATTATTTTGAAGAAAATTTGATTGGGCAAACAGAAAAACACAAACTTTCTATCAAAATATCACCTAACGAGTCAATCGAAAAGACCCCTAAATGCCAATCGGTATCATATGAGAATGGATATATCTCCCTGATGCCTCAAATCTCATTAGTCTTAGGATATAATTTCTATTCGCTCCCTCGTTTCCTTCCCTCGTTCTGTTCCTCTCATCCCTTCTACATTCTATCAAAAGGATCGCTGTAACATTGGGACAATGAAACGATGTGCTGAGTCAGATTCCACGGAATAATATAAAACCTCGTAAGACGTTCTACACCTGGCTGGGCGGTTTTTCATGCAGTATTACAAAATATTTTGTTTTCAAACAATTAAAAATTTTCTAACCCCTAAATTAAGTACATATACAAATAAAACGCCATTTTTGTAATGTGAGATGTTATACTTAAAAAACAAAAAATCTAGCAGTTCAATAACGTATCCGCAATCATCCATAATCATTATATCAGAAACATTCGTTTTTAAAATTAACAGATTAAGTCTAGTAATTTAAAAACAATTTTAATTTCGTAGAATTATTATAAAATCTTTAAAACATTAATTACTGTATTTTTCTAATAACCTGATAGGTATACGTTGCTCTTCATAAGAAAGAACATTTTTAATTACACAAAATTATCAAGATTAATATACTCGAAATTCGCGAAATGTCGATTTGATTGATCTTTTATATTTGGTTATATTAATAGCGGAATTCCGATTAATTTGAATACACACGCTTTCGCGATCCGAGCTCAGATCCCGATCAAATATAAGGGCGGTTTAATACCCCATTGAAAACCCGCGCTTCCTTACCAAGTATACCTGTTATCAAATGTGTACACTCGGGTACTGACTGGAGTAAAATGCTGTGTGTATCTGCAAACAGTACCACGAACAGGTATATCAGCAAAATGGAAACGAATACGCCTTAACTATAAACCGCGTATTTAAAAGAATATTCATTATTAATTCATGAAATCAAAAAATCAAATCAATGCGTAAAAATATTTGTGTAGTTATGTTTAGTACAGAGTATTTTAATTTTACATTAAAATTAATTTACTCAAATATTGCATATCGAGGGATAGTAAAATTTAGTAAAGAGAATAGTAAAATTTCAAATAAAATTATTTAATTACTTAAATATCAAATTGTTAAAATCCACCAGACTTGTTATAATAATGTACAATAGATTTGAATATAATATAATATAAACATCAAAACTATTCGAAATTACATATTTATTACGAATAGATGCGGGGATTTTCATGATTAACAAATTATGACTAATCTTCTGAGCAGTGGCGTAACTACGCCAATGTAGTCAATGCAGTGCATTGAGGCAAACATTAGATGGGGCCCAATAAGTTTGCGCCCTGCAATCCATTTGAAATCATTACTTTTTCGAGTACCGATACTTTTCCCGGCATTAATAGTAATGCACACTAGAAATGGATTTAGGAAATTTAAAATGTAGTTTCTCACGTGTATTTCAAAACCACATATAAACATTATCGATGTATATAGTTGTATCCAACTAATATGTCGGGTAAAGGACCAGACCGTCAGCGTGAAGTGAAGTATTTTGTCAATTACAAGTGCGTGTAAATGCCTTGCAAAGTGTAAATATTATATTATATAAGATACTTATTTGATTCTTACTATTTTATTGATAAACCACGAAGTACTAATATTGGTATATCTTATATACCTACAATACTTATTTAGGAGGCCTTTTTTTTCTATTTTGCATAGGGGCCCAATTTTTGTAGTTACGCCACTGCTTTTGAGCTATTATTCAGTGCGTGTATCGATTTTAGTCGTAGATAATTTCGCCCCGGAGATAATTGAAGGCTTGCTTGTAATTGGCCAACGGTAAAATAATTATTAGTTATTTATTAACTAACCCTTTAAAATTTTTGGAAATACGGTTTAAAAGAAATCCATCATCATCCAATCCTTTATGATCGATCTATCAACTCTTTAAAATTTAGAATCCAAAAATCAAAATAAACATCCTTTTCAGTCTCTCAATCCCTTCACAGTATTTAATTTTAGATAAATGAACAGTACACCCCTATTCAAAGAAAATTCTATAAATATTTAAATAATTTCCATTTGCTTTCCGCTAGCAGACTGGTGGCGAATTTAAGAAATACGGAAGGGAGCAAGGGAGAGAAGCGCGAATAGAGGAAGAAGGAATCAGAAGATTAGAGAGAGCTTATCAATGAATGTTTTATGATAGCACGTTTCAACACTTAAAGTCACCGTTTGTATCGGAGTGCAAAAGACTTTACTGCTACGCAACAAGTTAACTCGTGGTTAAATACGAAGCCTTATTTGATTCACGGGATGATAAAATAGGTATTTTTTAATCCCCATAGTCTTCTAGAATTTGATAGGGATTTGATTAAAATTATAAAGGCTTTCTGCATTTGTGTTCTATTTTTATCGGTATTTTCAAATCCTACTTATTGATAAGAGTGTAGTGTAAAGTATGTACATATATTTAACATTAAAAAAAATATTAAAATTACATCCAGCTGTCTCTACCAATATTATGTATTATTTTAACCTCCTATATATCCACGTCGATCCCTCATGACAGGATTGCGATCTCCATTAACTGCCACCAATTAAGCTCCTCCACTTTTCTCGGCATCCTAAAGATGATTGGGCTGTCACTAAAGATGTGCCTGTTATCTTTTTCATTGGTTTTTCGAACGGGTGTGAGATCTTCATCTTCCTCTTCGTCCTACGACGTGGCCCACCACAACAAACTTCTCCAAGCTGTCTTCCCTTTACGTAAAAACTTTGCCCAAAAATTTAAGGACTCTCAGGCAAATGGTTGAGAGTCCTTGATATTCAGTTCCTGCAGAGTGGAGTCATCTCTCCATCTGTGGAATGCACAACACGTGTCTCCAGCATTACATCTCAAAGACATCAATCCACCTTCTCTTCCTTGCATTTAGGGTCCATGATTCCACATCATCTAAAAATATAGAATGCACCAGAGTTTGTACAAGCCTGACCTTCGTTGTCATAGAAATACCGAGGTCTTTTTATATTTTGTCAAGTCTGAACATAGAACTATGCGTCGTTTTATATCTGGCTCGCAGTCACGTCGTCAGTAACTATGACCCGAGATAATTTAAATACTTGACAATTTCAAAATCTTGAAGGGTATCTGTTGGTAAAAGCAAGTAATGATGATCAATGATCATTATCTTTGTTTTTTCTTTGCTGATCTCAAGGCCCAATTTTCTATTTTCTACTTCAATGCGACAGAGTATTGTAGCCAATTCTTCTTCTTATGTAGCGATCAAAATTGTATTGTCCACGGACCTGAGATTGGAAATCTTTCTGCCTTCAATTTTTACTTCACCATTCCAGTTTTCGAGTGCTTTTCTCATGGTGTATTCTCCATATATGTTAACCTCCTATAACTTTCTTCAATTATCTACATAGGGAATAAAGAAATCGGAGGTCTTTTTAGATTCATTTGAAGCTCACCTATCAATATTTAAACCACGACTGAACTATTTCCAGAAATAATTTCTAAAATAAAATCTAATAATTTTAATCGTAAATAAAATTATCTATTAATCTTAAATTCTTAAAATAAATAGTTCCTTTTAAAGCAATAATAAATAATTCTCACCATAATTTTTATAAAGCCGACGTCTGACTTACGTTTTAATATGTATTTTAGATAATATGTATAATAATACTGATCCACACACACATGTAATGACGATTCAGATATGAATCTACTTTACTTACCTTATTTTTTCATTATCTCTTTATTGTGAGATCAGATCAGAACTATCTTTACAACTGTGAAATTTATGATATTCAACATAATATGTGAAAATAAAAAATTATATATCCAAAATTTAATCTATTTCTCCTTCCGTTTAATGGCAGACACTTTTTCTGTATGCATTATTTAAGTAATGATGAAAAAATTCATTTATGTCACTATAAAAACAATAGATAAATATTATATTTTAATATGCCTTTATATGTTTACATTTTTTTTTTTTTTAGGAGAACACATTCTTATTGTGAAGTTATAATTATTCAGAACATAGGTCTGTGATATTTTAAATATGAATTAAATATATTAATTATAAAGATATACATATAAAATCAATTTTATCGAAAAATATTGTTGTAAATGATGGAACGATTAAATGTATTGATTTCAAAAAAAGGTAACATATGGGGTCGAAAAATTGTCGCTAAAAAATAATGCCGCTGTAGCTTAGTTGGATAAAGCACCTCCCCCGGTTAGGGAAGAGATCCAGGTTCGAATCCCGGTAGCGCAACAACAATTTTTTTCGATAAAATTGATTTTATGTGTATATCTTTATAATTAATATATTTAATTCATATTTAACATTTTATTTAAATACTAAGCAAAATTTACTTACATAGCGATTTTAAGAAGTGTATTAGTGACTGCATAATATTTTATATAACAAGCGTTTTCATTTATTCACCTAACTTAATTATTATTTTACAGCGTCAAACTAAATGTTTAGCATTATGGTCCAACAATCCATCTGATTAGGGATGCGGGCTAGTCCATAGGCGGGATGACAGTGGGCAGTAATAACATTTGTATTACGGTTTACCATCCTTAGCCCCACTACCCAACCACCCACCCTCGCCGTCCTTCCCGCTCTAGGCAGGGCTGTTTCTAATGAATCTGCTGAATAAATAAATAATATAAAATATTATTTCAGTACAGAATACCACATATTTATAATTTTTTTTTAAACTCTGTATTTCCAAACTTATTAAAATTCAAGATGGTTGAATTAAAGTTGAATTCTATTTAACCGTAGTTGTACAGGTTGTGGCAAAACCGAATACTGTTTTTAAAATTATTTTATTTACTAAAAGTAGTAAAACTTAATTCGTACGGTTCCTCAACGTACAAAAATCATTACAAATTATTTGGAAATTATCACAGAATCAGCCCACAATCACAACTTCAAAGATTTTTTAATATTCCACATGCGCCCTCTGCTTTGATCCTAATGGTCACGGCTGGCGACAGAATTTGAAGATGCTGGGTACCTGATGCCATGCGAAGTGGAAAACTAAGAACAGCGAGAACATATAACAAGTTTAACAGATGATCCGACAACACCAACTCGAAAACGTCTACCGAGTTTGAAATTGCAGTTTGTTAATAATGCTTGCAACAATTTTTCCTTGATTTTCTCAATATTATGAAAACCCGAGAAGATACCTACTTTCTAAATGTTCAAAAATAAAATTTATTTCAATACCGGAAGATATGTGTTTCTACCAGCTGTTCTGTGTAAATTAGAAAATGTGATTTTTTTTCCTGTCATTATTGACGGCCTTTAAAAGTTCATCTTTAAAAATAACATTCATCGTATATACAATTATACTATTTCCTGCCTTTCCTCTAAAAAAAATACTACACAAGGATTATGGACAGGACATCTTCCAGAAATTATAAAACAATGTACCGTAGAAGCCGGTAATAACGCGCATTCGGATATACCGCGGGTATTTTTTGTGCCATTTTGTATTTTAAGGCGCCCACCTTAAAAAAAACACACGCAAGCACGGTAAGATAAATTAAAATAGATATTAAAAGAAATAAAGAGCTTTTACTGAATTAATTTAGTATCGTGGACGGTCGCTCGTAAACAGCCAAAAATTACTGATTTTTTAAAAAGGTGAACAGGTTATATATCAATTTCAATTCAAAAATCATTAGCCACTAACTAGCCTTGAACCGTTTATTATAGGGCTGAATTAAACTGTTATTTTTACTATTAAATTACTGATTCAATTAATTGATTCTCAGAACAAAGTGGTTAAAATTATTCATATTGAATTTTCTTATTTTTGATTTGTTATAATAAATACTACATAATTCACTATATTTAAGTTTAACTAAACTAATTTGAGTACATAGTATTATGTAACTTGTATTTGTTTGAAGTTAACTGACATTGCAATAAAATATACATACGAGTACGATTTCATCACAGGCCTATCTTAGTTACAGTCAATTATTAAAAAATATATATATCGAAAAATATTATTTGGCAACCACGCTGGTTCAGTCTATTTACAATATGTTGAAAAAAAAATACTCTGTCTTGGATTTTTTTTTTACCATAAATTCATTTTTGTTTTATTCTTCAAGATAATTATTTTTTGTGGTTTTCTAGGATGGCTGACGTGATTTAAGACATTTTCTTAATTTAATTTCACAACGAGATTTTTAAAAAGTCAATTTCTTTTTCCATTAAGTTCTTAATTTAATTAAGCCTTGTCAGATCTCACTCTGAACCTTTTCTAAGCCAATTGATCCAATCCTACCGAGGCTGCTCACGAGGATCAGGCCCTCCCTTAACGCTGGCAAGCGTTCACCGCCCTGTACGTCTCCCCGCCGATATATCGCCGCTCGTCCAGTGGGTCAATTAGAAATGACCACATCAAATGTCCTGATAACAGGCCCGCCCCCTTGACCACAATATGGGCCTAATTGCTGCGACAAATTTAATGCACGTGATGAAAGGGTATACGTGCTTTTTACCAATTAAAAAATCGTGCATCGGCATGTTGTATCAAGGGTTGTTTGTCCGATATTGCCTAAAAGGTTGGTTTTACTTTAATGGGGATTTTACCCGCATGGGTTACCGTGTCTACACACAAAAGGGAAATTTGATTACTTCCCCTGCTTGCAAAGTGAAAAGCTAAAATAAGTATGTTTATGTGAAAAAATCTTTGGGTATACTTTTAAATAACAAGTAGAGAAATAAAATTACGATATAAAATATTTCTGAAATGAAAAATACAACACATGGAACAGATTTTTACTTAATTAAAGAGAATACGTTATATTGTGAAGTTACAGTTTTTTCAGAACATAGTTCTGTGGTATTTTAATACAAATTAAATGTATCAATAAGAAATATATACAGAAAAAATCTATTTATCAAAAAAATACTTTTGTTGCTTACGGGATTCGAACCTGGACCTTTTCCTATCCGGGAAAATGCATTTACCAAGTAAAAAAAATTTAAATAGATTAACAGGTGAATCAATTTGAAAAACTATAGCATATAAGTTCGAAATTTCGACGTAAACTTACTCTGTTGGCGTGGTGTAATTGATTTTTTCTGTACACCTCTCTAATTGGTACATTTAATTTGTATTACATTATTACATGTGCTAGAAATTAAATTCTGATAATATGTGTTGAGTTTTATCGTGCATCGGCGACATCAGCCCTGATAATGGACCCTACAATGGGAATCGAAACATCGACCAACTAACACAGAAAATTTTCAATGATCGAGAAACCCTGAGAACATTTTTTTCAATTTTGATGCTTGATTTAATGCTGTGCCTGTAAATTTATATCTTAATATGTTTCTATTATTTCTTTTGCATGAATTAACCCTAAATATAATAAACCTTCGCATGAAAAATCCAACTTTATAAAATCACGGTGAATTTTTGATCTAGATTTTTTTATTCTTCTTACAGAATTACTGAATAGTTGAAATCTCAATTGTTCACAGATTCCTTCCAAGATCAGAGTAAACTTTTATACGTAAACGTAACACCTCTGCCTGCGCTCACGATATAACATTACGATGTTCACATAATATGTGCATATTGTATATGTGGGTATTTCTGTCATTTGAGTTTACCTTAACTTCTATTCAACAGCATTCATCGATAATTATGATGTCGCTTTTTCCCACGCACGACCTCATCGATCATTAATATTAGTCCCTTAATACCGTCGTTATTGTCACATGATTTAATAATAATTATATGACTCAACGCAGAAAGTGCTGCAACATCAATCATTTGATTGGAAATTTGCAAAATGCCGCCATTAAATTACTCCATTGTTTGTTGTTTGAATGTATGGAAATACATTGCTAATATCACTATATTTAATTAATTAATTTACGTTATCTCGTATCATACAGCCAGAAAAACAAAAGCTTTTAAGCTACTGATAAAAAAATAATGAAAGTGTATTTACCTTATTACTATTTTTACCTATTCGGAAGATGTGAAATTCAAAAGTGTTACAAAATACAAGCAACAAATTACGCTTTTTAAAAAAACAAAAAATGACAGAATCGTAAATTGGAAGAAAACTGAAGAACGAATGATAAAAAAAGTTAATTTAAACAAATAATAGAAATCTCACAGAGACAAAGCTATTTTTTATTTATGGAAAAATATGGAAGTATGGGTAATTATGGCTTACGACCTGGCTTAAGTGATCACTTTACACAATATAACGTTCACCATTCCACCCAATCAACCTCCATATCTATCAAAAAAATTAAAGTTGTATATATGTTAATATGTGGAAACACTTCGAATACCACTACACTATCGCCATCTATGAACTAAATTTGATATTCATTTCCCTGAAATAGCATATATGTCATAATGATAATCTTATTATTTTACTTACATTTTTATAAAACCTATTTAACTTTTAATTCAAATTGTTGCTTCTTTGAGCATTAATTTATTACGTAAATAATTAATAATGTGTAATTTGTAATCATCTAATAAATTAGATTATTTTTTAGATTTAGTATTATTTAACATTATCTAATATTTTATGTACCTACGTATAAATCTTCTGGCGTGGATTAAAGTGATGATAATTTATGTTTGATAAATACATATATAACGCTACACTTATTTATAAAATCAGTATAGATTTGATACTTCACATTTCGGATTACCTTTATTTTTAATTTTGATAACTAGTGAGATTTTTGATAATGCTATGTCAAAGTCAACAGTCAAATAAAATCGAATCCCTTAAATATTGAGTAACTCGAAACGGTTTTCAGATAGATTTTGGTGGTTAATTTGTTAATGAAAATAATTGTTCAATATCTTAAATCTTTTCTCTGTCGAATACATGTTTAATAATTACGAATAAAACTTTTGGTTGACTAATTTGTCTTTGGTTTCATTTCGAGATTATTGAAATCCTAGTGGTATTTTACTAACGTTTCTCATACTAAGCTGAACCCACAATATTAGCTTAAGTCACTTGAAACGGGTGTTTATACAGCACACCTGTAGCCCTTCGAATAGTTACCGGTAGGTCCCCAGACATCGTGAACGAAATTCCTGAAAGGAAAGTGACTATGATATAATTGTGAAAACAAAATTTATTAATTCCGATTAAAGAAACAGTCAATATATTGAATTTAAAAATATATTACTTTATATTAATACCATTTTATTTCTATATTTAATCTGTATCATTATTAAGAGATATGTGAACGAATAATTATATATTTGCACAATTTTCTTCATAAATTAAAATAATACTTCATATGAATTGAAATGCTACAGTGTTTTTTAATTTTAGTTATATTTTTCTGAATTTATCTGTCATGTAACAACAGATATATTGTATATTTGTATCCATTCAAATATAATTTTTTTTTCTTCTTTCTTTGCTATGTAATGTATGTAAAATTTTAAAAAAAGTTAATATTAATGTGTTAGTGTGTTTTCAAAAATCAAATATTTGTACTTACAATAATAGTTTTCCCATAGTTTTTTAATTAATATATGTTAATTGTTATATATTTAAGATACTTATTATTTCATTTATTTGTATGTACTTGTAATCGCTAATTACGCTTAATTAGCGATTGCCACGATAAAAAGAGGAAAAAAATGTATCTCTTTATAATTCAGTAAGTACAAGTACCTCTGATAAGTTTTTTATATTATAATATATTAACTAATATTTTTAGGTTCTGTGGTGGCTGCTGGTGTTTTAGTCTTAATTTATTTTTTGTTTACTTTTAATATATAATTTAACATAATTTCACAGCTATATATTTATTATAATGTATATTACCAGCCATATTATTTCTAAAAATGTGTTTTTAATATTGCTAGCCTATGGTTAGTTTTATATCTAGAGTGCACATCATAAAAAGTAACTCTACTTGATATTTCAAAGAAAAAAATTTCAGTCCTAATATTGTAAAATAATGAAAAATACATACGACCCCGAATATAATGATATTATAGAAATAAAATTAAAAATCAATATGATATTTTATTTCCATTTTTGAAAAATATGTTATTATTTACAATTATTACTAGCATGGTAGCAAACCTTACAATTCCCGAATGACCCGGATTGAAAACGATACCATTGAAATAAGGAGCGAATGTTGTTTGACATAATATGACAATACTGGACTGTTCAAACATTTGTTTCTAGAGATTGTTCTGAACCAAATATTTTTTTTTTCTTATGAGTATTAGTGGAGACATGTACCGTGTATTGCTTACTCAATGGTAGCTATGAACAGCACATTAAAACAGTTGGGCTGCACTTGTTCTTTAAGATCATGTGGTGAATACATATCATTTATATTGCAGTAGCAATCTATAATACTGCTTAAAACTTTAAATATTGTATTCAAATATATATATATATTTATATAGTATTTAAATAGGCAATTCACCCTTCAAGAGTGATTTGTACCATTAATCAAGTTAAAACTTTATTTTATAGAAAAAAGTACAATAATATTATAGAATAGGAAATTTTATATTACAATTCATTGCCATTGTCATTCAAAAAATTTGCTATTATGTAGATTGAATGTGGCGAGTTAAGTTAAGTTAACCGGGAGTCAAAAATTACCATTGACGAGATTACAGTAAAAAAAAAAACTGTGATCCGCAATGGACAGGTAAAAAAGGTATGGTCAATGGTTTCCTCCTCAGCACCACACTCACACATTGGGCAAACTATTAAGATCAATCTGAATAAATATGAGATTACCTGGCAATGCCCAATTCTCATTCTAGAGATATTTGATATTGTCCATTTGGAGACTTTCCTTTTGGAAAACCAGGGAGCGCAGGGGATAGATCTTTGTATTATTTTAAGCCGATTACCCTTATGATTATTTGGAACTATCCATTGTACAGTCCAGATAGAATTCGTACATTTTTTTTACCATATTAAGTCTGTCATACATCGGAATATGGAATTGATGAGGGAATACTCCAGAAAGAGTAACCTCCTTGGCCAGTTTATCAGCACATGAATTCCCTTATGTGCAGGAATCCAAACGAATGACACCTGATTATTGTTGCTGTACAAATTAAATAGACATCTTCTAATGGAACAGATTGACAGCCAAACTTTCACATTAGCAGAGAGGAATTCTAGAGCTGCTTGCGAGTCGGAGAATATAAGAGCCTTATCGACGTTCAAATATTGTATTAAGTACATTCAAAACACTATTACAAAAAAAAATTAGCTATGGTAGGTAGGCGTTAGTTATATTATCTATAATTTAAATAATCTCC
This sequence comes from Eubasilissa splendida, assembly GCA_031772225.1. Taxonomy (NCBI): domain Eukaryota; kingdom Metazoa; phylum Arthropoda; class Insecta; order Trichoptera; family Phryganeidae; genus Eubasilissa; species Eubasilissa splendida. The sequence goes on along the minus strand of CM062848.1, from coordinate 19,405,714 downwards.
ATTGACCATTCTAACTTAATTTTACCTTTATTTATCAGTGATTGGACGTAGGCTGAAGAAGACGAAATATGTGCTTATTTGATATTTTCTTTTTATAAATAAAATAAATAAATAAATGTAATGTAAGATGTATCAATTTAAAATAGTTGCAATATATAAGTTCGAAAATTTTTCCACTATATACGAGGCTAAATTGGTTCTCGCACTTCCCCGGATAAGAAGAGATCCTGGTTTAAATCCAGGTGACAGATAAAATATATTTTCGATAAATTGAGTTTATTTGTATATATATCTTTTTAATTGATGCATTTAATTTGTATTAAAATATCGCAGAACTATGTTCAGAAAAAATTGACAAATAATAATGTGTTCTCTTTAAGATATAATATAATCTGTAATATTAACCAAGTTAAGTGGAGAAAAATGAAAGGAATGACTTTTACAAAAAATGTTCATCAAAACTCCAATAAAGTGACAATTCTATAATAAATGATATTGTTTGTAATTTTTTTTAAATACTGATTTTATAAAAAACAGTAAAGTTTGACAGTAAAGACATTTGGAAAATGATTATAGCTCGAGTGATGGTGTGAAATACTAATAACTTTGAAGTCTTCGATACAAATTAAATTAATAAACGAGAAAGATATCCAGAAAAATCTATAAAATTATTCAATTGCTCCCGAGATTCGGACCTGGACATTTTCCTATCCGGGAAAAAATATAAAAGTTTTCATCGAAAGTCCCTTGCATTCTGCCTACTTCACCTGGTATGCTCGGAGACCTGACATTTCAACAATGTACGAATATGTATTCAGTTAATTACTTAATTTTGTTTGAAAACCGGGAACGTTGTTAATTAATTCCTCGATAATCCGGTCACTTCCACCAATCGAAATATTGCGGGTAAATTAGCGTAAACACGCACACACATACGACCCAAACCAACTCAATGAATAAACATTGAACGTTTAGATGAACAAATTATATTTATTAACTTGTAGCAAAACGTATACTGATTTTATTTCGTATGTTTGAAAATAAATTGTAAATATCATAATATGTTTTATTATTATTTTTTATTTTATTAAGGGATTTTGACAGTGTAAACATAATTGTAATAAACATAATAACTATTTAACATGTGATACTAATAATGAAAATCCACAAAAATATTTGGATACATAAGTATGTTTAGATGAAAGAAGGAGAAGGGTGGGGAGGTTGCAACTAATGTTGCGGTAACGGGAGAGCAGCATGAGTTTTTATAGGTATAGTAAATGGCCAAAGTTTAGATTGTGGTGGTTCATAAGAAGAACCCTTTGAGCGTAGTAGGCTAATATTGAACAAGTTAATTTCTGTAAATTTCTCATTATGGTATTTGCATGACCGGTGAATGAATGAATTTTGTATGTAAGATGTTCTACTTCTGGGAATGTGGAAGAGTGCGGATTGCCGGGTTGATCTAGATGGTACATGGAGAGATATTAATTCCAATTGGCTGGGGCAATCAATATGGCCTTACAGTAATTTGAAGAGAAGTATTTGGTCAGCACGTATTCGTCGATGTTCTAGGGTCTTCATATTGTGGAAGTTTGCTGCATCTAAATAGGAGCCGAATGATAGATTAGATCTAATATTCAAATGTCGAATAAACCTATTTTGTATTCGTTCTAATCTTGCAATATATGTAATCTGCTATGGGTTCCAGATTTGCGAAGCGTACTCTAAGTGACTACGAACGAATACGTAATACAGTATTTTGAAGCAGTATGGATTTTGGAAGTGTTTGCAGGTTCGAAGTATGAATCCTAGCATTCTATAGGTCTTGGAGGTAATTTGATCAACGTGATTTTTAAAAGTAAGTTTACTATCGAGAATTATTTCTAGATCTTTAACATAGCTTTTATTTTCTAATCGAGAGCTGTCAGTCTATTGTGTAAGTAAAATTAATATTGTGTTACATAATGCAAAAGTTTTTACATATTTTTATATGAAAAGCTTTTTTTCAGAGTTTTAATTAATTAATCAACTGATGGAGATAGGTGTTAACTGCAGCCACGCTTCATGCACAGCTTCAATGTTTTCGCCTGATCGTCATTTGCGGTATCCATATATCAGACAGAGAGCCTCTTTCTTCAAACAGACTATGTGCCTGATTAGAAACGTGGTCTGATTAAAAAATGCAATCTAGTGTTTCGTAACATTTATCATTAAATACTGGATTGTCCGCTTGGTTGGAATTTATCATTAAACACTGGATTGGTGCTAAATTACCACCGTACCTACAATTCAACCGTTGCTTTCAAAATATAGTTTCGCAATAAGTAATCATTGCTGGTCCGTATAGCGCTCCATTTTTTATCCATCTGCTACTTCATGCCATTTTTATAAAAACGAGCAAACAATGATGCAAAAATTTATTTAAGGGTCACTTTTACCTCCATTGTGATACTGAATTTTTTGCTATTTAAATTTTTATAACATAATGGGTGCTTAATTAGGTATATCGCAATTTAGTTTATTTAATCTGTGCCACCATCACCACATGCCACTCAATGTATTTGGTTTTCACCGACAGTTGAAACCATCCCCAACCATAAAAACGCCTTTTCACGGTTCACTTCCATTTTTTTACAGTGTTCATGGTATTCTGACAAAGACTTACATTAATTATGATCTTTAATAGTTAAAAATCCTGCCCTCGAAGGTCGTTAAGTTTTTGTTGGATAAACCTCTGAACGAAACATAGAAAACAATCATTAAGTTAATCAGACTTTAATTTCAGCACTATCTAGCATGTCACAAATATATTTAGTTGCTATAATTGACTTCACGAAATTCATAGCCAATGATATAAATGTTATTGAAACCATAATGTAAACAATGAAATTAAGGCACATTATCCAGCACTGTTTAAAAAATTCAAGAACTCTTTATTGTACAACCGCTAAGATGAAACTTAATAGAAAATTAATGTAATATGATTTGAAAACAGATATCAATAGTCAGTTTGGAGAAAAAGATATACAAAAACTTTTCTATCAACCCAATATTACAAGAAATTAAAATTTATCGTTTTTCATTCAGCTCAAACCGATTTTGTTAGACCTATCAACGAACTGTATCGCCGAACTGTATTGTTATCTATCACCAAATTGTATCGTTATAAGTCGCTCTCTGCGGATAAATATATGCCCGCTTTGCGACTGCTTATACAGTTTAATATATTTAATTTAATATAATAAGGATTACGCTCAGTAAGTTTCTGGTGCGGTTTGGTTCAGTTTCAACTCAACGATGGAATTTATTTTTAAACTTTGTATAAATAAGCATACAAAAAATACATTTTATGACGTCCATATCGAAGAAATAACGTTTCTAAATTTAATTGTTTTTAGAAGAAAATATATATATATATATTATTACGGTGCTTCCGAGCTCTGGGGATCGAACGCCAGAAAGCACTGCCACCGACTAGCTCAGTCTAGGTGCGGCGCCGGATGTGTTACTGAACAGGTGGGAATGGACCAGTAAATGCAAAGTGGTTAAGTTTTTAAATACAATATTATAATTAAAGTTACACAAAATTTGTACATTATACCCGACAAATTGTAACAAACGAAGAGAGTTGTTCATGTCTCGTTTTCAACTAAAATTCTTCCTAGAAAAGTTTTCCACCTATGTTCGACGTGAAGTCACTTGATATGATCTAATTTTCACTATACGTTTGTATTCTCTTCATGAGTTGTGGTGAACAGGAACAGGAATTTCACGGATAAAAATACAACGGGTACACCATATTGAAATCCAAATCGTGCAACCTAGACCGGTCCACCCAGCAGCCAACCGGGAATCTTCTCTATTTTTCTGCCGAGCGATATTTCTAAATTGCATGTGAATCAGGGCCTTAATAATATCCTGATTCACCGCGTCCAAAGCGCCTTCCCGTCTCAGAGATTGATCTTTTTCGTCCGCCATTCCGGAGACCCACCAACCGACCCACACCTCACTGCCGTCCGCTCCGAAGTGTGTTGTGTTATCACTTCGCCGCTAGGGAAGCGCTCACTGCGCCTCAATTGGCGCGAAGGTTTTCATATGCACCATCCACACAACTACCGTACTTTTTAATTTGAGATTCTAAGACAGCGTCCACATTTATCACGTGACAATATATACAAGTCACCTTTTCGTTTGTTTCAATAATGAAACCATCATTTGAGATCACCCCTGCAACAATACAATCGATCGTTTTTGGTAAAATCTGAGTTATTAATGCATATGCGTTGTATATCTTCTTGGACATCGAATGGTATATAAAAGAACCATATAAAATATATAAAAATACTGTTACAAACAATTTCTAAGTGATCTTACGTGTAACAACACTGTATCCAAGTTACATCCAAGATGACCGCCGCTCGGTCTATCTATCAACATTTATAAAAATCGATATACACTATTGTTGCAGGAAGGTCTCAATTGTAAAACTATATGTAAGTATATATGCAGTTTTATTGCAATTCAAGTAAATAAAATAAATTAATATAAATAATAAAAAAATAAACATTTTGAATTGATATAATTACGATTTCATGATTGATATGTTATATCCTGTATATATTATTTAAAAATAATGTGAATTTTATACCTACCCACGTGGCTTGAGAAATGTAATGCGGGAATCCCAAATTTTATTTCCTCCTACTAGATATTTTTTTCAATATGCAACACCTACAACGTATTATAATTTGACAGACAACATTGTACGAATTTTTCTATGACATTGATGTAACGTATTTTGTAATTAAATTGAAACCATTATTGTAAACCCTACTTAAATAATACGACACCATAATGCCGCATGCCAGGGGGCAATATTTGTGCTGCCTCGCGGGTATATTGAATTGCATATTGAAATCGATCGTTAGCGCACTTTTCGTTAGAATCACAATGGACTGGCGATAAACAATTATTGTTTTTGAAATATGTTTCAAGTTTAGTTAGTAAAAACAATAATGTCAACATACACAAATTGGCATCAACTCACTTACTAATAGATTTACAAACAAATAAATATTTGTAAATATAATTATTTATAGAAAAAACATACATAAAAGGTTTATATTTTTCAATTATATTAATTTACTTACATAACTACTTCTCGCTGTTTGTATGCCTCATTTTTAATAATGATCTGCAAGCGTAATTAATCGAGTATCTTGACCACTAGACCAACAAGCTACCTGTATTTCTAATAAAATAATTATATAATTGTCTGATACTTAATCATTTGACTGGATATTAACGCTTCCCAAACCATGCAGTAACACAGGTTAGATTAAATCTGTAATATTTCGGTAAATATACGCAACATACACTTCATATTTTAGTTAATTTTAAGAAAAATATTTATGCTTTGAAATGACTAGTGAAAAATCAATCAATCCTACTAAAATAATTATTTTTAATTCATTCCGTTATACAATTAATACGTTGATAAAAATACAATTTGTGGCAAGACAGAAATAAATCACACATTAATTCCACAGTGAAAATAATAACAAACATAATGGTGTCTCTTCCTCACTAATTAAATGAAGATAGATAAAAAGGAAGGTTGTATTATATTATGCAACCTCCTATACAGAATTATAATATTACTTTTTTTTTTATATATTTAATGCTCAGTACTTAAAGTAAATTTATGGCATTAAGCATTGTTTCTCATTTTAAAGGCTAATAGAACTCTAATTTCATACAGTAACACGAGTTGACAGCATGGCTGCGTACGAGTATTTTATATCACGGTATGGTAAAGGTTAAGAAATGTTGCTCTCCGAACGATATATTTTTTAAAAATAAATAAATCAATTGAGCGTATTCAACCTAGGTAGGTACTTACTTACGTATGTATTTACTAATAATTTAATTCAATATCATAAATTAGATTCATCAATTTATAAATATTGCTTTTTCCCTTCTTTGTGTGTGGGCCCTTTCACGTACTATTTTTAAAATCTTTCAATTTTATTTTCGAGTTTGTGTATGTGGATGTCGAGTTGAAATGGACTAAACAATAGACGTAATTACACCATTTAGAAATACGTAAAATTACGAATGCGAGAGCGTGTGCTACCATTCATATTTAAATATGTTATTTGCTGTAAAACTCATCATATTCGTTGAAAAATGTGTAATTTATTGTCTGTTAAATATATTTCTTAATATTGATTGTGATCTTGGATTGTATAAGATTCAATAAATCAAAATGTTAACAATGCATTTCTCACTGCTAAATCACCAGAATATGGTAATAGTAAATCTAAACCGTTTCAAATTTTATTAAATTCATGAATATTCAAGTTTTTTTGTCGAAATCAAAGATTTTATTGATTTCACGTTGAATTGTATACAAAAAGTAGGGAGAAACAGTATTTAACCATCAAATGTGGATTTGTTGAAAACACCGCAATTTTCTATCCAAAAAAAAAAAAATTAGAGTGGCCATAGCACAGCCGCCACTGTCGTGTGCAGGACTAATAATGACAACCGGCAAAAACAGATTTTTTTTCTGCTAGTAATACTAATATGAGCGTGTTATATTTATTTTATAACTCACCATTTATCAATTAATCAATGGTGCCAATCAGCTGGGACTATTTTACCATAATTGTCATTATTGTCGCCAAGCTGGGCGCCGCGCCAACGTTTCACTTCTTGTATTATATAAATTGAGTATGTTTTCGTATTTATTCTATCTAATTGTATATTTATGTGTATTATTATAACCGACTTCTTCCATTTAATGTCACATGTGTGCATTCTAATAACTGACTTGATTACATTGAATGTTTACTTTCATTTCACTCACGCGTTGTTCTATATGAACATTCTGTAATTACTTTGTTTTATTTCGTGTTGCAGTGAGTTATTTGATGCTCGGGAATATAAATGAAATTACATCGAAATAAGTTATTTTATTGTAAACTGACGACATGTGCGCCGGCGTATCATTTAAAAAATAAGGAAATTTATTTAACGCTGATTGCATTTAGCATGTCTTTTAAACAACAATACTGCTTTTATTAATTACCTATTACCGATCTCTATCCGACATTGCCCGAGAGAGAATAGATAGGGGAACAAGTTGCTTTTGTTTTATGCTGGAAGTATGCAAAATTTGGGCCAATCAAGAGTAAGGTGACATATTCGGGGGAGTAGGATGAGGTGACTATATTTTCCTGAGGATCCTAGAGTGCAATTGAACAAAATTTTAACGGCGTTCAATATAATACATATTTATATCTGGCATGGGAATGGAATAACCAGAATACGGTTTAACTTTGCAATATTAAGAATGGGTGTCATTTAATACAATACACACATTTTATCGGGAGGTGAAGAAAGGGCGGCCAGGGGTAGGGAGCTTATATTTTGCGCGGGATTCTGAAGACTAAATTTGCAATATTTGGAACGAAATACACATCTGGGAAGGGGAAGTGTAGCCAGAGAGAGGGGTTGGCATCCAATATTATACACATTAACATCTTAGGCAGAGTATGGGGAGGCCAGGGAAAGGGAAGAGGAAATCTATGTTTTGCGTAGGGTTATATAAAGTAACTACACAAATTTTATTTGGTTTGGATAGGTCAAAGATAGAATTGTATATAGAACAGACAGTAACCAAATTTACATGTTATCGTTTATATTCATTACAATAATTCAATTCAAAAACAATACTATAGGACGCTAATGGATATTGGTATAATTTGACGTTGTTATTAATTATATGATATCACTATCATAGAAGTATGCGTGGACTGAATTCATATGGACGCACACCACTACATAGCCGCGCGCAGGGCCTTAAGTCAACTCTTCTAGTAAAAATAATTTGAATTCATATTAGAACATAAATAGACAATTAATATTAAGAACCCATAAAGTCTACTTTTCTAATATCTTTATAATTTATTTACGAATTCGTCTGCTTTTATATGATCAATATTTTGAAGCTAAAAAATCATTATTTCTTACTTCGCAGAAATATTGAAGTTCGGAAACTAGTGTGCCCAGATTAGAGTTGAATTAGCGACAGTCGAATGCGACAAATTACAAGATGCCGGTGGCTGGTTCCCGCCAAGTTCTCAGCGTGAGCGCCAAGTGAGGAAGTGAGGAAGTGAGGAAGTGAGGAGAGGACAATCTTGAGAGCGGAGAGAACTGAGGAGGGCCATATCTCAGGATTCATACTCCGCTGAGCACCCAGCCGGAGTAGCGAGACCAGCCGACAATAATGAAGCAGTAATAGCAGCCCCCGAATGACTGCTGCCTGCGACTGCCGAATGAGCAATTTAGATTAGACTAGAACGGTTCAAAAATTTTACGTTTTAATGCTATTATAAAATATTTAATGGCTTTACTGGAAAAGATTAACAACTATAAATTAATTTGTATTAAAATATCACAGAACTATATATTCTGAAAAAAACTGCAACTTCACAATAAGAATGTGTCTTCTTCAAAATAATATATAAGTTTTATCAAAGTTTATTCAGATTTAATAAAAATTTATTGGTTTAATTTCTGGCGTCTCCTAGCTTATATTACTCAAAGGTATTTAGGATTTGTCGCAATATAAAGGTTTAATAACAGATGTATCAATTTGAAAGAGCTGCAGCATATAAGTTAGAAAAATTGTCGTCAACTTACTCGGTTGGCGTGGTGTAAACTGGTAACGCATTGCATCTGATGAGAAAAGATTCAGATGTAAATCCCGGTGGCAACTAAAATATTTTTTCTATAAATTATTTTTTTCTGTACCTTTCTAATTGATTAATTTAATTTGTATTAAAATACCTCTGCACATAGTTCTGATGATAGATGATTTATATATTTTTTCATCAATCTTTTATTATAATAATATTTCACATTACATTTTCCTTCATTTGAAATCTTATATACAATAAGATAATTTGTTTGTAATACCTATATTACCTTCATCGTCAGTCAGATTGCACGATATTATTATAGGATAATCTATGATTATTTAAAGGCGTGCACAAATATTATTCCATGACGCGTTTGATAAATACAAATTAAAACTTTCGATACTGACTACATATTTTAATTTGTGCTGTAGCCGACAGCAGTATCCAATAACTCATAGTTCCACAAAATTCTCCTGCTGCTGTGCGTTGTAGCCACTTGACAGTCGCCTTTCAGATTTTGGCCATGAAATATGATAGACGTTGTATTATGTATTTGTAAGTACAATTCACGCATGCAATTTTATTTTAAGAATATAACTATTAGTGAGTTATAATTTGTTTGAGTAAAAAATTTGTTAAGTTAGGTAGCACTTCACTTTCTTGATAACAACTTATATTTTTATCATTACAGAATACGTTTAATTTTTATTAAATTCATCATAAAACGTATATCAGCAGCCACGGTCTGTGTTCATTATAAACATTGCACTGAGGATTATTACTTTTTTTGTTATGTTATAAGCGTGAAATAGAAGATTAAAAATAATTAAATAACACATGAACGAAATTTCGTTACACAATAAACTCATTTATTTGGAAAAAATTCATTTTATATTTTCAATTAATATTAAATTAGGCATAACTCTTAGGGCTGTAATGCTTATCCGTTTTTATTAAAATTTATTATATTTATCTGCGCTATTCAGATGATACAGTACTTTTGGCGAGTAGCATTGAAGATTTACAGCTTTTGCTGAACCAAATAGTGAATACATGTGAGACTTTTGGGTTAGAACTTAATACAACAACAACAAAATATATTCGCATTAGTAAACATAACGCAGATGGTAATTAAATTCTTTATATTGCTTTAAATAAATTGTAAAAGGTACAAAGTTTTATATACCTGGGTTGCAATATAAAAGAAAGATGACATCCTTCTGTTGAAATCAAATGCCGCATTGAGCAAGCTCGTGCAACCTTTATCCGCGTGAAAAAAATATTCTGCAGTCATTATCTCAACTTTAGATTACGAATAAGAATGATCAGATGCTGTGTTCTCGATTTTATTTTATGGAATGGAAGCATGGACACTTACCGAAGAAACGATAAGGCGACTTGAAGGATTTGAGAAGTGAATCTACAGAAGAATGCTTTAGATAAGCTGGATGATAGTGTTACGAATGAAGAGTTATGGTTCGGATGAATAAAGAAAAATAATTAATTAAAACAATAAAAATACGAAAACTTCACATATGTAATGAAACATCCGGAGAAATAAGAAATTACTTGCACCTCATAATCTAGGGAAAGATTGCTGGAAGTCGGGGCCTTGGAAGATGGAGAAAATCATGGTTGAAGAACCTGAGGCAATGGTTTGGCCTGTCTACTGTAGAGCATTTCCGGGCCGCAGTAAATAAATTCATGATTGCCAACATGGTAGCCAACGACCGTTGAACGGATACAGCACAATAAGAAGAAGAATGTTATATAATATTTATATATTTTAGTATACTTGACTGCTTTAAAAAAAATCTATTTGTTGTCATTTATAATGTCATCCTATTTTTGGAAATCAGTAAATTCCTTAGATGTAACAAAACATATAAGCAACAGTTGTCGCTGATGTTTATCTATAGCCTATTTGAAAATGTATATTAGTGCTATGCATATAAATTCTATATATTATATACTATAAATTTTATGTTTATAAACGATATATGATATATATAAACGATATACGATATACGATATATGATATGTATAAAAATGCGTCTGATTTCGTTTTAAAGACTGTTCTCAGGCTTTCTTGCATTTTGACTAGCTTCGTGAATGTGTATTTCAAATCCCCTTTGAATAATTCCATCTTATAATCTAATTCGCAGATAAATCCACATTATCTGAAATCGGTCAACCGTGAGTGTTCAACTGTCTTCTTGATATATTGCAGCCTTCGTCATTTCACTTTAATGTTCTAATTAAAATTCTAACCCTCTCTTTGTTCCTGTTTTACTTCGAAGTTTAAGAATTCAAATGTTTTTCAGCTCCATTATTCAAAAATTATTAATTAAATTCTACTAAGATCTTGATACACCGACTGATTTAGAAATATTAAAATCTTTTTAAAGATACTTTTTGAAAATATACGTTTGTATGAAGAAAAAATAAATTTAAAATATTTTCAAAAATTCTTACTAAAAAATAATCGGTGGTTATTAAAAATAATGTTATAATCAACCGGTTTCGAAAAACATAATTTCCTTCTTTAGGATGTCAGATTAATTAATAAAAAAACGTACATGTCACTAATGTTTTTAATATGTATATATTTTTTACATATTAATTAAATTATTTCAAAAATTGATCTAGTATTTAACGTGAATTGTTATGATAATGAAAGATGTGGAAATTGACTTGAACGATACTAAATTATTATGGTTATTATAATATTTTGGTTTATTTGACATGCTTTATTTATTTCTAATAATTCTAAATTATTTAATTTTTGATCAACATTATTAATTATTTATACGTAAAACAGACAACCCCGAATTTTATCAAAAGTATGATCATTGTTTAATAAATGATTGGAAAATTCTGCAAAACCATTACTTATTAAATAGTAATGAATGATTTAATGAATTTTCATAGTACAAATATTAAAAACTTATGTTCGTTCAGTTTATGCTTGCTTTTTATCTGGTGACTACGTCTTAGCGACCGAGTGGTCGAAGTTTCAATCATTACATTGGAAGTCCACCAAGTATAAGCTTATACAGGGTGTAACTGACCTAGTCCACAATATTTTATGGGTGGATACCTGACTAAATTACGAGTCGAAAATGTTACGGAAAATATTATTGTTTGTAATTTTTCAAAATCATATTATGCTTGATGTCTACGTACTTTGAAATAAATATTTGCGTAATTGTTGCATTATCAATGTATATCTTTGCTTCAGTCTTTTAATCACCCAACAAAAAATAGTCTAGCCGCTCTAAATTTGATGACTTTTAATTTGTGTATTCAATATATAATATGGAATTAATAAAATATTTAAATTAACCGAAATGTTAATAAAAAATATATTTTTAAAGTGCTAATATCTCTGACATGGTTGAGATTAGGCACATATCCCTTGAATATTTTGGACTCGTAATTTAATCAGGTATCCACCCATAATATATTGTGGACTAGGTCTGTTACACCTTGTATAATACTGAAATGTCGTGCATTCTGTATACGTATCTAATTTAAAAAAAAAACAATTCAAACATTGCACTGTAGCCTTCTTTACAGAAAATTATTATGAGAAGGGAATTGGGTGAAAAATTAAGCGCAGTGACATATTGACGCGGCGCTATCACATCACCTACCCAGGCAAGGGCAAAAGCAACCAACGATGGTCGGCGCAGGTCTTCTCAGCTAGTTATAGTTTATATTTAACTTGATTAATTATGAGGAATGCATTCCATTTTCAAATTATAAAGAATAACGCGCTTGAAGATCAACTCTTTAGAAGTATTCTGTAATGTTGGTAGCACGTTAGACGCCAATAATATCGATAGTAGCGGTATGACGAAAATGGTAAGAAGTTGTTAAGGCAATTAACTTACAATTCAGCACTTTCTATCAGTTGATCATGAATTATGATGTCATTCCTTCACAAATATTTGCGCCGCTGCAACATTGTGAATGTTATCACGATTTATATGCGCAAGCGCGGAATCACGGTTAATAATCACCGATATATCAAATATCAATGAGGCCGCCAGTGTGATTAGAACTCTGATCACGGTTTATATGCGCGTACGTCAAGACGCGATTAACATCTTCACTGCATCCAGCCTGCGTAACTGTGACTTATATCACGGTTTCAATAGATGATCCAATCACAACTTATTTTAAAAACACCGAACCTATTAATTTTGAATGATGATCCTGCATGCATCACGCCTAAATAATACAGCTTGCGCAGAGATTTCCATTAGTTCCTTATTTTATATTTATAATGTATTGTATATTACGATTTTTACGGGATGTATTATAAAGTTAAAAATACGATAAATAAAGTATGCGTATAATAAAAAATGCACATAAAATTAAGTAAGTGGGAAAGTAAATACTGGTCCTTGATATCGTCCCACACTTAATTTCCCTGAATTTTAAATCAATAATAATGAAGTCATACCAAATAAAGAGACGAGAAATATTCAAATTAATCATCGAGTGAAAGCACCCTTTGGTAAGTTACAAAATAAAGTGCCGGATAGCTTAGGCTGACCGCAGATTGTACCCAGGGCCGGCTCTAGGCCGCATCCATCACTCGGCCCTTGCTGCTCACTCACTGGTCCGCTCGCTCACTCACGACCGCGACGTTTAATATTCTCTCGGATAACCCCTAAAGCTGTCATCCATCCCGCCTACCTCACTGAACACTTATATGTATTAAATATAATAGGTATTCTAACTATTACAACGTAAACATTTTATTTTTTTTAATTATTAGAGAATGAAGAATTATTTTTGGTAAATATTTGTTTGCTTATAATAAAACGCGTTAAAAAAAGCAGATAACCATGAAAGATAAGCTATCCAGATGTATGATATATTCAAACCGTAGAATTAGATATTAAAGAAGTTCACAAGATGTAAGTCATAATTCTTCCTTGAAACCTCCTTCGCAAACCCAAGAATTCCCAAAAAAAATCGAGTTGGCATACCCACGGATTTTACTCAAATACTCCCATATAAAGATAACGAAGAATTTTTTACGGATCCTCAGGCATAAATCCTTATTCCAATATATTCAAAATCTACCACCAAATACGTAGCAAAGACACCAATCAATCAATATGTTCTTTATAAGAATAAAAAATATTCTAAATATGAAAAAAATATTCGGTTTCATCAAACATCTTTTGATTGAATAGCATTATTTTTTGTTATTTCAAACTAATTTTCAATATCACAATTTTTTACTTCAAAAAATTAACAGAGATGGAAAATAACAAATTATTAATTTCATAATTCGTATACTGAAAAAAAAAATTAATATAAATATAACATACGTTTCGATATTTTTTTAATGTGACTTTTATATTTTTTGAAATCTATTCGAATTTAATGGATAATGGCTACATTATATCATATAATGCTAATTTTTTTACAAAAATCATAACTTAACCGTGACGACAAAAAATAAACAGAGCGACAAGAATGCCGAACTCTTTCTTGGCTTCTTGTTTTCATATTCTGAGTCTTCTTGTAAAACATCTTCCAATATCTGGTTTACCTGATCATGTCAAGATTTTCAGGAACGTTCTCTATTTCTATTAGTTCTAATACTTGCGACATACCTATATGTATACTCTTTGATGGTGATGTCTCCGATGATGCGGTACTAATGACGAATAATGAACAAGAACTACAGAGTCTAGTGAGTAGAATGTACGATGTATGCCTTATGATGTTTATTACAATAAGGTAGTTAGTAAAAGTGTCAAAGCGATTAGCGCTGATGCACTTGTAGTAGTAGATTTGGCGGTCTAGCCGCATGTAGAGTACTCAGAGTATTGTAGACTCTAAGAAATTGAAAAAAAAGTACGATGTATGCAAGGAAAGCGACCTTATCATGAATGTCAATAAGTCGAAAGTGATAGTATTCAAGAATTTATATATTTGGGAAGTATATTTGATAGAAACGGAAAGGCTGAAAAAGATATCGAAAGGAGGGTGACTGCAGGGAATAAAGTGAATGGTGCATTGAATGGAATTATATCTACCGGAAACTTCTCAACCGAGGCAAGACTAGCGGTACACAATGGAGTTCTGGTACCGACACTGAACGACAGAAATGAACAAACAGAGGAGAAGAGCAGAAGAGGAACGAAAGTAGACTGAATGCAGTGGAAATGAGATTACTCAGGCTTATATGACGCAGATCTATTTATGAGAGAGTAAAGAATGAAGAAATAAGCAAATAATGTAAAGCAGATCGTAGTATAGTGAAAAAGATTAAGAAATTATCACTTAAATGGTTTGGTCATATGGAACGGATGAATGAGGAGAGAGTAATAAGAAAGATATATGACGCAAGTGTTGATGGCACCAGAAGTAGAGAACGTCCGTGGAAGACTTGGCACGACCAGGTAAACCAGATACTGGAGGATAGTCCTTGTATGAGAAGATATATGAATGTGGATGAGGCGAGAATTATGAGTCAGAACAGAAGAGCGTGGCGTTCTATCCTCTCTGCCTACCCCCACGTCAAAAACGACATCATGGTAAGTTAGATAGTCAGATAATTATAAAAATTAACATAATAAATTTAATTCATTGTTCAAAGGGATGCTCTCATATTTCAATCAGGAAAAGAAGAACTGTTAAATATACACATTTACTTTATCTGGATAGAAGGGTAGTAAAGTAGAAGACGTTCCGTATTTCATCCCCTTCAGATGCAAGAGAGAAGGTTATATTTAATTGCTTCAAGCCCCGAATTCCTTCCCCAATAGGACGGGTCAGACCGCATGACTGGTGGGCCAAATTTTAGATTTGATTTAACTGTCAGACTCTCCCTTGAAGCATTATTGTTTACTGCGGTTCGTCGTGCTCGTGTTCCACCGTTCTGCTCCGCATCCTCTTATACTCCTGTACTCCTCGTACTCCTCGGAGTGGATTACAGCAGTACAGGATTCGGGAAAACGGTTGCTTAAACAATGATTTAATATAATAATAAATATTTAATATTTAAAACAAATAATTTAATTTTGAGTTTTCATAATTATTTGATGTAAATATAATGCATACCCTACAGAAATTGGCAACCAAAATATTTTTTCGATAAATTGATCGTATCCGCATATCTTTTTACTTCATTTTAATACAAATTAAATGTATCAATTAGAAAGATATGCAGATAAAATCAATTTTCCAAAAAAATATTTTGGTTGCCACCGGGATTCGAAATAATTTTTAATTCATACATTTAGTTTGTATTAAAATACCACAGAACTATCTTGTAAAAAACTGCAAATTCACGATAATAATGTGTTTTCTTTAGAAAATTAAAATATACTTTTTATTATTTATGCGTGTTGGGGTGAATTTTGTACGAAAATGGCGCTATAAAAATTATCCAATGTAATTATTATTATAGCACATTGTACTTTTTCAGAATAGTCGCTAGTGAAAGCATAATGATGAAACAATAAAAATAAAGTAAAAATACAAGTGCAAAAATAAAAAGAATTAACATAAGATTCAGTTTAAAAAATCTTCAATGTATACAGTTGCAGCAATTTTTATATTATGTCTAAACTTTTACAATCTTTCTTTCGACATAATTTTTTCCTTTTCGTGGTGCCAAAACTTGTAACATGAGTATGAATATGTAAGGCTACAGTTACAACTTCAGGTTTGCTTTAAAACCGTTATATATTTTTGGTACTGGACACAAATAAAATCTTTGCGCAAAAATCTTGTTTATTATATGTTTGCCACAAGATACGGACAGTTTACTTGTGCCGTCGTTAATATATAAAATGTAATAAATGTTGGTACGTCGTTAATATTTTTGTATTCAAATACATAGTTAGAGCATTCGAGAGAATAATACTAAATAATATATAAAATATTATTTCCTTTCTTCGTTAAAGTTGTATACAATTGAAGATATGGAGGCTCGTGGTAGATGTATAACAATTATTTATTTATGATCAAGTTGTTCATTGTTGATACATATAAATTACGAAATACTACATTAATTACTCATTTCTAAGGGACCATCATTACTAAATTACTGAGCAATAAATATATATAATGTACCTACGTGTAAATAAATGTATTTTTATATATATAATGTATAAAATATGCAGCAAATTGCAACAAATAAAAATGTACACCATGTTTTAATTATTTACTATAAAATATTATGTTTATTTAGATGGGTTTCCCAATAAAATTTTCTAAGAAAACATGATTAAAAATCAAACGATAATATTTAATATCTTAAAAATTTTATGTATTCTTACCATTAATTTATGCTCTGTTGGGCGCCTCTAAAACCTTTTTGAAATAAAAAAGACGCCGAGTATCGATCCCGATACCTCTCACATGATAAGAAAGTGCGCAACTATCTTACATGTTATCTAATAGACTGTGGTGTCAAATTTTTACATAAGTATATGCGCTGATTTTTTGTGTTAAAAATGATTGCATTATTTTTTATATTACATTCTTACACCAAATTTTTAAACTAATATTTGAATTCATTTAAAAAATAGTTATCCCTGTTGAACTTTTAAGACGCTAGTATTAATTAGTAGAGCTTAAGATATTTATAAACTGCTATTTTCATGTCATTGATTTCTCGGCACCGTAAGGGTTACTATCCCTGCCTGCCACGTGAGAGTCTGGGATTAGGTTCTAAGTGAGATTTTTATTTTTGTATCGTTTATTTAACAGAATTTATAAATATTTTTTAGAATCTAAAAAACACAGGGATAGTATAATACTAATAAGTATACTACATATCTCTGAGACATGGGCGTGTTTTTAATTAAGTAATCTTTCTGATTTATTTTATGTATTCTATTAATTCCATCTTATTATTAGTACTTTGTTGTATTTTTATTCAGTTACAGATCTTTTTTAAATCATGTCATTATTTAACAATTCATAAGTTATAACATAATAACTTTGTTTTATTAACCACTTATTGAATTAAAATACATCTACCGATTTCGAAAAATATCATTGTCTTCTTCAGGGTGTCAATAACTAATCAAAAACATATATTATTGTTTGTTTAATAGAATCTATTTTTAAAAAACAATAATTATTTATAAAATTAATTTAGTACCTAACTCAAATTGTTACTCGATGTTACAAAATTACTAGAATAATATTTAGAAAAAAAAATTTGAATGTTACTTTAGTTAATTTAGTTGCTTGTTTATAATTTGGATTAGTTTTACACACTTTATTTATCTCCAACGATTCCAATATATTTAATTTATGATCAACACCGTTTACATGCAAAATTGACAATATTATTTTTTTATCATTAATTAAAAACATAAAAAAATATATATATAAATCGCCCGGAACCACGAAAACCAAATGTTGCAATATTTCAAAAATGTAAAAACCGACTTCGCCCACTATTGTCGATAATAATTTTGATTATTCTGATTTATAATTATAATAATAATTATGTCACATTTTATCTACCTACAATCAAGTATATAATAATCGCCAGTGAAGATTTCATAGTTTTTAGGTTTTTTATACATTCCACTGTCAGGTTTTTGAACATTTGTCTTGTTATTGAGAACACGTTTATTTTTCGTTTGTTTGTTATCAAGCACCAGTTTAGAAAAACGTTATTAAAAAAATAATATAGGTTTAATTCATGTAATATCTTCGTAATCTAATATAGATTAACACTTGTCATAACTGTTCCATCGCAGTATCCAAAGCAGATATTTAATTTGGTAAATATGCCTAAGTCTTCCGCGACATTCATCAGTACAATTCGCGCGTCGGGCTCACAGAGTATTACCTACTCATAATTAATTCCTATGTTCTCCCGGGATAACATAATAAGAAAGATTTAACTCAAAGAAGACGAATTATTGTCAACGTTGACACATCCGCGCCGTCTTCCCCGAATGTTCGCAGCGCTCGCAGTCATGAGCCCCTGATGGGGATGGATGTAGGTGGCGGTGTATTGTTCCGCCGTATTGTTTCGTTGAACAAACGTTCTAAGAACTTAAACCCCGGTGTGATAAATTGATGAAACACCGGATAGTGAAAAAGGAAACAGAATAACTAAGGATATTACAATGATTCAAGCGCCACAATAATTCACCCCAACACCGAGAGAATCTCAATGTACGCATGTACTGTACCAGCCATACAATTCCTATAAATAAAATCTTGTCTGTTCGACACAAATGAAAATTAAAACATTTAATTGAAAACAAGTCAATTGATTTGAAAGTGAATATATAACCTTTTTGTTCTGCGGGTGTATTCATTCAAAATAGTGAACAAATAATTGTCAGAAATGTTTAATTTGCAACATAACAATGCTGCCGTACTGTATGTAGGTTACTTAAATTAATATCTGTATCTAATACTTTATGTAGGTGGGTAATTATTTACATATTTAATAAAATATAATATTAATTATATATACATTTGTTTGTGTATCTTTGTAATTAATATATTTAATTAATATTTAAAATATCACAAACCGTCTGTTCTGAATAATTACAACTTCACAATAAGAATGTGTTCTCCTAATAATTATTTACATCTTAATTAATAGTTTTAAAAATCAAAATATTATTACATCTCTCTTGACGTTTAACAAAACGTTGGTTATTAAAGAGTTTTTGTGGTGTTTCTTAAATATGGAAGACGATTCAGTTCGGAAAAGAGATGCTTAAACACAGAAAGATACCAGAAATGACGAGCTCGACAAAGTAACAATATTTTAAATAGAATGTGTAGGGAAAGTTTTTAATGAAATGAACGTGCAGAAACAATCGCAAAACTTTGAAACACGATTTTTTTATTAAGAATTCGTTATGTTGTGAAATTGAATTAATACGGAAAAAAATCTAATTTGTTAACAAACTTTTGAACAACAAAAACAATCATTTAATCAAACTACTTACCTGAGGCGGTGTGGACATGCGATACGCTCGCTAAACGATGACCTTGTCAAGCTAGTCCGTAACACCCCGAATCCAAAAAAACCTGGCGACCACAGGCCACCTGGAGGTCATTCACACAAAAAAAAATTATTGAAGGAGCGCCAGATGGACCAAAATACAACTCAGGTTAAAAAATCCTAGCGCCTGCTTACAAGGAGAGTCGTACCTAGATGACGGTATAAACAATTACAGAGAAGAAGAAGACATGTATATTATAAATAAATTTCCAATTTAGATCACAAAATTATTTTTGTATGAGGTGCATTAGGTATCGCCTCTAATATAAACACTATTTAACGGGTTAAACCTCTCAGACACATGTATTATACCACCCTTGAAATAAATATAAAATATTTTTTTCTGGTTTACCCCGCCCCTCCTAGTGTGCGGATACTTTTGTTTTTGTCTCTTCAAACATCGTCTGAATTTCATTTCATACCTCACCTTACATAAAATATTACTCACATTTCTATGATGCCTTTTTAACGAACATTTTAATAAATCTACAAATATCAATATTTACAATTTTTTTTGTAGGTATATAATAATTATATTGTAATGATTTAAAACCAAATTAGAAGATAGACTGTTGACTGAGGTTTCTCTGGATACGGTAGTTGCTAGATAATGGAAAATGTGGGAACATTTTCATTTAGTCCTATCAATCACCATTGTTAACAAGCTGTCAGGGAACCAAATGGACAAATAATTGTTTTAATGTAATGCTACTCGCTACAATTAGTTAACACTATCCGAATGAAATAAATAGCGCTGATAAACTATTCCACTCCGAAAGTAACGTATTTATAAAACAATGTTGGTATTAAACATCTTTGATTCTTTTAAATCAATCGATATAAAAACTATGAAATATTTTTTTAAATATGACTTTTATGATATCATTCTATTCTATACGAACTGATGCATAAAACACGACCTGGGATGGTCGCGAAAGACGTTAACAGGATTGTTTCTATGAAAAAATATAATAATTTCAATAATTACCTACCTACTTATAGAACAACAACACCAGTAGCGTAACTACGAAAATTGGTCATCAATGCACAATGGAAATAGACCCCCAAAATAAGTACAGTAATACCCCGACTTACGCGAACTCAGAGTTACGCGGTTCGTTTGGCGACATTGCCGCTAGACGTTGACCGTTGACAACACTGCCGCCCGCAATATTCAGTGTTTCTCTTACTGTAATTGCTAGAAACTGATATCACTCATGTGGTAGAAGAAGTTGTTAATCTTGGCAGCCAATTAGATTTGGAAGTCAATGCTAACGATGTCAACGAGCTGTTGGATTCACTTAGTCAGGAGCTAACACTTCGGACCCAATTCCACCAGAAAAGCACATGACAATTGCAAGCTTAACATAAGGTCTCAGCGCAATTGAAAATGGCTTAAAAATTTTAGAAAACTTAGTCTTCCAACGAATAACGCGTTATAGCTACAAAGCAAGAAATAAAAAAATTATTAGCTTGCTACGAAAAAATTCTGCGTGAAGAACAGAAAGTCGTCAGACGAATTTTTTAGATTTTATGAAGCCATCGACATTGAAATTACTTTATTTACGTAAATCGTTTATTTTTTTAATATTTTGTATTAATATGTATAAAGAAGTGCAATTTTATAAAATATTTTTCTTCTAAACTAGTGTTTTTGTTAGTCTTTGGTCCCAATTAAACAAAATTGTATATATTTATATGCAAAGTTGTACCACTACTAACGCGAATTCGAGTTAAGCAATTTTTGTCGGTCCCATCTATGGCGTATCTTCGGGGTATTACTGTATTGTATATAAGATATACGAATATTAGTACGGCATGGTTTATCTATTAAATATTATGAACAAAATTAGTATTTTATCTCATATATATTACATAAGTTTACGAGGATGGTCTAGTCCCTAACCCGACATATTAGCGGAGAGAGGGAGGTACCGCTACTATATATATATATCGATAATGTTTTCACATTTTTTCATAATAACGTGAGAAACGATATTTTGTATTTTATCATTTCATTTCTTGCGTTAGATTACTATTAACACTGGGAAAAGTATCCGATATATAATAACGTTAATAGATTGTACGGCGTGAACTTTTTGATCCCTATCTAATGCAATGCATTGGCTGCATTGGCGTTGTACACCACTAGGCGTGACTATAAAAATTAGGCCCCAATGCAGAATGGAATAAGGCCCCACATAAAGAATATTGTATAAAAGACATACGAATATTAGTATTAGTTTCTTATGAAAAAAACATCATTTTTAGGCATTTTTTTTTAATTTTAAAAATACTTCGCTTTAAGGCAGTATTTGTTTGTCCCTAACGAAACACAATAGCGCTACTATGCACATTGATAATATCTTCACGTGCTTTCATAATGTACGTGATTAACGATTTTTTAAATTTTATAATTATATTTCTTGGTGTGGTGAATTTTAGACGTTACTATTCCATATTAACATTGGGAAAGATATTAATACCAAATAATTTGTAGAGAGCGAACATTGGGCCCCAATGTACCGCGTTGGCTACATTGGCAAAGTTACGCCACTGAGCAACACTACATTTATTTTTTTATTATATATATAGACAACATTTGCAAACATCATCTTACATCTAATAATCGTATCCTGTTAAGCACATTCCGTTAGATTCAAAAGCTTCGGTTTGCAATCTTTAAATCTAACCTAAGAGATATTTAATAAAAATGCTGCTTCAGTATGTTAATGGATACATGATTATATTATTTTTATAAATTTACCTGTCTTTGATTTAATGTAAAATCGTAACAGAAAAGTATTGAAAAGAAATCTGATTTGAAAGTATTTTAGTATTATGTGAGGGTCTTTCGAGCAATTCACTCTTATATTATTATATTTGTTTGACTTTGATAAAGTTAATTAATATTTATTAATTGGTTGGAAATATTACAGATATAAGAATATTATTGGCATTTTATATAGAAAAAATAAATGGTAACAACATATGTACAAGAAAACAACACGAAAATAAAACTATAGTACATACTATGTAAAAATATATATAAACATAAAAACAAAAACAAGGAAAAATTATTTATATATTGCATCAACGAATATTTGATTTACAGGATCAGAAAGGAATAATTGAAATTTTGTAGTCCGCATAATTAATTTTAAAAAACTTTGGTTTATTCATGATGTTTTTATTGTTGAATTTAAAAAAAACATATTTTCCAACTAATTTATTAAATAAATCAATAGTTTACAATGTTTTAAATATTATATTATGGATTACACACTCACGGATTACAATAAGGATGCTAGGGATGCTGAAGGTGCAGATCTCAGATGTCAAAAACCTGTAATAGTTGTAAATCTCGTCGCTCGTGTCAATCTATAGTCGCTTTCAGTAGATGTTCCATAGATTAAAGAGAGCAGTCTTGCCATCAAACCCTTTATATTCGAAAATATTATAAATAAATCCATTAACAATAGAAACTATAATTTCAGCATCTCGTAAAATAAATTAGATTTTTTTTCTTCTTCTTCTTCTTGTGCCATGTCTGTTCAATGGACGTTGACTATCATCTCTTTGTTTACTGCGTCCCTGAAAAGCACTACAATAGACTGGCCGAACTATTGTCATAGGTTCTTCACCCATGATGTTCTTCTTCTTCCAGGGCCCCGACTTCCAGCAATCTTTCCCTGCATTATGAGATGCAAGATCTCGTACATCTTCGGATGTCTCATTCCATATAGTACATGAAATTTTTGGATTTTTACTGTTTTAAATACTTATTTTTGTTTATTCATCGCAATCATAACATCTTCATTCGTAACTCTTCAACCCAGCTTATTTCGAGCATTCTTCTGTAGATCCACTTAAAAGTGCCCTATCATTTTTTCGGTAAGTGTCAATGCCTCCATTCCATATAATAATATCAAGAACACATAGCATTTGACCATTCGCATTCGTAATCTAAGGTTGAGTTCGTGACTGCAGAACATTTTTTTCATGCAAATAAAGGTAATTGATTTCAACAGAAAGATCCCATTTCTCATTTATATTGCAATCCAGGTACACAATACTTTGTATCTTTTCCAATTTTGTTCCAGTAATATACATACTTTCATTCTCAGCTGCGTTATTTTTGCTAACTGCTTATATATAGATTTAATTGTATTAAATTCTAAACTAATAGATTTTTTTACGACAATTGTAAAGATTGAATTTACCATTTCAAAGTTTGCCATGAAATTATTTATTTATTAACTAATCATGTATTTACAAACAAATATTTATGTAACAATGATTCATTAGTCAATCTGCTAAAAAAGTTTCACCGCAAACTTAACAATTATTTAACAGGTTCATATAATATAGTCATTTAGCCAACAAATAAACTGTTAAACTTTTATAAATCACATCTTGTGCAAAGTAGTTAGAATAATATGTGTTGCTGTAAGCGTCTAAAAAGTATACATACATCAATGTTTAAAATTAACGACTTACTTTTAATCTAATATTGTTAGTTATGTGCAGAGTTGAAACAAACAGAACATATTAGCACAGTTAATTCAAATATTCAAACGTGATATCTAGAGAATCAGCAGTAAAATAAGTGTGGGTTTGCTTCTAATGAAAGTATTATATAATACAACATGTATATTTGTATGATATAATATCAAGATATTTGAGAACATCTCATCGTTCGTGCAGTTTACATTTCAGTGCGTGAATTTGGATTGTAGAACGATATTACTATTTTAGGTAATGAATCTAAATGTTTCATAAGTTCATTATCAAACAAATATTTAAATCTTAATTGGTTTAGCTGTATTAAAGTGTTTTTTTAATCACACCTAAGAAAAAAAAACAATTAATATTTTTAACCTAAGCTTCAAAATTATTGTAATTAAAACCATTATATAAAAAAAGCCTGAAAATTATGATAGAATTTTCAATGTATTTCCTATACGTTAGATGTGTAATGTCCGAAACTGTTATCTCAATTCATTTATTTATTCAGCGATGATTTTTTTTTTTGAATCATTGATTTGAACATCAGGTTAAAGTCATTACGGGTGATTCAATCTAGTCTATACCTGCACACGTGTGTGGTGAGAGGCTAGCAGAATATCGGTCCGGAGCCCGCATTCCGTGCCCATAAAGGCCAAAACGTCGAGCGTTGGGCCAGAACGCGTCAAAGCCTTTTTGCCATGTTAACTGAAAACGTCCCGCGCAAGGGAAATATTTTAAAATGTTGCGGAAAAAAACCCTTTGATGTTCCCACAAACATCCGCAGTCTACACCGGAGGCAAATATGTCGAGAGGCCACCGACAAGTTATTTCCATTCCTCGTATTTTTTAAATAAAATAAATCGAATCTATTAAGTTAACAAAATAACGACACGCTTAAGACATTCTCAAGAAAATCCCATCGCAAAAGGATTGCGTATAAAAAATATATATATATATGTACATTTAAATTTATGATAAATAAATGTTTATTGCTTCATCATCGTCTTTACATTTGTATTTCAATAGCACTGTTGTTACACTAATTAACGTTAGACAACGAGACGATAAAAAGGGAACTAAAACGAGCACTACATAAAAAAACATCACATAATCAAAGTCATCAAATAAATAAATAAACACTCGAATAACTTTTAAACAATTGCCCACCTTAACACGGGATCATCCAAGTGAGACGACATTGCCAATAGTTGTTAAAGTATTATAAAAAGGGAAAGAACAAAACAGATTAAAACCGTGAAAATATACAAATAATAGTCGCAAAGGTTCTCGCCACCGTTTTGATGCGACTCAATACGTCTTGAAATTGTGAATAATAGAAATGTTCATTTATAAAAAAATTGTAGAAGCAGCTTCATAAGGAAGTCGTTAGGTACCTACCTACACGAGGCTATAAAAATAAACGCTGCAAATTCAATAAGTGCTTATTATGGCGATGATTGAACATCAAATAAACGACAAGCAGTAGTTTTTTTTACCATCTAATTACCCATAGAGGAAGGGGTAATTAAAATCGCTTAAGGGCGAGCTTTCATTTTTCCAGTTCGAGAAATTATGCACGAATTAGATATGCTTTTAAGATGAGGTTAATAGTCAAAATCGTATAAATATCAGAGAAATAATTAATGACGTTATTTGTTACGTAAATCATGCGAGAGAGGAAGGTATGAATATAAATAAACGACAATAAAATTGTTGATTATCTCGTATTCAAATATAACTCATGTCTAGAGGCTTATCCATAACTTATCCATGCTTTTCATATTAATATTATAGAATGGGTGTTGTCATTTGAATTAATCTATCAAAAATTTAACAATTTTTCGGAAGTACCTAATTCATATGAATATGTTTTGAAACCAGGCAAAGTATCTATTTAGATGATTGCATAAATCAATGTTCTAAATTTAAAATTATTATGACAGCTTCAATTTATTATTTTGTTTAATATTATCGAATTAAAACGCCACGTTGGCGTTTTGGTGATATATATGTTTTATAATTACATATTATTTATTAAACAGACAGCTTGTGTTTAAATTTTAACAGTGTTATATATAAACGAAATATTTAATTTTCTTTGTTTTAGAAAACATTGTTTTCCCTTAAAATCAGTTTAAAATATCTATTTTATAAAATTTGCTACTAATATCGTGAATAAGTTCAATATGTGGGTAAAATATGCGTGAAAACATATTTTCGGCATTTATAAACGAAAATAATGACAGTACGGATTCTACGACTATCATGGCCGGATCGAGCGGCGTAATGAAGTTCAATAGACAATTAAAATTATGGTATTTTATATGACTGAAAATATATTATTTTAAAACGTATGTTTTTACTAAAACAAAATATTTTAAAAACGTTGAAAATGGGTAATGTCCTGCAAATTGAATAGTTTATAACACTTTTAATTTTTAACAATTAGTTAATTTGTCTCAATTGAGATTTGTCTCCATAATCTTGGCTTTAAGATTATAAAAAAATATATTTCGTTTATGCAATAATTTACCAAAATTAAGATAATTTTGTAGCACGCGGAAAATGCATGTCTTTTTTTTAGTGCTTGTGTTGTCTTAATTATGGCAAATAACATTCAGTTTATTAGTTGTTTTAAATTAATATAAAGGTCTTATCTAAGTTATATTTTTTAAAAATGTCAAATCTAGTGCATAACTTCTCATGTAAATGAATAATAAAAACCCACATTTTAGTAAAATCGCGAAAATTTGAATTATTATTGAAGTCGCCGCCTTAAATAAGTCGTAGTTTATCCACATTTGGAAAAGACATAGAAACAGCTGTAACATTTAAATAATGCTTTACTAGACTAAACTAAACCAGCAGAACTCAATAATAATATTTGTTAAAATTTGATTTTATAAATTTCATAAAAATAAACATGGAGCACTACAAACTAAACACAATAACAATAAATAAATAAAACAAGCAGTAGCCACTTGTTTTTTAATTTAGTTATTGAGAAAATGTTTTCAATAAACAATTGCCGACAGATTTTCATATTTACTCTGTCACTAATGTTCCTTCGATCAAAAAAATTATAACAATATGAATATTATATCTAATTAAACTCGTATGATAGAAAAACCGATCGGAGCGTGCACATAATCTGATCCATTAGCAAAATAGCCGACACCGCGCATTCATGTCTGCCGCGTTGGCATTGCACTTATGGAATTGTTGTACAAGATGAGTTTACACTATGAGTAGGCAGTGGATTACAAATATAATCTTTTCGTTCAGGTATATTACGGCAGCTGTCTAGAATTTTAATACTTTTATTGTGAACATTTCTCGGGAAAATTGGGATTATTTTCTTGCAGAAGAAATAAAAGCAAGGGGCATTTGTTAGCGTGAATACATATTAAGAGGAGAACAATGACAAGTGAAACATAACTAATGTTGTAACATTACTCTAGACGCACTAAATGTACAGTCGCGAGAGATAGCGAGCGATCGCCAACGTGCTTTGTAATGAGTCTTCATAAGAAAAAGGCATTGTGTTTATAATTTCTATTTATAATGAACTGCTGTGAAATTTCTTTCATAAAATTTATTAAATTATTTAAAAATATACTAGTTGTACATATTTGACCTTTTTTGCAATTTATATATAGTTATCATTTAAAATTGAGGTTTAGGAGTAAGAAAGAGTGCCATTGTTTTGCCCTAAATAATAATGATGTATGCAAAATTATGTCCAGGCAGGAGAAGGTAAGATGTCCCTGAAGGTAGAGTGGGTTGACAATATCCCCAGTATCCTAGAGTGCAACTGAATATTTTGATGGTACATAATATAATACTCATTTATATCTTGATGAAGCGGTGTGTTAGACAAGAGACGAGGAAGGGGTGCCTTCGTTTTCGCGCAAGCCGTAAAGAGTAACGACGCAATATTTGGTCCTGGCACGGTGAGGGAGAGGGTGACTACAGTGACTGTATATTATATTCCTTAAGATATTAGTGCGTAACAAAACAAAATTTAGTTGGCGTTCATTATAATTCAAATTTATATCGAGGGGGGATAGGAGAGGAGGGATTTATGCAGGGTCCTAAAAATGACCCAGCAAAATTTGAAACATAACACACATTATTTTGCGCAGGATCCTAAAGAGTAACTACATACAATTTCAAACGAATGGCATTACATTACATACAATTATATACCTTTATATCAGGGAAGTGGATAGGGTCATAAAGAGTATCTGCTAAATTTGGAATATCCAAATAATAATCCAAAGCAATATGAAACTAAAATCGACTGTTCACCTATAAAAAGTGTCACAGTCAGTGATCTTAATGTCTATTAAAAAAAGTTAATCAATTTCTTGTATTCAAATGATTGGAAACATTTGGAAATTTATTTAATATTTTTATATATATTTTAATTATTTAATTTATAATATTAAGTTCAACACAAGGGCAGTAATTTTTCTTCACCTATAATGTCGCAGGTAAACTTTCGATGGATGTTGTTATTTGTTTTTCGCTGGTGAAACATATGGTATAACAATATGGCTTTTGTCACAAAAGTTTCCAACCATTTTCTTATTTAAGTCTCTGTGACCCACCATTACTTCAATTTTCTTGAGAGTTGCTTAATAAGCTAAAGGATTCCTAGCTAATCTGATTTTAAAATATTTTAAATCTATACCCTCTTCTTCTGGTACGTTATCCGTTCAACGAACATTAGCTATTATGTTGGCCATCATCACTGTTTACTGCGGCGCGAAAAAGCTCTACAGTAAACTAGCCAAACCATTGTTTCAGATTCTTCAGTCACGATATTTTCCTTTTTCCAGGGCCCTGACTTCCAGCAATCTTTCCCCACATTATGAAGTGCAAGATCTGAGACTTCACATGTCCGAGGTATTTTTATTTTTTCATCTGAATCATAACATCTTCATTCGTAACTGTATTCATTCAGCTTATTTTGAGCATTCTTCTGTAGATCCACATCTCAAATGCTTCAAAATGCCTTATCATTTTCTCGGTGTCAATGCCTCCAGTCCATACAATAATATCAAGAACACATAACATTTGACCATTTGCATTCGTATTTTAAGGTTGAGATCGAGACTGCAGAACATCTTTTCCATGCGAATAAAGGTTGCACGAGCTTGCTTAATGCGGTATTTGATTTCAACAGAAGGATCCCATTTTTCATTTATATTGCAATTCGCATACTTTTTATTATTATAATTCGCATTTGTAATTCAAAGTTGAGATCAGGATTGCATAACATATTTTTCACAAAATTGCACGAGCCTGCGTAATGTGCCATCTTTCATTTATACTGCAACCCATGAATTCAATATTTTGTGTCTTCTCCAATTTCATTCCAGCAATATAAAAACTTTCATTGACAACTGTTTTCTAATGAACATATAATTTGTATTATATTGAAATAAAAAATAGTTATGCCAGTATACAATTGTTAATAAATTAAAAAATATATACATGTATCTATATATACAACAACATAAACAATTAATTTATTAGATTCCACTTGTTGCTTATCAGTAAGGTTCTTAGTGCTCAGCACTCAACACTCGACACTCGACACTCGGTGCCAAGAGCTGTAATGAAAGGAGACACTTAACACTCGGGATAGTTTGTCACTGTCTCCGCCGCAGCCGAGTCACGAGATACAAAGTTTGCCGACACCTGAGGGAGGGCCTGTGACGTAACAAACGTCTGTAATGTAACGCAATGTAATGAAATAATGATGATTATAAATTACACAGAGATGGCGTTGAGTTCCCGGCAGGTCGCGGCGCGGAGTAATATTGTTCGGCTCATAATTCTTGGCTTCACTTAATTTCGCCCCGCGGGTGGCTGCCCGAGCCCTTACGACCTTCTTCCGCCGCCGTAATTAAGCAAACCTCTCGTTCTGCGTGCAGCATTGCTCGTAAGTTTGTCCCTCTTCGGCGAGAAATGCGATACACGAATCAAATTCCGGAACGCTTTAACACACTGTTTCGGTAACTTGAGCCCCGTAAATATGGTTTTAAGCAAACGAAGATATATGCAAGGAGGCCGGTGATAAATTGGAGCTGTTTTTCTTTTTGGGCAAGTTAATTGAAGAAGAATGAGATTTTTTACGTTGGATTTAATCTCGAGGTGGACCGAGGCACCCCGCCCCGGTGGGACGCTTTCCCCTTCATCACGATTGTTTTGCATCCACCGCTGTGTTCTGTTAATAGGTAAAGCTGTCTTTTTTAATTTTTTAATATTAAATTCACATATATTTCGTTTAAAATGAAGGATTGTTTTGCATTATGTTTATTACACCGAAATACATTCCGAAGTGACGAAGAGTGGGACAGGACGCGCCGTTACTAATTTTCCAAAATAATCTTCACGTGTTTAATATATTTATTAGACTGACCTGTATTTCTGCATAAAAAATGTTATATTAACTTTTTTTTAATATTTATTAAAATAACAAATTTTACCTCGGATTTTTCATTTTTTTTTTATTTTTCATTTAAATTTATTTCTGCTGGTGAATAATAATTTTATTTGATATTCAAATATAGGTTAGATGGTTAGACTAGAAATAACCCATCAACAAACGACGGGAAATTAATGGTTTATATAACCCATTTTTTTTTAAATATTCAATAATAAAATAATTAAAACCTTAAAATTGACTATATTTTTCTTCATTTGTTTTATTTGTATAAATTAAACATTTTTTCTTAAATCAATTTATTTTGATTTTTTTAAAGTATACGATTACCTTCTCATACTTTAATTTTCCTGATGTCTTTTAACGGTTTAATAATATTATTTAATTAAACTTTGTGCTTCACATTTAATTATTGAGTATTATTATTTTTTCACTAATTTCGGGAATAGCAAACCCTCCTGTCGAAAAGTGCGAATAACAACCTGTCGACGAAAGGGTCTGCTCTTTCTGAAACTAGTCGTAAAAATAATAATTCTCAATTTATATGAGTGCAGTACAAAATTGAATTATATATTATTTTTTAATTATAAATTTACACCGCGAAGTAACTGCCAAATTATTTATATTTCAACGATGTTTCATATTCAAAATTATTGTGACAGGTATGTGACTGATGTTTGTGAAAGATTGTTCATCAGAAGATTATATGTGTGAAAGTAAAGGACCTATTTCTCTCAGCACTCTACTGTGTTCGTTTGAGGATGATGTCACGGATTTATGTGTGTGTGGAAGTGTTCTTGAATGTGGCTAGAGCAGGATGGACAATAAAGACTACTCAGTTGCTGATTGATGAAAAGGAACAGATTAAATACAGGTTATCCAATAACTGTGATAGAATCTCAAAAAAAAAGAGTAGTCGTGTTTATTAATATTTAGACAATTGTCATTGTTATTTTTATTCAGTATAGTCTGCCATTTTATCATGAAGCGTTTCATATTAGAACAACGTTATCAAAATCTGTCTTCAATTCGGCAAACTCAACGTGCACTTCAAAATTTTACAGTCGACCTGACAATTTGCCGCCTAGATCGTGTGATATTTCTCCGTTAAGACTATTTCCTGCAAATATATGTAAAGTCACTTGTTTATGCTGATAAATCAACAACTATTGAACAAATAAAAAATAACATAATTCGTGTTATTATTGGTGGAATTACACCATATTTGTGTGAAAAGGTAGCTGAAAATTGGATCCGAAGAATGCATTGTATCAAACGTTGTCGTGGTGCACATTTGAATTAAATTATATTCCATTTTTAATGGCATCGAATGATCTTTCAAATAAAAAAAATCATTGAAATCATACTTCGTTTTTTAAATTAAATTTCATTTTAAAGTTCTATCATGCCTATTGAATAACCCAATATATCCAGTGAAAACGTGAAGCGTCTGCTAGGAAACTGATCGGGAAGCGGACTGAGAGAGAAGTGAAGCTAAAAAACTGGCTTTAAAATTATTAATTAAAATATGATTGTATAATTTCGTTCTTCCAGTGCCTACGTACGTACACATGGACCCGAGACATGGTCTCATTGTCAATGTCATACAAACTAAAAAAAATTCAGAGCAATGGAAAGAAAAACCTTTAAGAGACATACTAATTCACGAGAGAACCGATGAACCGATGAACCAAAAAAATCTCCACGCTCAAATGGCAATAAGCTAAATATACATATTGAAGAATTGATAGACGGTGAAGTAAGAGATCCGGGAGACCTTGCACAGTGTTAGCCAACCTTGAGCTCGATGGAGAGATGACATCAGAAGTGTGGCGGACAACAGATGAATGAAAAGTGTTAATTTCAGAGAAAATCACTAATTCTAGGGACATCCAGCTGATCCAACAGTAGAGAGACACAGGCTAATGATAATGATAATTTTGATGCATTCAGATACGTCCGGATGGTGACTTGCGGAATCGCGGAGGATCATAAGGAGGCGCTAGGCTCTCTCGGTGGGTAATTCTATTGTACATGTAGGATTGGACTGCGTCCTGTAATGCAACAAGCAATGAATTACGTTATTGGTTCTACCTACCTATCTTACCTATGGTTCAGAATCTAAATACATTAATACGCTAATAACATTATTAAATTAGAATTCGGTTAAATGTAACGTTGTCCTTTTTAACTGACTCGACAATGTAACCTTTTATCGACATTTATCCATCGTTACAATGAAGCGATTGAGCATCTTCGTTCCGCCAATAAAATTCCATATTTACGATTCGCCACTGTGAGGCATCCCATCCACCCATTCCGTAAAAAACTCAACCAGTCTAACACGCTTCAAATACACGAGCAACAAAATGGCGATAAGTAACTAAAATGTTTTTCAACCCTAACAGTTAATAAGATTGTTCGTTTTTTTTGATCAAGTACCCTATTTTTACTTACCCTCATCCATTTGGCCTACGGTTTCCGTATCGTCATCGACAGCTATCGATGTGAATTTTCGGTAACTCGATGGTACAAAAATGGCGAGTACAATGATCGCATTTGCGTTTGGTAAGGTGTAAAGATTTTGTTCCTTTTTACGTAGTGACATTGTTGTGCTAGTGATTGCGTGGGTTTCGCGACTTCGTAGGCTTTTGTTATATGTGTCTGAGGGGGTGGGAAATACTATTATGCCAGTCATAAGAGAACGAAGTCTCTATTGACGACTATCGTTTACATTCGCTGGAAATAAGATAGGTTTATTCGGTGCACCTGGCCCTCTGTTTATTATTCAGAGCCGCGGGTCGGGACAATTCAGTAACAAAAATGTTATGACATTACCGTTCCGATTGAATTCTTGAATAGTAAAAATCTTTTCCGGAATATTATTTTTATATCAACACTACAGCATTTACTTACTCCATAATTTAAACAAATTATTAACGACATTTAATTATTTATTTAATTTGTAATATCATTATCATTCTTTGACTTTTTTTTCTTTCATCAGCTTCTCAAAAAATGAGTAATGTTGTGCACCGCACATTATTTTATTACACTCGATAGAAATGTGATACTTATAAACATTATACTTATTATTAAAAATTTATCAAAAATATAAACATTTACTTATATATCGACCCCTCCTACGTAAAATATCGTAAATAACAAATAGGTCATTTTTAGTTGTTCTAGTATATACGTTTTATCTTTTATTAGTACAGTGTTGTATTATGTTCTATTGTATAAAAAAAAATACTGCCACTTAAAAATATATCAATGCTAGAATGCAAAATACTAGAACATCTAAAGATGACCGGATTGTTAATTACGATAGTTTACGTAGGAGGGGTCGATATGTAACACGAATTTTTTTTTTCTAAATAGTGTTTTAACCTCAATTTTTCATCAAATGTTTAAAATATGTTCGAGGATATAGCCGTAAGGTTAATGTGAATACGTCCATAGCATGATGATGAGCGTGTGCATAAGGATTTAGAAATGAAACAGTAGGCAAGCTTATCCGCGGCATTGTAGAACCAGCATTATCTTTAATCCTTTGTTTGTAGGTTCTGGTCCTTTCTGGATTTGTCTCGATGCTATCCATAGATACCACTTTCCTCGATGTCTGCTTATACTTACTAGCCAAATACATACTGACATTACATTATGTTTTTTTCTCGTACCTTTTCACTTAAACCATAAATCACAAACTTTGTATATCATCATGTCTTTGCATTTTATTTGTATTATATTATAAGTAGAATGGCTCGTTTAACTGCTACTTTTTAAAACTTCGTTTTGACCCGATCGGATTTACGGTTCACAAGCCACAGCGTCCCGAATTCGTGCCAATTATACTTATATGTATACTTTCTGAGATATAAAGGTTTAAAGTCCGACTTATTTTCTTACCGGTCAGATTTTTGAACACGCACCACGTACATTAAACCAATTTTAACCTTTACTATACCGTGATGTAAAATACCCGTACGCAGCCATGCTGTCAACTTGTGTTACCGTTAAGAGATTAGATTTTTTTTAGACTCAAAAATGTAAAAAAATGTTTTTATTAGTTTAAGTGTCTTTAAAATTGTTAATGTCATAAATTTACTCTAAATATTGAGCATATAAATAAATGAGAAAGAATGATTAATATAATATTATAATTTGGAGTATTCATCAAATCCTATACAACATTCCTTCTAGTCCTTTTAATTTAATTAGTGAGAAAGATACAAAATTACATTCTTGCATGTTTGTTATTCTTTTTAGTGTGAAAATAATGTGTGATCTCTTTCTGTCTTACCACAAGTGGTATTTTTGCTAACGTATTAATTTCACAATCGATTGGATTGAAAATAATTATATAAATAGGATTTGCTTTAAATTACTGGTTTTTCAACACACATTTCTAAGCGTAAATTTTCTCCTCGGAATTAACTAAAATATAAATATGATGTTGCGTGTATTTACCGAAATATTGGGGTGATAGACCTGTGTTTGGGAAGGGTTAAAGACGTATACACGTCAATTTTTTTAATAATATACAGAATTATATGTGTCGTTTATTTCAGATCAGTGTGGTCTAT
The DNA here is from genome assembly GCA_031772225.1 of Eubasilissa splendida. Classification (NCBI taxonomy): domain Eukaryota; kingdom Metazoa; phylum Arthropoda; class Insecta; order Trichoptera; family Phryganeidae; genus Eubasilissa; species Eubasilissa splendida. The sequence goes on along the minus strand of CM062848.1, from coordinate 19,370,422 downwards.
TATCGGGAGCTAAACGAAATAATTTAATGAAAAAATTAAATTTATATATGTATGCAAAATGATGAATAAGGTTTTGAGTTGAGTCCAACTTCCGGTTTTAAACGGGACCGATCCTCCAAAGTTTCGCCAGAATATAAACTGGCATATTCAGAAACCTCTGATAGTTTGGAGACAACTGATGAGGCACCACCAGAATTGAATCTGAATATCTATACATAAACCTGCACCTAAAATAGTTTACTTACGACATGTACCTTTTAATATCTATTATTTGCTCATGTTTAAAACATAAAACTATGGACATGATTTTAAAAAGAATTTTTAAAGTACTGGAATATATTAGCTATTGCGATAAGATTTTTAACAAAAATACTGATTTGAAAATTTATTTGTATTTTAAAAATAATTTAATAAGGAATTCCTTATTAAATTATTTTTTTAAATACTTTTTTTCATCCAACATATGTTTATTATCAATTAATATTATTCGCAAATTCAAAAAAATTATTATTTTATATTAAGTATTTTACATAATTGGTGTTCAATAATTCATGTTTTAAATTTTATTCAATAACTGCCAACATAGTATAATACCTATTTACTGCAATCATTATAATTTTATTTATACATATATATGCTGTTTTCTAGATCATACTATTAAGATTTTTACCTATGTTGTTATGTTAGATTGTATAATAATATTTTTAGAAAGATTGCTCTACTTGTAATAGCGATATATGGCATTCTATGCCCAAATGAATATTTGGATAGTGTTTTTAAATGAACATTACATAATATTAAACTGCTTTTACAGATTTATGTGCACAATAAACTAAACTTCGACGAATGTTTTTCAAAAATACTTATGCATAACTAAGAATGATACACTAATATTTGTATGTATCAAAACGTCAAGTATATTTACTTTATACTATAAAAATTCATCTGTGTGCCTTTTTTATGAATGACTAGATTTTTAATTAAAATTGTAGATGTTCGTGCTGAACTCGAGCAAATTGTGCGGTCGTGAGTAGGGATTCTGTGTTGAGATAACCCAGGAATTTCGTGAATTTTTTGCTGTCTCGAGTCTCTTTTTGACATTATGTATTCATTTTAATCAAGTTGACCATTCTCATACTGCAGGTAGTGACCCAGCGATGAGCAGCGCTTGTGTAAATGTAACAAAAAATTAAGTTTCCGTAGTTTATATAGTCAGCTATAAAGATTTTCATTAAGGAGAAATAGGATAAACTTATATATTAGATATTTACAACTAAGAAAAAAATTTGAAGTAAATGGTTTTGTCGGTTCGTTCAAACATGGTATTATGTTTCCTTGTAAAATGTGATGTTTTATCTTTAAGATAAATTCACGTCATCTCTTTTGAAACAAAATTTGGATCAGATGAAATTATTTGAAAATCTTTATTAAGGGATTTCAATCGACTTTCTCCAAATACATACGTTATTGTCTTCCGATATATTTATTTATTAATTGTTATTTTTTTGTAATTTTAAAATTGTTTGTGTTTTATAAATTTTATAGATGTACCTGTTTAGTTTAGTATTTAATACATATTTAAGCTTAATTTTGTTTTAAAAACTCGCATTATGAATCAATAAATATTTCATTAGTTTTCTTTAATACATTAATATAAACGTAATACTTTTTACAAATATAATATACTTAATAACTACTATACAACATACTTATTATGAATGTTTATTCAAATAGCTTATGTTATTAATTAAATATAATTACTGTTCTCGATTCTCGGGAATTTCCGCGACTTTAAAATGTTGACTCGATTTCCGAGAATTGAAAAAAGTCAAGAACACAGAATCCCTAGTCCTGAGTGATGTAGACTAGAAGAAACGCCTCCAGTGGATGAAATGTGCCCACCGATGACACCTCCTTGTAGACAACCAACTTGATAAAAGTTTTCTTAGTAACATTGTAAGGAAATTCACACAAATTTCAATAGGGATTACAATCAATTTTTATGCTAACATATTTAAGAGAAATTTTAAAAATAATGGCAAAGATGCATCCGTTCGAATGTTCCATTCAACACCCAATAGAACAGTAAACTACCGATAGTCGCAGGTTGCAGCCGGAGCGCGCTCGACCATGAATACAAACTTAACGGCTGGAATTATTCCTGGTCCGCTTCCAGAATTTAGCATATGCCTTTGTGGTAGCCGTGATCGATACATGCGGGCGCGAGTGTTACTTCACTTTTAAATCGCTTATCTACTTTTCGATTAGGCCGCCACTGCTACGAGCTTCCAGCCTTTGTTACCCCGCCGTGTCTGTTCCATAAACACAAATACTGTTCCATAAATATAAGTACTATTCCATAAAAACAGTGCTCTCTTTACATTTGCTAACGAGACTTTTAATTATTCAAAACGAAACATCATAAGTACATAGTTTGTGAGGGTGCGTGTTCACGGGTTAAACATTGTTTTCGAGTCTCAGAGAATTGGCGATAAAGTTCAGTATCAATTGTCAGTCTGTTCAGCGTACAAAATACAATAGACAATGAATGACTAATTGCTAAGCAATATTTGAATATGTCCAAGAACTCACAACTACTGGATTTTTACCTACAAGGGCACTGTTATTAAATAAATATCAAATATCCCATAGAGACGAAGCTATTTTTATAAAAAATCAGATTCTCGTTGAGTTGACATATATGCTGTTTCATAATGAATTATCAAATTTGGTCCATAGATGGCGATGGTGTAGTGGTACTCGAAGCGAGTTCACATAATGACATATATATAACTTTCAAAAAAATTATAAATGTGGAGATCGAGGGATGAGAATTGGTGAACGTTATATATATAGTGATCACTTGAGCCAGCCGAAGACAGGTCGTAAGCCCTGGAATTACCCCATATTTCTATATATTTTCCATTAAATATAATAAAAATAGCTTCGTCTCTATGATATATCTGATATTTATTTCATTATTAAGCATTTGGCCCGCACTCTTTCAAAGTTTCACCCGTATACACGAACAGTCAAAATTTATAATTGCATTATTAAATTATTTATATGGAGTTCCGGCTATGGTAATAGTTATTTAAAGGAATGTTTTTGAACACTGTTAATGAAACATTTTAAATCAGTTGTCCGGAGAAATAATTGTAGAAAATATTTCATGAGAAATCAAAAGCAGAATACAGCACCGAGCAATAAAAGAACTTGCTTTTTAAAAGTAATAAATTTACAATTATATTCTAAATTTAAATTAATAGAATTGTTCTTAAAATAAGAAAAAACTGATAGCTAGTATAGGTACCTATTGTGGCATCGTCGGTAACAGCATAACCTAAGTTTATGCCTACTACACGCCACTGGTAATAAAACTCTTATATACCTACTTTTACACAATGAAAACTTTTGATGTTCAACCACAACAGACCAATAAAAACTTTTGATCAAAAGTTATAGAATTCCCAACATTACATTTCTACAGAGCAAAATATTCAATAATCTTAGAATGTGTTTGAAAATGTTTATTAATAATCAAATTGTATTGATTATATTCCTCGGCATTATGTATTGAGGTAAAAATACAAAGCTTTGAGAATAACGCTACAATTAACGTGCTTGTGACCTAGTGGTTAAGATGCCCATCTATCAATCTAGTGGTCGAGGGTTCGAGCCTCATTCGAGGAGGTCAACAAGTTAGTTTCGTAGCACAAGCGTTTAGCTTAGTTTGAAAATAGTAATAATATTGATGTGACGCGTATCTCGTGAATAATTCTCTATTCTTAAAAAACCTCTATAATATGTTTTATGAGTTAAGCGTTATATTCCTAGAGAGAATGACTGACCATAAAATACCGAAATCACTACTGCATGAGCATCGGTTGACCTAATTTAAGATGTAACGATTATATCCTCATAAAATCTGCCTTAGAGAAGCTGTAGAGAAATGGCGCACATCAGATGTAAATGGAGAAAAACTCTTTAGAAGGTCAAGATCCACTAGGGGTTGTAGAACCAACAGTGATGATAATGATGATGTATGATGTCAGTTAAAGTAATTGGTAAATATATCAACGTGGGTAGCATTAACACACTTGTTTGAAACTTCGAAGATGTGATTAGATGCGTGTATTTAAATATCAATTCACTTTTTCAAACATTATATCTGTCATTACTGGCATGGCAGCCTTGGGTGAGCTTTTGTCTGGTCTAGTAGGGAGTTTCGTCGTAATGTATCACTGAAGATTTCCAATCCTGAATGTTTAAATAGCTGCGTTTTTGTTGAATTCATTACCGGACGATTCGTCTTGCTTTAATTCAACATAATGTGCTTAATTTTTCATTGTTTCACCTACCAAAATTAAAATAGACCAAAACCAATCGTAAAAATGCATGTGCAGTAGCATCAGTGCCATGCAGTGAGGGAGCGACACCGTAGATACTAGTAAAACTTGTCGATTTAGTTTTGAAATCTGTTTCGAAAGCTAAACGGATATCCGTTAACAATCTGGGAAAAATCTCTGAATCGATATCGCAATTTGAAAATATGTATATACGGTTCCATATTTAATCTTAATAAAGTTTAATGAAATTACATATCATCACGATTCCTCGTGATGATGTGAAGTTTTGATCGCACTTCCTGTGGAATGGATTATGAAAATTCCGGTTGTGCGTCGGAATAACGTAAGGTGGGGAAGGAAATCTGGAGATGGATATAGGAAAAGGTTGATGAGAGGAAAAAAAATTTATCAAAGGACCAGCGATCTCGGCGACCGGGATTTAAAAGGAATGCTCGCCTTACCTCAAGTGTGACGCCTCCGAGATCCCTCGTGACGCCGCCGAAATCACACATTATATGCACGAGGATAGTCGACGATCTCCGTTCTCGACTGAAGACGGTGATGTCACAGTTCACCTACAGCACACACAAAAAAAAAACAATATGATCACAACACAAGATCACATAAAACAGTGCTCCACTGCACTGGAGGTAATTGATGGAGAGCAAACAGTGGGATGGGTCAAGGGTAAAAATTTAGACGTGGACATGTGATAATAAAATTATTCGCAGCCGATATTAAAGACGTCAAAAGTGTATTTTTATAAATACGGAACACATATATTACTTAACCGATCTTCATACTTTACGTAATAAAATATGATTATATAGTAGAACTCCTTATTGGTTAAGCCACGAGTAGTGTAATTTAATTTCTAATTGGAATGGATGTACCGTATACCTACGTATGAGTGTTATAAAACGTATCCAGCGCTGAATATGGCTCGTAGAGTAACATCACTCACCGTTTCACTGCAATATTCCGGAATAACATGGAGCAGTTCGTTTATCTTCCTGGTTTAATTAACTAATCAATTGAACAGAAAGCATGGTTTGACGAACAAAATAATATATGACCGTGTAAAAGGATTATAAAATCCAGAATATTCTACACATTGCCGAAAATAAATATTTACTTCTATATTATCAATTTTGAGTTAATATCTCATAAATGAACTTCTTCTTCTTCTTTCAAACAGGCAATCCACCCTTCAAGAGTGATTTGTGCCATTAAATAAGTTTAAACATTATTTCATAGAAAGCAGTACAACAATATTATAGAATAGGGAATATTGCGTTACAAGTTAATACCATTAACATTCAAGAAATTTGCTATTATATAGCTTAAATGTGGCGAGTTAAGGGAAATAAGATGACACAAGTTAATGACAAGATTATTGTAAAAAAAACCTGTGATCCGCAATGGACAGGCAAAAAAGACATGGTCACTCCTCGGCACCACATTCACACATCGGGAAGTCTATTATGTTCATTCTGAACAAATGTGAGGCCACCTGGCAATGCCCAATTCTCATTCTAGAGATATTTGCTACTATTCTTTTAGAGACTTTCCTGTTGGAGAATCAAGGGGTGCGGGGAATAGATCTTTGGATTATTTTAAGACGAATAATAAATTAACAAACTTCTAATATTTTGTTTTATTTATATAAATACACATAATATTTTAAAGTAGTTCTAAAATTAGTCATCAGCAGGTTTCGTTCATATTTATAAATATAAATAACAGTGAGTATTATCATAAATTAGAAAGTAATTCCATTTTAATTACCTAATATTAATTATAATGTTTAATTATTTACTTCTATAATGTTGTTTAGGTTTTTTATTTCAGTGAGAAATGTATGTAAGGTTTTTGTAATAGCTATTTTTAGCTCTGTAGTAGTTGTACTATCGAGGAACTTGAATTAGCTCCCATACCTCTTTTTTATATTATACGTAATGAAAATATGTACATTATAAATGTCCTCGAAGTTATAATGTAATATAAATTTATACGTAAATTAGTTCTTAGCAAGAAATACACTTTTTAAATCTAATAAACTCTGGGGTTGTCTTTATCTGATAAAATTTTTAAAACTATTAATTTTAGAATTGTGCTAAGATTTGTATATTTATCTGTGTAAGTTTTAAAGTAATAATAATAATAATCATAATCATTCATGAAATATTTTTAAGAATAAATAAATTAAAATATTTGTAAGATTAAAAATAAATCTTGACGTTCATTAATATATTTTTGTGCTCCAAAAAAAGGTACATATTTTAAACACAATTTCCACGTTGAATAATTTATAATCTTCCGAAACAAAATTTTTAAACCAACGAAGTCCATTATTTATTTAGTTTTCCGATTGGTCACAATTTGGGATATTTTACCGGAGCAAAAAATTCGATGTATTATTAAATATGTTTGATTTTTCTCTCAACTCGTGCGGTTGGCATCATAATTATTATTAATGTTCGTTAATCCAATTTCTGTTTTTAATTTATTTGATTAAAAAAATATTCGTTTTTCATTTTACCTCAAAACCCCTCCCTTATCTCAACGTGATTATTGAACTTTCAGCGAAAAATGGTGTGTATGAAATTATCGACTTTGAATAAACTCTGACATCCAATTAACTTTACGTCTCAACACACAATAAAACTATTTTCCATACAATATTTGTTTTACAGCGTAGGGGTAGTACATGCCTTTAAAACGTCGGCACTTCAAAACCAGACCCGATATTTAATATAAATTTTTAATCAAGAAAACTGTTAGCAAAGGAATTGAAAGCTGTATAAATTAACTTCGATCTCTCGTCTATAAATGTAATTGACATTCCTTATTTTATAAATCAATATAATGTTTTTTATGCTACCACACAGTTGTTAAATCTTGAACGTTTTTAAATCTTTATCAATCAGTTGTTTTACGACCTAGACTAAAATATACGAGAACTGTCTCTAAATCGAATTTTCTAATAAAATTATTGAAACATAATTTTTCCGCATCTTTTGATCACTACATTTGCACAGGTTTTAATTATTTCTGCCCTTGAAAGCTAGCATGACTTTGTTTGTAAATATTACCTAAGTGACTTTTTGACGTGTCAAATAAATCACTGACTGAAATTAATTAATTAAATTAATTAAAATTTTATACCTTAGCTTTCTAATATTACCTAGTCAGTTATTTTTTTCTTTATATATGTATTTTATTACTATATAATATACTAGTACCTCAAAGGCGGAAATATGTACGTAAAATTATATTCGTAATTATTTATTTACGAATAATATTATTACATGTCTTGTTACATAGTCTCACCGCCAAAGTTCATCGGATCGTATAATTGATATTATGAAAATATATATAAAGCTGTTTATATATCTCCTAAGTATACCAATATTACTTGTAGCGTAATATAATTATTATGCAAATTCAATTTTTTTTAAATTTAACGAAAAAAGTTAATAATTTAAGATTTAAAAACACCAAATTTAATATTTAATACAATTTTATAAAAAATATTATTAAAAAACCAGCAGCCAATAAGATTAGAACCTCAGGTCCCAGAGAGAATCTGATTTCTAGTCAGACGCCTAACCGTTACGCTGCAGTTGATGGCGGGATCCGTATGGATATAACCGTATTTATTGGAAAGTATTATCGTAACACGTAGGTAGATAAATTTCAGAACTTTATAAAATAAATTGCGTATAATTTTATGAAATGATGAATGTTGATCAGATGCAGGAAATATTTAAGCCGTTCAGTCCCTGACTATTAAAATGTATGCCACATATTATATTAAAGACCAATTAAAAAAATTACATCTAGAAAGATCATTGAATGACAGAATACTTACAAATAAGGACATGTATAAAACAAATCTGATGAATTCATTAAAAATATCAAACAAAACGATGTCATACGTGATTTCACGTCGAATTTTTACATTATATATATTCCATTATTTCCAATTGAAAATAATAAAAAATTTGAGAAAAAACCTCAAAAACATTTGAGTAATATGTTGTTATGTATGCATCTCATGTGTGACGTTCACGTATTGCATTTATTATTTTCGGCGTGAAATTTAAAATACATATTTAAATATTCTTGAATCTTGGCGCGCCGGGCGATGTAAGCCCCTCCTCACCCCGCTCCTAACATGCATCCACAGCGGACGAAGGGTCGCTACCCCCTCCCCCGCGCATTGGCCGGGATAGGTTGCTGCCCAAGTCGGAGCTAGCTTCTCGCTCTACGCCTGTCCAACGCACCGGATCTGCTCCGGTGCGCCTCCAAGCAGCTCCATACCTACCGCCATTTTACCTCGAGACGAAGCCGCCAGGAAGCTGCGACGCGCCTCCTGGAATGCATCCGAGGACCCCGCCTTGGACATAAGGCAAGCGGCGGATATTTCCTCCGCTCACGCTAGAGGACCGGAAGCCGCCCATCACGAGATGATCGGACGCGACCACAGAGACCACATGACGAGCGAAGCTGCGGAGCCCACGTCCGTGAACTGAACCAGGGGTGGGCTCCAGACGCAGCTTGTTGCACGCACCCGCGGCAGGCCACACGTAGCCATGCAATTGGCCACAAATGTGAAGACAGACAAAAGTGAGTGTAAAAAACAATTAATTGAGGTTAGTTATAAGTGGCAATAAAAATTTTCCATATTTCTTTGTGTTGTAAATAAAGGTGTGAATTTGTATATAGAAAGACGTGTTAATTTAATTTACTCTCCCGCCATCTCCTCGTGACCACCAAAAATATTGATTGCGCAACGACCGGAGTGTCTGCATTTATATCAATGTTCTAGATGACGCTACAACGTCCAATACATAGTTATGATGTAAAATTACCAATATTTAATGTCCGTAATTCCATCGTTTTGCTTTCTCAAAATGGACATCAGTTCAAAGATTTGTTAACATTAACTCAAAAATTTTTTTAATTATACAAAAATACATTTATTGTTTACTATTAATTAAACATTGAATTTATAATCCCTCAAAGTGTGTGTACATTTTTTGGGAAAACCTGTATTGATGTCAAGAGATGGATCCTGAACAAATTGTGCCGAGTTGACAAATATGGCACTTACCCCCGGGATAAAATACATACTTAGATAAAATAAATACACACTTGCCCTCGTACATACACACACAAAAATCTGTTTTAAATTTAACTCAACTTTCTTCATGACACAAGCACACAAATCCCTTTTACATTCCAACCTCAGCAGACTAACATATCTCGCTTAATTATAATATTAGATTTAGATTAATGCTTTCTTTATAAAAATCGTACATAAATAAATAAAACTCACAATTAACTACCCTTACAATGTCAGTAACCTCCAAAGTTTCTTCTAACTTTCATGCAGTTGTCTTTTCATATAGTTTTTACACGTTGTGTTAATTTATGAACATTCAAACTTAGCTCTTTTAGATATAAATTAATCATTCAAAATTAGTGTTAGTTACAAAATCAGTTGCTTTTGCAGTTGCAGTCTTAGCTACTGTGAAATAAAATGGTCTCCAGAATTGAAATTAGCTTATATTTAGAAAGTGTTGTATTTATTTTTCATTTTAAACCAGATTATTATCATTCATAATAAATATATAAAAAATTCTTCAAGCTCCTATAACTTTTTCACGTTTTTCTCCAGAAAAACAAATATAAAGATTGCTGACAGATGACTTGCTAACAACCTGACAACCTCTATACTACTCAATTGACACAACTCAAACATTGAAAGATGTTTCCATCAAAAAATTCCTTTACAAAACGCGTTTGACCGATCAAGTGAATCATTCCGCATTTTAATAACATCAAAAAGGTTGTTCGAATACATTTAAAAAATTATATGCTATATATTTGAAAGTTAAAATGGTTTCGGATCAATTTATTCGCCTTGCAGACTGGGTAATTTTAATTAATAATTTGATTGCAAACATTTAAAATAGCGAGCTCCTGGGCAGCCCTCTAGCATGGTGGACGAAGGTAGCGACGACTCTGGCTCTGTAGAACACATTTTATTTTACAGTGAGTGAAGAAATCTATTTTGCCCTAAAATAGGATAATGCATTTTAAATTCTGTGTAAAATATATATAATAAACGGTTTTATTTTTTTTCAACTGTATAATACTTACAAATTATATGTGTCTCGATAAATAAAAAAATAAAAATACATTTAACAGTGACATTTTTCTCAGCAGAATAGAAAAGCGTGCTATTCTCGATTTTATTAATTAATTCATAAAACGAATATTACACCAATCGGGCCCCACAACTTTTAGGGCCGGCTCTGTTTCCTGAGATCCGAAAATTCGTGTTTGTGTAAAAAATTTCACAAATGATTATTTTCGACAATTATGGTTAACTGTAGATACAAGTAGATGAATATGTATTACACAAAAGTAGTCGTGTTAAAAATATTAACAAAATATTTTGACAAAGTTATTGTTATTCGTTAATTTCGTTGTTGACAAACGAACATTTTATTACGGTTGCTTTTCGAAGAAACTTTCTTAGCAGAATTCGCGTCGCGCATCGCGCAAATTGTTTAACTTTTAACGCTATTACTATCAGACATACCCTACCTAGATATTTTATATCTTTATATGCTTAAGTTGCGTGCTTAGAATTTATAAGAACAAGAGTAACTAACTAACGAGCATTACCACTGACATTCATTAATGTGAACAATGTTATATTAATTTTTCGTTATTCATCGAAATTATGTTTTACTGAGTTTTTTCATCGATATTTTAATTCAATCTGAATGATAACAAATTATTCATATATACAGGGTGTAACAGACCAAGTCCACAATATTTAATAAATTTTATACCGTTACGGAAAATATTATTTTTTTAAATTTTTACAAAATCACGTTAAACTTTAAGTCTACGTACTGCGAAACTTCCCCATTATTAATGTTTATCATTATTTCCGGCCCTAAATCAACTAACAAAAAATAGTCTGGCTGCTTGAAATTCGATGATCTTTAATTGTTTGTAATTAATATATAATTTAAAATCAATCATCAATTACGTTTTTTTTTAATTCTTATATCTCTGACATGGTTGATATTAAACACATTTCCCTTGAACATTTTCGACTCGCAATTTAGTCAAGTATCCAGCCACAAAATATCATGGACTTGGTCTGTTACACCCTGTATATAATTAAAATAATTTATAAATAGTGGAATAAAATCAGGAAAAGCTTGTTGCTTTACTCTACGAAATTGCTTCCCTCGTGGTTGTTCTCACTGTCACAGAATCCTGTTACAAGCGATCGTTTCTTTATATGGGTATAAAACTTGGTCTCCCACTTTAGCGCGAGAAAGCAAGCTTCAGGCAGATCTTCAAATATAAAGTTTTGCCCAAGATTTACGGTCCAATACGTGATAACCTAACAGAATGAAAGAGGTTAAAGAACTTCGAACTTCGAGAGCGGTATGACGCCCCAGATATCCTGAGGAAGGTGAAAGCGTGGACAGCAAAACTGCAATGGACAGGACATGTAGCAAAAGTAGCTGAGTCCCGTAACATATATAAAGTCCTCATAAACAAGCCAACCATAACGAAGGATGGAGCTGTGAAACTACCGCTAAAGATGAAGAAAAAGAGCTCACAATATAATAAGTAAACTAAGAAACACAATAACCATTTTTATAATAAATCGGTGTTTATTCCGAAAAAATCATATATTGTAAAAGAGCTTTCTATTCAAATTTAGGTCAATATTTTTTTGTGTAAATTTTTAATTTATAGTAATAATAATTTAATATTTGATCTATTGTTACCGGTACTTATAAAATAATATAGCTGACTTTATCAAGTTGATTTTAGATTTTAAAGTTAACTAAAGTTTCTGACAAATTTCTCGTGTCGGCAAATATAAGTATATCTAATTATTGAATGATATATTCAAAAAGTATTGTAGGGGTTGTGGTTGTATCAGAACGTTTTGTGGATGTGAGATTGAAGCCCCTAACCTATTCTAGTTTCACGTGTGTTAGTGCATGTCACAGTTTATATAGTGTGCGTGTGTGATTATTTATATTTTGTTTAGAGCAAGGCGTTAAAATTAAAGAGCACTTAGAAAAGGTTGGTGTTTATTGCTGGATGAATTATATAAATGCAGGTTCGACGAGTATAATGTTAAGAGCTAAATACGCGCATGAAGTTGACTACTGGAGTTGCTGGCTCGAAATTTTTATGAAAGGACAGTCTACGGAGAAGTGGTCGCAAGCTTCGTGGACTTAACCGTCATGATGTATTGCATCTGCTGATTGGTCAATTTGGTTCAGCCCTATATATATATATATATATTCTTTTTTGATAGCATAAATAGTACATATGAAAAAATAAAGGTAATTACTTTACTAGACGTGATCTGTTCTAAAGCAATTACCTGTACAGTTTTTAAAAGTTGTAATTGTTTAGAGGTAAGTTATATAATGTTATGTGAAAAAAGTACAATCTGAAGTTATAAAATATTATTGAAAAAAGTTATAAAAATATTATTGTCTGTAATATACAATAGTTGGAGACAAAAATGTGTAGGTAGTTAGGTTAGCACAAATGACAAATTAGATTCATTTTGCTTTCTACCCACATCAAACAACCACTTTGTTATTTTTGGTTTGAAGTCGTTAATCACTTTAGATCCTTTAAGGTATAGTGGCAATTTGTTCAATATTCGCGGAGCACAAAATAAGAAAGTTCGTTGAGCGATTAAATTTCGGCACTGAAAAGTATCCTAAGGCTTTGCTCCTAGTTTCCTTTGGATCGAATCGTGGAAGTAAAGCTAATTTTTTTTTTAAATAAATTAAGTTAAAAATAGTTTTAAGATTGCTCTGGTAAACAGTTTTCTTATATCCAAAATTTGAAGGATTTAAAGAGTTTTTTAAAGTTATGTCTAAATGGCCTCTTGTTTATTACTTTGATGACCCATTTCTGAGCCTTAATTAGAGAATCCACTGAAGTAAGAGCTGCACCGCCCGGGATAAATTATCTCATTCGATTTTTCAATTTATTTATTTATTTATTAGATGACATACATATTTTTGTTCCAACAGAGGTGAATGTATTATAACATAAGACATAATTAATACTCGTAGTTTATTGTGTGGGATGGAGTAGACTTCACTTCTGATATATACAGCGTTGTCCTGGCTACTTTACAGTTACATATTTGATTTGAATCTGAAATGCATGTATGTATTTGAAACGACACGGTTCTCTTGTTTTTTTTTAACTAAAAGGCAATAAAATATGTTTTTTTAAGTTAAGTGTTAGTAAGTGGTTGTCTAGAGTACTTTTGATTTTTGCAGAGGCTAATTCTGCCTTTTTAAATGTTTCATCCCACGTACCACTATTTATATTGATTACAGTATCATCAGTATAACTAATTTTAATTCCGTACTCCAAAGTTTTATTTAAAAATTCATTGACATATATTATAAAGAGTATCGGACCGAGTATGCTACCTTGAGGCACTCCATATTTAATGTACATTGGATCACTGCGGGTGCCATTAATTTCTACAGTTTGTTTCCTATTTTCAAAATAATTTTTGAACCAATTCAAGCAACTGCCTGTGATACCAATATTATTAAGCTTATTTAAAAACAAAGAGTGTGATATGGTATCAAAAGCCTTCGATAAGTCAAGAAAGGTGCCTAGTACTTTGCGTCCCTTATCCATGTTTGTGGTAGTGTGTTTAACTAGTTTTGCAATAGCATCTTCAGTTCTCATATTGGCTCTGAAACCGTATTGATTTTAAGGTAAAATTTTATTGGTCTCAAGATATTCCATTAGTCTCATTTTTACTGCTTTTTCCAGTAGTTTTCTAAAACAGCTAAACAGAGAAATCGGTCTGTAGTTAATTATTTTTGTTTTATCGCCACTCTTGTAAATAGGTTTGATAACTGCTTTTTTTAAATGTGATGGTACTATTCTTGTTTCTAGGCTAAGGTTAAATATATGTGACAGAGGTTTCAAGACAAAGTTTTTGATTTCTTTCACTGTGAAACTGGATAGCATATCGTATCCCACTGCAGTTTATACATAGAGATGAAATGAGAGTGGACAATTCATTTGAAGAAATTGGGTAAAACTTAAAAGTATGTGGTGTGTGTTGAAAAATTGTATTTCCAGTTAGGTGTGTTTTATCCTAGTTTTTGGATTTAAGAATGCTATCTGCCAATCTGGAACTTAAGTTGGTATAGTAATCAATAAATTTATCAGCAATGAGTTTAGGATTCTCTTTTACAGATAGCAAGTTGTACTGGACTTCAATATTGGCTATGGCCAAATAATAGTATTTATTTTTATACGTGGAGTCATTGATAATCTGCCTTCTTTTTTGGAATCCATTTTAACTTCTTTAATTTTTTTTTTCGTAATAAGCTTCTTGAATAAAAGTTTACAATTATTTCAAAACTTTTTGTGATTTTTTGCAGAAAATCATCCTCATATTTTGAGTCTCCAAGATTAGTTGTTTGAGTTTTATTATGTTGATTTAGTTGACATGTTATAAAAATGTTGGTAAATTTCAAAAACTTTAGTTTACTTTAGAACACACACTTCAGTCTTAAAGGGTTATTGAAAGCATAGAGTGACAAGTGTGCACACAACCGACTTTCATGCGCGCCCGCGATTGACTGTTAGATGTATCATGATATGACTGTTATGACTGATAAGACTGTTAGGTGAATCCCTACACGGCCATGTCTGCGGGGCGTGTGCAGGATCACCACAGTAAGAAATATAAGATTTTGTACTACGAACCTATTGATATTTACGTTCAAGTAAGTAACGTTGTAATAAAATGTGTCAGTCTCAGCGATGATATTTTTAATAGAGCATTTTTGCATCATGATTGCTTAATGTAGTACCTATCTTTGATTCATATTTTACGGAAGATTTAATTGCTTTCTATGATGCCAAATAATTAATTGAGGTAGGTACTTAAAAATTTACAATATTTTTATTTATTTTTTCAAATACAATACGGTGCGTCAAAAACAAGAAACCTGGGAGCAGAACGCAAAAAACTATTTAAAAAAATTTTACAAGTACTTTAAAAATTCGTAACATAGAGAACTTTAAGACTCAAACGAAATGAAAATGATGGATTTTAAATCTTATGGTATCTGTTCATGGATGAGACTTTAATCTTTCATCTCGGAGACTTATCATTAAATTTTGGTATGTACCTACTGGTTACGTCATTCTACATTTCGTTCAAAATATATGCGGCAATGAGTCATAGCTCACTTCTCACTCAACTATTTACAATCCGTTACGCTTATTTAAGAGGCATTTCCGAGAGAAATCTCATCCATGTATACGGACATAAGGGTAGGAGAAATATTTTTGTCCCGTGAAAAATGTTATATACATTATGTACGTTGGGAATTTTAATGGCATTAACCTATTATATATTGATTAATTAATAATATGAATGTTAAAGAAAATACCTTAAAGTTGTGATAGTTTCAAAGATTAATTGAATTACTATGAACATTTTGTTATTTATTAATATATTTTTACAGAATTTATTTTTTTGTTCAATTTTGATACTTTCATTTATGCATAGATTTTTTGGTGATTGGCTGGCTTTATAATTACTTTTATCGTACATCTTCGGAGAAAGTCATCAGAATGATGATAATTATGGTTAAATTGATTTATCAATATTTGAATAAGTCCAAGAACACACAATTACTAGATTTTTACCCACAAAGGATACTGTTATTAATCAAATATCAGATATCTCATAGAGACAAAGATATTGTTTTATTATATTCAATGGAAAATATATGGAAGTATAGGATAATTACAGGGCTTACGACCTGTCTTCAGCTTGCTTAAGTGATCACTTTATATATATAAAACGTTCACCAATTCTCACTCCTCAATCTCCACATTTATCGCATTTTTTAAAGTTGTATATATGTCAGTATGTGAACTCGTTTCTAGTACCACTACACCATCGCCATGTATGAATCAAATTTGATAATTCATTTTTCCCTTTTTTTAATAGCATATATGTTATCACTATGAGAATATGATTGTTTATGAAATTATTTTATTTTTTTCATTATGAGGATATTTGTTTAATTGAAATCCTGCAATGAATATCAAAAACAAGCTGGGCTATCTAAGTAGCCCTAAAGTGAGTTTAATTTTGATCAGTATATATTTTGTTCATATCTTTGATTTTGTGTAATAATAAATATGATAAAAATGGCTAGAAGCTGGTTTTTGTGAAATTATTTCATAATTTTGTAATTTGCAGATAAAGATATATTCAAAATCAATCATATGATCAAATAAGGTCGGTTAGATGATATAGCTTTTGTAAGATGAAATAAACATTTGGAGAAAAATATATCGCCCATGGCTGGAATGCATATACTCTATCCACTCACATTTATTTATATAAACACATTAAAACCAAAACAGTGTAAACAATCGTGTGATTATTGGTTCCAACTTAAAAATCATATTTAATTTCCCAATGTCCCTCTTTGTGTTACATGCAGGAAAATGTCAAAAACAACTGATATGGAATGAAGTGTCAATTTACATTCATCAATTAGAAAATCCATATCGATTGTCAGAAATTTTCAAATTTGAATATTGTACTGCTGTTAGACTATAAGCGAATATTTAAATTTTGTCATTTCATGACCTAAGAATAATAAGGTATCTTCTAAAATTTTGATCAATATTGTTATTTTTACCAAAATTCTTACGATAGTTTTTTCCTAAAGATAAATAAAATATATATATATATATTAGTACTGTGATTTTAGGCCATCTGTATATATTATATATTAAGTAAATATATGAACCTATATACAATCATCAAGAAAAAGCCTTTTAAAAGTATGTAAAAAAAATGATAGTTTATATATTTTTTTATATTTAAATTTCTCATCTGACCTAATAGTACATAAAAATTTTACGACAATATTTATGTACCTTTAATAAATGCGCTCACCTACAAAATCAATTTGGTGAACATCACCTGTTAACGTCTCATTGCACATTTGGTAAAAATTGAAACCAGTGAACTGTACCTACTTACCTACCTTCAGATAGACGCCCGACTCTGTATAGGGAAACTTTTAGCATGGAAATGTGGATCTTCCACTCTCACGTCAGATGCAGGAATCCTGGTAATAAAGGGTTGGAGCGTCTCTTCAAACGAACGAATAATACTTTAACTTCGCCGTTGCAAGGCTATTAAAGTATGCAGAACTTGAAGGAAAAACGTTTTCAAGTTTTGCAAACAAGCCTATATGTAAAATGTGAACCGATATACGGTATTTTATACACGTAATGTCGTAATATATCAGGTGTACAATAATATAACATTTATATTTCGGTATTTCTGAGTATATGTTTAACAATTTTATTATTATGTATTGATACGTTCTGCTCGGACTGACCGGCATCCTTTCCATGCCACGGATAAAACGCCAAGCCCCGAGCTTCACGCCACTGGCTAGCTAAAATCGGATCTTACAAATTACGGGTTCTTACCAGGTAAAGTCCATGGCCGTTTCGTGAGAGTTTATTTTGTCCGTAGGGCAGAGTGAATACACAATGAAAACTTTTTTTTTTCACAATTATAAACTATAATTTAACCATAACATATTTTACAACCACCCACGCTTCACTTGACATACATAATGTTTGTCCATGTTTCACTTCACTTTCTATTCTTCAAGCACCATTTCTTCTTTGATAAATCTTGCATACCAGAGACCCTGAAGATCCGAGCTGACGGTTGACAGCGCGGATCAGCTCCCCGAAAGTAGAATTTTTTGACAGCACAAAATAAACAGCAGAAACCTGCCGCCATCTCACCAAAAATATAGCCAACAATGCCGGGCTTACCCCTTACGAGCCTTGCTTTCCCATTTTTCGCCTTTTCTTTTTCATTTTGGCCAGCTCTCTTTTCAACCACACCAGTCTCAATCCGCTCGCCAGAAAAAGTAACAGTTCCCATTTTGCTTCGTACCATAGATCATTCGCCGAACAGCGGGACTATAGCCGGTCTCATACACAGTGCGACATTTTACATCGGATGTTTTTGGTGGGCACTCACACGTGGATGGATGCATGCATCATACCGTCACAACATATGTAAAGTTTATTCACTTTGGACAGTCTGATGACTGCACAGTTTGAAAAATATAACATCAGTTTAGACGTCATTAGATTTTTTCTTTAATTTTTTATCAAAGTAATTTGTCTCAACAATATTTTTCGAACTAAACTTAGTGCACGTATTCGAATTCATAAAAATGTGGTGAATTGTAATAAAATATTTTATAAAGGAACTTTTTTTTGTTTATATGAAACAAAAATTGCTTTTTTTTTAACATAATTCATTTGAATTAACACAGTTTTGGAAGTATCACTTCACTTAATTTCATTCAATAAGATTCTTAAATATAACATTTATTTCCCTAATGTGTGAATGTGGTACCGAGGAGGAAACCTTTGACCATGTCTTTTTTACCTGTCCATTGCGGATCACAAGTTTTTTTTACAAAAATCTTGTCAATGGTAATTTTCAACTCCCGGTTAACTTGTGTCATCTTCTTTCCGTTAACTGGCCACATTTAAGCTAAATAATAGCAAATTTCTTGAATGTCAATGGTATTAACTTGTAACGCAATATTCCCTATTCTATAATATTGTTGTACTGCTTTCTATGAAACAATGTTTAAACTTGTTTAATGTCACAAATCACTATTGAAGGGTGGATTGCCTGTTTGAAAGAAGAAGAACATTAATTTAAGAAATTTTTAAACACAAATGTATAATTGTAAGTAGGTACTTTACTTTAAATTAAAAATAATTTTTTTTTACTTCTCTAAAAATTATCTGTAAATTGTGGCCTTCATTTATATCAAAATCGTATTTCATTTACCTTTAGGTATTTTCCACTGACTTATGTATTGTTTTAGATGTATTTATGCAAATAAATTCATAAATAGTAGAGCTTGGCGGTTACCCCAGAGGTATAGCTGTGGACAAAGGAGTCTCGATAGTATGCTCTCTCATAGATAGTTATAATACATATTCACTCCAATAATACTCTTAGAATTGATCAGTAATCATAAAAACAATTGAAAGAAAAAATATGTAATGTAGAATTAATTTGGTTATCATTGTTATATTTTATTAAAGAGAACACACTCTTATTGTGAAGTTGTAATTATTCAGAACATAGGTCTGTGATGTTTTAAATACTAATTTAATGTATTAATTATAAATATATACATATAAAATCAATTTTGTCGAAAAATATTGTCTTTTCGCTACCGGGATTCGAACCTGGATCTCTATTTCCAATCCGGGGAAGTACACTACCAATTGTGTTTTAACGCCAGTATTTTTCATGACAAATTTTCTAACCTATATGTTACACTTTTTCAAATGAATACATCTGTTGTTCCATTATTTTTGAAAGCCATCTACATTATTTTTACGGAATCACAAATACCTTTGAGTAATCCGACAGCAGACGCCAGAATTATCAAATCATTTTTATTAAATTTTGGACACATAGATACAACTTACATCATTCTTATTGTGAAGTTGTAATTAGTTACACATTTTTGAACCCATATGTTACACTTTTTCAAATTAATACATCTGTCGTTCGTTTATTTTTCGACAAAATTGATTTTATATGTATATATTTATAATTAATACATTAAATTAGTATTGTTATATTTATTCATTTTAGTGACTGTTTTTTCATTTGGGTCAGTATTGAATTCTTGACCTTAAATCGTGAATATTTAGAGTAATAACTTCAACATTGTTATATTCTTTAATGAGCCATGACTATATGTTTCTTCATACTGGTTCACTTAACTTTTTCTTAAATATTCTGAAATTAAATTGAAATTAGGATTCCTTTGGTCAGTACAAATGTAGTCACGCGTATCGCAATTGTTGACGTCGTATTATGATTATATCAATTTGGAGATCTCTTATCTCGAGACATGGAGCCCCCAAATATACGTTGATACAGGTTCTTTCACTCATAAATCCACCTCATATCTCTCTTTTTCAGCATTATAATAAGTTTCAGGATCGCTTTATCAGCTGTAAAATAAGTATAGATACATCAGAAGATGTGTTTAATTGACCTTCAATGTACTATTTTAAACTAACAATAAAGACATTTAGTTAGTTTTATTTCATTTTTGATTCTCTAAACGGTCACTTTGCATATTATAAACAAAGTTTTTAATATATCCTGGCAAAATAGGCAAATCTAAAAAAAGCACGTAAAACAATTATGTAAAATATTTATTTTCAAAAGAAAAACAAAAATAAATTAATAATTGAATTAAAATTAGAAAAATAAAACTAAACATACATTATTTAAAAAAGTAAACACTTTCTAGGTAGATTATTTTATTATTTGGGCACAGTAATTTCAAGTTATGTTACTCAACAAAAATTAATTATTTTTAACGAAGCGTCAACAATTTTTTTTTCCATACTGGAGTAGTGAGTGAATAATGGCAATATATACCTTTTTAAAATTATTTATACTTAAAAGGTTTTTTAATCTTATGAATATATTATATAAATACATTTTCTTATTCTTTTCACTAATTCGTTAATATGACTGCAATTTTAAATGTTGATCAATAATTACACCGAGATATTTGATTTATTTTTTTAGGCTTAAGTTTGTACATGAATCGTCACAGGTAATTTTGTTACAGTTGTCGTTATGGATAATAGTTTTTATATGGGACAGTGTTTTAAGACTTTTGATAGAAAAGGAAATGTAATAGGTTTTTTCGGAGTTTAAAGAAAGTAAATTAACTTAATTATTAATACTTATTTATTAATTAAGTAAAAAAAACAGGATTTGAGTGTATTCATGAAGTCATTTGTGTGTTCCAGTCTTATCCGTCTACAATGATATAATTATTGTATTGTTTGATCTCTTAACCACACTTTTCTTTTCTTGTATATAATGCTGATTAAATTTAAAAATATTCATTCATTTATTATTATTATACACGCCCTACTCAGGCATTATAACATAATTTGTAAAATAATAGAAAATTTCATCAGAAGTGCAATACACAAAGAAAAAATATATATATCAGCATGGTTTTTCATAATCAAAATAAAAAATGTGATGCAATTTATCCGTCACCATTGAGTTGAGACAGAAAAATTGTAATAATGTAGTCCTATAAAGAGTTAAATTTACAGCAAAAATGTCAACTACCTCCGCATATTCATTCTCCATAGAATACAATCTGGGGACTGCGGAGTTAGCTAATGTATGTGTTCTGACATTACCCCTGTAATAGAACAATGAATTGTGTCTCAATGACCTCAATGATGCGTGAAAGTCAAGCAGATCAACAATCTGGGGGCAGTCTCTCATACCATCGATGAACCTATAAAAAAATATAAGGTCAGTCATCGTACGTCTCACTGATAACTTAACAATGTCAGACGGCTAAGGAGATAATCATTATCATATAATATAATTTGCAAAAAGGAATGAATTTAAATAATAATTCAAATTATTATTTTTTTAAATGCACAAGCAAAATCAAAATTAACATCTACGACTAAAAAAGAAAATAATACATAACCAATAGTGTTTACAACGCATGTAATGGGCGGCAGAAATAAATACACATTTCCTTCTCTACTTTAAAGACTTCCACCGAAGTCTATAAAATTGATTTCCTATCTAAACCAAAAACCACTTTGTTCACTTTTACAGCAAACTTTCGCTATTTTTGTATTCCAATAGTCATCTTTGGCGACGTGAGTGATCCCGTTCCTCGTCCCGGCAAAGGAAGGTAAAACAGGAATCTCCATATGTACTCCGGAATGTAAGTTCGGAAGCACTGGTGATAAAGAGAGGTCATAAAAAGGATTCCATCCGGAGTTAAGTGAAAAGGCAAACGTCTCAATCGATTATTTCACCATTTTTCTGTCCCGCTTCCACTCGAGGGAGAGCCGTAACGGAAATCCTACGGGGCCATTCCGTCTCATGTAAATCACCAGAACTCATTTTGATCGTATTGAAAAGTCTCGGGGAATAGTTTAAGGAAAACTTTTGAAATGAAAGCATTTTCTTTTTGTTAATATATTTACAATTCGTTGGAGGGCACCTCAGGATCGAACGCTTTTTTTACATCAATTATATACACACATTTAAATTAATATGGCTCAACTAAACATTTTAAAATATAAACATTTGATAGAAGAATCACCCTTAATACTGAGTGTAATCAGCATCTAAAAATTAAAAATTAAAAAAAGGCCAATTTTTTTTATTAAAAGCAAAAAAATATTTTCTAAAATGTCTGAATTAAAATAAATGTATCAAACCTGGTAATTAAAATTAAAATGGTAATTAACGGCATGGTAATTAAAAATCTAATAATCCACGCCCAAGATGAATTTTAAAAAAACTGACCGAATATTATTTTGTGCTTATTTACCTGTATTTGATACAAATTGAACTACCCTAAAAAGAGGAAAGCTACAGCAGCAGAATTTTCTTATTTGCATTCGTAACTCGGTCGATGGCAGTGAAAATACTGGAAATCCTAAATCCGCTCAATATAAACAAAGCTTTAAAAAACTTCCCAACCTCGGTACGGTTTATTTTATTTAAAAAATGTGTTATTTGTTATTTACCTTTCAAAAACCGTAGGAATTAAAATATCATAAACAAGTATTTTCAAAGTTATATCTACATTAAATGTGTAGATATTTAATATCTTATTAATTACTAAAAAATATTTGAGTGGGTGTTGTGTTCGACGTGTTTTAGATTATGTTACAAATTCCCGTCATCAATGATAAAATCATATTTTCAAAAACAATATTTATATACAATATTTTACCGCAGAATCTTTCATGTGTCAAATTAAATTATTAACGTATTTTATTCACGTAAGACAAGGCAAACTAAAAAACATCTAGTATTTAAAAATAGAACGTCCAGTGAAAAATAATTTTCAGTGCCTGATAAAGTGCCTATTATAGAATTATTATATTCGAAATATAATAATTAATTATCATTGTAAAATATTGTAATTATATGGAAATAAATATATTAAATATGTTAGGAGAACACATTCTTATTGTGAAGTTGTAATTATTCAGAACATATGTGATATTTTTAAATATGAATTAAATATATTCATATAATACTCAAAGGTATTTGAGATTCTCTAAAAATAAGGTAGATAGCTCTTTCAAATAATGGAACGATTAAATGTATTAATATTAAAAAGGTAACATATAGGTTCGAAAATTTGTCGCTGAAAATACTGTCGCTGTAGTATAGTTGGATAATGCACCTTCCCCGGTTAGGAAAGAGATCTAGGTACGAATCCCGGTGGCGCAACAACAATATTTGTCGATTAAATTGATTTTATATGTATATCTTTCTAATTAATATATTTAATTCATATTTAAAAATATTAAATGTGACCTACGCTGCAGGCCATTATTAAAACTGTAATGTATAATACAAATGGCGGGCATTATATTTACGTTACAAATAAAATAAATATGTTCGTATTACGATAACTACAAAATAATTACTGTGTGGCACAGATAAAACTATTCCTTTGATGAACTTTGTATTTATTTAAAAAAAATTATAAATGGCAAAATTTTACGGATTTATAACCGCACGCACACACGTTCAGGGGGTAGAATTATTAGCAAATCTCGTTCGTTTTTTGTTTTCGCGCGACTCAATATTTTTTTTATATTGATATGCGACATGGATGGATGAGCTGACAGACATGGGGAAATAATATTAGCGTGACTTAAAAAAACAGCCCACTACGTCACAGTTTCAACAAAATAAAATTGTCTAACCGCGGCATTTGGTTGATTTAATGAACACTAAAAAATTATATACGATTCATCAACATTCCACCGGATCCTGCTACAACTTTAAAATGATAAAAAACCAAAACCCTCTTCCGCTGTTGCTGTATGGTGATCTTGCACCAATCCGGACGACAAAGGTTTAGTCAATATGACTAAGTATTTCGTTTCAGGGAGATTGAAACCTTTCAATTATTTTTATTATAATATTATTTCGTTACTAGCCTGTTCTAAGACGTGATGATCAGATAACATCACACAAAAGAAACAGACGTTGTTGAAAATAGTTGGAAGCAAAGTTCTAGAAATAGTAAAGTAAAAATATGTATATATTCAACACTGACCATCAGAAGAAGAAGCTATAAAGAGAAAATTTATTTAAGAATGATTTTTATTTTTTATTATTATTCACAGTAACTTTCGTTCGTCTTTCGAATTTTTAAATGTACTTCAGAACGAAAAAGTTACATATTCATTTAATTCGTATTTCAAATGATATTAACACTTCCCTCCGATATGTATTTAATTGGGATGGGGCTTTTTATTTTAACTAATTACATGTGAAAACAATGCAATACAAAGATTAATCAACCAGTATTTTTTTAAAAACTTCGATGTTCTCAACGGATGAATTTTTCAAAAATTGTAATGTTTAAGTGTTAATCATAATTATCACAGTTATACCTTGCTGCAAATATATAATATATTTTTAAACTATTATATATCGCTAAGAAGCTATTTTAGCAAGATAGATCAGGAATATTACGATACCCAAACTGAACACTCATTTAATCCACCCCCATTTCACATGTTATGCCAGCAGTCCACTCTCACCGAGGCTCCTCGCAAGGCGTTTGCCGAGGTGCCGAGACCCGAGTGGTACAAAGTATAGTCTCGCCGAGGCTCCTCACCTCGCCTCGTCCACGCTCCTACCGGAATGAAGCGTGGACGAGGCGAGGCGTGCGAGCCGAAGTGAGAGATATCGAGGGGTGGCTGTACACTCGCGGCGAGAGCAAATGGCACGAGACAACCCGAGTCGATACGAGAATAAGCGATGCAATCCGAGAGCTGCAGTACATTCTCGCGGACTGCTGGTATCAAGGAAGTAATCTTGTAATGCATTTCCCCAAGCTTCAGATTGGAGGTAAAATAGATCATACAAATTTCAAATATTAATCTAATCGACGTGCTTGTGGTCTGATAGTTACGATACTCGCCTAGTGATCTAGTGGTCGGGGGTTCGAGCTTCGTTCCAGGAGGCCATCAAGTTAGTCCTATTTTCATAGCACGAGCATTTAGCTTAGTTTGAAAATGGTAAGAATATTGATCTAAAATGTATTCTGCGTACGCGTCTCTATTTTTTTTTCAGAAAAAAAGTGATTATTTTATTCAAGAAATCAACATCAATTAGATATTGAAATTATACATACACCTATATGACTAGCAAGTGTATCCAAGTATACATATTAAATCATTTATTTATTGTCACCGATTATCTTTTTTACACTATAATATTGTAATGACAATGTGGGAAATACGAGAAATAAAATATATATTAAAAACCGTATGCATATTAATTTGTCTGTCATTAATATAATTTGTTATACTTTAAAATGCAATATAGTATACAATTTACATTTTAAAAATCTTCTAAAAAAAGTTATTTATTAGCTTCCTTTCAAGTCCGTCTACAAACAGAAAGCATTAGACACAAAGCTGAATATATCAATTTTTTGAAAATATAATATTGATTGTGCTACCGTAGATACAACGACAAAGTATATAATCTTAATTCATTCTACGATGAATAAATGACTTCAATTACTTCACTGCATTTCTAACAGTGTCGTTCGTCAAAGCATTTTCTTGACAGTTCTTGATTCAATCATCTTTTCGCACCTATTAATGTATTTTCCCGCCGAAAAGATTGAAGGGCGGAATGTGCTTCCCGCCTAGGGACGGAGAGGACCAGGGAGGGGCGGGGGGGCGTGGCAGCCTACAGCCCGCCCACCGAGGCCGCCCACAAACCACTTTTGGCTGCCGAGCGGACGTGACACCTCCGGAACAAACGCATGAGAAAAATGCGGATTTGGGCAGTTCTTCGAATGATATCACGTCTGTATTGTCTATTGTGACGAACAACTCACGAAGGCTTTTATGATACGAGATTTTTCGGAGAAAAATCGTTAATCGAGAAACTGGGATACTTTTAGTGATGCAAAACATTTATTGTTTATGGTGCTCAATTGTCACCCTTTTATGATATGTTTTAGTACCAATTTGAATAGAAAATTAATATTACAATCTGATTTACATATAGAAATTGTTTGCATTAACATAAAATTGAAGTTATCGTTGTAGATACATTTCATCTTAGCATGGTCCAAATTATTCATGTACATAATTAGCAAATGCTTGTAAGTAATGTAATTATTTATTTCAATACATATTAGTTTAGTGAGACAGGCATTATACAATGCTAAATTTATAAATATTCTTGTAATAAATAAATAAATTGTGTTGAAATCAAATGCCGCATTGAGGAAGCTCGTGCAACCTTTTTCCGCATGAATAAATGTTCTGCAGTCATTATTTCAATATTAGATTACGAATTAGAATGATCAGATGCAATCTGTTCTCGATTTTATTTTATGAAAAGGAAAGCATATTCACTTACCGAAGAAATAATAAGGCGACTTGAAGCATTTCAGAGGTGTGAATCTACAGAAGAATTCTTAACATAAGCAGGATGAATAGAGTTATGAATGAAGACGTTATGGTTCAGATGAATAAAGAAGAAAAAGTATATAAAATAATAAAAATTCTAAAACTTCAATATTTCGAACGTATAATGAGATATCCGGAGACTCTTGCGCCTCATGATGCAGGAAAAGATTGCTGGAAGTTGGGGCCCTGGAAGAAGGAGAACATCAAGGCTTAATAACTTGAGGCAATACTTTGGCCAGTCTACTGCAGAGTTTTTCCGGGCCACAGTAAGCAAAGTGATGATAGCCAACGTCTTTTGAACGAATAATGCAGAAGAAGAAGAAGAAGAAATCATTGAGTGCCTTCATTCCACGAATTTTTCATCCATTCATTCATAATCATTACCGATGTGATCCAGGATACTGGGTACTCACCAGCGACGTGCAGTCAGTACTTTGTAATAAGTTGAACTAAACGTCTGCGAAATAAAATATGTATCTCATAATATTCGTGTCATAATCATTATCGTTTTATTCATCTTAACGTTCTGTCGAATAAATATTTAATTCTGCTCTATTTCTCAAAATACTGACTGCACGCGTCTAGTGTTCACCATCTGCCCATATACGTCTTGGTCTTCCCCACAGTTCTGACTGTGTTGACTTGTGGTGGACCTTATACATGTTACGAAATTCGTCTACTCTCGCTACGTGACCCGTCCACTGCAACCTCCTTACTTTCACCTACCCTAATATATCTTGAAGTTACGTGTTCTAAAACTTGTTCCTTCTTCGGTTGAGTTATCACATTATAGACCAAAAATCTTACACAAAACATTATTTTCCAAGACCTGCACTAAGGTGATATATCATGCCTCACATCCATATACAAAATTCAATCAGTTGTATCAGTGTTATACACTGTTTGATTTTTAGATTCTGTGACAACCTGAACGATAGCAATTTCCGTGGAGCAATGTGACAAGCGTTACCTAATTGTATCATGTTACTTGGATATCACTTTTCATTTTTACACCAGATAATTACATTGAAATTTCAGAGTGTATGTGAGTAGAATGTACGATGTATGCAAGGAAAGCGACCTTATTATGAATGTCAACAAATCGAAAGTGATGGTATTCGAGAAGGGGGAAAGCAAGACAACGTGCAAAATACTTGTAAGTAAGAATGTTTGGAACAAGTAAATGAGTTTGCGTATTTGGGAAGTATGTTCGATAGAAACGGAAAGACAGAGAAAGATATCGAAAGGAGGGTGACTTCAGGGATTAAAGTGAACGGCGCTTTGAATGGAATTATAGCTAATGGGAACTTGTCAATTGAAGCAAGACTAGCGGTTCACAATGGAGTCCTGGTACCGACACTAATGTATGGAACTGAGGCCTGGAGCTGGGAGAAAAGGAACGAAAGTAGACTGAATGCAGTGGAAATGAGATCGTTTAGGCGTATATGTGGCAGATCCATTTATGACAGAGTAAAGAATGAAGAAATAAGGAAATAATGTAAAGCTGATTTTAGTATAGTGAGTAAGATTAAGAAAATATCACTCAGCTGGTTTGGTCATATAAAACGGATGAATGAGAATAGAATGGTAAGAAAGATATATGACGCAAGTGTTGATGACATCAGAAGTAGAGGACTTAGCACGACCAGGTAAACCAGATATTGGAGGATCGTCCTGTTAGAAGCCCAATAATCGTCGAGCTTGTATGAGAAGATGAATGAATTTGAATAAGGCAAGAATTGTGTCAGGACAAAAGAGTGTGGCGTTCTATCCTCTCTGCCTACCCCCGCGGAGAAACGACGTGATGGTAGGTAAGTAAATAATTGCACTGCTAAATGGCAATAATTATGGTGACGTGTGTCTTCTGCTCATTCGGGAGTAATTCGTTTTAGTGGCGCTAATGTCTACTCTGCGTTATGTGGTACCGTGTGCATTTCGACAGTCAGCGGTTTATTACTAATGAAGGACATATCATATACATATGTCAATGAGACGCGCATACTATCCTTAGTCGCTGTTTGCAGTTTCCTCATCACGTATTCCGGAACTACATTATAGACCGGTGGTGATATTGAACCTCCCTACCTAAAACTATAACTAATTTTAAAGGATTTAGATTTAATGTGTCATTACAGTATTTTATGAAAGTTGCCAATTTTTTTGAAATGCCCAATAGAATCCAATTAGTGGTGACATCTTAATAGAGACATTCAAATATTTTTTCCTACACTATATCATGGTCATTAAATATACCTACTCAATCTTTATATTTTACAAATTGATGCACAATCTTGTAACGTGTAATAATAAAACATAATAATTATTCATTTTTATATATTTTGTTAAGAATTCTTTAATATTATTGGACATTTTCAGCTCTTCACATTTATGTATTAGTTTCAAAGTAAATAAAAAAGAAAGAATAATCATACAAGGTACCATAATTAGAAGTAGTAAAAATTATAACTGATAATTGTTTTCCTTCGTAATGTACCTTATATCTATCGGAATCTTTTAGAACCACTGATAGGAATTATATAAATAGATAAAAAAGTTATAAATGTTTAATTAATGAAAGTAAATGTTAATAAATTGGTTAAACCATTAATTAAGAGTCTTATTTCAATAAATCCCTTTTTACCAAATTCAATTACCAAAGGTCTCATATTTCTATCCTATCAAATTCAACAGACCAAACACACAAAAAATGACAGTATTCCTATCGATATTAAATCCGTGAACTTCACAAAAGCACAGCTTTTCTTAATACCCTTTGTTATCGCATTTTATTTCCCCGTATTACACCCCACCCCCACTGTGCCACCATCTCCCCACCCCGCCCCAGCCAATAGGGGTTGAAATCAATTTACTCACTTGTCGAACATCCTGAGATAACAACAATCAATGGCGCGAAGTACGGATTAGGGTTGCCCTCTCATTCCTTTTAAAAGCGTTGAAAAATAATCTAAGAATCTTTAACTTTGATTTAACGAGGATTTTAAGAATTGGATTTTAAATTTACATAACTGTATTTCTCAAGTTATATGTATTTACATTCACGTAATGAATAATTACTATTTTTACTTATTTACATCACAAATAAAAAATGTATATTAATCAGATACTTGATTCATTTGGTGTCTCTTAGGATGTTTCATCAATTGTAAGTATCCACGTCTGCCGTACTAGGAATACTAGTCTTGAGGCAAATGCATATTTTAAAGACTTAAATTATATTTTTACAAATATTCATGAAAATAATTTTTAATAACAGATTAAGACAAAGTTAAATCCTAAAACATAGTATCAAATCATTTTTAAAAAGTTTCCAAATTATTTTTATATTTTAGTGGATTTTTTCAACATAATACTCCTTTTAATTGGGCATGTCACATAAGTAACTAGTCTAACTATTTTAAAATATAATTGTATAAAATAAAAATATATAAAGTTATAACTATAAGAATTTGACCAACCCTGGAGGGCGAGAAATATTTTATAGGCAGTTTTTCAGACCATTTGCTGAAAGCCTCCAATCTGTTGGCCTGACCACGTGCCGAACTTCTTCCGTCCGTGAGTAACCAATTATTATTTCTTCATCGCCGTTTAACTTTTCCATCTCTTCATTATTGCTCATGGTTAGCTTACTTTAGAATCAATGGATTAATTTATAACTAAAAAAAATATTTTATTTATTTAAGCTCATACAGCCGCAGTAAAGTGGTTCTGAACAGCATATAAATAATATTATAATTTATTATAATTAATATATAATCTTACTATTTGGTAACACTGCTCAGAAAATCAAGGATGTGCAATGCTTACTAATTAAATCATTTTTATCAGAAATAACATTACGTGTATCAAATTGATTGTCAGAGATAAATAATTACTGAAACATTATATTAAACATCCATCTGTAATAATTCTTATAACAAAAATACAGTACAGAGACAAACATCTGTAAACTAACAAATATATTTAATATGGAACTAGTACGAGCACCAACTAATAATAAACATATTTAAAATGAATGTAGAGTATCTCCAGTAAGAATTATTAATATTTCCAATAATACACCACCTACATAATAGTATTAATACTTATACCAGTTGAAATACTATATTGTCAAAAAAAATATTTATCTGAACTCACTGGTCAGAGAGTAAACCTCTCTATTATACACGACCTTACGTAAAACTAAATTATAATAGTTTACCAGTGATGCTTGGGAAACTAACCAACAACTAAAATTAATATTGCACTGATTTGATTTTTTTGTTTCATTATAAAACAATCAAGAACCATTTTTATCTTAATTCTTGAACACACAACATAAAGTTATGGATTTGAAGTTGATTTTGCGTCTTCAAATAAATCTGTTACGATATTTAGTTTCTTTCCTGTGAAACATACTTGCAGTTGTTCCAAAGACAGGTTAAAATTCAAGTTATTAACTTAGATAGGTATATAAAAGAGATTTGATTTCAGGGATATTGCAGCTCGCGATTCGATAGAAAATATTTTGAAAATCTGGAAATTATTATAAAACAACAGTAGTTAATAATGCTGCTATATAGATGATTATTTAAGTTAGCAATATTTGAATATGTCCAAGAACACACAATTACTAGATTTTTACTCACAAATGCACTGTTATTAAATAAATATCATATATCTCATAGAAACGAATCTATTTTTATTATATTTAATAGAAAATATATTGAAATATCGGGTAATTACAGGGCTTACGACCTGTCTTCGGCTGGCTTAAGTGATCATTTTATATAAATATAACGTTCACCATTCTCACGTTATCAATCTCCACATATATCAAATTTTTGAATGTTGTATATATATTAATATGTGAATTCGCTTCGAATTCCACTACACCATCGCCATCTATGGACCAAATTTGATAATTCATTTTTCTCGAAACAACATGTATGTCAACTCAATGAGAATCTGATTTTTTGAAAATTATTTATCTGTAAAATGTTTTTAACGCAATATACTAGAAAACGCCTGAAAATCAATATTTATCGATTTTTATATATTTTTCTTATTTTGACAGATCGTAAGCCCTGTGATTACCCCATATTTCTTTATATTTTCCATTAAATATCATAAAAAGAGCTTCGTCTCTATGAGATATCAGGTATTTATTTGATTATATAAGTGATTATAACGATGGGTAATTTTAGATTGTCATAGGTTAGGAGAAATTGTAAAAGCTCGCGTTACTCGCCCACTCGTGACAAAACACTAGCGCCATTCCCTACTTGAAAGCCGCAGTGCTGTACTCATAATAAATAGCTTGAAAAATGTCAAGAATAAATAAATAAAACATGTGGATGTTAATACAACAATAATTCTTCGCGTTACAGCGTCACTGCAGAATTGCCAATTTATTGTTTCAACACTGCACGATAATATTGATTGTTCTCGCTACAGTGAACCTTGCCCTATATCTACACAGATCAAACGTATATGTACAATTTCATACATATGATGTCGACCCACATAAACTTATAAGATGAATTATATGAATGCGAGTAATCTGATGAAACTTTTGTGTCAGGCGCGGATCGAGCGGATCATTTCTTTTTTATTGTATTTTTTACGCAGAGCAGAATGACAAGCTGGTGCGTACTGATCTTTACAGCTAAATGTGAGACCCTAGAGCAAAGTTTCAGCTGTGTTCACGCGCCCTATCTACGACTATTTGTATTACACAAGTTAAACAACAATCTAATGGAATCTTTGGGAATACAAATTTATTTTGAAAGAAGTCAAAATTTCAGAAATCCTGTTATTTCTCTAAGAGTTTGCTCATTTTTCATAAAAAAATTAATTAATCATACTTGTCACACGTGGCTTTACGATATATATTGTAATTAATTAACAATCTTTTAAAGAGAACACTTTATTATTAGTGAAGTTGTAATTTTTATTCATAATCCAAAAATTTTATAAAATGAAATTGAAAAATTTCCTCGCAAATATTTCTCAAGAATATTTGCAATAAAAAGATGATAGCTTTTAAATAAATGGAAAGTAAGATGTATCAATGTGAAATAGGTGTAACATATAATTTCAAAAATTTGTCGACTATTTACCGAGGTTGACGTAGTGTAATTGGTTATCGCACTTCCCCGGATAGGAAGAGATCCTGATTCAAATTCCAGTGGCAGCTAAAAAATTTTTCGATAAATTGAGTTTATCTGTATGTATATCCTTCTAATTGATGCATTTAATTTATATTAATTAATAATCTGTTCTTCACCTCCGCAAGACAACGTCACGAATAATATTTATAACTTATCAAATATATTTTTCACATACATACACTATTTACAGTTATCCATGAATCACGAAATATTATGTGATACATCTTAGAGGTAAAACGTAGTTATTGAAATGGCCTCCTCGATCACCTGAATTGACGGCTCCAGACTATTTTCTGTGAGGATACTTGAAAGGAAAAGTATACGCCGATAAGACAACAACATTTCTGACGCTACCAGTTCATTCTAACAAGTCATCATCCTATATACATAGGTATAATATTAACGTATAAAATAATTAGACACCACAGTATATCAGAATAATAGCAAGATAGTAGAGCACTCGTTTCCAGAATAGATAGTTGATCAGATTGATGATAGTATTAGGTAACGTTTGTGTGCACGTGTCAAATCTTGAGATTGAACGTCGTGTAAATGGCACTGCGGTAAAATGTCAACTTTTAAATCTCTTAAACCAACAATTTAAATGCATTTTATTTTAAATGTCCGCTCGAAACTAAATTTCAATTACATTCGTAAATTTTAAATATTTTTAATGGCCACTAATAAAATTCCTCTGTCGAAAGTTTCTCTCTAATTTTTCAACAAAGCTACTGCTGACGGCAACACTCACACACTAACAAGCGCTAATATTGAGCCAACGAGGTGTGGAACTCGGAGCGACCCAGCGCCGAGAGCTGAAGTTCCCGGGGAAGTCCCACGCCAGCCGGCAGTAATCTCACGTCACACTATCATCCGCTTGCTCGCATCAAAACTACTTTTACACTACCGCATCAGAATACCTTTTAACTTAATGCAGCGTGACAAGCTGCATCAGCGTACGGCTCAGAGGGAAATATAAATAAGGGTAAATATTATTTATTTCTAAGCTTACACAATAATATGTGTTGGCTAGCTATGTGTTGTGATAAGAGGCCGGAAAGAAGAAACTCATCTCGAGGGAACAACAAACTAGTCAAATTTTCATAGTACAAAGGCTTAGGTATGAAAACACAAAAGTATGTACGTCTGCTAACCGAAACGTAATAGTAAAAATAAATCAATTTCACTAGATAGCTTTTAACACAAAATGCCGTGTATAAAAAAATATAAAATACTAATTAAATGTATTAATTAGAAAAATATACATATAAAATCAATTTTATCGAAAAATATTGTTGTTATCGAAAAATACTATTATGTATCGGGATTCGAACATGGATCTCTTTCCAAACCGGGGAAGGTGCATTATCCAACTATGCTACAGCGACATTATTTTTGACGACAAATTTTCGAACCTATATGTTACACTTTTTCCAATTAATACATCTGTCGATCCATTATTTAAAAGCCATCTATTTTGTTTTGACGGAATCTCAAATATCTATGTTCTGAATAATTACAACTTCACAATAAGAGTATATTTTAATAAAAAAATATATAGGTCAAAATTTAATGTTTAAAGGAGAAAGCAAATTTTTTAAAAGCTCTAAAATATACTGAACCTCTGATCTAATATTTTATTTAATACTAACAGATTTTTTCTTACTGAGAGAGAGAGCATCGGTGATATTTGTTTTCCGAAAAGTTAGGTGTTCACTTCATTCCTTATTGATTAATTCATTTTTATTTCATTAATCGTGAATTAAAAAAAAACAATTATATATTATGAAATTACTGCCTTGTTAAGTATGTATTAAAAGTAACTATTATTGTACCCTAAGGGTAGCACTGCTCGCCCTCTGTCATATGGGCGAAGTATTCAGGTAAACCAATTCGATGCGTTCCGATACAAGATGGAAAACACAAAATTCAAATTTTGACTAAAGATACAAAATACCGTTGACTTGATAAAGTACGTCGCTGCAGCCGTAATGAGACTGCTATTCTGGTGTATCCGGTCCGGAAGACAGCAGGTAGATGAATGTAGTCGCGTCGACCGCCGCGCTCCTGGTACGGCGCGGCGGACCCCTCACTCCTGGTGCGCATGTCATTCGTCTAATGCGCCCGCTGACGAGTAACCTCTATGGTGCTTGGTATTCCTCCGTTATATATTTATGAATTGGATGAAATAATTACAATACATAAGAATTTACCATACGCAAAAATAAAAAATGTTTTCTCGAAGAACTTGACGTGAATTTATACGAACGGAGAGCTGCCGAAGGCGCATTGCGCGGGGTGCGGTGCGCCGGATGCCGAACGTCACTCTAGTCGCAGAGCATGTACTGGCTGAGTTAGACGTGTCTTATGCGTCTTTATGCTGTCGTTCGTGATGATCAATGTTTTTTTCTTATCTTTAGCACTTTTACACAATAATTGTTATATATTCACTTATATTTTGTTTATTTTTAATTATATTATATTATGATATGATTAATATAAGTAATAAATGTACATTATTCATATTTACAGCACCGGAATGCGCGTTTTTATTTTAACTCCGTGAGGAAAAAATTAATAAGAACTATGTTAAATCTATTTAATTTTGATAAATTATAAACTTGTTATTTATTACTTAGCAGACATAATCGTTATCCCATTGTTTACCATCGAACCACCGATCCTCCGTAAGTTCCTTATCATATCGTAAAAATAAAATTATTATTTAATACCAAATTAACAACAAAACTCAGTTTAAACCGTTTCATATTATGTATTAAATGTACGAACGAATTTATGAAATTTGGATAACGAAAAATAGCTCAAGACGACCTTGGTTACATCCGTTACGAGAAACTGCAAAAAGAACGTTACAGGAGTGCTCCAGACTTTCCGATAAAAAAGAGAGAAGAATTTCTCCAATATTAGCGCGGTGTTGGCGGGACCAAAGCAAACACCATCTTTCGGTTATCCAGATGTCTTAAACCTATTCCTAATAAAGTAACACAATATAAAAAATAACTTTAATCAATTTATAAAGTAATAACTCACTTCGTAAATATGTTTTCCCAAGAACCTAAAACTTATGGGTACTGTTTTAGTTTTATTATATTTAATTTTATTATTATGACAGAATTGTTAAAAAATTTATTCCATATTAAAACTTACATATATGTATGTAGGGGTAATCAGTTCATGCCATTCAGTTTGCTATTTGCACGTCTAAATGTTATCAAATATAATATAAACCAGTGCAGTACGTTACTTTGGTTTCGTTGAAATTAAACAAAAAAAATACGGATTGTAGAAATTAGAAATTGCTGATCCGAATACATGCAAGTTGAATAGAGCATTTATTTTTTCGACATTTAATCTGTGTATATATTGATACTTATTCTCTTCTTCTATATGTTTATATACGGTGCCACATGAACGAAAATCATTTCGCCTTATTAGTATAATATTGTAACAACTCAAAATTTACGTTAAAATGTTATTCTATTGACATAGTATCCTAATTAAATAACATACGAAAATACTGACAATTAAAAAGTTGACAAAACTTAGACAGCGATTATCTCAAGAACCTCGATTTGAGTTGTTACCCTTTTGTACTAACAAGGCGATATATAATACAAGACAGTACCATTCTCTCAGAATTAAATAATAATATCCTTCACAAATAAATCAAATAATATTTTTCATCATTCAAATGATACGTGAATTAGTATTCTCAGGAAGTTAGTTAAAAGTAATGTGTTTTCTCTTCTTGCTTAACCCATATTAATACTCTCTCACATCCTTTATTATTCCTGCAAACTTTTTTATATAATCGATATTCTCAAGCTTAAAACATTACCAAGATATATATATTATTTTACCCTCAGTCGTAACAGGTGT
Source organism: Eubasilissa splendida (assembly GCA_031772225.1). Lineage (NCBI taxonomy): Eukaryota > Metazoa > Arthropoda > Insecta > Trichoptera > Phryganeidae > Eubasilissa > Eubasilissa splendida. The sequence continues at coordinate 19,333,305 of CM062848.1, read as the reverse complement.
GGAGTTTCCACTCATGACATTTGTATATTATTCTTACTCATTTCAAAACATTTCATATATTTTATTACAGTTGAAAAATAGATTGTTTTAGTAATATTCTGTTTCAGTAAGGTCCCATAAAAACACCATCCCTTAATCGTAACCACTGCTGGCGGGGGTGGGTGTCGAGCGGTCGGTATGAATCAGTGTGAACCAGATAACAGCTGTTCGTTGTTTTTTCCTTCCGGAGTTTTCTCGCGTTTTTCTAACGGGATAGGAGAGAAAATTGCCGCGAAGTGTTACAGGTTGATTTTTGAGACCGGCGTAATCTGGACCGGAGGGAGCTACCCGAGGCATTAAGAGCTACTTTTCTTTACTCTGCAACGATTCTTCGATATCTTTTAAAAAAACGAAACACTTACTGATTTTATGATTAAAGATTATTTACTTGTATCTAATGGAAGTAATTTTTGGTATTATAAATAATATTTAATTATTTTCTACAATGTATTATTTAATTTTTGAAAAAGCATACGGATGTTTTTCAATTTTATTTATAAATTTTATTTTGTTAAAAAAGTTACATGTTATATTTACATATTTATATATCGCTTATACATTGTAATGCTGTAGTTAAAAATAATGTACATAAAGTGAAATCAGACAAATAATAAAAATTAATCAATAATAGTTCTTCATTTATAAAAAAATTCTAGATAATTACAAATTAGTATGCGAAATACATGTCATAAATAATCATATTTATTTTAATACTATCTAAACTATATTTTATAGTTTAAAAAATACTAATACTCCCGCGACGAGAATCGAATGCTCAGTCTCTTTCGTTCAAACACGTAAATATTGCACTCATTTCAAATAAACTGATTGCACACATTGTTAAATTATTCATTTATATAATTTGTAAACATTAAATACCTTTTGTTATATTGATTTTTTTTATGTGTTGTCATGTCTCAAAAACATATTTAATATCACGAGTCCAATACATTTTCTTAATAAATGATTAGAACTGAAATGAAAATATACAATTAATAATACAGTGCTGTTTCAAACATATTGTAGTACGAAATATGAAAGAATTTATAATTCCTTCAAGGTTTTTTTTGTATAGTTTCGACATTACATTATTATTATCAGCATTTGTCCAGACACGGTAGCTTTCCCCGCCCCTCGGGATAGAGGGTTGGCAAGGTTTGCGGTGAGAGTTGGGGGTGATAAATGATCCGTTGTACCCCTTCAAGCAATACCGTGCCGGAGTCGTCTGAGGGGAATCTGGTTGCAACAGTTACCGGGGACAGATGCATCAGCTGTGAACGACTGGGAACACATTGTTTGATGTATTGGATGTTACAATTTGGCACGCATACATTCGTGGTGAAGACAGTAGGTACATATCAAGTACACATAAAATATTACTATTTTTATCCGGAGAAAAACACGCAACAAACGCCTTGAAATATATCATATCAAATCAAGAGCATGATAAATAGTTACCCAATAATCTCAGTATATACACACAGTTTTTTTATTAATGATTTATTTTAAATTTTCAAAAATAATAATTTGTTTACATTTCACATTTTTTAATTCAAGTAATTTTCTTAATTTTAATTAATGTGTATTTTTATCGTGTGAAAATTAATAAAAAATATTCCTGTTTTAATTTCCAAAGATATCATTATCTCATACTCACGTAATGTAGAAATTTTTACTTGTAATTGAGAATTGCAATTAAACTAAAATTAACACATTATAATATTTTCTCTTAAATTTTTTAAATTAAAAATTAACGATAAATTAACATTCATAAATTTACAATGTGTGCAAATATTTTTTCATTTTAAATATTGATGATATCTAAAAGTTAATACAATTATATATTATTTAAATTTAAAAAGAAATAAGTTTCAGTTTGAATATACTAGTACTATACAAATAAAAACAGTGGAGTTCGGATATAACGAGGATCAGGAGATGAACAAAATTTCCTTGATATAACGGTTACTCGTTATATCCGTGAATATAAAATGAAGAATGTAAAATGGTTGTACTAAAACAGATACCTTCGCGGGCGTGTGAACAGCAACTCACCATAGTTTCATGGCAATAAACTATATGAAATACACACATTTGTTGAAACGAGTTGCGCGCCACCTATTGTAAAATGGTTGTACTAATTCAGAAACCTATGCGGCCGTGTGCACAACAACTCGCCAAAGTTTTATCGCAATCGGATGAACGGTATAGGAACGCACACTGGACATACAAACAAACCGACATTAATTTTAATATATATAGATTTAAGTATGTTTAAAAAATGTCTTCATTATAACATAAATGCTATCATTTTAACCAGCGGACGGTAAATATAAAGACATTAACCTAACTTCCATGCGAAAGTCAAGAAAATACATAATACAATACCAAACAAATTTGTGAACTTTAGAAAACTAAAGGGTAACAAAAATATTTACAAATAAAGTTTGTTTGACTAACCGTATTAAAAGAAGCTGAGAAACTGTCAAAAAGAGGGGATAGACACGGGGAAGGAAGGCAACCGCGTTTAACGAGATATTCATGAGCTTTGGGACTCGGCCCTATTTTGAGAAAGGAAAAATACGGTTTGTATTTAATTTCAACTCCAAAGTTTCTCCGCTGTTCCTTAATAAATAGGTGTTCCTGAAATAGTTTAATATTTTTGAAAACAGGCTAAGCTTAAACCTTTTTTGTTGTTTAATATTTCATTTGAATTATTAACTACCAAACAATTTATTCCACGTGAAATTGGGTTTTCATTATTTAAGCGTTTACTCGATACTTTTCGTTTATCGAAAACACAAATATTTGCTAATTGATTTTAACCATGTTGATGAATAATTAAAATCATCGTGGTTAAAACAAAGTTAATAAATTTATTATTATCTAACCTTTAAATTTTCACTACCCTATGGGGGCTCTAAATAATCACTTTTATATGAACTTTAGATGCAGCTGCACTGAACAATGTCGATGAGTTGCAATGGACCAGTCAAGCAAATTCTTTTTCGTGCACCGTTGAAGCTTCCCTTGTAGTATAATTCGTATTACTTTATATATCTCGCCACTTGAGATCCACGTCCACGAAAAGAGACACGATGAGAGATTCTCAATACCATGTACACTTATTGAGATTTTAATCTAGAAAGAGACAAAAACTCAAACCAATGTACACAACGTGCGATTTGACAGCGATGGTTAATACGTGCACGTAAACATCTAAAACCACCATAGACCCGTATAAATCAAACACGTTTACATATTTTTACGGCGAACACATTATAGTTGTGAAGTTGCAGTTTTTCAGAACATAGTTATGTTAATTAAAATTAAAACTGGATAACGCGTTTTCCCGGACAGAAAAAGAACCAAGTTCGAATCCTTGTAGCAAATAAAATATTTCTTCTCTATATCTTGTAAATCATAAAACATTAACATCAAGGCTTTAAATTACAAACATTTATTCAGTTTTAGCAACTACTGGGGAGATTCAAAATTATCAATATTTGAATATATCCTAAAAACACACAATTACTGGATTTTCCCCTATAAGAATGGTGAACGTTCCATTGTGTAAAGTGATCACTTAAGCCAGCTGAAGACAGGAACTCGTAAGCCCTGTAATTACCCATACTTCCATATATTTCCATTAAATATTATAAAAAATAGGTTCGTCTCTATGAGATATCTATCATTTTTGTTAGATTCAAAATTACTCATCTGACCAATAACAAACATTTAACGTATGACATACGTGACGAGCGCGGCAAATTTCTGAAACACGCGAATCTCATGAGAGCAAAATTCGTATCTCAGAGATTGTCTCGAGTTGAAAATCTCTTAAAAATCTCATTCGTAGACACGGGCCATTACAATTTGCCCAAAGTACTTAGGATTTATTTTCTTAATCAGATTTTCACATGTTTCAAAACATCATTGTTTCCCACTATCTTCATCGAGAAGATTTTCAACATCCTCGTGTAGTACCTACTACATTTCAAAAACGTCCACCATTTTTGTGGTAGTTCGGGTGAGCTTAATTTTCTCGCTCCCGTAAACAAGTACTGAGAAGAGAAAACATAGATCTTACATTGTACGGAAATAAAACATATAATAATGAGATAATAGATTTCACCAAGGCTAATTTCACTCGTTCCATAGCAGATCTATTGAAATGAAATATTTTCCTTTCAATTATACGACCTGTCTTTGGCTGGCTTACGTGATCAAATTATACAAATATAATGTTCACCATTCTCACCCATTAACCAATCTCCATATCTATCAAATTTTTGAAGTTATATATATGCTACTATGTGGAAACTTCACCATTTCCATATATGGACTAAATTTGATATTCATTTCCCTTAAACAGCATAGATGTCAATGATGATAATGGTGAACGTTATATTTGTATAAAGTTATCACTTACGCTAGGCGAACACAGGTCTTGAGCTCTGTAATTACCCATACTTCCATATATTTCCATTAAATATAATACAAGTAGCTTCGTCTCTATGAGATATCTTTAATTTATTTAATAACTGTGCCTTTGTAGGTGAAAATCTAATAATTGTGTGTTCTTGGACATATTCAAATATTGCTGAAAATGATTTTATAAAAAATATTGTGTTTATTTTATGTAGACAACTGCGTGAGTCCTATTTTCATAGCACTAGTGCGTTGTTTAAAAATACGAGTAGCAAGAATATTAAAGTATTATATGAAAGTTCATATCTTTCATAAATATTTCCATACGTAAAAGATTTCAACATTTGCATTCCAAAATAATAAAAAATTAACTTTTCAAAAAAAAATAACCAAAAAATATACACTTATGAAAAACATTTAGTACAGTTGCTTTTGTTTCATTATTATAAATATAGTATTTTTTGTATACCTATCGCAAAAATAATATATTCAATATGCTAAAAGTAACTTTGTATGTAACCACATACGTTTACTGTTAAACTAACCGGTTTCTGAAAAAAACTCTTTCTTTCATCATGGTAATAAAAACAGTCTTAAGTTGGATAATTTAGAATCATTATAAATATGTAAAATAACCAAAATGTCGTAAATAATCAACATAATTTAACCATCAGTTCTATCCTGAACACGATTCTATCACTTCGATCACTTCTGGATCATTACCGTCATTTTTCCATATCTTTCGTCATATTTGTTTTATATTATTTACTATCATGTATTAGAACAAAAAATTAGAACGGCTTGGACGCGTCTTGCGAATGTCAGTGGAACGACTACCACGATGTATAGGTACTCTTGGCATCTCCGGAAAGGCGGCCGATCGGTCGCCCAAAACATAGCTGGAAGAAACAGCAAAAAAGATATTACGAAGACAGTTTGGGCCCAGTATTGAAACAGCACAATGCAGGGAAGATGGAAGTACCGTGACGAGTATTAGGACTCTCGACCCTCCTAGAATAAGGAGACGAAGATGATGATGATTTTTTAAAAATAAAATATAATAATTTATACAAATTAAATAGATCAACTAGAAAGATATAGATACAGAAAAAATATGTAGTTGCTAACGGGATACGAACCTAATTTCAATTAATTTAATTTGTATTAAAATACTACAGAACTACGTTCTGAAAATGCGTTATACAACAAAAAATGTGTTCTCTTTACAAAAAAAAACGATTAGATGTTTAAGTTTAGATTTTATAATCCTGATAAAAGAAAATGATCTGAAGGTTTAATATTAAATTCATCTGTGATACTTATAAATTACTTATATTAAAATGTCTAAAACCATATTGTTGTTGTATTAAATATTTAATCTTAATATTGTCAAAAAATATCCATCGTTTGTTATATTTGTGTATAGGTGGGTACATTACGCATACTCTTATATTTCATTTTCAACATGATTCAAATGATTCTCACATATTGTTCCCATTGAAGTCTAATAAAGTCAGTCGCGTATATTTAAATCGATAAAACGATACATTTTCTTTGAGACTTTCAATTAATTAAAAATGTCTTTCAATGTGTATATTCGAAGGCTACAAATAAAATTGTCGCTTTATTTGTTCTAGCGTTCCAATGAAAGAACGCGGACCGTATTAGAACAATGGCGTTGTTCCTCTGCGAGCGGGCCACTTCCCTATATCCATCCTCTCCAGTGCTTTGTGGCGACCACTGCACTGCGAAAACAATAAAACTATCGACCAGAACTGACCAGATCGGATGAATAGCTTGTTAGTACCTATTGACTAAGAATTCAACTGAATAGAAGGATTTTTTCCTTGGTTTATTTGAAATTATATCTGATTGTATTTTATAAATGCTTTAATACTCGTATATATATATAAGTCATCTATTGTAATTTACTTAAATTAAATTACAATAGTTGACTTTCACTCGTCGCTCTCTCGGTGACAAAAATAATACAAATTTTCTTTATTTATAAATGCAGAAATATGTTTTTGTGATTCGAAAAAATATTCGTAATTTCAGTTAAATAGATATAATTAAAATACTTGTAAAGCAAAGTTCAGTATAGAATTCAGCGCGAAGCTTCATTTGAATCATCATTGCATGTGTTTCGCTCTCAGATTAGAATAACGCATACAATAAATACGTACCTTTACAGACTCATTGAAAGATCACTGTGAATACGAGCCATAAATTTGAATAATACTATAATACTAATTTACTCACTTGACAATTTTTAAGACAATTTGAAACATTTATTCGGTCACAAGAAATAGAAATTATAGAATAGAATAAACATTTCTATGACAGTACCAATATTTGAATTTAAACTGATCATTCTTAGAAATGAGAACCCGATCTCCTAAAGAAAATTATTTAGTACAACAGATTTATCTATTAACAAATATTAAACATTTAATTATTAGGAGAACACATTCTTATTGTGAAGTTGTAATTATTCATAGCATAGATCTATGATATTTTTAATACAATTAAATGTATTAATTAGAAAGATATAATACATAAGTTGTATCAATGTGTCCAAAAATTTAATAAAAATGAATTGTTAATTCTGGCATCTGCATTCAAAGGTATTTGAGATTCCGTAAAAACAAAGTAGATGACTTTCAAATTATGGAACGATAGATGTATTAATTTGAAAAAGTATAGGTTCGAAAATTTGTTGTCAAAAATAATGTCGCTGTAGCATAGTTGGATAATGCACCTTCTCCGGCTTGGGAAAAGATCCAGGTTCGAATTCCGATGGTGTAACAACAATATTTTTCGATAAAATTGATTTTTTGTGCATATCTTTCTAATTAATACATTTAATTAGTACTTTTGAAATTAGCATAATTAACTTTGTGGTTAAAATTCATTAATTTTATTTGTTAACTCTGTTTCATTAACCACTTATTGAGTTTAAATACATCTACCGGTTTCGAAAAATACAATTTTCTTCTTCAGGATGTCAATACTAATCAATATATGTTGTTTCTTAACCAGAATCTATTTTTATAAAACAATAATTATTTAAAAAATATATTTAGTACCTAACTCAAATTGTTATTTAATACTCGAATAATTTTTAGGAAAAAATTTTAGAATTATTATTATTGTTTTTTAAAAATATATTCTGGTAAAGAAACAACATATTTTGATTAGTATTGACATCCTGAAGAAGAAAATTGTATTTTTCGAAACCGGTAGATGTATTTAACCCTTCCCAAACCATGCAGTAACATACGAAATATTAAATCTTTAATATTTCGTTAAATATACGCAACATTTACATAATTTTTTAGTTAATTTGAAGTAAAATATTTACGCTTAGAAATGATTAGTAAAAAATTGACTATGTAAGGCGAATCCTACGAAAATAATTATTTTTAATTTATTCCGTTGTAAAATTAATACGTTGATAAAAATACCATTTGTGGGAAGGTAGAAAGAAATCACACATTCATTTCACAGTGAAAACAATAACAATCATACAAATATAATAGTTTCTTTCTCACTAATTAAATGAAGATTGATAAAAAGGATTGAATGCTCCGATTTATAATATTACATATTTCTTTTATATTTAATGCTCAATACTTAAAAGTAAATTTATGGCATTAACCTTTTTTTCATATTTTAAAGGCTAATAGAACTCTTATTTCTTACGGTAACATGAATTGACAGCATGGCTGCGTAAGTGTATTATATATCACGGTATGGTAAAGGTTAAACTCAATGCCACTCAAACCACTGTTAATGAAACAAAGTTAACAAATAAAAATAACATTTAATTAATGTTAAACATTTCATTTAAAAAGTATTACAATCAGTTTAGTAAATTATGTATTCACCATTATTAAATTCTACTTATTACCGTTTAGATAGAAATTTATTAATTGCTTTCTACAAGAAGTTGTGTACATCTGTGTCATTTCGAAAAATGTTCCTATTCAATGCATTTTGTAGTGACCTAAACTAATAGAAATCTTTTGGGGCAATATATGGAGAGTTAGGAGGCTGTAGTTAAACCAACCACGAAAGTCTTATCATTTATTCATGGGCTAAGAAGCAGTTACTTTCTTCATTCGTTTTCGATACAATTTTATTGTATCAATTACAAATATATACAGATAAAATCAATGTAATATTAGTTTTACCTGTATTTCTTTGTAATTGATATATTAAATATCACAGACCTATGTTTAAATTGTAACTTCACAATAAGAATGTGTTCTCCTTAAAAACATTCGTTTTCGAATTTGAATTTAATACATTTATTACGATGTTTACAAAATAAGTGCTGTTTCGTATCTGAAGGCATTTAGATTAAATACGTTACATAAATACATAATTTGAAGTTAATTGAGTTAAAAGTTATACTCCCTGCATTTTTTTTAAATATGAACAGACTCGCGTCTGTTCATATTTAAAACACACACAACTTTCATCCACATACTTTATTACTATTATTACTTATTCTATGACAGAGTGAGGAAATAGAAGGTATTATGAAAGAATGTCGTATGACACCTTCATCACAATAAATACCCATCTATCTGCTGTAGCTAAAGTAAATAAATTCCATATACAGAACCGTATTTTTTCAGAAAAATTAATAAACTAATTCAGAAATAAACGTTTTATGTATAAAGGTACTTATTTATGATTCAACCTAATAAATTGATTATTGCGGCGATGTTTTTCTAAAGAGTTAGTGAAATTTTTTAAACGAATTTAACAAATATTCGTTTCACTTGTATAACTATTTAAAAACTTGTTTGTTGGGATTGCTTTAATATGACAATACCTGTAATAATCTTACAGAAGTAACAAATTCATTTTCTTCCTATGACACTTAAGTCTATTAAAGTATTAAGCTGTAGTTATTGACGGTTTGAATTGCCCGTGTTATGCTTACTAGCACACTGAATTTTTCTCATAATATAAGCAGAACGTGTTACAACCTAAAAAATTATAGGTGACTCCGTTTCTCATGGTAAATTGATGTGTAATATCTTGCTGGGGGATATGCGGAGTAGATTGCACATACGACCATGACGTCTATGAATACAAAATAGAGAAAAGGAGAGCTGACAGTGAACTCGGTGTTGTCGAGGTTTATGTCGTTTGAAAGTCTGTGCATTAACTGAGAAATTAAGACGGCATCCTTTTCGTTTCAATAAAGATTCGAACACAGAATACTAATCACATAAACGTTTTTAATATTGTTAAACTAAGCTAAGCGCTTGTGCTATAAAAATAGGACTAATTTGCTGATCTCCTGGAATGAGGCTTGAACCCCAGACCACTGGATCACGAGGCGATCGTCTTAACCGCAAAACCAACAACACGTTGAATATTAGACTCGTTGGCGACGATAAAAAAAGAAATAAAGAAAGTAGTGCAAGTTTTATGAAATTGTATTAATTCTGAATGATTTTATTTTGGTTTTTGAAGTAAAAAGTATTTCGTAAATTTAGTTAAACGAGTTAAATGCTATTTATTTTATCCACATTGAACCATGAACAGAAAGTTATAGACGAAACATTTTGCCGATATATTTGTAGTCATTCCGTCGGACAAACGTGCGACCGGCGCGAACGATATATATGTAGTGTCATGTAGTGATGGTTAAGTTAAATCGATATTTAAACCGTTATTGTGACTGTGATTGTGTTCGATTATAACGATGATTAGTAGATGATTATTCGTAACTCTGTTACACCAGAAAGATAACCTCCAACAGTTAAATCGTAGTTACCAATCGACGTAAAATCTCAGTTATTAATCACAGTCACATAACGGTTTACCATCACTATTGATATCGTGTTATCGTAGATGCACTATGTAGCGCGATTGGTGAGAGATAATAGATGAGACTTTCTATAAAAAATACGTTTTATTTGTCGGTGTTCTATGATTAATTCTATCCGGTGCGCTCTAGAATATTACACGTCAAAAAACTCACTGCTTAAAAATGTATTTATATTGTAAAACAACGTGACTGAACTCGTTGTCTGATATTGAAATGTGGCGCTTTCTGCCGGCACGAGGGCCGCATATAAGAAATATAAATTTAAATAGATTGTTGTGCCGCTGCAGTGCTCCCGAGAGATGTAAACTCTGATGCCTGCGCGCGATGGTCCGGAAGGGGATGGAATATGCATTTATTTATTCAGCGATTATTTTATAACTTCTGACCACAACCTTCCTTGCTTCCAGACTACATTCCCGTAAGGCTATCGGGAACATAGTATTAAGCTCGTCGATTTTGAAATTTCCTTAAAATATTTGCATTCGACATGTTCCCAAGAGGATTCCAAATACGTAATTTTAAATAATTTAAGATGCTTTTGATTTTTGTTAGAAATCGACAAAAATATTTTTTACCGAATTTTTTGTTATTCTCGATGTGTTGTTAAATCAAAACAAAATATTATATATGTCAAACGAAATTGTTAATATTATATAGAGCAGAAGTATAAAAATAATATATTTTAAAAACAAATTAGGAAAAATCTATACATCGAAAAAAAATATATAGTTGAGACACCGAGACTTAAACCCAAAACTTTATCATGCCGGGAGAATGAGATACCAATTACACTATATTGACCACTTAATTTCTACTTTATGTGTTTCTTAAAGATATAATTCAGAATTCAATCCCGGTGGCAACTATACTCGAGTTATAATGTTATCTTTTCATTTTAAATTATATATGATAGGTATAGTTTTTCCAATAGCACAATTTTCGTAAATGAATTGTAAATATATTAATGTAATTGCTTCGTGTATCACTCCCAGTAACTACCAACCAACTCATTCAAAAATTGGAAAAATATTTACGTATCTTCTCAAATGGGCGCAGTTTTATTCAATCTGACTTGGCAACACGACCAGGATACGCGCGGCGCGCAGCGGAAGGGTTCCTCCCGGGCAGCAGGCCGCCGCTCCGTGCCCGAGCGGTGCACACGGCTTCGTGGAATAGTCAGACTGCTTCTCTCGGCCCGCGGAGTACTTGGCCATCTCACACGCTGAAACAGTGGGGGAGGTAGAAACTTTTACTTGGGGAAGTTTGTGACTGACACCGGCGTAAAGGAAATAACGCTGATGGTAAATTCACAAGACGGAAGGTCAGATATTTGCATTTGTAATATTTATTTCGTATTGCAAAGCATTATTTTTCTTACTCTCGAACATTATTAATAGAGAAAAATTTTCTTCATTTCAAATATTGATCGGTTAATATTTATATTATATGTTGTTAGCGCCGTTTGACGTACTCACTTACATGCACACTCACAAGTATATATTCTATATTCGCGATTATTAAAATTGAACATGCATATGTCCTTCCTTTTCTTTCCCTAACCTGTCCCTAGGCACGAGGAAGAAAAGAAGAGTTCAACACTCCCGCACGAGCCCAGTGTGCATTTAGAACTGTGAACATTTGGAACCTTGCGGATTACACCACCGTCGCATAATACTTAACCGCTAACACTTAAATTCTATATCTATTTAATTCCGCTAATATATACAAACAATCCTTTACGTTAACCGTGTTTACGCATTCTGCGTCGCTTGTCTTGTGGTTGGAAAGAAGAGAAACCATTGAATCAGCATCCAGCATCAGGCAGACCGAAAAAGTAGGTGCCTTCTATCTTACATTATTTCCACCATACCTACATATTTAATTAAATTATATATATCACATTTAAATCCAATTTAGACCCTGCAGATTTACTTTTAAATTACTCATAATAATAAAAAGTCATACTACCGTATTTCCTCGATTATAAGACATACTTTTATTCTTATATACCAATAATAAAAAATAAAAACATTACGTAAACTTTATTATAACAGATTAAGTCATACAATCACAAAAAAAGATTTAAAAATAGGCATATTACTTACCTACTATCACCATCAGCGTCTGAAATTTCTTCTGATTCAGTGATAGATTTTCTGAATCATTTTTCTTTTCAATGCAGCGCCATAATATTATCTTCTTGCCGACATTTTAAAGGGTAATTATTACCTGTTACGTCACGACTGCAGAATTTTACAGCGATTGTAAGACGCCATCGATTATAAGACGCCTCCCGAATTCAAAACACCAAAATAAGAAAAAATATGCGTCTTTTAATCGATGAAATATAGTATTTCAAATCGTAAAATTATATATTTTAATACCATTATAACGATTATAATATAGCTATATTAGGCGCTAAATAAAAAAAATTTGGCCGCCTTCTATCGCCTCCACTTTTGTCAGCCATGCACAGAGGAACGAAGCTGAACGCAGCTGTCAAGACGATACCTTATTACCAGGTATTACCAGCCACAGAGACTCAAGGTATGACAGGCGGACCAAGCTACTGACTTCACTTCACGTACTGACGTCTTCCGCAACAGCAGCTCTCGAATCGCCTCCGATTCTAGATACATAGTTCGCGCACTTAAATTTAAAACTCGACCTTTGTAATAAGTTTGCTTCAATAAATTTAGTGCCAATGATAAGAGGTTTCAATCCATAATACCTAACCGCCGGTTACGTATACACATTTTTTATTGATTTGTTGATCTACGGGGCAACAGTACCCTCACACCTTATACCTTCTGAGCGCTCCATCAGAGCCTAACATTCAACATACAATTATCCAAATATCCTACATATATAATTTCTTTATGTCGGTCCGGCCATGTTGCATAGCAAAAAGTAAACAAGATGTGCCGTCAATTATTAATATATATTATAATATATAACTCGAGTGTGCGGTTATCGCATCGAACAAATTAAATACGATAGAAAATAAATCTATATTCAGTTTAGTTACAAACTTAAAACATACGAAAGCGCTGAAATGCTTGCTAAGTATTTCCATAAAACATAGTACAACGTAACTTGTAGCTGATGAAAAAACTGTAGAAATTTTATACGAGATGCAGAGCTGACAAGAATAAGTCTTGCAAAATAATGTGATAAATAAAAATATGAAAAACCTGCAGAATGTCGTAAAAGTGTCATCGAGTCAAACAAAGTTAATTATTTTTTTCTTCAATATTACTCTGTGGCAATATATTATATAAATACACTAACACACATAAGAAATTAAAGAATTATAAAATTAAGTAAGAAGGATATGGATAATATTTTTTTTAAATCACGCGTCTTCAAATTAATTTGCAATAATTGTAATTTGTATTGTAAATATACATAGGTAAAACTTGCAGAAATTTTGATATTAGAATTAAGAAGCACTTGAGATGTCTAAATAGCTACAAACATTCTGAATTTGTCAATCAATTTTTGGAAATAAACCATTATTTTGACATTAATAAGAGTTTAGAAATTTTATATACAAATACTAGGGGTTTATAGTTTAATAAATTTGAAATTTTAGAAATAAGAAAAAGTGTTAGTAGCAAATTGGATATATAAATAACCAAATCTTTTTTAAAAAGTCACCTTTTAAATTTGTTTTCACAGTAGTTCCTACTTACCCACCACTTATATTTTTATAGTTTTTTTTATATTTATGTTTGCGCTTTTAATTTTAGTATACATTGTTTCCTGAAGAAGATACCATAGGTATAGAAACATGTTGATTTAATAATAAATTGTGGTTTAAACAGTGTTTTTCATTATTATATAGTTTTTTTTTCGTTGTATTTTTAAATAAATTAAGGTTATTAAATATACTGATTTTCTTATGATATTTATTCTGTTCTCATAGAAGATACTCAGCTTTACATTTGATTATATACAGTCGTCTGTACTAATATAGCCTTTTTTAAAGTTCTGTTTTTCAAGGATTTCATTTCTAAATAAATAAATTACAAAACATATAAAATATACATAAAATATAATACATTTGTTATGACTTCAATTTTTATCTTCCCAAATACGAGTTTGATAATAAAAAAGTGATAAAAAATAATTTTAAAAAAAGAAAAAACAAAAAGTTATTTTAATATTAAAAAGTTTAGTGACTGTCCATCCTGTTCTATAAAAACTAGAAAATTTAAAATATGTAAGGATATAATTTACAATCATTTTCAAATATGATTTCGATTTTCATATTTCTTACGAAATTTTAATTTTTTAATTTTTATCACCAAAACACGCCGATAATTATAATTACCATAACGAGACCTAATTGCTGTAGCAAAACACTAAATCTTGTGAAAATCGCATAGATGTATTGTGACGTCACCAGAAATGTCATATGTTCGGCGTGAAAAACCAGCGCCGTCCCCACTGGACTACGAGCGTCGCTAACATTTAATTAAACATATCTATTATTTTTAATCTACGAATGAAAGTAAACGTTTCCCTGTATTGTAAAAATACACCACTGCAATTCGTAATCTCAAGAGCTTTAGACGTAATTAATAAAATCATAAAGTTGCTTAATATCCACGTTTAAGCAATTGAACGGCGAATGGTGCATTCCGCCGGAGAAACCTAATTAAAATGCTGCTGCATTATGTAAAGGCTTCTACTTTCAGACCCGCTGAAAGAACTGATTTAAAGCTCAGCTATGTGCTGACGCGCGCACAGCCGAGCAACTTAATGGCACCTAATAAGTATGCGCGAAATGTGTTGACGATTGAAATATCTGATAAAACTTCGGAATTTAAAAGCTTTCTTGCAAAACTGCTTCTTGCAGAACGTGGAGCTCGAATTTGCTTTCTTTTAATTACACGAGTTTGTTCTCAGCACCCTGGCTTTATTTTTTCGCCTGATTTATCTGTAATGCAGCGATCGTGTGCTTGTGTCATCGACGATACATCATTTAAAAAATACATCATTTCTTTTTTCAAGTTATTAAAAATATGTTATATTATAAATCGACAGTGTTTTTTCAAATTTAATCTGATTTAGATCAAACTTTAAACCACAAGAGCATAATTTTATTAAGAAAACTAATATCTGGTTCTTGTATTTTCTTATAGCGTTCCTTTTATTTTTTCAAATTAGATATGTCGCCTTTTTTAAATGTGGGTTTTTGGTGTGGTAAACATCATTCATTACATTTCAATTTTAATTAGAACGATTATCAAATTTATGTTCAAATCTAAACAATAATAAAGTGATTTTTTTAACCTTATATTATTGTTAATTTTCATAAAAATGTGGCATTATTTACTAAATGTTAAAAAATATGACATAACCTGTGATATTTTTTGTTATACTTTTGTAAAAAATAAAATAACATATTATTTATAATAAACCCATCTTAAATTTTCAATGAAATATCATCTCTAGTTTGGAAGATATCATCTACACCGTAATAAGGTCCATATCCACGATGATCTCTCAATGAAATTTTGATCTCTAAGAGACAACAAATGTGTACTGGATGTGTTATTCTAATCCGCGCGCAAGATATGCTGATAATTTATAAATCACTCCGCGTTGAACTCTGCAAAATCCTTTATGCGAACTCGAATCACATATCCAAGAGAAATATCAATCGTGGATACAGGCAATAATACATACAATCAATGCATGAAGCTCTTTTAATATCTACAAGAATGAACCCTTGATGGATGCTATTTATCAGATCCTACATCTATTTTCAATTGACAATGGTGCAGAAGTGAAATCATCATAGGTACACTGTCCCACTGTACACAGTACGCTTTACGAGTCCCAACTCAGACGTTATATTATTTTCGTTTGAGACAACATATTTATAGTGAAATGGGTATGGTCATAATAAAATTTAGATACAGTGGAACTTATATATTCGTCATTATTCCGTTTCTGAGGTCCTGACAAACATGTAACTTAGAGAAACAAACAGTTTTTCCCATAAGAAATAACTGAAATTTAATTAATCCATTCTCAGCCCTTCAAAAACGGAACATATATATTAAAACTTTACCTTTTTTGTATTGAGGAAAAATAATGGTAAAATCGGATGAAGAGGAAAATTACTATTACATATATAGAAAGAGGGTCATCATCAATACGTAAAAATAAATTCTGGTGATAGTTTTTGTTTTGCTGATGATTTAACAAAGAACTGCATTTATATTTTGGTTGACTATGTTACATTTGGGTGCCACTTTTCGACCATTTTCTACGTTTTGGCCTAATTTGACAGCATTTCCTCAATGTCAGCAGTAGGTATGGCCTTTACTTGACCCCATTTTCACCGGACCAAATTTCTTCCATTATTTCAACTTCTTGTTTTAACCACCTTATCGCGTGGCTATCCAGTGCTGGGCGGTGGAAGTGACGAATATAGAAACATTTGTTTGTTATCAAAATGTGACAAACATCGGGGCTGACGAATATTCCACTGTAGTGTCAAAAGTGATTCAAAAAGATTCATTTTAGGTATTTACATATTGAAGATTAATTAAAGGCTGGTAAGATGTAAGTACTGTCATCGAAATGGTTCTAGAGTTAAGAGTACGAGAGATTGCATAAAAACTCAAAAAATCTAACCAAAAATTTATGTTATTTAATTTAAATGGTATATGATGCAGTGGCGTTCCTTCAAAAATTGGTCCCCAATGCAGAATATAAAAAAATGTCCCCTAAATAAGTATTGTATATAAGATATATGACTATTAGTACTGCGTAGATTAATCATTAAATATTAAGAACTAAATTTGTCGTATGTCTCATATAATATTCAAAATTTGTAAAGCATTGAAATGAACATACAATTTGAAAAATACTTTGCTTTAAGACGATTACTTTACGGCGATAGTTTGGCCCCTAATCCGACATAATATTAGCGACATCTACATAAATTTCAAATGGATTGCGGGGCGTGAACTTTTTAGGCCCTCATCTAACGTAAGCCCCAATGCATTGCATTGGCTATATTGGCATAGTTATGCCACTAATTTGATGTACTGGAACCTTACAACATATCTGGGGTAAATCTGGCACAATACCACTCAATATTCCAATTATTACTAATTCAGGAACAATCTGAATATTTTTGGTTATTACCGAAGACCTGTGGATCCTATACGCTAACACCTAACATAAAGTGGAAATTATAAGTAGCGTAACTCAGATTATTTTAACTCCTATGCGTGCATCAATTTAAGATTTAAAATAAGTTTTAAAAATCAAACAAATAAATAAACAATATATTGCCGAACAATTTTCGATGCAAAACAGAAAAAATCTAATAATATATATTGTTTTCAAAGAGAAGTGCGTTTTGTGCGTGTATCAAAAAATACAAAGACTTATAAGAAAACCTAATATATTATATGTTCTAATGTTAAACATTTGGTACGAGATTTCACATCGGTTCTATTTTAACTATTGCAATTTTAATTCATTGTTTGATTTGAAAATATTTGTGCATTTTAATTTAAAATGAAATGCTTTCAAATTTAGGTTTTATTTCGACGAGTGCTTACTTCATTGAAGTTTTACAAATAGACGTGCGGGACTGAAAGCAATTTATACGAGGTATGCGTTTTCAATTAGCAAATTAATTCTTCATGAATATATTATAACACAGCTTAAATGAATTTAAACACATCGAAAAAAAGTCAACCAATGGTATTGCTGTTTCAAGTTGGCATTGCTGAATAAATAAAAATTTGATCATACGGTTTTTATTTTATTTAAGAGTTTTCTCAATTTCCTGAGTATCTCGTATGGTTTAGCAAACATTCTATCGATTAAAAATGAATTAAATATATTAATTAAAAAGATATATATATAAAATCAATTTTATCGAAAAATATTGTTGTTGCGCCACCGGGATTCGAACATGGATCTCTTTCCTAACCGGGGAAGGTGCATTATCCAACTATGCTACAGCGACAATATTTTTAGCGACAATTTTCGAACCTATATGTTACCTTTCTGATATTAATACATTTAATCGTTCCATTATTTGAAAGAGCCATCTACCTTATTTTTACAGAATCTCAAATACCTTTGAGTAAACTGATGGCAGACGCCAGAATTATCAATTCATTTTTATTAAATTTTGGTCACATTGATACAACTTTATTATTAGGAGAACACATTCTTATTGTGAAGTTGTAATTATTCAGAACATAGGTCTGTGATATTTTAAATATGAATTAAATATAAAGATATACATATAAAATCAATTCAATCGATTGTTTATGTT
Source organism: Eubasilissa splendida (assembly GCA_031772225.1). NCBI lineage: Eukaryota > Metazoa > Arthropoda > Insecta > Trichoptera > Phryganeidae > Eubasilissa > Eubasilissa splendida. The sequence continues at coordinate 19,314,661 of CM062848.1, read as the reverse complement.
TTGATATTTTCAGCCCAAATAACTTATTAACAATCATATTAAACGTGTACTAAAACTAGTGTCAATAGTGATGGGAAACAAATAATTTTTATAACCTTAATTATTTAAAAAATCAACACAATTAATTACGTGTACAATAGTAAATTAATTTGAATATTGAAAGTTATATGATAGTACTTCAATAATGTGCTGTATACCGATTATAATAATTAATATGTGATTTATATTATTTTATTTCTTATCTATAAAATATTTAAACATTTAACAAGTCTATGTATTATACTATTTTATTATAATAATCAAAAATATATATACTAGCAACACATTCATCAGTGACCGACTGTACAGTGCCATGAGTAAAAAATGGATGGCTTTATAAATAATTATTTATTATAAATAAGATACTAATATTGTTTATTAATGTCTCTCGCCTATCAATTTTGCTAATTAATAGAATGCGAGTACCTACTTATTATACATTTATTTTGTTGATCAACGATTGTCTGTCATAGATTCAAAGACTGATTTTGGTTTAAAATATGTATTTAAATATTATTTGTATATATTATAAACTTAAGTATAAACCTTAAAACTTACTTATATAATATATATAACGATTTTTTTTAATAAATACATATATAGAAATCAATAATTTCCTTATTATCAAAGGGTTATTTCTAGTGTATTTATTTTAAAAAAATATTAAGTAATTATTAAAAAATATTTGATTAACTATTTTGGAAAACTTGTTTGTATATTTTATAATTAATTTTAAAATCTCCGCTCTGGCTATAAAAGCGGGTACTAATACAAGTACATTTATGTCAATTTCGACAATTGGATAGTGGCAGTTTTATTTTTGAACCCCTCAATTGTGCGCATTCGAAAAAATATATTTGCCATATATAAATACAGTGATTAGAGTGATAGTTAAGTTAGGAGATCAAGATTCGATGTATTTCATTCATTTGAATGCGAAAGTAATTGTGTTTTGTAAATAAAAAATTTATATATTTTATAAGAAACTATTTATTACTCAATTACTCAATTGCTTAATTTCAATTATTTGCCATAACTATAAGTTCTCTTGAGGTCAGTCGAGGATCATTTGCATCCACCGTGGCTGGGAGTTGTTCGTCATCAAATCTGGGTCGTGGATGGGACGTCTAGCGTGGGGCTCGTCTTCCAGTGATAACTTCCACTACTAAAACTTGCTAAACCACATATGACTCGTTCAAGTTTTTAAGATACTTTCACCAATACACTGAGAAAATATTCTTAATTACGCTGTTTCCTTTTTTAATCTCATACAACACTTTTCTTTTCGGCCATTGGTAACTTTTTAGGGGTTATTTAAAGAAATTGAAAGGAAACTTACTAAATCAGGTAAAATGGATCCCTTTTAAAAGCAAAAACAAAGAATATGTTTCAAAACAAAATACAACCATTCACACCACCTCTAAATAAATACCTTTAAAACGGCATCAACTCGCTCATCAACCCAATATACCCATAAATTACTATTTTCACCGATTCAACCTCTCAGGCGGACTTTAGCTGTCTACTTTTTAATGACAAATCCAAACGTCCTATACCTTTCAGCTTAAGGGCAGAGTCGAAGACAAAGTCTCGTCAAGTCCATTGTAACTTTTTTATTAAAAGCATTCGACACCCTCTCATATGAGGGGAGCAGCGGTTGCAGGCGGGATGTTTTTCTAGTATCGATAACTTAGAGCAAGAACCAGCGCACACATGGCGCACGGCGTCGGAAACTTTGGTTATTACGGGTAAACGGCGTACAGAGCAGTCCGACTCTTCCTAATGATACCAGGGCGACATGAAATCGAAGAACTAAGAATGATATTTTATCTGTGTATATGTATTTTTAAATTAGAATGAATTTTTCGGATATTGCAACATGTTTATCATCAGTGAGAGGTGATCCACCACTTACTCAAGGTCAGGATGGCATTTTTTTAAAGCTACATATAATATATGGCAACCGTAATACGGCGACGATACACGGTTACCATGTAAAATACACCTCTCACTGTCTCCCATCGAGAAACTTCTTTATTATTCGTATAATACAATAAATTATTACAACACAATAGGTGATAAATATAACATTTAAAAATAATAGGTACACGTCCATCATTATTTACAGTGAATAGAAAAAATATTCAAGAACTCACGCGATGACACCTTGACGGGCACAATCCAAGATGGCCAAGGAGCAGAGGGGTGGACTTGGAGAAAAAACACTAGATAAAACAAAACACAAAGAAGTCGACTCGGAGCTCAAACACCACTGCCGGCAGATATCAATAGGTTGTCCAATTGGAAAACCAATCAGACTCCCACCGCTGCTAGTCTTCTCAGAATTCTCTACCTAGATACCCACATTCTGATGAAGGCCCGGAACAAATCCAGGTTCTTACCTTATTTTAGTAGGCCGCAGCCTATTGCATTATCATTATAAACCCGAAAATCCGGGGTGTGTTACTGCTAGTAAATTTTTTCTCCATGTCAAAAGTTCTTGTCCAACGTGGATAATCGCCAATTCATTTCCTCTATATTAGAGAAATTCACTATGATATTGTACAGCTAGCTTGTTTTTTGGTTTCCTTCTTCTGCCATACCTCAAAAATAACAAACGAGGTTTCTTTGCTGATTCCTGGTTTTTCGGGTGTCCCACACGTCTTAAGCTGCTTAGTCTAAATTTAATTTATTGAATCATAATGATATTATCGTACAGCGCATAAGGTTCTGTGCTATTACAATGGTTCCATAAAAATAGAAAATTGATATTAGAATGACAGAAAACATACCGTACACGTACCATAATACAGTCATTCATCACCTCAATAACCATCATTTTAACAACAGCTCACTTTCGACCATTATCGTATGCCTACCAACAAAATGCCTTCTTTACGAGAACTTCTGTGATGTCGACTTGTTTTGTTTTGCCTGAAGGATGCATCAAGAAGCAAAGGATCTATAGATCTTGAGATGAAAATGAAGATTATCAACGATTATAATACGACAAAAATTGGATCAAAGGAGAATAAAAACGTATGTTCGTTTACCGATCAATTCACTTTGCAACCAAGTTGGTGGATTGTAACCTAAGTGAATTCCTATACTATCAATATATTCATAGATAATAATTCTTGATCCATCTATGTTCAATAACATAAAATTGTATTTAATGATAGCTCTTCCTTCAAAAAATACAAAATATACATACTATTCAAAAAATATTAAAATAATTTTGAATTTACAGGTGTACATCGACTAAGGTAAAGATTTATAACTTATTTACTTTTACGATGTCAAATGTTTATATGACCAGGTTATTGCAAAAATTATACCCAGGTCCTACATGCAAGTAAATTTTTAATACCTTTTGTTTGTGTTGTACAGTGTCAGAAATGAATAATAATAAAGTTTTATAAAATTAAGAAACGATCGATGGATATCTATCAAATAATAATAATAGATAGTTGCGCATTGTTTACAAGAAGTTTTCCCAAATTGGACGAATTCACCAGTATATCTCGTAAGTAGCTGGTAGACAATAAAATACAATAGTATATCTACTAAAAGCTAGTAGATAACAACAACAAAATAATAAAAAAATAATATTTAACTTAGACTAAGTGCAGTACAAACAAGTTCATGCATCTGCCAAATTAGAAATACAAATTTTCTCTACAAATTCTCTAACTCGATACGATCTCTCTAATCGATACGATTAAATACATGTTTGAACCAGAACTGAAAAAATATATATATACATTATTTTTTTTTAATTTAATCGTATAATATGTTAATCTATTTTATATACAGCATAATTTGCGGAATCATAGATATTAATATGCATCTGTTTATTAATATGATTGGTAACACAGCACGATATTACTCTACTCATAATTTTTTTAATCATCTAAAAATTGTATAACGCTGGAAATATTAAAAAAATATTTTTCATATGTTATGTTTACTTATTTATTTTTTTATGCATTGAACAATTTATTTATTTATTGATATACATATTTTTGTTATAACAGAGATGAATATATTATAATATAACATTGTAATATGTTTATTGTGTGGGATGGAGTAGACTCCACATCTGATATATACAGCGTTGTCCTGGCTACTTTGCGAGACTGAAGTCTGTGTTAAAGTAGCCAATTTTTTTCGTGCCGTTATTTAAGATTCGACAGGAATAAAAATAGTGATAAAAAATATAATGATTATGTTAGGATGTTGCATTTACTTTAAGTTTTACAATGTATTTATGTAATTTAATTGCATCTTGTTTAACACTTTATATATTTTTTTGTACACTGAACATTGCACTTTGTTTATTACTATACCGGAAAAGAACTGTTTGCTATAACACAGTAAAATACTAGTGTAACAGGCAGGGTACCGAAATATATGTCGTACTTTGCTGAAATGTTTAGCCGATTATAACAATATAACACACTGAACTATGAATCGAAAATAAATTATTATTATTATTAAAATGAAAAAATGATTATTTTCTAGAACTATTAATCAGGGTTACACGTAAAAGAAAATGCCTCCGATGAGAGGTCATCAAAATGTCATATTTCCCTACACGTTCCTGCTATTATCATAACCGATCGCTATTTCAAGTCCAAAGCCTGCAATTATGGACAAACAGATAGACAAATTTGAATAATATGTGATTTAGAATAAGTTTTTGTTGCTGAGAAATAATGTTGATGTTTTCAAAAAAAATTAAACAGCATTCGAAGAGGAAACAAAACTGTCAGAATTTGCAGCGAAAGGGTTTCTTGCAAATAGGCTTTGAAGGGCTAAGGAAGGGCGTATTGTTTAAGGTTGTGGGGTTCTGGGGTTCTATCTGGCGATACGGCCCCAAGAATCGGTCGCGGGGGCTCGACTATCTGGCGGGGGCACGCGCACCAAATATTTACACTCTGGCTCGAAGGAATGTTAAGGAGACTCTTTTTAATACGCAATTTATTCCGTCTTCGATATTAACATTGTGGTATGCTTGAAATTATGGAAAAATTCTAGATTACACTAAAGAAACATCAATAAATTCTAAAAATTTATTGAAACCAAATATTTCATTATTTCCGTATGAAAAAATTCTTTTTTTTTAATTTCCGTATTCAATGTATATTCATTTAACTTTCGTAAGTACTTTAAAAATATAACTTTGGATGTTTTCCGAAAAATTCGAAAATATTTAGGTAAATAAATTCTATAATTTACTTATGTTCAAATTAAGCACATCACTATTCAATAAATAAATACGGTTAACTTGATGGTCAGCTGCGAGGCCAGCATCTTACCGCTCTTATCCAAAGAAACTCATAAAGCTATTTTGAATTTAGGTTATAAAAAATTTCCAATTTTTCACAACGGTTTAACCACCCCTGCAAAGAACATGTTTTTTTTCCTACATATTTCTTTCTCGTTGATGACTACAAAAAATTTAAAAAAAAACGACGTGATTATATTTTGGATCGCTATTTCTAAACCCGAGCCCTCCATAAAAAATCTATGTTAAAATCAAGCACATCAAAAATCTTAACTTATGTTGTATTATGATTGAATTATCCCCAACTTCTCTTTACTTCAAAACAAGGAATAATTTTAATTTTTATATATTTTGTTTAGCTCAAATTCCGAGGGAACAATTTAATAGTACTTGGCATTAATTCTAACGTAAGTTATTAATCATTAATACTTCTAATAAAGTTGCTCGAATATGTATTCAAAAGAGGGTGATTCATTTAGATTACTCCGCCATTCATTCAATTACGAAAATACAAATAAAACAATGTACGTAAGGTCATTTGGGAGAAATTGACCCGTGACCGACAGTCTTATTGTCAAATCTATTTTATGATCTAAGATTCAGTTGTAAAAATGTTCAACTTTTACAATCCCGACTTTTAATATTTCGAGGCATGATTGATAACATTATTTCCAATGAAATATCTAATAGCCGCAAGAATTTTATATTATTATTTTAATTTTCTCTAGGTTCGATATTAATGAATTTTTTAATAAACCCCGCCTTTAAACAGAGCAGTGGAGCAGAGTGGTTACCAGCTCAATTTTTCAGAAAAATTTTGAAAAAAATCTGGCTATGTGAGTCATCGTACGAAAATATTTTTGAGACCATAACGGAGTGTGGTCTCGAGGTTTCCGGGTCATGATTAACGGATTGACGAGTTGAAGATAATGCATTAAAATTTTTCGAAAGTTGGGTCATGTGACCCTGTCAAAATCTACCTTAAAAACTCGGTCGTAAAAAAGAAATATATATCTGATAAGAGATTCTATCACATACTAAATAATATTATTGTTAATATGAATTAATGACATTTAACATTGAAAACAAATTGACAGCTAACAATGAGAAACAATGAGTAGTTACGTACCTACCAAATCAACTAGAGAATTGTTATGCAATGCCCGTTATTGATATGTAGGCAACAACTATAATTATGTTTTGTTCGTCATTGTATTGATAGATATAGTATTTTTTTTTTAAATTTAATTTATTAAAATATTAGCTCACCGTGGTTTCATCTAAATATTATAATATAGATTAAGTACTGCATTAATTTTAATTATCATCGAACTCTGCATCAGCCCCGCGAGTCCCGTTAAAGTTTGTCGGCTCTTATTTCGGGTTTTAGATGACTGATAAAACACGTTCTATTCTTATGAGCGGCCCACGGGGTCTGCCACCACCCCTCGAGGCCTCCCGCCACCCCCCGCGCTCGGGCTTACGATCCCTCGCTAGTCCGGACAAACCCCAGACCCAGTTTCAGTGGGATTCTTTTAAAATTTACACTGATAATGGAAAGAACTCGGTGTCACGTATTCACTGCAGCAAATTATTAAGAATGTGTAACAAGTTTGTTTCGCAAAATCATCTCGGAATAGAGAAAATTACAGTTCATTGTAAGAAGATACGCGAACAACTTCCACATCTTCTCACTAACTCAATATAACTTTATACACGCATCAACAATTCATATAACATTGTCGCTAAGAAATGGATATTTATTTTCTTTTAATTTGAGTACCACAACATCACAATAGCTCTCATCAATTAATGTAGAATTCTATATACACTGAATTATTTGATATCTATATACATTCTGACCATAGATTTGTATGTAGTATGTACACTCTGATCTTGTTGACTAACTTTATTATAATTTATCGAAGTTGCCCTTAAAGGGCTTCCTTAAAAATATACTCCACCGAGTCGCGTGATTTTCACTATTTAATTAATATTTCCTGACAGTTTCCGAAGAACTAAACACTTCAAAAATAACTATTTTACTGTGAGAGTACTATAGATAACGATATTTTGATGATTTCTACGTAAAGCATCGTAATTAGCAAATAATTCATTTTTAAGGAGAACACATTTTTGTTGTGAAGTTGTAATTTCATAACATACTTCTGCGGTAATTTAATACAAATGAAATTAATCAACTAGAAACTATTTATCGAAAAAATATTCTTAGTTGTTTTAGTATTTCTCATGTATTTGATACATAATAAATTTATATAATAAAAATTACTGCCATTATTTTTAAATATGAATCAAATATGAAATACTATAACAAACAAAAATGACATATCTGTTTGTTAGGATACTTTACGTATGGTTAGGATACTTTATGTAGGAGGGATCGACATATGGGTACTGCAAAATTTAGTCCTTCAATGCAAACAAGATACATAATACAAGTACATATATCAGATAAAGATTAAATGTGTATTAGAATTATATTAAAATTGAAGAAAATTCCTACATTATGCAACTGTCATATTAAGTAAATTAATATTGATATAAAGTATGCAAATCTAGTTAGAATATAATTTTTTCGAAAAATCTTCGAGTCCTCCAGATTAGAGGTTAAGCAGAGGTCAGTACTATAGATCTTCTAGTAGACAAACATTATAGCTAATCTGATTTCGATAAGATTAAAATGGGTAAACACGTTAAAAAATACGAATAGTACTTCAAAAGGTCTTAGAAGGAAATCCGGCGCGAGCATGGCCTTGGAATGGGGTGGAAGAATGAAATGGGCGAATAATATGGGCAAACATACAAGGCTGCTACGAGTCGCCTGCTGGAAGACCGCAGTCTATGGCAGAAATGCCTAGAAAGAGGTTATGTGGCAGGAAATAAAACTGTATTAAAAACCTTAAAAACTGAAGACCCTACACGTACATGGAAGACTGATATATATATATATATACGACATTAGATACGTGCGGTAGTAGATATATATATTTATATACGACATTAGATACGTGCGGGTTTCCTTCATTTTTACTCCTGAATACTACTAATCTATGTCAATGTTAAATATAGCCTAGTATATAGAAGGCCTATGAACACCTTATCACCTTGGTCATGGTTGCTAAAATGCTGCCTGAAACATAAGCTTCGATAAATATATAAACAATAACTAGTAGAATAATAATCCTGACGAAGAAAATTTTTTAATATGTTAGCCCCTTAAAAGCGATCTTAACATGAAAATATTAGAAATATTTTATTTATTTTCTTTTTAAATAGGACTATTAATATTGTTAGTTATTAATATTATGATATTATTTTTCAAGAAAGGAGACAGAAAAGTGTGTTCCAACTATAAATGAATCACTCTCCTCAGCCAAGCCGGAAATGGTTCCCATATGTTTTGTAAAGATGCCGTGGCATAGCTGAAGATAAACTACAAAATAAATAATGTGGCTTTAGAGCAGGAAGAGGAACTATGAACCAGTTATTTACCTTACATCAAATTATCGAAGAAAGCTGGAAATATGCAGGATTCATTGACTTGGAAAAAGTTTATGACTTAGTTCCACGTGAAAAGCTTTGAGAAGCGCTCCAACAGTATGGATGTGGATGGGCTACTATTGAAAGCTATACAATTCCTGTATGAAGAGTACATCAACAGTATAAGAATCAACGGTAAGGTGTTCAAGGTTGGATTAAGACAAGGGTGTTCGCTATCGCCGTTTCTGTTCACAATCTTCGTGGACGGAATGAGCAGGAGGAGCCAAACCAATGACAAAATTCTGGTAAGCGATATCGAAATTGACATTCTCCTATTTGCAGATGGCGTTTGTAAATTGTCAGGAGTGGCGAAATTGCTTTAGCAAAAGCCACACAGACAGGCATAAGGATTAGCATAGCAAAAACCAAAATTATGGAGATCGACAGATATAAAGGAGAGCAATGCATAATCCAGTCTCGAGGTACTAGACTGAAACAAGTTGACACCTTCAAGTACCTGAGAGAACTATTTTCAAATATCGCGCAACAGGCCAAAAAAATTGACAAAAGGATTAGCTCAGCTAGCAACGTTCTACACTCGCTGTAGAGTTCAGTAATAATAAAAACAGAGCTCGACAATAAGACAAAACTGGCGATTTTCAAGTCAGTTTAAATCTCTACCCTAATCAATGACCATCAATTTTAAATACTGATGGAAAGAAATTGGTCGAGATACCTAAGAGGAGTAGCGAGAGTGGCGTTAAGAGATTGAATCAGGAACGATGTCATCCGAGAGGATCTTGGGAACCCGCTGCTGCTCCAAATAGAAAAATTTCAGCGAAGTTGGCTTGGACATATCCTCCACATGGGAAAGAAAACCTGTAGAACGACCCAGGAGAACATGGAAAAAGCAAATGGAAAGACTCTGTGAAAAATGATGTGGCCTATTATCATTGGCCTCAAATAATCGACACAGCGCAGGACAGGGCACCGTGGAAGAGTGCTGCCGAACCGATTAGGGTAAAGATGATTAATAAGAAGAAGATATTATTTTTTATCAAAATATTCAGGTTGTTTTAATGCATACTTGAACATTAATGTAAAAAAAAATATTTATGTAATAAAAATTACATTTATAGATTTCCAGGTGTAGAGGTAGGTACGAGTACATAAAGCATGCACGGCAAGCTGAGTAATTAAAGTGAACAAATAAGTTCGTATAAGTCGCCTCTTTATCCCTCGACAGTTTCCTTGCTAGATCATGTTTCGGGCAAAAACTTTCCGAATAATTTCTGGTTATACTCTTCTGATCACATTCAATCAACAATTTTCCGGAGATCCTTGCGCTGCCCTCCTCAAACATAACTCTTTCGATTCATTCCCCCGTCCCATCTTTATAAAATTACCTGAAAATTCTTTTATTTTTGACTCTCATTAAAAAAGTGCTTTTGGAATTTCGACGTGATTCGATCGATAAGAAACAAGTAAGTAGCTTTTAACATAAACCACTATTTTACTATATTTTTTATGCCTACTCTATAAGTGGGAACGTGCTTTTTTTCATTCTTATACAAAAATATCTTATTATCTGTCTTACACAAATAAAAAGGTACTTATTTTTGTTTCGTTCTTGAAAAATCTAGAATATTATGCTTTGGTCCTTTTTTGTTGCGCAGCTTTGAGAGAGTGAATCCAGTATTAAGCTCGAGTCCCGACAATATACAACCCTATTATGTACCGCCCTCCCAGAAAAACTTTGGCCATATAAATTTTTGATAAATCACCCACCCCGAACCTTTCTTCCCTTAAGGTTTTTTTACAAGCGGCAATAGAGAATAAAATACAGTAGGTACAAGAGCAGTGTCAATGTGTGCCTGAAGTCAAACAAGGTTTACGACACCTATCCAGGTAAGTGCGTGTTCTTACATCGGACTATGATTATTTATGTTTTGGGAGTATTTTCTTTTATATATTAATTAACATTACTAATGTTCTTTCTGATACTCATTTCGATTTTTGTAATATTTTAAATACGAGGTATTAATAAAAGTATTTTTTTTATGAATTATTATTTAATTATTAATCACTTTAATGATTTTGTACGTTTCGTTAACCTTTACTATACCGTGATATAAAATATCCATATGCAGCCATGCTGTCAACTCGTGTTACCGTAATAAATTTTTAACATTTTAAATGTGAAGAAAGCGTTTATTAGTTTGATTGGCTTTAAAATTATTAACCCTATAAACTTACTCTAAATATTAAACATTAATTACGAAAATGGGATCAATATTCTAATATAATTCAGAGTATTCATCAAGTTCTATACAATACTTTTTTTTTTATCTCTCTTCATTAAATTAGTGAGAGAGAGAGAGATCACATAATCGTATCATTGTTATTATTTTTATTATGAAATTAATGTACCATCTCTATTTGTCTCACCACAAATGATATTTCTCCCAGCATACTAATTTTACAACTGACTGAATTGAAAAATAATTATTTTTGTAAGATTCGCTTCACATAACTGATTTTTCACTAGTCAGTTTTATAATTAAGTTAAATATGAATTTCATGTTGCGTATATTAACCAAAATATTACAGTTTTGATTGGGGCGGTAGACCTGTGTTACTGCATGGTTTTGGAATGGTTAAATCCAAGATTTTTTTTTCATTATGTCAACATTTAATGTAAGATAAGCAAAGCATTAAACATTTACAATGTCATAGTAAGTCGATGTCTGCGGTAGCAATAAAGTTTAACGCTATCAAATAATATTTTTGTTCGTATGGGTATATGACGATTACGAACAAATAACGTTCTCTCATTTTACAACTTCTTCGTGATCTTGTTAGCACTTCGTACTAAGAAACAAATCACACCCCTAACTCAAGACTATGTTAAAACATGAGTTTCAAATTATTGACGTAGAATTTTCGAGAAATCGCTGTGTTTCTCTTCTCAGACTATCATTTAAAAATTAGTGTTATGATAAATTTATAAATTGATTTAATTTAATAAGTAACCGTGTGATATATATAATATAAAAACCATGCAACATATTTTGAGATATAATAGTATGTATTATGGACAAAATCAGTAATGTAATATAAGAATTCATGACAATTTATACATAATACAGATCAGGTCAAGTCAGTAAAATATTTCTGAATAAGTTTTTATTTATAACTTAATCCAAAGAAAAAGAAACAATCGCTGTTCAATAATTATGAAATATTATAAACAGAATTAAAACTTTAAACTTAATTATCACAAAGCAATATTTTTTAGTAGTAATATTCATTTCATTATCTAGGAGTATAAAATTATTTCCATAGTAAGGCAATTAGGAGATATCTAAATTTCTTAACATTACGCTGTCACTACTTCATTTTATTTTAAATGTATTAAAAGTTTTCTCGGTGAAACGATATCAAGTTTTTAACGTGCGGTACCAAAGTAATTTAAATTAGACTTATTTATTATCTCTCAATTCAATATCCATGAATAAATCTTTGTTAATCTTTATTGAAGACATCTTTTATAAAATACGGCGCGATTATTAATTATAAATGAGTAATTAAAAAAGCACCCACAGCCATTACATTTATAAAAATTATATATAATGTTCTTCATTTCCTGGCGTCGTTATCGACATCATAGAAATATTAATATTAGAGCATATTATACATCTTCCTTCCTTCATAACAAGATTGATATATAGTGATACCTTACTCATACGAGACACGAGACTGAGTCAGTTTCACAGGTGATTCCAGGGTCTAACCAGCTAGACACTACACACCTATCGACTATTGTGGTACTCTACTGGTCTTGTCATTTACGTACACAATACTTCATTTAATGTAAATTATTCTAAAATCTTCATACTTCGCTAGCAAAGTTTTCTCAGAATTCATTATCAATCAATTTACGTTGTATTGAAATGAATACGGAACATAAGACTTATTAATTTGAAAACATCAACCGGTTTCGAAAAACATCATTTACTTCTTCAGGATGTCAAATGAACTAACCAAAAACATATGTCACGTTATTCTAATTATTAATTTTTCAATTAAAATAATCATTATTTTAAAAAATTATTTAGTACACTTAACTTAAATTTTTACGATGATGAAATATCGCACACCTAGATCAAAACTAAGACAACTCAAAAAGTCATTTTTCAGTAGGCAAAAAAATAATAACATTTTTTGTTAGTAAAGTTATGAAATTAAATAACATTAAATAACATAAATTACATTATTCAAGAACTGGGGCTAAGTTAATTGCGTATATGACAAGATTATCCGAATAAGTCAAAATTCTTGTTTTTTAGAGTTGTCTTAGTTTTGATCTAGGTGTGCGAAATGTGGAGATTGACTTAATACAAAAAAAAAATTATTTTTTAGAATTTGACTTGTGGGTACATTCATTGGTTATTTATAATATTTTGGTTAATTTCACATACTTTATTTCTAATGATTCTAAATTTTTCAATTTAAGACCAACATTATTTATATGTAAAACAGGCAATCCCGAATTTCATTTAATACAAATAATAATATAGGAAAATTACTCATAAATTCCGAAGACAAAGATGATAAAGTTAATAATTCCAATGTTTATAAAAATAGCTGTAAAGATTGTACTGCTTTATATATTGTTAAAACAGGTCTAAATTTTAACTTAAAAAAGTATTTAAGATGTTTAAACAGTAATGGTTTTTCAGAATTTTCCAATCATTTATTAGAAAATGATCATACTTTTGATAAAAATTCTGGATTATTTTAAAATTACGCATTAAGTAGTTATTATAAACAAAGTTAAATAATCTATAAAAAATGAATAATGTTCAATTTGCAAATATTAAAAAGACTTATTAATATTCTTAATATTTTGAAATATATCTACATTTAAAAATAGGACTGACTGAGTTTTTCAAAGCTAGACCGTTCAAACATATTTATTTAGAAACAAAGATCGCATATCGTATGTACATTTAATGCTACAAAAATATTAATATACATACCACCATTAAAATAAATGAAATCAATCTAAAAATCCAACCTGCTTTATTTAATTGAAATAATCGCTTTTAGTAATTAAATTCTGTAGCCGGTCAAATTAGTTCATTTCAAATTAAGATTATCATTTTTAATTTTCTTTGCGGCTTTTGTGTGTATCAATGTATACACGAACAATTTATATATATTTTGAACTAGTCTTAAGCGAGTTGTTGGACAAAATCGGAAACAATGCACAAGAGACAAGTATTATAGTTGTACAAAGAAGATGCGCTAATATAGCTCAGGATTAACGCAACGCGCCCGACTTAGGACAGGTGCCTGCCATTTGAGTTTTCACTTCCGTAAAATAATATACAAGAAGCTAAATAAATTCGAAAAGAGGAGTCCAAAAATAATTTGTTATTATTAAAAATATTTAGTCAGACATACAAACGTGATCCCTTAAATCTTTATAACATTATCTAATAAAATAGTTTAGATATAGTAATTATATGTAGTTATATAATTAAGAATATTGTAAAATTATATAATTCTAATTCTCTGAAATTCCTTACACTAAAAACTAAGTCATTCTTATTAATTCAGAGAGAAAATTTACCTACAAAAAAAAGTATTAGACACAAAACTGGACATGTAATATATACATACAGGTCAAATCCCTTTATAAGGAATACCAAAGTAACGAAATTTTCAAAATAATTAAGTTTTTTGACATTCATAGAAATTTCAATATAACGAATTTATTTGCCAAAATTTACGTCAATTTGATGATACTCAACGGCTGACCGGCAATTATCTCATTCAGTACTTCCCCAAGTGGCGACGTTATTAGATCATTAGTTGTATGGAGCGCATAGACGTACCTACTTACGCATCTGTCAAGTTTTCAAATACTTCTCATAATTTTTTTTATAGATTTTTTTTTAAAATCGTGCGACAATGGACAAAAGTGAAAAACGACGTCAGTATTAACCATACTAGAAAAAATAGACTTTGGAATGGAAGGTGACGTTGCCAAGGAATTTAACATTGCACCATCTACATTATCGACCATTTTGAAGGACCAAAAGAAAATTTAAGACGCTTGATAGACTGCTTGAAGACTACAAAACTTAACAAACACGCAACATGTTCATTTCATGATGTTTTTGTTTTTTTTTACAATATTTTTTAAATGTTTTTTATATACACTACAGTAGTATATGTTTTTCCTTATATTTACTATAACGAAATAATTATTTGGGTCTCTAGAATTTTGCTATAATGGCATTTGACATGTTTATATATATGCGATAATCTTGACGAAAAATATTTAACAAAAATCATAACAGAAGTGAAAAAATTAATACAATTTAATGTCGGAATTTTCAAAAGATTATATTATGATAATTTATTTATGTTATTTATACAGTGTGTTAATTAACTATAGAATGTAATAAATAACCCTAGTACATCTCTGGCACATCCCGTGTAACATGAGTTAACATCGGACATGTGACTCATCTTTAAAACGTACATTTCATTTGATCTAATAAAGAAATGAGGGATCATGACGTGTGCTTTCCACCCGATTAGCCCCATATGCACATGTATCGCAAGGTGACACGAGGGATGGACCTGAGGGAGGGGGGGAATGGGAAGGGCGTAAAGTGCTCCAGGCAAATTGCCACACATCATTCGGCAGTAACCAAGTGCCCTTAAACGTCTGTCCCAGATACGGCCGGCCAGATGGCGGGAAGAGGGGTACAAGTATGTTGGCCGACAGTAAAATTGTGCACTTTTTATGTCATCCGAATAAGGATTGATATTAAAAACGATCGATTCTGCTTACTTCGATTTTATATATGCGTAATGAAATATACATTTTATATATGCGTAATGAAATATACATTTTACTTACTATGTGTAACGTTTATTTATTACTACGTGTATTGTTATTTGTCCATTTTTAATTCCATTCCATTCAAGTTTATTATACAATAACAATTAATGTTTCTCAAACAGCAGTTACTCTATTATTTAAAAATTATTTAATAAATTTTCGAACCCATTTGTTACACTTTTCAAATTAATACATCTATCGTTACATTATTTGAAAGCCATCTACTTTATTTTTACGGAATCTTAAAAATCACAGAATAATTACAACTTCACAATAAGAATATGTTCTCTTTAATAGTATATATTTTGAATATGTTTTACGAGTATAATAAAATTGTTTTGGATTCCTTAAATATTCACTTTTATCCCAATTGTTAAACGACAGAACGAGCATGTCGGCCTAATAAAAAAGAATAGCGCTTAAAACAATTTTTAATCTTGAGTTTTTCACATCTTTTTGAATTTATGTTCGTCTTTCATTAAAAATACATATATCCATCAACATTGTAACAATCAGTACGAAAACAATAATAAAAATAAAACTTATGCGCGTTGCTTCTACTGATAGCACGAGAACGTAATATACGAGGGCAAATCAAAAATTATTATCGACACTTTTCGTTCTACGATTCTTTACGGAAGCCAAGCTCATCGTGGATGATTTGAGGGGCAAAACCATGACTGATGTTCAAATAAAACGCTACCTCACCGATGGTAGCTCGCCTATTCGCCATTCTCGAACTTGCTGAATCTTGTCGTCCGCGGTGGAGGTTGACGGGCGTCACACTCGACCGGCCACTTTCAAACCTCTCGATCCACAAAAAAATGTTTTACGTGATAAAGCACTGTCCGCGTATTGTAATAAAAGTCTACAATGAATTTCAGCTTCTTTCACACCCTCCAACCAGAGAAATCGAATCACTGCTCGTTGTTCCTTTTTGGTGCAAACTGCTAGCGGGGCAGACATGTTTTCTCTGCAATACCCGAAAGCCGACAGTCCGTCAGTCGTACCAACTCTAAGCACGCAAGCACAAAAGGTAATATGATAACCTTGAAGGTGTATTATGGCGAAAGTGTAGATAATTTTTAACACGCTCTCGAATATTTTATTTTTTACTATATTTCACTTCCAAATGTCATTTTGGTATTCTAAATTGACAGAAAACACATAAGAAAAGAAAAAATATTACCGCCCATTTGAAACCCATTTGTCACAGATTTACTTAGCGGAGTGCATTAATTAAAACAGGTGCTTGATGGCTCAGTAGTAATAATTACTAAATAATCGTCTTCATGTGATAAATGACAAGAGTTTATATGTACTTAATAAAACTAACTTATATTTGCCTGATTTAAGTAAGAAAAGAGCTTCTCTTTTGTTGGGAATTTTATGAAACGTTTTCAAACTAATGTTTAAAACCCATCCAAAGACGTCACATAAGCGTCGCTCTTTCTAAATTGGTTCTTGTTCCATTTGAAATAAATATCACAAACACTTTTTGATAACCAGCATTCTGAGTTATTAAAAAAAATATTCTTACGTTTCAGAACGTAATTTCGATAAATAATCGCGAACGGATATAACATTTCTATAAAACTAATGTTAGTATTAATGATTAATAATTATTAACAGTGAAAATTAAAAAATGTACCTTTAGAACAACTAACTAACTAACTAATTTACCATCACGCCGATTCTCCGAGGGGGTAAGCAGAGAAACAAAAATAAAACGGTCATATATTCACATTTCAAATTGACATTTTATTCTAATGAAATTAATACATTTCCTTCCTTGGGACACATAGAAAGGTACGCACATATAAGATAACAATTCTGTGAAAAAATAAATCTGCGTTGTAAAGGTTTGGTTCAAATTATCACTACGGTGTGTTTTATGACATTCTTCTAGGTATATCTCTGTTGTTCGTAAAATTCAATCAATTTATACAGTTTCTTTATCTGTCAGAGTAGGGTGTTGTTTAAAATTAATTTAATTTAATTTTAAATATATGTATTTACAATGAAGAGAACACTTATTTTGATTATTATTTAACATAACATTAAATAAAATCGTAGTTTTTTAATGTAATGTCTTTTGTTTTTATAGCACGTGTCCACGGATGACATTTCTTTTGAAAATTCGACTCAAATGCGCATAAATACCGGTTCAGAGTTCAGCGCAAAGTGATATGTGAATCGTCAACTCACAATATGCATTTTGCACACGAATTCTAATGACGCATCCAGTACCCGCGTACCTTTACCGAACTCTTGGAGATTAAAATCTCATTGAAAGATCATAGACACGTGCTGTTACGGTGAATCAATTTTTGTCATTTCGTAATAAACATTACAAAGACAGAAAAATAAAATTGACAAATTTTAGCAAATAAAGTTTTTTACGTATAATTCTACAAATGTACATTTTAATTTTACAGAGTGGGCTTACTTGTACTGACTGATGTAAAATGCATATAACTTTTGTAATTGTAATATTTATTAAAAAAATATATTATTACATGAAAGTGTACTTTATTAACTTTTTGTTAATCTATGTGTGGAAAATAATACCATTTTCTTGTTGACAAATAATTGTTCTTTCTTAAGTATTTTGCATTACATTACGCAACATTTCTGTCTCCATATTTGTAATTTCTGCACGAATATTTTGTTTAAGCTCCTGAATTATAACTGGTTTGTTCATGTAAACTCGGCCTTTTAAGAAACTCCGTAAAAAGAAATCAGGCGCCGTCAAATCTGGGGAACGAGGAGGCTAATCAAACTCGCCGGTCACCGGAAATAGATCGTCGCGAAATATAATAAAATTCAACAATTTAACGCACTCTTGCACTGGGTATGTGGCGATTATAAACTTTCATAAAAAAATTTATTACCTGCAAAAAAATATATATTTAAAAATAAACCCCACCAAAGTTATAAATTTTTAAAAATAGTCGGCCAAATTGGCTCACCTTTATAATGTATTTTTGTGTCAGAAAAGGTCAGTAAAGCAAATTTAAAATAAAAAATCTTAAATGTAAAACAAAATTATAAAATGCATCATAATATTATGGAACAAACCGACAGCATCGTAATATGTTTTTATTGCCTTTTAACCGTTCGCAATTAGTTAAGATGACAATGGGCCAAAATTGTTAACACACGTATTTTCTTTATGGCGATTTTATATCGCTGGCAACTACGGTTTTATCGTTCATAAAAAACCGCACTCGTCGCGAAATTTAATCACGCCATTGCCAATCACCTAACCATTAAAAATATGTGATTCCTAAAGGTGTTAAAATAAATGGAATAGCTGTAATCATTACGTATAACGGGTTTTTGGGTATTTTATGACGAAAATATTATTACTCGCATTTAAATCGTCTTGTCGTTTGTTTCCACCTACGAGAACATTCCCAAACTCGTATTCAGGAATGCAGTCTATAATTTTCATAGAGAAATGAACAGCATAAGAGATTATAACATTGGGGTGGAACGAAAACTGGGGTTCAAATACCTTTTCTTAAATAAACCTTTCTAATAGGCGACAAAAATTAACTTTTGGGATTAGATTTTAAATGTGCTGTTTTAGGTGTGACAAAATTATTGAGATGAGAACTTTTAAAGAAAATATGCAAAAAAAAATGTGTTTTTACAATTTTCATTTTAACTAAATAACTTACCATTATGCCGTTTTTCCGCGGGGATAGGTAGAGAGGATAGAGCGCGCTCTTCTGTCCTAACACACAATTCTCACCTCATCCACATTCATACATCTTCTCATACAAGCTCGCCGATTATTGAGGCTTTTAACAGGACCAGTCTTCAGCGGACGTCCTCTACTTCTGGTGCCATCAACACTTGCGTCATATATCTTTCTTATCGTTATCTCCTTATTCATCCGTTCCATATGACCAAACCACATAAGTGATCCTTTCTTAATTTTACTCACTATACTAACATCAGCTTTACATTCTTTCGTTATTTCTTCATTCTTTACTCTGTCATAAATGTATTTGCCACATATACTATATATCTCATTTCTACTGCATTCAGTCTACTTTCGTTCCTCTTCTGCCAGCTCCATGCCTTACTTCCATACATCAGTATCGGTACCAAGACTCTATTGTGTACCACTAGTCTTGCCTCAGTTAATAAGTTTTCATTAGACATAATTCCATTCATAGCGCCGTTCACTTTATTCCCTGCAGTCACCATCCTTTCGATATCTTTCTCAGCCTTTCCGTTTCTATCAAATATACTTCCCAAAAACACAAACTCATCATTACTTACAAGTATTTTGCACGTTGTCCTGCTTTTCTTCTTCTCGAATATCACCACTTTCGACGTATTGACATTTATAATAAGAACGTTTTCCTCGCATACATCGTACATTCTACTCACTATTCACTTCATTATTCGCCATTAGTACCGCATTATCAGCGTACTACTACGCGTAACTGTTTTTTCTACCTTCTATAAATAATGTGTTTACCTTATATGTAAGTGTGATAGCGTGTTTTGCGTTCACCGATAAAATGTATATTTTCAATTTTATTTCAGTATTCTATTATTATTTACAATATAATTGTATAATATAACATTTATACTCGTATATGACATTTTTGAGATTCATATTTTTGACCAGATTACAAAACTCCAAATCCTTATGTTGTTGACTTTATATTTTATATCTTGACTACAACAGTTAAACCTTTTCATTTTTGTCTTAATTAAAAATAATTTTAAAAATAAACTTATAGTCTTAAGAAATGTACAAAAAAATAAAATATTTAAAAAAATAATAAACCACATTACAGCACCTCAAAAAACTTTTCTGATTGCTTTAATATTTTAAACAGTTTATTATATTAGTCAAAGAAAAGTTTATATTGCGATTAGATATTTAAATTAAAAATTTCCTTTTTTCTCCCTCCACCCTTATGTATGTACCTATAAAGATGTTCATTTATTTAATATACTTAGAACGAACTGGAATCTTTCTTCTCCGGAATGGTTAATCTTTCTTCTCCGATGATGTAAACTGAGTTGACATTACCTCTAATTATGTGAATATCTCTGTAAATATACTCAATACAGAGTTCATATTTCAGGTATTCCTCCGAAATATGTTTATATATAGGATAAAATAATTACAATATATAAGAATTTATCATACGCAACAATAAAAAGTGTTTTTTTGGAGAACCTGACGTGAAGTTGTCTATAAGTGTGTATATGTGTACGTGCGGAATGGTGCGGATGACGTAGTGCGCGGGGCGCAGGGGGCCGGATGCCGGATGCCGATCATCTTTTCAGTGGCAGAGCATGCATTAGCACTTTTACACAATAATTATACTCTTATACTCGTATTTGTGAATGTTCGCAAATTCAATAAAATTTTAGGATTTAAAAAGAACATTATTAAATTTTGTCATTATTTTGATGTTTTTTTGCATTAATTTTTTACAATGTTATCCCCCAACCTTATTTTTTGTCTTTGAGTCAATATTTTCTTTTAATATTCCTTTCTAAAATGATTCTAAAAGCAAGGTCGTATCTCGAAATTACGTATACTTAAAAAATGTATTTTCTACAGTTGAGTTTAGTTTTTTTCTAAAATACTAATAATAAAGAAAGAATCTTCAACGGGCAAACTTCAAGATTATAATAGCACTATCTGCATTAAGAAATTTCACTTTAATTTAGAGTATACGGATACTTAAATGAATTGTGTATATGTTCTAGTTAAAACGTCGAGGAATCTGAACAAGTGTTGTGCCGGGATGGAAAACCACACATCACGTGCCCACACCCTGGCAGCCAATATGCTCCAAGTGTCCCAAGTCTCCTGGGGATATTTCGATCTCGGCTTTATTTGTCGCAGAAAAACATTGATATATTTCTATAAAAGCTTTCACGCGTTCCACACTATACGAAGGGTACGCACTGTGCTGAGAATATTTTGACTGTCGGAACACATTCCGCATTTGATGCATTTAAGAAATATATCTGAAATGATACACCCTAAATCGAAAAGTACCGAAGTCGAATACCGACTATAGATCAATTTATATATTTAGCTACATTTTTTATTAATTTTCATGAGTTATTAAAAGTATTAGGTTTCTTGCTAGATAAATGATGTAGGTATTTAATTAAATGTTGAAATAACATTTGTTAATATTATGTTCAATTCTTTATTTATTAAATTAAGGTAATGTTATTAAAATTTATATAATACTTGAATAGTTTATATGAATTATTTAGAAATATATACAGACAAGTTATATATGTATATCGAAAAATATATAGTTACCGCCGGAACTCGAACCCGGAACTTTTCTTGTAAAGTTATAATTTTTTTATGTGCAATGAATCTCAAAAACCTTTTGTAATGCATTATAGTTGACGCTAGGACTTTCAATCCATTTTTATGTGTTTCGCGTAAGTTGTGTTAAATAATTGTGCAGTATCATATTTTAATAACCATTCAATGTAGTTTATATTTTATAATACTCGCTTCCAAAATCTATTTATTTATTTAGAAAATAATCAAATCATAAAATGATTTTGTCAATTTACTCCCAACTGGGCTACCTATCAAAACAAATGATAAAATTGGTTTGGTCAACTTATTCTCGAGTGAATGTGTTTTTCAACGTCTGCAAGTATCTGCAGTAAGGAAGAGGGAGTGAAAAATGTAAGGAGGGTCGTAGTGGATTGATATCAGGCAGTCACGTACCCAATAACGGAAAGCGGCCCCCTTCAAGAGTGGGGGTGATAATGCTCGGCGCTAGTTCTTTCTTAGGACACCACCCCTGTACATGTTTCAATAAGGAAAAGCGCCCGGACGGAGAAAAACTTCGTATTATGATGCGAATCTGAAAAGTTTGATCTTATTTAAATCCTTCAGATTCCAAATGAAACGTGTCGCAGTCATTTTCACGGGAACCTGACACTAAGTATTAATGTTCTGTTAAAGATTCAGACTCAATTACAAACTTCTAAGGGTAACGAGAGTATTGATATTATTAAAATGAAAATGACATTTATTAGACATTAAAAACTAATTGTTATATAATATGTTTTGATTGTTTTTAACAAGATTTATATTTATCATTTCAACATATATATATTTTAATACGTAAAATTATTATATATAGATACAAGGTTTTAACGCCGGTTGAATGAAAAAAATTTGAAGCAGTGCTTCGTCGAAATATTTCAAAGCAAAGTCTGGAAATATAATCAGCTTTATTCTGAGTCCGCGTGAGGTAAGTAACGTCGACAGATTGGCACGTCCCACCTGTCTCTGATCAAATCAACCCAACCCCTAACGGAACGACAAAACAGATACAAAGTGTGTACCAGGTTCATATATAAAATGTTTCAAGAATTCATTTCGACGATTAAAAATATATAGTTAATAAAATCGTTATTTTGATATAGTGCCGTCAACTCATTTTGCTGTTTGGATCATCGAGTCAATACAGGGGTGGTGGAAAAATTGTACACTTTTTTTATTTTTTACAATGGAACTAATTTACTTGAAGTATTATATAAACGATAATAATATTCATTCTCTTTTGAAAAGGGGAACAATCATAATACGAAAGATGAAGATAGATAAAAGATAAATAGATAATGAATAGGTAGATCTATATTGATACAGAATGGAATTAGAACAAATAGAATTGTGTAAGAAAAAATATAAAACGAGATAATAATGTAATCGTTTATATTATAAATTTTTACATTGTCTACTTTATTAAGAGCATATTTTGACATGAAGAAACTGTTGTAGCTCTTCTTATGAAATATTTCTAACTGTCGCCGCCTGTCCAATATTCTCACGCACTAAATTTATTCATTTTTACTATTCACATAATTGTATGTTTCGTCTGTATATCAATTACATTTAATTACTCTCGTAAATGTGCTAGTTTTTATTGGTGTTTCCTATCATTGTGTATTTTTCATTTAAATATCTTTCTTTAAATGTATTAAAATTATTTGTGTTATATTATTATGCTTACCATTCGGACTAACCAAAAAAATATCGTTATGCTGAAACGAAATCTTTTCATTTTTTAGACCTATATTTAAGGTGATATGTCTGGATTTATTGCCTTTACGATCATAAAACGAAAACAAAAACTAAAAATAAATTTATAAATGTAGTGACTTTCCAATTTGACTGCACCAGTGTGGTGCCTTTGGAAATACTATCACAGATTGATTCCCTTTGGATGATTTCCTCTATGTGTACTCTCTAGTTGCTTGGTTGAGTACTTGTTAGTGAAACTCAATAGATACGAGTAACAATTAGAGTTTATTACAACAACTTACGTATAGAATGTACAATTAGATAACTCAAATAATTATTACTACTATTGCGAAGGCACGATGGGAAAGAAACATGTTCCCCAGTGACGGTCTCTTATATCTCATAACCTCCACCACTCATCTCACACACACACATACAAAAGTGACAGTTCTCACAATAAACCTAAAGATAAAGCTTTTTAGACTGTCTACTTATTATGCATGTTTTAATTTGACGTTCTGAAATTTTATGAAATTTTGATTAGCGATAGTTATAAACAGTACCCTATTTAGTCATCTTCCTTTAAATGATTTAATTTAGTCATCCCAAAATGTACATAGTCTGCGTGATATTTTAAACACCCAGTACATTCGAGGCCTGGTTTGGATTCAAAGGATCTCTATACATAGTGACTGTTACGTGCTTCCATTTGACACCCATCTGCATTTATTATTTACAGGCTGGAGTCAAAAGTTATCCCGACTCTCGCCAGAGGGCACATGGTGTGAGTGCATCGGGGAGTATCAGAACTGATATCGGGTAACAATGTATCCTGCATATTTATAAGGATAAATTCGCTCCTATGAAAATTTCATGGTCGCGGCGGGATTCTGATTGAGATCGCGAATTTTTTGGTTCATTTGTGACTTTGAAACAGGTTTCAATTATTCATTAAAAATATTTTTTTTACCTTTATCAGCATTACTGATGTAATTTATTTTAAAACGTTCAAACTTTTCTGAGTAGTTTTATAATAGTCCCATAAAACATTGTGGCTTCTTAAACATTCTATTAAAATTCATTAATTATTCGTCGAACCGCGAGAGATTAACTCTGACTAAACTAGTAATAATGCTTTCATTTTAATGTTTGTTTAAAAAATTGGTTCATAATTTAAACAATTTTCCCTAAATCCTTCAATTACTAAATGCATATTTATTTTCTTCTACAGAATCAATATTATTTTATAATAAATATTTTTTTAAACTTGTTAATCGTTTATCAACTTTGTGTAAAATATTGGCTAACTGATTCCTTTGGATACAAATTAAAACTTATCTTCGATTTCAAAACATGTTGTATCCGGCGTAGATACGATTTCATCGCAGAATGAAAATTGATATCGAATTATTTTAGATAATACTACAAATTCTTACTACAAACATCTGCCAAGAATTTACATAACCTCACTCTGAAGCTAAAGAAGCGCAAATGGTTTCAGCTTAAGGTGATCTGGTTGCACCGCCAAAGCTTCCGGAAGACACGTAATGTAATTTGGCAAACGACCAAACCGGAAGTATTCTCAAATAACGCGGATGGGAAAAGAAACGCTGGCGGAAACGGAGCGTTCGTCGTAAACATTAATAAGCCTCGAAGGATACACTGATGGTTTTCAATAAACAATTATTTTCCGGTCTCTCTAACGAGCTCAACGTCGAAGAGTAAGGGTAGAATGTTTCTAACAGCAAACGTTTAATGTATGCTAGTTTATTTAAAACATGACTTTAATTATCTTATTCTTCCAATACAAGCTATTGAAGATTAGCAACGTGTTATCATATATCTTTTAAATTATTAAATTAAATTATTTAGCATTAACTCACTCATTTGTAAATTCATATACAATATTTAATTAAATTTATCAACTAGAAAGGTATACAGAAAAAAATCTATCTATCGAAAAAATATTTAGTTGCTACCGGGATTCGAACCTGAACTTCTTCCTATCTGGGGAAGCGCGTTCACTATTTCGGTACAACAATCGAATAAATTTTTGATTAATGTTGAATTTATATTCTGTAATCTTTCCAATTGATACATCTATTATTCCATTTTTATATATTTGCATTTACTACTTTTTTTTCTTCATCATTACATGTTTCAAACGATTATACTTTACACATGTTTGTTGTGTGCTGTAGTTTTTTTACTTAAATTTACATAATCCTATGTAAATTTAAAATTTACTAATTTTATAAAAATTGACTAATATAATAAACACTAGAAACAAATGTGCCTATGTACGTGCAATAAAAATGTAAGATTACGAATGATAGAAAATTAAAATATGTAAAACATTTTTTAATGAAAAAAAGTCATTATCTTAGTACAAAATATACATGTATTATCCTTATACATGAATTACGGAGTAGATAAATTGTACAAACATCATCATCATCATCATCATCAGTCATTATCAATCCACTGCTTTTCGTGACTCTTCGGTCCTACATTAATCTTCGCCACGTTACTCCAACAGCTCCGATAATTTCCATTATTCATTATCCATCCTAATTATCTATCGATACTTTGGATCATTTTTATCTCGTAATCGTATAACTTATTTTTAAGAAAACTGATGCGTACATGTTTCTATGAACTTTTCCTTTATTTTTAATATACTTTGGTATGTCATAAATAAATGTTGTTTTTTATCAGTTATTTAATTTGCTTTCATAAAATAACAAAATTATATTAATCTATTATGTATTCACTGCTATTATATATGACCTTCTCCCATCTCACTGACAGCATATTAATTTCTTCAACATAAAATTTGGTGAGTTTGGAGTGAACAAAATTTTCGGCAGCCTAATTGACTTGCTCTTCAATATTGAAGGTTTTTCCATTCAAATAGTTATGTAAGGAACAGAAAAGATGGTAAGGTGGATGTTGTAAAACAGACCATTCAAGCTCATGAATTTTCCCTTGTCGTATGTGATCTCGCATTATCGTGTAAAATAATGATGTTTTTGCGATTGACGAGTGCAGGATGCTCATCGTGAAGTTTCTCTTGAACTATTTGCAGCTGCTGAATATATGTATCTGCAATAATCGTTGAATTTATATTCAACAACTCGACGATCCCACTATTAACACAATAAAATATTCTTTCCGTAAATGTTTACATTCAGATCTGATAGAGTGCCCGATTGGTTATTAATCCTTCACCGTATACACTACATATCTTTTCTGCTGTTGCCGTAGCACTATTGCCTTGTTTGAATTCCGAAAAATAAAATAAAAGTTATGCACTTTTTGACTCTTTATTTTAAGGGTTAGGAACAACACTTTAATGTAACGTGCACCACACAAAACAGTTGTCAAAAGACTAACAAAACCCTTGTCTATTTAGTGAAAGCATAACTCGTTTTTCTCCGTTGACTCATTTTGCTTGAGTGTTTATCGTTTTTTGTGTATAATATGTATATAAAAAATGTATACAATCTTTTCAAATTTACTTACCAAGAATTGTAAAAATATATTTATTAGAATTGTCAGATGCTTTGTGTTCTCGATTTTATTTTATGAAAATGAAGCTTGGACACTTACCGAAGAAACGATAAGGTGACTTGAAGCATTTGGAATGTGAATTTACAGAAGAATACTTAAAATAAGCTAGATGGATAGCGTTATGAATTATGGTTCGTATGAGTAAAGAAAAAGAAGTAATTAAAACAATAAAAATCCAAAAACTTCAATATCTTGGACATACAATATTATAAGACATACAGAGAAGTATGAGATCTTGCACCTCATAATGCAGGGAAAGATTAGAAGAAGGAGAACATCATGGCTGAAGAACCTGAGACAATGGTTTGGCCAGTCTTCTGTAGAGCTGCACCGGACCACAGTAAATAAAGTCATGATAGCCAACATAACAACCAACGTTCATTGAACGGATAGGGTACAAGAAGAAGAAGAAGATTTATTAGAGACACGAGAGTGGGTACATGTCATATCAATATTTTTCAAATGAATTAAAATGCTTGTTATACTGATTAATTCGCTGATCTCTGAAGAGGTTCGAAACCCCGGCCATCATTAAATCATTATCATTAGACGAACATCTCGCTAGACTAAAGAACTAAACGCCTAATCCCAAATTAGTAACTGGGCGAGTATCTTTTATAATTGTATAGTTTTTGTTTTGATATTTTAAGACAATATAATCTTATTTAGGATAACACATTCTTATTGTGAAGTTGTAATTATTCAGAACAGACGGTCTGTGATATTTTAAATACTATTTAAATGTATATAAAATATATATAAAAATTCAATTTTATCGAAAAATATTGTTGTTGTGCTACCGGGATTCGAATCTGGATCTTTTTCCAAACCGCGGAAGGTGCATTATCCAACTATGCTACAGCGACAGTACCCAATTTTCGAACCTATATGTTACACTTTTCAAATTAATACATCTATCGTTCCATTATTTGAAAGCCATCTAGTTTATTTTTACGGAATCTCAAATATCTTTGAGTAAACCGATAGCAGGACAATAATATAATCACCTGAAATTATATAGAGCCTTAAATAGTGGTTACATATAATATTAAATATGTGGTATAATATGTTATATACAGGAAACCAATACAATGCTTTGGATGGATATTTAGAGCATTTTTAATTGTGTGAAATTGTGGTATTTAATTAATTTATGTACATATGTATATATATATACCATTACCAATATAATAAAAAGTGATTAAACTTTATTATCCAAATTTTCACTAAGGCTCAACGGACAATCCGTTTCTTGTCCAGGCCTCCCCGTCGGTCCCCTCCACCGCTGCCCCCGGCCGTTACACACTTCACCAATTGATTAGTATGAACAGCGGCTCCCAAATTACAGAAAGTTACTTCATTTGGCGGCACACTTTCGGCATCGTAATCACTGAGTCTTTTCAGGACCACCCCCGGCCGGGCAGGAGATGGGGTGAGAGTTGAGAAAGAGACGGGGTTATTATTGTTACCTGTTGTGAAAAGATCCATTATTAGGTCAGACATTCCAGAATAGATCCGTTTGGATATTCTGGAACACACACAAGTGGCAAATTCCTTCTTATTTTCCAATACCACAAAAGGGAATCAGTTTATTACTGACAATAATTATTAAAAATATGAGTTAAATATATTAATTAGAGAGATATACATATGAAATCAATTTTATCGAAAAATATTGTTGCGACACCGGAATTCGAACCTGGATCTCTTTCCAAACCGGGGAAGGTGCATTATCCAAATTAATTAATATTGATTTTATATGTATATCTTTCTAATTAATATATTTAATTCATATTTAAAATATCACAGACCTATGTTCTGAATAATTACAACTTCATAATAAGAATGTGTTCTCCTAGCAATAATTATTAATTATTTGACGTGAATACGTCTTTAGTGATGGTCAAATCATCGTTTAAACCGTTATTTTAATCATTGTTGTGACTGTGATTGTATTTAATGGTAATGCTGATTGGTAACTGATTATTCCTAATTCTTCGAGCAATGACTGGTATAGTAGAAAGTCAACCTCCAACAGTTAAATTTTATTTTTGATATTTACAAAATCAACTTTGTGGTTAAAATCCAATTTTTAGATTGTTAACTTTGTTTTATTAACCACTTAATGAATTAAATACATCTACCGGTTTCGAAAAATATCATTTTTACTTTAGGATGTCATCAACTAATCAAAAACATTATACATATTATATTGTTTCTTTAAAAAAATATATTTTAGTGGTTAATAAAACAATGTTAATAATCTAAAAAAAAAGTTAAATTTTAGTTATCTATCATCGTCACAATCATAGTCACGTAACGGTTTATCATCACTACGAGGTATGGGGGGTGCATGTTTAAAAATCTGACTCACAAAAACAAGACACACTTTAAATGCTTTTATCTCAGAAAGTATACTTCGCAAGTGAAAGTTATTGATGTCAATGGATTGAGAACAGATGTAAAATTTATTTTATTGCATCAGCCGTGTCTGCCCTAACACGTAAACGGTTCGATTTGATGAACTCGGCCAACTTCAGGGCACCTTTGCTTGTAAACAGTAAGTCCGAACAGGAAAATACAAGTGTTAAACGATAACTTACAAACCATTCTATGCGCACGGTAAAGTGCATGTAATATGATAGACAAAGTTTGTGGGATTTAA
This sequence comes from Eubasilissa splendida, assembly GCA_031772225.1. Lineage (NCBI taxonomy): Eukaryota > Metazoa > Arthropoda > Insecta > Trichoptera > Phryganeidae > Eubasilissa > Eubasilissa splendida. Next base: position 19,284,618 of record CM062848.1, on the reverse strand, counting down.
GTGAAAGATTGCTGCAATTTATTCATAATGTCAAAGTATTTAGCCAATAAATACAAGCAGAAATCGAGAAAAGTGATGTCTACGGATATATTTTGTTCAAACGAATCCAACGATATTCCACTTACTGCGGCAGAAAGGGCCAGGACCTACAGACAAAGAATTAAAGAACGCGCGGCCAAGACAATACGCTACTCTAATACTACAGCGCCTAGTGTCACCCCGGATATGCCGTCTACAAGTGATTTGCAGTTAGATGCGGATACAGCGAGTATTATCCGATACGATACGATACGATACTATCCGAGACGTATTCACATTAACCCTATAACCATGTCTTCCATATTTATTTGGGGGATAACGATAACCAATCATTTTACATGCATTATTAATTTTATCCGCTGAGTTAGGCTAAACTATCTCTTAGTTGCCAAAAACATTGCGTAAAGCCGGTTCTCTTATCTATCATATTCTCAATATCTCTAAAACTATACGTATTAAAATAGTTATTTAACAAATATATTTTTCAACTGCTCACACTAATACGAAAATCAAAGAAGCTGTTAACGTCAGATTCGTTTTATTTATTCAGTGACATACTTATTCACTATTGTTATTCTAATATTAAATTAAATATAAGTGTGTCATTTAATTAGTATATTCTCTTCAAGCACATCCCAATACTATATTTATTAGTATTTCTGAACGTTCAATTATTACATATTTAAATTCTTATGAGAGGTTTATTTAATTTTGTATTTTACACGATTTTACAGGTTTTCCTTGTTTTAGTACAGAAACGATTCAAAAATATATAATTTTCAAAACATCTGACATAGAACTTCACAATAAATTACATGATAGAAGATAGCTCCCTACTAGATTTACACCTCTTCATTAAATTTATTTTAAAATGTAGTATACATATATCAAATAAAATCGGCTGAGCCATATTGTTTTAAATCTTATCTCCAGTCATACTGCGCATTCCCAGACAAAAACCAGACAAAACATTATCATCAATTTGTTTCAGATTTACCGCTATAAAAAATAGACTATGGGAATAGTTAAACAAAATTTGTAGCAAAAACAATCGATTTATTTAGTCACATCGAACACTGGCGAATCTATCTGAGGCGCCCTTTGGATATCGGCAAGTTTACTGCACTCGTTAATGGCCCGGCGCGGACAGATCTTTGGGCCTAGAAGCGGATCACGCTTGTTGTTAGGGCATTGATTTCGGGGGTTAAAAAACGGCGATACTTTGCGCAATTAGCCGCCCTGCTTGATTGGGCCGCCGCGCCCTGCAGCCCTCCCCCGCGCGCCGCCGGGCCGGAGATACACACCGACCGATTACGTGTCGTGAGTTACAAATTCGTTCGAAGCTTTTGTTAGCCGACATAATCCCGCGTTACAATGGCATTTGGAAATCCCGAATATACTGCATTGTTCGCGCTTCGGGAATGCCTTTTTCCCCCGATGTTTTTTTTCGTTTGGCTTGTTCGCCTCTAAACGAGGTAATTGTGTCGATTTCGGGAGAAATTTATCGGCGATTTGGCTCTAAATAAAATTGTATCCCCGTTTTGGGGTTGAAGAACGATGAAAATTTGATGAATGTATATAAAGTCATTTCAAAATCAACATGATCCGGAATTGTCAGGTTCAAATAATGGGGTGGCTTTACATTTTTTTATTAATTAAAAAATGTATATAAATTGTATTATATTTAATAAATCCATATTATGTGTATATATTCCACTATCAAAAATTAAAATGTACCCACCATACAGAGGTTCGCACTGCTGCGAGAACATGAGACTTTTTTATGAACGCCGATTCTTATATATTTCGATATAATTTTCCTTTGCAGCCTACACCTTGTATTTTTAGATATTTCTTGTTTTTTCTCCACAATTGTAATTCATTTTATTTACTCATCTATGACCTTACCTTTTATATAAACATGTTGTTTGTCGAACCTTTACATTGTATCTATTGTCTTAAGGCATGTTGATAATTTATTAAATTTAAACCAAATTAATTGCGTAATAATGAAATCACATAAATGTGTTATGTGACGACACTGACAATATTCCCAAGACAGTACAAATTAACAATAAATTCTCTTTTTTTAGTAATCCGTTACATAAAAAAAAAGTTATAATATTATTTTAGATACTAAAAATATATTTTTTATTGCTGAAATATTAATTTTCTCAGTTACGTAGTGACGAATAATTTACGAGTTAAAAATAAATGTTAGAATTATGTTTATTTGAACATTGCATAAAAATACTCGATTGATTTGTGAAAAGAATTTTTGTATAGTAATAACGTCATGTGTCAAGATTTTCATTAAAATAATCATAATTTTTTAAAAAGTACAAAATTTATATATCAGACTGTAGATAGAAGTTTGCAATCATTTTCACATTGGATAACTGCGTCGTTTAACGGCTTTTCTCTAACTGTTTGATTTTAACATAATTTGACCAGATACGTTTATCTACCACTATTTGATTACTCTACCTAATACGTCATTTGCTTTTTTAATTTAATGTATAATAATTTATGTAAAAATAATGGAATAATATATTCAGAAGAATATTATGTCATTTTATGCATATACATATATAAATCTCTGTTTGTGGTCTTAATTAGGGAACCCAATCTCAGAATCCCAGGATACCGGGATTAGTAAATATAATCCTGAAATTTTGGGGATTAATATTTTGACTAAATTTCGGTAAGCCAAAATCAAATCAAAATTTATTCATAGCAATAAAATTAACTTTATTTTTTATTGAAAGATTTCTTACTTACTTACTTAAATTTAATATATACATAAATTGTATATGTACTTTCTGGCGTTTATCTATAAATGTAACATTTATCTATAAGTATGAATGACGAAAATGATATGAATGCAATAAGTAAAAATAAAGAATGCAATAAAACATATGAAGAATGGTAAGGCTGTAGGATATGATAACGTTGCTGCTGAGTATATCAAGGCTGGTGGCCCATTAGTTATTTCGTAGCTTCATTCGCTCTTCAATCAATGAGAGCCACATCCCGTTATATTGGAGGAGAACTGTCATTATGCCTCTCTATAAAGGCAAAGGGTCGAGAATGGAATACGATAACTGTAGGGCTAGAGTCTACTGAGCTCGGTTGGTAAACTGAATGGAATAATTTTAATATAAAAAGCATGAACGGTGACGAAAGAAAAAGTATGGGATGTGCAAGGAGCCTTTGTGGGTGGAAGAGGATGCATGGATTAGATATTTTCTTTATAAGTAATGACGGAAATGTTTTTAGCGAAAAACCAAAAACTTTTTTGTGCCTTTGTAGATCTATAAAAATCGTATGATGGAGTTATAAGAGAAAGGTTATGGAGGATACTCTCTGATTACAGGGTGAATTGCAAACTTATACACGCAATTGCATCTTTATACGGAAGTTCTGCGTATGTAAGAATCAATTGATCATTCACACCATGGTTTGACATTAAAAAGGGTGTCCACCAGGGTTGTGTAATGACTCCATGGCTGTTCAACTTGTACAGAATAATTGTGTGAAAGAACTGCAATGTATGAATATGGGAGCAAATATGGGCGATTTAATTGTATGCTGTTTATTGTACACCAATGATACAGTACTAATGGCAAATAATGAACAAGAATTACAGAATCTAGTGAGTAGAATGTATGATGTACACAAGGAAAGCGACCTTATCGTGAATGTCGACAAGTCAAAAGTGATTGTATTCGAGAAAGATGAAAGCAAGACACCGTGCAAAATACTTGTAGGTAATGAATGTTTGAAAAAAGTAGATGAGTTTGTGTATTTTAGGAAGTATGTTTGATAGAAACGGAAAGGCTGAGAAAGATATCGAAAGGGGGGTAGCTGCAGGGAATAAAGTGAACGGCGCTTTTAATGAAATTATATCTTAACGAAACTGGTACTGACACTGATGTATGAAAGTGAGGCCTAGACCTAGCAGAAGATAAATGAAAGTAGACTGAATGTAGTGGAAATGAGATCACTTAGGCGTATGCTTAGCAGATGTATTTATGACAGAATAAAGAATGAAGAAAGAATGTGTGAATTTAGATTGTCAGGATAGAAGAGTGTGGCGCTATATCATGTCTGCTTACCCCCGAGAGGAAACGGCTTAGTTAGTAAGTGTAACATTTTCTAATTCCGGTACTAATCCCGAAATCATCAAAATCAAATTCCAAAATCCCGGGATTACAATTTTGGCTCAGGTTTTAATTTACTGGTCCCAACATACTAAAATACACATAACAAGCCAAGTTAAATATTAATTTATTTTACGAGATAAACTTAACTATTCCGATTTAGTATTGATTTATTATAATTAATTATGGAACTGAGAATCGTGTTGAGGCCGATTTAATGAACATATTTTCATAGTCAACAAAAATATCCAAAATGACTGTTATAATCCCTTTGTTATTGCAATTAACACTGTGCATACAAATTGTAAAGAAATTAATGCCTATTTTAGTGTCCCGATTTTAATTCAAACGAAATGATATTAATGAAATGGGAATAATTGGAGGTCAAACAACGTAATGATTGCGTTAACGGTGTTAGCGACGCCGGAGTTGTGTGATGGCGTTTATCGATTATTCTGATTGTATTACTGGGCACCCTGTACACGAGTTGTTGGTTCCTAACAATGTACGCAATTAATTAATTTACCCAATTCATCTTCATCGACACATACTTAATACGTGAATGTATTTTTTTTTTCATCATGATTTTCATCATGACTTTCATCATATTCATCTGATAAATCAAAACACAGATTTCTCATAGAGTCGTGCGATGATTTTCGTGTGGTTAAAAATAATTTCATTTTACGGTATTTTTATGAAATCGAGTGGAAATTTTTCAATTAACTGCATTATGCAATTCCTCCCATTCGAGACCGACAATGATTCAAATATCAAGTTCACCAATGGAGTCTCCGATTTCTCACCATAATAACTCTAAATTAGGTGATATTGACTAATTGTTACACGTAATCAGAAGTGACACTACTTCTGATTACGTATAGCAATGATTTTTTACGATACCGTACATTGTGAACGTGAATGTAACTAACGCGAACCAATGTGCAGCCTCCAGCGTTAATCCAAGCTTTGTTTGCGGTTAATTTATCGCTTCATTTGGAATATTTAACTCCGGTGTTTGCTTAAACGATAAATCGATTTTGTAGTTTTAACGCGTTATGCATTTTTGAAGGGTTTTAATTTAATGAAAGATTTGTCATTATTTTTTAATAAAAATACATTTTTAGTATGAAGATGCAATTTCACGACACAGTTCTGTAATATTTTTAAAACAAATCAAATTAAGCAATTAGAAAGATACACGAAAAAAATCTGTCTATCGAATAAATATTTGGTGTGCACCGGAATACGAACTCGGAACATTTTCTATTAGTTTTACTATTTTTTTTAGATTTTTGTATAATTGACATGGTCCCTCATTAGATTTATGATTATTGTACTGCAAAAAAAAATATTTGCTTAATATCAATCGCAATTCTGGATTTATCTAAAAATAACTGCTTTTATTAATGAATTAATGTGGTTTTCTCAAAAATGTTTTGAAGCTCTTTTGTTTTGCTGTTTTTTTTTTATGTAGAAATTCTAGCTCTTATGAACATACAATAATATTCTATATCATTTTAATTTCACATCAGTAACCGGTTGGCAGCCCAATGACGTAAATACACATCTAAAAAAATATGTTACCAAGATAATAAAATTTGTTATTTAATTAATCGTATTTTATTTTTCATATTTATTCTCGTATGATTAGGTGTATTAATGATATTTGTTAACGATTAACAACTAGTTAAAAAGCGTATGCGCTAAATAAGTGAAAAAAACTATGGTAATTTTTCCAACAAAACTTTATCATATTGTTGAAATTTTTTTTTTAAATAAATTTATGTTATTTGAATACCAAAATGAAGAATGTTCCATAAATCCATATGGTCATCAACTAATAATATTTTTAATCTTTTTTTGTGTTTATAATCTATGTTTGCACTGTCGGGAGGTATTAAAATAAAATAAATTTATAAATTCACTTAAACATAAATAATACTGAACCAAATTCTCCGTAGGTATAATATATTTTCTGTTTCATATTATTTATTTTCCTCGTAGTGGTATTTTGTAATAATATTTCTTTAAGATGAAAATTTTGTTAATTAATATGTACAATTAATCACACGAAGTATGTTTATTTGGTTAGAAAAATATTCATATGCTTTTTCATTTTATACGAATATTTACACGCCTCTTTAAATTCTATCAAGGTTTGAATATTCTCGATACAACAAAACAATATAACTAAAGGGGTGCTTATTCATTTCATAAATCACTTGAGCGGACTGGCATGGAGATCATTATACTTCCCGTTACATCTGAAAGAAACAAATTTAAGGCAGTCTGAATCGCTATGAAAATTTCTCAGAGAGGCATCTAGTCTTCATATCAGATATAGAATTATTAAATTCCATAGAACTCAGAACATCGTCATCAGCAGTCTTCCGGGTCGGAGGAAGACTGACATTTACGATTGTGGATCTCCAGATAGCTGAAGAGTCTAATTTTGCTCAACGAAATAATACAATGACAGTCCGGATGAGATCGTAAAACGCTGCCCTCTCCTGTATATGCAGCTTTCAACGGGGTAATTTTCCAATGATTCACTAACCTTATCGTGCCAGGTCTTTCGCGGCCATTCTTGTCCCTCCATTACCTTCCGTACTCGTGTTTTATATTTTATTTACCACTCTCTCTTCACCCATACTCTTCCACATGCTCAAACCATGGTTGCAAAGCACAATTAATCTTGCTAACTATAAACTTTTACTTAGTAATGAATTTATTTAAATAATATTTTTTGTCTGAAACTAGAATTATTTTTTAAAAAATACACTAATTCTTTAATAGTTTTACCATTTTAAAATAATATTAAGCATTAATTATATAGTATAAAATAAAATTGATTTACTGTCAGTGAGTGTGAGGATTGAATTCTATACTAAGTCAATGTGAAAGGGGTGATAATTTTATTTATTTGAAGTAATAACTTTATGATTTGATATTTTAAATAATTCAATTTCTTTAAATGGCATTAGTTTTATTATCTTTTACTCTCTTATTATCTTTTGTTAGAGTAAATTAACCGGATACTCCGAAACCGATCGATACTTCAGTTATGTTTGCGTTAATTATTTTTATTCATAAACTTATTTTATTTTTTAAAATAAATCACATTTATTTATAATCGTGTTTTATAATATTTAAATTTTATTTGTATATAGCAAATCATGGATAACACGTGTCTACGATAAAAAAAGACTTTTTTCATAAATTCAGCAAAAATAAAAAAAACCCAATAAATACATCTTATTACGCACCATTTTATTTTTATACTTACATATATAAATTATTATACATAAAAATAGATTCTGTCTAAAAGTCAGCTATGATCATTTCGATCACCTAATTTACAGTCGTAAAATTCTTAATAGGATACAAGAACGTTGGTTTTTCTTGCTGCCTGTCAAAACAAGTCTCCCGTCCCCTTTTTCTCCTATCCTCTAACCGTTGCAACGATTTTTAAAGGTAGAAATATGGACTTAAATAATTTGTGAATAGTTTTTTCAAACTAAGCCGAGCACTTTATTAAAAATAGTACTGCCTTGCAAATATCACAGACTTTAAATCAAATTGAGATTGAAATTTTCTAGAAGATGAACTTCAATGCAAATTGTAATATTTGCTCTTTGGCCAGACGTATTATTTAAGGGGCGATACGCATTGACTATTAAAGAAATTATGGAACGTTATTGGCTGCATAGAGATTATATACATTGCGGGAGTAGAAACCTATGTTCTTACCATTCACCGGCTAGCCAGTGACGAGCACAAGATCAGCGGGTTCTTCACCTCAGCAACTCATACCCACCTTATTTTGTCACATTCTGCCTTCATCCTAAACTGGGAAAAATTTGTAAGTAACACCTGGAGGTGATAAATAAAAAGATGTTAATCATTATAAAAATGGCTTCTAATCAGAAAAGCTACATGAACAAAAGAAATATAAAAATCTACTTTAACTAATCCTCATTTCGTTGGGTTAGGCGCGATAACGACGTTCTTCAGGCAGGTAGGTATATTCCACGAGATGGCATCACTCCACTTATTGCCATCCGAGAATTCTACCTCCTTTCTATCATTGTAGATGATCCTTAGCAATCAGACCAACGCGATGGGATCCGTAAGCGGAATTGTAGATGATCACATCATATTAAAATGTAGCCTACAGTGAGGTGAATAAACCAATGGGAAAAACCCATTACAAAACCAAAGGGAAATATCTCATTTTCTGTAAAGATTTTTTACCGTGCGATTAGATTAACAAATTATAGTAAATTATGCACTGGTAATTGAATAACATGAAAATATTTACCCTTTAGTCAAACTGGATCGCACACAGTTACATTTTGTAACCGCTGGCTGTAGCAATGAACCGTCTAATCTGACAGCCCCGTTGATGATTTTCAAAAGAACCATAGACGGTGACCGTTTTTATAACTTTCAAAACCGATTGCGATACTAACGTAAGGGCAATTAATTGTGATTTCGAGGTGCTTGACAATAAGACAAGAAACTGAGTAATTTCGAACGTGACCCTAATTTATAATGTCACAACATATAAAAACAATGATAACTTCATTTGCGTTTTAATTGTGATGCCCCCAACAGAATAAATAAAATAATTCACTGTGATATCTTGTACACCTGTTGCGCCAATGTGTGATATCGTCAGTTAACTACTTGATGCTGTTATTATTATGTACGAGATTGGGTAGCTCAATAATAACCCGACGTGGTAAGTAATCCGTAGTCTTTATTATACAAAGCTATACAGTGATTAGTCAAATACGGGAGATGTGTTTCGAGCAACGGCTCAGATGCAAAAGACCGCGCCCGACAGCCGGGTGTTTTTTTATCCCTTTTGCACGCGTGTCATTCGAGCCCATTTGCGCCTAACCACTCATCCATAGATTCATCACATTCACAAATATCTTTCAATTTATGAAAACTACAAAAATTGAATCGCCCAGTTTTATTTTTTATTTATACGCACTAGATAATCCTAAATAAAAAAATCTAGTAGAAAACTCAAGAACATCTGAGATAAAATTACATAAGAATATTTATATAATCTCAAAAAAGTAATCTTATAATTAAGTAATTACATACATCAAAAGACACTATTTTGCATCAGTCATATTTTACTAGTGCCTTTGTATGATAATATTCTGAAAGTACTTGTATGGTCAACTCCCCTAGCTACTTAGGTCTACGCAATACAAACCCTAACAACTTTATCAGGATCTCCCACTACGGCCGTAACACGTGGATATTAGCTGCTAAACACGTGGCACGACCAACTTGAAGCTTTGTATTTCCACACACCCAAAATATACTCCAAGACCTTTTCGCATATAACACCTACATATTTTATTAAAAGTTTGAAGATTGCGTCCATCAGGTGGCCTAAAAGGTAAACAGTTCAAAAAGTTACTGTCGCGAATCTCCAGACATTGCTTCGATTATTTAAAACAATGGAATTTAAAATTATAATATTCAAATGAACTTTTCAAATACTTTGTTGATATTATAGAAAGATTAGTTTTATTCCAGCAAAAAAAATACTGAATTCATAATGTCGACTATACCAGGGATCGACAAATCTCGGCTTCCGAACATCATGCGGATCTTTGAATGCATGCGTGTGCCTTTTTGAAAGGATTGGGCCTGAAAATAAATTTCAGTATTCCTACCTATTTAACTTTTGCGAGTTTCATACATTTAAAAATAAACTATTATTTCTATAATCGGCTATTTATACTTGCGAGATATCACTTTAGAGTATATTTTTTATTTTTTATTTTAATGTTAGAAAATATAATAGGACTCGTGTATAGAGAAGGAGTATATACGAGATAATTTATGTTTCAGTTATTCTGGGTACATATTTTTTTACTTCAGATGCAAATTGATAGTAGTCTGTAATTGTTCTAATTGTGCTGGTAAGATTGTTAAAAAATGTGATGCCTTGATAAATACCTCTTGAAGGGTAGATTGCCTATTTAAAAGAAGAAGAAGATAAATATAGTGATTTTGAGTTACGGTATATTTTAGTTTTGGAATATCAATTTGGTCTCTAAATCTTGTAGATCGGAATTCTCTTCTAAATTTGGTATGAACCTTGAAAGAGCAAACTCAAGAACTAAATAACTAATGAGAATTTATATTGTATAAAATTATAAACTGCCAACTAAGTATGTCATACATATGCTTTTCAGTGAAATCACACGACGTTCCTTACATTCATGTTAAGTTAATATATTTGATATTGTATACGTTCATTTTCTTTTATCCGATTTTTAATAAATATATTTATATATCGACATGTGTATATGTAATTACATACTTCAGTTAATTAAAATGATATTTTTCATTTTATTCCAAAATAATTAAAGTCGTTCGTAGTTCGTTCATATTAATTTATTCTAAAAAGTACTATACATATTTGGCTCGTTTACCGACCCCTGGACCATACTATGAATTCATTGATAATACTTTGAATTATATTTAATTTAAAAGTATGAAAATAATATACGACAATAATAGTTATCGTAGCGATTGTATGATGCGCGCAAGTTGGCAAGAATGACAGCGTGGAAGGAATAACAGAGCCCCGCGCTTGGGCACGCGCTTTCTTTCTCCGGAACCGTAGATCAGAACACATTTCTTATATTGTATTCATAATTGTGAGATCCGTAATAAACTGTATTATTGTACATCGAGTTCTTAACTAACTGAATTCCCGCACACAAGAAGACTTCATCATCTGTAGCCGTAATAGTCTGGTTAAAGATATAACAGTTATTTATACTTAAGCGTATTAAAAATTTCAGAATCAAGTAGACTATGGTACTTTCATGTAACTGGAATGATTTTTGTAAAATTAAAATGGAAAATGGAAAACAAAAATGTATAATGGTCGTTATTTCAAATCTACTTTATCTCTGAATATTCAATAGCACTGAACATTCCTTAAATACATTAATATAAGTTATGTTAAATACTAAACTACCGACTTTGGTAACCCAAACTTATGTTGTCATAACATAAAGCCGAGATAAAGTATTCCAAAGTCTTAAAATATTATTAAAAATACTTTTTACGCCGAAAATTTACAATATTGGAAAATAGATTAGAAGCACTTCTAAAATTGTATATCTTAAGAATATAGATACAATGATTATAATAAGAGTACATTTATATGATAAAACAAAAGGTTTTCCATGCTGAGGTATTTAATTTCCCAAGAATGGTGTAACTTATTATATCAATTGAAAATGATTAATAAATCAACATTAATTAACATATGTAAATGTTTGCTTCAACCATTACCAAAAAATTAGTAAGTAATATTGTTTTGATATTCATTTATGCTCCGTTAAATTTTCCATGCAATTATTTGAATGTACTTCTCTCTAGTACAATATGTCTACATTTTTTTGGAGATAGATTCATTTCTTAGTTATTTTTTCGCGTGAAAATTTATTGAGATTGTAATGTTCAAAAATATTATATCTCGTAAGTGGCCATCAGTATTAAGTGCAGTGCTGTAAAACTTATTATCAGTTAAAGTATTAGATTAAATTTTCAGTCATAGTATGTGATTATATCGAAACGTTAATTTATTTATTAAATAACTATAATAATATTAAGAAGCTTTATAATGAAACTACGCCTAAGAAAATAAAGCTTAACGCAAAACTCACAAAAACTTTTCCACTGAAAGGTTAACCTTCCAAAAGGGAGGCTGGTGAAAAGTGATGAGGGTTTGAGAGAAAAAAAAACAAAAAAACTCGAACCACCCCTGGTGGTCCAAAGCTAAAACCTTAACTAGTCAGTCGACGCCGATGCGAGCGGCGTGTAGTTAAAAGGTCTATATTATCATTAAGCAATATAATGGTTTATAGAATCGTTTTTAAGAAATTTCACTAAGTGTTTACGAATACACTCTTCATTGAGCTCATCGAAGTTCGTGGCACAAAGACAAAATATATCATTTACAAATCGTATATAAAGTAAACACATATTTTTTTACTCTGTGGTTTAACTTACTCGGTTCTCGTGTATCGGGAGTCATGAAGGGTTGCCATTGCACCATCGGGGGTAATATACTTTTCACCCAATCTGACCGCAGACAGCCCTGGACACTTCAACCATACATTGTTGGGGTAAACAGTAAAGGTTTTCTAGTGGAACCTTGTGTTGTTTCCCGATATCTTATTGTCCGAGTTATATTTGCCTATTGAACGATCACTACAAATAACATCAAATCGTTTCAAATTTTATTTTTTTATGTTATTACATTTATATACTTTTAAAATCAGCAGTGTTATCTTTGTGGTTAAGATTCATATTTTTATTTATTATCTTTGTTTTATTAACCACTAAAATGAGTTTAAATACATCTACCGGTTTCGAAAAATACCATTTTCTTCTTCAGGATGTCATAACTAACTAAAACATATATTGTTTCTTGGACAGAATCTATTTTTAAAGACAAAGATGATAAATTTAACAACTCTGGTGTCTATAAACTTAGTTGCAAGGATTGTGCTTCATTTTATATTGGTAAAACGGGTAGAAATTTTAATATAAGAGTAAGGGAGCATTTGAGATGTTTGAACAATAGTGGGTTTTCAGAATTTGCTAATCATTTGATAGAAAATGGTCATGATTTTGATAAAAAATTGGGATTGTCAATTTTGCATATAAACGGTGTTGGTCTCAAATTAAATCATTTGGAATCGTTGGAGATAAATAAAGCGTGTAAAACTAATCAAAAAATTATAAACAACCAACTAAATTTAACTACGAGTCCCATTCTAAAATTTTTTCGTAAAAATTATTCGAGTAAATTTGTATTAAGTAATGATTTGAGTTAGGTACAAAAAAAAAATTATTTTTTTTTAAAAAAATAGATTTTTTAAAAATAGATTCTGTCAAAGAAACAATATATGTTTTAGTTAGTTATGACATCCTGAAGAAGAAAATGGTATTTTTTGAAACCGGTAGATGTATTTAAACTCATTTTAGTGGTTAATAAAACAAAGATAATAAATAAAAATATTACATTTTTAATAAAAATTATGAAATTTTAATATTTTAATGATTGTTTTTTTTTTAATATCCATATTTATATATTTTTGCTATATTATTTATCATGTTATGTATTAGGTCAAAATGTTAATTGTATCATTTTTTATTTATTGATATTCTCTTTAAAATAAAATCCTGTCATAGTCTACCAACGTCTATCATCTCTGGAATATCAAAGATTTTTTATTAATATTATTATATAGTCACAACTCATTAGGGTAGTGTCCATAGGGATCTACAAGAGTATAGTTTTGACGGAAAGGGAAAACCTATTGCGTTCACCGTTTCGCAATAAACAGAAAAAATCGTGTATTTTTAACAAACGAAGAATAATTCTAGCATCATTAAATAGTGCTCCAAAAGTTAGAACAGAAGGTCTAAAGACAGAGCAATAAGCACCCAGAGACACGCAGAAGGAGGAAACGACTCATTTTGTTTCTAGGGAAATTAATTGGAAAAGAAAACAACTTTTCAACACAATTGTTAAATCCGAAAATATAAATCTATTTTTATCAAGGCTTGTCACAATTTTTTATAATTATTCATTTAATGACTTCGTCAGTTTATAAAAACTGTTTGTTTAATTATACCATTACGCAATATGCTATTTAGGAATGCAGGAATTCTCAAAGGTGCAGGAACAAACCACATGTTTCCAAATTAATACAGATCTCGAATTTCCACTACATTCAGTCTACTTTCTTTCTTAAATATGAATTCAATATATTAATTAGAAAGATATACATATAAAATCAATTCTATCGAAAAATATTATTGTTGCGCCACCGGGATATCACAGACCTGTGTTCTGAATAATTACAACTTCACAATAAGAATGTGTTCTCCTAATACTTTCTTTCTTTTTCTGCCTTCACTTCTATATATTACACACTTTACTTCACACAATTACCCTATTTTCGATATCATTCTCAATCTTACCATCCCTAATAAACTTACATACTTCCGTTTCGGCACATTTCTTCGGCGGTTTTTCCAAGTTTTAAAAACGAACAGTTAGGGAAGGAGTCGTGAAGATTTATCGGACGAGAATTGTAAAAAACTTACTACGAATATTTGCCTTAAATATAAAATATTTCATTAATGTACTGTATATATGTAATGTATTAAGTACTGAATATATATATTTTTTTAAAAAAACACTGCGTACTTCCCAAATATAGAAACGAATGCACTTATTCCAAGCATAGATTATTTATTTTACATTCCACCTAGTTGCACTTTCATCTCTCAGTTCATTATTTTATCCTAATCACCAGGCACTGCAGATTAGCATTATCTATTAGTTACGAATAATGCATCATCTGCATTTAGTTGACAGGATATCATCAAAATACATTCTCAATTTCACAATATGGAGAAATCTGTCCATCATAAAATGAACCAAAATCCGTCTGGTGAAATCTCTAGCATCTCCTTAACACTTTATTGAATGGAAACTTGGACCCTAAAAAAGAAGGAAAGGAATATGTTGAATGCATTTGAGATGCGGATAAATAATATCTCGTGGACCGCAAGGCGCATAAATATATAAATATATTATAATCACGGTCCCCTGTAATATGGACAGACCAAATAAAGTAAACAGGGTCCTCTTTAAACGCTGCCATCTCGTGGCTTAATGGTGAATGTATGGAGACGTCTTGTGCACCGGGTACCAGATACCACGACGCTCAACAGTGAGCAGACGTGGAAGAAGAAAAAAAACTACTGAGCGAGAGCTGTAATTGAACAAGACAAGACTAGAGCTGCACGAAATGGTTGCAGAAGATTTCGAGTAAAAAATCGAAATCACACGATACTTAAAACATTGTTAAAATCAAAACTTTTTAAGACAATTCTAATTGAATCAACCATTCTGTAACGGGACGGTCCCCTTTAGAGAATCCATGACAACTTACTTTCCACCTGCCGCGATGTATGTACTCCCGGGATCGTGTTTTGTCTACGGCACGAATTCGTGTCAAGCATTATTCATCTCGTATTTAAAACATGTTCCTCTTTCAAAGAGATGAAAACAGTCAAGGAAAACAGTAGAATATTTTAAACTTTTTCAACACTCAAAGAAGTTAAACGCGTTAAAGAAGTGATGATGATATGCTTTTTCGGGACTCTATTCCTTTGATCTCATTTCGAGTGCTTTGTCTCCCATGGCAAACACTGTAAATACCTAAAAATAAAACACTACTGGAGTTGATTTCAATATATTCATTTTCACACAACACACTTTTTAAATTCTATGATGAATAATTTCACAAAATGAAAACGAAAGAGTGAATTGTAAAATAAAATTCTTAGAGATTAGAATAATTTATCAATGTGTTAATACCGGCTCCCCTCGATAAAAAATCCTACTAGACCAATCTCAAAAAATATGTGACGTAAAAGTTACCAAACAAATACATCTTGCTCGTTACCACGGTGACTATACATTTTATTCGGTACCCATAATAGTTAAACTTGCGTTTTTACATTTTTTACAAATTCAAAAGGCGAAAAATTAAATCACATTGCGGTAGGTTAAATTAAATTAACATATTTGTAAATATAAAGCACCTACCTATATTTGAACCTACCTACAAAAAAGAATGCTAAGCGACCGTATTCGGACAAATTAAAATTATATGTTCTAAAATTTCATTCCTTCCTTCTCATTGAACTGTAAACATAACACATACACGCTATATTTATACACAACCAGAAGAGTACTAACTGTAGTCATCTGTTTTATTTTTATTTTATTCGTCTGTTTATCCATTAGCCTCGTTTCATTTCATAATTTAAGAGAATTGAGGCAAATACATTTTTCCCGGTAGTAATTTCTCAAAATTGTACCCATCCTTTTGTTTTTGCATGATGATAAAATGATAAGCAAGACGATTAGCTGGCAGAACGCGGGAACAGAAATACAGCCGACATTGTTCTTTAACATAATGCCTCATCCCGTTCGACGTCTTGGCACCAGCAATCAAATTCCTCAAAGTGTTCATAAAATTTCCTTAAAACACATCGCGCCAAGATATAAGCAACTATCTGCCGAGGTGCTGGCTGAGTACACAAAGCTTATTGTAAGACTGGCTAAATAATAGACATAATAAATAACACAAGACTCGCACTTTATGAGAAACACAAAGGCGGCAAAAGATGGGGGAGGTGTTTATTTATATTATAAGGAAGGTAAAGGAACCATCCTCCAGACGCTTGCAGACGGAAACGGAAATGGAGGGAAAATTAAAATAAAGATCGCTCGAAGGACATTTTGTTTGCGAGTATGATCGTGTAGAGAAGTGGCGACACTTAGTGCAATCGTTCCAATTAGTCATTATTACTTTTCTGTTCTTTAATGCTGAAAAAAATATTATCGGATAATAAACATAACATCAAAGCACTATTAATTGCGAAATTATATTCGTGATTATAATAATATTAATCTATGATAATATATAATGATAACATAATAATATTAATCTATGATAATATATAATGATAATATAATAATATTAATCTATAGCAACGAATGAGAGGCATATAGAGAATTACAATTCGTCCAATTGTTGATCTTTCCCATCATTCTCTATGGTGCCGAAACTTGGACTCTGAGGGTCAGCGAACTATAGTGTTGGCGATGTATGCTTGGTTTACCATTGGCAACCAGACATATCACCAATCGATATAGTATTTACATTACCTAAAATATTTTGAACATATTGCTTGCCAAAATTACGATAATCGAAGATCAGCATCCATGATTAGTACCCGGAAGCTGCGTATGTAAAGCGCTATGCATAGATCAGTACCGCAAAGAGCGGAACAGTCTAATTCTTCAAGGTTAATGACGAAGGAGTCACAGTTCTTGTATTTTGTATGTCTCAATATCAACTCATAATTATTAAGGAGAACACATTCTTATTGTGAAGTTGTAATTATTCAGAACATAGGTCTGTGATATTTTAAATACTAATTAAATGTATTAATTAGAAAGATATTTATATTAAATCAATTTTATCGAAAAATATTGTTGTTGCTACCGGGATTCGAACCTGGATCTCTTTTCAATCCGGGGGAAAGTGCATTAACCGACTATGCTGCAGCAGACAGTACTTTTGACGACAAAGTTTCGAACCTATATTTACATTTTTCAAATTAATACATCTATTGTTCCATTATTTTATGAAATAATTATATGAAAGAAAGTTTATACTTTTATTCGCAACTAAAGTTGCTGAGATATGGTGAACACAATTGCTGAATATTGCTGAATTAAGATTAAAGTATTCCATACATCTTTATAAGATTTGATAATTTGAAAATAAAACATAAAGTTCATGCAATCCTTATTTTTTAAATTGATGTTATCTGCCTTTACAAATGTATTTCTAATATGTTAATTTTTGTACTTAGGTACTCTTGTTAATTAAAATTTTATAAGTTTTTTTCTTCTATTCTACGGATACACATATGAGTTGCTTTAGATACGAAAGTCTCAGAATATTTGTTTTTTTTTTAATTCATTTGTATGAAAAAGAACCCAATTCTCAATATAGTTACTATTCACAATTATGTTAATTTCGGTTGCTCTATATTTTACCATTTTAAAGAAGATACCTAATAGCGAAAATAAATTGTAATATATTATTTTACTTTTATATTCATATACCCACAAAGTTCAAAGTAATGCAATTAACATGGTAGTTACCCAGAGATGATAGTCAGAAAGCGAGACCTTCAACACTATGCTGAACCTATTATGATAATATGTAGACTTACTTTAGTTGCTTATATCCACCGTAAGTTCAGTTTTCTCGCGTAAGATTGTTTGAAACAAAAAGTTGAAACATCTTTATGTCCCTTAACATTGTTCCTAAATTTAACCGTTTCAGCGATAATCGAAAATTTTCCTCTTGGCTGAGCAATCGCTCACACGGTGCCACGCGGTATCCCTGAGGGGTTGTCTCCGCTCTTATCACCCCCTCACCGAATCGGGCGGCTGAAGCGAGGGGGACCGGAGAAGGGCCCGACCCCCGTCACCGACCCGAGGGAGGACCGGACCCCGTCAAAATCGCAATGCGACCAACGCCACTGACGTTTAACCCGTTTCAAACTGAAAATAGTATGTTTCTCTGTTTACATTCCTATTGTATTCGCGTGACGGAACCTGTAGAAATTCGATTAAAAATACTCGAGAAAACTTAAAAGCCGACTTGATGTGTGTTTATTTCAAACTAGAAATTTTTCATACCACCAGCTACTAGGATTACCGTTTTTTAATAATTTAGAAACAAACACGAGTCGTCGATTTGTTCATTTTGAATTGTGTGTAAAAAGCCTTAATGAAAGATAGTCACGGAAAGTCCAATGACTAAAATATATAGTGTTTCAAGAGTGAACCAAATACAGAGTAGGTCATAAGTTTTTGCACTTTTTAAACCGCGCGAAAGAGGGGCACGCGGGAGCTTGCTTCTTGGAAATTTAGTCGCAATAGATCGCTTCACGGGGGAAAAAAGCGCATTTTTGTAAAACAGTTTTACAAAAACGTTTCTTATGTGATTGTTCGGCATGGACGAACCATAAGTTTTTGCACCTTCAAAAATTAAATTTAAAAAACTATAAGTCGTATGATAATGAATGTTTATTTGTTTAATGAAAGAACATAATTGGATAAATCATATTTGAATAATTATGTCTAAATGTCCATCATCCCGGCATTTCTCGATTCTGGTACCTAGGTTTTGAAACACTATATGACACAAAGCGCTATCTCTTAATATTCGTCATATCATTTATTATTATGTTGATCTTGGTATCGCCATAGCAGCAGAACGCTAGCGAGTCGACAAGCCCGGATCTTCTCGTATAGATTCGTTAACTAGCGCGACGTTCTCTTCGCTTCTTCTACTCCGTGGCCGCCCGATTTTTTTCTTATTTAGCCTTAAACGGGACTCCTCGAACTTCTTGAACCACGATTTGATTAAATAAACACTCTGACATTGATTCACACACTGTAATCAGTAATGAGCGCGAATCAGGCGCCGAACAATCATATAAGAAACGTTGTTTTGTAAAACTGTTTTGGATCCATTGCGACAACTAGCAATTGATACTAATTGAGAAAAGAAATCAGCTAAAAATTAGATAATCCGAAAAAATAATATTTTACTTACAACTCTTCCCGTGTATTTAAAATATGTATGGTTTTTTTTTTTATTTAGTCTAATGACTATTGTGACTTGTAAAAAATATTTTACTCTCTTGCAAAATTAATTTTTAATATTTTAACATTATATAACAATTCCCGAGATCATTACGATACGTGGTATTTTTTCCAGTATCGGTGACGACTTTAATTCTACCGTATGGTGTCGGTTTTACACTACATTATTTACACTCCAGCGAGTAGCCCATCTCGGGTGACCTCCACCACCGCGCGTGTAGGTTGGACCCTCGCTCTCGCGACCCTAAACATTTCGTTCTTTCATTATCAAAGTAAACTTTAAAAAATATTGTGGACTGACTTGCTGAAACTGACTGTTTATTTGTTTTGTCAATATAAAAGCATTATTTATTTTAATAAGATTACATAAAACCATTGACTGTAATTTTATATTGTAATATTTTAAATAAAAATAAATTACCTGGCACAAAATGGGTTTCAATGAAAAAGGGATGACCATTTATTTTACTTGTTTATTATTTAAATGATTATTTTCGAACGAACCTTTTCAAAAAATCATTTCCATAACTTAAAATAATAATATTTTTATTTAAAAAACAAAAATAATGTAACTATAAACAGTTTATATGTAAAGCGCCCCTGAGGTGAAAGTTTTTACGAAAATGGCGCTATATATTATTTTGGTTATACATGTATTTATTTGTATATACACATTGTATTCGTTTTTTAAAAAGTACTGCTATGTTTACATAACAAAATATCGTCAGAATTATTATGATTCTGAGTTTTAAATATAGAAACATTGTATGTTTGAAACAATTAGTTTGTTGGACGAGTAGATACAAACTTAGCCAATGCTCCAAAAATTGAGAAATCGAACATTGCAACCACCACCTTTAATAAGTCATACTTTTAAAAAATATATTTTTTAAATATTGTTTAAATTTGAAATTTCGAAATGAATAAAATCAAGTAGATAAAACACAGGATTTGGAGATTACATGCCATTATTATTATTTATTA
This sequence comes from Eubasilissa splendida, assembly GCA_031772225.1. Classification (NCBI taxonomy): domain Eukaryota; kingdom Metazoa; phylum Arthropoda; class Insecta; order Trichoptera; family Phryganeidae; genus Eubasilissa; species Eubasilissa splendida. The sequence goes on along the minus strand of CM062848.1, from coordinate 19,264,095 downwards.
TTTTAGAAACACAAAATATTACATGTAATTTCTTAAGCTACCATCTTGAATCATTTGTATCAGAGTCGCCGGATAGCCGTCCGCACGGTCATGTATACTCGAGTCGCGTAGGGTCGCCGTGATTTCCCGTCCCGCCGGGCCTCCCGTCCCGCCGGGCCTCCCGTTCCCGGGGCCCCGACGGCCCGGCCCCCCGACTGCCCCACGGCGCCCCGCGGCCCCCGAGTCATAAATTAACAGTGGCGTGCCGTCTGACCATCCCCTTTGCTGTAACGCATCCAGCCGGCAGATTGGGGGGCGGCGCCCCAACCATCATTTCACTGTCACTTCTGTATGACTCCGGGCGCCTATTAACATATACGTTTTTGCATAACCCAAAAAAGTAAAAAAGGCAGTTTTTCCGGTTATGAAGAAACGCGAGAGTTGCGATTTTTTAGGGAGGTAAGTGTTTAAAACTTTTTACCATATTGCTTTTGTCACTTGGCGATGAGTTGCGTGATTGATTGTTTCTGGTTTATATTGCACGCCTATGAAATACTTTGTGCTACTTTATTACTTAGTTTGTTAAATACAGTTTACTTACCTAAATTGTTAACATTCATAACTTTTTTAATTGTTTGTATTATAAGAGGTACCCATATGTAATTTTTTTTTTGTGTTATACAAAATTTTATTGTTTTAATGAATAATATAGGTTAATCAAAAAAAAAATCAATTTTTAATGGGAGTATTTATATATATAGTTCAACAGTGCTTAAAGCAACTGAATAAGGCGCATAGAGAAATAATATGCTTTTTGAGAACAAAATTCAGCGTGTAAACTGTCTTCAGTGCTCTATCGTCCACGGTAGAAAAGAATGCATTATTTTAATAAATTGTTTCTCATCATTCTTTAGAGCAATTCATATAAGAAAAAGTATTGATAATCTTAAGAGGAAACAGGACATCCCCAGAAAAAAAAATATTATTGTTTATATGGTGAGGATTTCATAGGAATTATTCACTATGAGCTTTTGAATGAATCCCTATGAAACTGTTGAAATAGCACAGCTTGACCGATTGATAAATCACTCTGCTTCAAGAACGTCCAGCGCTGTTTAATTTAAAAGGTATTAACATGCACCATGATAAGGCAAGACCTCATAGCACCAGCTTACCTTGCCACATCCGCTACATTCCAGATGCTGCTCCATCAAACTACCACTTGTTCAGATCATTGTATCATTTTCTACTTTACTACGGTGGTCATCAAAACTGCACTCGAGAAATATTTCACCACAAAATCACAATCATTTTACAGGAAAGAATTATCCCTCAAAAAGGACTGCACAATTACGGGATTGTATTGTTGATCTGTACTGAGTTTTTAAAAAATATTGTATTGCATCAAAAAAACGACATTACAAATGGGTTCCCTGATAATTATTCAAGAATCGAAGATATGGGAAAACGGGTACACAGTAAAAACGTTTATCGCCAATAATAATTTACATAAATGATTGAGAAAATAAGTACCCCAAACTGCTGCACAGGTAAAAATCAGTGGGAAATAAAGTCGGAGCTGAAGACGGAATTCCTGTGTGAAAAATTTAAGAGACAGCTTCGGGTGCAGTTTTATTGAATTATTTTGCGCCACAGAATCTAATGTGAGGACTGGCGTGTCTATCGTAAACCTCCGCTCGCTAACAGAGAAGAAGAAATCTTCGACAGAAAATGATACAATTTGCACATCTATTAGAGATACACGCGAAGAGACCATAATCGCCAGAGAAAAAAAATCCCTTCCGGCGTTTACCGCAAGAATCTAATAGATTTAATCTATGTTCTTTAATAACTTTCAACCATCTTCTAAAACAATCCACGGTGTTATATATCAACTTTTGACTCTATGGGGTTATAATATTTTTTAATTTTTAAAGACTCGCCTTTTTTAAACAAAATGACGAATAAGGCTGGCTAACTACTTAGCCAGTCAATTTTTCAGATCAGTTTAATCGAAATCTAATATGAACTTTGGAAGTTATCGTGTCAACAAAAGCTGAATGCTGTATGTGATTTATATTTCCCACACACAATTACGGTAATACCGTAACTTTTTAGACAAAGCCTTGACAATGATACGTGTCACTGTACCGAAACGTTAGCCTGGGTTTCATCAAAGAGACTGTTTACAAAAAACGCGATCTCACCTCCCGAAGAGACACCAAGTTCCATAATAATATATGCACTGATCTGATCATTACCAAAGTGATTTGAAATTTTTTATTAGTTGCGTCAAGAGATTCTTTCTACAACAGATAGTATTTCTTTCAAAATCTACTTAAAAGAACATCAGTCTGATAAAGAAGGCTAGTTTAAATAGATTTCTATGAATTATCGTGGCAATATATTAAGAATTTAAATTAACTAATTAAAAATGATTTTTATTGGTACAATTTGAGGAAGCTTTCAAAACTAACTAATATGCGCTATTATAAAGTAAAAATTGATGTCAGCATTGTTGCATGTGTTTCTTTACCGTATTTGCATAGATCTTTGAAATGTGACTATAAACTTAACATATCGACCCCTTAGAATAACAAGGTTCCAACTAACATTTTGGGCTAATTTGAGTTATTGCGTGAAAAGGGTTACAAATGCATTATTCCTTATTTCTTCCACACACACTAACTCTATTTATCAGATATTAAAGGAAATAGCAAGAACTGAAAGTTCCAACTATATTAGTTATTTATTTCAATTTATGGATCATTATTTTAAATTTACAATGTTTTTTTTATATTTTTAATTTCCCTCATCTCACAGTGGTCATTGATAATACTGAAAGTAAGTTCAGACCTTAAAACTGATCATATTTTCATACTCAAAACATACATGAATATATGTTGAAATTCAATCAACACTTTTGAGCTCATTATCTCAAAACTGTGTTAGTGTCTGATGGAACCTTGTTTTTCTGAGGGGTCGATATATTGATGCTATGTGTATATTCCAAAAACAGTTAACATGAAATTTTTGGTAATTATTATCATAAATAAAATATTGTGGAAAGTTTCCTACAGAATATGTTGGCCTTAATAAAATATGAATTATTCTTAAACTTTTTATTAGTAATGTTCACTGCCCGACAATTACGAAATTTTTTGCAGGACCGATGTCTTCCAATATGAAAACGCTTCAAGCCTCCAGATTGTACAATATTTCACCCCTAAGACATAATGTTGCATACAAAACAGAATGCATTTATATTACAAATAGCGGAAGTTTTTTCGGCAACGTAATGTTTGAAAACAAAATAAAGAAATCTCGTTCTCGGCTTTCCTTTCTTGAATTGGAAGGATAAAAGAAGGAGGAAGGAGTTGCAATAAAAATAAAAAGTCTGTGACAGACGTCGAGTGTCTCATTCTGAGAATATGGTAATGTAATCTCTTAACTGGTGATGAGGAAGACGTTTTCTTCTACTAAGATACTATTTTTATTTTGATATTTTCATTAATTGAAAAATTATTTCTATTACCGATTTTTGCTCAGAAAAGCGAAAATTAAAAATTTTAGCTTACACAATGTTAATAGATTTGTTTGTATTTATTCAATATTTACTCAAAATCATAAATGGCTTCAGATCAATTTGAGTCATGTAATCTAAAAACTATATTATAAACACATAAAAGTTGTCAATTACTAAATCGTTTATATTCTCGTTATTAATTTCTCAATTTATTATTTCTCCACGTACAACGAGAAAATATTAAATTCACACATGTAAAAGCAAATACCACTCAATGTGTGAAACCTTTTGCGGTGTACTGATTTTAATTAAATTTATTAATTTTATACGTAAAAGTGGACTAATTAAAATATTAATAAATGTATTATTTTTAGTTACATTAGTGAATAAGAATCATCCACATATGCGGCATGGATAAAGATTTAATCGCTCGAACGGAAATATTGAAACCTTGGGACATAAACAATTATTCGATGTGTCCCGGATTAACCGTGTGACAGTTGAAGAATTTCTTCAACAAATAAAAAATGATCTGAAAATTATAATCAACATAAAGAAAAGGTAACTGGAATACTTATTATTCTATATTTATGATAAATAGTACCTGGAGATTTTACGTGTGTGTGTTGTCTGTGACATCTGTGAAGTACATTTCAAGGTTATCTCGTTTGAACGTACCGATCAAAGTGCATATTGTTATTTGTGCACGATGCGAGTAAGATTGTAGTGCGAAACAGCGAAATCGAAAGACCTCTGGCCTATAGGCCGATAAAGGAGCGCTTCAGGTAGGTCGTGTTCTTCCTGGTATCTGGTCGGTTTTTGAGTTTTTCCTGTCTTGTCCATATACCAATTCCCAACACATTTGTGCAAATACTTATTATAATTATAAGTATTTCAAACTGCATGAATGTTACATAAAAAGACTATGGTAAAAGAAGTAGACAGAAAGTGAAACACCTGATTCTGAAACTTATTTGAGTGGTTGCATACTTTGTCATCTAAATATAAAGATCGCTGATAATAACGATGATGATGATAATGATATTGATGACTGTAATCTTCAGTAGAATGTAAGACACGTGTAGGAGTTGAGGTGTGTGTGTTGAAGTTATTCAAATTCTGATTGACTCGAGATTGTGTCAGAAGGTTATGATACTGTGAGACAGAAGCTCCTAAACTATACTTGTCTCACGCGTGTTGGTTGTATGTCACAGTGTAGGGTGCCTGTTGTAACTAGAGCAGGGTATATTAATGAAAGAGCACTTACAAAATTTTGTTTATTGTGGTGATGAATTAATACAATTTAAATACTCGGTTGAACTCTGGAGTGGCTCACTGGATATGCGGCTGTATGCCGATGTTGGTGATAGGATGGCCTGCGGAGAAGAGATGTTCGTTGCTTGAGTCTGAACTGTCTCTGGTGCTAATGGTTTATTTGTACATAATAAGTTTTTCTACATTTGGTAGTTATTAATTATCTGTTTCTGCACTATATAGAATGTGCAATTGTTATCTACTTCATGATTAGAAATTAATATAGATCTTTTATGGTCCGTATAAGATTTTTATGAGATTTTCGATTCGACACAATCTCTAAGCCAAAGATTACGCTTCCGTGAGATTCTTTGGAAATAACTCTCAGCTTTCGTATTTCACCAAGTCTTAGAGATTCGCCGTCTTAGACCTCACTTCGCGCTTGTTATTTGTCAAATATCAGTATATTGACCATTAATGTTATGTTCGTTAGTTGGGCGAATTTTAATCTTTCCATTTTCAGTTAAAATGGAATAAATATTTGTAATTTAATACCTAATTTTTGTATTTTTTCAGAATAAATAGTTGAAGGTATCTATGCCTCTAAATAATATTTGTCCATGCGTTAATTTTTGCTGTCAAATGTGTGTATTTTTATTTCTTTCGATCAATCTCTAACTGATCTCTAAGTTTATCTCCAGATCTTACCATGCGTATATGGTATTGAGATTTATCTCACCGTGTCTCATTCCGTGTATTGTGGCCGTTATAGTATCACCCAATCTATTACGAAAATATTCATCGGCTTCCGATTTTATTCATAAAAAAACTGAATCATCAGAGATGGGTAATTCTCGAAAGTGCGCGACTCAGCCTCCAGACCACGAGCGATATGGACCGAAGCTGCATTCAATATATTTGGCCGTTCGGCCCAGACCAATACAGAGCAGAATGACCATCGTCCTCCCTAAACATGAGTTAGCGAGAACTAATTTGTGAAGTTGTACCGAGTCGTCGTTTTTGTTACTGAGCGACATTGCAATAACTGAATTCCCTCACCGAGCGGAACTTTATCCATATTCAACATTTTTGTTTTTGCAATTTCGCAGTTTGCGAGACCGTTGCACGTTTTTATTTTGCATGAGGGAATGTAAAAGTACAGTTCGGTAAAATTGAAATACAAAAATAATTCAGTTAAAATGACGTCACTGTACCTGTGTAACCATGATAGAAATGTTCCATTATTGATATACGTATCTCGCTCTGAATGCTGACAAGGGGAGCGCCAATAGATTTTTAAATTCACTCTCAATATTTGAAATCACTTTCTAATACAATTTGATTCCATGAACTTGACTGCATACATTATACACAATTGAGAATGTACTTCGGTTGGGTTTGTTAAATCGCATAAATACCTTGGGTTAATTATTGATGAACACTTTAAATGGAATTTGCTAATAAGATTTGCTCCAATTTCAGGTCATTTATTTATTTCTTTCTTTCAACGCCCTTGTGGGATATTATATAAGAATACATTTTAATTTAATTTTTAAATATAACAGTACATTTTTAATTGACATTTAAATATAACACTTTAAATATAACATAAAAAATAAAAAATAAAAATAATTTTCGTACAAATATAGGGTGTCCAGTACAAATTGTCAAGTTTAATATTAAATAAAATAAAAAACTACAATGTTATTCTCATATTTTATTTATACAAAATAGAGTTTAACGATGCGGATTTTACGTTTTATAAACAATATTGTATAAATGTCGTCCATTTCTCTCAAGACACTCTTGCAATCGGACTCTTAAATTTCCGAATACGCCAAAGCAAATTGTTGGTTCTATGGCAGCTTCACGACGGATATTTTCTTGTAGAGGCTGAATTGTTCAAGAATTGTTGCTGTAAACTCTCGATTTAAGGTATCCCTACAAAAAAGGTCGCACGGTGTAAGGTTCGATGACCGATGTGCCCAGGGTATGTCTCCGTACTTTCTGATTAATTTATTGGGAAAAATTCCCCTCAGCTTCTCCATTGAAACTCTAGCTGTGTGTGGAATAGAAATTGTTGTTGAACTCAAAAAATAGCTGCAGTTGCGGTACCAAAAACATGTCGATCATTCGGCAATACACGTCAGCAGTGACTGTCTCTCGTTGGTTAAAAAATAAGGGCCAATTATCCCTCGGGCAGAAATTGCACACCACACTGTCGTTTTTGGACAATGGCGTCCTCATGGATTGCCGGGGCATCAGTATCTCATGTTCTGTTTATTAACATAGCCATCGATATGAAAATATGCTTTGTCAGTAAACAATATGTTTTCAAGCGTTCGTGTTGCTCCAAAACGTTCCAGCATCGTTCTCCCCAAGGTTTCTCGTAAATAACAGTAATTTTCGTTGAGAAACTACATGATTTGCAGTTTGTATTGGTGAACCTGTAGTTTCTTTTTCAAAATAACGTGCACTTTTGATTTTTTTATTCCAGTAAAGGCTGCAATCTTCCTTCCAATTACGCGGATTGTGCATAATTTCACATCGAACTTGAGCCACATGTTCTGGCGTCGCTGCTGACGTTGATGGTCCTGGAGGTATTTGGTTAACCATTGCCGCTTCTTGTCTGAACTTTCGAACACAACACCAGATAAGTTGCGTGCTCGGCCCATCACTTACTCGTCGAATATTAAAGTGAGTACAAAAAACGCGACGCAAATCACCGCACTTTAAATATTCCTCAACCGCAAACGCGTGGTGCGCTCCCGACCAGTTACTCATTGCGACTGACAAATCAGTAAATCACGCGCGTTGATTAATACTCCTTCTACTTACCTCACCCTGATAGTTTACGAGCAATTACTATTTAATCTTCAAATTTTTCCGCTGGAAATCCTATATTTATTTAGCTCAAGTATGCTCCTTCAGCGAAAAATGTCAACGAAACTCAATTTGCAACCAAGCCGATGCATCCGCGATATTGGCGAGTTAACAGCATAATTATATCTATATGTACCCACAAAGAACACTTCATATTATTTCGTTTGAGTTGGTACTTTGTACGAAACCATTTGTATCAACTCAAGGCAGTCCAACATGCTATTGATTATTTTATAAAATAATTCAGATATAATTATATATAAATAATCCAATAAGTAGCATTATAGTTATTTTCTAATAAAGCAGTAATTTGTAGACAACATCAGTGTCCAGAGCGACGTTTTTTGGTAAAAATCCGTCCTTGGGTAAATTTCAAAATGCCGGCCTAACAAAATACCGCCCTTAACATGTATGGTACGAGGACGGCCGATTTAAGAGGTGGCTAATTTATGGGGATCGTTTAACAAAAATTGAAAACATAATTTTCTCTTAAGTTACTAGGGCGGAAAAAAACAATCTTACCTGTGGCGGCAAAGGTATAGCGCCGGCGCTGTTATCATGACGCAAGACCACTAGCTGAGATGAAGGAAATGACTAAAATCAGTCATCAGCCTTGGAGCTTCATGGAGCAAATTAAAAAAATACAATGTAACAATTATTAAAACGGTAAAATATGCTTATGGCAATTTTTCATTGAATAATATTTATACATACTACAGATCCCCGCGATTGGATACGTCGACAATAAAAAATAAAAAAAACAATGTAAGCAAATATGTGATGGTGCACATTCACAATATTATCATGGCCTATTCCGTATTCCGCTGTCCGGATAATTTATGTGATCCGCGACTACTCCGCTCCGTAGGCGAGACTACGCGGCGTAGCGCAGCGTACCGCTGTACTCGAAAGCTCTACGATACGAGTCTACGAACACTCGACGAATATCTAGCATAAAATATTATTGCCCGGGAATAAAACGGAATTGCGCCCTTCCGTGGGATGGTACTTTTTAGTAGATTTCACACGATACCCCGAGCGCCTGGCCGTTTATTATAAATGTGTCTGATTTCTTATACTTTTATCTCGGATGAACAAAACGTTATTTCAATTCATCCAACTAAATTGTGATATTTCATTTAATTAAACAAATAAAAAACTTTGTACTAACTACGTCGACTGGATAAAAACCAAGTCTCACAGTGACTAAAATAAGCATTTAAAGTAGGCATTTTTTTGTACTTTTTTCTGCATCAGATTCATCTTCCCATAAAGTATTATATTCTATCTCATCAAGAGCATTATTAGTGATGCAGTATTTCACTATTGTCTCCGGGATTTTCCTACAAGCAGATGACACTCATTCTGATTTTTTTGTCTTACCGGAATGTGGTAACGAAAGGAATGTCAGTCTACAACCAGAACTCATATTCCTCCCTTAAACATAAATACTTAAAAAGTTTGATAACTGAAACGTCATGGGGTAGTAGTTGGCTAATCATACCACTAGGAATATCAATCAATACACTGCGCATTTCGGTGATATAATTCTTTTATCTGTTCATTTAAATATTTATGAATAATGATAGCGATTGTAAGGCGCCATTATTTATAAGACGAACTCCGAATTCAGAGACACCAAAATTGGGGGAAAAAAATGCGAAATTCGGTAATATTATTTATTAAGTTGTAATTTTTATATAATATAGTTCTGTGATGAAATTGAGTTTTATCTTTCTAATTGATACATTTAATTTGTTTTAATTTATTATACTTTCATTTCGCACAACATCAAAAGATCATTTATTTAATATTTCGCTACATTTAAAAATGATATATTTATTATATAATTTTGCGTATTTCTATCGTATTTTGTCAGTTTGTAAAAGTCTCCTCAAAATAAAAAGCTTAAACAAAAATTGTCCCATACCTACACGAGACTTTAAAGAATTAATTTGTTTCGTGGCATGGGTCCAGCTCCAAACTGCAGACTAAAAATAACACTACAAGAACAATAATGCTGCATTATAACTCTCGCAGACTTGTAAATGCTGTGAAATATTACGCTTTTAACAATAAATGTTTTTTTTATTGTATATTTGTGTGCGGTATTATTGCGGCAATAAAAAAGGCATAATATACTTTTCGGTTGACAAATGTTATTTTCACTATGTGAAATAACGATGGTACTCTATACTGTTTTATTAGATTAATTGTGTGTTTTCAATAATTTTACTTTTCACTTGTTTCACATGTATCATAATTTTAACTATATTATATTTATTTATTACGCAAAGTGTATACATATAATATATTAAATATAATAAAAAGAATGATAGGACAATACAGCTAAATGATACAGAGAACACGTATATTTTTAAAAATGTTGTTATAAAAATATTTGCATTGTGGTTGACGTACATCCGTGGTGTTACGTAAGTATAAGTGTAAGAGAGTATCGAAATTGATCGACAATTATTATTTGATTAAACAAGTATACAAAATTTTGCTGATAATACAATAAAATGTATTATATTATAAAATTGATAATACCTTTAAATGTACAAAGTCTGTCTATAATTAAGTGAAAGCATTTACTCGTGGAAATTTTAATTTAAAATAAAAATGAATACGCACTTGTATTCGTATAATTTATACGATAAATTTTTAAAGTGCGAGGGAGTAATTTTTAATATATCATTTCGACGTGCGTGTAAAACCCTGTTTGTATTTTTGTTTGCTGGGACAGGAATTCCACGCATAGCGAAAACAGTGGAAAACAATTCTCGCGGAAAAGCGAGAAATATTCACTTTTAAATATAAAAACAAACACATCGGATGAATAGATGCCTACAATAAATAAGCAGAGGTTTCAAATCTGTTAATGTATTATTATTTTTATATAAGCTTCCTAAATTTACGTCTGGTTTATGGATTGGAAGGCGCCACGTGATAACGATACTCGATATATTTAAAATACTATGGAAAAAAATATAATGATGTTATACAATGTTCAGATAATATTTAGATAATCTGACACTAAGATCTTATCACTAAATATTGTACCTTAAATAACTGAATATACTTATGTATTATTAATATTAACAACATAACTATGAATGAAATGAAATCAAAGAAATTTGAATTAATGCTGCCACCTGCAATCAAGGAAAAATAATAAAAAATAGTAAAAATATTATATATTAATTAGAAAGATATACATATAAAATCAATTTTATCTAAAAATATTAATAGATTTAATTAGTATTTAAAATATCACACACCCATGTTCTGAATAATTACAACTTCACAATAAGAATGTGTTCTCCTTAATAAAATTAATTTTCTCCAAATACACCTCCGGATAACGAAGTGAGACATTTGACCATCGCAACTATTTAAAACAATTCAACATATTAATGGTATACAGTAGGCATAAATCTAGGTTATGCTGTTATCGACGATGCTCACTAGGTATACATAGATATACTAGAGTTTTTTTTAACATGTGAAAAAAATTATTCTTCTTTTTAGAACTCTGCTTTTGATTTCGCTTGAAATATTATCTACGATTTTTCCTTCGGACAACGGATATTTAAAATGATTAAAATGGTGGTTAAATTTTTATAACACCAGTTTGACAGATAATTGACGATCATACAAAATACAAAATAACGTTGGAATGAAAAAACATGAATATTTTATAGAATTACCAATGGGTGCCATTTCATGCAGTTTTCAGTCAAGATAATTCTTTGCAAAAAAACATAGTATAGTAAGAAAAAAATTACTTGAACACTGCATCTTTGTGGACGTAAATATGTCCTTAACATACCCCTAACACAGCTTCAGTAGGAAAATATGAGGTTCAATAAGATTGTTATGCAGATTATCTCGCAACATCGGCATGATCTTGAATTCGGAAAGACTGTTGGAATTGAAAACTCCAGCCGTGGGTTACGCTAATTCGTGTAATAAAGGCTATAATTTTATATGGTATTTTCAGAAGATAAGGATTATTTCATTTATATTTATTTTCCAGAATATTTAGCGTACAGCGTTTTTGCTTGTATTCAGTGCACGCCCCTGCTATATAGGTATAAAAATAATGAATATTCAATAAAAGGTGTATGAGAATGGGTGTACTCATCCAAATAGACATCAGTCACGATATTTTGCGTTATTTGTTGCAAGGTTTTAGAAAACTTATATTATAGCCATCATTTTACATCTAACTAACTAACTTAGGTAGGCGGTAGGCAGAGAGGATAATGGGCCACACTTTTTTATCTTGATACACAATTCTCGCCCCATCTACATTCAAACATCTTCTCATACAAGCTCGCCGATTGTTGAGGCTTCTAACAGAATCACCTGTAGTATCCGGTTTTCCCGACCATGCCAAGTCTTTAAGTCTTTCGTAAACGTCCTCTACTTGCGTCATATATCTTTTTTACCATTCTCTCCTCATTCATCCATTCTATATGATTAAACCATCTAAGCGATCCTTTTTTAATTCTACTCACTATACTAAGATCAGCTTTACATTCATATCTTATTTTTTCATTATTTATTCTGTCATAAATGGATCTGCCGCATTTACGCTTAAGCGATCTAACTTTCCACTGTATTCAGTCTACTTTCGTTCCTCTTTTTCCGCCAGCTTCTGACCTCACTTCCATACATGAGTGTCGGTACCAAGACTACATTGTGTGCCGATAGTCTTGCCTCGGTTGACAAGTTCCCATTAGATATAACTCTATTCAAAGCGCCGTTCACTTTGTTCCCTGCAGTCACCCTCCTTTCTATTATTTTAGATTGTTAACTCTGTTTTATTAAACACTTAATGAATATCATTTTCTTCTTCATTCATTAGTTAGTTATTAGTTAACCGGTAATTGTGTTTAATTTATTAAGTGGTTAATAAAACAAAGTTTTCAATCTAAAATAATGGATTTTAACCGCAAAGTTGATTTTGCTAATCTTAAAAATAATAATTATTATTAAAAAAATAAAATATATATTTTTTAAAAACCCTCCTTTCGATATCTTTCTCAGTCTTTCCGTTTCTATCAAACATACTTCCTAAATACACAAACTCATCATCACCTACAAGTATTTTTCACGTTGTCTTGCTTTCCTCCTTCTCGAATATCATCACTTTCGATATGTTGACATAACAATGTCGCTTTATTTGCATACATCGTACATTCTACTCTCTAGATTCTGTAATTATTTTATATCTAAAACATTTATAATTTCTTCCATATTGTTTGCATCCATGTTGTTTCTAAATGCGTGTAAAGTTGTAATTCAATATATATAGGTATTGTATATTTTTTGATTAACTCACTGTAAATTGTGTTTCACTCAATACACATTTAAACTTACAAGACACGAAGAAAAAATAATATAAAAAAATAATATTCTTAACATGTTTCTCTGGTCAATTATTATTGTAATATCCGTATTGGTGTACATATTTATATTTCTTACCTAAAAATCATTCGATTCGGTTAATAAAACGCAACTTTATTCATCCCAGCTGATTCTAGAGAAGTCCGGAGCGAAATTTAATTTGAAAATCCTAAAATAGTTGGCAGGCGACCCTTCTCCGGCCAACAAATCATACTGGACCATAAAAAGCAGAGCCCACCAATTATAATTACGGGATACGCTGGTCTCTTATACTGAATCAAGGCCATTCATTTTTGAGGATTACACATTAGCGACCATACGAGTAATACCGGGTCATTCGAAAGAACTTCAACGAAATTCGATCAAGAAACCATAAAAAAATAAAATACTTCATAAAATTCAAGGCGTTTGTTAATATATATAAATTATAATGTTAGAAATTAATCCCTCAAGCTGTAATTTTTTACAACTCGCCACGTTTATATGAGGTGAACAATAAATCGAAGGTAAGTAGTTTGTTCGGTTCCGACGCGCGAGACTGCTCGACTTGAACTCTGGGAGACGCACGAGGTGGTGCGTTGCGCAACCGCGGTCACAAATCCACTCGTACACGATCGGAGGAATATCAGGGTAAGATTTAGATATTGTTGATACTTGTGCATCTAATTTGCATTGTACTCTCTTCCCATACAGAAATGACAATTTCCTTTTTCAGGCTCCGAGCCAAGAGCATCCGGTTCTAATCTGAAGTTGGCGTCACGGCTAGCTGGGATATGCGATGGAAGGTAGTCTCCATTTGGGATGGAGAAATCTTTGGCACATCCAGCGTGACGGCCACGATCCCATGCGATGGATTATCGAGTGTGTGCAGTAGGTATGGCGCACGGATTTTGAGGTTACATGACCATCATTTTAACTTAGTTGTAATATCAAGAGAGAACGACAGTTCATCAACGAGAAGGTGAAATTAATCTTACGGTTATGATTTATTTTACGTCCTATCCGAAAGCCTTGCCACAGGAATCGAGTCAACGTTCCGCCTCCTTGTCAAGTTATATTTGTGAACAGATGCTAGAATGGAGAGATCGATTACTTAATATTTATTTTATATTAAACAAACCTGTTATAAATTAACCCCTTTCATTAATTAGCTTTGATTCCTAGTCCGAATTACACAACACTATAAATTTACCACAAGTGAAAGAAAGGTCGTCAACTGAAGGTAAGTGTCCAGGACTCTATTCCAGCGAACTCACGCTTTTATGCCAACCATTGGCCTTGGCCTGGCACTCATCCGCCGAAGCCAGAACGCAACATAACAATATATATATATAAATTAATAATTAAGACTATAATACTAATTTGTTTATATTATAAGTATTTCAGTAGTCAGGAGTACGTTATATATAATAATAATATATATTTTTGGAGACGAATTAATATCGCTACAGCCCATCCAGGTCTCCAAGGTAGATTATTTAATTATTCTACAGGCATCTTTGTCTCATGCCAAATATTTTCAGTATGAATCATGCAATCTATCTGCATTTTCCTGAGCTCCTACTGCGGTCCTACTGATCTGAGTTCCTACTGCGGCGGCGTTCCCTGGAGAGTCTTCGAGTTCTCGCTTCACACAATGTGACTAGTCCATCTCAGTGGCTTGATCTTATAATTATCACTATTCTAGACTATCTGAAGATTTTTCTAAGCTAACAAGTTAACAAGCTATTTTGTTCAATAAAACGATAAATGATATTTAAAATTCTGGAGAATGTAAAAAATGAGTAATTTTTTAAATTATTCTAATGAACGTTGTTTTATTTAGTCACAAAAAATTAAAGCTTTAAATATTCATAAAATATGAAACGTCATCATTATAGGCTGTCCCTTATGTCCGTTCAATCTTGGATCGTCAAGTTCTGAAGGCAGCGGCTGCGGACTGACATCCGTGCCCTGTTTGTGAAATATAGTTCTTCTCTAAGAGTGAAGTGTATCTACATAGAGAGGAACTTTGAAGACATAGACGCAATGATCTAATTATATAAATGATCATGTAAAAAAATAATTAACTATTTTTCGTGCGAACTTATCTCACATGACAGAAATAAATGTGTTACATTTTAAAATGAACTTAATACACAGTGTCTAAATAGTTTTTTTGTTAGAAAAATCCTTATTGAAAAATATTTAGGTTCAACCGTAATACAGTAAAAGTGTCAATTATTTTATGAAATGCCTATGGTTATCGAGTTAAGTACCCATAGACCGTAGAGTTGGGGGTGGTGATAAGTCACCTCTATCAGCTGTAGCCACTCTCCCCTAAATACTGCTCTGCCTACACTTGAGTAGGAAAGGGTAAAGGTGGGACTAAGGGTGCAATTCACCCCAATAGTGAGTACTTTATACGTATTTTAGGAATGGAAAAATATTGTTTTATTCTTCAGAGTCGAAAAATGTACCAAAAGGGCATGAAGAAGTAGCAAAACACCGTAATATGTAACTGATGATCCGACGGTCTAATGCATCTGTTTCTTCTCGGTTAATTTTCTTACTATAAGTAGTTTATTTTTATCGTTGCTAATAACTTTTTTATATAGAAAACAAAAACGGTTTGAATCAATAAAAAAAAAAAATTCGACGAAGGAATAAGTGAACAAGTTGATCCATAAAAAAGCAACTTTAATTTCACCATAAGTATATAATATGCCACTATGTATAATACATGTAAATATATATAACCAACATAGATTCATGTACGGTCGTTTGATTCGTCTTTAAGGACTTTTCGCAAAAAAACTTCAGGATTCGCACACACTTCGTTTTAAAGTAATGGGTTAGTAAATTCTCTTCGAATATTTTACTTACATTAATTATAAATCTATATAATGATTTTAATATTTAATCATTGTATGAAAAATTTCCTAAATTGTTATGTGTACAACACATCTTAATAGCTATTCAATAAATTTATGTACGTACACATATACAAAACAGATATTATATAATTCGTATAAAAATATTTTTCAAAAGTATATTTAGTCTTAAAATAGTTTTGAATACTTGAGCAAAAAATGTTTTAGTTCAATAAAAATATGCAACTTTTTTAATAAATATTATTTTTAAAAATTCGAAATTGGATTTACATTTATCAGTATAATATATAAAAATTATTTAAGTGACGTTATCCAAGTCTAATAGAGAGAATAATTTATATTTTTATGACGAATAATGTAAAAAAAACATATTAATAAAAAAATAATAATATGTTTATCTACTTGATTTAGACTTTGTTTTTTTCAATACAGATTTTCAAAAATAGTTCGTGAGATAAACAGTGAAAGACAAACTTATATTTAGTTTTATACTGTTTCATAAATATAAAACTAATAAGACTATCAAGGTATTATTATCTATGTAGATAATATAAATCTTTTTCTGTAAACACGAGTAGTCACAACAAATTTGGAATTATAATTATGGAATATCATGAATCTACTTAGTATTTTTTTGCTTTTTTATTTATAAATTCATTCAATTTTTATTTTATATTTCATAAAAACTAAAATCAAAAGCTTCTCTTAAAATATTCAGTTAATGCTTCCATCAATAAAGGGGTCAAAACAATTCCCAGCGATCGTTCAATTCCGTCATTGGGTATACGAAAATTTCCAAAGGGGTAAGATTGAGAATCCTGAATTCCCATTATAGATTACCATTTTAAAACTTCAACTATTAATTCAAAAATTCAGAGAACGGAATAAATAGAGATGGAAAAATTCTTCAATCAATTAACGCGTCACAAAAAAAAAACACAAACTTAATCATTACTTAGTTTGTGTACGATTGTTAACGTCTACTTTTTAATTTGTAAGTTGTTCTAGAAGAAATTTTCAGGGCGTGAGAAAAATAATTCGTTAGTCTTACTTGTAATTCAGTTACGAAACGTGTAAACTGTTGTTATATTGAAATAATTATGGTCGTTACGAAGATCTTTTTAGACCATCTGGAAACATTGAGAAATTATCACTAAAGGTTTTTATATTATAATGGCCCGTGTCTACAGAATGCGACACAATTAGATGAGTTTCAGAGATTTTGTTGAGATAAATCTCATTACTGTGAACACGTGTTGAGATTTTGATCTGAAGATAAATTTAGAAATCACCATTTGACTGATGGGACCAAATTATGTACGCGGTGTTCGATTTAATAGCGAGACTATATAAACATCATCTATCTATACTGGAAAGTTAAATATACAGAAGGCATTCAATTGCAAACTCTTATTCTGTTTAAACTGTTGCAGAAGATATGCAAATTCACCCAACAAACGAACGGAACATCAACGATCAATGGACCCACGTTGGACGTTCGATATACAACAAATGTGTAATGAGACGTGAGGCAAGAGGTGATGCTCGAATCTCGAGACTTGGTGTGTACGCCACGAAAGTTGCTTCCAAAACTCTCATTGTCTCGAAAATCGCATCCGTGGACACGTGAAAAATTGGAAATAAACCTACAATACATATACTTTGAGATATATAATATATTTATAAATCTATCTGTACTTCCCCATTACTTATGAAATATATATATACATATATATAGGTCCATATCTTCTGGAATAGTTTTGACAGTGAGTACCAGTTCCGTCTACGAGTTAAACAAGAAGTAGAGTTCTCACGCCCGGGTCGACTCAGTGATTTGTTTCAAATCAATCCTCTCCCAGGTAGGCGCCTCCAGCCCCGGTCGGTAGACTCCTGAAGGAATGCGAGGAGACCGGCCACAGCGACTCCACGAGAAAATCCCGTAGCCATGTAGTTTGGAAGTCTATACGTCGGGAACGATTTAGTAACGCAATTTGTTTCGGCATCGAAAGTTTTGCAATTACATGTCGTGTACTTTGTCTTATTCACGAGTTTGAATAACAAGTTTCAAATCTTAGAAAATCGCTTCGTTACGTAATACTCTGCGTTTTGTTTGTTTTAAATCTATCTAGCAAAGTAAAATAATTCTCTTCAAATTGGTTTTACTCGTATATTTTTTTTATGTTTTCGATATTTTATCAAATTGTTAAAACTCTGCGTGTATATACATCGTTGCTTTGATTGAAATATTCTCGTTAACCTTAAGCGGGAAAGTTTAAATTTTAAAGAAAAAAAAATTAATAATTGAATAAAAATTTAATGATAACCAAAATTAAGATTAGATGAAAAATTATTTTAATTTATTTAACTCTGCGTAGGTACGAAAATGAAGTATTTTTTACTGTTAATTTGGGATCACAAAATCAATTTAATTAAAATGCTATTTTGATGTTCTTTATAATTTTTTTTTTTTTTTTGCAATGTTTTAAATAAACCTTTAAGACATTTAATAGATTATTATCTTAATTTGTTTTTGTCTTTTATAATTAGCGTTATGTGAAATTGGGTTGCTTCTTTCATTCGATATAAATATTAATATTTTTGTAAAGTTTTACACTGCGTAAATATAAAATAGTTTAGATGTTAATAAAAGGATATACAAAATTTGAACGATATGCAGACTGATAATAAATATGACTGAAAATAAACAGTAAGTGACTTAGTGTGATGAAGGAATTAAACATAATATACAATCTTTGTTACATATTTACCTTTGCATCGATGATCACAATATTTCTCCAATCACCCAAGCCTGAGAAAAAATATTTTTATATTAAAAAATATTTACTATTTAAATACTTTTTTGGCACTGTTCAATTCTCACGTATTTGTGTTTTTATTATCAATTCAACTCATAGTACCTAGATGCTTTTCGTCTCAGAGAATTGTTACAGCCAAGTTTGCTATCTTGAAACTGACCAAAATTTAGAAGAACCTCTTTAACTCGAGAAACATAGAAGTGTGACTAATTAAAGCTCTAATATTCTCTGCACTTCTGTGTGGAGTTGAAACATCGACATTGAGAGGAAAGAAAGAATCGTTCTCGACACTTAGAGATGTGGTGTTAGCCATGTTCATATACTGCGTATACCATGGATCGCGAGACAAACGAATTTCTCCAATCTTTAGTAACTGCGCGCTGACGGTATTTTACTAGAAACGATAGGAACAGCCTGATCAATTATAATCATTAGAAATTCACAATGATAATGGTGGAATCGCACCATAGGTGCCAGTAACACAATAAGAGGAAAAAGAAACTTTCCAAGTTCCGCCACTGGACGCAGTGTACTGTATGAAACTATCTCGCCAAATGTCGACAAATATACTCACGGAGCCTCCGAACCGTTTCGAATCAAGATCGCCGATGAACTGACTGCTCGCTAGTGGCGGGGAAAGGAAGGAAAGGTGGGAGGCACTGAATCATTAGTTCGTTCAAGGTATATCATATACAAATATAAGTCTCAAACAGATAAATAATAAACAGAAGAAGTCAAATTCAAGTCACACGTCACGTTAAACAATCCCCAGGATCGCGAGTGGAAGTAAGCTGTTCACACTATAGAAGTCAAAACACCACGATGCTCAGATTTGCAAGAGTTTACACATATTAATAATTAATAATTATTTAGCTTGAAACAAATATTTATTGTTATTTTTTAATTAAATTAAGTATTATTATTTATTTACAAACCAACTTTTTATTAGGATTTATAATGTATTCAAACACAGTATTTATTACGTTCATTTAGCATTATAATTTATATTACATTAATAAATATAATAATATAAATATAAATGTGTACAAAAAAGAGGTTATAAAATGACTTAAAGGTCTTAAAAATTATTAAATAATTATTTAATTGACATCTTTCCCAAGTTATAATCTGATCAATTTCTTAACATTTTTTTATATTTTGTTAATTGTATCTATTATTATAGATGTATAGTATACATATTTATTTTTTAGATGTAAACAATTTCTTACATCTAGTATATCTTGTTTTCTATAAATGTTGATAGCCACCCCCATAATTCTAGATCTTTTTCATTTGGGGGTGCATAACCCTTTTGTTGTTTTATATTGTCGAATGTATAAATAAATAAATAAAGTTAAAATTACCACTTAAATGTATCGTGTATTATATACTATTTCTAGATATACTCATACATATCTAGCAGAACTAGCACTTTAGCGTTCCTCTCTTAGTCTTCTTCCACCCACCCCTCTTCCCGGTCGCGGACCTTATTCATGAGAACTGTCGAACCGACAGGCAATATAACACTAACCTCTCGCCAAACGAAGGATCTAAGCGCCCAGAAAAGCAAGGGCGAATAGGTTGTTTTGTAACCGAGAAAGGGTCCAGGTTCTAGTACTTGTGGTACACCATGATTAAACGCCTTATTGTACACTCGAAGGCATTCCGCAAACATCCGCACAAAGTGAGGCGGAAAATTATGCTTTGTAGGATTGTGATTCACAAGACACCTATGTAGCTATTCTACATGGGATTGGATTTAATTGTTCGGTTGTAACGGTGAGAAGCATGTTTAATACATTGAGAAGCATTCAGTGAACTGAAAGTCTTTGTTTCGTATTTAATTGGACTAATTCTTTATATAACATATTTATTTTTAATATAATTAAAGATTAATAATAAAACCTCTATTTTTATTTGCTCCTACGAGATATATCTCCTGAAACCGTACCGTACCGTAAGTTCTTGATACAATTTATACTGTTGAAAGTAAAACATTGTATTATTTGTTTGAATTGAAATATTTGAAAATCAGTTTATAATTTATGTAATTATATTTTTAAGAAAATGTAATAAATATCTTGGTACTGTCTAAAAATAATAAGTTTTTTAAAATCGTTCGCATAGAACTATAAAATAATAAACCACAATAAGAGTGTACTTCATTTTATCCCTATTATTGTGATACGAAATTATATATTATTATATTTCATAAATATGAAAGTATATCATATGAAATAATATTTTGGTAATTAATGTATATATCCATTCTTCAAAAATAATTCTTAGATAATCGAAATTCATTCGACCGAAAAAATACCACTTGGGTGACCATGAGGCAGATGGCAATGAAGGAACTCGGTTGTATGTGAGGTATGGTTAATGAATCAATTGTTGATAATGATAATGAATTATAGTTGGAATTTAATTCTGACAGATCGCATACCTGACTGAAACTAATAATAACGATTATAATTAATGCAATTACTTCTCAGGTATTTGTGTAATTTCTTTGTAATCTGCAAAGTCTAAAAAACTATAAAAATTATGATATCCATTTTTTTATGGGACTGGCGTCAATAACATACAAAAGACGATTTTGTTATAATTGAAAATGCAACAAAGTTGTTTATACAATTTGTTTGTAAACATCAGAGGAAATGTTAAAATTCATACATATATTACATTTTCTGTGAAAAAAATGTTATTTAAATTATTACTTGCATATGTACAGTATGACAGCTTTACGCTTTTCCAATTTTTTAATTTCCGACATTGAAATTGACTTGATTATTTTATATTAATAATTAGACAGAATACTTTATTTAAACCACCATTTATTGATTATTCTACATGTTTCGACACCTATAGCATAGATATAAACAAAACTATAAAGTGGTGAATCAGTAAGAACTGATATGAAAACAAATTTAAAAGGTGACTATTTGCAAAGAGGATTTGGTTTTTTTTTTTTTAAATATATATATTATTTCTAAAATTTTAAACTTATCTGACTATAAACCCCTAGTATTTGTATGTATAAATTCTAAACTTTTGATAATATCAAAATAATGGTTTGTTTCCAAAAGGTGATTGGTAAATTCTGAATATTTGTTGTTATTTAGGCATTTTAAGTGTTCACTTTATAGTTTTGTTTTTATCTATGCTTGTATTTTTTAATTTCAGTATACATTGTTTCCTGAATCCTGTTTCCTGTCCGAAACATGTATAATAATCAATAAATAGTGGTTTAAACAAAGTATTTTAATATAAAATGAGGTCACAAAGTTATTTTGCAAATATTGAAGAAGTGTTTATTTTATATTCAAAAGGATTGGACATTTCAATCCTAACTAACTTTATTGCCGTTTTTCCGCATGAGGAAGATGAGAGGATAGAATACTGCACTTTTCTGCCCTGGGACATAACTCTTTCCTCATTTAATTTCACTGTTGAAGCCTTAACAGGATCGTTCCCCAACATCTAGTTTATCAGATGATTATACGCCAGGTGTTCCGCGGACACTATATATGCTTGTTGCCTTCAACACTCACTTTATATATACTTTATATACTTACAATTGGCATCAGAACTATACTATGTCTAGCTAGTTTTGCTTTGGATTACAAATTCATATTGGCGATCATTACATTCAAAGCACTTTGTTTCTCGCAGCCACTGTCCTTTCGATATTTAAATAAAATATTGTAAATATATTTTACTTCAATCCATTGTAGGGCAACATTTTTTTACAACTGTTTCCAATACACAACATATAGAACAATATTTCTGGGATACTGTATAAATTTTTTATATTATTACAAACAATCTTGTATTATTGTAATTTTTTTTTGTAACGCAAATTTTGCCGAATTTCCATTATTGATATTGATGCTGAGCTAACTGTTTCTACATTTTCAAAATCATTAACCAACATTCATAAACTACTATTACAACAAAACCATTTTCGTCAATTCAAAAATAAACGTTTAAACTTCAATCTTGATTACCTTTTATTGGCCATAAAAATGGCATCTTGTGCCATGTTACTAAACCACGAAAACCTTCAATTTTTCTCTAAGCGCTCCTACAAAAAACGCAAACCCAACTGAAATACCGCACTCGAGGCGGTATTCCGATCGCGGTTCGCCCGCACTGCAATAACGGTTAGATTTGATGCGAACCAAACCACAATAAAGGCAACCTCAAAGGATGTGCAGAATCGGCTAACATTAAAGACTGATGGAATTTTCATTAAAATTCCCGCGTGGAGTTAGAAGCGCCATGGCGAACATCAAATCTCGGCAAGGAGGGGAATATTCTTCCGGGAGATGTGGGGCAGAGGTCACGGACCTCCCCCTCGCTGCGACCGGACGAATATGTAAATATGAAAAACTTTAATACGAAAACTCACTCTTTCGATATGCATTATTAGTAAAAAAAAAAAAAACTTTGGCTATTAACATGAATTTTAAATCACAATTACCTTTCTAGGTATGCGTGGTATTTTGTAGCGAACTCTTTTAATAAGAGGGACGTGCAGTGTTATTCAAATAAACTGAGGACACCTTGCTTTTCTAGAAAATAAATCAAAATCATTTATCAATTTCATAGAATTTCACGATTATTATAATCTGAATAATAAAGGATGTTTTTTTAGAACCCGCAATCTAGAACTTCAATTTTCAGCCACTAGATGGGGAACGTATATCGGCAATAACGCGACGAATTTTGCGTTCCAAGTCATCTATTATCTCTGGTTTATCGTCGTAGACTTGCGTCTTCTCATATCCTCACACAAAATAATCCAAAGGTGTTAAATCACACGATCTAGGAGGCCAATTCACAGGTCCATTACGCGAAATTATGCGCTCATCGAATGTTTCCTTCAATAAATTGATTATGGCACGCACCATGTAGCATGTAGAATTTTGCACTGTCTTGTTGAAACTACAACTCTTTCACATTGATGTCATTCAATTGAGGAACGAAAAAGTCAGTAGTCATGGATCTATAGCGCTCTCCATTGACTGTACCGTTCTGGCCAGCATCATTTTTTATAAATATATGGACAATGATTACACCAGTCCATAAATCACATCATTCAATGACTTTTTGTGGATGTAATGACGTCTCAATAATGATTTATAGATTTTCTTTACTTCAAATGTGGCAATTTTGTTTATCAACGTAACCATTCAACCAAAATGAGCCTAATCGCTCAAAAAAAAATTTGTGTTGAAAATGAGGATTTCATATCAGGATAATATTAATATTAATAATAATTAGTAATATAATATGTAAATATTATAATATTTTATTCAAAAGTACAATAACATTCGTAATTCATAATTCGTACGTCTGTACTGATATTTAAAATTTACCTATCAACCAACTTTATTCCTTGAGCAAGCGATAAGCAATTAACAGTCACTTCTTATATTCTTAATTTGATTTAAAAATATTATAAAAAAATAGCATGCTCATTTTCTGACGAAAAACATTTTTGGTCTATCAATGGTCCAATGAGTGATACTTTATTATCGTAAAATATTCTTACATAAACTTTTTTTTTTTAAATAACGAATTTGGTGTGAAATGGGTTTAGAAAATCGTCGTTTTCAACGTCATTGAAACTTAGCAGGTCTGTCTATTCAATTCTTATAAAATTATGTGATAAACTGTGGCTTTCGATAGAATCAGTAATGCAACTGAATGTATTTCGAAAGAAACATGCCTTTTTTAGATTGTTAACTTTGTTTTCTTAACCACTTAATGAATTAAATACATCTACCGGTTTCGAAAAATACAATTTTCTTCTTTATAATGTCATCAAATACATATGTTATATTGTTTCTTTAACATAATCTTTTTTTTTAATATAATTAAATTAAATTGGCAAATTTTGAAAAACCATTATTATTTAAACATTTGTTAGGAAATGATTATACTTTTGATAAACATTTGGGATTGTCTATATTACATATAAACAATGTTGGTCTTAAATTTAATAATTTAGAATCATTAGAAATAAATAAAGCATGTAAAACTAACCAAAATATTAATTAAAGAGTTTTTATATTACAGGAAATAAAATGGATATCGATTGTGACGGCGAATTTTTAACAACGTTCAATTTAAACGAAAAAATTAATAGATGATGATGAAGAAACTGGAGGTACAACAATCATAGTCAACTACCCTGAAGCTGACATTTTACAAGTGTATCGAATTAATTGAGGTGCAGGAAGAAGTAGTTTTACTTTTATTCCACATAATAGCTCCACGAAAGCCTAGAGGAATATGGAAACAGCAGAAAATAATTACCTTTAAACAAATCTATGTAGTAAATACTAATTTAATGTATTAATTATAAATATATACATATAAAATCAATTTTGCCGAAAAATATTGTTTTTGCACTACCGGGATTCGAACTTGGGTCTCTATTTCCAATCCGGGGAAGTACACTACCAATTGTGTTATAACACCAGTATTTAAATTAAATTTATTAAATTTTAATAATATAAGTTGTATCAATGTGTCCAAAATTTAATAAAAATGAATTGATAATTCTGGCGTCTACAGTCGATTTACTCAAAGGTATTTGTGATTCCGTAAAAATAATGTAGATGGCTTTCAAAAATAATGGAACGATAGATGTATTCATTTGAAAAAAAAATGTAACATATAGGTTCGAAAACTTATCATGAAAAATACTGGAGTTATAACACAATTGGTAGTGTACTTCCCCGAATTGAAAATAGAGATCCAGGTTCGAATCCCGGTAGCGCAAAAACAATATTTTTCGACAAAATTGATTTTATATGTATATATTTATAATTAATACATTAAATTAGTATTTAAAACATCACAGACCTATGTTCTGAACAATTACAACTTCACAATAAGAATGTGTTCTCCTTAATAAAATCTATGTAGTGTTGGTAAATATTTAAGACATATAACCTATAATTCTATGATTCATATGTATATCCACATATTGCCTACTGTAGATCTGTGCACAACGTTCACTAATATGGATCGTGATAATTTATCTAAATTAGTGGTTGTTATTGATATTTTCCTATTTGTTCCCCTACAATCATTTATCTTAATCCCTATCGTAATATCGTATTCGTATCGTAAATAAGTAATCGATTTAGAGGACTGGTCTAAGTGATTTCCCTGGAGGTTGTAACGTTTATATAATATTTTGAAAATTTAGTATTAAATAGATTAATTGTGATTATAAATGACATTAAAGATATTTTAAATATGAACATAAACTATTGGAGTAAACAAATGCACCACAAGTATATTAAATAAGTTAATCTTAACAAGAGCATCGCTAATATTATATAATATGCGTACTAATTGGTAATCCGTCACTACTTATTAGGCAGGTGGACATACTCGTCAGAAACGCACCAATAGTATTTTATAAAGCACGCAGGCATACTCGCCGAGAATGCATTAATAGTATTCATATGATACCAGTGAAAAATTATTTTGCCTACTCGTCTGTATACATAATACATTAAATCGTATTTTTTTTTTAAAATAGCTGATTTAGTTATAAAATAATTACTTAACACTTCGATTCAATTTCATATAAGTAATACAAATTAAATTAATCAACTAGAAAGATATACAGAAAAAACTCATCTATCGTAAAAATATATAGTTGGTACAAATATTTGAACCTGGACATTTTCCTATTTCGGAAAACGCGTATACAAGTGTATCAAACAATCACATTTTCGATCAATTTTTAACTTATATTCCGTAGTTCTTCATAATTAATACATCTGTTATTATCATACTGTTACTTACATACATAAGTATTTATATATATGCAAGTTATGTTATTTTATATAAACAAGATCAAAATCGTTCCTTTTTACTACAACTTATCTTTCACATATTTGCTTGATTTCATTTTGAATCTATATAGTTTCTCCTCCTTTCTTATGTTTACGGCATTTCATTAAAAAATTTCATCATCGATTTCTGAGATTTAGTCTTCTTTCTGAATAGCTATCTCAGTCTATCTTTTCCTCTTTTATGATGTTCGTGCTCATGTTGATTTGCATATTTTTTTCGTATAAAATCTGCCGATATTTTCTTAGTGAGGATTTTATAAATAAATACATAGAAATATATTTTCTGCTTAAAGGTCATCATATTCAGATCTTTCAGCATTGCACTGATTCGAGTATATCTATTTTTTCTGTGCTTTATTTTGCAATACTGACAATTGTTGCATTATTGCATTGCTTGATATAGCGAAATTGGTTAACACGTTTCCTCGGATAGGAAAATATTATTTCTATATATATTTTTAGTAAGTAGATTAACTTAATTTTAAAATGTGTAATATTTCATTATGTAGAATCTAAAATACACATATTACGTAATATTTTCATGGTTTAATTCATTAGTCCTTTTGTTTGCGTGGTTTAACTTTGCCAGTCAGTTATGTATTTAATGCATCCCGAATTTACCTGAATGTTTGCTGTGCTTAGCAATTCCCATCGCGTCTGCCGCCACTGGATAAACAAGGTCAATATTGGCCAGAATTTCCTATAGCTATAATTATACGCCACCTCAATACACGTCTATCCACGCAGGCTGATCTGATAAAGCGAAATGGAAATCCATGTAGATTTATTTTTAAATTATTTCACTTCTTTTGATCTACTAAAAGAGTCTACAGACACTGTTGAATATGTTAAAAATGTAATACAAACTCACTTATTTAATGATATGTCATATACGTATTTACCTACTTTATTATAATTTCGTCATTCTACCATAAGTATGAAATATTAGCATAGAAAGAATTTTTTATATATTTGTATATTAAATAATCAAAATATTTTTCTATGTACTTACGGAATATCTTATTAATGGAAATACTTTGTTATAACATTATTATATAACAATTTATTGTAAAATATAAAGGTTCTACAAGCATGTAAAAAAAATATATATTTATCGCAGAGTTTTTCACACTCTCCTTATTTTGCGTGTCTTATCCACGTTATTACACAATTATTAACTGCTCAGCGTTTCTTTGTAATCGAGTGTTTAAAAATGCCTCACAATTTTGGTCAATTGATATAATCAAAAAAAAATAAAACATATTTCAATTGCCTTTTTAAAAAATCGTACCATTTCACCTTAAACATAAACAGCCTATTTTTTAAAACGTTTCCTATCCGTATCGGTCTGCCTACCTGAGACTGAACCCAATCCCCGACATTTAAACGTATTTACCGGGATGTTTAGGGCAATGACCTTCGACCTTCCAACCCTTAAAACAGTTCGACCAGAATGTTGTATTATATTAAGTGTTGTATCGAGTGACCGAGATTACCCTCTCCCTATCAAAAGGTTATTACAGACCTATCGGATCTCCTAAGCCTCTCTAAGAATCCTTCTCAGAAATCATTATTAAATACTAAAATCCTCAAAATATCTTATACTCTTACAGCTGTAATATATAAACGGAAAAATTATAATAATATTCTTGTTACAAGAGGAGAATTTCAATTTAATATTATTCGATGAAAGAATATAAACGCTCCCAAAATTAATATTTCTTGTATATATTTCAGTATAGTGAATCTACGACAATCACCTAAGTTATGGGTAGACATACTAACATACCATACACTAAAAAAATTACATTCAATTTTATCCCAAACATCGTTCGCTTTCATAATCAATTTCACCCAAAAAGGATGTTTGATTTTTTCACTATCTCCTATCTTTTATAATTAAGTTTCTCAAATAATACTGTATAATAATACTTTAACATTGGGGGGAAAAAATATTTTCAAAATTCTCTATTTTTAGTGAGATATTATTTTGTATTTAAGGTTATAAAACACTGCTGCTTAGAAAACATTTTAAATGTTTTTAAATTAATTTTCATGTCTCAAACTGAGACATGCTTTCTGAAAACAAATAAATGCAAAAGATAAACGTCTCAACTCTGCCAAATGGAATTATGCCGTGGAAGAGGGAAAGTTCACTCCGAGAAAGTTAAGAGGCGACTCAAAAAAGTATTACACACTTTAAAAGCTACATAAGAAACATTAAGCGCTTGTTTTTATTTCATTTCATTTCATTCCCTTCTACTTCAAGTTTTCTCAAATTGTGTTAGCATTTTTTCGGTATCAGCCATTCTCACAATTAAGAAACTAATTAGTATTTGTGCTGAAGCCAGGCTGTTTCAGCCGAATAACATCATGTTGCGTATTAGCCTTTATAAACTGATAATAAATGTTTTTAAAATACTTATTATTCGTGTTATACATATCTCGTATATTATAGTTCGTATAGTTTACATTGAAACCTATTTTAAGATTTTTTTTATCAAATCAAAATTATCTATAGTTTTCGTGAGCTTTCTAAAAAATATTGCCAAATAAATGTGGATAAATAAAAAT
Organism: Eubasilissa splendida; assembly: GCA_031772225.1. Taxonomy (NCBI): domain Eukaryota; kingdom Metazoa; phylum Arthropoda; class Insecta; order Trichoptera; family Phryganeidae; genus Eubasilissa; species Eubasilissa splendida. Next base: position 19,234,886 of record CM062848.1, on the reverse strand, counting down.
ATATATGTTTTAGGTTGATGCGAATTTCACATGTAAATTTCACTGGAAAAGTCTTCTAAAGCTCTGAAATTCAGTGATATGATACGGGACAAATATTGAGGTTTTAAAATAAAGTTGCTTTATAGTGTTCGTCTATTGTTTCATAGACAATGATAAGCAGACATGACTGATGAGTGTATCCTATCATGTCTCTATATATTTTAATATAATATTATTATTAACGCTAAAAGATTTTTCTATAGAAAAGTTCAACCTAATTTTTTCAAAAGGTGCCTTTTACTCCATAACGTACTATTATATCTTATTCGCCGTAGTATGGGTAACGTCAATATTGGAGATAATAATATAAATTTATATTATTTAATAGAATCGTTTATATAATGTGAATCATTACATAAAATACACTAGCGGTGATACTGTATTGATTCATTTTATTTGGTCGTTTGGCAGCTTCAATCTCGAATCGAGTTTTGAAAATATTTTTTCTAGACCAAAAATAATATATAATACACCAACAATAATGCGATAATTTTGTATTATTTTTATATTCCAATAGAAAATATACGTTATGATTATTTAATAAATCTACTTCATCCTGAAAAAATTAAACTGGAGGAGATATGTAAGTGATATAATATTTCTATACAAAATGCACAAAATAACGGCCCTGAATTAACACAAATGATTTTGTATAAAGTACCAACTCAAACGAGATAATATGAAGTGTACTTTGCAGTACCCATAAAAATAAACTCGCCAATAACACGAATGCATCGGCTTGGTAACAAGTTGAATTTCGTTGACGTTTTTCGTTACAGGAGCATACATGAATTACATAAATATTTACACTTGATATTGATTTGTACTTGAAATATTTATATTGTGGTATGTATGTTTAAAATGATGTATTTTTATATCTAAATAAAAATATTATATTGTTTATGTAAAACCCCAAAATAAATAATAAAATAAATAATGATAAAATAAAATAAATAAATGAAAATTTAACGAGGCTTCGCCGAGCTCATATGGTGCCACATGAGTCTTTTCATTTATCCTTTCATCACAATTTATTTTGTTATATTATACGTTTTCATATATTCCATTAATCTTAAGGATTCTTCTGCGGGTAGAGGCTAAGATTCCTAGTGCCACATCCTAATTTGTGGCTCTTAGTACAGTGGTAAAACAATTTATTTTTTTATTAGATTGTCTCCTGATCTTATTCTGGATAATATTTATAACTCCTCCCTCTTTATATAGTATTCATTATATCTGAAGTGGTCGGCGTGTTAATATTTTACATTTTACACTATATTCCCGTGCTGGTCGAGAGTTAATTTAAATGTTTTGTTAGTAGAAGGTTTATGGAAACTTCTATCACAAAACTTCATGTTTATTTCGACAGAGCGTCTACTAGGCCGTCATCTTCCAGTTGTTAAGTGACGGGATCCTTTATTTTGATATTAAAAATATATTCAATTTGAAAAATATAACATGTAATGAAGATTTTTGCTGAATTTTCAAACTACCTTTTGTTTTCAAATGTCCTTCAATTTTGAGTTTATTTAAAATCAATTTATATTTAAAGTCTAACATGACAATTGGCGCGCACATTTATTACCATCCACGTGATCGCTCATTTATTCCCATCCACGCGGTCGCTCATTTATTACCATCCACATAACATCTGTACCTGCACTGGCGTGATGGGTGCAGAGATTCTTCAATCCATTTATAATCTGCTGCTGTCATCGCATTGCTTTCATCGCTGTAAGCACTCTTGTTGCCGATAATGTATCGAATCATTCTGTATCCAGTAGAAAGGTCGCAAAAATCATGGATCACATACATATATTTGGATAATTAAAAATCATGGATCACATACATATATTTGGATAATTAAATTAAAAAATTAACGTTCGACAATATTATACATACAATTATATTATATATACAGTCGTATACGTTTAGGGTCGGGGTACAAACTTCCAATAAAATTCATTAGCTTTATTTTACAAAAGCAGTAATTTGATTAAAAAACCTGAATGTAACTAAATAGAACTGAACGGTGAACAAGACGTTTATTCCACCACTAAACTTGGCCATAGTCAATGAGCTTGGTATTCCAGTGTAGGGCAATCCTCGTTGAACACGCCGAGTCTTGTAAGAAAGCGTAAAGTAGTGACTAGCTTCCTAACAACTTCAGTTAGTTCTGCAGTTGGTTTGTAAGTCCTGGTCCAAAAGATCCGTAGAATGTGATAAACTTACGAGACATCTCACAGAAAAGTGAGTGTTAATATTACAGACTCACAACGGTATCTTGTACTGGACTAGTACCTTTTTTCTACAAATCTTTATTTCATGCGAAGCTTTAAATAATTATTTGTTTGCCTTGTACCAGCTCAACGCACAGAGTTCTGGTGAGAGTCGAGACAGTTCCAAAGTCAATGGAGCTAAACTCAATTAAAACTTGTCTGGTCGGATCTCAATTAAAATATGTTTGCTGCATATAATTAACGAAGCACCGTATTCAATGCCCTCATACACTTCAAGTTTTTGTTGTAACTTTACGTACTCGTATTTCCAGGCTGGTATCAAGTTCTTCGTCAATTTGGAGTTAATATCGCTTAATTGAATTTGATCGATCATTATTAACGTATAGTTGCGATTCTATTGACGCATAATCGAGCTTTTGTATTATTTTATATTTTTGGTATATTGCATCTTAATCATGTTTTGAAATATATAACATCTTGTTCAAATTTGTAAATAAATGTCATCTTGCTCAAGTTTTGTAGATAAATGTCATCTTGCTCAAATTTGCAGATAAAAGTCATCTTACTCAAGTTTTGCAGGTAAATGTCACCTACCTCAAATTTGTGAATAAATGATATATTGCTTAAGTTTTGGAGACATGTTAATACTCAAGTTATAGGGATAAATAATATTTGGCCCAAATTATAGATAAATAATAATAATAACAAGGGCGCTTTACACATAAAGTGTTCAATCCTAAACTAGTATTTAAAATTTAAAATTGTTATTCGAACTTAAGGGTATGATTTTCGGTTTCGTTTTAAATAAAGTCACTGCATTAAATGTAGAATACATTTTTTACCTTATGATAGAGGGCAAAGAGCTCCACGCTTTTAGGCCTGCCACCACAAATGCCTGTTCACTGATCTTAGACTTCTAGCAGTGGCTGGTCGGTTCTACAACCTTTCATATGGCAGAAGTAGAGGCTGAACTGAGTGTTCAACGTCTATCATTCAAGCTGCTTGGGATGCAGACCTCTTGAAGATACAGAGGCGCCATGCCTTGTACATACAACCAGCACAGTTTACATTCTACTCTTTTAAGGAAACAAAGCCAATGTAGTTCACAAAAAAGGGATGTTGTGTGAGAGAATCGTAGAATCGAGAGAAGTTTCATATATTATCTGCGCTGCCGCACTCAGAATAGATTGTAATCTATCCAGCTAATACATTTGCGTGCAAGCATAAATACTGTTAAATACCATAAATGTATTCATGAGTACACGGGTTTTCTAGTGGGGATGTCTCCGAATACTTTTAATATACCTCAGTTGTTAAAAACATGACTGACAGTTTGTTGATTTGTGTATTCATGGAAAGATTTGAATCAATGTGCACTCGGAATAACTTAACTTCAGATTTAGATTCCTGATATTGATTCCTGACTTAAGGTTCATTGCATTAAGGCGTCGCTGCCCGATTCAATGTAAAGACCCGTGTCCACGGAAGGACACGATGATATAATATTAATAATAACATTAACATTAATTTAAGGTGTTAAATTACAAACATATTTTTAAAATTAGCAATATTATCTTTGTGGTTAAAATTCATATTTTTATTTATTATCTTTACCACTAAATTGAGTTTAAATACATCTACCGGTTTCATGTTTGAACAATAGTGGGTTTTCAGAATTGGCTAATCATTTGATAGAAAATGGTCATGGTTTTGATAAAAAATTTGGAATCGTTGGAGATAAATAAAGCGTGTAAAACTAATCAAAAAATTATAAACAACCAACTAAATTTAACTACGAGTCCCATTCTAAATTTTTTTCCTAAAAATTATTCGAGTAAATTTGTATTAAGTAATGATTTGAGATAGGTACTAAAAATTTTTTTTTTTTTTAAATTGATTTTTTTTAAATAGATTCTGGCAAAGAAACAATAATATATGTTTTAGTTAGTTATGACATCCTGAAGAAGAAAATGGTATTTTTCGAAACCGGTAGATGTATTTAAACTCAATTTAGTGGTTAATAAAACAAAGATAATAAATAAAAATATAAATTACAAACAATTTTTCAGTTTTAACTGTTGCTGGGGAGATTTAAATCACTTAACTAATTTACGATAATGACATTTGACGTTTGATACACGCGACAAGCGTGAAATAAGGCGCGAGTCAAAGTATGTATGAAGGGACCGCATCAATGAGGGCGGACCCACCGCTTACCCAGGACCGATACAATAAGCTTAAGACTCTTATTTCGATTCTACTCATTCGCCGCCTGATTGGCATTTTTTAATGCTACTAGTCAGCTGTCCGATAGCGCCCCGCATATTGACAGGACGATACCGCACAACTGCCAAAACAAGATTTGCTCTCATTGTCCCCGGTTGACTCACTTTATTAGTAAATAAATTAATAATATTTATAATACATAACATAAAGATAATATAAAATAATACAATTTACAATTAACAAGACCGGGAAGCAGAGGGGAAGTGAAGAAGCACTCCCTTCTGGGAAACGAGACGGCACAAAAGAAAAACATATAAGAGACTCACCCTCCACGCACCACTGCCAGCAGATTTAACCCACAAGAACAATACATCGCAGATCATATTTGGGCAGAAAGTAGAAAAAAATAATAACAAGATAATAATGATGAAACTACTCAGCATTTCTCCGGAGGATCCCACACTCGAACAGAGGCCCTAAAAAACTCCAGATTCCTACCACGCTTGATCAGATTGGAGTTCCTGGCACAGGGACTACGAAAACTGAGACTTGTCTCTAAAACATCTCATGGAATCAAAATACGAATCTCATCTCTTAACATTCAAAGACACGAACCATAAGTCTATTTTGTTCCATCCACTCCCCTATATTTTCTCGTCGCATCTTACAATTTTTCCTTCTAATCGTCCTGTCTCGCCCGGCTTACATAAAAAGAAAATTTGCGTATCGTCTGCATAGTAGCAAAGCCATAACCCTGGCGATATTATTATACTTTTCGTATATAAAAAGTCCAAGAACTGATCCATGAAACACCCCGATGTCAGAAGTAAATGTAGTTGATGTTGAATTTCGAAACCGCACCAATTGTGATTTAAATCTATTCGTCTACTCCACAGGTTTTTGCAGTCTCTCAAACAAGATTTGAAGATAGACTGTCAAACGCAGCACTCACATCAATGGTGGCATAATGTCAGACAGGACTCGAACCACTCCTGTTTCTGTAGAATGGTGGCGCCAGTATGCAAATTGCATTTTAAGAAATAAGACATTTTTTTATTACATACCTACATCTTATGACGAAATATGATATCTTGCTCAAGTTATTAATAAAGTGAATGGCGCTTTGAATGGAATTATAGCTAATGGAAACTTGTCAACTGAGGTAAGACTAGCGGTTCACAATGGAATCTTAGTATAAACATTGGTGTATGGAAGCGAGGCCTGAAGCTGGCAGAAGAAGAACGAAAGTAGAAATGCAGTGGAAATTAGATCTCTTAGGCGTATATATGACAAATCCATTTATGACACAGTAAAGAATGAAGAAATAAGGAATGAATGTAAAGCTGGTCTTAGTTTAGTGATAGTTTAGGATCACTTAGGTGGTTTGGTCATATGGATCGAATTAATGAAGAGAGAATGGTAAGAAAGATATATGACACAAGTGTTGATGGCACCAGAAATAAAGGACATCCGCGAAAGACTTGGCACGACCAGATAAACCAGATACTGGTAGATGCTCCTGTCAGAAACCACAATAACCGGCGAGCTTGCATGAGAAGATGTATGAATGTGGATGAGGCGAGAATTGTGTGTCATGACAGAAGAGCGTGGCGCTCTATTCTCTCTGCCTATCCCCGCGAGGAAACGGCGTGATGATAAGTAAATATTATATATATGTATATTATAAGAAGTCAGAAATTTTTCCATCCGGTAGGCAGTAGTAAGTATTGCTCAAATTTAAACATGCCGATTAAATGAAAATATTATTCAGAAAACGTTTATTCGCAAATATCTACGTCAACCGTTTCAAGAAAACTGTTTACTGAAGCAAAAAAACCTTTATGATGTTTACAGTTCTCTTTGATGGACCTGTAAAAATCGAGTAAAAAATATATCTCCGACGAACATTAAACATTACTTCTCCACAAACACAAGTTTACCATAATATTTGGAATTACCATACGAGACAATGAACCGCCAATATAAAATATCCCTCCCAATTTCTGCGAAAACATCTGAAAGAGGAGAACACAAATAAAAGAAGCGTTTAAGGATATCTTTGATGATCGGAAGATAAAACTGAAGGGGGATTACATGTTTCTTCTTGCTCTTCGCCCGATGCCCGGGCGGTTGCCTCCGTTCCATGTTTGAAATATTAATGCCACGCAAAAAAATACTCAGTCACCCACCTCACTCCCGCTCATCACTTGCCGTCTCCCTCGCTCGCACCCCTCCCGCCATTAAACACTGCTGGAGGGCTCTCACAGCCCCTTACTTTTCGAGGGTCAATATTTTAGATGATTTTTAAACGGATAAAAGGTATCTTTTCAAAAATAAAAACATTTTTTAAATAATCTGATAATGCCTCCTCTTTCGTACAGATTGTACGCCTACCTCACAAGATATTTGACTTGTTGTTTGATGAAAATAAGGTTTTAAAAATTAATTAATATTTTTGCATACTAAAATATTATTGTAATTTTTAACATAGGATTTTTTTAAATACGAATCCTTCACCTTGATCCTCTAACCCATGTATTTCCATTTTAACTCTTCACCTTATTTTTTTTAGGATCATTTTCTTCCCAGCATGCTTCCTTCTATACTAAGCCATCGTCTTAAGGCATTCTTGAATGTTATCCATGAGACAAAAAACAACCTATAGGACGCCCAAAGACGAAATTATCGAAGTAGTGGAAGTGGCAAAATTAGTAGAGGTCCAAAAAAAGTGACTGTCATGGGGAGGCCTTCGTCCTGTAGTCGATTGAGAATTGCTGATAATGATAACCTTACTCTTGTATTGCATAACATACAAAAAATTAATTAATTAATATTTTATTAAGGAGAGCACATTCTTATTGTGAAGTAATTATTCAGAATATAGGTCTGTGATATATTTTTAAAATAGTTATTAAATATATTAATTAGAAATATATACATATGAAATCAACTCTATCGAAATATATTGTTATTGCTACCGGGGTTCGAACCTGGATCTCTTCCAATCCGGGGAACGTGCATCTTCCAATTAGTTGTATCAATGTGTCCAAAATTTAATAAAAATGCATTGTTAATTCTGACGTCTGTTATCGGTTTACTCAAAGGTATTTGAGATTCCGTAAAAACAAAGTAGATGGTTTTCAAAAATGGAACGATAGATATATTAATTTTTAAAATGTAACATATAGCTTCGAAAATTTGTCGTCAATCTACTGTATTGGTATAGCATAATCGGATAATGCACGTACCCTGGATTGGAATCCTGGGAATCCCGTTCGGATCCCGGTAGCAACAACAATATTTTTCGATGGAATTGATTTTATATATATATATATCTTTCTAATTAATACATTTAATTTGTATTTAATTAAAATTTTGATAATATCACTATTTTAATGTATAGAAAATTATTATTGTGAAAAATCTCGTTAGACTATATGCTAAAACTTTATATTGTGTATTGATTATTAAACCGGTTATAAATATATTCGTATACTTCTAAAAAAAAATTTTTTTTTATATTTGTGATATTTTGTTTTCGTCGAATCTTGATGCGAAATTCAAAACGTTAGTGTCGAATAAACAACCAAATAACTGAATGACTAGTTTACTCGTATAATTCATACAATTTTATAATGTATTTTTATACATAATTATTATTTATTGTTTATAATTTCATAATATTTGTCAATTTTTTTTACCACTAAATAAATTCATGATCATAAATGCAAAGTCAGTCCATATTTATGTATTTTTATATATAGATAACTTGCGTTAGTGATTTGTCTTCCACAGTCCGTTTACTAAATTGTGGAAGTAGGAAAGTGTTGACAGAATACTATTGAATTATTAAATATGTAAATTAAATTAATAAACTACCTATAAATGTATGCAGAAAATAATCTGTACTAATTAATTCATTTTTGTTGAATTAAAAATAGCACAGAACTATGTTTTTAAATTGCGACTTCACAATAAAAAATGTGTTTTCATTAAAATTAAACACGTTGTTGTAAAATAGCCTATCAGTATTTAATATATATATATATATATGTATATAAATAATTATCGATTTAAATTATTATTGTGTTTGACCTAAAAAATAAAAATACCAAAAGTATTCTGAAACGTACGCGGATTTGCGTACTTTTTTATTTTCACATTTTATCTTCACATCTTTTTTTCTAACCATTTTCATAAATTAACCATATAAATTACAGTACTTTCCTCTATGAATACACCATTAAATCCAAAAATGGAATAACTTCGTAGAGTCAACTAATTATATAATATTTATTACACAATTTATGGGGGACATTCCAGCCACTGCACATCGGGACGGCGCGTAACTAATTTGCAAGTGTCTTTATAATTAATTTTCAGGGACGAGACGCCGCTGGGTCCCGCAGCCAGCGTCACACTGACCCTGCAAATGGAAAGCATTACTGAATATTTCACTCCCATCGTTAATACATTCAAATTCTCAAATGACCGTCCGAACGCTGATGGCTCTCGTCAAAGCGTTTCTGTAAATAACGTAGACTTCGAGAAGGGCCAAAGTACCGGAAAATAAAATTGGAAGATTATAATTTTCACGCAACTCAACGGACATATATTTACAGGTACTTGTAAAATAAATAAAGCCTATAAATTTTTTTAACAAATAACAAATAATTAAAATGTTAATAAACAACAGTAATCTGTGTTTCGTTAAGTTTATTAATATGTGAATGATGCTCTGAATGTAATTATAACTAGTATAAATTTATTAACGGATGCAAACTAGCGATGCCCAATGGAATCTGGTGCCAACACTAATGGATAGAAATGAAATCTGTAATTGCTGAAAGTAAGCTGAATGCATTAAAAACGCGGTCACTTAGGTGCGTGTGCGAAAGTCTACATACGATATATTGAAATATATAACAATTTAGTAGCTAATGTAGATCTGTTTTCTTATATTTGATCGAATTAGAAAAGGTCCGCTTAGATGACTTTAGCATATGGAACGTATAAGTGAGAAGAGAATGAGTATGGTAAATACAATATAAATAGAACATTGAAGACAACAGAAAACATCCGCGCGACCCTGGCAAGATCAGGTAAACCGGATATTGGGGGATAGCCAATAGTCGACTTTAAAAACCTCAATAATCCACGAGAAGACATTATACCAAAGTGAACTAAACAAGAGTAAGAGAAGACGAACGTTCTATCTGGAGAAACGGTGTGTTAGCAAGTTAGTTAAAATTGAAGTTTCAATTTCCATTTAAATAGAAAACAAACAAGTGCATTTCAATTGTCAGAAATTATAAAATTGAATAACTGTAATCTTGTACTATAAGTAGGTAAATTTAAATACTAATATTGTACTACAGATAGTTAATTATTTCAATTACAATGTTATGTCTGGACAGAAGGGGGTGATGTTATTTTCTCTGTCAGTTAGTTGTTAAAATATTATTATTTTATAATGTTTGAATCTGAAATCTTTGGGCCAGAGGTGATCCAATAAGTCATCAACACTGATTAAGATCATGATGATGACAGGTGATGTTTAGTAAGTAATTTTCACAAAAGTGTTAAAGTAGAAATAGTCCATCTGAGGAAATTAGTTCCTTCTCCACCAACTGCGCACGTGATATTATCTCATTAAGGAGAACACACTCTTATTGTGAAGTTGTAATTATTCATCACATAGGTCTGTGATGTTTTAAATACTAATTTTATGTATTAATTATAAATATAAAATTAATTTTATCGAAAAATATTGTTTTTGCGCTATATTATCTGTTTAATGTTCGTTATTGATAATTTAAATTGAATAATGTTCATTATTGAAATTTGAATTGAACAATATACCATGCAACAAACGTAAATGGTTGTCAATTTTAATACGTTGTCAAAAAGTAAACTAACATGTGAAAAAATATATATGTTAATCCATAAATTTATATGGATGCCCTGCCCTGTATTAACATTTGTATTTATACGATAACTATTGATGACAAAATAAAAAAAATTATTACAATTGAAATATAATATGATCTGCTTTTTGATCTTTATTTCAATACAAATATATTACCCGTCCTGAAACGTGATAGTCAGGCAAATTGTGGGATACGGTGGTAGATGAAGAAGAAGAAGATGATGCTGCAGAATTTTATCTATCACCAGAATTTTTAAAAACTAAAAAAAAACATAAAAGACAGGTGACAGTAAAATGTTACATATATCGTGAAATACGCCCTAATATTTCCCTATGTTCAGTGCCATATGATGAACACTTTCATTATATTTATATAAATTACTGATGATGATTTTTAATAACTCATTACCTAATAACTAAGATAACGTGTATATACAGGGTGTAACAGACCTAGTTCACAATATTTTAAATTAGGCACATATCCCTTGAACATTTTCGACTCTTAATTTAGTCAGGTATCCACCCATAAAATATTGTAGACTAGGTATGTTATATATTATACATTTCATCATTAAAAAATACATTAATTTTATTTCCTAATTATTTTCTTCGAAAAGTTTTCTCGGTTATTTTGACATGTGTATCCGACCTCTCTGGCCATATCAGATTCCACACTGATAAATTTTAAGAATTTGTTGCATTTATCAATTTAGAAATTTGAGACACAAAACGACAAAGCCGATGTCCGATACAAATCGAAACGCCCGCGACTGATACCATCGTTCCAGCTCAATAATATTTTTCTGCGCAATTCTGGTAGTCATGACAATAAACTCCCTTGCAAATGGATTATCTGTATTTAATGGGCTCAGAATTAATTTTTCTTTTTAATTAAATACACTTAAAAACAATTAAGCTTCTTGAACATAAAAGGCTTAAAATTAATTATTAGCTTAAAAAGATACACTTTATCATAACTTATAATAAATATGCAGGCCATTGTTATTTGAGCTCATTTAATAGTAAATTACAATCAATTGTTGAACGAATGATAAATATATTAAATAAACTTAAATAAGTTAAATAAAAATAGGTCAGCTTTAAAATATTTTTAAAAACGTGTGTAACAATGTTTACTGTATAGTATGTACCTATTTACAAACTCGGGTGAGCGGGTCACGTTTACAGGATGCAGAAAGCGCATATCTCAAAAAGAATCCTTGATAGACCACCAGGTGGTAAGAGAAGAGTGGAAAGATCCCAATTTTGTTGGAAGGATGGCGTAAAGAAGAGTAGAGCAATAGAGCTGTTACAGATTCTGAACTGCAAGATAGTCGCCGAGAACCGGAACCAGTGGAGGTGAAAGATTCAGAAGGCCATGGCTCGAGATGAACCGCAGAACCGTTGAAGAAGAACACCTACCTATAATAGCGACATGATATCAAAATATTGAAGGTAGCAGAATTGAAGACGTCACCCGAACAACGATGTACGGCACATTTTAGGCTGTGTTGAGTTAACTTTGTTATATTGTTATACGCCAAATTACACACATTTTGGTGTAGTCGGTAGTTCGAAATTCTACTACCTGACGGAGTTACGGTGTGTTGAAATTCGCCCTGTGGTAGAACAACCCTGTAAAGCACCCAATATTTTTTTATATTTATAATTATAAGTGAAGTTAGTTATATTTATAATTATAAATAACCAAATTCTTTGCGCAAATAGTTACCTTTTAAATTTATTTTTACGGTAGTTTCTAATTAGTTACTCATCACTTATATTTATAGTTTTGTTTTTTGTTTATGCTTGTATTTTTAATATTAGTATATACAATTTGTATCCTGATGAAGGGACCGTTGGTCTTAAAACATGTTGATTTATCAATCAATAGTGGTTTAAACAAAGTTTTTTTTCTTATTGTTTATATCATTTGGATTAGATTAAGTAAAAAATGGGAACTATTTTTCGAAAGATTACAGATTTTTATTAGTTAACCAGTTGTTTTTACAGTCGCAAGTAAGCCATCTGCCCATCAGGACCAGGATTATTTTGTTGAGGATTTCCTTTCTCTAGATTATTTCCATTTTAAGGCATCAAAGATTAGCACTCCTTCATCTACTATGATATAAAAGTTACGTTTGAAAACGATGCAAATTGAAAAGTTTTTTTTAATGTGAAAATGAACTTATCATTTGAAGAAATCTACTACGCACCTTTATATTGTTTAAACTGGGAAGCCGAAGCATTAAAAATATGTACGAGTATGTGGTTGAACGATAAATTACGAATTTGCTATATGAAAGAGCTGTTTGCATGGTAAGTGTAGCGAAGAGATAAACAGAAAAGTGTGTGCTTCCAAAAATTGTGTGTCTGACTAAATGTTTATAGATTTGGGGAATCAATATGGTTATTTAACACTTATATAAGTAAAATATATGAATATTTTGATTGCAATTAAAGGGTTTTTTGACAGAATCTCATGTAAATTTTTCAGGAGAGACATAAAACTTCTTCGCGGATACATAGTTCTGCCGATTATTTATCTGTTTACTGAATCGAAATTTAAATTTATTAGGATGTATTCGGGGCTTATAAAATAGGGGTTAAAAAAATTGTAAACAGTATAAAAAGTAATACAAAGTTGGTGAAATAGATAAAATGTAGAGTTTTGTCAAAAAAATATGATCTGTAATTATTTAAAAATATGTTATATTTAAGAATTAATTGTAATGATTTACCACCACGCCTGTTATCTTATTATATTTCAATATCATTAATTTCTTCTAGTTCTATTATGGTGCTATTTTAAAACTATTAAAATTGCAGACTTCCAGGGTTTACCAAATAATCTAAATGATTAACTAGAGGAGGCAGAATTCAAGGCAAAATTGCAAGCGGAAGAAGCCATGGAAGATTCTTGATTCCGAAAGTTAACTATTTCAAACTGCTGCAAACAAAATAATGATTACCAACATTATCGCTAACATTCTATAATCGGGCAAGCATGGAAGAAGAAGGAAAGGTAGTTAAAAAGAGGAACGCGATTAGCAACGAACGAATTTGGGAATATTTGGAATGATAGAAATATGAACAGAATCAACTAAATAAATGATATTGAAGCACTTGTCTCTGCTATTTTCTGCATTGACTAGCGTTTAAAACCCATACTTAAATGGGCGCAAAAGACGTACATAGAATGGTTTCTGTGAAAAAATGTAAAAATTTGAATAATTATCTACCTACGATACAGCAGCACTAATAGTTTTTTTGCTTATTCACAACAAAAATTCGTATATTTCAAAGGAATTTGACACTTCACTACAATGTAGTTCAAAATTTTCTATGCCAGACGCACAAAAGGACAATGAGACAATATGTTTATAAGGTGAACCTGAGACATGGACCCCAAAGAAAAAAATGTGTAGAAAGAATCTTCACGCTGTGGTCTTTCACACGAGGAATACAAAGTATCATCCACTTATCGCAATGGATCAATTGTAATGCTTATCTTCAAATATCATTCAACAGCCGCGCAAATCACAATAAAGTCCCTTTGTCAATTGTGACTATTCCTATATGAAAAATGTATAAAGTTTTTGTATTTTTTAAATAGTTTAAACATTCTTCTAATATATCGTAATAATAAAGTATTCAGCAAAATTAATGTAATAATAAGATCCCATGTCTGACTTACTTTTTCTTTTTTATATTTACCTTCAAGCTACTTTATTCATTGCTCGAAAAATTATTCGTTTTTGATCTTTCTAATTACTAATTTTGATACATTCCATGGATATTATATTATTTATTTAAATTGATCTACGCAATCCTGATGATAGAACTTACTCATGTATGAAGATAGACTTATCTTCTAATGATGTTGGAAGTTGGAAGGAGCTGTCAATTATCTGGGTTGTATCTAACTCTTCAAAAGTTGCCATCTTGGTCCATAATTCCATAAGTTGAGTTTGTTGAACACAGCTAAATGACTGTAGAGTCTATTACAACTGCTTAAACAGCTATCGAACATATCAACAGATCACATGAAAAGGTTTTGATAAAATTTGATCAGATGTCATCTATTATTTCTTCTAATAATATAAAATAATGATTGCATGATAGTTTATAGAAGCGATGGAGCGGTTTCTTCATTTAAATGAAAAAACCACTCTTCTAAAGAATTGAGTATGTTTAATTTAATTTGCACAGCTAAGCCAGGATATCATCCAATTTTCACATAAACACAGCACTCTTAAAAACCGGGGTAATTTTTCCGTCAACCCCACTACTAATGACTAACAATTTTTGTGCGAATTATGACATTTCTTCATTCTTAATTTTGTTAATTCTCCAAAAAATCACCGTCTTCACCAAATCACATTACTGGAAAATCGAATTTACCAAAGAGAATTTTCGCAGACGTTTCGGCTGACTGAAAAGGCAACTAATATGCCCATCTGTTTATTTATGAACTATTTAGCTGATGAGTTAAGTTCGTAGCATTTTTGATTTCCAAGGCAAGAGTACTTTGGAAATAAAAAAAATGACTTTGTAGAGCATTTGTGTTTGTTTGTGATGGCTAAAGAAAACGGAGTGTCAAGTAAAAAAAAACAATATTTCATTTGAGTTTAACTGTTGAGTTAAGGCATGAATTGTAAATTACCGAAACTTCTATGAATTGCTTCCGAGAAATGTAACCATCACTTCTGAGGTTTATTGCCAACAATTCCTCCGACTTGATGCCCCAATTAAAAAAAAATCTGGAAAGATGGCATAAGTGATTTTTCAGCATGATACCTGTCGGTAAACAGGTAATATTACAAAAGCGGCAATTCAATTAGTTCATAAGATAATTCAAATTCTATTGCGAGATTATTCCACACCTGCCCTATTCTCCTGATCTTGCTCCATCAGATTTTCATAAATCTGCCATCTATTCAATCTCTATATAATCTCCGAGGGATCTCTTTTAATAACGACGCTACTCTTCACATTTGGCTTGATGACTTCTTCACCTTCAAACTACTAGATTTCTTCAAGCGTGAAATTGCCTGCCAGAACGTAGGAAATCAGACGTAAACAACGCAGGAGAATATATTATAAGAGAATGAATTTTAAAAATATATATATATATATTATACAATAACGTAACTATTTACGATATATATATTTTTTATTATATTATGTTAATAACACGTATTTTAATTGAAAAATAAACTATTGATTAACTGAATAAAAATAAAAATAATATTTTGAACATTTTGAACGAAATATAAAATGTTAATGAAAGATTACATTGCGACATTCCTACCAGACCGTCGTGTAAATACAATTAAACTATTCATTAAAAGGCGTAACAAATTTATTCGATTGAAACGCCGATTTAATGGAGAGACGTTGAAATATGTGCGCGGGGCCGCGCCACTGGAGGGGTTTTGACACCAACCGGTGGCTGACAGTGCCCGCCAACTGAAAGGCGTAACTGACGGGACCGTGACTAATGTTTGCCATTAATAATAGCCGTAATTAATTGGGGGGCACTGACGGGCCGCGGCCCCCCGCTTCGCCCGCCCCGGCGGCCCCGCGAGAAGAAAAAGTGCGTGCGAGCTTTGACCGCAGGCCGCAACGCGCGGGTGAAATTTGAGATTTAAAAAGTTTACTCACTGCGCGCGGGTGTTCAGTATTGCAAATTTTAATCCATAATATAACGGCCAGAAAACACATTCCATTAACAAAATGTATATTATCAACGTTGTATTTAATTAGTAGTTTTACATAGGAATCCTTTGGGTAGGAAAAGGTATAGTAATAATGTTATAATCTGACTATAAAATATAAAATCAGTATGATGAAAAATACGGGAAAGTGATATTATGATCATTTATTATTGGAATATTTTTAGGATAATATGGCTGGCGGTAAAATTTAGTTGCTCATTTGTGGTATATTTTGGTTATTTTTACACGCTTTATTTATTTCTAACGATTCTAAATTATCCAACTTAAAACCAACATTGCTTACATGTAAAACAGATAATTACACATTTTTACCAAAAGTACAGCTATTTTCCAATAAATTCTGTTAAAACAAAAATTACGAAAAACCAATGATTATTTATTATATAAGAGATATATTTATTATGAAAGGGATTTTCCAAAATCGGTTGGATTTTAACAGAAAATATAAAATTTATTAAAAATTTACTAACTACAATATTTTTGTTTGTTTTAATATTATAAATATATAATATATTGTGTTATAATTTAAAGAACACCAGACTACTTTTTGTTACTTAATAGATAAATAGGTATACATATTTTAACACAATTTATAGATTTGTATATAGTACTATTACATATTTACGGTATATACGGTATAAGACACAGAAAACTACACTTAATTCGTCCACCGTCCTCTAAAATATGGAGCCACCATCTTTAATTTTTATGAAATTTTAACAAAATGTAACACATTTTTGTTGTCTCGTGTAGTTAAGTAATCCGAACGAAATAGAAATGTGTTATCTATAACTTTCCGATTGAGTAGTACGATGTGCGTGATCCTTTTTGGATGCACGCATATTTTACTAGTTCAACGACTTGCTTAAATTCATTTCTATAGATCGTCACATTTTACAGGAGAAAGTTTTATTTGAATATTTTGACTTGTGATTTATAAATTTTATCTAAATTATAACTTTAGTTTAATTATTATTATTATTATATTAGCTAACAAAACATAGGCTGAGTGGAAAAAATCCGAGTTAGTTGAATTATGAAAATTTTTTTTTTTTCATTTAAATAACTTACTAAAATATGCACTTCAAAAGTTATACGGTGTCAAAGACCACAATTTTTTTTTTTTGTAAATATCTCGCTTCCTATTGGTCGACCGACAAAAATAATTTTATAAAATTTGTAGATTATAATATTTTTTTACGTTATACGTCATACAAAGTTTAAATTTTCAATGCACTTATTCTCACGCCACCTTCGAGGTAAAAAATATTGTAAAAAAGGGTAGAAAAACTAAAAACTCACACAATAAAACAAAACTAAAAACATCTTACTCGTAATAAAGACAGCGTACACTACATTTCAATTTTAATATATACTTACGAACTGTAATTGAGTATATAAAAGAGAAAACATGCAAGTAATCTTAATTTAGATATGTTAAAAATACGTTCGTTTTTTCCCTGCTCGCGCCTCACAGGCCTGATCATTTAACCAAGCACTTTACAGCCACAAATGACACTACGTCCGAATGGGTAGTACATGGGGAAGCGCTACATTATCATAGATAGATATTAAAAACATATTTTTAATTCGTCTGAATAAATTTTAATGCTTTAAATAATTTATGTATAAAATATATTTTGATAGAAATACGCAGAGAAAAAATATTTATATTTGTATACGTAAGATTTTATCCATAAAATAGAAAAAAGACAAAAACAACAGACTCTTCATTCTTATCAAAACCAAAATTAAGTTCAACTAAAATAAACTTTATACTTTTAAAATTAGCAATATTAACTTTGTGGTTAAAATTCATATTTTTTTTTTTACAAACATAATAAATAAAAATATAAAATAAACTTTGTTTAAACTATTTTCAAAATGTCTGAAACTGGTTGGCCTTCAAAAATGTAGATATATACCAATTTTTTTTAAATGAAATAGTTTAACTATCTCACCACAAAAAAAAGTGTGGATATATACCAATTTTATTCTAGTTAATTTTTTTTTTTCTACTTTATTTCATATATAATATTTCATACAATTTTTAATTTTGCAAAAACTGCACGGCAGTTTTACGGCAAGGATTGCCTTCAATTAAAGTAATTAACATATTAAATTAAGGTTAATTAAAAAATTTTCACCAACAATTAAAATATATATAATTAATAGAGAAATCAAATCATTATATGTAATGTTTTTTAAATATGATATAATATAAAAATGTAATACAATAGAGAAATCAAATAATTAGATAAGAATGTGACTTTATATTTGAGTGTGTTCTCACTGATATCTGACATCATTCTTTACTGATTTTATTAATAATTCTTGACACAACACATTTTCTCGTTCTAGTTCAAAGCTCTCAACAAATTTACTGCTGCAAACATGAAAAAAGTTATTTTGTTTTATAATCACTACAGTGCAATAAAAAGTTATTTAGTAAAATATTAAGTTAACTGGAATATTTGTGTTGAAAACTCTTTCCACGTGTGTCCCTGGGGCTAACGTAATAAGTGATTCCGACGAAAGTGACTCGCTCAAATTCTGATCCGTTACCAATTACGTTTGTTCCATGAACACGCACCCCTAGAGTTAGTATCAAGGCGACCCGAATTCTCAATGAGAGAGAGAACGTGCTCTCCAGTTAGTTGGTGACACAGCCTCTCAACTTAACTAAGACTGAATAATTATCTGTGTATTTAGATATGTATTCCGCTAGACAAGCAGGTATCGAAACAAATGTGCAGTTATCAAATTTAGTTAGTGTATTTAGGTTAATAGATGTAAAACAATTAAACAAGTTATTATATTATTTATGTAAAATTATAAGCATATTACCATGACCGAATTTAAACCATGACAATAAAACAATAATAATAAACATTAAAAATAAAATACTTAAATAAATCAATATTATTGCAGTATAATATCTCTACATAATATTATATAATACCAATAGGTAGTTCAATAGTTTTTTTTTATGTGACGTGCCATTAAAAATCTCGTATTTCGATTTCTTTATGATCGTTTACATTATGAACATAATTTCTTTATAGTATTAGCATACAGTTTAGTTCAGATAATTAAAAGGCTACTTAAATCAAAGAAACAAAAAAACATTTTCATAATAATAAAATATAATATATGCACCGAGTAAAAATTAAATGTAAGAAATAAAACTTTGAAATTTTTATAAAAACCTAAAATGTAAAAATGAATCCAAGTGAATGTATATTGTATGTATGAATGAATATTGTATGTTGGCCAATACATATAGGTATATTGTAATAAATTTGTTCTTTAATTGGTTTATCCTGCAGTATCTGTATTCTCTTCGACTGACATCTTACTGCTGGGTATCATAGATCATAGCAAATTGAGGAAGAATTGACAATAAAATTAATAATAAAACAAAAAAAGTTTAACATTAATTATTTTTGGTTATTCTGCAGTGGGTAGGTTTACGAATATATCTTAGCTGGCCATTTGTTCAAATATGATTTAGAAATATAAATATAAGTATTTATAATCAATCTCCCATTGTTGATTTCGAGTGCTGATATTTTCTACTAGATAAAGAACTTTTGAATATGACAACAATACCTGAGAGTCTATTTCCAGTGTATCAGATAACCAAGGAAATGAAATGCAATGTTGCATTTCACACATTAAATCACATAAATTACGGGTCAAAACTCAAAACTCTGCATATCAGTCAGTGATGGTTTACGATAAGTTTGGTACCTGTAGAAGCCTCAAAGAGAGTGTCTGATGCACAAAGTGAATTATGCGTAACGATACACCAATGCCGGAACTGGATATCTCCAGAGATCGGAAAGAAAGAAGACATAATTTAGTCATATATTCAAACACAAATTAAATGGCTTCGGAGTGATTTTTACAAAATCACTATAAACCCTATCCACATTATTAATTTAAGAGTGGTTAGTTACAATACTAGAAGTGTAATAATATCGCCTTGTTATTATCGATAGCATTTTCGTTGTATTTAATCTGAGCTACATATTTTATGGTTGCTAACGTTAAATCAAAATATTAAATCACCAATTAAATTAGTCAATTAGAAAGACATACAGAAAAAATCTATCTACCAAAAAAATATTTGGTTGCTATCGGGATACGAACCTTCAGGGATGGACCTTCTATCCCGGTACCAACCAAATATTTTTTCTGTATATTTTCTAATTGATTTATTTAAATTTTGTTAAAAATACCACAGAACTGTGATCTGAAGTTGTAACTTAAAAAATATATATTACAACGTTAACGCATTTAAAAAATCTTATAAAATACAATAGCTTATATTAAAATTGATATATTCATATTATTTTTTATCAATCTCTTTAAATTATACATTTTTACTTCCATCAATAAAATTTGAGTTTTAAAATATGCAAGTAGGTACCTATATATTTATTATTTCGATCAACGATGTTCTAAATATTATTATATTTATGTCTGCTTTTATTTAAACTTATCGATAGTAATATTGTTAAGGAGAATAGAGGAAGTTGTAATTATTCAGAACATAGGTCTGTGATGATTGGAAGAGATCCAGGTTCGAATCCCGATAGCAACAAAAATATTTTTCGATAAAATTGATTTTATATGTATATCTTTCTTATTAATACATTTAATTCGGATTTGTAATATTATTGTTCGGAAGGGCGTAAGGGGGATATATAATATGTGTTCGGAAGGACGTAAGGCAGATATATAATGTGTGGGGTGGATAGTTATTAGTTGGACACCTCCTTCCTTGGGCTCGTGTTCGCTTGCAACTGCATACCATCATCGCATCCGACCCGAGTAACTCAAACAAATCCTTGAGACGAAAGACGGTAGGAAAATATCAGAAACTTGCCCTACACAGCAAACGGATTACTGTGAAGCTAGTACCGAGTGCACCCGGGGGACCTGACCGGCTGCGCCATTTTTCTCTTCGTGCTTAATTTTGTCTTTCACTTTTTCAAAATAGCTGATACGACTACATTAATATACTTTTCTACTTTAAATCGAAAACAGCTGAATATAAAACATTTCTATCATACAATACCTACAGAGTGTGTCATTTTGGTTCGAAAAAAGTATTCACTAAGTCAGTTAAATAAATTAAATAAAAATCTCCCCGGTGGAGAACCGAACCTCGATCTCCCACGTGATAGCCGGAGATGCTAACCACTACGATGTCGAGGAATCAAATTATCAGTTTACAAATATCTAAAGCTCTTTGTTAATCGTGGGTATTACGTGTTGGACACGGTCTAGATAAGCGAAATTTTGCGATCTACGGGAAATATAAAAAACATCATTTTAAAATATGAAACAACATTTAAAATTAACTAAACAATAATAATTACAGAATAAATGTCGCACTTTAAATAAATGTTATCTTCATTTGGAAAAAAAATTAAAAATTTCTGTTCATTTCGTACTACGCTCATTACGTAAAATTTTCCGATAACTGACAAATAATCCGACACAACCCTGCCTCACAGCACTCACTCATTCGTTTTTTTTAAATATATTTATTTATTAGTCTGTTATAAGTACAATGATACAATACAATTTTTATTTTTCGTGCTACACTTCTCTAAAAAGCATATACATATTTGTGCAGAGAAGTGGAGTGTATATTAATAAAAATTACTATTTACAATAACTATTATAAGTTTCGGGGTACATGTTTATTTATAAAGTGTTTTTTGATAGTATTGGTTATTTTATTTTTTTATCATTAATCTTCCTGATGTTTTCGGGTAAGCTGTTAATTTTTTTTTCCTAGGTGCGTAATCTTCGTCGATCTCTTTTAACAACTTCATGCATTGATTGCGAAGGAAAAAAAAGGTATTTTCAATGATTTTCACACTTAACTTTCGCAGAGGAACAGGTTCTGAGATGTAATTTTTTTATAATATTGCAGTCCATTTCCTATAGCTCTTCATTGTTATAGTATTTATTATAGTTTGGGAGATGCGTGTTGACTGACCTGACTCTCAAACGCACCAGATTCGACCTTGTTAGTAGCACCTTACCATAACTGGACATCTGAATCTCACGTTGCAAAGATGATTGCTGAGAAAGCAAAATAAGTACTTACGGTTGTGTGGCTTACTCACTGATTCGATAGCTAAAGTTGTTAGTTACACGGTCTACTTACGGTATACTCGATTTTTTTATACTTTCAAACTCGATATTGTTAGGGCAGCTAATAGAGAAGTGATCGCGCCCCTTGTCGACGCGCTCCGACGTCTCCCCTCGCAGTACACTTCTCACATGTGTTATATTCTGGCAACGTATTTAATACTGTGCTTATCAAATTAGATAAATTGTAATATACATGTTTACTTTCATACAAATTCTTATTGTGCCCCTTTGTTTTAGAGTAGTCAGATTAACGAACGAGTTTACATTTAACCTTTTAAATGTAATGAGCGCATTAACACGCCAAACTTTGTATGGCACACCAAACTATAAGCGTCTTAATACGCACTCTAGGACCTTGCAAACTTTCAGGGATAAAAGTCATATTTTTAAATTATTTTACTTAAAGCCTAGTCCTATCCTATGTGGTGTCTTACATTTCAAATAGAGTTGGCAGTTAAAAGGTTAAACCCACTTGAAATTCCAAGGGTTGATTATAATATACAATATATTAACAAGCTACTTCAACGAGCTCATAAAAACTGTTTACACTAGCCTAAAAAACTTCCTATGAAATAAAGCGTTCATGTTAACCGAAGCAAAGGATATAGTTTAGGATAAGTCATAGCCATGTTTTGGGTATTGGTTATAGAAAGTTCTTTTCAAATTAATTAATTAATTTCTCTTGCAAAGTGATCAAATCAATTAAATTCGACACTACGCCGGTGTGAGAAATATAATTCGTGTTCCGCTACGCTAGTCCGTTACGCGTTCAGATTGGGTGTACGTTCCGGATGTAGGAGGTTGCTCCGCGTTCCGTTAGAGGGCGACTGCTATCCATACCACATGTTCTCCGTGGGATGATATTTTGAACATCATTTTTATTATTGATATGATTTTGTACTGTGTCAATTTTGTGTCGAGGCCAGATTTGTCACATGGTGGGAGTGTATTTTGGAACGCAAACGTGCGTGTGGCACGTACGGTGACGTAATTTCTTTTTTTTTTTAATAATCTATCGCGATATAACAAATCGGCACTCGCCAGGGGCGCAATGAAAGAGAGTTGACTTTTCCTCTTAAATTAATTGCTTAAACAAAATTTCTATATGTATCATAAAGTAATATAAATCTGTATCCTTTAGCACAGGCTTCAGTCTAGTTAAGAAGGCAGTGAATATCTTATACATTATATACTTATACTAAATAGTACAGTAGCACATTACTATATTTGGGGGACAAAACGATTCACTGATTAGTTAGTTATTGAATTCTAAACAAATAATTCCAAAGTAATATATTCAAATACATTTCGGAGAAATAACAGTCATATAGCGCAACGGTGGATAATGCAATAAATCAATACACTACAGACAGAAGACCGGAGTCAATTGAAACACGATTATTTTAAACATGTTAGATTAATTTAGGGATACCAAAATCAGATGACCGTCATAATGTATTATACATATATGAAAACAAAAAATATATAAATCACCCGTGTCTGTGTGTATAAACAGAAATTAGTGGCACACTATCGACTCTGCCTGCCCGACGGGAATACGGCGCAATGGTTTAATATTATTTATAAATTTTTTATGATCATAACTAAGAGCGATAACTTTTATGCCACTTATTACTATCACTGGCAATTTGGGTTTAGTCGCACACTCTGCCCAGTAGAGTGCTCCAACTGGGTGTTTCAACATAATTCTAATAAAATACTCTATACGCAGAGACCGTTCAGCTATAGTTCTCATCTTGTCCTGAGAGTAATCATTTTTCAGTTTATATTATTAAGGAAAACTTAATCAATATCTTGGTTTGTAATAAGTTAAATTAAATAAAAACAGCATATAAATGCTAGCGTTATTTAGTATGATAGTATATCAATTAATATCAATATTAGGATTATTACATTGACAGAACAATTTTACTTTTATAATTATTTAAAAATAAATTAACGAATAGTCGTACAAGAATAAAATATTATGTGTCATGTATAATAAAATCCGATTTCACAAATATGGTAGATTGTATAATGACACTTGCACTAGACGACACTTTTTCTTTGTATTTGTGCCCATTGTTATGATAGTTATCTAAGTCAAGAAATTGAAAAAAATGAGTTTATCAATTATTTTGCATCACATTGTTTTAAATTAATTTAATATGATGCACATTGTAACAATTGTGAAAAATTTGAAGCGTTATGTTCAGTGCATTCTTACGACGATCAACAGTATTCTGCTAGTGTTATTTTGATAATAGAGCAAGTCATTTCAACCTTAAATTTTTTATTTCCTTATAAGCTGCATGCAACATTTACATGTCGAAATAAAGTATAAATCTATTTGACTAAATAAATTTTGAAACATTGTGTTATTTAATATCAAAATATTTTTACCTCCTTTAATCCTTTATATCTCGAAACGAAAGAAACATGGCTTAGACCAATATTGATGCTGAATATTTATTTATATTATATTATAATTTTTTCTAAATTCGTGCCATTATTTTTGCTTTCGTGTATTTAGCACTTTAATTTATTTAGATACGTAAATGCTGTAACATTTCGTTTTAGTGTACATTATATTTGAGTCGCACAGCGGTAGAGTGGCTCGAGTGAAAAGTTTCACATTTTATGTTAAATACACTAATATGTTCAAAATTATTTGTTTTGTATTGGCTTAATTTAATGTGCAAAATTACGAAATTTTGTCTTCATTTCTATCCCTTGTAGATACAAGATAAAATGTAAATCTGTTTGATCACTTTGCAGATGCCCTACTCTGCCGCTGTGCGACTCATTTCATTGTCAACTCACAGTGCCTACCCACTGTAGTATCTACAGACTGCATACACATGTGACGAGCATTTTTAAGAGGTTTAATGACTATATTTTAAATTATAACATACTGTATACCGTATTTTTTTGTTTTGTGTCATTAATCTCTGTGTTAAATGTTCTGTATATTATAAAATAAAATAATAATAGAGTTAATCAATACAATAAATCAAACACGATTTTATTGGTTCTATAATTAATTAACAATGGATTTCTATAAACAATTATTCAAAAAATTTAATAATAATTAAGCTTATATCTATAGATTTTATTATCATTAATGATGCTAGAGCGCGATACGGGCTTTGATCTTCTAAAGTAACTTTCGACATACTCCGATCTGTTCTTTTCCAGTTCATGATACCGACTGCATGTTCATCATGCGTAACACCGTCAAACCAACACCGCCTGGGGTCTTCAAACACTCCTTCGGCGGAGCGTTTGAAGCAACACTTGTCAATTGGTTTTCCTTATCTAGTCAAAATTAAATAATAATAACCGTTATTAAAATTTACATTATTTGCTGGACCGTATTAATAAAAATTATAAATTCTATTCATAAATCTGGTACGTAGCTAGCTTTACTTAAAAATTATTATGTTCATATTTAGTATTAATAATTATGCGTGACCACAGAGATAACACTTTTGACAATAGAAAAAATGTTTTAATCGTTTTTAACAGGGTGGAAATGATGCAAAATTTTAGTATCCAACTACCAATGGCTTTCACTGGACAGTAGTTATAAATTCCCTCAACATTTTTAGTATTGTTTTTCTCACCAGTTTCACTATTCGTCGGCTATTCTAAAATTCCTAACGTATATTGATTAATACAATGAGAAATAACGGAAAATTTTACATTTCTTGTATTTTTTTTCATTTAAAACAATTTTTTTATAAAATGCTGCCATCAAATCACACTTACAAATCCTCAACATATGCATAAGTCACATTTTTATGCGCCAATATTATAAATCTTCATAATTTATTTAGAGTTTTCATTTCTAAGACTCACTGGTGGAAACATGAGGAAGAAAGGAAGGCATTTAATTTTAGTCGGCTAGATGCTGTCTGGCTCTTTGATTCCTCTCCACCACGAGTACAAGCGTCGCGGTGTGTATGGTAACAATCGCGAAAAAAAGTATTATTAAATATAATATAATTAGTGTATTAATAATAAGCGGTAGCGGAGTGAAGCGACGGTAGTTAATCCATAGAAAGTTCTAAGCGCACACTAATGTTGCTGCAGTTAATAGATTTTTAATAACTGCGACATCTTCTTTCTTTTTTGTGGTAAGGAATAGGTAATAGGAAAGAAAAAGAAGGATATACGCAGGTTAAAATTTGTTAAATCGCGAATTGAGTATCAACACCAACATATCAACAGCTCAAATACCAAAAAACTTAATATAATTTAATTCATTAATTTTAAACAGCGCTAACACCCATGAATGTTATTATTTTTTATGAATTTATAAAAAAATATTAGTAAATTTCTTCATAAGATGAACATCAATTCAAAAATATTTTATATGACATTTTGTAGAAATGTGTGAACAAAAATTACTTCTTTAAAACATTAATTTTCTGTCATAAAACTTTATTACACAGAATTATTATATATGTATTTGTTATTATTAATAATTCAGTTTTATGAAATTCATATTAAAATATTTAAAAGAAAAAGTGTACAAGTTTTCACTTCGCGCTAATGCAGTACTTCCGTTGCTCAACCGTCCCAAGGATAAAATCCATTGAAACGACCCCCGAAAAGGTGTTGAAACATGTTTTGCCGGTATTCGATGCGCACACAACGACGACTGCAGATCAATACGTGGCACAAAGGCGTCGGATCCTATTATGTGTTCTACATATCATTAATTAACCTCCCATATCCCGCCACGAGGAAAGGAAAAGCATTGAAAGGCAGCGTGGGTATCGCTCTCGCGGCATTATTGCAAAGGTTTCATATTAAATGGACCACTAAAAGATACGATCCGTGTGTAAAAGCTCCGGAGTGTTGCATTAAAAAATATAGTGCCCGCGTAATGCTTCCGAATGTATTGAAAGCTGTTTTGTATGGAGTCTGAGTACCTAGTACCTGGGACCTGGTACCTGGCCAGGGGCGGCCGCGCCGGACCGGGGCGCCCCTCGACACCTGTACGCTAACTGGGACGTCGGCTTTTGGCATTCAAATGCAAATTGTGAGTTCTTTTGTATTGCGTGAAGTTCAGGCATCAAGCGGCCTTGGCATTACCTGGAGCTTTCTTTAAAAATACCATTGTTCAAACTTCTCCTCCTTCCATTATTGAGCGATTTTCGAAAGATTATTATTGCGTTCATACAAATTATTTACTTGAGTTTGATGCGTTCACATACTTATGATCTTTTTCAACATATTATCTGAATTTGATTTAATTATCTCAGATATATTAGAAAATGCACAAAAATAATTTTAACACATGAGATATATTTATCGTAACACTTATATTTTTTTGCCCATTGTAAGTATTTTTTTATCATGTTTGGTGTTATCTTTGACATTCGAGCTGACCTATGTGATTCCATCCCAAATTCCTTCTGACGTCACTGTTTCTATGTATTCATTTAACTAAAAGGTTAGCTGTTTTTTTTCTGTTTTGGAAATATGTATGTATTTCTAATTAACGCATTAAGGCACTGCAACATCTATTCTGTCATAAACAGCTTCTCGATTTTCAAGAAAATCTATTTTTGGCCTTTTCTTTTAAACGTACTTTACGAAATATTCAATTTTAGATTGTGAAAGATTTTGAGTCTTAAACAACTACAAATTTCCAAAAATTGTATTCCCCATATCTCAAAATTGATAAAAAGTAAGACTAAAATTATAATCATAAAAATATATCTAATTGTAGAGAAATTAATTATACAAAGTACGAAAATAAATGGATAATATTCATATATTTAGTTTCAATGTGAAACACTCAATAAAACTATGTGAATTTTTCACGTAAATTTATAAATATTCCAATGAATATAAAAAGCCGTGGCAACTAAACTGACGCTAACTTCAAGTCAAATGCTGCAATATAACTTTACTGTTGAGAAAGCTGTTCACGAGTGTTGTCAAAATAATAAATTTAAAAGAAAAAATTACACAAACTTGAATAAATTTAAAATAAATCGTTGGTTTCTGAGAAATATATGGTTTAATAATTTCGCAAGTCTAATAATTTGGCAAGAGCTGTAAAATAGATTTTTTTTCTAACATTCTGATAAGAAATATTTTATCAGAAGGTAATATAGTTTGTCATATTTTCTATTAATGTGTTATTTGATTACGCAAAGTCAGTATTTCTCTTTACTAGTGCAAAATAATCAATTACCATCCAAAATATGACACGCGAAAATTTGATATCTGCCCTTAAACTGATCGCAAATGTTAAATTGTCAAATTATAATGTCAGTGGATAGAAATAATTTTCATTACGCATACTCACTGTCAACACTCAGTTTCTCTTGAGTGCAATATGTAAAAGCGTAATTAACAAATGTAACCATGTATATGTACTGCGCATAGCCATAAAATATAATTAATAATATGTTCGTCATTCACTTACATTAATTGAATACCTTTTTCAGACACCACATAATAATGATGACTCACCTGAGATGACTACCCCGGCTAGATGCCCCCCCCAGCGCGCCACTGCGTCCCCTTTAAGAACATTGATGCTCTGCCATTCGCGGGAATGCGATCAGAGGGTTTATGACGCATGAAATATGAGAAACATCTTTCGATAAAAACGATGCGGCCAAGTGGTCGGAAAACAGAAAGTTGATTTTTGGCGGTGAGAAGAAGACGAATTGATTCGAATGTGTGCTGCTGTGGGGGGAATTATTTGAACCAACACAGGTTATATCAAAAGTTGCATCTTCATGGATTTAATTTATATTATATTTTTAAAGAGAACACATTTTTGTTGTGAAGTTGCGTTTTCAGAACATTGTTCTGTGTATTTTAATACAAATTAAATTAATCAACTAAAGATATACAGAAAAATATTTTGTCGCTCTTAGCGTGTTTTACTCAAAGATATTTGAGATTCACCGCAATGTAAAGTTGATTGCTTTTAAATATTGATTTTTTTCTTTAAATAGTCATGCGTACACAGAATACATGTCACGTCAATATTCTTACTATTTTTAAACCAAGCTAAACGCTTGTGCTATGAAAATGGGACTAACCTGTTGGTGTCCACTAGATCACTAGCCCGGAGTCTTAACCACTACACCAAAAAACTACGCGAGAATAATAGATGTATAAATTGGAAAGATTACAGAATATAAGTTCCAAATGCATTCGATTCCTATAGTGAAATGATGAACGTATTTCCCCGGAAAGGAAGAAATCCGAATCCCGGTAAAAAAAAATTTCGATAGATTTTTCTGTATATCTTTCTAGTTGGTGCACTTAATTTGTGTTATATTATGTTATTATATACATTCTAAGGACGCGATTATTTATTAGTAACATCAAGCAAGATGTCGGGCAAATTGGTAAACAAGTGACTTATTGGTCTAGCGGTTAAGACGCTCGCCAAGTAATCTAGTAATCGGGCCTTGTTCCAAAAGACCATCAAGTTAGTCTTATTTTCATAGCTTCCCATACCCTTACTTGCTTTCCACAGCACCCTTGCGCTTTGCTTCAATCTTTTTTCAAATAACTTACCTGATATTATCTGACCATTAGGTCTTAGAATGCATTGGTTACTGACCAACAAATCAGTGAATCGATAAATTAATAAATAGTCAATCCTGCGACTCGAACAAAATACAACAAGAAGCAAAGCACAGTGTGTCCAAAAAATCTTTTTCATTTAGATTCATTCGCTGCACCAACACAACGAGCGGGAGAGGAGCGGGGAGTATGCCGATCGCTAGCCGTGTCCTTGGGAATTCAGTCGCTATGGAAAGTGCCCTTACCATTTGTTTGTGAAATTTTCCCTGGAAAATTGATATCCCGACGAGGTGGCATAAGCTGGCCTCCACGTAGCCCCGACTTGTCACCAATTGACTTTTTTAATCAGAGGTATACAGTAACAACCCAATAAAAAGAAAATATGTAATAAAAAATGGCAGCGATACATTATGCCTCCCGTTTAGAAGAGTACCAGCAAAATAACAGATCACATTTAGAAAACATAATTTTTATGAAATAAATTCCCAGAGATTGTACGAGTACTTAAATGCAAAATAAACACTTTTTTATTAAACCCATCCATTATTTTATTACAGAATTTTTATTGTGAAAAGGACTTTTGGGACACTTTGTATAAGAGACAGGAAGCTATTGAAACGAAAAAAGTTAGGCCAATATTCAACACTGGATGCAGATCAGCAGAAGTAGGAGATTATAAAATGAAAAAATAATTTAAATACATAATAACAAAATTTTGGTAGCTTAAAAATTAGGATTAGCATAGTACGTTCATCTTAGTACGGGTGAAGCTTTCACTTCAATAGAAGTCCGAAGATTAGTCAAAAAAAAATATTTTTCTACTATTAACGATCTTTCAGCATTACATGTTGTCAGATAAACTAAACGTAATCTATTAGAATGTTTACATTATTAAATCATTCTGTACAGTACCTACTTAAAAAAATACATAACATAAATTTTCCGTTATAGTAGGTACAATTGTCATAATAATATGAAAACATAAATATATATATATTTTAATGTATATGCATTCAAATGACAGTATAAATTAAGTTATTCGTTTAAGGTATGTATTTCGAAAGACCTATTACGAAGAGTCTCATGACGCAACTTCAGGAATATATCAAAGAACTCAAAATTTTATCAAAAAAAATCTCGAAATAATCCTGTGTTAAAATGTTTATATACAGATATGTATATATATATTATCGTTATACCGTAGCGTTTTGAGGCAACACCTAGACGATGGTACGTGTTACCATACCGAAACGTCAGCTTTGCAAGAAAACTATCTACAAAAAAGGCGATTTAGCCTGGAAGAAACGCCAATTTTATATACTAGTGGTCGCGGAAACCTTAAAACGTCCAGAAGACATGATTTTAGAGAAATTTGCAACCTGTCTTTACAAAACTGATGACTGAGCCATAAATACTCAACCTATTGTAATAACATTTTACACACATATGCTTTAATAATGTAACTGCTACATTTATTACTAAAGTTCAAATTTCTTCTAAACCATTGAATTTCGGATAACCTTATTTGACGCTCAGTGGGTTACTAGTGATGTCCCTTAACCGTGGGCTCCATTTGGACTGCTATATCTGTAGTTATGACGCATAAAGAGGCTTAACGGATTCACCCCTACGTGAGTGCGAAGTTCTCCAAACAACAGAATACATCATGATTTCATGCCCAATCTACGCTTTCTCGGGGAGGCACCTGAGAAACACCCCCGATGTGTAACACCGGACACGAAGCCTTCCTGTTTTAAAGCCATACAAAGAAGAACACACATCCTTTAAAAAAATTCAGGACCTCACATTAATTTCACGTAAAATATACACATGTTAAATGACCGTCAATAGTGAGGAAGGATTTTTCTTTAAATATACCAAGAGATTCTTTAAAAAGGTTGGATACAAATCTAACAAATCTAACTTGAAAATTCTAATAAAAGTTCATCAAACTGATGATGTGTTCCAATTATCTTTACAATGTTATCTTAAAATCTACCTTTCAACCACAAAACGTCATTTTTTTGCCTTTTCTACAACAACACTTAAAAAAATATTAAATAAAATTATATGATACCAAGTTGATTGATTACAAATATATTTTTAATTTCTATTCATAGAAATAAGAAAATATTCCTTTTCAATTTCTTCAATAAATAGTCGTCATCAATGCATGGGAACCAGGCTTTATGCTCGTGCTCAATAAAATTTGAAAATTAATAGAACGTTTTCCACAAATAACAAAGAATAACTTTTGCCAACGTTGAATTAGTTCATTTGACATTTGCGTGTTGCATATTAATAAGAATGAGACAAACATTCAGACAAAGGTAATTATATATGGAGGTGATATTGTGGAAATCAATTAATGTTAAATTTATTTTCTTTTCTAACTCATTTTTTTATTAAAATATTATGTGTTTATATATTATAAATGATAATCTTTGTATTCAATGATTTTTCCGCATAGATCAAACATTGAATTATAGAAACGGACATTTATGGGTACTTTTGTCCGAGTTATTTTTATATGAATTCTTTTCAATGCAAAATGATACCGTGTTTTATGGTCGCAGTTACCATATCGTGTTTTATAGACTTTCACAACACTTTTACTAGCTAGAAGATGGAATTATTATTTTTATATTTTACTTATGTCTCGTATTTCTTCAATAGTAAAATATACCAACATATAGTTAAAATATTAGAAATCCGGTAAGATTATAAAAAAAATCATTTATATCACATAATGGATGTTTACAAAAGGTATATGTTTTACAGCTAATTTATATTTGTTGTGGACGTCTAAGTATATTTGTCACTTTTTCAAGTATATTTTTATTGTGCAAGTTATTATTTACGTGATATTGCCTTGTCTGTTGCGATAAGCTAATTGATAATTTGAATGCTACAAATGAGTCGCAATGTCCTTATTTTTGTTCTAACTAGATTATATACTCTTAAGTTTTATTTCCCAGGAACAAAAATAATTTTAAAACACTTCCTCCTATTTACTGTTCAATATTCCCTTTAGCCTATTCCTTAAGTTATAAAACTGTTTGTTTCCCTTTTGTTTTTGTGTGCACAATAATATTATTATTATTCTCTGTGTAGAAATCATCCGTGAAAATTTCCGAAAATCTCAATGTCAGAGGCGTATCTGAGAAGGGAAGAGGGGGTAAATGCCTTCTTCAATCCGCCAAGAGACCTCCTCACTCCATAAAATCCATTTGGCCAAAAGGGCCCGCGTGGAAAAGGGTGCACGAAACATTTGCCATTTTGCCTTCCGTTATATTCGCCACTGATCATCGTCATTATCTCCTTGACACCAAAGTGAAATATCGGTGGTCGTATAACAAAGGGATGTATTAAAAAAAAAAAAATTCGTTTCAAAACATTGTATTTTCCATACCTCACCCATCACTATAAGGCTGATCTTAGTATAGTGAGTAAGATTTATAAAGGATCATTTAGGTGGTTTAGTGATATGAATCGGATAAATGAGGAGAGAATAGTAAGAAAGATATATGACACAAATGTTGATGGCACCAGAAATAGAGGACGTCCACGGCGAACGAGTTGGCACGACCAGGTAAACCAGATACTGGAAGGTGGTCTTGTTAGAAGCCTCGATAATCGGCGAGCTTGTATGAATGTAGATGTGGCGAGAATTGTGTGTCGTTCTATCCTCTCTACTTACCCCCGCGAAGAAACGGTGCGATAGTAAGTTTATTAGTTAGGTTAAAGATTAATTTTTACCCGCCCTGATGCGCTCTTTTTGGAAGGTAAATCTTTTTTCTTAAACCTTGTGGTTGGAAATGAAGCCACGAGATTTACTAAATAATTATTTAATTGACTTCATTTGAGAAAACATCTGCAAGGACTTTATTTCCAGTAATAACAAAATACTTTGTTAATACTTTCCCCTCACGCGAGTACCGTAAAGTTTATACCTGAACGTGATTGATAAAATCTATCCCAAACCAGAAATGCTTTAAGACCAAAACTCTTCAATGAAATCTCCCTTTAAGCCATCCATTCAGGACGTATCTTGTTTGTATCATATTTTCAGATAAACGAAGATCAAACGGTGTCCTCTGAATCGGTCCAGGTGCACCCTCCCAGGCATGGAGCCCCGACAAAGCATCCCTAGGGATGGGAGATTGTGAAGCCACATACTCTCTCGATCATCAATAGCTCTCCGAGGAATTCTTTGCTAGTTTATAAGCGGCTTATATATTTTTCTCATATTCGTTTAAATTTTGGTTTACTTTCGGGATCATTGTGAAATATTATAATATATTAAATAAATATAATAATACCGTACTTTTTAAAACAATATTTTTAATAACGTTTGCGTTATATTCGAGACCTAAAGAACACCAAACATTGTCTTTGTCATTAGAGTATAGCCGCGCTCACTACCCTTTACTATAGGTAGTGTACTCATAGTATAATATAAGTTGTTTGCAGCGTATCTTATAATGCGCGGTTCACGATGTGCGCTTTTCATGAATATTGTTTGTAATAAATAAAAATTTGTTGTCGAATTAAAAGGATCATTCAGTTAACAAATAAGTAAATGCAATAGATATAGTTCCGATATAAATTTAATATCGTGGTCGTAAAGAAAGTAAAAAAAAAACAATAATTTACAAGCTACAAAAAACTAGGTCGTACCCTAAATAAACATACTTGGCTCACACACTTGGATAATGTAAGGGTTCAAAATTGCTGCATTTCAAATAATATTTATGAAAATTCAAATAAAGTAATGAGGGATGAAGACAGTCAAACCGATCTTAATCAATAATCTCTTCAGGCAGTGAGACACAGGCGGATAATATGAAACATACTCGTATGTAAATATATTAAAATGTTATGCATAATAAAATTTATATTTAGTTAAGTTAAAAATATAGGAAAAAATACATTTTTAAAAATATTGAGTTTAAATTTTATAGGTTCACAATGGTCTTTCTCTCAATGAGACTTTGAAAGTCGCTAAAGGTTGCGTTTGCACTGGATGTGTCATTCTAATCCATGAGCAAAATATGAGAGGTGATGACTCATAGAACGCTTCTCACTGAATTCTGTACCATTCTTAATGTGCGCTCGAGTTGAATCTCCGAGAGAAATACCACCACATTAATTATATTAGATACAAAATAATACATGTTCAACAGCGGATACACAAAAAGAAGAGAATGAGGGTACAATTAAGGATACAAACATATTTCAATAGCTCTAAAAAGTACACTTATAATTTAGATAAAATTACGAATATTATCATACATGTTTGACTAATCTACTCGTACAGTCAGAGCCATTCTATGATTAGGAATCCGGAGCTGATGCTGTGTTCCAGCCTCCAGCCGCAGCCAAACCATATCTAGGAGCGGAATAAAAAATATATTAAAAAGATAGTCTGTCTGCCTATTATCTATACAATCCTATACTTTTTAACTGATCTACACCAAATCTTGCATAATTACTCTTTAGGACTTTGCACCCACCATTTATCAAAGTATTTATCTACTTATTACAAGTCACCATGCGTGTATACATTCATTTATTATTATGTCACTTTTTTTCCCAACTAATAAAATCATTGCATGTTGCATTAAAGTATTTTAAAAACAATTTTTTTAAAGAATCCCTTGTAAATTATTTATATGCTCAATGTTCTCGTTGTATAACGTTATTTTATTCCGTGGATAATTTATTGTATGAACGTTCGCTTTTACATGCTTCGCGCAGGAGATGAATGGTTGCCCTGCACTTAAACCCGATACAAACATACGAACAAAGAAACATATCAGCTAAGGCTGCGTATTCCTTGCAAATGCTATCAAGTACTCCATATAATGGGGAGAATGATGAAAACCACTTTCGTATTATAAAATCTTGAATGGCAATGTGTGTTACAAAATTCAATCAATATTTTACCTATATCGACGGGAAACACAAGATTGGGTGATTGAATCAATGCGTAGATATTATATGCTCAGTTATATAAATAATAGTGAAATCTAAAACAACTAATATTATATATAATTAATATTTCAATACTTCAAACGTCAACTAAGTGAGATAATAATATTTAGAAGTGAAGCTGACCTGCCGACATTTAATTCAAATTTCATTAGAATTTTATAATGTTATTCATAGATCCTTGAAAAATATAGTAAAACTATTGTTTTAAAAATACTTAAATCTAATTCATTTAAGTTGAGATTTTTTCCTAATAGGTGGTCTCCCTGTTTTGTATTATATGAAACAATGGCCCATGAAAATCTTAATTTCATTTCCCCTCTTGGGGGTAGCTTCACGTCTAGGCCGAAATCGTTTTTATTTCGCGAGTCGCCAACCTTCTACACTAGCGTTATACAAGTCAGAAGTCCACAACTGAAATTTTTTAATTACAATTAAAGTCAATAAAAATAAAGTTTTATCATAATTGAAAGGTTAAAAAAACTAGAATAGCAATAGAGAAACATTCGCACAGAAAGCCGTTTGGCATGAGGTACTCGAATGTTTTTTGTTCAGTGTATTTTAAATAAACTTGGGTTTATAACTTTAAGTACAAAGAAAGATCACTAGTACGAACAAACTAAATAGTTAAATAACGAACTGTTTGTTCAAACTATTTAACATTAAATAACATATAACAAAACTTTGTTAAGTCCAAAACAACATATTTGAGTCGCATTTTCATTCTAAGAACGAACTTGTATACTGCACCATTTATCTTTTGAAATGTTGATAATTTTTAAGACATCATTTATTTAGTCTGAATTTAATTCAATTTTCTTACAGGGTTAAAAAAAATTAAAATGTAACACAATAAAACAAGTAGTGGTGCTACGATTTCATCCTATTATGTCGTTGCAAAAACTGTTCTTGAAAAATCTTCACCAATATTCTTATTTGTATTTCTTGAGACAGCTTTAACCGAACGATTGCGAGAGCTCTTTACAAACACAAAATTCTTCTGCTTTCCTGAAAACTTTTCAATATTTTTCAACACAGCGTGATTTATTTATTTGTTGTAATAATATTTAAAATATTAAAATTTAATAAATCTTCATCAAATATCAATATACAACTGTTGTTAGTTTTTCGATTGTCCATCGCTTCTCAAGGTGATGAAACATCGAGGGCGACAGAAGAGGACGAGCGATAATGAGGGTCGGGTCAGCGGCGGGGCGGCGGGCGGTGGGGGCGACAGACCTCTTACTGTTTGAGATATGAATTTGTAACTCGGATGACGGTAATGGGAAGTAAGTCAAATAAAAAAAGATATACGGGAGGAATTTTATGATTGCCCGCTTCCCTCGCGCCGCCTGGCGGGAGATTGCCGCACTAAGGCAAGGGCATATTTACACCCTGGTCTCGAATTTTATTGCACATCCTTCGTAAATTCCCCCTACGATAATTTTGTAACAATTACCGTTTAATTAATTCATTGTCTTTTTCTGAATTATTAAAAATTAATTTTGGCATTACAAAATCCAGTTTCGATTATTTATTTATTTTCCAAAAACAACACAATAAAACAAAACCGATGCAATCATTTTTCATTTGATATATATTTATATTATAGATTTCAAATATATTTACTACTACACTTCATCTGGCATCGAATCTGAAGCTTTCGGATTAATTATCTTACTTCTATTTATATTTAGGCTACATATTAAAATTTTAATTTTACCAAAAAAATAATTAATAAGTAATTTAATATAATATTTTTTTAAACCTAGACCACTTTATCTCAATATTTGTCAATAATCCACATGTAGGTTGTTTTTTTCCTGAGTGTTATCGCGTAAAGTTTGGGTATTAAAATCTTTAATTTTATAAAATTCACATTTTTCTATAAAAATTTTAATTCTATATGATAAAAATTTCGAATATTTTATTTTTAATCCATCGATTTCCTCTCTTGACCAACAGAAAATCACAAACTAGATTTATTTCCTTCTGCACTGTCACATTTTGATCTATATGTTTCGATTTTACAGAGAGGTATATTCATATATTTTAAAAGAGCTGACTAGAATATATTATTTGCATGTTCAATGGTATCTCCTGGTATTAAAATAAATGTGTTATATATAGTAAAAAAACATTTTAATCTATTAAATAAGGTAATAATATAATTTTTGTTAAACAATTATTATTGCCATTAAATACTATTCTGTGGGATTCTATCTCACTATGGAAGTGGCATCGTGCAGATTAGCGGAGGACTAGAGGAAAAAGCTACAACTCGTCCTGGATTTAAAAAGTCTGTTGACAAATAATTGAAATATGTAAAAAAAAAATTCAATGTATTATTTTAATTAATGATTTTATAATTATTTTGTTACATTTTTACAGTTATTTTAATTTAAAAATAAACCTAGTCATTTTATCGTATGATCTATAGTCGCTAATCTGCGGTAAGGGAATCATCTCTCGACATTTAATTTTGCTGATAAGTTGCACCCATTGCTTAACCAAGACACACTTCTTAATTTAATCCGAGGATGTTCATTGCCTCAACAAGACAATTTCAGGTGTCCCTGTTCTTTTCTGTTTCGATGATTTTCAATAACTATGGTCAATTTTCAAATCTCTATTCAGATTCTTTTTCCCCCAGATTTCCCTGAGGCGACTCAGGTGAATGAATACTGGGTGTTTTCCTTCTGGGTCGCCGAGAAAATCCCTTGGGGTAATCTGATTATTGGCATTCTGACTAAATGTCCAACTTAAGTCAGTTTACTTGGAATCTTTCCATAAAAAAAACTAAAAGTCCCATACCTAGATTCTATGTAATGGTATAACTTCTCACTCAGTTCTATAACCACTTGGATCCTCGGAACTCTCTCGTTGGGGCTCCATGTTGTTCCCCATAGATTGGGATGGGCCTGTAAACTTAAACACTGCAAATTCAATCTCATTCTCACTCTCATCTATCTTTCGATTGACAAACAACACGTGTTCATAGTTTTATATTATAATAGTACTTGAAAATGTGAAGAACAAAAATGAAATTATAATATAAATATAATAGAATAATATAAATTAATAGTCCATTAATTTTATGTTTTAGCGAATATACCTCGAATACTTATGTAAACCTGTGTATTTCCTGTACAGCTTCCGCCTCCAGCAAGTGACAGCTCCTTCTCGGCTGACAGCTGAGCGCTACGTGAATTTACTGCGTCGTGGCGGGAGGCCTCTGCGCTGCGCGCCGTGTGGTGATCTACGGCGTAGCACGACTACAACCTGAACAGCAAGTCGTTTCACGGAGCTCTTGATCTTACTTCCGACAATTATTTTTATCACGTTGTATTTTAAATATTGTTCCTTTTCAAAAATCGTCTTACATATTCACAACTAGTATAGCTTCGAAAATCCAAGGAAAATACAAAATGTTTGAATTAGGTAATGTTGAATATGTCGATATATCGAAATGTCAAAAAAGCAATAATCAATTTTTTGACAAGTAATTTTGAAATGTCTCTCTTTTAATAGATGTTCTTTAACCTGCTTCTAGAGCGTGAACTACCTGCCTCCTCCCTTCGCCTTCCTAGATCATGTTTTTTTTCCAACTTTATTTCATATATATTACATAACAATTTTTATTTTTTGCCAAACTACATAGCTGTTAACGGCAAGGATTGCTCTTCAAATTTAGTGAGATTTTAGTCACATTTGAAATATAGTCTGTTGATCTGGTTGGAGATTGAACTCTTGTCCTTTGTCCATGTATATTCCCAGTGATCACCAATTTAGTCAGGCTTTCCATCTTTTCATTCATGCTCAAAGTTCCAAAGAATTATTTTCTTGGATGTTGTGGAAAGCCATTTTTCAATACAGAGTTCCCGGAGAATAGAGACATTCATGGGGAAATATTCAACCAAAATAGAACAATATTGTTTTCAACAATCGCCAAATATCAAAAATGTCACAATTTACAAACAATTTGTGATACCCTGTTTTTGTTGTTTTCCTACTCGAAAAGGGTAAAAAGGAACTTCCCTAAGTGAACCTATTCTTACCAAAACACCCCATCTAAATATTATTCTTAGAAAAAATTTTATAATTCTTTTTTAATTTCTTGTTTATCAAGATTCTGATTAGCGAGGCATTACTAAATTTTAATACTAATTCATAATTTTCTTTTTTTTTTAAAAATGTTGATATTTTTGATATTCATTTATATCAGATGAAGTCTCTTTATTTTAATTTTAACACAAACTTAGATAAAACCCTTGCACTGTTATAGCACTAGTAAATTTCTCAAAACTTGTTCTAATTAAGGCAATTTTTTGAAAGACCTCGACCATTAAATTTGTTTTCAGTAGACATTAAAACTCTCTAACGAAGGACAATTTGAGCAAATATAGAATATGCATTCAATACCAACATTCTAGGAGTAAAACTGTACTCATGTTACTACGAAATATTTGACATTTTTTATTTTTACTGTCTGACAGATACGTACAAAACTAATATTGAATCCAAATATCAAACAGACTTATCACACCTCCTCGTGTAAAATTAGAAATCTGTCCGTTATGATGTTTGCCGATCAAGGCTGGATACATACAATTTAGATCATTTATGTATATTTAACTGACCAGAAAACCCAAAGCTGTAGAGCTTATTAAATAATCATTCATGGAACATAAAGATCTATCATTTTACATGACGTAAATATATTCTAGGCTGCCTTGTTTCCAAGCTGGATCCATAGCCATTAGAATTACTGGCCGGTTAGAATAAAATGATATCTGCATTAGAATAGTATTTTCATAGAATTATTATTAATTACGATCATTATTTAACGATTTCTGACGAATATATCGAAAGTCTTATAAAATTTTTGTCTTCCATATTTCAATAGAAATATTATTCAAATTATTTTCTTACACTGTATCCAGTATATTGTTATTTCAGAGAAAACATGTAATTGGTTAAATTTTTGTTACATTTCTATTATGATTTTTTTTTAACATCGATTAACAGTTTGTTTTACAAATAAAATAGAAATGAATAAGCTATATTCTGCAAGTTATTTCTTAAACTACTGAATAAACACTAGTGATATGATAGTGATTAGGTAAACTCCTATATTTAGGAGAAAAATGATCAATTAAATTAGACAAGACTTTGGCAATCAGTAGATTCTACGATCAACAAATAGCTAGATGGACTCCTAAATTCCAATCAGAAGTTCATGATAGTTTAGTGTAGGGCAAGTTAGGTATCACAGAAATCAATGATGACACTTACTCAATACATACATATGTACTTGAACCGCACTTTAATTGTGCATAAATTTATATCAAGATTACTCATATAAATAAGTTTTTTGGATCTATGTGTCCAAATACATCTCATAATGGGCGCTAGGGCATTCTGGTCGGTCGGGTGGCGAATTTACAATGGTGCGTGAATTCGAGATAGCGATCTCTCGCCACAAACCAGTATGTTATGAAAGTTTACTCTCTTTTAATATAATATTTCAATAAGACATATTTATGCAGTTGCAAATTATTTCTATTGTATATTTGAATATTTTTTTTAATTTTGAATGCCACTATAAACAACGCTATATACGTAATACATCGATATATGAATCACATTTTTACGTTCAATTAAAGGTATATTCGTATTATAGATATAATAATATACAAAATACATTTTAATACATTTTCGTAAAATGTA
The DNA here is from genome assembly GCA_031772225.1 of Eubasilissa splendida. Classification (NCBI taxonomy): domain Eukaryota; kingdom Metazoa; phylum Arthropoda; class Insecta; order Trichoptera; family Phryganeidae; genus Eubasilissa; species Eubasilissa splendida. Next base: position 19,193,241 of record CM062848.1, on the reverse strand, counting down.
CATACCTTTAATATATATTATGTTACTAAACAAGGTATCATTCTTCTTATAATTCTTTATATAAAATCAAAGTAAACTAAATAAAATATCACTTAATTTTATTATTTATTATAACTAAGTTAAATTATTATTATTATTTATTTATAATTACGTTTTTAACCACTTTTGTGAGTTAAATTTAATAAACCAACCGGTTTCGGAAAATATCATTTCCTTCATCAGGATGTCAAATAAACTAACTAAAATCTAAAATCTTAAATCATTATAATATTTTTAATTTCTATTTTAATAAAAAATAATTTTAAAAATCGTACTTATATTGTTACGATGAGGAAAGATGTGGAAATTGACTTAATGATACTAAATTATTGGAAAAAATTTTAGGTGACGACTTGAATAAAAACCACAATGAAAAGTTTGCAATAAATATTAAAAATTGGTATTTCTTATTTTTGCGTAATATTTTCTTGTAGTAAATATGTGAAACACAAAAATCTATATAAATGAATAAAACAATAGAGTTATTTTCAATTGAAATTGGGAGAGAACCACATAATAAGAGTTCGTCTTCCCCAGAAATTCCCAAGGCACAGCAGAAGTGACGAAGGAAAGTCCGAGGAGATAATATTTGGAGCAGTGAACGTTAAATAGAAGCAACAATGAAATCTGGAAACTTTCCCAATAATCCTTTTCAACTTTGCCTAATACAGTTGTGAAGATATTAAAAACATCTTGCTCATTTTTGTACTTCACAAAGCGCCCCCCAGGGCCGGCGGGAGGAATTCCTCCTCTGTTTTGTTTAATTATTTTCTCCATCCCGAAGTTGGGAAATGCCAAACCTTCTGAAAGAATTTCGGTATTTTTAATAACTTGTCGGATTATGTTGTACAGCCCATACTCTCCGACATAACATATTTTTTTGGCCTGTGATTTTTCGCGTTCGAGAAATAAATTAATTAAAATATTTCACTCAGAAAAAATCTTTTAATTATTAAATTCATGCAAAAGTTTAATGCGATTATTAAAAGTTTTTTTTTTAATTTTACATTTTTTTTAATCTTCGGTTGCTAATACCGCCTGGTTATATAAAACCATACGTTAAACATATAATTAGCTGTATGCTCGGTTACAACGAGACCCGACGCAGGCACGTGACCTGCGTTTACTATGTTTTGTCTCGCGATGGTAAAAAAAAGATTTCAGTACCACTCGAATTCTTCTTACCCTAAAAAATAAAAATGATCCGATAATCTCAGCAATCTAATATTGTTTGACGGAAAATAAATTCCTGGCAAGCGCAATCTAATTGAAGTCAAAAATAAAAACATTAAAAAGTCTTAGCTAACATAACAAACTGATTCGCGTTTACTAAATATTTTCTAGTTAAAAATTAAATCAAATTATTTCACACCGTACCGTCGGATACAGCAAGGTTTTTAAAAAAATATAGAAAAGCACGTCTAGTGTGTAAAATATCGAACCACAGTATGATTAATTCAGTCTGCAACGTAAACTTATGTTGCCGATCCGTGTCAAAATCGATTTTTATCTATAAAAAAATAAGAGTTTCTGCACTTTTCAACGACATAATAAATTGAATTTGAGTGTGTATTATTTTATTTGTCCGTCAGTATACCGAATACCGCCGTTGAGTGAGATAAACAACACGAGAAAGTTAATAAAAGTGACTTACGAACTACGGAGGCCTCCCCGAGGAAGGCTCAGTACAGTATTTTCTAGATATTTTTCTCCCTCGTAAAACACGTTAGCAAGTTTCCTTGTCGCGTCCTCCCTAACACGTATATGATTGATACAAAATGGAAAAAGTTACTTGATGGTTGTTCGTCTTTTTCATCACACTCTCTTTCTTTTTGTTTAACCTCACGAACCCCTCCTCCTTGTCTCGGACGCGTAACTCTTCCAGTTTTGCCGCAAAACGTGCCTATTTATGTTTTATTAGAAAAATCTTTCAGTAATTCCTTTTGTATTCGTTACTTGTTCAGTGGTATTCAAGAATATTGTTTCATTCTTAAACTAGACAATAAGTTTGATTTTTAATTGGTTTTACATCATTTTTTATAAACTATATCGCACTTGTCTGCCTCAATCGTCATTCCATAAAAACTATTATTAATATAGTTTTTATCGTATCAACTCTGATTATGGCTAGTGAAACGTAATCAGAAATTGACCCTCGGCCAAATAAGCTGGAAGAAATTGTTTCATCATCTTAGCTCTGACCATGAAAGCCTATCTTATTTATTTTTAATTTACAGCGAAGAGATTAGGATGTCACCATTGCATTATAAAGTGGATGGGCTAGATAAGTTTTTTTATTTATATTTAGAATAATACATAATACTCGATAGATTCACTCTTCTTACCGCCAAATGAATGAGATAATTGACTTATAATCTGGAAAGTTCGAATTTATTTGTATATTGAATTTCCCGTGTTGATATTTTTCGATGGTAGGTCTAACGTGGAATTTTTTTTAGTGTAATAGTAATTGGGGTTTTTTTCAGAATATTAATATACAAAATTCTTACACACTATCCAAATAATCAGTAGCTTTGTGACTTATTGTGTTCCTCGCGTTTTTTTTAATATTACGTCAAAGAATGTCACACTTTTTTTCGTGACTAACTACACTTCGCATACGTTAAAGTATATTTTTAATTTGCCAATTTGCATCGACAACATACATATTAATCAATTTCTGATTTGTCAGATTATATCTCCACAAACTTAAAAATATTCGTAGGCGATAAGCACATAATTGTGTAATACGTTGATAAAGGATTGAAAAAATAATGAAATATGTACTAAACTTACTTGAGAAATTTGTAACCAGCCGATGTCAGCCGAGAATAACAATAATACATGCACTACCTACCTCGTTCCATCACTGTTCTCGTTATCTTGGCTCGTTTCTTCTCTCGGTGGATTAAAAACCACTTCTACGGTGGCACTAATCGGACCATGCTGCAAAGAACAACTTCGATCGACTTTTAATTAAATTGATAGTATCTGGTAGGCCGACTCCCACCAGGTATGTACATCAACTGAGCACTTCTCCGTTATGTTAATTAATACTATGAAAAATGTCCGCGAAAATAGTACATATCACGTGAAAGCAATACACGCGTATTTCTTCCAATGAACATCTATTTCGCGAGTGATTTCAACGAAAAGCGACACAACACAAGTCGAGCGAAACGTATGGAAATGTAACAATAATGTACATCAATATTGAATATGACAAATTAACACGAATACCTACATAAAATATCACGGAAGGCTCAATGAAAAAAACATACCGAATTAATAAATATAAAAGTTCAGAAATGTGTGACTATCATGTGACGCGCTGTACCTAGATAAAATCTTAATGGATTTTTTGCGACATAACATATGATATATTATGTAACATACTGTCGAACGAAAATGTATTTATTATTTCGTGATGTTAATTTGATTATTTCTGAAACGGCATTGAAATGTAAAAAGTTACGAGAGTTCATCACTAAATATCTTAATACACCAAACACACTTAAAGAATGTGGTGAAAATTCCGGACAAATTTATCTGTAAAAGATTAATGCTATTGTCTAATTTTCGGGCGTCTGTCACTCAAAATGATTAACGCATTTTCAACATTGAATAATAAACAGTTGAAACATGTCCGCGCACTACTGAAACAATGCGCTAAACATCGTTACAATGTTATTGTTGTCTTACCAAAATATACCACACAATACATGTCATGAATCTACAAAAGTATTTGCCGCCGGTGTATACTAATACGTTACCTATCGCGTATAAATAAAAGTTCAGCACACTGTATCTAACGCTTTCTTTTCGTACGAAAATTTGAAAAGAAGCTGACGTATGAACTGAAGTGTCAATTTCCATTAAAATACGATTTAGGCGGACATATGACCTTTTTAATCTGACCTACGATTTTTTTCAACTATCAAAAATTTAAATGTTTCAGAATTTTACAACTTTTTTTGTACCAACTGCGAATTTTAAGTATATTTTTTATTATAAAAATAAAGTTTATAAAGCATACATCAAGTATAATATAACATTTTAATCAAATCAGCCAAAGAGGTAAAGGAGTGTTCATACTATCAATTTCAAATTGTCGGGATAAAGAAAATCGAATAATATCAATCAAATTCATATTTGTGGCTAAAACTTTATTTGTGCGTAAATTTATTTTAAGAGCAATGTGTCAATTTTTTTTAAAATATGAATTCAATTAATATTTAACCTTTTGTTTCTGAATTTATAATACGAATGTTTTAAAAATTCTTTTAAATAACAAAATATGTCTCAATATTGTTTCTTCCAAAATGTATGTTTATGATTTATCACTGTAATCAATCGCAGAAGTTCAAATTTGAAAAATTAAACTGATAAAATATTTTCATTTGATTGAGGAATCCAGACAAAATGAAAACCAGAATAACAGAGCATCCACAAAAGAATAGCTTCTGGGAGACTTAAATAAATTTCCTCTGTCTTCTGTCAATACTTATTCTAAATACAGTTTTAACAATATAGTCATCCATTCTCCTTGTTACATTTTTTTTATAGATACAACTTTAAAACAGATCAGATATATAGCTCGTCTAGCTCTCATCTGTCAGTTCAGTCGTTCCTCTAGCCTATCTGATCATTTTGAGTTCATCGATGTTCATTTTTGTATAAGTCACTTCACTGTCCAGCTCTCGGTACGAAATATGTAGCATGGCAGAGCGTGCGATCATCTCGGGTACTCCGGCTTTTGATTTTTATATTCGACCGGTATATTGAACTACTATCTATTGCAAAGGGTATCGTGATGCAATTTCCGAAAAATACATTCAATCGATAGTAATCGAGAGACCTCAATACAACCCTCCGTTGAAAAGTTTATCTAAATCAAAAAATATATATATATGTATGTGTGTGCGTGTTTATATGCATAGGTTATATATATTCTGGGTTAGGTAGCATTTTTGAGTGACTACGGTATTGGCGCGGTGACATGAGCATTTTCAAGACTTTGTCCCAAAAGTTACGGTATAACCGTAATATGTCTGCTTGGAAAACATACGAGTATGTCTTCCACAGTCATGTATGGTATAAATGATTTTGTGAGCACGATAACTTTGATGTGATGTAATAAAATGTGATACATGTACATTATAATTTTCAATATTTTCCAAATTGCAGAATAGTTTTAGGGCGAGGATTGCCCTTCACTTAGTAATTAAAGAATTTTTATCAACAACATTCTTTTAAATAACGAAATACAATAAAGAAAACAAATTATTAGATGAGAATATGTTATTTCACTTTATATTTACCTATTTTAGCGTGGTCAGTGGGGGACTCTTTATATTTCATCATGTTTATTGATTTTATTTAATATTCGTGGCACAATACATTCTCTCGTTCTCTCACCGTTCACATTGTCCATTATCGGTACTCTTGGTTCGATCCGATGATCTTGTAGAATAGCTTTGATGAGGGTTAGTATTCATATTAACATTAGTTATCATCTTTTCTATCTAAGTTCGTCAGTTAGCCTGATCAGCTATCTTGTTTCAAAATAGCGACTGTTCAAAAACTTTAAAAACTCTTAACTCGGACTTAAGAGTAAAAATAAAAAGCACACAGATAAAATCTGCCTTAAAAAATATTGTGGATTCGAGGCAATGGCGTTGTTTTACAATTCGACCCGAAGATTGAATGATTGCAAATCCATTCTCCGGCAGGTCATACGTCATACGGAGTTGTTCTAATAATTAGAGGGCCGGGTTGCGGCTGAGCACTGTTCGGAGTACGGGCGAACATTTCTGTCTGAAGAATTTTCCGAAAGTTTCGACAGCTCTCCCGGAGTCTCCTGCGCCGGGCTCGGAACAATTGAGTCGGATTGACGTCCCCCCTCCCCCCCGCGGATGTACCGACCGGGACACTATTGGCCCTGATCGATATTCTCGGATGCGCCGCGAGAGAACCCCGGACTACCAAATGATCGATCTCTGGTTTAGATCCTCGATAAAAACAGCTCTTTGAAGACTTTACACGTTCATCACTGAATCAACGTTCCCCAACAAGATTCATTTTCAAGGTTAATTGTATGACCCGTGATTAACTGTCAGTGAGACTCTCAATCTCTGAGAATCGCTTAAGGGACGGGCATACTCAGTGGCGTGCAGTCAGTAATTTGAAAAAACCTATACTTAACTATAATTTCTACGAAATATAAAATGCATCTTATAATATTTCTATCACAATTACATCTATCATATTTACTGTTTCCGAGGTAAGTTTGTGTAACTCCATAATCACATATGTGAAAATAAAACACTTGCTTTTTTATTCTACTCGTTTAATTTTCTTGAGACGCATTTAGGCTTCTAAGGACATATCAATCTAGCAATTTAACTCAACAACTTGTATTTATAACTATAATAGAGGACAGCTATACAATTCTATTTGCATGAGATGAAAAGAATTGAAAGTTTGAAATTGATTAAAGGATGAAAAGGAGGATCTCTATACATTTTGAACGCTTCTAATGATTCTAAGTAACGCGTCTCAAGTAAATTAAAAGAGTAGAATAAAAAAACAAGTATTTTGTTTTCACATAACAAACTATCATATTATTTTTTAAATTTTAATATGTCGTAATATTCTGTCAGATAAATAATTAATTTAGTTTCATTTCTCAAAATACTTAGTTACGTGCAGCTTATTTCAATGTATTGACTGCACGCGCCTGGATATACTGTATTCGTCATTAAGATCCGCGCGCAAAACATATGGGATGCTGATTCATAAATCGCTTCGGGCTCAAGTCTGTACTGTCTTTGACACGAGCCATTAGATTAGTACCAAAACAATAATTGCGGTTTAAATTAAATTCAAATACATTTTTCTCAGAAAATAATTAACTTTATTATTCAACTTAAGGATTATTAGAATCAACATATGTTTGCTAATTTGTTACAACTTTATGACATTTGTCAAGTTTTTTGATTTTTCTAGCTGAACAGTTGTATGACTGACGCCTTACTTTTTACTCAAGTTCTTGACTTGTGCGTTATTATGATTCAACTTACATTGGTCCTTATTAATTAAAGAAATATGGCCATGACCAGCGCTGGCGCTAGACTTTTTGGCGCCACAGGCAAGATTGTTTTTTTCCGCCCTAGTAACTTAAGTGCAGATGATGTTGTCAATTTTTGTAAAACCATCCCCATAAATTGGCCGCCCCCGAAATCGGCAGCCCGTATGCCACACACGTTACGGGCGGTATTTTGTTAAGCTAGCATTTTGTAACATGCACAAAGGCGACTTTCTACCAAAAGGGGTTCTGGACACTAGTGTTGACTACAAATCACTGCTTTATTAGGAAATAGCTATAATGTTATTTATTGGATTTGCTTTCTTGGATTATTTATATCTGGATTATTTATATCTGGATTATTTTTATTACACACTATTATCGTTTTGCAGCTTGGATTTTTTTTTTCATTTTTTATATATTTTTCGGCCGCCCCCTTGATTTGGCCGCCACAGGCAGGCGCCTTCTCCGCCTGTGCGTAACGCCGGCGCTGCGCACGACCTTTATCATTTTCAAACCTCTCGTTCGCAGCACGGAATTTTTGGAACGATCATTGCACCGCAAGCACCAAAAGCATAGTTTAGTTTACGAGTAAATTCGGTAGCTTTACCGCACGTTTTAAATCCGTACGAGAAAAATATTTCTTGTTACTTTTCCATACTTATTAAATAGCCCAAGTCGATGTTACCAAAATACAGACCGAAAATTGTGCGAAGAATAAATTATAATATCATGAATTATCACTAATCAAAATAAACTAAAATTTGTAGTATATACACAACTAAATTGTATTTGTATATTCTACATGTCGTTGAAAGGGACTGCACCTCTCGAAACTATATTCAATAAAAGAATAATACTCAAGTGTCTGTACAAATTTGTTTATTTTAAAATTAAAATAACTATAAAGTACATGTGTCCATTATGTTACACAATGTTTGAAAATTTATTAAGTCTACTAAATTAATAATTTTTTTCGACATATAAATATTGCATGTAACTTTAAGGAAATAAAATATTTAAGGTTGAAATGATTTATAATATTATCAAAATAAACATTAGCGTTGAACATCGTAATAATACACTGAATATAACGCTTCAAATTTTTCACAATTATTACAATTTTTTTCAATTTCTAGACTTAGACCAATTTCATAAAAATGGGCACGAATGTCGTTTTTATTTTCGACAAAACAAAATAATATGACTCTTTCTTGTTATCTGCCTGCCACTATTTGCAAGGTTTTGATTTTTATATAAAATGACACTAACTTTCGATAGAAATATTATTTTTTTTAATGATTGTGATGCGAAGAAAATATGTTTAAAAAAAATATTTACTTAACTAGATGGATTACTGAACTCAAATAAGTGTATGAATAATTAATCATCCGTTTTAGAACGAGAACAAAAAAGCAGTTTAAACTAAGTCAGACAGTGGCGAAGTGATTGCAGGAAAGGTCCAAGAACATGATGTTTGAAGAGACTGAGATAAAATACAATGATCTGTATAGAAGATGAAGAAGGGTGATTCAGAAAAACATATTATGTGCATTTTATGATTCTGGGAATAAAAAAAATCAATCAACAGAATTTGTACTTTGAGCGCCGACATACGCTCAGTCCAGTTTACGTCAAATTTTGTGAAATTTTCAGGTATGCTTTTTTGTAGGTACGTTCTTTAAAAAAAAAAGTAATATTCCTGAACACAAATATTCTTCTGAGCATCTTTTTTAATATTAAACTGAATATCGCTTTAATTTTTTATTACCGAAAATGTTTTTCCTCGGTTTTTTTAAGAGCAAATAACATATTTTCTTTCATTTTTATGATATTTTACGTAAATAAACTTGTTGATAAATCAAATTCAACTCAGCCACGAAGGAATTATAACCACGGTAACTAAACCTGGATAATTTCAAACGAATAACATTGATAATAGGTTACTCGTTCATATATCGATGCTGAAAATTTTAATTACTGAGAGAGAAAATATACCATATATACCGCGAATATAATATCATTGTAAAAATTCACGAGTTTTTCATCCTTTGCTGTTAAAATGTATAATAAATTATACAACAATGTCTAAAATTTATTAAAACGGATTTAAAATATTTTATATAGATTGCATATTGCATAAATAATTATAAATATTTTACAAAATTGATTAAATGTTAGGTAAAAATGTGTATAATTCTACATGTGTTGCTCACTGGTATACTCATTATTTTAATATTTTCAATTTATTTTATTGAAGAATTTTTAAGACTAATTATACCTATTTTGTAAAAAAAATCTTTGTTCCTTACCGCAACTGAGGTTTCCATTAATAATATAATTTTAGAAATAATTTTTTGAATTTCAAACAATATTTAAATTATTTTTAAATATAATATAAATTAATAATAAAATTTCTAGGAAAATTGGTTGCCCGACCGAAGTCAAATTTAAGTCTTACATTTGAACGGTATTTTATTTTTACCCATTTAACTTTCTTTCTTAAAATCACTGATTTGTCGATAACATCTCCGCAAATTACATACAAGCTAAAGTGAAATTTTCGCATTTCCAATTTGTCCCACGCCCAAACTGTTTTCCCTGCATCCTCCCTTAAGATTACAGAACCCCGCGGCGCAAGTTTATTTATTTTTTAAACAAACCACCCCTGCATGTGACAGCAGCCTCCACAGACAAGCCCAGAAGGCTTGCGACGAAACCAATTAACCTCCTTTCAACCTTCATTATGAATTCTTTCAATCGCCGATTTGTCCTTGCTTATAAATCTGTTATTTCTTATATTGAAACATTAATTTAAAGCCTTTCCGGATTCGTCAATCAATTTGAATAAATATTAAGGTCAGTAATATTGGGTGGTTCGTTTGTGTTGTCTTGTTGAAAGCATTTCGGTTCGGTTTTGTCTCTTTTTCAGAATAATTTTTCTTCTAAAGAAATAGAAAAACACGCTTCTTGGAAAAAATATCTCCTCAAATATTCTCTTTATAAATCCACGACAAAATTGAGTAAAAGGTTATAGCAAACAAATACGAAAATTTAATCATCTCTCACTTTAAACTACATTTTTTAAATATTTATGTATATTTTTATGATTGCAACTAATACTTTTTTATTAAATTACTGTATATGTACCACTTATTGTAAGTTAATTTTTGTTTTCAATACAACAAGATCATGTTTCGTTTAAAATGTAGGTCTAATAATAACATAGGAAAATTTCAAATTACAAATATCATAAATTTGACAATTCCGATGTTTATAAAAATAGTTGTAAAGATTATTTTACTTTGTATATTGGAAGAACAGGTTGAAATATTAACATACTCGTAAGAGCTAAAGACGTGCCTGTTGATCTAATAATTGTTGGTATAGAGACACTCATCTAGTTATCCAGTGTTCGGGGGTTTGAGCCTCACTCTAAAAAACCAGTAAGTTAATTATATTTTCGTAGCATAAGTGTTAAGTTTAGTTTGAAAATACAATAGTAAGAATGTTATGTTATATGTATTTCATTTGCGCAACCCTATCCTTTTTAAATCATAAAAATTAAAGAAATAAAAAGAACATTTGAGATGTTTAAATAATCAGGGTTTCTTTAAATTTTCGAATCAAACCATGTTGATTTTAAATCTGTATAAATGAATAATGCATTTAAAAATATCCAAATATAGTAAATTACCAACTAATTTTAACCATCAGCAGCCCATTCTAAAATATTTTCAATAATTTCACACATTTTTCATCATAATTTATATTTTATACAGTCGAGTACTAGAATTATTTTATTAATATCTTTTTCACAATTGAATGTTTATATCTAAACAAAACCGCTTGGTTTCTCATATAAAACTCACGTGGTTAAACGCGAAGTGTATTCATACAAATTAAATGTATTCATTTGAAAGATATACATATAAAATCAATTTTATCGAAAAATATTGTTGTTGCTACCGCAATTTGAACCTGGATCTCTTTTTATTCGGGGAACGTGGGAAAGATGGCTTTCAAATAATGTAATAATATCAATTTTAAAAATGTAACATATAGGTTCGAAAATTTGTCGTCAATGTACTGTGTGCTGTGGTATAATCGATTAATGCACGTTCCCCGGATTGGAAGAGATCCAGGTTCGAATCTCGGTAGCAACAACAATACGTTTCAATAATGATGATTTTATATGTATATCTTTCTAATTAATACATTTAATTTGTATAAGTAATTTAGAAAAACTTAAGGTCCAGCACAGTGAAGATACTTAATTGACAAGTTGAAGTTCTGTTTAGTTGTTCATGCAATTAATATGAAAGAAACGCGTGAGGAAGAAGGAAACACATGAAGTTATTGCTAGACAAAATAAGATACAACGAACATAAGTGGAATGTGTGCTGAACAGAAAACACTCGCAGGTCTTCGGGGAGAATATTTTAAATATTGCGAAATTCTTCCTTTGTTAACGTGAGAACGGGACAGCCAAGAAAAGAGCAACAAAAATGATTATTGTTTGATATAAAACATATTTTCTCTTTAAAATGCTGGGTTATAAATAAATTCTGCAAAACATAACAAAGAGTGTTTTTTTTAAATAACTTTAAAATCAAATAAAACACATAAAAATCGTGGTAATGGACATGGTATTTATTGGCTTTTTTGTAAAGATAATATTATGCCATTAGTGTTTAAATGTGATTTCGCGCACATGGGCGCCGCGGCTGGCTTGAATAAAGCGCCATCTGGAAGACCAATTTTCGACCACTTTTTGGCGCAGCTGGGGACGTATATCGGCAATAACGCGACAAATATTTGCTTCCAAGTCGTTTATCATCTCTGGTTTATCAGCGTAGACTAGCAACTTCACATATTCCTATAGAAAATAATCCAAAGGTTTTAAATTATACTATTTTGGAGGCCAATTCACAAGTCCACTTTGGGGAACCAAAAAGTCAGTAATCATGGATATATAGCACTCTCGATGGCGAATCGACTCATTCGAGTCCTCCTCAATACTACGCTCCACTGCAGCAACACCTTTATCGGTGCGCACTGTACGACATCTCTATGTATACGTATTATCAATTAGAGTATGCATGGTGTGAAAACGATTCATGGTTATTCTAATTGCTTGCTCTGATAGACGATTAAGTCGACCATGAAATGGACGTAGCGCACGGTTAGCTTCGCGAACTAAACCACGATTTTCGAAATAAAATTTTCACAATTTACAAGCATTGTTCTGGCGTAAGTCTATACACGGTGAAATGGTAAACCAAACTGAGCAAAAATCAGCTGTCAGTTGTAAAATTGATTGTCGCTGGAAAAATCGTTACCAATTCAAAAAAGAAACCTCTAAAGAAAACATCCTTCATTATATATACACAGTTTAGAAATTAGATTATTTACAAGATTATTGATGTTTGAAATATTATTAGAATCAAGCAGATTTTTTATATTAATTTATCATATTTCATATGGATAGAAATAATATATATACACAATTTTACAAAAATCCTCGTAATTTTAAAATAATTACATGAATTTTTTAAAGTATATCTCTATCCAGATATGCGACAGAATTCCCTCAGCTCTGAATATAGCAACGGGTTGGGTTCGATTCACGGCTGACTTGACACAGGTCGGTTATTATGATATGAAGAAAATTATTTTTATAACGTATATTTAAACCGAGATCTCGGTATCATATTATTTATTAATGTTTGGAATGATATTTTCATCGGATTAGAATTAAATAATTCTAAATTTATAATTAAAACTCTTTTTGATATATACACAGTTTATCTAGTAATACCGTTCAATGTTTAACCACAGAATGCTCGTAATAAATATTAGCGTAGCATTTATACATTTTACCTTGTACTTAATTTTAAATGTGTACTATTTTATTCGAGTACCTACTCTGAATTATCCATATTAATTTTAGCAAATGCTTAAATAATTGTGCCAAATGTGTTCAAATATATTCAATTAAATGTAACCAATAGAGTTTTTTTTTATTACCTGAATATGTATAAATTTAAATTATCTCAACAATAAATTAATTCGTAAAATATTTTTATTACTCTTATCAAAATTTAGTGATTTATTTATTAATACAATCTGATTTTCACTCACGAAAAATATTTTTTTAACAACGATTTCATATTATATATTTTTAGTTAGTTCATATTTTAATTACAATTTCTTATTATTTATTGTTTATTAAGTCATTCATTTTAATATGCTGAAATATATTTATTGATTTTTCATTCAAGTCCTGGAGCTGTGAGCAATACATTATTTCAATTTTATGTTAAGTATATTCAATAAATTATCAAAACTCTTAAGTAGGCTGGAGTAAGGCTGAAACAAACAAAAAATAATTGAAAATAATAAATTGTTAAGTATTCAGGATTTAGAAAGGTTTGCTTAGGTGGTTAGACTATGTGGAAAAAATGTCTGAGAAATGGATGACAAACATGATACGAGTATTGATGGCACCAGAAATTAAAAATATCCTCAAATGTTCTCAGGAAAACCAAATATTGGCAGATTGTCATGTTAGAAGTATCAACAATCGAAGTTTACCCTTCGGAGATATATGAATATGGACGACGTACAAATTGTGTATCGAAACAAAACAGTGTGACATTTTTTCTCTCTGCCTATCCGAGCACTTTGTTATTTTATCTGAAACCACTTAAAATGCAATCCCACTACACCAATATGGAAAAACGCAACGGGTCGCGCCTAAAATTTGCCATTACGATTCATAAACGAACGAATAGTTGCGAAAAGTATATCAGAAAATAATGTAATATATCTTAATCAATTCAGTTTTGCATATAATTTAGATTAAGTACATGTATTTAAATCAACTAGAGAGTAATGTTATAAAAAATATTGTTCACGCGGAAGTTTGCGATCTCCTTCACCTAAGCAATAGTGAGTCAAGTTACAGTTTTGCGTAAATCTCGGTGGCTTATGTATATACGTGAATTCAAAATAATAACACAATAACACCCTTGTAAAAATAATATTCTTGATAAAATGTTCAAAAATTTATTAGACCTTAAGGTGTTTAATTATTTAAAATATGGAACCTATTTTTAAACTCGTCAGTGCTTTCCAGAGCAAGAAAGCGCGGGAAATATAAAATTCATCTATTTGAGTGCCATTGAGTTGAGGAACCGGAATATAATATTTTGTTAACCAAATTTTGAACGGTTTTGTAACGAATTTAAATATTTTTAATATCTATTATTATTAGCGAAGTATGAACACAATCAAATACCATAAAGAGTCATCATCAGATCTGAATTATTTTAGATTTTTTTATCTATACCGAAAATCATTTTCATGGTTGACTGCCGCATAAAATGTTTACTTAAATGCATATTCCTTGTTTAATAACAAGCAATACGCTTTTGATATAGTTTATGTAATAATTATAGTCAGACTTGCTTCTTTAGGCAAATGCTGCAGATTTATTCAATATTATGTGTGGGCAATAGCTACTGATTTTTAGAAATAATTGTTTTTAAATATTTAAATACAGTTTGGCAATAAAGAAATATTGTAAATAATTATTAACGATGGGCGGAAATACAGTAAAAATCCAGAATATTTGTATTTGAATTTATTTATATAAGTCGTTATTAATATTATAAAAACAAGAAATTATGCAAAGGTAACACTGACAACAAATAAAATAAAAATTATTGGTAAGTACTGCGTATTCAACATATACTAATACATTCAAAATCAACACCAAGTCTACAAATAATAAGGTGACTACTAGAACAATTATAATAGAAAGTTTTATAAATTATTAAAAAATGTATCTTGAATCAAGTATTAGAAGCAAAAATATAGAAGCAGATTTTTTAAAATACACGGACGCTCTAATTTTTAATAAAATAACACGAAAAGATCAATACTTAGATAGATAGACGTACGCTCTCGGCAGGATATAGGTCTCCCTTGTGGCATTCCACGATCCCCGGTTCTGCGCGACTCTCATCCAACACACGCCTCTTCCTCTTCTTAATGTCTTCTGTGGTCCAGTCCAACGTATGTTCTCAATTAGCTCAAATAATATGATTTTGATTGTTTCGTTTTTTGAATTTCGTATATTTATTTTATTTATAATACAACAATAGAGTTATGCACCCCCAAATAAGAAAGATCTTGAATTTTGGGGGGTGGATATATTAAACAAAAAAAAACAAGTCAATACCAGCAATAACAAAGGTTAACTTTTTTAAAGTTAAAAATTACAAAATCTGGTTCAAAATGAGAAATAATTATGAAATACCGCAGAAACAAACAAAGCGCGGCGTACATTCGTACGAACATTGCAAAAATGAGTCAACACATCAAAGAAAGGGTATGTATAATCCACATAAATGACGGCATCAAAACATGATACCATGGATTACAATAGATACTACGAGTATATAAAACGTGACCAATTAAAAAATGTTTACTTTTCCAATAAAAACACGACAGATGAGTTTGTGTATTTGGCAAGTATGTTTGATAGAAACGGAAAGGCTGAGAAAGATATCGAAAGGAGGGTGTCTGGAAGGAATAAAGTAAACAGCGCTTTGAATGGAAGTACATCTAATAGGAACTTGTCAACCGAGGTAGGATTAGCGGTACATAATGGAATCCTGGTACCAACACTGATGTATGGAAGTTAGGCCTGAAGCTGACAGAAGAGGAACGAAAGTACCTAGACTGAATGAAATGATGTCATTTAGGCGTATATGTGGCAGATCTATTTATGACAGAATAAATAAGGAAAAAATGTAAAGGTGATCTTAGTATAGTGAATAAGATTAGAAAGGATAACTAGAGTAGTTTGATCATGTGGAATGGATAAATGAGGTGAGAATGATAAGAAAGATATATGACGGAAATGTTGATGATACCAGAAGTAGAGGATGTCCGCAGAAGGCACGACTTGGTAAACCAGATACTAGAGGATGATCATGTTAGAAGCTTCAATGATCGGCGAGATTGTACGAGAAGATGTATGAATGTGAATTGTATGTCAGGATAGAAGAGTATGGTGCGCTATCCTCTCTGCCTACCTTCACAGGGAAACGGCGCAATGTTAAGTTATATAACCATCTAGGTTATTTTTCTCCTCTGTCTAGAATGCTTTATTACTACAACTGGATATATTCTTCATGACAGATGCCCAATTTGAAAGCGAAATTGTATTATGCATGATTAATTTTCTAGCCTACAATGCATACATAGCAAAAGCCAAATTGACAAACTATTCACGTCGGAAGATTGTCTCCGTTTACCTTGGAACCCTTGCTCTTCTATACTTTAATATCTCGTGTACTCTCATCAATTGGTAAATGTTATTTTTTTAATGGTGTTTCTAATTTCTTAACCAATAAAAAGAGAACTTTAACATAATGTGTTTTTTCATTATTTATCTTAAAATGTTTTAATATTGTCATACTAAAACTGTCTAGTTAGAAGCCTTAATAATCGGCAAGCTTGTATGAGAAGATGTTTGATTGTGGATGAGGTGATAATTGTATGTCAGGATAGAATAGTGTGGCGCTCTATCCTCTCTGGCTACCCTCGCGGGGAAACGGCGTGATGGTAAGTTAGTTAGTAAAACTGTCATCAACGACTTGTTGATTACATGTATATTTAAAAATAAAATAATTAACATGGAAGAGTAGTAAATAATGGTAATAAATATCTTTTAATTAAAACACAGTTAGGACAGTAATGTTTTTTGTGTTAAAAAATATATGAAAAACTCACCAATGATTTTGATGTCGTAATAATAGAGTTTTTAAATTGGGTTGCGTACACGAAATACATGTTAAATCAATATTCTTACTATTTTCAAACTAAGCCAAATGGTTATGCTATAAAAATAGGACTAACTTGATTGCCTCCTGGAACGAGGCTCGAACCCCTCGACCACTAGACCACCAGGCGAGTATCGTGATTACTAAACCACAACCCGTCGTTAAACTTAGGTAAAACTAAAAATAATACTGTAAAAACAGGAAGTCTGATCTAACATGTCATCATTTTAAACCAACATTTATTCACTCTTAGATAAAGGTCTCTATATCTTTTATTTTACATACCGAACTGTTTCATGAAATTACTTTTCTTCGGTCCGGTGATCTGGGATTCACTACGGGGCTTTCTCTGTAGCTCTACAGCATCTAAATACTAAGTGTCCAGACATTTCAACTTACTTATTCCATTAAATATTTATTTACTTATTGTATTTATATATTTGTTGTGTTTTAGTGTATTTAATGTTCATATGAATTAAATGAACCAAGTAGAAAGATGTACAGAGAAAATCTATTTGTCGAAAAAATATTTTAGTTGCTACCGGGATTCGAACCTGGACTTTCCTATTCCTATATGGGGATGGGAAGAGGTCTACACACATTAAAGCACATCCAAGGAATTTAGCAAAAAAACATACATATTATACGTATATACGTATATACGTATTATTAAATTTTCTCATTTCTGATGTAGTGGGAACCGGAACTGGAAAATCGATATCATTGTCTCCATCAACACTATCGTCACCAGTGGAATCCACCATAGAAATCTGTGCAACAAATCAATCCTATGATACTGGACACTGTACCAGGGTTGAAACACACCCGAACATTTCACAAAATATTGGCTCAGTCTCTTTGTTATCTATTGATTCATGGGTTTGGTATTGAGGTATTGAATCAGTCGATTTGGAAATTCCCACATGACGAAAAAAAATTCCATTACCTTTGATGTAACAATATTCTATGCAAATTGTATGTTGATGGAAAAATCTTGTCGCGTTAAACGATATTTTGTTTTGTGTTAAAAGAAAGCAAATGTATGAAAATACGCAGTATTTTGACAGAACCAGAATATTATTTCGTGTTTAACGTTTTCGTGTTAAACGATTTTCACTATTTTCATATACTTTATTTTTCCCCCGAGATCTTAAGGCCGCACTAAATTAATTCAATGTTTATTTTATCAGTTTTATAAAATAAGAGTTGCATGATTGAGCGGGCACTCGAAAACAGCGCATTTCGATGGACGGCGACAGAAGCCGGCAGATGTCGTCAGCATTAATTCCCAATCAGTTCGGCCATCGCGCTCCATTGGCCGTTTTTATTAAGGCTCCAGCGAGTCTGAATAATCTCTAATACGAATGTAGAATGAAGCAGCGAATCTATAATTAAATACACACTACCGATTTTTGTATTTGACTAATATACAATATGACAATTGGGCAGTATGTTGGCAATAGCACCTGTTCTGTGATTAATATATAAAATATTCCAGTACTTTTTTATATTATGATTTATTTTCTTTCATTAAATCTACATATTATATATATATGCTTTTTTAAGCACTTTAATTGAAGCAAAACAACATGTGAAAAGTTGTATAAAAAAGGTTTATTTTAAAACAATTAAATAATAAATTCACGTTTTTGAGTGAAATTGCGAATCTACAGAACAAATCATTCCTCGATAGTTAAACTTTATCGTACTGTTTTGATGTTCTGAAATCAAAAATGATACTTAAAAAACTCGCAAAATTCTTAATTTTAATCCACAGACGTAGGTCTTTCTTGCCTCTCGAGATGTTTCCTTTCCTCCCCTCCCTCGCCTTATCTAAACTACTATGCTATGCTTTTAGTCAAGATATAGGGTGTCCAGCGAAAAAATTTCAAGATTAAATTGTAATTGTCCGTAAACCATCAGGATGAGGTAAGTGGGAGGGGTATTTTTCGTCATTGGTCGAGAGCGCACCGTGCGTTCGCGGTTGAGCAATATTTAACGTGCGGTGATTCATTGGTTCATGCGCGTTGCGCTTTTTGTACTCACTTTAATATTCGACGAGTAAATGATGGGCCGACCACGCAACTTATCTGGTGTTGGGTTCAAAAGTTCAGACAAGAAGGAAGAATGGTTAACCAAACTCCTCCGGGACCAACAACGTCAGCAGCGACGCCAGAACATGTGGGTCAAGTTCGACGTAAAATTATGCGCAAACCGCGTAAATCGATAAGGAAGATTGCAGTCTTAACTGGAATAAAAAAATCAATAGTGTATGTTATTTTGAAAAATAAACTATAGTTTCACCCATACATACTGCAAATTGTGCAGTTTCTCAACGAAAATTACTATTCTTTACGTGAAACCTTTAGCGAGAACGATGCTGGAACGTTTTGGAACTGCACGAATGCCTGGAAACATATTGTTTACTGACGAAGCACATTTTCATATCGATGGTTATGTTAATAAACAGAACATGAGATACTGATGCCCCGACAACCCAAGAGAACGCCATCAAAAGAGTTTGCATTGTCCAAAAACGACAGTGTGGTGTGCAATTTCTGCCCGAGAGATAATTGGCCCTTTTTTTTAACCACCGAAAGACAGTCACTGCTGACGTATATTGCCGAATGGTCGACAAGTTTTTGGTATCGCAACTGCAGTTGTTTCCCGGATTCAACATCAGAATATAATGTTAGCAAGACAGGGCCACTCCACACACAGCTAGAGTTTCAATGGAGGAGCTGAAGGGAATTTTTCCCAATAAATTAATCAGCAAGTAAGGAGACTTGCCCTGGGCACCTCGGTCACTGAACTTTACACCGTGCGACTTTTTTTGTGGGGATACCTTAAGTCGAGAGTTTACAGCAACAATCCTCGAACATCCGCCCTGAAGTTACCGCCATTGAACCAACGCTTTGATCTCTCGTATTCGCAAATTTAAGAGTCCGATTGCAACAGTGTCTTGAGAGAAATGGACGGCATTTAGACGATATTGTTTATTAAACATAAAATCTGTGTCATTAAATTCCATTTTGTATTAATAAAATATGAGAATAACATTGTAGTTTTTTTTTATTATTTAATATTAAACTTGTAAATTATCCGCTGGACACCCGCGATCATGACTGCATGATTTTTAGCGATCTGAAGGCGCTATGCATGCTTCATATTTGTGTTTGCTTGGCTTTATAAATGAAATCAACGCTGAAAGTATAACCAATGACTACCGAGGAGGACTCTTGAACCTGGATGCAGAATATTTTACATCAAAGTTCTGACAAAATAGAAAAATACTTCTGTCGCCACTATATATAAAATTAGGCTTCATGAAATAGTTTGTTAAAATTCGTAAACTGCTTAGTTACCTCTACAAGAAACTTCCTCACCTGAACTGACCATTTTAATATAAACTGACTATAATGAAAACTTTCTAAGTCTCCAGTGTATAATAGAAAAGTTCCAGGATCATATCCCGGTGAAAGCTTTTTGTTACAAGAATTAAAAAAATATTTTACATTGATTTAATTATTTATAATACTTATTGCCTACATGTATTACAGCGAGATCTGTTCCCGTTTATATTTATCTATTAATAATGCTAATATTAGTTCAAGGTTCACGTTTCAATTATCGCATGCGAATAATTTCCGATTAATTCCATTTGATATGTTTATTGTAAGTAGAAAATTTCTTTATCATGAAAATCTTATGGAGACAATATCCATTGTATTCGTTTTTCTGTATCTCAATTTTGTGCATTTTTTCCTCTTTCTAAATTATAAACTATTTTATGAATAATATAGATTTACTTTGCAGTCAACTTTGTCTTGTATATAAATAATGTTTATACTTTTAAAATCAGCAATGTTTTCTTTGTGGTTAAGATTCATATTTTTATTTTTAATCTTTGTTTTATTAACCACTAAACTTAGTTGCAAGGATTGTGCTGCATTTTATATTGGTAAAACGGGTAGAAATTTTAATATAAGAGTAAGGGAGCATTTGAGATGTTTGAACAATAGTGGGTTTTCAGAATTTGCTAATCATTTGATAGAAAATGGTCATGATTTTGATAAAAAATTGGGATTGTCAATTTTGTATATAAACGGTGTTGGTCACAAATTAAATAATTTGGAATCGTTGGAGATAAATAAAGCGTGTAAAACTAATCAAAAAGTTATAAACAACCAACTAAATATAACTACGAGTCCCATTCTAAAATTTTTTCCTAAAAATTATTCGAGTAAATTTGTATTAAGTAATGATTTGAATTAGGTACAAAAAAAAAAGTTTTTTTTTTTTAAAAAAATAGATTTTTTAAAAATAGATTCTGTCAAAGAAACAATATATGTTTTAGTTAGTTATGACATCCTGAAGAAGAAAATGGTATTTTTCGAAACCGGTAGATGTATTTAAACTCATTTTAGTGGTTAATAAAACGAAGATAAAAAATAAAAATACAAATAATGTTTTATTTGGAAATAAACATCTGACAGGGAGAAAATATAACGGTTGCATTTCACTCCCTAAAATATGTTTGACTGTTAATTTATTTCTTATTGAAAGTACAAACAAACGTTTCGCTCTTATCGTGAACAATTATTATTTTTAAAATGAAAATATAAAGAATAAGCTTCATATATTATTCATATAAAACTTTATACTTTAGAATTTTTTTCTGAGAAAAGTATTTGGATCAAAATTTTAATCACTTTTTTATCTTTATTTTCTCTCCTTTTACTTTGTGGCCTTACAGTGAACGTATACGATTTGGCAGTAATGATTAGTATGCATCAGTTGGTCATTCTACTCTGCATACAACATACTATATACCTATAACGAATGACAGCTCGCTGAGTGCTTAACTCGTAATATAAATTACGCGAGTCGATACATAAGTTTCATCCGTGTGCGTGTACCCTTATAATGCCAGAAACTGCGTTCACGCACAATCCGTAACGCATTTCAGCGTTCAGTAATGGGGTAACTTATTATAATTTAAGTTAACTTTTTCTTATAACATTACCAAACTAAATAAAATATTACACGACAACCTACAACATAATAAAATAAAATACTTGAAAATATTTGTATAAGGTATTTTAATTCATCACAAGATATGATTATTATTTTTTCCAGATTCACCAACTTTTTTATAATTTATTAGTCATCAACTTTATTAATTTTATCAATATTGTATCATTGTGTTATGAATCAAACGTTTATCAATTAATACTATACATTTCTAGAAGATAATATAAAGAAAATATATAAAATGCATGACTTTTTACAATGTGTCCGATAACTTGACATGTGAGAATCGGAGTTGAATATTTTAGATAATCTACCCGAGAGCCTTTTTATATCCACCCTTTCAATATTGTCTGTTAAAACTTTTTTTACAAGATGAATCATTTTTACTCTTTTATCTTCAATTTAAAGTTCCTCCTTTATATTCTAAAAATTGTATCGTTTATCAAAAGTCGGGAAAGATTTTTCAGAAATAATTTTTTCATACATTTTAAATAATTCTTCCATGTATATATCTTCAGTTTTCTATAAAAACTTAAGGCATAATGAAATCCGATATCTTTTTTCTTTGCATAAATCTCATGTACAAAGAGAAAAGTTTTTTCGTTATTCAGGAATATAAAAGATAACTAATTAAATAAAATTCACTAAAATATATGTGGAGGCCCTCCTCGCGCCACACAGATCCGCATAAATAAACACTCAAAAGGCATATAGTCCGCCTGTTATCCGCCAAATTGTAGACAGCAATACACCGATCGAACCAGTCCGGGAAGTCATAGAACCGACCACTCTTCTCCTGGCCATCTCGGACACATCTTCTCGCACGCATTTCGGCACCGCCTTCAGTGAACTTTGTTTATCTTAAACTTTGTACAATGTAACAAAGAGTTTTAAATTTAATCATGCCTCAATTTACAACAACCAATTATAAGTACAGTCACATTATAATCTACCCGCTCTAGCTGTACACGCTAACACCGAGCCACTAAAAATATTTATTTTCATCTGATGATGATAAAAAGAGGAAATTTATTTTTACTTATAAAAACGATATGCTGAAGGCATTATTTATTAAGTCATAAATAATAGTTTTTTTGTAAATTATAGTATTTACGCGAGATAGAAATATTGTTTTCCTAAACATTACCTATCCTTTACAGTTACATTAAAAAACTTTATCTTTGTGCTGAAGTAAAATTCGTTTTTGAAAAGTGTTTATTTAATATGATTCACGCATTGCAAACTTTCCCTCCAGGCATAGGCTTGTTCTACTCCTGGCGGAACTACATATTCCCTTTCTCGAGTTCCACATTTAAATTTAATATCCCTCCATCCGTTCCCGGGTTCACTTTTATTATCATTGCTTCCCTCCGCACCCTTCCTC
Organism: Eubasilissa splendida; assembly: GCA_031772225.1. NCBI lineage: Eukaryota > Metazoa > Arthropoda > Insecta > Trichoptera > Phryganeidae > Eubasilissa > Eubasilissa splendida. The sequence goes on along the minus strand of CM062848.1, from coordinate 19,169,840 downwards.
AGAACTTGGTCTAATAGAGTAAGATCGGGTAAATTTTAACCCGCTTAAAATGTTTACATTTGCCCGTTCGAGCCCTGTCACTTTCCCGACAAACTAACTTTGTGTTTCTTTTCCATTGAAAGGAAAACTAAACGTCTCCTCTTAGGGATTATTAAGTTAAGTCCTTAAAATTTAGTTACGCTCCTAAGTTTTGTATGGAGCTGGAATCTTAAGGGGGGTCTTTGCAACAACAACTCATTTTTAAGATATTCATTTCATTCTAAATATAAAACAACAATTTTATCGTGTATTTTTTAAGTCTATTTTACATTGTTTGCGGGAACTTCCGACTAACAAGAAGTTAATTAGTGTAAAAAAGACATACTATAAAATATAACGTTTATTTTTCCATTAACTAAGTTATGTTAAAACTATATATATTAGTTTGTCTACTAAGATATTAACATAAACTGCAAATTATCATTAATTTCAAACTTGGAATCAATTTTTTTAAATTTGACATTTGATATAAAATAATGTGCAATAAAAATATCTCAAACAGACTGAACTGAGCTTAACTGCTTTGAAATTTTCACCAAATAATAAAGTACTTTTATATGAGAGGCCATAAGAATTTACGTTGCTGTTCGATGAAATTCTTGCGATTTATTTGGTGGGCCAAGCGAGAGGTTAAAAAAAACACTCAAAAAATTCGCAAAATTCATAAAAGTGATATTAACACATTAATAACATCATTACGCAAAACAGAATATCTCAAAACTATAGCGTAAATCCAACTAAAATAAAAATATAGCAATCGCGATGAAGCAGCGGATTGGAATTATGTAACATCTTATAACAACAAACCAGACAATAGAACACTGGAAGATTTAAAAAACAAAACACACCCTGTTTTATGTTTTAAATAATAATCATTATAGGTACGCCCTCTTAAAATAAACATAAAATCAACATAATTAACAAACTGTTACCAATATTTTTGTTGTTATAGTCACTATTTAATATTGTTACAGGGTCTATTAGATGTTTGATTAACATCTTTATTTTGCGTTATGTTATTAAAATCTTCTAATGACGAATAAAAGGCTATAAAGTATGAAATTATTTTTATGAAACTAAATAAATTCGAAAAGGTAATCTGAAAGTTACAGCCAAAAAATTTAATAATATTCGCATAATATAAACAATAAAATTATCGGTTTCGGTCAAATTGTTTTCCTACATAAGGATTATCAATAGAAGATAAACCTAAACATCAAATTATTGTCTTTTGTTTCAAAAATTCTTTTTTTTTTCCTATTCTAAAAATGTTTAAAAATATGTAAAAATGTAAAAATGTTCTAATAATTTTGAATCATTGAGGTCATTTTCCCACTTTTTTCATCATCATACTAATTTTATATTTTATGCAGTCAGGTATAAGATTATTTAAATTGTATTTTTGAAACAAAAGATAATTATTTGATGGTTAGGTTTAGTTTTTGATCACCCTCATGAAGGAAAACATTTTTTTACAAAAACTCAATTGTACAAGATTATCGTATAATTTTATTAAAAATGTCTAACCACAATGTTTTTACAGTAAATAAATAAATATATAAAATGTAGTTGTAAAATTCTGATACAATTATCTAATTTTTATATTTTTGACAGTAGAAATGAAGCCAAATAATTTTTCTATTTGAAAAATGTACCTGCAAAACAAAAAGGACTCACATCCACCTAATTCGTATTGAAAAGAAAATTGACTTCAATCCGATGTAATGTATCAGTAATCAGTATCCTTTCGCATTTGACAACAAGAAAAGTGTTAAACACAAAGCTTTATTTATTTGCGTAAAACAAAATTAAATGTGTTGAATATGATAAAAATAATATTTTTTAATCATTCATTATTAAGAGTATATTACAAAAAAAGATTACTGGTTATAAATTTTTTCCAAAACCCGTATAATGTACATTTTTTAATTAACATTTAAGTAAGTAAATCTGTATTATTTAAGTTAAGTTAATTAGTTAAGTATGTATCATAAAATAAATAAATATTACTAATTCAACGATGATATATGAATAAAAATCCTGTGGAATTAATTAATTTTTGTTTTTATGAATTTATTTATTTTAGAATTTTTGCATACCGCACATAGTCTTGTATATATATATTACTATTTATTTATTTGATAAGATTTTTTACAATATAAAACAACAATAGAGTTATGCACCCCCAAATAAGAACGATCTTGAATTATGGAGGTGGCTATCAATATTTATATAAAACAAGATCAAGATCTACGAGATGTAAGAAATTGTTTACAACTAATAAAAAATATATACATATTTACATCTATAATAATGCAATGTGAAAATTGACATTAATATTATTGAAAAAAGGCCCAAACGCAAAGAAATGTTACGATATAATACATCATTGTTTATAAGAACAATGTTAAATACTGTTAATAAAAAACTTTATAGGTGAATATGTAAAATAATAATGACCTACCGCTGACATCCAAAAAGCTAGCGGATATTAAAAAGTTTTTTTTTGTATCTAAATTATTAATACGAGGCTTCCTTTCGTAAAATTCTGGCTTAAATCAAAAGTTTATAAAGTACTTGCCTTAAGCCTTACCTAAGTCTAAAACATAGCGGTGGTAGCATATTATAACCTTATTGTTTTTATAACCTTATTGCGTTTTGAGTGGCTATAACTTTAATGTTTCTTATGTTTTTTAAACTTGTATTAAAAAATCCTCATTCCTGGATATTCCAAAAATAAACATTGATACCTAATAAAGATAAATTTTATTAAATTATTATTATTTATAAATTTACGAGGGGTGTGGTTTAAAAACGTAGAAATCTTTTAACCCTTTTTAGTCTTATATTGAATATGATTCGAAATTCGACATCGACGTGGGTCGAGTTAGCTTCGACATTTTACAATTTTACATTATTAAAAATTTTAAAGAACAGCGTGTTTATTGTTTGCAAAATTAAATCTGCTGGACATTTTAAAAAATCCCATCCGGGGCAGTATCAGGTAGATTTTATCTGTATTTGTGTCATTTTACCAAGTATTATCGAAATTTAATAAGAGCTAAGGGAGTAATTGTGTCCATATAGTTCGTTGTATCCCATTTATAGTATACATAAATTTGCGTCATGAGACCTTACATTAGTAGTATTTTTATCTACATCTACGTAATATTGTCCAATTTTGTATTATGTCTAGAAACATCAGTACACGATACTTAAAATAGCCATGATAGATGATTACGAAGTACGTCAAAATTATGTATTGCGTCAATTAAAAACGTCATCAACAGATAATTCTGATAATATTTCTGGGAAATTACGCATGTCAATATCACTCATCCGCATTATGTCGCATACAAATAAACTCACGTAATATTTTGCATTCACATTATAGATAGTGGTAGAATCGCTGACCATGTATTTTTTCGTATTGTCATGGGTTCGATTTATGTACGAGTCATGAGTTCGATTTGCATAGAAATATAATTTTTCTTCAGTACAAATGTAAATACTTATTATTAAATAAATGATTTCAGTCTATTTTTTTGTAAAAATTATATATTTTTTAAGTATAAAGGTAAATGTGAATTTAAGTGCTCGGAGCAAAAGGCATTTGAGATTTTTTATATTCTCTTTAAACCAAATATCACTTAAAAATATACATATTATATTTTGTTATAGTAACGTTGTAATACAACCTTCTACTTTATGTTTTCTGTATTACATTATTTCTATTATTTCCATTATTTTTGCATTATGCACTCATAAACTAATTTAAATATTAAAAATTATAATTTTGTGGTAGGATATTTTAATAATTAATAAATAAAATAACTTGAGCTTTACTGCTAAACGCCAACCGGTTTTGAAACAACATCTGTTTTACCCACCGCGAAACATCAGCTCTCTATTTTATACTATCACTAATATTGATCAAATTCTCATAAATGGTATTGTTTTTTTTTACATTATAAAAACCAGTTGTAATCTTAATATAAGAATCACGTGCACACGGGTTGCTTAAATAACTCATACATTTTAAGATCATGCTTTTAATGAAAATTTGGGATTATCTGTACCTTACCAAAAAAGGTTTTAAATTAAAAAACTACAAATCGTTAGAAATAAGCAAGGCATGCTAAAACAATCAAAATATCATAAATAACCAAAAAGTATTTCCAATAAATATGACAATTCAGTCCGGTTCAGTCCGCTTCCCTCAATCCTCGAGACACTTGACGCTAATGTATATTTTTATTGACGTGTGCCAAGAACTCGCTTATAGATTTGTATAAGTTTTGATTTATTTTTATACTGCCATAACGAAAGAACAGATTTAAACAATTATACTTCTAGTGGTTACATACAAAGTAATTTAACATCATATTAATCTTTGTTTTTACGTGAATACGGAACCATTAAAGGATTTTTTTTTAAATATATCAAAAAAGCTATCAGTCGGTAAGAGGTACAGAAATTAATAAGAATTCTAGAACACGATTAATCAATTTAGGCTGAATTTTTTTCAATATTCAGATATCTAAAATATTTAGTATTCAGTATAGATATTCAAATAGGAAATAAATCTCAGTTTCGTGTACACATGTTGAGATATTAATCTGGATATAATCTCAGAGATCACCGATCGACATTGATAGGACTTTGGTGTATTCGTATTCGATTTGATAGGAGACTTGACACGTGCATACAAACATCATCTAGAACCTTAGATACCGGCCTATTTAGCAGCGGCGTGCGATCAGTACTTTAAAATAAGCTGTACTCAACTAGAATTTCTGCGAAAAAAAAAAAATATTTCGTAATATTTCAATCACAATTATTCAGATTTTAATGTGTCACATAATTTTCTATCAGACACATATTTATATTCGCTTTATTTTGCAAAATATATAGTTACAGACAGCTTATTTAAATGTACTGACTGTACGCGCTTGCTATTTAGTATGTAAAGTTAGACAAATAGAAGACATTAAATTACAAACATTTATTATGTTTAACTGCTGACGGGAAAATTCAAATTCAAACACCGGACGAACAGAACATCAACATTCAATGAACTGACATTTGACGTTTGACGTACAACAAGCGTGAAGTGAGGCGCGATACATGTGACGATGCTCAAATCTCTTAGTGTGTACACGGTAGGCTACCAACGTCGATAAATCTCATGGGTGCCTAATCTCTGTCAAAAGCCGATGGCCTTCTTTATATCAGCTTTTTCCCAACCATGGATGCCGCTGGAGGATTTCACCATTCCAACATACATCAGCTATTCTTGATATGTGCCCGGCATCGTCCTGTTTTAGTTACTCAGTGGTATGTACCAAGCGACATTAGATTTTCTGATCACCCACTCGTTGATTTTCTACCCAGCACTTGTATTCCATCTGTGTCTATGGCACTGCCAGTTTTGATATAATTTTGTATGTAAGGGTGCGTGTTTGTGCTCTGTATGTTGAACGGGCATATTTTTGCATCCATTTATTTTACTTATTTATGTTTTAGTGAAGGGTGCGCTTAAATTTTTTTAAATCTTTTTTAAACTACAATAGACCGCGAGATCTAATTACCTAAATACGTCAGAAAAATACCCAGGCTAAAGAGAAAATCACATAAATGTATAACTCGTAACCTCCGGTGTGAAAAGCCATCGTCTTGCTTTCTGGACCACAAAGATAGCCTTAAGTTAGTTATTCAATAAAGTTTAAAAATAGGTTTACCTATTCGTGAAATTAAAAATAGCTTTTAGCTTCCGTTCAATCTCTCAAGCGAGTTTAGTTTTGTATAGTTTTCCCATCTCATCGATTTAAATACGGAAATCCCATCAATAAAATAACACTACATGATTTTCACGATGTAATTGAAACAACGGATGGCGACTAGCGTCTGGCGACTAGCGAGCGGCTACTAGCCGTGGCTAGCCAGGTCCGGCTTAGGACAGTGTCTGCTCGGGGGCTGGCACTGGGCAATGCACATCAATAGGTAATGTCTGCAGTTAATGTTTTACTCGGAAGGGAGAAGGCCTAAGCTTACGAGGGCAGGGTTGATTTTATTTGTTCTATAACTATTGATTTTCAACAATATTCAATTGCTTTTCATTTGAAAGATACTTATGGCTGACAGTAAAGAAAACTACCAAAATTATATTATTTGTACCTAAGATGCCCAGTTATTATTTATTTCTCGATCTAACTTCAAAGGTCAGCATAGTCTCTAGTCTAGTCTCATCATTATTTGTTATAAATATTTATACTCGGCGAATAAAATTCTGACCGATATTTATCGAGAATCATTGACCTTTAGAAATTCTCCCGACATAAATGTGACTTCTAAAGGTTTCTTAAGATAACGTATAAAGATAAACATCTTCATGTAAACAATAATGTTGTGTCTTGATTTTGGTAACATGCTCAAATGATTGCATAATAAGTGAAAATGTTGCGTATTGAACAATCTGCACTATTTTTAATTTTTTAGAACCTTGATTTGCGAGTTGTGAACATAATCATCGTCAACTAATCCTAATGATTATTATTAGGATTTGAACAATCAGTTTTTTACATTTTTCTATATTTCTAAAATATCTTCAGAGTTTTTTAAAATATATTTGTATAATAAATTATATTTAAACACAAATTGTTAAAATATATTTTAATTTTGAGACGAGTAAAGGCAAACCTTTACTATATTCAACAATACGATATGGGTCCTGAACTTTTCAAAAATACATCTCCATAGTCATTATCAATATCTGACGTTAATAGTGCATTGATCTTTATTTACACTGTCTTACCACCTCATTATCGATCTACATATTTTTCAACTTCCTACAGGTTTATTACTGAGCAGCCATTTGGGGGTTGCGCATCGGAGAAAGCTCTGCACGACCTAGCCATTGAAGCCTTCCTCCCTTAAATGTATTATTATCTATATTCTAAAAACTAATAATTCCCTTTTAAAAAAAAAAAAATATTTTACGTATTAATTTTCAGGTCGCACCTCTTGCGACCTGGAAATGGTGAATTTCTGCCGGACCGTGACCGAGTTCTGCGACTGCAACACATAAATATGACGTCTACCCTCCCCTTCTGGAGGTGCATGATTTCTATAGCTTCTCTCTGGCAGCCCTCTGAATTTAATGTGATAACAAGTCTTGCGCCAAATTGTACAGGTATGGCTCCGTACGATGATACCGGAGCCAACCAATGATGGTATTAAGATGTTAATAACTAAATGTAATTTTTTTTTAATGTAATATTGACGAACCGAAACGAGAGTATATAAATAAATATTATTTTAAATATCTTTTTTTTTATATATTTCTACTATTTGTTAATAATTAACACAGAATTATTTCTGCATTCTATTGTAGCTATTATAATCAATATTTTTATTTCACTGTGTCTTAATAAAATAATAACAACGTATTATTAAAGTATAGTTATGTAGATACCTATCTACGGGATTCATTTCAATGTATTTTATTATTTAAATAAAATTCAGCAATTTTTTCCCATCGGATAGTAAAAATATTCGTGTTTTTGTAATGAAACGTTTCCATTTGCGTTTTGAGTGTATTATTTATTCAAACACACAAAAAATACCTTGTATTACACATTTTAATTTTTCTCTGTTGGTAACCCTGTCGGTCCGCGTAGTGTGGACGGGGTAGACCACGACTACAGCAGCGGCAATATCCGCGTTAACTTTTTTCGTGAATCCAAAATATTTATTAAGGTTGGCTACCATCCAGCGCGGTATCTATCTGTCGCATTTTTTTTTCTGTCGGTCCTGCAAACAGAAGTGCGCCGCGCATACCTAGCGCGCCCTGGAATTTCAACAGCCGAACAAATATGCTCGCGATGCGATGCTGCGCGGGAAATGTATAATGCGAGAACCACTCTGTGAAAAAAATTATACGCGCCAGGATAACCGGTCGGTACACTTGGCGAACAAGTTTACTCGGGACGGAAGAACGAAAGAAAAATAAAATCAAAGGGTAGTAAAAAAAAAAACGTCAAAATAATATTAGCCGGTGATTGGAAATTGGAAGAAGTTTTATTGCAGAATTTTAAATCACTGTGTAAGAAATGTAATATTATTTTATCATCACTATCATTGTGACTGAATGGAAGCTGCCCAACTGTCTCCCACTTTTTTTTATTCACTGTTATTCGCTGCACAAATATTTCCGTAGAATTTGATGGTTTCGTCAATCTAGGCGACATTTTTTCAGCGATTATCCGACCATACTAATATACAAAGATTTCACAGATTCTGCGACAAATCGCCTACATATTTCTAGGCTTTATTATATAATATTTATTATTTTTTAACACAATTTCTATGGTTTTAGTATATTAACTTTATTTTGAATATTATAAATTATTAAAAACTTTGTTCTTAACCCACTTTATCAGTTAAATTTAATACACCAATCTGTTTCTGAAAATACCATTTTCTTCATCAGGATGTCAAATAAACTAACTCAAACCATATATGTTAAATAGTTATGTTTTTTAAATTCTATTTAAAAAAATAAATCTAGTAGGTACCTAACTTAAATTGAATGTTGACTCAATGATACAAAATTATTGGAATAAATTGAAAAGTTTTCAACAGATATTATAAATTATTTTTTTAATCTTAATCTCATTTCACTGAATTTATTATAACCATTAATACCCCTGTAATGTATTGCAGAAGCATGAATACTAACTCATAAAAAGAAATTAAAACAGTGTCTTGTAAAAATATAAAGCTTCATCCCCCACCCACCAATGAATACAATCACAACATTTATTTTCATGCAGCCTTCAAAACCTCCATTATACCTTTAAATCCCGCGAGAAGAAAGCTCGGAGGAGTAGGAACCGCATTTTATATTACTCTCTATCAAAAGCTTAAGCATCAAACGGTGCATGAGAGCCTCTCGTCCCGCTGTTCATGTCCCGCATCATTCCGTGCCGCTTGTGTTTCTTTTAATGCTTCAAGTTGTCGGCACTCTCATTTCTCGCTATTATTTAATTAATCAAAATCATCCCGAAATCCAATTCACAAATGCTGCTCTCGTACATGCACGAAATTCAGGAAATATCATCCTGTGTTCTTCTAATAATAAAGTTGTATAAATGTGTCCAAAATTTAATAAAAATGAATCGATTATTCTGGCGTCTGCTATCAGATTACTCAAAGATATTTGAGATTCTGTAAAAATAAGGTAGATGGCTTTTTCAAATAATGGAACCATTAAATGTATTAATATCAAAAAGGTAACATATAAGTTCGAAAAATTTATCGTTAAAAGTACTGTCGCTGTAGCATAGTTGGATAATGCACCTTCCCCGGTTAGGAAAGAGATCCAGGTTCGAATCCCGGTGGTGCAACAACAATATTTTTCGATAGAATTGATTTTATATGTATATCTTTCTAATTAATATATTTAAAATATCACAAACCTATGTTCTGAATAATTACAACTTCACAATAAGAATGTGTTCTCCTAATAAAAAAAATTAAGCGTTCAAATTCTCGAGAAAGAACTAAATATCGTAAATATAATTCGTGCGATGTTAGCACATATATAATATAATTTTATACAACAAAATTATAATAATATATTTTTTTAAATTTACTTCAATTATAAGTTTATTAAAATATTGTACCGCGAATAAACTTATCCATAAGTTCAAATAACAAGTTTAAATTTTAAATACAAAGATAATGTAGGACCATAAACATTTTATGTGTAAAGCGCCTTTTTAGGTGATTTTTTTTACAAAAATAGCGCTATACAAATTATCCAATATTATTATTATTGTTAAAGAACAAACAATAATATATGTACATACGTATTTTGTATGTATTATTAGAATGATTTATAAGTCTCAGATATTTAATATTACGTAGGCCTGCATCGCTTGAATTTTTTATATTCTCATTGTAATTCAATTATAAGATTTCTTCTTCCGTGAAATATGATTGAGTATCACGAGTATACTACGATTCATAACTTTCTCGCTCTTAATTAATAATAATTAAATTGATGTTTTTAAAAATAAAATAAAAATCAATTAGAAAGATATTCAGAAAAAAATCTATATATTGAAAGATATTTGGTTACCACCGGGACATGAATCCGAAACATTCCCTATCCGGGGAAACGCGTTATCATTTCACCGCGTTAACCATTTATGTTTCCACAAATTAAAGAACTTAAATTATGTAGCCTTTATAAATGATACATCTATATTCCATTTTTAATATTTGATATATATTTTTAATTACTTTTAAAATCAATAATGTTCTCAATTATCTTAATTTTATTTTGATGACTTACGTCTTTCTTTATATTATCTGTATAATAACAATTTTGACGTAATGGTTTATTACGTCTAAATTGGCGAAGGCCACAATGAATCGAAACATACGTAGGCGTACTCAATATAAGTGTAAATATTTTATTTCAAACTCCAATGTGCAGCAAACGGTTTCGCGAGGTTTCGAACCTTCCTTCACTGAATCGAATGCGAGTATTTGTAGACAGAATGCATATTTAATTTTAACATCGAGCAGCTCTCAAGGGCCAAATTATTGATTTTATCTTTTACTTATAGTGCTTTCTCTTTCAAAATGTCGCAAACGTAAAAAATGAAGTACCTCCCTAGTACCTAGTGCCTTGTACCTAGTACACCGCGACAATCTCAGTAAAAGGTAAGGGCCCGCGATTGTTTTCAAGGCCTCGACGAGTGCAACGCGGAACAATATTCTCAAGTGCTGGGCTCCGTAGTCCAATATTGTTTGCAACTCCACATACACCCTGAATAATAGCTGTGTATGCACGGCCATATTTTAAATTGTGTGTAAATTATTATTTTACTTTATTCATCGTCTTATGTAAAACCTCAATGTTTTGCATGTCTTTGAAATAATTATAATAACGTAATAATTACATGGTAATGTAAGTAATTTTTTTTAAATATTTTATTATAATGTAAGGCATTTGCTATATTTTTATTTTTTCTTGTCTTTCTCCTTTTTTATTCTTTTTTCTTTCACTCTTTATTTATATTGCTTAATATAACATGATCAAGGATAATTGTTGTTCTTCTTTATTATTTTTGAAATTTTAAGTTAAGTTTCGACGTTAAAAATGAGCTTGCGCTATGATATATACATTTCTTTATTTTTTCAATTACTTTTACTATTTCTCCATATTTTTATCTCAACTGTTAATTTTAAATCTCGTCAAAAATAGTCGTAATATTTGCTTTTAATTCTTATGTAATGGATTATTCATACTCGTTTGTTTTTTTAATATCCTAATGTAATTTTCTATAAATAGTCTTAGCCCGTCTGCGAGGATAGCCAACATGACAGTCACCATCCTCGGTGATGGCTGGATTGTGGTTTCGGAACAACGAATCACCAATCTTGATTGTTTTGTCCTTTCCCATTACGGTGGTTAATCTGATTGTAAATATGTGTACATTTATTTATTAATATACTATTCATATTTTTAAAAAAGGTTGAACTTATAATACAGGAACAGTGAACGGCTAAACAAATGTCGCTTCGCTATTATAATCGGGATGCTTTGCTGAGAGAAACCGATATGAGAACACCAACTCCTAAACCAGTTTCGGCAATAAGGTGGTCCCAATTTCCAAAAAAAACCACCGTCCGTTGAACGGACAAGGCATGAAAAGAAAAATATATATATTTTTTTATTTAATCGAAATGTTTACATGCAGGAATAGTTGATGTTGTTTCACAAGCCACTCACATCAGCAAAATAAGACGAAGTATTATATCCCATACTACCAAGCAGATGTGAAACAATTAAGAAGAGGAAAAATCTTAATAAGCAGTATTTAAGGAAACCCTCTTAAAAAATACAAATTCTTGAATGCCATTTTACACCATAATCCATTACTTGAACATGCGTCAGATGTCAGGTGCGTTAGGATCACTGGGACTAAGATATTAACGAAATCGATAAATCAATCGCGCAGTTCCTTCAAGAACCTTCCGGTGAGCCATAAATGCTCGCACATGTGATATAATCCAATTACTCACTATTTTCAGAATCCCACCTTTAAAAGTCATATATGTACATTCTGAGCTGTATACCTTTAATAGCTTTATATTAATTTGCAGCCACATTTGAACCGCAGGTAGGAGTTTTGTTTCCTTATTTTCTTTTTAATTAATTAAGCACCCTGTTAGTGATCGCACGTGCGATCGTCCATTTTAATGACTTTGAATAACAAAGTTGCCGGGTAATGCGTTTGATAGCGACACATCATAAAATTATATTATAAGTTTGTAATTAATTAAATATTATACAACCAGCTTACATTCAGTGAGCACGGTATGCAGAATGTTTTTACATTTATTCATTGAGGACAATTTATAACACGGATCGATATTAACATTTTTTTAATCTATACGGGCTTTTACATTATACAGTAAAATTACCAATATGATTTTTAAACACATTTTTGATAAGTTTTTAGATCTCAATCTCATTTTACTTAAATTAATATAGTTATTAATATCTCTATTTAACTTTAACATATAAACATCAAATATTATTTTTATTTATCAAATATTCATTTTATTTTTTATTATAACATAACATTTATTATAAATTATAACAAAAAAAAATGAAGTTAAAACACAAAACGGCTTTAATACTCAATAATACTATCGTTTTTATATAGCATCAAAAACGTTACATTTATATTTAAGAATTGAACTAAAGAAAATATCGACAAGACCGATTTCGTTCCCGAGCCTGCGAAGTCTTTATATATGTGAGTTTATATTATAATTTATTTTTGAAACAATTACATTAAACTGGTCCAACGACTTTGAGTAGGCACACAGTACAAAATCAGATCAGTCAAATCGAGAATGTCTTACTTGTCATTTAATATTTTCTATAAATTACATGTACATGTACTTGTATTGTACTTAGTGGTGGTGCTCACGAATATCTCACACTTCTTTTATATATTGTAATGTACATAATTATTTGATGTACGATTACTAGTACGAGTATTTTTGATGGAAAGGGATGAAGTAAGCCAATTATTTGGTTATTCAAATATTCTATAAAAATTATAATGTATCAATATTATTAATAAAAAAACTAGTGTTCATTTTATGTTAATTAGTTATCGTTATTGGTTCCAGCTGTGTCATTTTGTGGGACAAGATAAAAAGAAGGTAAAACGAGCACAAAACGTATTCAATTCTAATATTTGATTGGCAAGGCTCAAAAATATGTCATTTATTCACGTATCACGAATCGCGTGTAAAAAGGTTGTACGAATAATAATTTAATAATCTGCTGAGCTTTAATAGCCGGTACTCGGTATTATACATTTCCCCAAAGAGTTGAATTTCATAAAATTCATTACAAAAATTAACCATTTTGGTCACTAAAAATTTGTTAAACAAAATAATTTTAATATTGATTATATGCTTCATAAGTGCCTGTAAATTTACTTATGAATAGGTAGAATTATATCACAAATTAGATATTCATGATTAATTATTAATATTTTTATTTTAAAGAGAACACATTATTATTTGTGAAGTTTTTCAGAACATAGTTCTGTGATATTTTTGAGTATGTCAAAATCATTGTAGGAACCAATTACTGGCATTTATTTCCTAATGGATTGTCATCAAGACATAGATGTCTCACAGAGGGTAAATAGGTGAATGTTACATTGTATAAAGTGATCACTTAAGCCAGCCGATGACAGGTCGTAAGTCCTGTAATCCCCAAGAGTTCCATACTTCCCATGTAAAAATAACGGCTTCGTCTCTGTGAAACATCTATATCTAGTTCTGTGATATTTTAATACAAATTAAATGCATTAATTAGAAAGATATACAAATAAACTCAATTTATCGAAAAAATATTTTAATCAATTAAAAATATTTTGTTTAAATAGTCGACAAATTTTCGAACTTATATGTTATGAACATAAGATGTAACAATTTGAAATAACTGAAAAATATACGAGGCTGACCTAGTGTTATTGGATATCGCACTTCCCCGGATAGGAAGAGATCCTGGTTCAAATTCCGGTGGAAGCAAAAATATTTTTTTCGATAAATTGAGTTTATCTGTATGTATATCTTTCTAATCGATGCATTTAATTTATATTTTTATTTCAAATGTTTGCATAAAAACGTTTATAATAAAAATACATTATTTTTATGAAAATCATTTTTATATTACCGAAAATTCTACCTTTTATTAAAGATAGTCTTTTAAATAATTCTTTAGAATCTTTTAAAAAACTTTAATTAAATTATTTATAATGTAATTTCTTATAGTAATTATTCCTTCTACTTTTTCCACTTTTTTTTTCCTTTTTGAATAAAATGATTTAGAATATTTTGGAATCTCAGACAGCTGGGTACTTAACGCGAGCCGTAGTTTGAGGTGCGTCACACTAAGCACTCGATGTTAATAGCGCTTTTACCCGCGCGAGGTACGCGGCCCATTGTTCCCGGCGCCGGTTAAGTAACCACCTACGGGGCGGGCGGTGGCATAGGGTCCGGGGAAGGGGGTCATGCGGGGGAACCCTCAAAATAATCTTAAATGATTTTTATTAAAATATGCGCGTGTGGCAACCGAGGTTCTCTGTTTAGTTTGTTACACAGATATCTATGAAATGTCATTACACTTCTGGACAGAATAATTACATATATCTATGATACGCCCAATTAGAATTAGAATTAAAAGAAATCCAAACCCAACAATAATATTATATTTGTGTTTTTTTATCATAACGGTGCTCTTAATCAGTGTAGCTTTTTCTAACAACAGTATTCTTTTTTTTTCCTCGCAACGACACATTATTTGCCTGTCATTATTTGGTTAATGAATTTTGGTCAAAGGCTTTCTCTCTTTCGTTTTATTTATAATACAATATTATGCATTATATATATATTTAAATAGTTATTCATGTCACATTATGTTTGATCCATTTCTATCTTCTTCAATTTCATTATTACTGTTTTATAAAAAACATATTTAAGGTAGCAAAAAAAAGCGATATGCCTCGCATTATAATGATACCAGATTTTTTTTTAATATTCCTTATAAAAAAATTATACATTATATTTAAAATACTTTTTCTCATTTATGTTTAATCAAAAAAATACCCAATGCACAAAACTACATTTTTTTACTATGTTGTAGTATTTTTAATAATTTAATATAGATAATATTAGATAGTTGATTTAGATTTTTTTGTCAGGATGACAGAAGAGTGTGGATTTATGTCTTCTTGCGGAGAAACGGCGAGTTATTTTTAAGAATTATTACTAATTACTCATTATAAACCAATAGAATTAATCACATACCCAATGTCTTCGTACAGCAAGAAATTTTAAGCGAGCAAATTTCAAATTCAATTTTATTTTTTTATCCTAGACTTATTTTATTAGTAGACTCCAATTATTAGACATCATCAATTACTCGAGTATCGATTCGTTAAATATTAAAATACTCAAGTAGTTTCTAATGTACCAAAATAGCTATTAATTATTCAAATTCATGCACATATAATAAATAAATATTAAATAAATGAGAGAGGAAACTTAATGTACACATTTATTTTAATTTTAAAAACATATATTTGAAACAATAAAGAATTAATTGTGCTCCTTTCTTAAAAAATATGTCCAAACTTCTGATCGCTTTAATATAAGCCAAAATATTATATATTTACACTAATAGTACACTATTATTTTCAAGTAAGTACATATATTTAGCAAATCACTAATTATCGGCTATCGCTTGCACAGAGGTATTAAAAAATATTAGACTAGCAGTCTCAACTCTTGGATTTTTAGAATTTTTTTACGTGAATAACTAAAATAATAAATTACGTAATTAGTTTTTAATTTTCTTACATAATATTCATTATCAAATCCAGTACACCACAACACATAATTTTTCACACTTCTTTTACTCTCAACAATTCACAAGGAACTGAAAACTTTAAATAGCGTAAAATATACAGATGTTTTGGTTTATAATTTCTACTCACGGATTAGTAAAAATACAAACATATAATATAATATCCTGGTTCTATAACAGTTTACACCATAGGTGCATTCATTAGTAGGCAAATTCAAAAGATTTTATTTGATATTCTATATTATTCGTTGCCATTGATAAGACAAGTCACGAGGACACGAAAATACAAAATAAATAGTTCCGTCGTATCCCATTAGGATCCTATGCGGATAAAGTTTGCGCGAACTTGCTCAATGTGACATTTGATTTCAACAGAAGGATCCCATCTGTCATTTATATTGCATGCATATATCCAAGATATCCATAGATCTCCAAGACAGAGACGAATAGCGAACATTGCACCTACGAGAATACAGTTCTCAATTATTAAAGAAGACACGAAACAACAGATGCGCAAATTTTGAATATGTAAATCGTTAAATTTTATTTAAATTAAATTGAAAGGATGATTGTATTTTTAGCATGTACCAACATGCTTACTGTGTGAACATGTTATTGATTTAGAGTTCACGGTTTAGAGTTTGATGTGAACTGGTTAACTCACCCTCATGGAGCAAAATATTGTTCTAACTGAGACCATTCATTTGAGATATCACTCGTAGTGTTACAACACTTGAGGCAAAATGCTCATTCTCTTATTATTTTACTACATTCATGACGAAATTTGAGGACACAGTCAAACAAAACCGATCGGAATAAACTTGTCGTTTGGTCGAAGCAACGTCGATTAAAGAAGCATACAATAGCGACCGAACGAGTTATAAAGCTTTTAAGCCAACCGGTTGTATTGTTTATAACGGCGAGAAGTGGCGGAAAGCTCCGTCAGGGGTAGCGAGGGCTTAAGGGGTGAGAAACATTTCGCGAGAAAAGGCAATGCGGGGATAACATTACCGCTAACTGCGAGACTACCCTCGAATGCAATCACGCGAGAGTAGGAAAACCGAATGGAAACATACAATACGATCTCACAAAACTATGTAAATACGTATAATAAGCGACTCTGTATGCAGTAGGATCGGATATAATGAAACTCAAACAGATTTTTGTTTCACTAACTGTTACATCGATACATCGATGTTAGTAATTTTATAGTGTAATTAGTATATGCACTATGCGATATTTGAGGTTAAGCACTTTCGAAACACTTTCTCGACCAGCGTGGTCAGTTGCCGCCAGGACACATTATGTCAATTCTCTGTTCTAAGTAGAAGATTCTGTATATATCTTAATATGATCATCACTATATGATGGTGTATGTCCCTTTTATTACCTGTATCCTTCTCTGTACTTATTTCTCACATAAATAACGCCTTTTATAT
Source organism: Eubasilissa splendida (assembly GCA_031772225.1). NCBI lineage: Eukaryota > Metazoa > Arthropoda > Insecta > Trichoptera > Phryganeidae > Eubasilissa > Eubasilissa splendida. The sequence continues at coordinate 19,152,389 of CM062848.1, read as the reverse complement.
TAGTTATAATATTAGTTTTAAAAAATAAAAAACTTCAGTTGCGCCGGGGATTAGAATACTCAGATCGCGGTTATTCGCTCTCTCAAGTTGTGAATAAGAAAGAAAATAATTATGCGTCGATAAAGGATAAGAGAGAAAGAGAAATATAATGACATACAAAATACATACCTGTTTACATATTTTAAGCTGCTTCATTCTAAAACGTGCATTACATTCCAACGACTTAATCTTCTTCAGTCGGTCCCCTCATTACTGAGATTGTGACCCCCGGGTTGTGACCTGTCGATTTCCTCTGCAACACGCAGTTCGGACAGCCCTTGCAATGGGATAGCCAGAAGCGTATTTATAGAGTTAAAGGATGCGTCTCAAGTCAGTGACAACAGAAAGGTATGAAATGATACGTACATATTTATTATATTACAAAGTAATCAATTTTGCGTTGGAATTGTCAAAGTAGTCAAAGTGAAAATACAGTCAAGTTTTCATTTTCAGAAAACAAAGTAAATAAAATAATACAGCGAACGATCAACATTGAATTTCAAGTTATTGTTTTGTGTCCAAAACTGATTTATACGATATAAAATGTCAGTCCCTTCTAAATATTTTACGTCTGAACCTTAACGAATATTGTTTCTACTGTAGATACCGGGGGAGCATCTGAACAAGGAGGTGTTTTATGTTTTGCTGGCCGCATCCTTTGTGACGCGCACGTCTGCAGAGGTGATTGTGTCGATTGACATGGCGGAAATTAGTTTAGGAGCCGCGGCGCCCGCTGAATGACGCCACCGCCTCCTCAGCGATCCGGCGCTCCTGGCACCTACTGCTGTCCTTTCAATGAAAAATCAATATTTTGAGTATTTTGATATTTGTTCTTGCGGAATGAGACAATTATTAAAATTACAACGGTTTTTTTGAAGAAATTAAAATTTTCTACCAAAATTTTGATTAGATTTTTTTGCTAACGGTTTTTGATAATATTTATTTTAGGTAATAAAAAAATATGTAAATTTCAACCTCAATCAAACTATATCTAAAACTGAACGTTTGTATGTTTGTCTGTTCTCTATACATTCCTATATCTTTTGACCGATATAATCAAAAATGTACGCAATTACAATAGGACCCTGTGCAAAACACAGGAATCCTCCCCCTCCCCGGCCCACCTAACGTTGATTATATAGAATACCTTACAAATTTAGTTCAATTGCAGCTGCAGTTGAATTCTGAGGAAAATATAGTCATCCCACCCTATATCCCCCAGATATCTCATCTTACTCTGCCTGGACCAAATTTTGTACAAATCGTTATTACCGTCTTTCTCCGAAAATAAGACACGGTCTTACTTTCTTTTTTGGTCCAAAATACGTGCTAGGGCTTATTTTCGTGGGATGTTTTACTTTTCAAATACAATAAGTAAATTTATTGTCGTAAAAAATTTACATTTATTTGTATATAAGAATTTTACATTTATTAATTTCAATTTACATAGGTACATATATTATTTATATTAAATTTATTCGAATACAATGAATGATGGCATCTTCTTCTGGAACATCGTCATAACTTATCAAATTCTGAATTTTCTGCAAATCCATTTCCTGTTGAATCATTGGTCCGAATCTCTCATGTCCTGCAATAAAACTATCCTTAAATGAGTACTTGTTGTCTAAGTATCCAACTCGTAGTTCATTGGAAACAAAACTTATTATTAGTTATTTAATCTTATGACTTCTTCACCCACTTCACTCGCGACTTCTCGTAGGCCAGACTTTACAAAATTTCCACGCTGATTTCTCTCCGTTCTGTTTTCAATGTATTCATTGATTTCCACGCGCAAATGATCCTCGAATGGCTTGTTTATTGCAATATCAAGTGTCACAAGTGGAGATAGGCAGTCATTCCTGCGAGAATCATTATGTGATCAATCCTCCTCTTAGTAAGAAAGTTTTTCATTTATGTAGCGCGGTGAGTACTGTGGTGAGGCCGAATCTCAAATTAGCATACCTCTCTGGCGACCACGCAGAATAGGTGGCAGCATAAAATCAATCCACTTTCTTATAACTGCTTGTGTTCACTAGGCTTTTTCACTATCAATGACATAAATTCCTGAAACACGTTCAATCTTGTCTTTCTTACTCTTAATGATCATTAAAGGTAAGACTTTCTTGCCATCCAGACGAATTGCCAAAATACAGCACTTTCGAGCACACCAAAATAATGCACTTTCGTTACCATTGGAAGGAATTTAGATTGATTGATTGACAACAAACCACTATGATCAATAGTCATTTAAGATCCTTGGCCCAGGATTACTACTGTACAACCATTTCTCTCCTGTCAGCAATCCATTCCCAAATAATATCTTCCAGCTCAGGAAATAACGGTTACCGACCCGATTCAACCTTGCGCTTCTTCTCATTTTCCTGGTCTATCTATTGACAAAAGTTTATCATAGTCTGCTCGCCATTTTCGAACCATTCAGAGATCTTCTCTTTACAGAAAGCCACAAGATTCCTCCGCGATTTCTTTCTTATACTCGACGGAATAGTTCTTTCTTTTTGCATTAATTTTATCTGGTGTTAAGTGTTAATAAATTAATAATTAAACTTGAAACTTTTAACTAGGGGTTATTCCAAAAATCTTGGAAATCACGTTAGGGCTTATTTTCGGAGGATGTCGTATTTTCGGAGAAACATGGTACGAATATTTAAGGCCTACGCAAAAAGATGCCCTGCTTCCCCTCTCACTAAACCCGTATTTAAAATTATAACTAAATCTGTATCCTGGACAACGCTGGGTAGGGATCTCTAGTAATCTATAAGTGCGGTATAAAATTATTTTGTACTATATGTTGTGTTAATGAAATTATCTGCTAGAAATATTCAATCGTTCATACAATTATTGTTTGATTTATTATAAAATACTCCTAGTAACTACGAAAAGAAGAAGTAGATTGCGGAATATATTTTCTAAATAATGAAAGAAACTTACACGAAAACTTTCACACATTTTGAAAATAAATGAGTAGGAACTCCCAGACACGAATTTTATATTATCTCTTTTCAGAAGAAAATTGGCCCGAAAAGTGATACCAAAGGGAAAACAAAGAAGTGGTGTGAAATGTTATCAAGATACAAATGTAAACTGCCAGCCATCCAGTCGCGACGACTTCTACACGGTAAAAAAATGTCCACTTTGTTTTTGTAAGAAATGCGTTTGCCAGCGAAATACATCAGAAGATGTTTGTCGCTTTTTTTTGTTTCCACTTTCCACCGCTAGTATCGCATTGCATTATAACATAACCATTACACTCGGGGCACCAAGGGTTGGATATTCTGCACCATATTTTAGAGAGTTTGGCTGATAACATGTTTTTAAAGGTCTTTTTTAATTCTAGGCAAAAAATTACTCCAAAATTTCCAATGCATACTTGTGTAAACGGTTCTTATAAAAAAAATCAAAACCATTATTGATATTAATGGCTTTAAATTTGTTAATGTACATCACTAATTACTTGTAATTGGTGTAAAACTATCTCAATATATCACATATACGATTTTCATTATTCTTTCATTTTTTTTTTATTATCACTTTTACATTAAAGCAACATCTTATTTATTTAGAAAATGTTACACCATATTTCATTAGTTTTGTAAAATATGAAAATACATTTCAAAACACCTCCCAACATTACACGAGTTATTTATTCTTACGTAATTACAGAAAATATTTATTGTAATTAAGCACATAAAAAAATTGGTGTTACCTTAAAAAAATCAAAGTACATCTTATTATTGATCCAATAAAAACAATGAATAATTTCTAAAAATAATACTTTACAATTCAAGTAGGTGTGATATAAATTGAATTTCATTAAAATTAATTAAATTGACGATTATATCAGTTGCGCAGGAACGATTCAAATGTAATTATTTAATTCTAAAATATTTTAATTACTTATAATATCGACTATGGAAAAGCAAAATGTAATCTCACAATTACATAACTTTACAGAAGGGGAATAAAATTCTCTACTTAACAATATTATATTCAAATATCTCATGTTTACATTAATTTTAAAGGGAATATTATAGAGGATGTTCATAAATGTGTTTTATTTTACATTTTAAATATATTAATATGGGAGTTATTTCAAAAATACGTTTAAAATCGAAATCCAGTCAAAATGAGAGCTATATTATTTTATCTTACTAAAGACGAATGAAAATTAAAAAAAATTCTCGTTAAAAAATCTTATAAAACATTCCAAACTAGGTCTAAATATATTTTCTAATTACTTGAATAGAAGTTCAAATATAACTAGTTCTAGCTAGTTGTCGATTAATATTTTTATTTTTTATTTTAATATAGGAAAATCTAATTAATTTTATAATTATCAGTAGGATATATATATATTTTATTTTATATTTATTTATTCTCTGTGAGAGTAGGACTCGTGTATAGAGAGGGAGTATATACGAGATAATTTATGTTTCAGTTAGGCTGTATATATATTTTTTTACTTCAGATACAAATTGATAGCAGTCTGTAATTGTTCTAATTGTGATGGGAAGATTATTAAAAAAACTTATAAATATTTGTTGCAAATTTTACATAGTGGTTTTTATTTTTATTAAAATATATTCATCTTTATTTTTAAAAGTATATTGTCAAATCCAGAATCCTAAAATAGAATAAATGTAGTTAAATCTATTTTTTAAATTCATTACCGATCCTGCAAAAAGTTTGTGGTCACAAATGTCACAAATATTTAATATTATGGTTTGGTATTGTTCAAAATGTTCAACTTTAAATTACAACACATTACGGAGCATTAAGGTTATAAGATGCGACGGTCAGTCAGCCGACTCCCGCGTACAAACATAGATTGCCCAGGCACTATTTTCTGAAGCAAAGTAACGCGCTCGATCCTCCGGACTGAGATACACACAGAAGCGGACAGCGTCGACTGAACTCTCCAATAAATGACTCTGTAACAATAAAACAATATTCTTAAGTGTAGTTGTAATTTATTTTAGTTACCTTATAAGTATTATGATAGAATAAGGCGGCACTGTACATGTACACTGTAGTGTCGCGCCTAGTTGATTTGAAGCATTTAACTTCCAGTAAATTGTCTAGAGGGTTTTTTATCAGAATTTCTTACCCTTCCAATTCATGTATTAATATAAAACACATATGATGTTTATTACAATAATGTAGTTAGTAAAAGTGTCAAAGCGACTAGCGCTGATGCATTTGTAGCAGTAGATTTGGCGGTCTAGCCGCATGTAGTGTACTCAGAGTATCGTAGACTCTAAGAAAAAAATATCATCCGTCTCCCCTTCCCCGGGCAATAAAGTTGAACATTTTGAAGAGCTGCAACTGAAGGTAGCTACACGGCTCTAGGTAGTCGCGTTCAAGCTAGGAAGTTCTAAAGTTCACTTGAGTGATGCGCCAAGTATTCCATTTTCTGAAGAACGCGCTTGTTTTGTTGAATGTTTATGTTCGATGTTGCAATGTAGAAAAATAATATGCACTTCCACACACAGCCTCCCTGATATAGGCCTATATTATCCGGCGTGAAAATATGCTCTTAGTAATTATTTTACTGTATTCTTAAAACCGTGTAATAGCGCGTGTATATTATATATATATATATATATATATATATATATATATATATATATATATTATATATATATATATATACTACTAAAAACTAATTGTACCAAAATATATATAAGATTAACTAAATGAAACATGAACACTAAACGATAATTTATAAAGCATAGTTTTGTAGATGTGTGACTTTTTATTATATTAATAAATACAGATGCAGCCCAATACAGAAAAATCGGCAAATGTCGAATGAATGTATCAAATAAAAAGATGACTGGAATTTCAGAAAATTGTAAATAGTTATGGTTCTAAACTGTATTAAACTAAATTATAAAGTAAAAATTGGAGAAATATTGGAATACCATCCTAGTTGAATATCATGCCGCGACCTCTGTAGGATGATCAGTTGAACGAATATTATGCAGTTCATCAAAGAATTATTATGTAAAGATTTTGAACGAAAGCAGACTACGCGCTGGTGGCGTTCCGAGTGTTCTGTTCCACTCCGTCATTTCCTCACTCCATTATGCCTTGTGTTTTATTAAACATGACCGAATGAAGATTCCTTTCCTGCTTTAAAGTAGCTTTTCCGTAACCAGTTCTGTATTCTCATTTCTCCTGCAGAATTTTGCGCTTTGTTTCATCACTCAAGAATGATTGTTGAACATATAATAGATTTGATACAAATTGTTCTAGTTATATTTTTAGAAATCATTTCATTATTAGAAGTTTTT